>JAPDVU010000011.1:9112788-11512788 GCA_026230045.1 Corynorhinus townsendii | reverse complement strand
AAAATATAATGGACTGAAAAGAAGAATGAACCAGTTTTGGGATTGTTGCAAAAACAAAAGAGAAGTACCACACTGAAGGTTTTGGAGAAGTCTGCATGGGAATGCAATAAAATCTGATGTGGAAAAGGGACATTATATTATGTCCTTGCCTCTTATTTCGTGCTATGAAAATATTCCAAGTATTTGTGGACTCCTGAGTCCTACCTGCTGGCATTGCTCTGAATGGACAGTCTGGGCTCCATGCTGTGGAGCCAGCCAGTTAGGATTTGGTGGAGGCTGATGAAGCATGGAGAGTCTGTTGATTCGGTAGGACTCCCAGTGCTTGGCTAGCACGAGGGAGGACACAGCCAGCATGCCCCTCCCTGTACTTGCAATAGGGAGAGTCTGGGGCCCTCTATGCGACACAGTAAGAATTCCTCTCGTTGTATTTAGTTGTTCTAAATGAGAAGTGGACTTGAACCCCGTCAAAGATCTATTCAGTGAGAAACTACAAGGGAGAAGATGGAAAAAGTGTTTTAGGTAGACTAAAAGGGGAAAAAAAAAGTCATCCAAACAAAATGTTACAATGCAGCTGACCTCCCTGTGCCTAAGAGGACTTTATTATAGTTGCTTTTTTAGAGTCAATTATATATCAAGTGTCTTTCACCGCCCCCCCCCCCCCCCAACTGAGACTACCATATTCTGTTTAAGTCCTTCCAGAAATGTTTGGGGAGGTAGCCAATTCCACTCGTATTTTGTGTCAAAAAGGTTGAAACCTAACATGTCCAGCATGCCTCTTTCCGGCTTTTCCCCTTTCACTTCATTTTACTAAAAAAAAAAAAGATTGGAATTCTTCCAGATTCTATGTTACTTAGTACTCATTAGTGTGTCAGCAGTTTTTCCTCTTAAAAAATACTGCATTTTAATTCATTCCTGGAGACTGTGCTACCCAAGAGAAAACATTTGCAAGAGCACTAAAATATCCAGCCCCAAATTTTTATTTTTATTCTCTATTGCTCCTGCTCACACAGTTTTCAGTCAGGACTGATGTTCTCGGGTAGAAACAATCATTATTAATATATTCATTAATATAGATCGCAATAACTATTGACAGCTCTAGAGATTTATCTCATGTGAATTCCCTTGTGTCCACTGGAACCTGTAGTAGTGACACTTGAGTGATGATCCATTTTAATTCTTCCAAATAGGTATAATGACATTTACTTAAAACTGTAGCCCATCTCTCTACTTACATATTCACTATATTTAGCTTCTCTGAATTCTGGTTATTTTCCTGAAATTGTACATTACAGATGAAGAAACTAAATTAGCAAGAGGTGAAAGAAAAGAAGATTAGAATGAAAAGAGCAACACTGATAACTGATAACATGACAACTGCAACGCTATTATGCACTAAGCATTTGGTTAAAAAGCCCATAGTCAAGACCTAACTGAATACTCACAAATATCATATTAATGAGAAATTTTATTCCCATGATCCTGGTGAGGAAGCTGAGGTCAGGGAAGCTAAGTGGTAACCTACTGAGACCTTAATGGCATATAATGCTCAGATGTGCAAAGTGCAGAAATGGGGTGGATCTGCACCTCAGGCAGGAATCCATGCTTTGTGTCAATTCACACCATGTGCTTTTACCTTATCTGGAATCTGGGCTTCCCCATGGTCTTTCCATCACTCCTTCAGGATTCCAATCCTGGACAGAAGCACCCACTTCCCAATGTCCAGTGAACACTGGAGCCCTGATCTCACTTACCCTGCTTATAAGACACTGGGAGAAGCAACTTGAATAACTCTTTAATAATAAAAGTGAAATATGCTAATTAAACCAGATGTCCTTCTGCACAAAGTTGCAGCAGGCGGGGGCTAAGGCAGAGGCAGCAGAGGCCGGGGCCAAGGCCCTTGCACGAATTTAGTGCATCAGGCCTCGGGTAGTTAAACAAAAATCCAACGCAAAATAATATGACTCTACTTGATTTAAAGGCCCTTATGCCCAACAACAATAACAACAAAACTTGTAAGTGTTGCCAAAGAAAGAATACATAATTTAAAAGATATATAAAATTGTTATACAAGTGGTCAATTGAATGAGTATGAAGTTAAATATATTTGTCTTTTTTTAAAATAACAATTGGTTTTTTAAGTGCTCTTAAAAGTGGCTCTTACAAAATAGTTATAAAAGTAGTGCCTTTTATCTTTGTATTATTTTAAAAAACTACAACAACCAACATTAACTTGCTTTTGCTGAATCTAATTTGTAATAATTGATTTATTTTGTCTGTCCTTTGGATATGGTGCCCATCTGAATTTTCATGGATCTGTCGTGAAGGTCTCTAAGACACAGATTCAAAAGATTTTTCCCCTTTTCCTGCTCTGATAAGCAAATCCCAGAAATATATAAGCTCTAACTCCAACTAAATAACCCTGACATCATCCCCAGAGTCCAGATGGGTGGATATTCTTATCCCTACTAGAGAAGCACAGTAACAGAAACTCAGTGGGTTAAAGCTACTTGCTCCAGTAGAGCTTTTCTCCTATTTTTATATAAAAATCCGCCTTTAAAATCCCCTAAAAGAATATAAATGCAGAAGAAAACTTTAGTTTTTATGATTCCTACATCTAAACCTTCATTGTGCATTATTTAAAAAGAAAAAGAAAAATTTTAATTTTTTTTTAAAGTTACTTTAAATAACCCGAAGTTCTTTCAAATTTAACTGATGGTTACCTTAGGATAGGTATTTTCCCATCTTCCTATCCAATAAGTTCTTTCCATTTCCTAAAATAAGGATGAAAAAAATCCCCACCCGCCCCCCCCAACCCCACACAGTCTCTGATAAATGCTCAATTGCCTTTGCATATATTGTTTCCACAGCGGAAAATACTCCCACCCAGATATCTTCTCCAAGATTCAAATCAGACATTCCTTCCTCCATGAATATTTCTATACATAACAAAATTCAGTGATAGCAAGGGATAAAACATCCAACCTAAACAAGGCACAGCAACAGCAAGTAATCTGACTTTGCCTCATCCTCTCCACCCTACTTTACCCTGCACTCTACCTTAATTTTAACCCTTTCAATAATTAATTAATTAATTTCCCCCATGTATCAGTAGATTGAAGCCACAAGTCAGGGTTTGGTATAAATTAAGAATTCCATAAGTGTTGTTTGAATTTTATGTTTCAATTAGAAGCCCGATGCGTGGGGTCCCTTGGCCTGGCCTGCGCCCTCTCACAATCTGGGACGCTCGGGGGATGTCAGGCTGCCGGTTTTAGCCCAATCCCCACAGGCCTCTAGTATGCATATAAGATCTCTTCCCATCCTCTCCCTCCCCCTTCCCTCTGAGATTCATCAGTTCAGTCCACGTTTCCATGCCTGTGAGTTGAGTGTCTGCCCCCTGGTGGTCAGTGTGCATGATAGCTACCAGCCGAATGGTTAGACAGTCACTTAGGCTTTTATGTATAGATGGTCTTGTAACCAAAAGAGAGGGATTAGAGATCTATCTTATCTCCTGATGTATTGAGCTTCTACAATATGATTTTTAGTCTACTATCCTTAAACAATTGCAGTGACCTGAAGAAAACTTTAACAAGTAGAATATTTAATTTGTTAAAGAAGGAGACAATGAGAGAGAGAAAGAAAGAGAGAGAAAGGCGCTTTGACAAACTCTTGAATGAAGAAACGTATGTGCTCTGAACTTGTAAGATAATGGGCATGCTATTTATGAAGTACAGTTCTCTATAAAAACAGGCTCGTATGGACTTTGATGATTTTGTCTTTTATGTTCCAAAGCATCTGGTGAATATTATTGAGTTAAAGTTTCTTGCCTCAATTCAGACAGTAATTGTAGTTCAGTGGGTGAGCCAGACCTCTTCTGAGTCAAGAACCCTCTATTATAAATCTCAAAATAACAAATAGCAGAAGTCATGTGATGCATTTTTAATTTTACATTTTCTGGTTAGCTCAAAGTAGGAAATAGGCAAACAAAACCTATCATGTATTTACCAGACAGCATAATGCACTTTTATGTTGTGAGAATAGTTACATGATTTTTAAGTTGTGTCATATAAGTTTTGCATATTATAGTTTCCCTAGAAGTAGATATATTCTTTCAAAGACTAGATGTGCATAGAAAAACATTCAAAGTATTTTTGAGTGGTGACATAATAGAAGTTTCTCTATTTTAATACAAAGCACAACATATAACAATATTAGTAAATACTTTAATTTTGAGATATTTAAGCTTTAGAATAATATGGGTTTTTCTTTCCCTTACTAAACACAGCTGTAAAACCTGGCCAAAATAAATATAGCAGTTATTTGAGAACTCCGAAAACTAAAGAGTAGCAGGCAGATAGATGTAAAAAGAGGAAAATTCAAAATAAATAATGAGATTATTATTTGTTCCCTGATATCTCTGCCTGGATTTGAGGCAGACCCAAACCAAGACGGGAGCCTTAGTCCAGAGAGGGGTGAAAGGAAGTCCTCTCGTTCTCACATGAGGGTCCGGAAGAACATCTCCTAAAACTCACAAAGAATGGGAGAAATCTCCTGTTTTCTGTTGTCTTTTCTCCTTCCTCTTACGGCCAAGACATCTCCAGCTCTCAGGAAGGGAAACGTCCTCTCCTGCTAGAGGAACTTTGGTTTCAAGAGGGCGGCATGACCCTTGGGATCATTTCTTTCTCTTCCTTTTTTCTTGCCACTTGGCCCCAAAGGCAGGTGCATTTATAGGAAGTAGATGGCAGAAGGGGGTAAATGGAGCCCCAGCTTTCTGATTTAAGGACTGAAAGAGGAGCCCTGGGAAACCATAAAGTATGGGGAATATCATGAGGAGTTCAAGGGAAGGGAGAGTATACTGCAGTTTGGGAACTCCTGGGGTCGTCCTTGAGCTGCTCTTGCAAGGCTCTGACCCTACCACTAAGCAGCATTCATGAAACTGTAAGAACTGGATCCCAGGGCAGACCACCCACTAGTTCCCCGACTGGCCACTGGGTAGTGCACAGAGGCAGTAGTTCTGAATGCCTCTGCAAAAGGTTTGAAAACAAAACTGACATTTTAAATGCTTATTCCGTTTTTTTAATCAGTATAGGACTACTCAAATTATGTTTCACTCTTAGGGATTTGGATGGTCTGTGGTATTTCAGGAAATGTCCGTTTCGTGCAAACTGTTAAATATACGCATGTATCACTGTTTTGTCCCTTAAAAGTCTGTGCTATCTCTGGGTCGGTAGTGATATCCTTCTGTTCATTCCGAATACCTTTACAGCTCTATTGAGATATAATTGATATACAAAGAGCTGTACATATATAATGTATGCATTTTGATGAGTTTGGATGACCTTGATACCATCACCATAATCAAGATAATCAATATACCCATTATTTACAAAAGACTCCTTGTGTCCTTTTGTTTTGTTCTGTTTTTATGGCAAGGACACTTAAGATCTACTCTCTTAATTAGTTTTTTTTTTTTTTTTAAGTGCACAGCATAGTAGCTTAGCTATAGGTAAAATGTTGTATAGTAGATTTCTACTACTTATTCAAAACTGAAGTTTTATACCCATGGAGTAACAACTCCTCCATTCCTCTTTACCCCGTCCCCTGGCAACCACCATTCTATTTTCTGCTTCCATAAGTTTGACCATTTTAGATACTTCATATAAGTGAAATCATGCAGTATTTGTTCTTCTGTGACTATTATTTCACTGATTAGAATGTCTTTCAGGTCTATCTGTGTTGTCACAAATGATAGAATCTCCTTTTTAAGTTTGAATGAATATTACATTATATGTATATGACACATTCTCTTTATCCTTTCATTTATCAATGCATATTTGGGCTGTTTTCACATCTTGGCTGTTGTAAATAATACTGCAATAAATGTAGCAGTGCAAATACCGGTTTAAGATCTGATTTCAATTACTAACAAAATCCCAATGCCACTTTTTTTCAGAAATAGAAAATAAATACTGAAATTCATAAGGATCCACAAAAGACGCAAATATTCAAAGTGATCTTGATGGAGGTAGGCATTAATTGGGAGACACCTTAGGAGCTACTGCTGAACACAGAAACAAAATCCAAACACAGAAATTTAAAAAACTACAACACCAAAACTAAAGCAAAAATAGAAAGCATTGAAAAATAAGAAACTGAGGGCCCAGTCATGGGTGATAACTTAAACAGTTAGATCTCTCTCTCTTTCTCTCCCTGTGTGTGTGTGTGTGTGATCAAACATACTAGTAATGCCTGTGGCTATACTGCACTATAGTTAAGTCTGATATATATATATATATATATATATATATATATATATATATCCTCCTAGATTTCTGGGCTACTCTTCTTAGCCAGCAAAGAGGCTATTTCCCCAACCAGGGCACAACTGAAATACTAGCATTAGCAATTGCTTGCTTTCTGACTTCAATAGGGAGTTGACATCAGAGGGGGAACAAAGGACTATCTCATAACTTAAGGGAGTTGGCTCTTTTTAGAAAAGCTGCCTTCCCTACTATTTTTACTTCCTTCCAGGCACTGGTTCAGAGTCTGGGAAAACACTGTATCCTGAGACACAGGGAGCAGGGCAGAGCTAGTGAAACTCAGTAACTCCTCTAAGCTGCATGCAAACTGGGCCAAAAGCTTCTGCAGAGTCAGTGAAATGGCTCCTGAGAGCCAGGTCACTGACCAGTTCCAACTAGACCCGTGGTCGGCAAACTGCGGCTCACGAGTCACATGCGACTCTTTGGACCCTTGAGTGTGGCTCTTCCACAAAATACCACGGCCTGGGCAAGTCTATTTTGAAGAAGTGGCATTAGAAGAAGATTAAAATGTGGCTCTCAAAAGAAATTTCAAACGTTGTACCGTTGATATTTGGCTCTGTTGACTAATGAGTTTGCAGACCACTGTACTAGACAAAAGAATAGCTCCACCCTACTCTTTCCTTCTAACAGGTACTGGACTAAGGCTGGGCTGGGGAACCATTTCTTGAGAACTGTGTGGGTTTTCTGCAAATGCAATCTCATTTTCAATGATTACTGTGTTTCTACACTAAACATAAAGGAAAATTCCACCTCCCAAGTGCTTGCTCCATGTCATAAATGGTGTGACGGTTCTTTTGTATTTATCTCACGAAATACTCATTATCACTCCATAATTTCTACTTTAGGGATGTATGCATTTCAGAGTTCATACAATTTGCTCATGTTGGCTTGGGCAGGACTGAGCGATATTTCTCCTCTTAGGTCTGTTTAATGGCAAAGCTTGAATTTTCCATTAGTTAACTTTATGTGGAATCTAAAGTACAAAATAAACTGATGAACAAAAAAGATCCAGAGACATGGAAGCATGCAACAGACTGATGAATTTCAGAGGGAAGGAGGGTAGGGGGGAGATTAACCAATGAACTTAATAGGCATATATGCATAGCCCATAGACAGGCAATAGTGTAGAAGGGAGGGGACAGTGGCGGGGGTGGGGGTGGGGGGGGGGGGGAGGAACATCTGTAATACTTTCAACAATAAAGATAAATTTTCACCAGTAGATAATGAACTCTTTTAAATAATTCCATGAATGTCTATTATTTTCTAGATATTGTTTTATTAACTGTGGTATACAAACTGGAGTAATGACTTCAGTATCATTTTTGGGTAAGTTCACAGTCCACTGGAAATGGTCTACTTGTGAACAAGTATTATAATACAATGTATTAAGAACTAATAAAATATGATCAAAATATTATAGGGGTATTGTGAGCCCCCACCGCCCTGGGGGGGGGGGGGGGGCTGAAAAGTCCCGGAAGAGTCCCGAGGCCCAGGGAGTGGAAAGATTTTGGGAAGCCCAGACCTAACCTCAAGCGGCCTTGTGCAAGCAGATGGCAAGTACAGATAAGCTTAGACAGGCGCAGGCTTCCCGGAGCGGAGACCAGCCTGGTATGCCCAGATTTCGGGGTCCCCAAATTCAACCACCAGGGAGCCACTTCTGATGTAAAAAAACAAAAGAGTCTTTATTCAAGCCCGGGCTTGGCTCCCAGCCTCTTTACCGACGCAGCGGCGAGACGAGAGAGCGAGCCCCAGGGGAACAAAGGTTATATAGGGCTAGTCATTTGGGTGGGCTTAGGTGGGTGACGTGGGTTACAGAGAGTGGTCACTTTGGTCAGGGTTTTTCTGCAGGGTTTTACGGCACAAAGGTCAGGAGGTGGCCAATACATTCCAAGGTCTGAGCCATCCCCCTACCTTTGCTTCTTGATAGCCTTATTAGGACCTTAGCTACATTCCTGGAACTTCACTGGTCTACTCAGGCAGCGGTTGGGGGAGTTAGGACAATTCTGACATTCCTGTGGTGACCCCCAGTGGGGAGGGTCACCTGAGGATCTAGCTCTACAAGATGGGAGATAGTCAGTTCTGCTTTCTTCTTTCAAGCCCTAAAGTCATTTTGAAAAAATGCCTTGCAAAGAAGGAGTTAAGGCTAGCGGTTGCCAAATTAGGACAGAGAAGGAGTTGAGGCTTCAAGCTTTGAATTAGCCAATCAGGAACTATCAAGCCCACCCTCTCCCCCTGCGTGGGGTATAAAATGTCTGCTTAACTGGAGATGGGGCTCTCCACCATTGTTTGTGTTTGGGCGGTGGAGCGGCCCTGATTTGAATGAGCAAATAAATGCCCTAAAACTGCAAATCTGTGTGGTGGTCTGTCTCGTGGGGGGCTGCGCTCCGTAACAGGTATTAAAATTTGGACAAGGCTTTATAGGCAAGGACAGTCTACTTAGTGGGGCATTCCCCCACCCCCCCCCCCCCAAAAAAAAAAAAACCTTTGACTTTTTGCGTTTTGATGATATACATGGGCAAAGATCATTTGGCAAAATGATCTTAGTATATTTTAGGGAATAATTGGTTTCTGATACATCATGTTATTAAATGAATAAATGATTGAAAAAGTAAATCTATGGTTATAGTTTTAGCAATTATTTGAGAGATGAATCCTGTAGTGATGTAAGTTAATTATGATGTATTCATATGCCTGGCTTACACTAAACAAATAACCCTGATAAAATCTTTTAAAGAGATCTGATAAATACCTAAATACAGGCAGCTCTTAACATGCTAATTAGATGTCAATTGTTCTGCAAAAACAAATACAAACATTTGTAATGGTAATTGAAGTCGAACTTGATGTGATTATCAATTCTAGTTTTCAAACAGGTTAATTGCTACGTCTGAGGAAAGCCCCTGTTCAAGACTCAAGAGGTCCCATTAGCCCATCTCTGCTTGTTGCTTCTGTCTTCCCTCTAAGATGGGCCAGTGTGAGAGTATTCACTGTTTGCTGCTGGACAAGTTCAATGTCTTGTTTCTGGAGCAGGTAACTGAGTGGATGGCCACGTACAGAATAAAGAGTTTTGAAGGAAGTAAAATAAAATGTAACTGAGCAAAGGTGTTTTAAATCTACTATCAATAAAACACTCATTACAGATGAATGATACCTTTTACACATCTTCCGCAGCCTTAAGGTAAATCTGATCTTCCATGCTTACATTTCTAACTTCCCATTCATTTCCAAACAGAATTAGCCACTTGCTTTTCTGAACTTCCACGACAGATTGTGCAGAAGTCAGACTTAAGCTTGTCAGACCCATTTCCTGAGGCCCCCCCTTGACTCAGAAACCTAGGCTATTGTATATTCTTCCATGAGAAAAAGTAACTAAGTATTTGGTTTATGTGCTTTTAAGTATGTACCTCCATCTTACATAGGGAAAGAAATATCCCCTGTTAAAAAAGGATTTGTTGTTTGTTTCTTTGTTTTCTTTTAAAATATATTTGTATTGATCTCAGAGAGGAAGGAAGAGGGAGAGATAGAAATATCAATGATGAGAGAGAAACATTAATTGGCTGCCTCGCACACCCTCCGCTGGGGATCCAGCCTGCCACCCAGGCAAGTGCCCAGAACAGGAATCAAACCATGATCTCCTGGTTCATAAGTCGACACTCAAACACTGAGCCACACTGGCTAGGGAGTTTTTTTTGGGGTTTTTTGTTTGCTTGTTTTTTAAACTCTCTTTACTATCTAACAAAACTTAGCTCTAGCCATGATTGCATTACCAATCACACCAAACGTAAGAGGACTTTCTGACTAGATCAGCAAATCCCCATCGACTGTTTTCATGCATAGTTATATGAGATTAGAAGCCCTCCTTTTTAAACGTAGTGCCAACATCATCTAGCTGTCCAAGTCTGAATTTCCAACAAAGACATTATCCTTACTTTACTCCTTGCTTTGCCTGGTTTTTCAAAGAGCAATGTAGGTAGTAGCTGATTACTGAAGTCCTATTAAAAAATATCTGTTGCAGGTATACATTATCTCTGTAAAATTAGCCAAGTTAAAATAATATCTTGAAATAACATTTGCCTATCTATGAAGTGAGGTGATGCTAGCCTTAATTCATAGTACTGATAGGATTCATGGGTGTTCATAAAGTCTTTCATCCAAAATTTGGTACATAATAATAAAGGTTAATACTTAACCTTTACCACATCCTATACACTGTATTAATAGCTTGACCTGTGTTAAAGAGAAATATACTGCCTTTAACAATATCATTTTTAAGATGAGAAAACTAAAACATATAGAAGTTGAATGGCTTGCCCAAAGTCATAGAGATGGTAAGTGGCAGAACTAAGGCTCATACTAGAAGGCTTTGGCTATAGGCTCTTGTTCTTAGCTCCCTGTACCTATGCTTCCATTAAATTGATTTCATTGGAACTAAAGATTTCATTGTTTCTGGCTCCGTCATCCTCTTCCTTGCACTCTTTATTTCTTCTCTTGGTTAAATAAGTTGACCTGCAGATGTACTCATAACCAGTAATTCTTGGCTTTTCCTCCAAACGTCTCCAACAGTACTCTTACAATTCTTATATTATAATGGAAATGGAAACTGAGGCTTGAAGAGGTTATATTATTGCCTCCTGTCTATTAAAGGACACAGCCATAATTTGAACTCGGGACTCTGCTTTTGTTTATTTCCCACAAACTTTATGGTATTAAATTTCAGATGAGCCTTGAATTAAGCTTTGAATCTGAAATAGTACTAGAAGAGCATCTAATTTACCCATGTCACACAAAATACTGCATTTTAATGGTCTTAAAGTTATTTTTACTTTGCATTTGGGGTTTTTTTGAAGATATTTTTAAATCTATTTTTTCTTGATTTCAGAGAGGAAGGGAGGGTGAAAGAGAGAGAAACATTAATGATGATGAGAGCAAGAGAGAGAGAGACAGAGAGAGTCATTGATGGCTGCCTCCTGCATGTCCCGCACTGGGGATTGAGTCTGCAACTGGGAATGTGCCCTGACTGGGAATGGAACCATGACCTCCTGGCTCATGGGTTGATGCTCAACCACTGAGCCATACCAGCAGGGCTTGCATTGGGATTTATTTTGTATTGGGTACTTTGTTGTTGTTTTTTGGCTATACGAGAAAAGGTACATAACTATGGAATCTAAGGTAGAGTTTTATTTTTACATATTGGTAATTTAAAGTCAAACATAGATTCTGTTCTCACAGGGTATCCTATCTAATAAAGAGGGAATATACTAATTGACCCTCACATGGTCACAAAGATGAAGGCGCCCAGAGCTAATAAGGAAGGAATATGCAAATTGACTGCCCCACCCTCAAAGATGGCGGTGCCCACAGCCACAAGATGGCGGTGCCCAGTCCCTTCAGCCCTGCTGGGGTGGCAGGTGTGCAGCAAGGCCAGGCCCGCTCCCAGACGGGCATGGCCACACCACATGCCTGCCTCTGGAGTCCCCCAGTCCTCTCACCCCCCTCGCCCCCCCCAGCTGCCCAGGGCCAGCCTGAGGTGCAGGCAAGCCTCAGATAGTGGCTACCCAGCCTCTCAGGGCCGCTCAAGGCTCAGGTAACCAGGGACAGCCGAGGCTTGCACTGCTGGCAGTGGCAGCAGCAGAGGTGTGATGGGGGCATTGCCTTCCCCTGATCTCTTGAGGGCTCCTGGACTGTGAAAGGGGGCAGGCCGGGCTGAGGGGCCTCCCCTTAAGTGCATGAATTTTCATGCACCAGGCCTCTAGTCTACACTAATAAAAGAGTAAGATGCAAATTGACCATACCTTCTCAATGCCCATCAGCCAATCAGGTGTGAATATGCAAATTAACCCAACAAAGATGGCAGGTTAATTTGCATACACAGGCTCCAAGCGGCTGGGGGCGGGGCGGGACGCTTGCATCATTGCCATGGCGATGATGCAGGTGTACCACACCGCCCCAGATGCTCTGGGTCTCTGGGCAGCATGGGAAGGCAGAAAGGCTGCTCCAGGCCAGAGCGAAAAGGTGGCTCCAGCCAGAGCGAAGGCAGTGCCGGCAGCCAGGGGAAGGAAGGTCCATTCTTGCACGAATCTTCATGCACTGGCTCTCTAGTCTAATATAATACAGAAATAATTGTTCTACATAAATGGATATAGATGTTCATGCTCCAAGAAAGGAACTAAAGATTTCATTGTTTCTGGCTCCGTCATCCTCTTCCTTGCACCCTTTATTTCTTCTCTTGGTTAAGTAAGTTGACCTATACACTTGCTCAGTGTAGACATGGCCACCCATCAGTATGTGGCACCATAATAGTTTTTTTAGCCTTTTCTTGGGTACCTACAATTACTTAGCAAGATGCTTTGTAATTAATTCACTGCCTCCCTCCTTCTATCTGACCTTTCCTTTCCCAGGAGTTAATACACTCTACTACTTAGTAAGTGGGCTCATAATTCACCTCTACCTCTAACTCCACCTGCAAATAAAGCACTTCTTTCCCTAGATAAAAGCACTTCAAACATTATTTTGTAAGAACTTTCATCATGTGGCCCAGAGAACTGACTCCCTTAAATTTTTTAAGTGTCCTAAGTTATTTAACTATCAACTATATTTAACGTTACCAGGTTAACATTATATTTATGTTAAGATTAACATTATATTTAACATTATCAACTACCTCTTAAAAATGAAATACAATTCTGTGTGTGTCATTGGCATTGGGTACTATGTTAGATATTTTACTCCTGCTTACCACCTAACCTTCAAAAACACTTGGTAAATACTAATTATTGTGCCCATTTTAATAATGGAGGTAGGAGAAGTTGAGTCACCTATTTAGTAGAGCAGGCACATGTCCACTTCATACACATGGTTCCCATATGAGTTGATAGGGTCATACTGTAACTCCTCCATGAGGGATTTTCCTCAAATGTTCATTGGGAACAGAAGTGCCAAGGAGTTAAGGGTCTCAGGTGTATAATTCAGACAATGACTGATGAAAGTTGAAAAAAAATCTAGCTTCTTTCCCTCTGGAGGGACAAACTGAGACGTGTTTCACATTGTCTCTGACAGTTTCCCAAAGGAAAGAAACTCAGCTGCAGTCAACCTGCTGAACAACGTCCTTTGTCGATTTCTCATCTTTCCAGATTTCTCATGATCACATCCCTATGGGTATTTCCTGGGTCTCCTTTTCTCAAATCCTTGTCCGAGTGTCTTCTTCCAATAGACTCCAATCTAAGAAAGCAGCTAAATGGCAGAACTCGGATACAAATCCAGGTCTCCCTGTCAACAAAGCCCACACCCTCTACAGTTCCCTAGTGAAAATGTGATGCCCGTGTCCTGGAGATGCTCCAATTGGCACAACAATAAATGCTGCCACCTTAGAAAGTACAGTAGGATAAAGTATCTCCTGATAAAGAAATGGCATCTTGGAATTACTTTTTGTTCTTCTTCAATTGGCCTGTGCCAGATTCTTGTCCTTAGCGAGAAAAGAAAAAGGAAAGTTCCCTTCCCGTAAGCGGACATTGACAGGTCTGCCCTTGAAGATGAAAAAAGGATAGGGATCTGGTTCCCAGTCTCTTATTTTTGCCTGTAACTTCTGTGGAGTGGCACTCAGATGTGTGTCCACAAAGCCTCAGCTGCTCTCTGCTGTGCACTGAAGCCCGTAACACAAGAGGAAATGGTCCTACTGGACCATTTAAAGGAGAACTGAGCCAGAAGCAATAAAACTGTACTCATGCAGTTAAAGGAGCATTCACTGGAAGCCAGCATTGCTCTTGAACTCCATGAGGTTAGTGGCAAAATACAGACACACAGCAAGCTATGTAGATACAGAATTAGAGAAATAGAAGTAGAGACACAGGGTACTGGTGGGATTTCTCTATCAGTCATTCAGAATTAAGGACCTGCTCTCATAAGTTTCCAATTACATTTTAAAAACATATTCAGAAAATAGGTATAATAGATAATTTAAAGAATAGCAGACAATAAAACTAACTGAAGAATATCTGCATCCTAGCTGCATGTTTCTCAACATCAAATATATTTGGGCTATAGCAGGTAACTTGGAGCAAAAGATAATGGAATCCTATTTTTTAATTGAGTCAGAGAGAAGAGAAAAATGTCAGCATAGGTATCCGGTTACACCACAGAGAAGCTGTTTTGGGTGGAAACAGACTATGGAAGAAGGAATACTTATGATGGGCAGAGCCTGTGGATAATGAGTCTGCACGAAGGAATATAAGACTCTTAAAGCCTAAGATTCAAAGGGAACAAAGAGGCAGAAGCACACAATAATGATTGAAAAGTGGATGTGAAGATAAAGTCCCCAATTAAAATTTTGGCAGTGTCATTTATACACCATCTCAATAGCCTTGACCAAATTTGCTACCCTCTCCTTATATGAAAATAGAGATAATAACACTAATCTTACAAGTAAAACACCCTAAAATATAAGTAATTCATAAAAACCTCTTCCTTTTTATCATTTTCCCCCATGGAGAATCAGATTTCATTACTCATGCTATAATTAAAATTATTAATCCTAGCAGTAATACTTAATAATTTACATTTTATAACATGCTTTCATTTAGACTATAGGATATATCTTATTCTGTGTGAAATAAAACAGAATTAATCAGATAAGGAATAGCATTACAATTTTACAGAGCAGATGCTCTGTTAAAATGTTCTCAATAGAGCTAGACCAGCTAGTAAATTAAAAAATGATGATAGCTACAAGAGCTGATATATGACATTTTCAGTTCAAATTTCAGTAAAAGATAGTAAAACTAAATGACATGTACTTAAACAGCATCACTCAGGGAATGATCAGTAAGCTTCAAATGGCTTTAATATAACCTTTAACATTTTATGTTTATTTGGGGTGGTAAAGCAAATATACAATCATTAACATAAAGAAGATTCTGAAATGAGAATAGCAGTTCATATTATTGTTTCTTTTTAATTTTTTTCTGTTAGAACATATATATGTGTATATATATATGTATATATACACATATATATACATATATATGTGTGTGTATATATATGTGTGTGTATATATATGTATATATACACATATATATACATATATATGTGTGTGTATATATATATGTGTGTATATATATACTCTAGAGGCCCAGTGCATGAAATTCACACATGGGGGTGTGTGTCCCTCAGCCCAGCCTGCATTCTCTCCAATCTGGGACCCCTCGAGGGATGTCCGACTGCTCATTTAGGCCCGATCCCACCAGGCAGTCGGACATCCCTCTCACAATCCAGGACTGCTGGCTCCCAACTGCTTGCCTGCCTGCCTGCCTTCCTGATTGCCCCAACTGCTACTGCCTGCCAGCCTAATCACCCCCTAACCAATCTCCAGCCAGCCTTGTCCCCCCAACTGCCCTTCCCTGCAGGCCTGGTCCCCCCCAACTGCTCTCCTCTGCAGGCCTGGGCCCCCCCCCCCCCCCAACTACCCTGCCCTGCAGGCCAGGTCACCCCCAACTTCCCTCCTCTGCCTGTCTGGTCACCCCATCTGCCCTCTCCTGCAGGCTTGATGGCCCCCAACTGCCCTCCCTTGCAGGACTGGTCCCTCCCAACTGCCCTCCCCTGCTGGCCATCTTGTGGTGGCCATCTTGTGTTCAAGTGGAGGCAGGATCTTTGACCACATGGCGGCAGCCATCTTGTGTGTTGGAGTGATGGTCAATCTGCATATTACTCTTTCATTAGATAGAGGCCTGGTGCATGGGTGAGGGTCAGCTGGTTTGCCCTGAAGTGTGTCCCGGATCAGGGTGGGGGTTCCCTTGGGGGATGGGGGGGCCTGGGCAAGGGGCCTATGGTGGTTTGCAGGCCAGCCACTCCCCCTGGCGACCCAAGCGGAGGCCCTGGTATCTGGGATTTATTTATCTTCTACTATTGAGACTTTGTAGCCTGGAGCGGAGCCAAGCCTTCTGCTCCCTTGGTGGCGGCAGCAATTTCTCTTGGGATTTATTTATCTTCTATAATTGAAACTTTGTACCCTTAAGCAGAGGCTAATGCAGGCCAGGGCTGCAGAAACTTGGCTTCCTCCATTGCCAAGGACAACCCTAGCCTCCTGCTCTCTCCAGCTCTGTGGCTGATGCCATTTTTGTTTGGATTTATTTATCTTCATAATTGAAACTTTTAGCATTGAGTGGAGGCCTGGGCCAGCCAGGGTGTGCAGAAAGCTTGGCTTTCTCCATCGCCGGGACAACCCAAGCCTCCCTCCTGCTCTCTCTGTGGCCGCAGCCATCTTGATTGGGGCTAATTTGCATACTCGCTCCTGATTAGCTGGTGGGCATGGCTTGTGGGTGTAGCGGAGGTATGGTCAATTTGCATATTACTCTTTTACACTAATAAAAGGGTAATATGCTAATTAGACCAGGAGACCTTCTGGATGTCCTTCCAGACAAAGCCATGGTGGCAGGGCTGAGGCAGAGGTGATTAGGGGCGATCAGGCCAAGAGGGGAAGGCAGTTGGGGGTGATCAGGCTAGTGGGGAGGGGGGCAGTTGGGGGTGAGAAGGCCAGCAGGTAGGGCTGTTGGGGGTGAGTAGGCCAGCGGTGGGGGGGGGGCAGTTGGAGGCTAGCAGGCTGGCAGTGGAGGCAGTTGGTGGCAATCAGGCCAGCAGGAGGGGCAGTTGGGTGGCGGGGGGGCAGTTGGGGGCAATCAGGGCGGTTGGGGGTGAGAAAGCCAGCAGGCAGAGTGGTTAGGGGTGATCAGGCAGGCTAGCGGTTAGGAGCCAGCCATCCCGGATTGTGAGACGGATGTCCAACTTCCGGTTTAGGCCTGATCCTTGTTGGATCCTGCCTAAACTGCCAGTCTGGCAGTCGGATATCACCCGACGGGTTCCAGATTGGAGAGGGTGCAGGCTGGGCTGAAGGACACCCCCTCTCGTGCACAAATTTCATGCACCGGGCCACTAGTACTATATATATATATGTGTGTGTGTGTGTGTGTGTGTGTGTGTGCGCGCGCGCGCGCGCGCGCGCGCGCGTGTGTTCATATATATATGATCACTTTACACTTTATAATAAAAAAGTGTTTCTCATATTTGTGTAATGCATACATTCTATGCCAAGGCAAAGAAATTAATTTTCCCAAGTCACTAAAAATGTTTCCTTTGGATTCTAGGATACTACCATTTGACCATTTGAGAAACAATGCCTTGAGAAAGTGAAATCTCAACTGATTAAATCATTTTTCAACTGTAAATTATGACTAGAGAATAATGCTTTGCATTTATAGCAATTATTTTAGGTAGTTCTTAGGTAGTCACAAAATGAATACACATGTGTGCGCGCACACACACACACATACACACACAGACTTCTCATATAATGCAAAGACCAACCTACGTTGGATAATTTCTTGTTTCCATTATTTAAAAGCAATACATAAAATTAAGCCATTTTCTCAAAATGGCTTAATTTTAGATTGTTTCTATAAAATATCCTTCTAGTATACACATGATTTAAAAACTAACATATTTATGCACAGAAGTGTGGGCCAGTACCAGTGGTTTCAATCTTTGCTATGTCATCAGTATCTTTTTCCTTTAGGACATGGGGACATCCTGTTGTAATTAACAAG
Organism: Corynorhinus townsendii; assembly: GCA_026230045.1. Classification (NCBI taxonomy): domain Eukaryota; kingdom Metazoa; phylum Chordata; class Mammalia; order Chiroptera; family Vespertilionidae; genus Corynorhinus; species Corynorhinus townsendii. The sequence goes on along the minus strand of JAPDVU010000011.1, from coordinate 11,494,880 downwards.
TGTCCAAATTAGTGTGCAGTGTTCAAATTAGTCATTTCTGTTTATCTCAGAGATCAATAAAACTTTCTGATCCTGTTTAAGGTGTCAAGAGCAGGGCATTCCAGTGTTGAAAGCCCTGGCTGGGTGGTTCCTGCATGACCCGCACCTACAACCTCAGGAGTCCTGTAGACTCTGGGTCAAACCATTTCCCAAGAGCTCTTCTAAGGCTCAGAAATCTTGGGACAGGTTTGACTTCCTTGGGACCCTCTCAAGTACCGGCTTAGCGTTTTACTGAGAATCATGCAAGAGGCTGTGACCATGAAACAGCCACTTCAAGATTATTCTTCATTTAGGTTCCCAGCTTGAAACATGAGCAGTTTAATCATTGGCATGTAGACTTATTTTTTAAATAAATTTCTGGTAAAAATCCTGGACTCCATTCCTGACTCTGCACTGATTAACTATGAGAACTGTGCATATATGTTTCACTGAACCTTGGTTTCCCCATTTGAGACATGGGAATAATTGAAAGCCATGCTTGCCCTATGGAATTTTATAAATATCAACATGCTGTGAGGTCCTTAAGAAGAGAGAACGGGTTAAATTCCTCTTTAAATCATCAGTGCCCAATTAATGCCCAGCATAACATTATTATTATTGTTATCATTACACATCTTTAAAATTAGTTCCATTGGTAATTACTTCAACAAATGTATGTTTATATGTATATAGTTATCACTTACTATAGGCCAGGTATTATTTGATGCGTTGAAGATACAACACTGAACAAAAGATAAAAATATCAGAGCCCTTATGAAATTACTTTCTAAGTTTCTAGTGAGAAATCTTTTTGGAGAGAAGGGAGATTTAATATATATATTTGAGCATAATAGATAAAATATATACTGAGTATAATATAATATGTACATAATAATTTATAGATGTGGTAGACATAACATACTTATGGATAAAGTATTTTACATTTTAATATATAATTTCTATGTTAAATAATATTTAATTGCAATAGATTTGTCAGGTACAGAAAATTTATTATAATATCTTTAAGCTGGGAAAAATGGTAGGCAATTGGACTTTTTAATATTCATTGATTTTTATTAGCAATTATCTTCACATACCAAAGAATCCATTATTTCAATATTTAACATGCCCTTAAGATAATTCTCTATTCTTTTTTTTCATTGAAATTGAAATTTAATGGGAGACGTTGTACAGAAGATGCCCTTGGAAGACCATGGGGGTGGAAGAAAGATATTTTTAGGGGAAAAAAGTACCTCTACAGCCTTGTATTTAAGTGGCTATGACTGCAAGACATTATTATATGGAGTATAGATTATATGCACGTGCACACACACACACACACATATAGATGATTAAGCTATATGTTTCTTTCAACACAAAATATAGAATTTTCAGTTCACAATATTAAAAACAACACATTTAGCCGTGTATATGAATGTAGGTGCAGGCACCCAAGAAAATGAAATAAGCCACATCGGATGCTGTGAATTCAGGGAAAGTTTTAAGCATGTAACCACCACCAAGTGGATTAGGTTGCTGTTAACAGATTTTTACCAGGTGTACCAGTTAATAATGCGGATTTTGTAATCAAAGAAAACAATAATTTCAAGAGAAACATCAAAAGTGCTTTATTCAAAGTAATGTCCATCGCTAGCTACACATTTCCCCCATCTTTCAGGTAATTTGTGGATACCGTCCCAATAGAACTTTTCTTGTTTTGAGGCAAATCTTTCAGAGACCCAATTTTCCACTTCTTCCTACTTTTTGAAGTACTGCTCAGAAAGTGCATGTGCCATCAATTCGAACAATTGGTAATCTGAAGGAGCAAGGTCTGGTAAATACAGTGAGTGGGTTAATACTTCCCAGGCAAGATCTTTTACCCTGTCTTTAACTGGTTTTGAAGTGTGTGATGGTGCGTCATCATGAAACAAAATTACTTTGCCGTGTCTTCTGGCCCATTCTGGTGGTTTTACAATTAAAGTGTGGTTCCAAATTGATTATTTGTTGTCGGTAGAGATCAGCATTAATGGTTTCACCTGGTTTTAGAAGCTCATAATACCACACCTTCCTGATCCCACCAAACACAGAGCATTGTCTTCTTTCTGAAGCAATTTGGCCTTGCACTTGATGTTGATGGTTGACCTGGATCAACCAATGATTTTGGGCATTTGGGACTCTCAAAATAAATCCACTTTTCATCTCCAGTTACAATTCAATGCAAAAAGACTTTCTTTTGTGCTGTTGAAGCAACATTTTACTGATGACTTTTAGGTTTTCCATTTGTCTTTCATCAGTTGATGTGGCATCTATTCTCCTTCCTTTAAAACCTTTCCCATTGCTTGTAAATGATCAGAAATTGTTTGCTAAGCAACGTTTAATCTTTCTTCAAGTTGTTTTTGAGTTTGACACTCATCTTCATCCAATAATGCTTGTACTTGTTGGTCTTCAAACTTTTTCATTTGACCTGGATGTTCTTTGTCTTTCACACAGAAATCATCACTTTTAAAGCATTTAAACCAGCATTCACAAGTATCTTGAGATGGAGCATGTTCACCGTAGCTACCCAAAGCTTTCAGCAGCAATTTCCTTCAAAATAATGAATTAAAACTTCCTGCAAATGCTCTTCTTTTGGCACAAAATTTGACATTTTTAAGCACAAAAATATGTTAGCACCTTCAGAAAATTTGACATATGAAGTTCTGAAGCTTGTAGTCAATACAACAAAATAACATACATATCAAATCGCATATATATCAACATATGTGTAACTCCATCTATTGAATAAAATCTGCATTATTAACCAGTACACACAGTTAAGTTAATCCAGTGGAGCCCTGACCAGCATGGCTCAGTTGGTTGGAGCATCATACCATGCATCTGAAGGTTGTGGGTTCGATTCCTGGTAAGGGTACATGTGTAGGTTGTGGGTTCTATCTCTGGTCAGGACATGTGTGAATGGTGACCAATCAATGTGTCTCTCACATCAATGCTTTTCTCTCTCTCTTTTTCTTCTTCCCTCCCTTTTTACAATCAATAAAAACATATCTAGAGGGTGAGGATTTTATTATTATTATTATTAAAGTCAATCCAGCAGAGCTTGATATGGCCACCATCACTGGCTGATTCCATTCAAACCTCCAGTCCCATGAAATGAAGCACTTACAGGGCAAATGCCAGTATTTGGTGCTAGGAAGAAAAGTTAATCCATACAGATAATTCAACACCTATTTACTAAACACCCAAAATGCACCTTACACTGAGGATGCAGAGAACAAGAAAAAAAAGTTCCCGGAAATCTGTAATGAGATAATGATCAGAAGACTAAGATTATATAGGAGAGGACTCATGATTAAGAAGCCAGGAAGACACAGAGCTGAGCCCCAGACACATCACATTAACATGGGATTTTGACTGTTTTCTCTATTTCTCAAGGCCGCAGGTTTGCCAAAGCAAAAAACGCATACGCATTCACAGAGGCCATTTGGCTGAGCAGGTAGGTGGATAGCTCTGTTTGTCTAAATCTGCATTTCTGATGAATTTCCAGCTTAAGTCTTGAAATAGCACCACTTAGAGAAAAACACTATATGCTATGCTTCATTAGTCAGACAACCTAAAATCCTTATATATTAGTTAAAAGAAACCAAGTCATTTTCCACAGGACTTCCAACTCTGCATAATGCATTGATTTCCTATGTGTGAACTCATCATTCAGAAATACAGCAAACCCAAGGCTGACAACAGGGAATGGCAGGGGATCTTATCTTAAGGCTGTGGCTTTGAGAAAGTCATATATTGAACTAGGTTTTAACTCTGTGGTCAAACGAACAAAAAGCCTAAAATGTGTGTAGTTTTATTAGAAATAACATAAATTTAACATACTATATCCAATTTCTGTCCATTACTAAGTATAGAATGCTGTGAAAATTTCTTGGCCTGTCCTATAATCAGATTTTATATCTTAAATTGGGGGAGCAGCCACCTTTCTTATTGTTTCATTGTAACTGTTAAGTTAGATAATCTCAATCAAAAGTACTTTATAAACTACAAAGTGTGTATATATATATATTTTTTTTCTTTAGCAGTTACCATAATATTTGGCACATAATAGGCACTAAAATTAGTTTTGAGTGAATGCATCCATTTACTAAAGATTATTATTAAACATTCCATTCTATTCTTACTTCCAACAAGCAATTTTAGGTTTGCAATACGGGCAGAAGAATATTTAATCTACTGATTGTTTTCTTGTGCCAGAAGAATTAGTTTTCTATGTCATTAGGCTAGAAATTCAACTCAGAAATATATTAAAGCCGAAGATCCTTTAGTAACTGATAAAACATTATGTTAATGTCAATTTTTCAGATTAAAATAAAGCTAAGGCTTTTAGATGGTTAGCCACTCAAAGTCAGAGAATTGTATTGAAGGACAAACCTTCCCACCACCTTCTTTACACAGGGAAAGCAAGGGCCTGGAAGTTTAAGTGGTCTTATCTGAGTCTTACATGGATGCAGAGAATGTCTTGGACATGAAAACAGAAGATGATATTACTGATGATTGCGTCAACTGCAAGGAAACATATCTCATAGTTTGCATCTCTATCTGGTAAACAGAAATGGGAAGTTTTTTTTGTGTGTGTTACAAAGAAGTCTGTACATTTGAGATTTTAGAAAATCCACTCTCCAGTTCACTTTAAATACTAACATATATGTTCCTGAAAAAAAAAATGTTTTTGAGAAGTATATAAAAGCTGTAAATTTTCTTGAATTCTAGTTCTGCATCAAGCATGCCATTAAGTGTTTTGCACACTTTATATCATTTAATTTCCCTTATAGTGAAATAATATAAGGATTACTGTTGTCATTTTACCAAATAACCAAATAATTTCACAAAAATGAAAAGCTGATGCTGTAAAATTACATGCCTAAAATTATACCGTGGCAAAATACAGTCCTGGGGTTTGAACCAAGGAAATCTGACTCCAAAATCTGAAGACCTTTTCTTTTTGTTGAGGATGCATCATTGTTTCCCAGCATGCACTTGTGATCAACTATCTATGACTCAGAAGGAATTAAAATGTGGGATTTTGTTGCTATTGTGTAAAGTGTTCGTGCTGTGTGAAGGCAAATCGCAGAGGAGAAAGAAAGAGCTGAACATATAACTAAGGCATGTTGCCAAGAAAATTCTGTTAGCCCACCAAATGTCATGGCATCCAGGAACACAAAAGCACTTTTCCAGGGCCATAACTTTCTTCTTTATCAGTCTATGTAGCAAGAAGAAGACATCAAATATAACTGCATCTTAGCAAGAATAAATCATGAGGCGAGCAGGAAGTTTTCAGAGCCTAATTTATAGGTCCAGGAATTTAATGCATTCCTCTTTTGAGATATTAGAATTTGTTAATGGGAACTTCCTTCTGTAATTCTAGTGAAAGCTGCTTTGAAAACTTTTAATGTCAAGACTTCTGAGTCTGCAAATTAGCTTTCCAATCCAAGTTAAAAAGTGTGAACAGGGTTCTGACTGCACAAGTTTCAGGTAGGTATGCAAGTGTCTCTTAAAACTAAGAAAAGGAGAGAGAGAACATATGCAATGACCCAGGCACCAACCTCCAGGTACCAACCACCTGGGCGTAACCACAGTTCTGGAAGTGGGACACAGAACAATCTAAGGAAATTGATTCAGGTTTGCTTTGCTGCTTGCTACTGGCCATGCTTATCTCATCGAGAAATTCTGTGTCCTATGACACTGACTACAATGACTGTTTGGACACCTACTGTTTGCTCATTTCAAATATTCTTTTCTAGAAATAAATCAAGACATTTCTTTCATATACCATGTTACCACTAAAACCCAGAACTTCTCTTCCCACATAATTTTCAAAAACATCACCCACCTATAATTATGAGACCTGGTTCTATTCTGGCTCTATTTTGATCTTTAAACTCCATCTTTAATAAGCTGATAATAGTTCTCTCCCCAAATTATCCTGTTTCTCAAACCCTTGATTTCAAAATGGTCTTTTCTTTAAAATTGGTATTTATACCAACTGCAGTCAATTGTAGGTCTTCCCTAGGGCAGTTGATGTCAACTTACATTTCAATTACAGTGCTTAGAGCAATTCCAAGGACATGAACAATTGGCTGCCCTAAATACTTGAGAGGTAAGACAAAAGCTTTTAGGTCGAGCATTATTTTGCAAAAGGCCCATTCTCCCCCATTTTTTTAGTGTTTAATTCTATAAATATTGATTTTGCTTCATTTTCAGCATCTTTCTCAATAATCATGTGTTTGGATTTTCTGCTTAACTATTTTTATATCTACCTCAGTAAATGCTAAAAAAAAAAAAAAAAGAAGAAGAAAAAGAAAAATACTCTCATAGTGGGCAGCATAAAATTAGAAAAGTTGGCCAAATAACACTCAGTTTTAATACATTTACAGAATGTGTTTCATATTGCTCGCCTCACCACTGTGCATGCAAAATCTCAGAGGCAGGAGCACATACATCAGCAATAATTTCACGCAAGCGGGCTCTGCCTGATATGTGCGGAGTCTTACATTACTTTATCAAACTGTCTCTGTGTAATTAGTCTGTCTGCAATGGCTGGTGTATAAATTAAGCATCTAATTTATCTTGACTGGCTGCCGGATCGCTTGATCAGTCCATTCTGCCTCTGTGTCTCTTTAGTGAATGCCAAGTGCAGAGAAGGACCCTCTGGCAACAGAGAGTGAAAAGCAGCAGAAACTCCCTCAGAGGTCAGAGGCAATTTCAAATGTTCTCATCACTGACACCTGGTGGGGTATGTGCAGCTCTTTTCAATGACAGCAATCTTTGCCAAGGGCATAATTGATGTCCCTGGTGGCAGGTTACTTTGAATCATGGCAAGTAAATAATAAATAACCGTAACTCAGGCTGCGATGTCAGGCTTACTAAATGAAATCAAATTAAAAGTAAATTATACTTTCCTCCCAATTCCACACCATTCCTCATAAGCCACTTATCAATACCACAGCAATCTGAACAACTGTGAGAGACACCACGTCGCACAGCCATTCAATCCTGATAAAAACAGAGTAACTCCTGTAGCCATAATCATTCCTCAAGAGCATTTAATTTGTTGGCTCTCGCGCTCTTGCTATCAAAACAAAATCCGGCAGCTTTATTGGAATACATAAATCTCTTTGATTTAAGGGTTACTTTCTCTCCCTTTCCCTCAGATGAATTTGAAATGGCACAGAGTTAAATTTTTATGGAATGATTTCTGGGGGGAAAGGCTGACATAATTTTCGGCGTGGGACATTGTGTTCTGCTGACAACTGAGAAAGTTTGAAGAAAATGTTTAGCTCATTAGATAGTTTTTGTCAGAGTGCATTCTCTCCTCTGTAGTTGGGAATGCATGCCCAGGACAGATGTGAGTTCCTTTGGACATGTAAAAGCAAAGGCAGGGCACGTTCAGTACAGATGTCTGACCTCTCTTCCATCTGGAGAAGAGAACCAGAGGCCTGGGGTCAGGAAATCATACTCTTCAGAACACCATCTTGTGACTTTCTACTACTGAGGACTCACTCTGTTTTTAAAAACATCCCATGATTGCTCTGGCCAGTGCAGCTTAGTTGGTTGGGTTTCATCCTATGCACCGAGAGGTCACCTGGTCAGGGCACATGCCAGGATTGAGGGCTCTATACCCAGTAGGGGGTGTGCAAGTGGCAGCCAATTGTGTGTTTCACTCTCACATCAATGTTTCTCTCCTTTTCTCTCTCTAAAATTCAATAAAAATATATTTTTTAAAACATCCCATGATAGTATGTGGTTACCATGTTTTGCAGTGAATTTATGAGAAGGTCTCTGTTTCCCCTGTAGCTTTCCTAGAGGATGTATGGCTCAAGAGACACCTATCTGAGGCTCCATGGCTCTGCCAGATGGTAAGGACTTGACCAGACACTACATTGCCACTTTGGCATTATCTGATTTATATTAATAGCAATCCCTCATGCTTTATTTTTGAAATGTAGTTTTTTACAAAGAACAAAAAATGTTCTGGCTCTAGATACACTCTGATTACAAGTCCACTTGGTAGCTGTTTGAAACCATAGGACAGAGAAGATTTTTCTAAATAAAAAAAAGTGCTTCTATTTGTGCTAGTTTACTTATTTCAAATAATGAATGTTTCCCTTTCTACAGTGAGATGATAAGGGATTGTAATATATGTGGAAGGTAAGGGAGGAAGGGATGAAACTGGAGGGGTGATTTATGGTTACAATTAGATGAAAGATGGTCACTTCTTTTCCAAGGCAAGTGCTTCAACAGAAGGGCCATCACCATGGCTATTGTCAACTTATCAAAATGCAAAAATGTCAAAGCTGCCTTCACAGTACTTGTAGTCATAGAACCCTGAGTAAGAAGACCCATTTTAAATCATTATCTAATGATCTACTGTGAAAACAGAGGCTCATAACAGGCAAGTGACCTACACAAGGCCATACAAGGGAAGACTACAATGATTTACACTCCCAAGTACTTGAGCTTATTTCTACTCAAAGTTTATAATCCTTTCCTTCCTCCCCCAAGTTTAAGGATAAACAGAGACTATCACATTTGAGTAGGGAAATTTATTCGAGTATCTGATAACTTTATATGGCTTCCTACCTACTCTATGAATAATTATGTTTTCCACAACATTACCTTTTTCCTGGAAAAAAATGAAGAATGCATTTACCAAAGTAAAAGAATCTTCAATATCTCAACCAGCCATAAATAGCTGTATCATGACAAAGATGATAAAGATAGTTGCATAGTATTCTCAGAAATAGGTTTTTCATATATGGAATTATATATGTATGTAGTTAAATAAGTTGTTAACTCCTCTCAGTTCACTGTACTATCCTCTTTTTTGGCTTTGGATAATAGTTTAGATATGACATTTCTAAAGTAGAAAAGGGGTGCATAAAGCTTAAATATTAATCCATTTATTTGGACCCACACAGTTTCCATTTATAATGTCAGACATATTCACATGCAAGCCACATTCCAAAATTTATAATCGGCGAACTTTTACATATTTTCAACCATTTTAAAAATGGTTTCAGAGAGATGCCTGTCATTGTGTTTTCTTAAATAGATTATTACATTACAAAGTATTAAGTACCCAGCTTCTTAATTAATATTCCAAATAATGGTTTGATATATTTTTCCAATCTCCGAATAGTTTTGAGTGCTAATGTGGAGCTATCTGAAACCAATTTTTAACAAATATAAATGAAAGATTTCCACAGATGTAGCCATTTTCCCTATAAAGCAAATTTCTAAGATATATGAACTATGAAATGCTAACTTTTTATAAAGTTACTCTAAAATAATATATATGATAGTTGCACCTGTGATTTTAACTAGAATGCTGGAATAAAATATACAGTATTATATGATATAATTCACTTAAGGAGGAATTGGTTGTTTTGGGTATATTCTGCTTGGAGTTTCAGTCTGTTGCTAGTTCAATCGTACTCAAGTTAGAGTCTATCTCATACATTATACCAGTACCAAGTCAAAGGTCAAGATGTGCATGGTCAACTTCTCAGGAGCTATAGAACATCCAAGTACAATACAGTAATTTAAGCTGTGCATTACAGTTCACAGCAAGTCACTTCTGTCTGCGATAGCAATAACACTGATGGGGGAACAGTGCCACTTCAGTTGCAATTAAACTGGGCTTCCATGCGTAGCTTAACATTAAGCAGAGCCATGTGTGGAATTCTGCAGAGAAAGCAAAGAACTGACTGTGAAATATGCTGATTTGGCTACAAAGAAGTTGGGTCAATTTTCACATGTACAACAGCTTCCGTTAGTTAAGAAGTTAGACTTGCAATTCCTCCAAAACGTATTGCCTTGTGGCTCATCTACCAGGGAAGAAATGTCTCAGACTGTGAAATTTAGCTAGGTTCCAGTTCATGGAGGCTGCTTATTCTTTCTATGGATCAGATCTCTCATCTGAGAAAAATGCCTCCTATGATGGTTGTCACAATTAAATGAGATGGAGTCTCAGAAATACTTAGAAGAGAGCTGAGCACATGATGAGTGTTCAACAACTGTTAGCAATTATTATTCAAAACCTTTAAAAATCCTATATAATAAGAGGGTAATATACAAATAGACTGAACAGCAGAACTGAACAACCAATCAAAGCATAATATGCTAATGATATGCTAAGCCTGCTCCACCACTCACCATGACATGCACTGACCACCAGGGGGCAGATGCTCTGACTGGTAGGTTAGCTTGCTGCTCAGGTCCTGCCAATCGGGACTGAGTGAGATGGGCCCCTCCTGCAGTCCCTTCCCGACCCCTGATTGTGCACTGGTGGGGTCCCTCAGCCTGACCTGTGCCCTCTCACAATCCAGGACCTCTCGGGGGATGTCAGAGAGCCATTTTAAGCTAGATCCCACAGGCCACTCCCCTTGAGAAGGTGCCAGATGCAGGGCTCATGGCTGGTGAGCACTCCTGCAGCAGCGCGAGCCTCTCCAGATCGGGACTGATTGGGTGTGAGCCCGTGGCAGGCACAGTGGGGCTGGGATGAGTGGGAGCAGCAGGTAGGACCTGCAGGTGGCGTTGGACAGCAGGTTTCCAGCCAATCCCTGCAGGCCACCCAGAGGGACCGCACCCATGCACAAATTTGTGCATTGGGACTCTAGTAGATAAACAAAAGCCAGGATCTGCAGATACATTTGACATGCATTGGAGCTAAGTTTGTAAATTTCCTCAATGCCCAGCAAATGAGAAAAAAAATTCTCTATTAAAATTGGTCTATTTTTTAGGCCTCTATGCAGTTTGTTCCAACCCAGATAAAATGAAAGAAACATAAAAACCTAGGCTAATTTTGAGGTTGACCTACCATAGCAGTGAGCAAAGAAGCTATATGTGTTCTAAATTGACAATGACATACCTATCACTCTGACTTTATAAACTGACACTGAACATATTATTCAGTTTAGAATGCATTATTATTAGGCTATATAGTATAGCTTCTTATGTAGAAAGACCACATGAATACTGTGATTTTTATTTGTTACGTAAAGGCTGGATACTTTCTACTAAAATGTTTAAGGGATATCAAATAAATATATAAATAATTTTAGGAGCAATTTATTTTTATTTTTTTTCAAGAATATCCTAGAAAAGGCCGATAAATATAATGAGACCCTCAAAGATATGAAAAAGGACCAACTAGAAATTAAACATACACTGGCTGAAATAAAAAATATTATACAGAGACACAACAACAGACTAGAGGAACGCAAGAATCAAGTCAAGTAATTGAAATTCGGTAGAAATAGTCAACCAAAAAAGCAAAAAGGAAAAAAAAAATCCAAAAAGTTGAAGATAGTGTAAGAAATCTCTGGGACAACTTGAAGCGTACCAACATCAGAATTATGGGGGTGCCAGAAGAAGAGAGAGAGCAAGATACTGAAAACCTATTTGAAGAAATAATGACTGAAAACTTCCCCCACCAGGTGAAAGAAATAGACTTACAAGTCCAGGAAGCGCACAGAACCCCAAACAAAAGGAATCCAAGGAGGACCACACTAAGACACATCATAATTAAAATGCCAACAGCAAAAGACAAAGAGAGAATATTAAAAGCAGCAAGAGAAAAACAGTTAATTACCTACAAGGGAGCACCCATACGATTGTCAGCTGATTTCTCAACAGAAACTGTGCAGGCCAGATGGGAGTGACAAGAAATCTACAAAGTGATGAATAGCAAGAACCTACAACCAAGATTACTCTACCCAGCAAAGCTTCATCATTCAGAATTGAAGGTCAGATAAAGAGCTTCACAGACAAGAAAAAGCTAAAGGAGTTCATCGCCACCAAACCAGTATTATATGAAATGCTGAAAGGTATTCTTTAAGAAGAGGAAGAAGAAAAAAGTAAAGATAAAAATTATGAACAACAAATACATATCTACCAACAAGTGAATTTAAAAATCAAGTGAATTAAAAACTCGAGGAACAGAATAAACTGGTGAATATAATAGAATCAGGGGCATAAAAAGGGAGTGGACTGATAATTTTCAGGGGGAAAGGGGTATGGGGGGGTGCAGGAAGAGACTGGACAAAACCGTACACTTATGGATGAGGACAGTGCGGGGGGGGGGAGGTAAGGGCAGAAGGTGGGATGGGAACCGGGTGGAGGGGAGCTATGGGGGGAAAAAGGAGAAACAATTGTAATAATCTGAATAAAGATTTATTGAAAAAAAAAAAAGAATTACCTTTATTCTCTGAGCTTCTCAACCTCCCCCACAAATTGTCCTTGCATTAGTGGCCATTGCCTTAACATCATAGCTCCTCTTTATAAACTGTGAGATGTTAAATATACAGATCTTATGTCACTTAGCCTTTATATCTCCAGAGCCAGAATAAAACATACTAGGTGCTCAGTCCTTGTTTGGAGAATGAGAGCTAGTGTTAGATATACTACTATGCTCCCCAGCCCTTTGCACAGCACTTGGCATTGAGAGGATCAGAGGAAGTGTTGGGAAATGAATGGATACTGGTATGTCAGAGAGGTAGTAATATAATATGCTTTCAATAGAAAAAATGTCTATTTTTATCAAAATGCTAACAAATACCATAGAATCTGTAACATGAACAAAAGAAGCTATATGCATATATGTGTTGCTCATGAACATAGACAATAGGGTGGTAAAGGTCTGGATGGGATGGGAACCGGATGGTGGGGGGCAAAGAGGAAGAGGAGGGACATCTCTAATACTCAACAATAATGATAAAAATATATTATTAAAAGGAAAAAATCTATGAATTATTAGAAGGAGTCTCACTGTTCTAATGGACTCTAAATTATCAACTTGGCAAAGGGCAAAATGTCTTTCTACTTGAGCTCTAGGCTATATATTCAAATCAAGGGTTAACATAAAGAGTTATATTGCAGTAAGTAGAAGGGCATTTTATAGCTTATCTGTTAAACTAAAGCTTATAGTCAGTAGTAAAACTTTTGTAGAGTTGACATGAATTTATTAATCTAATGGAAGTCACTATTCAAATATTTCCTAAATTAATGAGTCAATAAATTAAGCAATAAATAGTTTTATTAAATAGTAACTAGGGAATCTACTTGGGACAGTAAAATCCAGAAACCTCAGAAACATTTAATCACTTGTTAAAGTTTGCAAAATAAAAATTAAGATTCATATCTTGACATCTCAACTTTAAGGGATCCTTCTAATTGATAGTCCCAAATCATTTAAGAGTTGTTCATTGCCCAAGAGAACTCAGCATCAATGGGCATTAAAACTGTGTCCTTAGTGTTAAAATCAGACTGGGATTTAGAATAATGGCATTGCCCTAGTAATCATGAAACAACATTCTCCTCAGTCAGTCAGATGTGTTTATTAGCAAAAATCACTGGCAAAGCACCGTTCCCCTGGAGTGAAATTTGCTGCAATCATTTTATGCCTTAACAAGACAACTTAGATTTTAGAACTTTGCAATCTCCCACTTCCCTCAAATCTTTCTTGACTTTGGAAAAGTCTTTGACTTTTTTGCCTAACAGAAACTGCCTCAGGAGCAAATAGTTATTGTCTATGAGATAGATATAGAAATAGATATAGGGATAGATTTAAACAAGAGATTCAGATAGAGATTATCATTTACATTGCAGAACTGACAGATATTTCAAACACCTTTAAAATGCAGAGGTATATAACATGTAAACATTAGGAGTTTTCAGAAGTTGGTTTAAAAATATTTCTTTTTTTTTTGGAGAAGATCAACTTAAGATACATCTTTTAAAATATACTCTAGCACTATTCGCCATATTTTAAGAAGTATTAGTAATCTTTCCAATTTCAAATGTAAGGTTATGTACTCATGCTGTGACAGATTAAAAGTCTTATAAATCATGGTACAGTTTTGTGTCTTTTCCATTTTATAGATAAACAGAGTATAAATCTATGTGAATTCAAGTTAGGGAAAAAAAAAACATAGATAATGATTAAGATCATAACAAAGTTGCCACTGATATCATGTGATTAGCTAATTATTAATCACAGGAAAGGAGCAAAGGGAAGACCAGATATTACAGACATGGCTTTTGGGCAGCTTCACCAGGAAGCTGCAACTTTTCAGTCTCCAGGGAAACAATGGCCCATTCCCTGCAAGATGCTGAGGGAAAGAGTCCAACAAAAGTGAAAACCATACATTGGCCATTGCAAGCTTGCAAAAATTTGGAAACATATCTCCTAAGAGTTCACTCTCGCATTGCTCTTGGCTCTTGTTCCTCTTGGCCAGCGGTCAGCAAACTCATTAGTCAACAGAGCCCAATATCAACAGTGCAACAATTGAAATTTCTTTTGAGAGCCAAATTTTTTACACTTAAACTTTTTCTAACGCCACTTCTTCAAACTAGACTCGCCCAGGCCGCGATATTTTGTGGAAGAGCCACACTAAAGGGGCCTAAGAGCCGCATGTGGCTCGCAAGCTGCAGTTTGCCAACCACTGCTCTTGGCTCCCTTGCATTCTCCAGTGTTTCCTTCATAGCCATGTGGCCCTGCAGATCCCACACACAATAGACTGATGGACTGCAGCAGGAAACAGCAGCTAAGCTAGCCTGATGCTGGACTGGACAGTGCAGATATGGGAAGGCAATTTGGGACACTGGCTCTGATTCTAGCTCTGCTGAGGCTGAAGCTATACTTTTTCATTGGTGGGACAAGAACTTGGAAACTCATTGGTGTAATTCCACAGAAATAAAGCTTTCTACAATATTTAATTTTCCCATGTGTCTCAGAAAATTCTTTTTTTTTTGGAATATCACAAGAAATCCACTCCCAGGAGCCACAGGTAGGGATGTGGACTACTCCCCACTGGTAATACTATCTCACAATCATGACTTTGGCTTACCTCTAGACACAATCCTCAAAACCTCTTCTAAGGGTTGTAGTTACTTTCATTGAATATTGAAATAATTTTATATAGGGTTGGGAAATAAATTGATTGTAAGGCAAGCATAACGTGTTAATTCATAATGTCTTGTAATGCAAATGCTAATTGATTTCCATGTGACTGTCTTGCTAATAATTATGATCAATGTTTCTCAATTTTACAAGTGTCACATAAGATAATAGCTCTGATAAATTTATGTAAAACCACATTATTAGTTTTGGCTATGGAAGAATAAAAGGAGTGATAGCTATATTTGCTAATTTCCCTGTCTTTGCTCCACATATTGGCTTCTATTTGATCCCTATCAGAGTTTCTTATGAATAAATCCTCACTTATTACATAGTCAAACTATTGCTAATGGCTAACCTGTCTCTGTCAATACCAAAACTTATTTAGAGTGACCTAAATCAATGTGTCAAGTCGCTATGACTTTTCTAAATATCAATTTTATTTAGACTTTTAGAAAAAATTAGGATACTTAATTTAAGTGACAGAATTGGGATCAACAGGGTTTGCTCTGTTCCTGATGCCTGCCCTTTCTGATACTACACCTCATAACTTTCCTGCTATATGTTCCAGCCTTATGCATATCAAATGTATTATTCCATAGTTCATAAATCTATTAAAGAATAGCAGATATTATTAATGATTATATGGCAGGTCACAGTCCTAAGAATTTGTACATGAACTCCTAATGATACTTAAAGTAAGCCTGTAAGGTGGATATGATAATCGGCACTTTGTGCACCTGAAGTAACTGAGGCCAAGAGAGACTTGGTAAGTCAGTGAATGATGAAACAATGATACAAAATCCACATGGACCTAGGTGGTGGCTCTGAAAAATAAAGCAATTAATATATAAATATTTAGACATGCAAGTAGATATTTGATTATATTGTTGTTACAGAAATACTCCCTCATTCATGTAAGTTCATCAATGTATATCAATTGTGATAAATATTTCATATGTAACATTGTTCAAAGGGCTAGCTCATACTCAATGAGTTATATACACCACAAAGTTCAAACCTGCTTTTTTGATTTGGACTATGACAATTCTTTGGCTGGCAATTACACACTGCATTTCAATTTTATTTTTTCTATTTTTTTTCTTCAATTGAAGCCCAGTACCTTCAGTGAAAAAGATAATAATAGTCACAAACTACTAAGAATGGGTCAGCTTAATTATTACTCAGTACCATGAATTGAAAATAAATGGCCAATAAGCATGGTTAGAAAAAAAAATGAATTTGAAAGTGAGAGATCTGATGAACTAATAGTAGAAATTACCCTGAAGAGTTTGGGACAGAAATATTTTGCATTGGGGATAAAAGGGGGACATAAAAAATTCAACTGTAAAAACATATTTGGTGTGATTGAGACCCTCTGTGTTTTGCAAAGGGATATTTTATGAACATATTTCTTTTTACTGATTTTTTTACAGAGAGGAAGGGAGAGAGAGAGTTAGAAACATCGATGAGAGAGAAACATCGATCAGCTGCCTCCTGCACGCCCCCCACTGGGGTTGTGCCCACAACCCAGGTACATGCCCTTGACCGGAATCGAACCTGGGACCTTTCAGTCCGCAGGCTGACGCTCTATCCACTGAGCCAAACCGGTTTCGGTTTTATGAACATATTGAGTAGCTGTTTCTCTCCTGCAAGAAAAAATTTTTAAACTATTTTAGCAACTCAGAGAGTTGGGTATTGACAACTATGATGCTTGAAAACTGGAGAGTTGTTTTATGAGTAGATGGGCCTTATTAGCAACTCTTTAGGAAAAAAAAAGAAGAGGAAACTGTACACCACATTTGAAAATAGTACGTCCTATATAATAAAAGCCTAATATGCTAAGCGTCTGGTCATCTGTTCAACCAATCAAAGCATAATATGCTAATGATATGGTAAGGCCACTCATCCGCTTGCTATGACATGTACTAACTACCAGGGGGGCAGACAGTTGACTGGTCGACCAGTCGCTGTGACGTGCACTGACCACCAGGGGGCAGACGCTCCAACCAGTAGGTTAGCTTGTTGCTGGGGCCCAGCTGATCAGGACTGAGCGAGATGGGCCAGAAACACACTGGAGCCTTCCCACAGTCCCTCCCCGGCTCTGATAAATCACCAGTGGGGTTCCTTTGGCCTGGCCTGCACCCTCTCGCAATCCAAGACACCTCAGGCCTGGGCAAGAGACCCCACTGGTGCATGAATTCATGCACTGGGCTTCTAGTATTATATAAAATACATAAGATGGTATATAACTAACTTTATATCTAAATACATATATGTATCATGTCTTTATTCTCCTAACAATACTAAAACTTGGACTATACCCATTTTAACAATTGAAATATTTTATACATCCATTTAACAATTAAAAGAAATTAAAAGATGGAGAGACCAGCATTTAAACCCAAGATAGCAAATACTACATTGCTCTTCAAGACACCAGAGAAAATTGAAAGTTTATGAAAGGAGGGCTGAGTTAAATATTTCTAAAGTCACTTTTGAATCTCAGAGTCTATGCTTATCCGGTAGAATAGGCTCAAACTGTACAACAATTATAAGTGGCTTCTCAGAGAAGTCAAACTATATAGCTGTTTGGGGAGAGGTTTTAGAAGTTCTAAAAAGGAATGTATTACTTTGGATTCAATCACACCATCTGCTCTACAATAATGGGCCCTTTCAGAGAAGAAACCAAGATGGTGGCATAGGTAAACACCAAAACTGCTGCCTCGCACAACAATTTCAAAACTACAACTAAAAGACAAAACATCTATCTGTCACCCAGAACCATGGGAAAGCTGGCTGAGTGGAAGTTCTACAACTAGTAGGAAAGAGAAAAGAGCATTGAGATGTGCACAAGTGCTGAAAAGCTGAGGTATGGAGTCGCGCGAATCGGGCTGGCAGCGGGTGTCTGGGTGCGCTGTTTTTTTTCAACCTGAAGGGAGACAAGCTCCCGATTACTCTGAATTCCAGTTTCTGGGGAGACGCTGGGGACCCAAACTCCTATGGGGAGAAGCTGGACTATCTACCATCGGGTTGGAAAGTAAGGGTGAGTTTCTTGCAGAGGTGCGCCCAGCAATCATTGTTTACTGCACTGGGGACGCGGGGACTTGGAAACACGGAAATGCAGAGACGGCTGACTGGCAGCCACTGCTGTTTGCCACCCCTAGCCTAGTGACTCCCTGAGACCCCGCCCCGCACAATCTACAAATCCACCCAAACTCCATGCAGCGGCTTTGGCATATAAAGGTCCTGCCCTATCGCAGCTTAACCAAGCAAACTGCAGCTCTGGTCAGATAGCTCAAAACCTCCAAACCCCAAGCAAAGATGAGAAAACTGTAGTTTTCCCTGTACCTCCTGCTGGGTGGCCTCAGACAGTAGCTGACCAGCACCCCATTGGAGATCCAGAAGCTAGTGTATCCAGTGGTCAGTGTGAGATGACAGTAGATTTCAACTACTCACATCCATAAGTAACACATTCAAGAG
The DNA here is from genome assembly GCA_026230045.1 of Corynorhinus townsendii. NCBI lineage: Eukaryota > Metazoa > Chordata > Mammalia > Chiroptera > Vespertilionidae > Corynorhinus > Corynorhinus townsendii. The sequence goes on along the minus strand of JAPDVU010000011.1, from coordinate 11,476,420 downwards.
GCAGACTCAGTGAGCACCAAAGCGCCACTGAAGCAAGTCCTGCCCCCAAGTGTGTCTCCAGCACAGCAGTTCTTCCATTATAGACACAGCGGGTCCTCACAGCCAAATGGCCTGGAGGTCAATTCCTCCCAGTGACACCAACAACAATCAAGACTTAACTACAACAAGGCTGTACACACAGTCCACAAAGGGGTGCACCAAGAGTGTCGACCTCAGGTAACTGGGAGGCCAACCCACTGGCCCATATAGGACACCTAGCACACAAAGCCACCCTACCAACTCAGGGAAGCAGTGAAAATGCAGAGACAAAGAAACAGATCACAAACAAAAGAAATGGAGGAAAACAAATGACTGGATATAGAGTTCAAAACCACGGTTATAAGGTTTTTCAAGAATTTTCTAGAAAAGGCCGATAAATTCAATGAGACCCTTGAAGATATGAAAAAGAACCAACTAGAAATTAAACATACACTGACTGAAATAAAAAATATTACATAGAGACCCAACAACAGACTAGAGGAACGCAAGAATCAAGTCAAAGATTTGAAATACAAAGAAGCAAAAAACACTCAACCGGGAAAGCAAAAAGAAAAAAGAATCCAAAGATTTGAAGATAGTATAAGAAGCCTGTGGGACAACTTCAAGCGTACCAACGTCAGAATTATGGGGGTGCCAGAAGAGAGAGAGCAAGATATTGAAAACCTATTTGAAGAAATAATGACTGAAAACTTCCCCCACCTGGTTAAAGAAATAGACTTACAAGGCCAGGAAGCACACGGAACCCCAAACAAAAGGAATCCAAAGAGGACCACACCAAGAGACATCATCATTAAAATGCCAAGGGCAAAAGTCAAAGAAAGAATATTAAAAGCAGCAAGAGAAAAACAGTTAATTACCTACAAGGGAGCACCCATACAATTGTCAGCTGATTTCTCAACAGAAACTATGCAGGCCAGATGGGAGTGGCAAGAAATATTCAAAGTGATGAATAGCAAGAACCTACAACCAAGATTACTCTACCCAGCAAAGTTATCATTCAGAATTGAAGGTCAGATAAAGAGCTTCACAGACAAGAAAAAGCTAAAGGAGTTCATCACCACCAAACCAGTATTATATGAAATGCTAAAAGGTATTCTTTAAGAAGAGGAAGAAGAAGAAAAAGGTAAAGATAAAAATTATGAACAACAAATACATATCTATCAACAAGTGAATCTAATAATCAAGTGAATTAAAAATCCGAGGAACAGAACAAACTGGTGAATATAATAGAATCAGGGGCATAGAAAGGGAGTGGACTGATAATTCTCAGGGGGAAAGGGGTGTGGGGGGTATGGGAAAAGACTAGACAAAAATTGTACACTTATGGATGAGGACAGTGGGAAGGAGGTAAGGGCAGAGGGTGGGGTGGGAACCAGGTGGAGGGGAGCTATGGGGGGCAAAAGGAGAAACAATTGTAATAATCTGAATAAAGATTTATTAAATAAAAAAAATAATGTGCCCTCTCTCTTCCCATTCCTTATCTAAAAACTGCTTCAGAAGTTAATAAAATTGATCTCTTCAAGAGATGTAAGGAAACAAATGCCATTGGTCCTCATTTTCTTTATTTTCTCAGTAGATTTGACTTTTCTGACACCCTCTTTCTTGCCCTTAAGATGGTCATACTAGGTATGGTAATAGGGTATAAATGTTATAGTGGTAAAGGATATTGGATATCATTGTTTTACAAATGCCAGATCAATGGTTTTTCTATCCCTTCTCTATTTGTTCACTTTGGAAAAACAATTAGCATCTCTAAGCCTCAGTTCTGTTTTATTTTTCCCCTTTGGAAAATGTGAATACAACAGTGCTTACTTATAAGGTTGTTGCAAAGTATAAATGATACACCATATATGAAGCAATTTATACTTAGACTGGTTTATATTAAGCCTTTTGCATAGATTAGCTGACTTTATTTTTCTTTGTAAAAACGAACAGAATGAACACCAAACTTGAAAAATCTCTTAAGACTCTGAAGGAGAAGGTTATGAGATAGAGCAGTGGTGGGCAAACTACGGCTCGTGAGCCATGGTTTGCCACTCTGTTGACTAATGAGTTTGCCAACCACTGGGATAGGGGCTTAATCACAAGGAACAACAACAGCCTGTAATTATTGGAATCAAGAGTCTAGGTCAGTGGTCGGCAAACTCATTAGTCAACAGAGCGGCAAAACGCGGCTCACGAGCCACAGAGCCGCAGTTTGCCAACCACTGAGATAGAGGGTAGTTGTGATCTCTGTGAGATAATGTGCTAATGCAATGTCTGGTACATTGTAGGCCAAGAAAAAAATGCTATATATTCACAGGGGAAACAAGGTCTGGGCAGGTTTTATTAGTGTGGTGGCTTTATATGAGCAGAGCTGATGGAGAAAGCACTTGGGTGGCAATCACTGTTTATACAGAGTCTCCTATCTCCAGTTGAACATAAAGCTGTAGCCTCAGAGGACACTTCCACTTTGAGCCTCCACTAAGTTTGATATAATGAGTTGCAGTTTTTTTTAAATGTTATGTTCATATTTCATCCATCAATTTGCTTTTCCACAGGTTGGCTGTCAGTTGAGTGTAATTTAAAGGTGCAAGAAGATATCTTTTATGAGTGAGAAGATTCATAATTCTTAACTTACTCTCGCAGCAAATCACTCTAAGTGAAACCTGGAAATATTTATTGGTACAAAATAGATATCATCATAAAGATCTTGTGCAGTTATAGTGAACAGATGCCTACTTGAGAATATTTACCTAGACTGACTAATCTGCCCCATCTATCTCAGTCTATGCCGCTGCCTTAATTCAAATATTCATTATTCATTTATTTAATGACAACTAGCATCCACATTTTTCTTACCATCTCCTCTTTTCAGCATGCAGTGCGTGGCTTTTTCTTAAGCACAGTGCCATTCACCTCCTTCCCTGTGTTTCAAGTATCATTTGCCTACTATTTCAAATACCTCATTCTGCCATTCCAGACTTTCCAAATTGTAACCCACAACCCTGCCATTTGGTCTGATTTTTTACCAAATACCCACACAAATCCTGTACTCTAAACCCCCACCATCCAGTATGACAACCACTAGTCACCTGTGTTAAGAAGTACGTGGAATGTAGCTAGTCCAAATAGAGAGGTGCTGTGAGTATAAAATATATACCAGATTCCAATTATTTAGCACAAACATATATAAAATCTCTAAATAATCATTTTATATTGATTGCCTATTCAAATGTTAATATTTTAGATATACTGGGTTAGAAAAAATCTATTATTAAAATTAAGTGCACCTGCACTTTTTAATTTTTTTGGTGCTATTAGAAATGTAAAATTGCATATGTGCATCACATGTTTATTTTAAAGCAAGTTTTTTTTTTCTAGAGTAAAAAACTAATGGCTGTAAATCAGACACATTTCATTTGTGTTCCTATTCTTGGGCTTTATAATAGTGTCTCCATACATTAAACATACATTCACTGCATGCCTACCAGTAAGCAGGCATTTTAATCAAAATATAGAAAATACAGAGGTGATAAAGATGGACAAGTTCTGCCTCTCATTAGAGTTCAGTTTTCATGGCATCTATGGAAAGCAAGAAACATAAACATAATAATTTCAAATTGTGATAAATGGCATGTGTCTGAATAGTACATTAGATAATCTCTGGGATTGAGATTGATTTACAGTTTCAACTATAAATTTCTGAGTTTTCTAAAAAAATCACATGTATATGAGTTTAACATAATGTATCTATTAAATTCACACACAATTAGTTTTAATGTAAATGTGTGTATTATAATTGATTGGTAATGACTGTTCAGAGTGCTTTTATTAGCCAAGTCTATCTGGGTTCAAAAGATATGAATTGCACACACTGTACCAAGTATGTCTCCAAGCAGATCTATAATCATGCATCTCAAATAAAGAAATTATTTTTAAAATTATTTATTTAATAATAAATACATTAGCAAGTGAGGTTCTCCTCTAAAACTTAATCTCTATGTTGGGCATCAAGAGAGAAGAAGTGTGATCTGAAAATTTAGTCTATTTAGCAAAAAAAAAAAAAAAAGAAGCTAGATAATTGTACCTAGCATATAAAATAATTACATCTGCAGACCTTTAATAAGTTACTTCCCGATTATCATATATGTGCATGAAAATTTAATTGCATTCGGTTTTTTAATTGACCCCAAATTTAGTCAATTCTCTTTTCATCAATTTACATCTGAACATCTGTTTGATTCTTGGAACATCTGTGAAGGCAGGTGTTCTGCTCCGCCTTTCAAACTGATGCACAAATGAGCACAGGCTACAGACCACCAGGTGATAGGAATTAAAAGAAAATTCACAAGTAGTGTGTGCAGGTGAAGTTAGTATACATGAGTCTACAACACATTATAGCATACTAGAGGCCCAGTGCACACGTGCATGGGTGGGGTCCCTCAGCCTGGTTGGTGATTGGGGTTGATCAGGGCCGCGGGAGTTGGTGGCGGGGGGGGGGGGGGAACGGCCACGAGAGGTTGGCTAGCCCAGAGAGGGGCAGCAAGAGATTCAGATCAGGGCCATTGGGCTAGTTGGCTGGGTTGGATGGGCCAATGGGGCCAGCTGGCCTGGGGGACTGACTGTGGGAGGTTGGCCAGTGCAGGCGGTTGGTTGTGGGAGCGTATTGACCACCAGGGGCCAGCTCCTGCATGGAGCATCTGCCCCCTCACGGTCAGTGCTTGTCATAGCGACCTGTTGACTGGTCATTTGGTCATTCAGTTGTTCAGTCGTTTGGTCACTTAGGCTTTTATATATATAGTTTGTGTGCTACACTCTAGCAGCTATAGTCTTTTGGAATCCTAGGTAAATAAGACGTGATTATTTTACTTAAGAATAGTTTAGGGAATGTTGTTAAGTTATCCATTATTGATAACAGGATGAGAATCTTATGTGCTAGTGCCCAAACATTACTCAGAAAAAGATCATTTTACTAAGATTTAATAAGTATTCATATGTCAGTCTCAGACTTCTTCAAATTATGCCCCATCCCTTGTTTTCCCCTTAACATTCACAGAACTAAAGGAACAGATCATTTGTATGCTCCTTGTCTAGGAACATGGTCTAAGCCTTTGCTATCCTAAATTCTTCATGAATTTGTCCTATAATGAGCCAAAGACATCCTCTATGAATGGTGCCTAGGTTGTTTATTTCTTCAGTGGAGCTTGAGACCCATTAGCTCAAAAGCCTGCAGGTACCAAACTCAAATTTGTACACACTCAATGTTGAACAAATAACCCAAAATAAGTCAAACAGAAAAAAGTTAAGGACTATATGATTTCACTCATGTATGGATATGAATCTGAAAGCAACAAATGAACAAGCAAGACAAACAAAAACTCACTGACACAGACAACAGTATGGTGGTCACTTAGAGGAAAGGGGGGCTGGGAGGGTAGTAAAGGGTAAAGGGGTCAAATATGTGTTAAGAGAAGGAGATTAGACTTTGGGTAGTGGGCACACAATGCAATATACAGATAATGAATCATAGAATTGTACACTTGAAACCTGTATAGTTCTATTAACCAATGTTACTACAATACAACTAGTTAAAAATAAGAAAACAAACAAAAATAACTCAAATAAAAAAGTTGTGGTCATTTACAGCCTGCCTGCTTTACATACCTTGCCTATCATTATTGGCCATTGATAAGATAGTCTTGTGGCTATGAGAGCCCAAACAACTCCTTCAGAGCCCTCCAGAGCTCTTTGAGACAGACTCCCTGCCTTGCAGCTGAGCACCATCATCTAGGCATATACTAGTAAGGTCTGTCTCTCATCCCAACTCCCAACTCCCTCAGAAGGTCCCTTATTCTCCTTCCATTCTGGCCTCCTCACCATAAGCCTCTCCATAGTCACATGGTGTAATCCTATCCAAGCACCAGTTAATAAAGCCTGTTGCATGTTGCTTTCTGTCATGGTCCTATCATTTTCCCTTCACTATGCCCCAAATCCCTTGAACATCCTGCATAATCTAAGCTGTTAACCCACTAACACCAGTGAGCTTCTCCTTTTGCTTGGATGTTACTTCTCAATGGGATGAATTTTCTATCCAAGGACTGTGGACGGTATTCAGCCACTGAAAAAGTAACAGGGAACATGTTCTGCACAATTTAGCTAAGAATGGCTGGTGTTGAGCTTTGACATTTTCTTCCCCTTTTACATTGTTTCTCTTTTACTATAAAATATCATATAATTAATATTGTTCCTAAGCACCACAATACATGTGTGTGCAAATATATATTTACTCAATCGTGTGCAAGAAGGATGGACTGGAGGGAGAGCAATGGTAGCCATAAAAAAAAGGTGTAAAAGGGAAATATATTTGGAACTATAATGAAATCATTCTGGGGTCAAACCAGAATGCAACCGGCAACCATATTCTAACTTCCAAATCTTATTTTCTGGCAGGATAACCTGTGTCAATCCAAAGGGAAGGCCACTATTCAGGAGAAAATTTTAATTCAACATTTTAAGCCTATTTAATTCTGTCCCACTACAATTTTACTACACTTGGCTGCCTATCATGTGCAAGAATTTAAATGCCAGCACTTATTAAAACTAGCTTGAGCAGTAGCTGTGAATAACCTTGGGAATGACCCATTAAAAAAAAAGTCCTACAATTCTCCTAAAAAATAATTAAAGCTCCACCACTTGACAGGGTGGTTGAATTTATTTTTGTATTTCCCTACGTTAGAGAGGCCAATGCAGTTTAGTGGACAGATCAACAAATTTAGAGTTCAAATACCTAAGCCTGATCATATATTATGTTCTAACACAAGTGAATCTACATCCCCAAGCCTCAATTTCCTCATTCTAAAATATGGGATTAAAACACAGAGCTCCAAGGATTGCTGTGAGCATTAAATATGATAATTGATGTAAAAGAACCACTTCTCCAGCCTGGAATGCAGTCACTAGTAAGTATAACTTATTCTGTGCAGTAATCTGAATTTCTACCCCAGCACAGGCAATGCAATGAGTACTTAATAAGTGGTAGCTGCTGTTATTCCTTTGTTAGTTATTTATGATTATCCTTACTTTGCTAATTTTTTCCAATACTGCTCTGCTACTTCTCTACTCTGGATCAGGCAATGGCTTGAGGATTTTTTTATTAATGCTATTATAAAGCTCTGAGAAGAAATTGCTTTTGCTCTTGATTCATTTTGCTTTTTACATGTTTCTATTGATTTTTATATTGAAATTCTCCTTTCAATATGTTTTAACCATAATCCTTGTTTACCCGTCCCAAGAACCCAGCATCTGGTAATAAGTTGCTTATTAAAAGGTGACATGATTTTCCTATTAAAAACTAAAATCAATAAATCATATTTTTGTTGGTAGAGGTTAAATGAACCAATCGTCTACCAGATCAGGTTTTTAGCTCCTTATGAAGCTTATATTTTCAGCAGGTGGCAGGGGAGATTGCAGGAGGAACTTAGCATCAGAAAAGGGTAGTGTGTAGGGAACTCAGGCATCTACAAATTGTTATGCCTTCACACTAAGGAGAACTGCTCATGCTCTTCTGAGGTGGTCACGTCTATGCTGCGAACAAAGGGGGCCTAGTGGAGTTCTCCACACAATTCTATGAGCAAACAAAATGCTACATTGTTACTTATTGAGAGTCCAGAGCAAGCATGTCAAACTCAATGGCTAACACCATTAAAAAACCTTAAAGTTCATGTGGGCCGCAAAAAAACAAAAGCATCAATTTTCATAGAAATGTAGTTTTATTTCTATAGAGACATGCTGAATACAAAGGCATGAAATAAATGAGTAATCGTTAACATAAAATAATAGAAATTTTAATAAAAGTTAATATTTTTTCTTGAACATTACCAGACACTGAATAACTGCACTAATTAATAAGCGCAATGCAAATAAACCTGTTTTTCTTTTTCTCTGAAAGCAAAATATTTCTGTTGTGCACACCAAACAAGTCAGTACAAGATTAATGACATGGCAACCCGCTAATAAAATATTCACTGCTAGTATTAGTGGAGAGAAATGGTGCGCCTGTGCATAAGGCACGTAAGTGAAATGAATGCAACACAATTATAGTAATCAATTATTAGCAAAAATTGTAGTTCGTTATTAATAACTAGTGGCCTGGTGCACAGAGTGGGGTAGGGTGTTCCTTAGCTTGGCCTGCACCCTCTCCAATCTGGGACCCCTTGAAGGATGTCCTACTGCCAGTTTACAGGGATCGGGCATAAACCGGGAGTCAGACATCCCTCTCACAATCTGGGACTGCTGGCTCCTAACGGCTCACCTGCGTGCCTGCCTGATTGCCCCTCACCACTCTGCCTGCCATCCTGCTCATACCCAACTGGCCCCCACCGCCAGCCTGCTTGCCCTGAAATGCCCCCCCCCAACCCAGCCAACCCAGCCAACCCATTGCCTGATCCTGAGAAGTAGCAGAGCAGTATTGGAAAAAATTAGCAAAGTAAGGATAATCATAAATCACTAACAAAGTAATAATGGCAACTACCACTTATTTAAGTACTCATTGCATTACCATGCTGGGGTAGAAATTCACCCCCAACTGCCCCCCTGCTGGGCTGCTTGCCCCCACTTTCCCTCCCCACTGGCCTGCTTGCCCCCAAATGCTCCCCTGCTGGCCTGCTCACTCCAAACTGCCCCCCCTCACTGTCCTGATCACCTCCAACTGACCCCCCACTGATGGCCTGCTTGCCCCAACTGCCCCCCCTGCTGGTCTGCTTATCCCCAACAGCTCTGCCACTGAACAGCCTGATCCCCCACAACTGCCATCCCATCCTGGCCTGATCACCCACAACTGCCCTCCCCTCTTAGCCTCTAACCGACTCTACCTCGGCCCCACCACCATAGCTTTGTTCAGAAGAACATCTGGAAGGTCTCCCAGTCTAATTAGCATGTTACCTTTTTATTAGTATAGATAGAGGCCTGGTGCACGGTGGGGGCAGCTGGTTTGCCCTGAAGGGTGTCCTGGATCAGGATGGGGGTCCGGCTGGGATGCCTGGCCAGCCTGGGTGAGGGGCTGATGGCTGTTTGCGGGCTGGCCACGGCCCCGGGCAACCCAAGCTCCCAGACCCTCCTTTTTTTCTTTTGTCTTTTTTTTTTTTTCCAGCGCCTCCTTGAGTGGAGGCCAGGGCTGACTGGAATCAGTTATCTGGGATTTATTTATCTTCCATAATTGAAAATTTGTAGCCTTGAGTGGAGGCCAGGGCCAGCCAGGGTGGGCAGGAAGAGGGAGGGAATCTTGGCTTCCCCCATTGCTGGGGGCAACCCAAGCCTCCTACTCACTCCAGCTCCATGGCTGCTGCCATCTTTGTTGGGATTTATTTATCTACTATAATTGAAACTTGGTAGCCTTGAGCAGAGGTTAGGGCCGGCCAGGGTGGGCGGGAAGCTTGGCTTCCTCCATTGCTGGGGGCAACCCAAGCCTCCTGATTGCTCCAGCTCCATGGCTGTTGCCCTCTTGGTTGGGTTAATTTGCATACTCGCTCTGATTGGCTGGTAGGTGTAGTGGAGGTATGGTCAATTTGCATGTTTCTCTTTTACTAGATAGGATTATGTATAACAAGATATCGTAAAAATTAAGCTATGAAATTTTTATTAAAATGCTTCTTACATACCATTATATTGGCTGGGCTGCAAAAATATTATTTGTGGGCCACGAGTTTGACATGCTTGATCCAGAGGGAAAACCGTGGGACTAGAAGCATATAAAGAGGCTAATACACCTGGGGCTTAAAAACATAACACAAATCAAGACTCTAAAAGGACAATGTTATGACTAATATAGTTTTTTAAATATAGAATAGTGTTTCTATATATTTATTTTATGAAGGAAATGTTTTTTTCTTTAGAAAATGTTATGTTAAAAATTGCCTTATGCTGATTCTGATAATTTGGAGCTAGTTGCCTACATCACTGTTAGGAAGGATTCAGAGGCTCAATCCTAGCTCTGGGAAATGAAAATGTAATAAAATAGTGATGTATGGTATGGCCAGGGTAAAGGAAATGGTGACAGGGTGAACCATACAGTAGATCTACCTGTTTTCCATGTCCATACAATATAATAAAACAAAGATGTTTATGTAATTGGACATGAGATGGGCATTTCAGATTTCTGTTTAAAAGTATGTAATATACCTTTTACTCTGTCATATTTTCTCTCTAGCTACATGTCCAATTAACTCCTAGAACTTTAGATCTCTTAAAAATATAGCTTGAAAGCCAGTATTCCAGCTAAAATGCTCCCTTTTACATTGGTAGTAGAACTATTTTCAGATGGAGGAGCTGCAACAGCTATATTCACTCAAAACTAGGGTGAATGCATTTGCAGACTATTTTACAACAGCAAAGGACACAAGATGAATAATTCTCACCTCAATGTTTTTAAGAACACAGCTTCTGACTAATGAAATACCTTGCAATTTTTAATTGGTTTAGATGTCCCTATTCCATCTTAAGTGAATAATATCACTTAAATATTTTCAGTAATTTTCCTTTGACAGGCTTTTAAACTAAATGCTTCTACCTTGCTTTAGGACAACATCTTTTAATTGCTCAAAATTACCAGTGATGTCTTTAGCGTTTTTCACTGAACATGGGTTGAGTTCAATTAACTTTCTCATGCTTTTGCATTAAAGAGGTATTTTTTAATTTGCCTAATTGGATCACACAACCTCCTTGAAAGGCTGAGGAAAGAGACACAAAGTTGTTTACTTCCTAGTGCTTCCTTTTGGAATTTTCACTTGTGCTTAACCATATAAGGCCACAGCTTAAGAATTTGCTTTAGAGAGTTAAACCACCAATTGAGCCCATAGAATCCCCCAGGACTGAAGTTGAACTATGCAGAAATGACCAAAGAGAATCTATTTAATAGCTTCAACTCCCCTCTCAAAATGAAAACAGTGACCTTTTTCCAATTTCATCCACCTGAGCATATGATAGAAGTGATAGATTTGTAGTGTTTGTACCCATGTATCTATGAAAACATAGATATAGGCTGCCCAGATGGCATGGCTCAGTGGTTGAGTGTGGACCTATGAATCAGGAGGTCATGGTTTGATTCCTGGTGATGGCACATGCCAAGGTTGTGGGCTCAATCCCCAGTGTGGGGCATGTGGGAAGTGGCCAATAGGTACTTCTTGATCATCATTGATGTTTCTGTCTCTCTCTCCATCTCTCTTCCTCTCTGAAATCAATCAATCAACATACATACATATATATATATACATATACATATACATATACATATACATACATACATACATATATATATATATATATATATATCCTATATAATAAAAGGCTAATACGCAAATGACTGCATAGTGGAATGACTGGTCACTATGATGTGCACTGACCACCAGGGGGCAGACACTCAATGCAGGAGCTGCCCCCTGGTGGTCAGTGTGCTCCCACAGGGGAGCACCGCTCAGCCAGAAGTCAGGGTCACGGCTGGCAAGCACAGAAACAGTGGTGGGAGCCTCTCCTGCCTCCATGGCAATGCTAAGAATGTCCGACTGACGGCTTAGTGGACCTAAGCCGTCAGTTGGACATTCCCCAGGGCTCCCGGACTGTGAGAAGGCACAGGCCAGGCTGAGGGACCCCCCCCCCCCAGCAAGTGCATGAATTTCATGCACTGGGCCCCTAGTATATAAATTAAAGGCTAATGTGCAAAGTGTCCCCTCGGAAGTTTGACAGGGAGACCAAGAGTTTGATCCCTTGCTATGACATGCACTGACCTCCAGGGGGCAGCACAGAATGAAGGAAGTCCCCGGATGGCAGCCAGCAGCCAGGGAAGGCAGGCCCCAGCTGGCAGCCTGAAGGCCCCAATCAGCCCTGATCACCGGCCAGCCTAGGGACCCTACCTATGCATGAATTTCGTGTAGCTGTGAATAACCTTGGGAATGACCCATTAAAAAAAAAGACCTACAATTCTCCTAAAAAATAATTAAAGCTCCACCACTTGACAGGGTAGTTGAATTTATTTTTGTATTTCCCTACGTTAGAGAGGCCAATGCAGTTTAGTGGACAGATCAACAAATTTAGAGTTCAAATACCTAAGCCTGTGTGTGTGTGTGTGTGTGTGTGTGTATTTGAAACACTTCCTAAGATGCATTAACAAAAGTATAGAAAAGTAAAATATGCTAATGGATTAAAAAGACACACATACACATACACACTTATACTCTTAGCCTATCACAGGGAAGATAGATAAATACTGATGGTGCACTCCCTTGTAGGATGGATACATCTTGCGGCTTAGGGGTGGCAGGGGAGACCATTTTGTACTGTTTGTTATTTTTTTAAGTTTATTCATTCTTTTTAGAAGGGAAAAAAAGAAAAAAATAATGTTTAGGAGAAGGAATGAATCTAAGACATGCAGCCTGTGCAAAAATTAATGGTGATGCCTTGAACTAAGAAAATGAATACAGAAATTAAAAAATAAATTAAATGAATGTGTGGAAGTCAGCAGCCATGACACTCACACTCTTCTTTGTGAAGACCTTTTCAGTGACATTGGCATGGTGTCATCATTCTGGTATTTCAAGTAATTAAATCTTCTTTAGTAAGATCCTGCCCATGTAATATTGAACTCCATAATATCCTCCATCCTATTATATTGAGCCACCAATGTGTCACTCCACATGTGAGAACACATTCCACCAGACCACCCTACAGATGCATGACAATTTTAATGGAATATTAAATTGACCATCACTCCACTACAGAATACGTTCTCTGTCTCCATTATAATGCAGTGTGCCTTTCTTTGAGGGCCTGGAAAACTTTTTGGTATTGTTAATAAGTTTCTGCTGTCTCCTTGATGTCGGCATTTAATTTAATTATCAGGGTTGGATGAACTTGGTGCAGCTGAGTGATTGCTAGCTACTCTGAGGAACTGAAACAGTCCACAAACAAATTAGTTCTCCAGATGTGGAGACTTATAAATAACCATGCCAGGGCCGTCTGTGCATGTGAGGGAAAACAGGCATTGTGAGCATACTGATTGTTTTCTGAAATGGTGGGGAAGGGCATTTCAATGCAGACAGCAGTGTGATTTTGTTTTGCATTAAGACAAATATCCCTCAAATTATTTAGGGATTTAACCGAGTGTCTAATCAGTCATTAATTTAGCTGCACTCTTTATTGTTGTTGTTGTTAATCCTTAACTGAGGATATTTTTCCATTTTTAGAGAGAGTAGAAGGAAGGGGGGAGAGAGAGAGATCAACTGGTGCCTGATTGAATTAATTATAACATTGATTAATGATGGTAATAATAGCTAGCACTCAGTGTTTCCTAGGTGACAAGGATTGAACTAAGGATTTACATTCATTACCTAAAATAATTCTTAGCATAATCCTTTGAATTGGGTGCTGTTTTAGTATGCCCACTTTATAAAGAAACTGAAGTAATAGAGAACACTAACTATGTATTCTGTGTTTCTTAAAACAATCTTATTCAATTATTCTAATTCATTAGCCACATAAATATCGTATTTTTCATTCTTTGTGTCTGGAATTTTAATTTGTTCTTGTTTTAAAAAATAGGGCCTTTCAATTTGTGTATAAGTTGCTACTGACTTATCAGAAGTACCCTTGAAAAATTCCCATTTGAGAGGACTGGTGACAAAGTTATCACCTCCTTTTTTTGGTGTGTTCATAAATTTCACTAACATCTATTTTCAGCTGAACTAAAAACCTATGAATAAGCATATTAATTAAATAATCAGATATTAGAAATACAAGCATCTTAATGCAGGCATATCTCTACCAATAGAAGGCAGAGATGTTTTCAAAGGCTTCAGAACTTTTCAAGGATTATACATTCTGAAAAAGAAAGTAATTTCCTACCAGGGGACTGAAGATGATTAAGTTAATGGTATTGAACACCAAGGCAAACAGGCAGCAGAAGTTAGAGTCTTGATCAAAGGTCTCCCCCTACCCCCCACCCCGAAAAAACGGTGCTTATCCAGAACTACATCTATTTCAGGAACTTCAAATATAACTTTCCTGGAATTAATCAGAAAACGATTTCAATCAGATGAAGCTGGCTCCTTCTGGACTTCTGAACCAAATGGGCCATTCAGAAGACACTGAACAAGATGGAGGTAGTGCTGAGAACCCAGGTTCTCTGAGGAATTGTCAGAGGAGTAAGGGTTTCTACCTCGCAGGAAATATAGAGGTGTTGGGGTAGACTCCAGAGAACACTAGAGTCAGAAAATTTCCTTTAAAAATGTGCAACTCATGATGAATTGGGTCAGAGTAGGATTTTTCAAGTTCAGCATGTCTGACATTTGAGATGAGAATTTTTTGTTTGGGGTGCTGTCCTGCACATTTTAGGATGTTTTAGCAGCGACCCTACCTCTATCTACTAGATGCCAACAGCACCCCACCTCCAGTTGGGACAACTCATTGCCAAATTTCCCACCAGGGCAAAACCTTTGGAAGTGTCTGCCAATATGGAGACTCTGGGAGTTGGTGATTCCTCTCTAATTCCAAAGCAACATGTATGGAGATGTCAAATGTGGTATAATGTGCAGGATTTGTTTCAGATTACCAATGGGCTTCCTATACTATTTTCTCTTCTTTTGTGTGTTAATTTTAATTTCATAACAAAAACTGGCACTTGTTTTTAACTCATTCATAAAACTAAGTCTTGACAACTGCAACATTATTGTGTCAGAACAGAGTGTCCTTTGTGTAATCTTTGAAAAGTAAGACCAGTATAATTAGCACTAAAAAAATAGAATGTGGGTAAAAAATTTTCAAGTGCTGAATTTCTCATTTGCATAAAAGGGAGTCAATCCATTCTGCCTTAACTATGTAGGGAAAATAATGAATAAACTCCTACTGATGTTAATAATGTATTTTCTTAATTTATTAGGGATATTTTAATAAATTATATTAAGAATGTGATAAAGAATCTTAAGTTTAACCATGATTTTTAGCTTTTATTTCACATATTGTCTTAAATTCAACTAGAACAAATGAAATGCATTTATTTAAAATATCATTAAGATCTGTTTACAAACATCTGTTGGGTCACCTTTGCATTCATCCATCAATATGTTCAACCATTCATCTACTTTCTATCTTCCTTTTTGTCTTTCTAATAACCCATCCATCATTTATCTTTCCAGCCATCCATTCATCTGTTTGTGAGTAAGAACAAAGGTCTGTATAATAACTACTATTTGTACTGCTATCTTTGTTATCAAATTTAAATACCAGTAATTTCTGAGATATAGTATTTGTTGCTATCTGTTGCTTTCTTCTGTGTTGTAAATTATTTGAAATGTTAAATGAACATAACTGATTTTAATGATATAAAAACGATTATGTTTTTGCTCTGTGCACAGAAGCCTCTGGGGTTGGATTCCCAGTCAAGAGCACATACCTGGATTGCAGGTTTGATTCCCCAGCCCTGGTTGGGGCACATGCAGGGGGCAACCAATTGATGTGCCGCTCTTAAATCACTGTTTTCTCTCTCTCTCTCTCTCTCTCTCTCTCTCTCTCTCTCTCTCTTTCTCCTCCTCCCACCCCTCCCTCCTTCCCTTTCTCCTGCCTTCCTCCCTTCTACTCTCCGTAAGATCAATGAAAAAAAAGGATTATGCTTTCAATAGGAAAATACAACAGACAGAAGAAAATTGTAGTTTTTACATAGTCTGGATTACAAAGATTATTATTTTTGGTCAAATATGGGAAAGTAATATTTCTTGAAAGGAGAGATACAGGTTCTCAGATAGAATTAATATATTTAAAGGAAATAGAATTTTCAAGATTTTTGTGAATCTCCCACAACATGCAACAGAATCTGGGATTTTGCATAAATGCCCATAGAAATATATAGAAAAGCAAACTTATATACAACTTCTATTCTTTCTCAGCCTGTGCCCCTAAATCCTGTATTTCATGTCACATCAAAAGTCAGAAACAGCCCTGGTTGGTGTGGTTGAGTTGTTTGGGCATTTTCCCATGCACCAAAAGGATGACAATTTGATTCCTGATCAGGGCACAAGTTCAGGTTTTGAGCTCCATCCCCCTTTGGAGGTGTGTAGGAGGCAGCCAGTTGATGTTCTGCTTTCACATGGATGTTTCTCTCTCTCTCTCATGCTTCCTTTCCTCTTTATAAAAATCAATTGAAATAAAAAATAAAAAAGCCAGAAACACTTGGATCCCCTTGTCCTCCTTAGAGCTCCCCCTTCCATACAGCCTTGTTTTTGCTATTTGAAACACTCATCCCTTCTTTCTCCATTAGGCTCGGTTTTCTGGATCCATTTTTATTTTCTGATTTTGAATAAGTTTAGGGAGTTAAAGCTAGTAAATAATTTAAGGTTATTTAACTATCAGACCATGACTTTCCCAGTCTGACCTTTCAAATACAATAGGCTGGTGTCAATGTAGACATTTGGCATATAGGAGATACACATCACTGAGTAAGAGAGTATAGGAATAGACAAATGGTATGCATTTTATGCATGTTCTAATCCCAAAGTAGCTAATAGGTATGAAAAAACCCACTAATTTTAGAAATACCCTCTTTTGGGGATTATCTTCTTATGTAATATTGTATTGTGTCAATTAAGCCTTGGGTGTATGCAGAAGTCCTCTAAGAATCTCCTTATTCAATCACTTAGACAATAGAGGATATTTTCTAAATGGCAGCTGACACTGATACTTAATTCATATTCTTTTTTAAAAGGCCATCCCATCTGAGGCCTAGTTAACAGAGAGACCTCAAGTTGTGTGGCATCTGATGGCTTCCTTCCTTCCTTTCAGTGTAGAGCCCAAATCACCCTTATTCCTATTTCTGTTGGATGTTTCACTTGACTTTTATTGGGTGGAAGTGATGTATTCCAACATCCCTGCTTCCTTCATTTTTTATAAAGCTTTGGGTGTGAACAAAGTAGATATATATGTAATTTAGGATTTATAGAAATACCCAGAGAAGTGAGATCAACATAAGCAAACCCTTCTTAAAAATGTGTGTCCTATCCAAAGAGAGAATTATTTTTATTCAGAGCTTGATTGGTATGTCATAGATAGGTAAATATTGTGGTATTAAGGTTCTTCCTATTATGGAAACTACCTTGTCAGAGCAATTTACTTTAAAATGCTCAGTGGTTGATCGTTGACCCATCCTATATAATAAAAGCCCAGTGACCATAATGGCGTAATGACCAGAACAACTGCTTGACCAGTTGCTATGAGGTGCATTAACCATCTCTCGGTTCCCCCCTTCCCCTTGGCCTGCAGGCTCCAATTGGCGGTTGGCGAATGGGAAACCTGGAGAATTGGAGTGGGTGGCGGCAGTGGTGGACTGGGGACAGGTGAGCAGGCGGAGGATGGCCCTGATCACAGGCTAGGCATAGGGACCTTCCTGTGCACAATTTCATGCACTGGGCCTCTAGTGAACCAATAAGGTTACTGGTTCAATTCCTGGTCAGAGCACATACCCAGGTTGAGCCCTGTAGGGAGCATGCAGGAGGCAGCCAATGGGTGTTTCTCTATCCCTCTCTCTTTCTCTCTCTCTAAAAAAGTCAATAAAAATTTTATTTTTAAAAAATGCAACACCTAGAGCATAGGGCAGAAAAAAAAGTAACACACATGCACACACAAAACAACAACACAAAGAAACGAAAACCTTCCTGCATGAGAAAATAGTAGGATTCAATGCCTGCTGTAGAGAGGAGAAAGATTAGAGGAGAAAAATTTGAAAGGAGAAGAAATAAATTAGTATGTTGGAAGTCTGGAGCTGATAGGTGCAGATAACCAGTGAAAAAACGTCAAAGCCAGGTGGTCTCAAAATATGTGAAACAGAAATGTCTAATATTTTGTTTGTTTTTTACATTTTTACCTTATGTTATAACCATATTATCCCCAAACCTTCAATAAAAGATTCTTACACACTACGAGCCAATGGAAAAATACATAGAGGTTTGATACAATGTTAGAATGGGACAGCATGTACAAAAAAATGTGCATTTATCTAGCTCAGCTGAAAAAACAAATTGGAGGTAGGATTGTGGAAGGAAAACTCAATAATAACCATAAATGGTCAGAGGGAGACATTCTCTGAATGTCAAATGGCAGCTCAACCTATTTTAGTTGAATAGCAAAAAACTGACCTAAGTTTATATATTGAGCATCATTATAGACATTTTTCTAAATGTAAATGAGAGAAAAGCTGGATCAATGTACTGTGTCTGAACCATCATTGGGTTTAGAAAATATTGATTTTAATTAAGACTGCCACCAATTTTCTCGATGACTTTGATGAAGTTATCTTCTGTGACTTCCAACTGTGAAATGGGGGCATACTGATGTTCTTTCAAGTCTTTGAATTCCTAAAGGAGTTCTAAAATGTGTCAACTGTATTTAATCCTTAAAATGACAATCACGTGTTCATTCACAGGTTACTCTTCCCTCTCAACATTACCTTTGTACAGCTTTTCTATTTTATTTATAGTATAATATTCATGAAAACAGATTGGTCATGAAACATGCATTGAGAAGAAATAATTTTCTATTTATTTTCACTCACAATAGGAATGGGTCAGGCTATAAGAGTGGTCCCTAAATGGATACATGGGGCAAAACAGCATTTAATTCTGTTTGATGCCTTAGGTCTTGACAGCATATCTATGTGAAGGTGCGTGAGTGTTTTTGAACAATAGCCAGCCTCTGATTCAGGGAGCTGAGCAGCTTGCCTCTAGTTTAAAAACCTCTTCTCACCAGGACACTTGTCTAGATGTTATTTTTTCCCTCCTGTGCAACTCCAACTCCCTATTAATGTAGCGCTTTCTGCAGGCTAGCTCAGCAAATTCTGCTCATTTTAAATACATCAATCTCCTGGCTGGATCTACCTTTCCTTCAAAGACTATAATTTGATTGTTTTCATGCTGTGAATTGATAGATGGCACATTTAGAGGGCCACTGTGATTCTGAGTACAAGTGGAAGACTCTAATGGTCTTGTCTTTGCCTGATATGAGAAAACTATTAATTATCTCCCTCTCTCTTCTATTGTTTTCTATATATATTCCCCTGGATTGATGAGAAGCATAAACATGGCAAACAGATGCAACATCTGTATGTAGAAGAGGTCTGCGGGGTTCCCCTGTTTGTCAGAAGGCAGTATCATGTGTTGATCAAGAAAAGGAACAAAGAATTTGGTATCAAATAAATGAATTATATATGGTTCTGCTACTAGTTGTGTGACCTTGGGCAGAACACTTAGCTTCTTTAAACCCAGTTTCTGTAGCAGCAAATCAGATACAATTATGTTTGCTTCACTGTATAGTTTGGGGTTTTAGATTAGAAAATATATGTACAGGTGCTCAGAACAGCACCTGCCACAGCATGACCCTCAATTAATACTGGTGATCATTGTTTACTCAGTCTTTATGTGGATGCCGCCATTCTATTCAGGTAAACTATGGGAGGTCATCAGACTTTGGGATATACAGACATCCTTCAATACAGGCTACTTTCCCTTGGCAATAGACACCTATATCTTGTCCCCTAGTCAGCCAGTTGCTGCAGAGCCAGTTACATGCCTGATGTTAAATACTAGGTTGTTTGATTGTCCAACTTGGCAGGTTGTTTTTTAAGTGTTTATTTACATGCCCAAGTTCTGGTACATATTACTTATTATAAAATGTAGATCTCTCCAAATGCATCTCCTCTAATCCAGCCAATCCAACTAGTATTCAGTGCCATTACCTGAATATCATCTCCTTAACTAAGTAAAATATTTAATATGCCTATACATATACTATTAAAATGACTCAGTTCCTTTCACAAGTTAATTAGTCCTCCCAGGTGCTATTTCTCTATTGCATAAATTATTATTTTTGTCAATTAAATTTGTTGCATTTTAATGCAAAGCAACTACACCTTACACAAAGTTGTCTCAGCTGGACATTCTTCAAAATCATGAGCAATGCTCTGTTATCCTTGAATCACCTATGTCAGTATCTGGCTTCTCATAGCTACTAACTCAATGATACTTTAATATATATACCACAGTTGAAATAAACCTAGCAATAAAAAAATTTAAAGACCTCAAGTCTTAGGATTTTAACCCAATCCATTCTTCTAGGGCCTTTATGTTTTTCATAGTGTAAAGAAATAAAGACACTGTGAATCCATTTTGCTTGAAGAGGAAATCAACAAGATTATGTGTGTAATTGGTCAAGTCCAAATATTTCCATGGATATGATTCACCATGGCTGAGAAAGATACTTGATCAAAAGTGAAATAAAATTATTGAACCATAGAATTCTTCAGCAGGAATGTACCTTAAACTTTGCCTTTTCCAAGATCTTTCATACTAATAGTATCAGGATCAAGTACTATTGGGTTAGAATATATTTGCATAGGGACCAAGGATTTACAAGTAAACTTTCCCTCAATGAATCCTTATGCAAAAGTAGAGAACTACTTATCTAATTCAACATATTCATAACACAAATGAAGACATGAATGAGACCCAGGAATGAGAAGTTGTTTACCATCCCTCATCTTTTTATTCCTGTGTTATTTGGTAGAACTTAAGAGTAGTATAAATCTGTTCCATCTTGTCATGTCAATTGTGTGTTGTGCTGATTTTTTTTTTCAGAAAATTTCCATTTTAATAGTAATCTGTATTGTGTGTTTACCACCCCAAATCAAGTCTTCTTCCATCACCATTTATCCCCCAACCCATTTCAACCTCTCCCCAAACCTCCACGCCTTCCCTCTGGTAATCACCATGCTATTGTCTGTGTCTGAGAGTTGTTTTACTTTGCTTAATCCCCTCACCTTTTGACCTCAGTCCCTCAACTCCACTCCCTTCTAAGAGCTATTAATCTGTTCTCTATATCTATGAGTTATGTCAATTGTTTAGTATAAGCTGATTTGTCAGATCACATGGTCTATACCCCAAATATCAGGAAAGACTCCCTACTCATCCTTTCCAAGGATGTCAAGTAAATAACAGAATTTTGCATCATGTAATTAATAGAACTTGTTTAGCCTTAGAATCAGTGTATTTAAGGGAAAGACACAAACACACATACACTTTAAAATTTGGGGCTAAAACATAACATTTTGTTATTGGATTATATATCCTCTCCTTTATCACTCAGACCAGTTTGCTCATAAATCTTTCCATAATTGGTTCTGCTTATGTCCTAACTCTGTGAAATCCAGCTCTCAGCAGAGATGCTTTATACAGTGTAACCTCCCTGAGGATATTTCTCTGAGTTTTGCTCTTATATTTTCTTTAAAACTTTTCAGCCTAAAAATAATTACAAGGCCTGACGGCTAGTCAGAAAATGAGGACTTGGAATTATTTTGAAAGAAAGAGCTCTTTTGATTGCAAGGTTTAAAGAGTCACCCTAAACTGAAGAGCACAAAAAATACACACTGAGAATTGGACTTCTCCTCAGGCCTGTCTGCAGGAAATTTAAACCTGAATGCACAGAAGTCACTGCCTTCCCTCAAGATTCTACTTTTCCCCTTGGTAGAGTCATTTTTCAAAAACACATGTGATTTACCATTGTTTCCCCCTCCTTCCCTCTCTCCATCCATTTCTTCCTTCATTCTTCTTTCTCTCTTTCTTTGCCTTTCTTATCCGTTTTTGTTTTTTTTTTTTTTTTTAGAACTCCCTATACCTTTAAGAATGAAGTTTAAACTTGTATTTTTTTATTTTTATTAAAGGGAAATTTATAAAATACAAAGTTAACTATTTTAAAATAAATAACTTAGTACCTTCATAATGTTGCTCAAACACCACCTATACCTACTTCAAAAATATCCCTATAACCCAAAAGGAAACCCATGCACATTAAATAATTCCTTGCCCTTTCTCCTCTTAACCCAGCTCCTGGCAAACACCAACTTGTTTTCTGGATCCCATTATGGATACTTCACATAACTAGAACCATGCTATATAGGACTTCTTGTGCCTAGTTTATTTTACTGAGAATAATATTTTATAATTTATACATACTGTAGCATGGAAATACATACATGCATCAGTATTTCATTTGTTTTTATATCTGGCTAATAATCCAGTGTATATACATGCCATGATGTATGTATTCATCTGTTATCGGGCATTTGAGTTGTTCTCATTTAGGACCACTATGAAAAGTACTGCTATGAACATGTGTGTACACCTGTTTGAGTACCTGTTTTCAATATTTTAGAGTGTATATCTAGGATTAGAATTGCTGGGTTCTATGGTAATTTTATGTTTTGTTTTGTTTTTAGGAACCACCAAAATGTTTTCCATAGCTGATGAACCATTTTATATTCCCATGAGCAAAGCACAAGTGTTCTAATTTATCTACATTCTACCTAACATATATTTTTTAAACTATTATAGCCATCCTAGTATGTGTGAAAGGGTACTTCATTTTATTTTTGATTTGCATTTCCCTAAAGACTAATGATGTTGAGCATCTTTTCATCACACTGTTCATTTTTATTAAAAGGCTTTTAGGACCTCTCTTGCCCATTTTTCCAATTCACCTCCATCTCTCCTCTATCTTCTGTACAATGTTTTTTATCCCTATCTAGTTGCAGTTCTCTCAATGGGCCATGCTATGTTATTTTCTCTGCCTGGCAAACATTTGCTTATCTTTCCTCTGACAATTGCTAAAGACTCATCTCAGATATCAATTCATGGGACATGTCCCTGATGTTTGGATTGGTTTTCTCTCCTGTCAATCATGACATCTCCCTTTACTTAATTATATCAAATTTTTATGCTGTTCTATAGTGTTTTCATGTCTTTCTCCACTTTTTTATTTCTCTATTAGATTTTAAACTTCTAACGGGAAGAGTCATCATTTTGACTTTATGTAACCATACTTCCCAAATTTGATGATGACACTGTCATCCAAGTGTTTTATATAATCCTTAGTGAATGTCAAAAATTAGAACATGGCTTAAAGTGCTCTCACTTTTCTAGCCCCAAATTTGTTGCCCTTTCCCACCTCAACCTTATTCCCATTTTTCTTCCTTCTTTCTTCTCCCTCCTCCCTTCCTTCTCTTCCTTCCTCCTCTCATAGCTTTCCCTCTCTCCCTTTTCTCTTATCCTCTCATCTCTTATCTCTCAGCCTCTCAGCACTCAATCTTGTTATCTTACTCAATGGTACTTCAGAATATGCTTCCCCAATATATGCTTCATTTATTCTTCATTTATATATGCTTCATTTCTTTCAGTTTCTCCAAAGCTCCTCTATTATTCCCCCACCATGTTTCCTAAACTAAGAATGCCCTCCCACACCCACTTCCTACACAGTTAACTGTTTAGCATCCTTCACATCTCAATGTGTGCTACCTCAGGGACACCTCTCCTGAAACTCTAAACTAAATTAATTTTCTTTTAATATTCTCTCTCATAGTTCCACTTCAATTCAATTTATTTTAAAGATCCTCTCTTGAGAAAAATCTGAAAGTTAAGTTGCAAGCAAGAGCATAAAGAGCTACACACTTTTCTCTTCTACCAGGGTAAGGGGTTGCGTGGAATCCAGGGCACAGCACTGAGATAAAACAATAATCAAATGATATGATGGACCTCAAAACATGCTCTGCTTGGGTAGGAGACATAGAAAAATGCTAGGTAATATCATCATTATCTCCTGACTCTGCTCATACAATTATACTCTTCACACATGCAGAGTAAAGGTAGTGCTTCCCCAGTGGCAACACTGGGGCTACACCATTAATAAAACAATAAGGTTAAACTTCTAACTTCTATGCATTTGACCTCTATTAAACCTGTCACCAACTATTTATGGAGTTTCTAGAGAGAAATGAGAAGAAACATAGTCACTGAAGACAGAGTTAAAGGTTGATTATATCAGTGATCCTAATCAAGTAGCTTTTGAAATACAATTTGGTCTAAGATGACATTCATTTAGCTTATGGGATTCTTCTGAGACACACATTAAGAAGTACTTGCAGAAACTAGAAAGCAATAACAGAGAGTCTTGTACTTAAGGTCTGGAAAGCAATAATCTAAAAACAGACAAAGAAGACCAAAAGAGTACATTTAGTTCACCATCCCTACCTCCCTCGTGTGCTGCCCCAAGTCCACCTCAGCAGCAATGGAGAATGAGGTCAGAGTTGCTTTCAAGTACGTAACTATATCAGATTGTTCCTCCACAGACCTGGTGATCTTCCCAAAAAATAATTTCCCCTGTACTAGCTAGTCCTTCCCTGACTGTCATATGATACAATAAAAGGTAATAAAAAGTAAACATGTGCTTTGGTCCCTGATGCAGTCAATTCAGATTTGTTATTTTTCCAGCCTACTTGTTTGCCCCCAAAACAAACAATACTATCTTCCCAGTGACATTAGAAAACTACAGGAACTCACATAGGCCAAACCCTTCTCCCAGCTTATGCTAAGACTGCCTAAATAAGGAACTAGTTATGCATATTCACTAGCTGTCTGAGGACATCAAAGCTCACAGTGAGCCTATATAATAGATATTACTCCATTTTCATGAATTATTAAAGTGAGCTTCAGAGAGGTTATATAACAGTACCAGGTTTACACAATTTCTGTCAAACTTCCAAACCCAAGAATGCCACAGTGGAGGGTTCAAATGAAGTCTTGATACATTTCATTGGCTGAATGAATTCTAAGGTTTTTATTCTGAAAAGAATTGGGGCTATTTAAAATGATGGTAGGACTTCAAAAAGAAAAAAAGTGATAGACAGGAATCTTTGACTAATAAGGATTTCTGGTCCACTGAGATATACATCTCCAATATGAAGGCCGTCACCAATACTTAACTAACATTATAGTCTACTGACAAAAAAAACAACACCCAAAACAAAAACAACAACTAAAATAAACTTAAACCACAAACATCACTTTAATATCCAGAGACGGATTATTTGGGGAGTTACTGTTAAGTATCTCTCTTTGGAGTAAATTTCAGACAATCTTCACTTTCCCAGATCACTTGGAGGCCCCTTTGTGAAGAGTGACTGCTTCTTTAATTTAATGTTTAGGAAAATGTCTCTGAGGTTAAAATTTATTCCTTAAAGATAACTCTTCAACAATTCACCAAAACACCTGAGTCAGTTTCTTCTGTAGGCAACTGTGTAATGCTCATTTAAAGAAACAAAAATAACTTCCTGACAATGTATTTGGACCCATTATAATGCAAATAGATGCAAAACAGGTGGCTGTAGATACTTTTTCATTGGATGAAAACAATGCAAACTGCGCATTTTGTCTAAAAATTTCATATAAACATTTATACTGAAGATATTTGCAGATCAACAGCTGCTTACACAAAAGCAGCGAATCTAATGGATTTTATAGTTGAAGCCCCCAAGCAGAATGAAGTTCACATTCACCCCTCTTGGGTTGCTCAACTGTGCTTGTGTACCAGCCTTTGTGACAAAATGATTATCTACTTTTAATCAGGTTCCAAGAAGCAATCAAAACAAAGTTACTTAGAGCATGTTTCCAGACCAAATATAGTGCAGGGCAATTAATTGTATTCCCCAAACAAAATCCAATTATTATTACTGATATGAAATGTCATGCTATCATAATGCAGTTATTTTATGTGTGCCCATTCCATTTCAGTTGAACATATACAAAGATATTCTAACTGCATCTAAATTTTATTTTCCTGTTCAATGTACAAAACATTGTAATGAAGGGCACTGGCAGGCTGTTGGGGATCATGGATTGAACATCTCCCTTTGTGAGTAATCAAGAACTTCAAGAACCAAACTGATTTAGAATTTAGCAGACATCTGAATCTTACATGAGGAGGCTGGTGTGCAGCAGCCATCATCTACACTAATGAAAGAGTAAGATGCAAATTGACCATACCTTCGTGACGCCCACTAGCCAAACAGGAGTGAGTGTGCAAATTAACCCAACAAAGATGGTGGGTTAATTTGCATAGGCAGGTGCTGAGTGGCTGGGTGGGGGGTGGGACACTTGCACAGTCGCCATGGTGACAATGCAGGCATTCCGCACCACCCTAGCCACTCCAGGCATTTAAGCAACATGGGAAGGTGGAAAGGCGGCTCCGACTGGAGCAACAGTGGTGCTGGTAGCCAGGAGAAGGAAAGCCCATTCTTGTACAAGTCTTCGTGCATCAGGCCTCTAGTTTAATATAGACAGCATATGTATCCCAATCTATATACAGGCAGTCCTTGGGTTACGTTGGACTCAATGTACGTCGTTTCGTGGTTACATTGCCATCTCCTATTTATTAAAAAAAAAAAAAAGTTCTGCCATTTCAACATTTGTACATATGTGCTTTATGTTTTTTATTATTTATTTACCACAACTAAAAGTCAGGAATTGTTATCTTTCTTTTAATTTTTTTTTACTGTTTCATTACTGCTGTGTATGTGCTCCATGTGAGTGACGTAGGTGCTTATGTAGGTGGGTTCCAACTTAAGGCAAAAATCGGGTTATGTTGTGCCATAGGAATGCATCTCTGACATAACCGAAGGACCTACTGTATATAAAATGCTAAGTGACTGACCGTATGTCTGTCTGGCCAACCGGTACATATGATGAGCACTGGCAATCTATACGTATAAAAGGCTAATATGCTAAGTGTCCCTTCGTCCAACTGACCAGTTGCTATGATGCATACTGACCACCAGGGGGCAGACGTTCAACGCAGGAGCTGCTGAGCTGCAGTGACTTGGCAGTGGAGGTTCTTAGACAACACACCCCAAAACCAGAAAGGAGGAAGTCCGATTCCTCGCAGGCTGTGCGATTTCACCTTCGGCCATGGGTTATGTTGTTGCTGGGGCACTGTCGGCCCCAAATCTGGTTTACTGCACACTTGTGTTTGCAATCCACACCCTGTATGACAGCAACTTTGCAGATTGTCCTCTCACACTCCAGGACACCTCAGGGGATTTTGAAGAGCTGGTTTCAGCCAGATTCCCGCAGGCCAGGCTGAGGGACCCCGGAATGCCAGAGGGACCCTGCTCACTCTGCCTAAGTGCTGCCCCAGGTGCAGCAGGCCAGGGAGGGACTACAGGAGGTTGGCTCCAGAGTGTGTCTGGCCTGTCTCACCCAGTTGTGCCCCACTGGCAACCTTCTAATTAATTTCCTTTCAATGTGCATGAATCAATGCACCAGGTCATTAGTTTAAAAATTAACGTTGATTTGCACATGCACAATACATATAAAGCTCTCACTGGCTCCAATCACACACATGTGTTTTGATCTGTTATTGTGGATTGTGAATTTGTTTTTGTTGACATTCTGAAGCTGAATCAAAGTGGTGTCTTCCACAGAATATGGCTAAAGACCAATTATTGGCACAGTGTACCATTTGAGTGATGATTCCATTGATTCAATGGATGATGCTGAAAAGGAAAATTTTCCCATCAAATTTCTTAATGGTATTAACCCTTCAGGAATGCTGTGTCATAAATTAAAATTGAAAGTTGGTGCAATCATCATGCTACTGAGAAATCTTAACAGTAAATGGGGTCTTTGTAATGGTACTAGATTTATTATCAAAAGACTAGAGGCCCGGTGCATGAAATTCTTGCATAGGGTGTGTGTCCCTCAGCCCAACCTGCACCCTCTCCAATCCAGGATCCCTCGGGGGATGTCCAACTGCTGGGCCTAAACAGGCAGTTGGACATCCCTTTCACAATCTGCCACTGCTGGCTCCCAACTGCTCGCCTGCCTGCCTGATCGCCCCTAACTGCTCTGTCTTCCAGCATGATCACCCCCTAACCACTCCCCTGCCAGCCTGAGTGACACCTAACTGCTCCCCTGCAGGCCTGATCATCCCCAGCTGCCTTCCCCTGACAGCCTGGTTGCCCCCAAATGCCCTCCCCTGCATATTCCCTCTTTATTAGATAGGGTTTTTTCTTTAACATATTGGACAGCCCTAATTGGTTTGGCTCAGTGGATGGAGTGATGGCCTGCAGACTCAAGGGTCCCAGGTTTGATTCTGGTCAAGGCCATGTACCTTGGTTGGGGGCACATACCCAGTAGGGAGTGTGCAGAAGCAGCTGATCGATATTTTTCTCTCATAGATGTTTCTAGTTCTCTATCCCTTTCCCTTCCTCTCTATAAAACTTCAATCAAATATATATATATACAAAAAAAGAAACATTTAAGATTCCTCCATATCTGTCTGGCTGGTGTAACTCAGTGGCTGAGACCACAGGAAGGGCCTGGGAGGGGATCACTTCCTGGGGCCACAGGCCCCTCCCAGGCTGAGACCCCAGGCTGGGGTTGGCACTGGATCGTTCTGTGGGGCCGCGCGCCCCTCCCAGGCTGAGACCCCAGGCTGGGGCTAGAACGGGATCTCTCAGTGGGGCGCACGCCCCTCCCAGGCTGAGACCCCAGGCTGGAGCTGGGATGGGATCATTGCTCGGGGCTGCACACCACCCCCCCCAGGCTGAGACCCCAGGCTGGGGCTGGGACAGGATTGCTCCATGGGGCCACGTGTCCCTCCCAGACTGAGACCCCAGGCTGTGGCTGGGAGGGGATCGCTCCGTGGGGAGTGAATTTGTTTTTGTTTTTTATAAATGGTCAGGAGGGCCTCTGGGCAGCATTCTGCCAGGCCGCTTACTCTGCCGGGACTCTGGCAGGGCTTAGTGGACTGGGTGTCGCTATCTTGTGGCTATGGGGGCTGCCATTTTTGTCATGGAGTGATGGTTAATTTGCATATTACTCTTTTTATTAGATAGGATTACAACCTAACATAATGGAGGCTGAAATATTAACAGAATCTGTGGAAGGAGAGATTGTTCTAAGAATTGATTTGTCCCCATCTGACACTGGTCTCCCATTTAAGTTAATTCAAAGACAGTTTTCTGTGATGCCAGCAATTGCGATGATTATTAATAAATCACAAGGACAAACTCTAGACAGACTAGGATTATTCCTACTGAACCCATTTTTGGAAATGGTCAGTTATATGTTGCTTTATCTCAAGTTCGACCATGTGACATTGAAGTTGTAAATACTTCATCACAATGGAAATTAGTCAAGTACTCTGAAAGTGTTTTTACTCTTAATGTGGTATAAAGGGAGATATTAGAATAAGTTTAATCAATTTATCAGTCATTGTTTTATCAATGTCATTTTTATACCATGTCTTTGTTGTTATTATTTATTTATTAATCAATCTATATATTATTTTCATATACATTTTACTAAATCTTTTTCATATCTGACACTTCTATTATAGAGAAAGGGCGAATAGTGATATTAAAATATTTCTTCTAATTAATTTCCTTTCAATGTGCATGAATTCATGCATCGGGCCACTAGTTTAACTATATTATCCTTTACTAGTCATTGTGCATGTAATAACCTTTGGGAAGTGATGAGAATTGGATTTACTTGTAAAAAATGAGTACCAACTGTTAATGCCAGTAATAAGAGTCAGGATAAAATAAAGATACCTTTATAAGTAATGGTATCCTAACAAGAAATAGTAGTACTTCCTCCCTATGTCCCTGCCCCCACTACCATCACTAATAGATGTAGAATTCTAAACTACTGTGGTATTAATTTGGTTATTCCTAAAGGTAGTAAAGGGTATTCATCATAAATGGCAAAGTTGTAATAAATGTGATTAAATAAGGGTATAATTATTTCATTTCATATAAGATTTCCTTTGAGAATCATTTTTAGATCTGGCTATTATGGCTTAATCAAAGGAGGAGTAGATTAAGTTAGACTCTTACAGAAGGTACAATGCATTAACTCTTCTGTGTCTTCTGAGTACATTTTTGGTAGTAAGACAATATGTTGGAAGTAACTAATCTTATTCATGTGGGTTTCAACTACATTCAATCTTATTTGGAATGTAGAAAACACTGTATTTAGTTTTTTATATCCCAAAATAATTATTTTATCTCCTTTTTTGTTTACTTTGATCTAAGAAAAAGTTCTTTTTTAGAATACTAAATAAAAGTTATTATTAGTAATAAACATATACAACTTTATAATTCACTTCCTCTCATCCTAGAAAAAAAGAAATTCCAAAGTTAATCTTATGCTGAAATTCTTTCTTTCATGGACTTATTTAATATTGGCAAATTGTTCTTATAAAAACTTCTGTAACTGCTATAGTTTCATGTTCAATTTCCGAGTTCACTTCCAATCTACCTTTTGTAATGTTGACCATATATCTCTCCTAAAGTATCACATTTTTATCATAAAATTTCCAAGCTGAAAAATTTTAATGAGCCCTAATGTTGACTTTCAGGCATTCAAACAATTTGCTATCATTTGCTTCATTTTAAATAGAAACCAACCTCTTTGAATTATTAACCTCAAATGTCACCAAATCTAAAATGAGAAAGGATCTGAAACTATAATTCATTACGAACCTCCTTGCTATTTGGAACTGTGGCAGATACCTCATAGATATCACCTTACATAATCTTCCCAATAAAACTGGGAAAGGGAGGAGGAAAATGAGACATAACCAACTTACCTGTAAGTACCAAAATTTGGGGTTAAACTACTCCTTTAGACGCCAAAAGTGGTGCGTGTGTGTGTGTGTGTGTGTGTGTGTGTGTGTGTGCATATTCATGGGGGAAAAAAGTCTGAAGATTCAAAAATAAGGTGTATGGTTGCTGAGGGTAAAAGACCTGGATGTTTTATTCTTGTATCCCTGTTCAATGAAGGCCTTGTGGATTGCTATAGCTTGACCATTGATGCAAGCCCATGCCTACACATGCACAAAACTTTGAATATAATTTTCAGCCTAAATTAAGCCCAGTTCTGCGAGATGTATATCTCAGATTGCTGGCTAACTCTTGATTGCCAGTATCTACAAGCTCTAACCCAAAAAGCCTGGCCTCCACCCAATATGCACATGCTATTGAGAGCAGTTAATATTGCTTCAGGGAACTACTGAATATTGCTATTCTAAATATCTGCCAATGAGTTCTTATTGCTTATTATGTCTACTCAGATCTATGTCTAGATATGGCAACAAGTAAAAAAGCAATGTTATAGTTCGTATTTATAGATACCATTCATTATTTCACACTCTCACAAATATT
Source organism: Corynorhinus townsendii (assembly GCA_026230045.1). Lineage (NCBI taxonomy): Eukaryota > Metazoa > Chordata > Mammalia > Chiroptera > Vespertilionidae > Corynorhinus > Corynorhinus townsendii. The sequence continues at coordinate 11,445,318 of JAPDVU010000011.1, read as the reverse complement.
TGAGTTGATACCATGTGGTGGGAATCTTTCAAGAGCATGGAACTATAAAGATGAGACACACTCCTAAATCCCAAAAAAATCCATCATTGTAATTGAGATCAATAACTTTGAAGCTATTCTCCTTCAAGTATTAGGGGTTCAACTAATAACACCCTAACATTTACCCATTGCTTATTCATCTATACATATAAAAGCCTAAGTGACAGTCCAACTGTTTGACCATCCAACCAGTAGATACGATGCGCAATGACCACCATGGGGTCAGTTACTCAACACAGAAGCTTCCAAGCTGTGATGACTTGGCAGCTGCAGTTCTCGGGTGATGCACCCAGAATCAGAGAGCAGGGAGCCCAATTCCAGGGTGTGACACCCAAGAACCACCCTCTCACAAGCCAGGACCCCTTGGGGGATGTTGGAGAGCTGGTTTTGGCCTGATCCCCGCAGGCCAGGCCGAGGGACCCCACCAGTGCAAGAATCCGTGCACTGGGCCTCTAGTTTATAAATATTTGACAATGTAAATACGCAACAAATAGAAATAAAAAGATAAATGAGGCTACATCCACAGGATGGAAAACTATGTAATCATAAGTAATGCTCACATAGTTTTCATAACATGGATTTCTATGCATTAAATTAATAGTATAAAATTAGAAAATTATATATATATATATATATATACACACACACACACATATGTTATATTATCATATATGAATATATACATAAGAGGATATTATACACACGATAAATTAAATTATTATTCATGGTTTTCTGGGATGGACTATGATTAAATTGTGGTAATATTTCTAAATTTTTCAAATCGCAAAAGTAATTATATATTTGGCTTTTGAAAATACAGTATCAATTATAACAATAAACTGTATTCTGTCTTCCTGGTGGTGTACACCACCACTCACTATTCTTAACAATCTGCACCCACATCACTATATATATTTGTGTCCAGTTTAATGAGGTATTACTGACAAATAAGATGTCATAATTTTAGGTATACAACATATGTTGATATACATATGTATTGTGAGGGTTGTTGATACAATCGAAGTGAAACAGTGACTTTTCTTATTTTTTGTTTTTGAAGGGGTTCCTTTACCTTCTCCCCTGTGTTCTGGGATTTTCACAAAGGCATTCTTATCTGTGCCTAATGGCTAGTTGCTCTTTCTGTAAAGGTGACTACAGCCAGGGACCTCTTATTCCACCAAACTGTTGACGTCATCCCACTTGATATGTATACTTTGGTTAGACACAGAGCCAGGCAGACATTATCATTGTGATGGAAATACACAAAAGTACTGTGGCCAAAACACAGGAAAGGCATCATTAGCAACAACAGCATAGACACATTTTTTTTTGAAATGTGCAAAACTCATTCTTTTCAAACAACTAAGTACCCCTCAAATAAGAGGCAAGGAACGTCTAGGCCAATTCTTTAAAAACATAACAGAACAATAAAGAAATGACTGAAGCTCACCAATCTGCTAAGAAAAAGAAGGCACTTCTTCCACTGTTAACTGACAGAGCTCATCAGCATGGGACAACCTTGTCCGCAATCTGCATACAATCAGATTGCTGAATGCCATTATCCATGCACTGGCTCTACAGCAGTTACCAAGAGTAAGTTTTTGGGAGCAGTAGGCCAGGCCCTCTTTTCGGCCTTAATCATTTACCAGTAAATGGACAAAATTTAAAAGATTTCTTTAAGATGGGGAAAGAACTGACCTTCTATTACATAATAACAGAGATGATAATGGCCCAAATCAGAGAATAAACTGAATCAAACTTTAATTTAACTTACAGGCTCAGCAAAGGTGGAGTTCCTCTCCCTTGTGATTTGGAAATAAAGTTCCAGAGACTTCACCAAAGCACCAGCTGTTTTTCAAGATCTGTTCTCACTCTACAACCGGTGATGGAAAGGCAGTCTTCAAATAGACCATACATTATTCTCTACTGTAAGGAAAAGAAAGGTGTTTTAGTGACAAAGTATTTCAAATGTCTTCAGAATTTTATACCTGCAAGACCTTACTTGAGACAAAATATATAAACTTATTATTGACAATTCTTAAGAATTTTTAGATGTGGTTTAATTATTCTAGATTTGAAGAGATGTTTGTTTATGACAACTTAAAGTACATCTTTCTCATTTCATGTGAAAGGTAACAGTAATAATCCTGATTAAAACCTAATATGTGTCAGGATTTTATATGAGTCTGCTCTTTCCAGTCTCTTGACCTATGTTGGGGATGCATATTATTATTTTTAAAGGCATACAGGGAGATGACTTGAGTATCAAAAAACTTTCACCAGTAGATCTTGCAGATGAGATATAAAACATTTGTCTCTGACGCTAAGTTGCATAGGTTTTCAACCATATCTTGATGCCAGAGACGTGTTTGGATGTGTGCAGGAAGAGAGAACTAAAATGAATGTCATGTTTTGGAGGAAAAGGATTCTATGCTTTAGATGTAATGCTTTTCAGATGGGAATCTAATTGGAGATGTCAACAATGCAGTAGGTTCTAGGGCTCTGCTCACTGCTACTTGCATTTTACTAGACTGTCTTCAACCACATTCAGCTCTATTATTTCTAAAATAAAATCAGTTTACGTCAACACTTTTCTTTTTTTATTTTTACAAGACACAACTAATACCTACTGTGGAGAGCCAGCACGGCCAAGGCATACTCAGCCCCAGGGGCGCCTTAAGTGTCGTGCCAGCGCGGCCAAGGGTGAACCCGAGTGGGGGCAACAAAGGATTGAGGAAAGATAGACAAGAGGAGGAAAGCTGGGACTCGGTGGGGCACTGCTTCCCTGATGAGGACCCAGCAGCGCCACGGACTACAAGCCGTGTCTTTATTTTATGGCCTATGCCACGAGGCAAAGTAAAGGCATGGTCAAGATGTTTACAACATTCTCATGGGTTTTGATCCTACTCAATTACATGCACCTGATCAAGCTTTGTTTACTTGCAGCCTCTATCACTTAGGCACCACATGGGGCCACGTGTTCAGACCATAGGTTCAAGCTTACAACTATAGCTGTTGGCTATAATTGTGCTGGGAGGGCTCTGCCCCCCAGTCTGGGACTTGCACGTGGTCACGAGAGGACTGTGCCCTCTCATTAGTCCAAGGCTTGAACCTGTCCAAACACTGTAGCTGCGCCCCACAAGCTACTAGTTTTCTCTTACCTCCTTTGGAGAACTATGGTTTATAAGAGGTAAATGGTTTGGCCTTTTTGAGCCTTATTTCATGGCTTTATAACTGAGTTTTCAGATACCAGTTCAGTTCAGCTTAAATCACTGCATTTAGTAAAATGTGTATATCCAGGAGGAAGGAGGCAAAGAGATAATCTGTGAAAATTTATGTAGGGAAACCTCATTTGTTATGGTTGACACTTGAATAAAGTCCAAATCCATGAATTTAGAAACACTAAAACAGTAAAAACAATGATTTAAGAACATAATTTACTTAACAACTACAAAACCTGATCTAAAAAAACAGGCAATAATTTGAATAGAAATCTCTCTAAAGAAGAAAGATGAATGGCTATAGGCATATAAAAACTTGCTCAAGATAACTAATCTCTAGAAAATGCAAATTAGAACCGCAATGAGACAGCACTTGACACCTTTAGAAAGGCTATTATTGGCACCTGCACAAGCACAGGCATACACATAAACCAGAAAATAACAAGTGTCAACAAGGATGTGAACAATTTTGAATCCTTGTATGTTTCTGGTAGGGAATATAAAATGGGGCAGGAGCTGCAGAAAATAGTGTGGCAGTTTCTTTAATAATTAAACATAAACTTATCATATATGTTCTACCAATTCCATTTGTGGGTATATACCCGAAAGAATTAGAAGCAGGGACTTGAGCAAGTATTGGTTCACCCCTGCTCATAGCAGCATTATTTACATTAATCAGAAGATGGAAACAACACAAATCTCCATTAATGGAAGAATGGATAAACAAAATGTGGTATATACATATAAGCGTAAGTACATCCAACCATTACACCATCTGACTCGCCTGTAGCTATGATGCCCACTGACCACCAGGGGGAAGACACTAAATGCAGAAGCTACTGAGCTGCAGTGACTTGGCAGCTGTGGTTGTTGGGTGATAACCTGGAAACAGAGAGGAGGGAGCCTGATTCTGGGTGCATCACCCAAGAACTGCCCTCTCACAATCCGATACCCCTCGGGGGATGTTGGAGAGCCAGTTTCGGCCTGATCTCTGCAGGCCAGGCCAAGGAACCCCACCCGTGCATGAATCTGTGCACCGAGCCTCTAGTAATAGAATATTATGCAGCCTTACAAAGTTATTGCATTCTGACACATGCCACAACACAATGAAACTTGACAACACAGTGCTAATTGAAACAAACCAGTCACAAAAGGACAAATACAACATGACTTTACCACGTGAGCTATCTGGAGAAGTCAATTTTTTAGCGAGAAAGTAGGTGGTGTTTATCAGAGGCAGGAGAGAAATGAGGGATTATTACTTAATGTTTATATAGTTTCAGTTTCACAAGTTAAAAAGAGTTCTGGAAATGAATGGTGATAATGGCTGCATAGCAACGTGAGTATACTTAAAACCACCAAATTGTACACTTAAAAATCATTAAGATGATAAATTTTGTTATGTATTTTTCCAAGATTAAAAATTTAAAAATTGTATAGTATTTTCTTTACTTATGCATTAAATTAAAAAGCAAAAACTCAGTTTGGCAGAGAGCAAGTGTATGGTATCAACACTCAATACAATTAACAATAGCCAATGATATTAACATATGAAGGTCATATTATAAAGCAGTGTCAACTCTATATGCAACAATGTCAACTTCCAAGCACAGACAACACAGGCATGCAGTCATAGACCCGGAGATCTTCTCCTTTTCCCCACTAACAAGAGCACAAGTAGATGCTGAAACTAGAATTCATTAAGACTTGGGTGCAGAAAAAAAGAATAAAGTAAAAGTCAATTTGTAAGCAATATTGTTATTTCTGTAATTTATATAAATATTTCAGAGGATATTTAGGAAAAAAAGCCCCCTGATAATGAGTTTCAATACATCAAAGCAGCAATAAACACGTATGTTCACAGTGTCTCAAAGAATAATACAAATAAATTATTACAAAATGAGAAAAAGATTGATTGGACTGATACTGTTTGGTTAATTCCATTTATTACATGAAGTTGCTTGACAATTCTTTAAAGTCTGTTTAATATTAGCTTGTTAAATATTGTCATAAATGTTTTAGAGTTTGGTTATTGCTTTCTTCAGATCCATAACCTTGCTTTAATAACCCACATATATTCACATCCACTTAGAAGACACATTACATCGTGTCATTAAGTTACACAATGAGTATAATTGCTTTACTTCCTACTGATTCTCTCTTCAGTCTAAATCATAGAAAAGAACAGATTCTCAGAGCTCTATGGTCTGAAAGTCTGATGGCCAGCTCTACAGACTCACCTGGCCACCAGAAGCGAGCAAGCCAGGTGAGAGTCATCTTATCTCCCCCAACTCCTTAATTATTTATTGGGTACCTCCAGGTAGGTCAGGGTTTTTACAGACACTGTCAATCTGACTTGAATCAGAACAAACATCAAATCTCAGTGCTCACCCTTCAGTTACAAGAGACCAAATGCCCAATAGCTGCTGAGAACCCCAAGTAGCTTTTCACCCCCTTAGGGTAAAAATGGGATTTCCTGATCCAAATTTGCATATAAAAAGTCACCTCCCACACACACCAAAAAAATAAAAAAAGAAGAAAACAAAGAGTCATCTTTAATTAGATGCTTCAAACCCTTTACATTTACCCCATTTCTCTATTTCCTGATTCTTTTGGATGTCAGGCTATGTCCATTTTCACCTATTATTAGCATACCCTCAAGAAACCCAGGGTAAAAGATAATGCAGTCAGGGATTAGATATAACCAGATCTTGAAACTTTTGGCAAAATGATCATTTGGGAGCATCAATGATTTCAGTTGCCTTGACATCCCTCATATACACCTTACTATTCCCTGGTTAATTTCTAAAACAGTCAATTGAATTGAACGCCTGCACTCACTATTTATTACTTGTTAAAAGTGATCTCTCCCTAAGTAGCAATCATCTCCATGAAAGACATGAAATGCCCAGTTGGGATTCCAGGCAGGGGCCATGGTTGCAGGGTGAAACAAGATTATTAGTGAGCTAGAGGCCCAGTGCACGAAATTCATGCACGGGGGGTGGTGTGTGTCCTCAGCCCAGCCTGCACTCTCTCCAATCTGGGACCTCTTAAGGTATGTCTGACTGCCTGTTTAGGCCAGATCTCAGTGGGCCTAAACAGGCAGTCAGACATCCCTCTCACAATCCAGGACTGCTGGCTCCCAACCACTCACCTGCCTGCCTGCCTGCCTGCCTGCCTGACTGCCCCTAACAGTTTCTGCTTGCCAGCCTGATCACCCCCTAACCACTCCCCTGCCAGCCTGATCAACACCTAAATGCTCCCCTGCTGGCCTGATTGCCCCTAACTGCCCTCCCCTGCCAGCCTGGTTGCCCCTAACTGTCCTCCCCTGCTGACCTGGTCACCCCCAACTGCCCTCCTCTGCAGGCCTGGTCACACCCAACTGCCCTCCCTACAGGCCTGGCCACCCCTAACTGCTCTCCCCTGCAGGCCTAGTCCCTCCCAACTGCCCTCCCCTGCTGGCCTGGTCACTTCTGACTGCTCTCCCTTGCAGGCCTGGTCCCCCCCAACTGCCCTCCCCTGCAGGCCTTGGTTCCCCCTTCAACTATCCTCCCCTGCAGGCCTGGTCACCCCCAACTGCCCTCCCCTATAGTCCTGGTCACCCCTAACTGCCCTCCCCTGCTGGTCTGATCACCCCAACTCTCCTCCCTTGCAGGCCTGGTCCCTCCCAACTGCCATCCCCTGCTGGCCTAATCTCCCCCAACTGTCCTTCTCTGCCGGCCCAGTCACCCTTAACTGCCCTCCCCTGCTGGTCTGATCACCCACAACTGCCCTCCCCTGCAGGCCATCTTGTGGTGGCCATCTTGTTTCCACATGGGGGCAGCCATCTTTGACCACATGGGGTGGACATCTTGTGTGTTGCAGTGACGGTCAATTTGCATATTATTCTTTTCCTAGATAGGATACCTTGGTTATTGTTTCAAGTAAAGTAACCTAGTTTGGTTTTCAGGAGGCCTGTGAAGGACCATGTGACGGTGGACAAGACTCATCAGTTCCCTCTGTCTCATTTCCCTTACCAGTAATATTCAAATTTATAGGCATTCCCCTAAATCTTGATGATCTAGTATCTTAATTATCTTTAAATGCACAGTTTGGTGGTTTTAAATATACTCACACTGCTGTGCAGCCATTATCATCATTCATTTCCAGAACATTTTTTTATCTTACAAAACTGAAACTCTATTATCACTAAACAATAACTCCTAACTCTTCTCTCTATCTCTGACAAACACCACTCTTCTTTTTGTCTCTATGAACTTGAATTCTCTAGAGAGCTCAAATGATAGAAGTAAGTGCTATAAGAGGTGAACCCAATATGTGAAAGTATAAGACCCAGGTGCCAGTCTAGACACAGAAGTCATCAAACTCTAAGATGCAATAACTGTGGGGAACTTGCTATCCATGAATATTCCTGCAGAACACAGAGAACCTCTGATCTAGGGATGTTTGAAATAGCTCATTTCTCCTTCTAAGGAAAATTTTGAAGTTTTTTATTCATTAAACAACTTGTTTTGGTCAACATGTTCTGATAAAGTACATTCTCAACAATAGCGTTAGTTCAACTTTCTTTTCCATTGCTATGCTATGACCAAGACAATGGGAAAACTTCCCTTAAGCATTGCATACTTCACCTAAAAATGAAAGGTGTCTCATTTTGTACAGCTGCATGCCTACCACGTATAACAATGGTATACTTGGGTGATCACTTTCATCAAAGAGGGTTCTTTTAATTTTTATTCTTCCCAGAGGTCCCTTTCTGTGAATATTGACAGGCATTATGTATATTTTTCTCTCCAGATCGTAAATATGATCTTACCAAGCTTGTTGTGGAAATCAACTATCACTGTTTTTCCATTTTTGCCTTGAGAGAATCCTCAGGGAATACCAGCCAGAAAAGTGGTTGGAAAAAGATATTAATTTTGCTAATCTCCCTGCCCCCCTACCCCACCTACACACACACACACACACACACACAAACGCACGCGCGCACGCACACACACGCACACGTACACACAACTAGAAAGCTGCAGTTTTAATCTGGTTTTGCTTACTGAGTTTCTAAAGAAAATAAGAACTTTTTTTATTGTGTTTCAGAACAAATCAAAGACATTCAAAGCATCAGATTTAGTCTCCCTGACATGGAACATAAGTTCTATTATCAACTCACTCCAGACATCTTGTCAGGTCTGTCTCTCCCCACTTCTCCAAATACCCACCTACACAGCATTCCTTGCAGATCCTGGAATGCGCCACACTTTCAAAACTCTGAGTGTTTCCTCTGTTTCTCACATAGCTGTTCTTTCCTGTGGTGTACGAGTTAAGTCACTCCTACTCATCTCCCAGGACTCAGAAACATTTTGAGGCTATATTTGGGGGCCTCTTCTCTGTGTTTCCACAGAATTCTGTGCATAACTTTGCCTAACCCAGACCGCAGTGTAATAGAATCACATTAACAGAGAAGGAAGGACTCTTTTTCCCATGAAAGAGCCCTTTGAGGGCAAATATGCCTGTCGTGTGCGTGTGTGTTTAATTCCCAGGACCTACCACCTTTCTGGGTACATAATCTATGCTAATTGCTGTAGACGAAATAGATAAAAATATAAACTATCTTTTTTACTCTATTTCAATGTGTAGCTACTGGAATTTGCAATGGGACATCCCACTGCCTTGGTGCAAAGAGGCACTAAGTGAGCCACCTCCAAGCTAGTGAAACCCCTGCTGACTGAGGGCAAACGCAGACGAGGGGGTCAGATACGATTGTAAGTGCCAGTCATGAGGTCATGGAGAGGATGTGACCACTGCTGACCCGTGAGCTGGACCCGGGAAATCAGAGGCTCCTCACCCCTCCCCCGTCCTTGGAATGCATGTTCCACACACCATCCCCGGGGCCGCAGCCCACTGTGAAGACATAGTTTTGAGAGAGTAATGCTATTGGGATCACCTGCACTGAATACGTGACGTGAATGAACCCTGTCAGGCCTCTACGTAAATAAACTATTTCAGATTCCGTAGGCCGGTGCAGAGAGCTACTTGTCTTATGGCCGCCCCAGTGAAGCCTCCCATATACGGTCCCTTGCTTATTAAAGCCTCCACCTACCACTCCGAAGTGGCCCACCGCTTTATCCAGGCTCTCCTTGTGTCTTTTGTGACAAAGACTCCTTTGCAAACCTGCAAGGAGCAGAGGTTGGATTCAGCAGCGGGAGCAGCCGCGGGGGCCTTGACTGTTGGCAGAAACTCCTGAAGCGGTAAGGGCTAGCCAGGGGCATCGCCTGGGTGGTGAGGCTGTGATGGAATCCCGCCAGATCCGGGTACCTGAGCTTCTGTGCGTCTGGCTGCTGACACGTGACTCACGAGGCTGCAGGTGCAGGAAGCGAGCATGCGCACTGGTGGTACAAGCTGCTGATGGAATCCTGCCAGATCCGGGTACTTGAGCATCTATGCGGCTGGCAATTGGCACGTGACTTGCAAGCCTGCAAGTGCTAGAAGCGAGCATGCGCCCTGGTGGTGGAGGAGGCTGTGGATGGAATCCCGCCAGATCCGGGTACTTGAGCATCTACAAGGATGACTATTGGCACGTGACTTGCAAGCCTGCAGGTGCCAGAAGCCAGCATGCACACGGGTGGTGGGGGCTGCTTCCAGAATAATCCCGTCAGATTCAGTCCTGGAGCAGCCGAGGAGGAGGAAGACAGGAGCAGGTAGGGGACTCAGGCAGTTGGCCTGCAGGGGCACACAAAAACCTTCGGAGCCCTCAGTGGCAAAATCTGCAGGGCCCCATCCTGGCTGTGCCCGCCATCGGTTTCCTCAGTGATGGAAACAGCTGGTGTTCTCTGCAGAGCAGGACCTCTGGGTGCCCAGATTCCCCAGAGATGAAAGCCGGGGTGTCCACGCAGTCTGCAAGGGCTGTGAGGTCCTCAGGGGCTGTTGGAATTCTGAGCTGTGGTCACAGTTATCACTCCTGCGACGCGGCTGACAGCAGTTGGCTCCGCTTTCTGCCTGTTTCTAGATTTCTCTAGAACCACCCACGCCAGTCTCGGCGAGGCGCGAAACCTAAGCAGGTCCTCCTGCGGGGCCTGGACAGGCTGGGGTGCTCTCTCTGGGCTCCCTCTCCTTTTCTCAGCGAGGACAACGCTCGCTGGTCCTGGGACCTCCCGTGGCGCCAGGCAGAGCCAGTCTGGGGAAGGGGATGAGGCGGGCAGATGGAAATGTCCTTCCTACCCTTTTTGTGCCGTATTGATAGGAACCACGAACTGAGCTTGGGTTCGCTTCTTGTGAACAAAAAACTACGTGACACACCAAGGGAAGTCACGCCACAAAGCAAGATTTTTTAATTTATTATTATTATTATTTATTTATTTATTTATTTTTGCTGCAAATAAGGAGTGTTAAGGAAAGTGATTTCCAAAGCAGTGTCTCCCTGAACTGGGATCCTCTGAGCTTTTACCCTTTCAAATGAATACATATGTACGGTGGAAACTTCTGTCATAGCCTGGGTAGCATGTAAGGGGTGGCGTTGGGTTGGCAGGGACCCAGTAGCAAGTGATGCTTCTTCATACATCGCATGTTTGGAAAATGGCTTTCAACGAGGCCCAGAGGCCGGGATTTCACTACGTTAATGAGCTCTTGATTACTTTTAAGTTCCAAACTGCTGCCTTCGCTGGTTTGACCTGGATCCCCAAAAAGCCCTCTCTGAAGTTTCTGAAGATGGTTATCCCCAGGTCCAGGCTTTCCCTAGGAAATCCACTAGCAACATAGTTAATGGAAAATGTAGTAATCTTTTTTTTTTTTTTTCCAGCTTAGCGTGGGGTGACAGTATGATCAGGGTTTTTGCTCCGCTGTGTTGCTGAACCTTCTTCAGTGGACTCCTGAATTCGCCCAGAGCTATTTTCACTCGCAGATACCTCTGTGGTGGTGGTTCTTTGTAGGGTGACTGAGAGCAGTCCTTTTGGGTCCTCCTCCTCCATCCTGGTCATGTCACTCCTACCCACTTCCAAATGAGTTTGAGAACAAGATTTGCTATAGCTACAAATTAAATCTGTAAAAAGAATTGGGAGAAATAATGTATTTATTCGGTGGAGTCTTCAAATCTATAAACATAGTATGCACCTCCATTTTTTAAAGATCGTCCTTTATTCTTTAATCATTGGGTGGCAGTTTTCAGAAGACATATTCGTATATGAATAGATATACAACCTGTTCCCAAAATGTGTATACACACTTTGAATATACCATTATTGGGTTAAATCTGTAATGAAAGACACAGCAATTGAGTTATCAGCTGTTGAGTGAGTGTGTGTGCTTGGAGCTATTTTAAATAGCATTTTAAAAATATTTATAATGTTGTTCTTAAATTTTAATTTATAATTGCTTTTCATTTCTAGTACATAGCATACAGTAGGTTTTTCTGTGTTGACCTTGCATCTTACAACCTTGATAAATTCACTTAGTAGTTTAGGAGGTTTTATTTATTTTTGTTTTGTTGTTTAGGAGCCGTGGGAGTGTCTACTTAGCAGATCCTGTCATCTTCAAGTAAGGATAGTAATATGTATTTCTTCATTTCAAACCTGTTTGCCTTTTATTTCATTATCTTGTCATCTTGCACCCACTAGGGCTTCCTGTTTGATAGGAATGGTGTGTTTATTTATTTATTTAACAAGTTGTAAAATTATTTATTGCCCACCTCCCTCCCAAACTAAGCAAATTACAAGGTGAAGAAAAACATAAGAACGCTGTATGTTCATTTGGGCACAATCACAAGCATATAACTGATGGAGCATATTATAAAAGATGATAGCCTGTTTCTTTCTTTCTTTCTTTTTTTTGCTTGGCTTTTGCTTTGACAGTTTTACCTTAAATGTCTTTTATTTGAGTGTGCATTAACCTTGCTGAAAGGGAAAGGAATGGTGTGTTTAATAGGATTGTTGGAACTGATGCACTAGTCTTATAAATTTAGAGGAAAAACATTTAGCCTTCCACCATTAAGTGTGAAGTTAGGTGTAGGGTTTCTTTCTGGTTATTTTGTTTTGTTAGTAGATACCCTTTGTCAAGTTGAGTAAGTTCTCATCTATCTCCAGTTTTTAGAGAATTTTTATTAGCAGTGGGTGTTGAATTTTGTCAAATGCATTTTTTGTCATAAATCGATATGGTCTTATAACTTTTATCCTGTATTTTTTTCAAATTTTTTAAATTTAAATTTATTGGAGTAATATGTTAGTAAGATTATATAGGATTCAAGCACACATTACTAAGATACAAGTTCTGTATATCGCAGTAAATTTTCTTCTTTAAACTGTGACTGTAGTGGAATATATTTATTTGTTTTCAAATATTATACAAGCCTTGCATTTTTATAATAAACCCACATGGTTTATTATCCTTTCCATATTATGTTGAATCTTATTTGGTAATATTGTGTTGGGGATTTTAAAGTTTTAATGTATTACATGGAAAACCTGCTTTTCAGGCGTGGAGTTTTAAAAACAAGAGTTGATACAAAGACTTCAATAAGGTAAGTGTTACTGTTTTTTAGTTTAATTTTGTTGTGACCAGAAAGCAAAATTTATATGGTTTCTAATTTTTTAAATATGTCGAGTTTTGTTTTATGATCTCGTATATGATCTATCTTGGTATATGTCCCGTGTACACTTGAATACATATTCTGCTGTTGTTCAACGTAATGCTTTCTAAATGCCAGTTAGATCTGGTTGAACAACGGTGTTGTTCAGTCTTTCTACTTTCTTTTTCATTGTGCGAGTACTAATTCATATTAATCTTGATTTTTATGAGTGTGTGGAAATATTCCATGATTATTGTGAAGTTATCTATTTTTTCTTTCATTTCTCTCGGTTTTGCCTTGTGCATTTAAAAGCTCTATAGTAAGGTATATATACATTTAAGATTAAGTTTTTTCAATGAATTCACCATTTTATTATTTTGTAATGCCTCTCTTTACCCCTAGTCATTTTCTTTGACTGGAAATCTATTTTGTCTGAGATTAATATGGCCACCCCAGATTTATTTTGATTAGCCTTCATGTAGTATGTCTTTTTTCCCCAAATTTTTACCTTTGGCGTACTTATATCATTATATTTGAAGTGAATTTCTTGTAGACAACTTATGGTTGGGTCATATATTTTTAATACATTCTCATAATCTCTATTTATACTTGGTATATTTAGATACTTTGCATTTAAGGTAATTAATGGATTAATGGTATAAGTGTATTACTTGTTTTGTTTAGCCCCTTGGTTTAATTTGTTTCTAATTTCCTATCTTTTTTTTGACGTATTTTGAACATTTTTAGTATTCCTATTTAATTTATCTATTTTATATCTAACTGCAACTATTTTATGGCATTTTTATGAATTACTACAGATATCACAATATAGATTCTTAACATTTTTACACTTTAATTAGTGTGAACATTTTATCACCACACGTGGGATACAGAAACCTCACCATCACATAATTCCTTTATCTTCTTTACATTGCACTAGTTTCTTATAAATTTAAGTTACATATATTGAAAACCTTATTAAGCAATATTATAAGTTTTTGTTTTCAACTGCCAAACAATTTAAAGGATAGCCTTTTATATTTTATCCAATAATAACTATTTTTTACTTTATTTCCAATATTTCCAGTTTTCTTCTAATATTTCTTTTTGTCAAAAGAATTTACTGATTATTTTAGCAGTCTGTTGGTTTAGCCACTTGACCACCTCGTCCCACTTAGTGATTATTTTAAAGCAACAGATTTGTCAACAAATTCTGTCAATTTTACTTCATCTGAAAATGTCTTGTTTCAGCTTCATTCCTGTAGTATAATTTGGCTGGATAGAGACTTCTGGGTTGATTTTTCCCCCTTTTAGCTCTATAAAATATTATGCCACTTTTTTTTCATCCCCAAGTTTTGATGAGAAATTGGTAATCTATGGAACTATTGTTCTCTAATCATGTGCTGCTTTTCTATGATTTTTTTCATTGTCATTAGTTTTCAGCAATATGAATGTTTCAAGTAATGAATTTTTTTTTGTGGGGGGGGATTTATTTTGTTTACATGTTACTGATCTCCTTTGGGGTGTGTGTGTGTGTGTGTGTGTGTGTGTGCTTGAATATATATTTGTGTATATATTCACATATATATTAATATTTATGTACATATAAAATATATTTATATGTAAATAATATTTATTATTAGAAATAGGTTCAATTCTCTTTTTCTGGCATCATTTTTATTGTTTTTTTTCTGGGATTTTGAACACAAAAATATTTTATCATTTGTTATTAACCTTCTGGTTCATGAGAGAATGTTTATTTGGGGAAAAGAAGAAATATATACTTTAAAAATAAAATTTCACAGTTAATATTGATATTTACTGCATGAGAGGAATAAACTAATATCAAGTAGAAACAAAACAAGAGAAAACGCTGACATGTAGAATTAAATAATAAAGTAGACATTTCTCTCAGCCAGGATAGAACTATGTAGAAAATAAACAATAATCATATGATAATTTAATCTTCCTGATGGCTCCATCTATTTTATAAGTAAATGTTCTCAGTTCTACATGATATTGCCCAAGGTGAGTCATTTTTCCCCAAAATGGTAAATATTAATAACTTTAGACATATGGTGCACTTGAGACAGTTCTTTGAGTGGTGTTCGAAGACATAACTTTTGGAGGTGAATGTTTAAATTGACAATTTTACTGCAGAAGTATGTGAAATGCTATTAGTTTTCCTAGCAGTTATGCATGTTATATTAATGACATACTACTCAGTAATGCTCATTGGGGTTTCCCATTGTTTGGATATTCACTGTATACTATTGGCATTTGAAAGAAGAAATGAATAGAGATATATTAATGTTTCTGTGGAATACTTCAACATAGAATTATAAAGTGATCTAAAATCAGAAGTGGAAAAAGATATAAAGATTTCAATGGTAAAATAAAAATTAGGATAAGTAGTCAAAATGTTTTTGTTATAAAAAATGACTGTATAGGAAACATCATATATGTCATTTATTATAGATCAAATTGCATATAATTTTGAATGAACTCATAACTATGTAGCCATCAATGCAAAATAAAATAAATTCCTTTACATTTGGTCTATGGGATAGAGCAATTAAGCTTTGAGTGTTTTAGGCTTTCATTTTTAAGGATAGTAACTTTTGAATATTAAATACCTTTGCTATTATATGTTAATTTTAAGTTATTTTAATTGGCATTCATTAGTGGTAATGTTCCCCCTCTTTAATGTTTCTATTATCAAATATCTCATTAGGCAGACTTTATTTTGCATACTATTTAAATGTATAATCTTGTCATAACATAGTTGCTTATGGTAATAAACACTTTTATATCAATTTTTTTACAAAGTGCCTCCTGAAATATTTATTATGATTCTGTCATTAAAATGCCACTATTTATTTTTAGCTATTTGTTATTATTTTAAAAGTACTATGAAAATGCAGAATTATTTTTGCTTTCAGAAATTCATTAGAATTTCTGGGAATTCCAATTTCCAATTTCAAGGGTTAGTACCTTTTGGCAACTTGGAATAAGTAGGTGTACCCTATAGCTTCCTCTAGAATCCCAAGAACTCTGAAGAGTAGCATATAAAAACAATGAGTCAGGTGCTCCTAAGGATCTTGAATATTTTGGATTTTCAACCTTAATTCTCACTTCATCTGAATGCTCACTGAGGAAGTAGTCTACATCTAAACATGATTTTATTTTTATGTTGGAAGACCTCATCCTTAATTCTGGGCAGCTTTTCCTTTAGTGGCTTTTGAGGTTTATCTTTCTGCTGCGTGTTAGCATTTCAAAGGTGCGAGACTATTTATTTACATTATGGCCAATTTGTCTAACGGAAGTCTGACAGTTGTAATAAGTCTGTTGAGCCTTTAGAGATTTTAAAAAGAAAAAGAAAAAAGACTCTCATCCTGACAGGTTAGCAGTAGGAAACCTTGCCTTGATTTTGGAATTTGTTTGTTCTTTGAGTCTTTATGTACCATCTGGAAAACCTACTTTACATGAAAGGAGATTTAAGGGCAAGAGTTAGTACAAAAGCTCTAAAAGTAGGCTTATGAGACCAGGAAACACAAGTGAAGTGAGTGTGTTTAAGGCATTGGTAAAACATTTCCTCCTATTTAATAGCTTGATGAATGAATCCGTTCTCCTAATTCATCTGACCTCTGTTTTTAGGTTCTGAGTGTGAAATACCTATAGGGAAATGGAATATCATACCACTTACAATGCAGTAAATTGGGAGAGAAGTGGAATCTGATTTGTGTACTTAACAGCACAATTTTTTCCCTTTTCCTGTACATTAAATTTTCTGTTCCCCACCCTCTAAGAAACAGGAAATTTTATAGAGAAATAAATTAGAGAGAGAGGAGTCACTTCTCTGCTCGTGTGTGTGTGTGATCTCTCAACAATGATGAAATCAATGCAATGGTTAAGTACTCAGAAGAGGACCTAGGATTTTGAGATTCTGATTTCATTTTTTTTCAGATAAATATCCAGAAGTGATATTTCTGGATTATATGGTAGTTTTTAGTCTTTGAGGAACTTTCCTGCCAAGAGTGTACAAGGGTTCCAATTTCTTCACATCCTCAACAGCTCTAGTGTGTGTATATATATATATATATATATATATATATATATATATGCGTGAGGTGGTGTCTCATTGTGGTTTTTATTTACATTTCATTAGTGTTGTTGAGAATCTTTTCATATACCCATTGATCATTGATGACTGGAAAAAGAAAATGTGGTATATACACAATCAAATATTATTCAGCCTTAAAACAGAACAAAATCCTACAATATGCAGCATCATGTATGAATCTTGAGGATATTATGTTAAGTGAAATAAATCATTTACATAAAGACAAATACTATATGATTACACTTACACAATGTATCTAAAATTGTCAAATTAAGAGATGCAAAAAGTAGAATGGTAATTGCCAGGGGCTATGGGGAAGAGAGACATGGAGAGTTGTTCAGTTTTATGCAGGATGAATTCAAAGGAAGCCTCCACTACAATACTCAATCTAAATCACTAGTTCACATACTATACACACCCTCAACTTTCACATTAAATTAATTTTATTTTAGAATTTATTTATTTTAATCTATGATTCTGTTTCAGTTTTAAAGTTTTATAGTGACTATAAGGATTTTATACCTAAAATAATGTTTGCATGTATTTAAATAACTTTGTAGTGTTTAAAATAAACTCAGAGGATATATGATTATTTTCTTCTGTAAAGAAGAGTTTAACTCTGCCTGATGTGGCTTAGTTGGTTGAGCATCCTCCCATGCACGGAGAGATCACTGGTTCCATTACCAGTCAGGGACATGCCAGGTTTGGAGCCTCGATCCCCAGTAGGGGGCATGCAGGAGGCAGTCCATCCATGTTTCTCTCTTATAGCCCCCCGCCTTACTCTCTCTAAAAGCAATAAAAACATATTTTGTTTTTAAAAAAGAATAGTTTAATTATTCTAGTTTTAGAAATGTTACATGATGGACAACATCTAGAGCTGCATTTTTTGCCACTGATATTTAGGCTTCCTAACTATTGACTTAGAGCTAATAAGTCATTTGTATTATTAAAAACTAGTGGCCTGGTGCACGAAATTCATGCACAATAAAAGGGAGTTAATTAGAGGAAATAATTTAATATTGCTATTTGCCCTTTCTCTATAATAGAAGTGTCAGAGATGAAAGAAAATTAGTAAATTGCGTATGAAACCCTTCCTCATGTCAGAGTCTGGAGCACACCATAGGACCCAGAGTCAAATCCCCACCCACCCACATGAGCCTCAAAATTGCATGAGACCCAGACCCAGCCGGCCCCTGCCCCCATTGGGCTAGATCCAGACCTGGCCAGTCCCTCCCTTGTCAAGCCCCACCAGGCAGGGGATGTAGCCTCAGGTCCCCTGGCCCGGTGCCAGGAAGGGAGGCATGCCTTGAGGTCCCCCATCAAGCCCCACCAGGTGGAGGACATGGCCTGAGATTCCCCTGTCAAGCTCCATTGGGTGGGGGGCATGGCCTGAGGTCCCCTGTCAAGCCTCGCTAGGTGGGTGGGCACAGCCTCAGGTGCCCTGGCCTGGCACTGGGAGGGGGACACAGCCTCAGGTCCCACGTCAAGCCCCACCATCATAGGGGTGCGCCTCAGGACCAGTCAAGCGCCCCGTCTAGCCTGCTGGGCAGGGGGCGCAGCCTATGCCTAGTTTCCCTGACCCAGCGCTGGGGGTGCACCTTGAGGTCCTGTCAAACCCCACTGGGTGGAGAGCACGGCCTGAGGCCCCTGTCAAGCCCCACCAGTCAGGGGGGTCACAGCCTCAGGTCCCTTAGCCCGGTGCTGGGGCAGGGGGTGCGGCCTGAGGTCCCCTGGCCTGGTGCCAGGGTGGGGGGCGCATCCTGAAGTCCCCTGGTGGGACATATTATGCTTTGATTGGTTGAATTCCCACCTGGTGGGGGGAGCAGCCTGAGGTCCCCTAGCCCAGCACCAGGACAGGAAGTGCACCTTGAGGTCCCCCATCAAGCCCCACCGGGTTGGGGGCATAGCCTCAGTCCCTTGGCCTGGTGCTTTGGTGGGGGGCATAGCCTGAGGTCCCCTGTCAAGCCCTATGGGGGCGGTGGAGGGCATAGCCTCAGGTAACTGCTGATTGCTCCTTAAGGCTCCTTATGGGAACTTGGCTTCAGCTGTGGGTGCTGCCATCTTTGTGATGAAGTGATGGTCAATTAGCATATTCCCTCTTTATTAGATAGGATTATGTCAGGAATAAAAAAAGTTAACAATTATTATCCCCAAAATAAACTAGCCCCAAAATAAACTAGCCACTCAAAAACTTTTATTCATCAAAAGAAAATCCTCACTCTACTTAGGACCATCAAGATTCTTAAAAAATAGAACTGTGATCACAGAATAAGTATAAATTGTGGCAGTTTCTGTCTGAATTGAAACCATTCCTCTGTACATGTCCAAAGTATAATAGCTTATATTTAATATATATTTTTTAAAATATTGTATGGACATATATATTTTCAGAGACATATAACCTGCATCAGAGTGAGGCTACATATACTTTGAGAACAGATGGAATAAGAATACTTGTTCTGCCACTTACTTTATGACACTGGATCAACATTAAAAACATAAACAAACTCATCTGGCATGGCTCAGTGGTTAAGCTTTGATCTATGAATCAGGGGGTCATGGTTTGATTCCCAGTCCAGGCACATGCCCGGGTTACAGGATGGATCCCCATTGTGGGGATTGCGGGAGACGGCCAATCAATGCTTCTCTCTTATCATTGATATTTCTATCTCTTCTCCCTTCCCTTCTCTCTGAAATCAATATAAATATACTAGAGTCCTGGAGCATGAATTTGTGCATCAGTGGGATCACTCAGCCTGGCCTGTGGGAAACCAGCTCTCTTACATCCCCTGAGGGGTCCAGGATTTCGAGAGAGTGAGGAGCCAGGGAGGGACTGCAGGAGGGCTCCAGGATGTCTCCAGCCCATCTCGCTCAGTCCCAATAGGCCAGAATCCAGTGGCAAGCTAACCTGCCAATCAGAGGGTTTTGTCCCCTGGTGCTGAGTGCACATCATAGTGACTGGTAGACCAGTCAGCTGTCTGCCCCCTGGTGGTCAGTGCACATCATAGCAAGTGGTTGAGCAGACTTAGCATATCATTAGCATATTATGCTTTGATTGGTTGAACAGACAACCAGACACTTAGCATATTAGGCCTTTATTATATAGGATTTTTAAAAAACATAAATAAGAAAACTTTTCCAAAAGACCTCTAAGATGGCATAAAATGATGGTTACTAAATGTTAACTTTTTTTCTTTCATTATGTCCAAACTTAATGGCTTATAATAAGAAAATGGTTATATGGTTACACTTTTGATTATTCATTCTGTGGATTTAAATCTGGAATCTCTTCTGAGAAGAGCATTTAATAATAGGCAACTTCAAGTCTTATCTAAGTGCATAGTAAGAGGAAAATGTTTGCTTTTTTGTTTGTTTTTTTAGACTGTATCTCCCTCTTTTATGGCATAAATGTAGTTTTCCAGTCTAAAGATCTTTTTGATAAATTTGCTATTCAAATAAATATTAGCATTATTCACATACAGTGCACATTGGGAAGGTCATAAGTGAAAATTCAAGAGATAACTTTTCAGGATAATACTCAAATTAATTCATTGCTATCCTATCTAATAAAAGAGCAATATGCAAATTAACCATCACTCAACTACACCCAGCAGCCATGCCCACCAGCCAATCAGGAGGGAATATGCAAATAAACCCAACAAGATGGCTGCAGCCACAGAGAGCAGGAGGGAGGCTTGGTTTTCCCTGGCAATGGAGGAAGCTTTCCACCTGCCCTTGCTGGGCCAGGCCTCACTCAATGGTACAAAGTTTCAATTATAGAAGATAAATAAAGGCCAACAGAAATGGTGGCAGCCATGGAGCTGGAGAGAGCAGGAAGCTAGGGTTGCCCGTGGCGATGGAGGAAGCCACGCTTCTGAGGCCCTGGCCTGCTTTGGCCTCCGCTTAAGGCTACAAAGTTTCAATTGTAGAAGATAAATAAATCCCAGATCCCAGGGCCTCTGCTTGGGTCGCTGGGGGGTGTGGCTGGCCTGCAAACCACCACAGGCCCCTCGCCCAGCCTGCCCCATGCCCCAAGGGAACCCCCACCCTGATCTGGGACACCCTTAAGGGCAAACCAGCTGGCCCCCACCCATGAACCAGGCCTCTATCCTATCTAATAAAAGAGTAATATGCAGATTGACCATCACTCCAACACACAAGATGGCTTCCCCCATGTGGTCAAAGATCCTGCCCCCATGTGGACACAAGATGGCCACCACAAGGTGGCCAGCAGGGGAGGGCAGTTGGGAGGGACCAGGCCTGCAAGGGAGGGGAGTTGGGGGCGATCAAGCCTGCTGGGGAGGGCAGTTAGGGTGACCAGGCCTGCAGGGGAAGGCAGTTAGGGGCAAACAGGCTGGCAGGGGAGCACTTAAGCATCAATCAGGCTGGCAGGGTAGTGCTTAGGGGGTGATCAGACTGGCAGGCAGAAGCTGTTAGGAGCAATCAGGAAGGCAAGCAGGCAAGCAGTTGGGAGCCAGCAGTCCTGGATTGTGAGAGGGATGTCGGACTGCCCATTTAGGCCCGATCCCTCGAGGGGTCCCAGATTAGAGAGGGTGCAGGCTGGGCTGAGGGACACCCTGCCCCCCGTGCACGAATTTCGTGTACCGGGCCTTTAGTAGAATATATTTTTATTCTCATTTGAATTGTACTGTTGTCAAAACTAAAAACAATTCTTACTTATGTTTTGTAAAGATTTCTTATTCTGTGAAATATAGTGTCTATAAAAGTTGCAACAAAGGGGTAAAAACATTGAGAATTACCAACTACTTAATCTCTTAAACATGTTAAGTATATGTACCTTTTTCCTTTGTTTTGGTTGTGATTAATCCATGCATTAATCCATCCTTCCACCCAACATTTTGGCAATAAAAGAATGACATTTGTAGACTTCTGCATGTGTTCACCTCTTTGATGGGATTGCATGACTATTTCAACAAATCAACATATTGTCATTTTGTTGTTTATTATCATCCTTGATTTCTTTAAGTGAGGGAGGAGAAAAATAGCCAGTGACTGAGTCATTTTATGCACTAATATTATTTTGTTGTCAGAAGAACCCCAAGAGAAAGGTACTGTTGCTGGAGGTTCTTCTGTGGTATCACAGGAAGAATTTTCAGGGACACAGATATAGGAGATTTTTAAGCGATAGTGGCAATATTTATTAGACTGAAAAGAGATAGCCCTTAGCGAGGCAGAGAGCTGGGAGGCTATAGTAGCAGCTGTGTGGTCAGAGGCAAAAGGAGAGTCCTTTGCCTCTGCTCACTGCTCCCATGGTTGCAAGTCTCCTAGGGATCCTTAGAGTTTAGGAGAAAAGAAGGCAAAAAGAACATGCCTGGAAGAAGGGAAGGGCATGGACATGCTCCAAGGAGATATGCAGAGCACAGATGCCCTCCATGAGGCACTTCACTGGTACTCAGCTGGTAGAACATGTTCACCGCCCGCAGGTATGCCATGCCCAATGCATTATTTATGGCTGTGTAGTTCAGCTCTGTCTCGCTGCAAAAGAAGTGCAGCTTCTAGAACTGTTGGCCCATACTTGTACCCACCAGGCCCAGGATGATTAGGGCCCAGAGCTGCAGTGCCATCACCCCCAGCATTGGAGACTCCAATAGCCCATTTCAGTTTCTGCTCCTGGCTGGCAATAAAATTCTTAACTGTGTGACTGTGGACAAATTACTTAACTTCTCTGTGCCTTATTTCCCCATGAGGAAGCTTGATGGCACCTGGGCTGTCATGGGTGCTGGGCTCTAGCTGAGCGACTGACTGAGATAGGCCTTTCTTCACTTTATATATCTTTCCTTGGGTTTTAGAAAATAGCAGATTTTCTTTCAAACTACCCAAAATCTTTCCTGTCTTTATCCTACTGGATATGTCACAGACTAGTCCCCTCCTTGCTAGACCCTCATTATTAAAAATTTGTTTCTTGATTTTAGAGAGAGAGAGAAGGGAGGATAGAAACATTGATTTGTTGTCCCACTTACTTATGCATTTTTTGGTTGCTCCTTGTATGTGCCCTGACCAGAGATCAAATCCATAACCTTGGCATATCTGAAAGTGATATCAAATGGAGAGACCAAGTGAAGCCAAGGTATGAAGAAGCCATGGATATATGCATGCACTCTGGTTAATGGATCATGAAGTCTGGAACATATGGTGGGGAAAAAGGAAATTCTATACAGATATGGATGAAGATAAATCAATAAATGATTCTGAGATTATCTTTTCCCTCAACATGAAACATTTAAATAAAAGTAAACATTTTGAATTTGGTGTGGCTCAGTGGTTGAGCATCAACCCATGAAGCTGGATGTCATGGTTGGATTCCTGGCCAGGACACATGCCTGGGTTGTTGGGGGACATGTAGGAAGAAGCCAATCAATGATTCTCTCTCATCATTGATGTTTCTATCTCTCTCTCTCCCTCCCTCTCTGAAATCAAAAGCATATTTCAAAAAGAGCTGTGAAAAAAAGTAACCCTTTTGATAATGAGATGGGGATGTTAAGTCATATATAAGGAAATAGAGCCTTTCTGAGTTAAAATACTGAATATCAATTGTCTGACTATAATAGTAACATAAACTTGTTAATATGTATTTTCTTCTTTTTGTT
Organism: Corynorhinus townsendii; assembly: GCA_026230045.1. Taxonomy (NCBI): domain Eukaryota; kingdom Metazoa; phylum Chordata; class Mammalia; order Chiroptera; family Vespertilionidae; genus Corynorhinus; species Corynorhinus townsendii. Next base: position 11,421,774 of record JAPDVU010000011.1, on the reverse strand, counting down.
TGTCTATTGTGCCTGGACAGAGGCTTTCTCTTTTTTAAAGTGGGAGAATCCGTTTTGTATGTTTGTAGTAGAATATTGAAGACTGAAGTAACCATTAGAATAAAAATATGGAAGTCCTTGAATCCTACTTAGAAGCAGAGCATTATTGAACAGCTCATGAGAAGCTGCATGCTGTTATATTTATTTATTTTTAAATATAATATTTTTATTACAAAGAACATATGTGACAATGATAGAACATTTGAAACCAGAGAAAATATGTAAGAGCACATGAGTCATCCAGAGTCCATTACTCAGAGATCTTAATTATATAATTCATATGTTTCCTTCCAGTTAGAGATGAATACATAATCCTCAACACACATTTTGACTTCAATAGAGTTAGTATCATACTGTATGTACTTTTGTGTACTTTTTTAACCGACTTGTTCTCTTAACTAGTATATAAAAACAGAATGTTCTGAACAATGTTTAAATAAAACATAGCAGTTATGCTTTGGTGTCAGAATGCTGTATCTTCCCATTGCTCTACAATAATTTTCTAAAGATAGGTAGATTTATTCTACTTTCATTTTCAATCAGTTACCTGAATAAGGAGAGGCCTAGCAGCTGGAGTTTGCCAGCCATCTGTTATGTGGAATGCCCAAGAGAAAACAGCCTACCTCCCAGGACAGTGCCTGTTCTGATCTACTGTAGACCTGCTAGACTGAAGAAAGACAGCCCTACCCTGAATGTCAGGCCTGCAGACAAGCTGGCAGATGGAAGGAATACCTGACAGCAACTATCTCCCACATGCATGCCCTACCAGGAGCCTTTCAGACACCCCTGTATCTACAGCCTGTCCCTGTAGATACAACTTATCAGACAGCTATTTTCCAGATGTTCTAGATCAGGAGTAAAATTTGCAGTTGAGATCTTGATGTGGATAAGAAAGGAAGAACCCTTAGGCAGTCCCAGCTGAAAATCATAGGCCCTAGTAGAAGGAAGTATCATTTCTGACCAGAGGTAAGACGCATCAATAAAGAGATGAAGGGATATGCTAACATAACTGGTGGATTTCTGTGATTCATTGCATGACAAATGTGAGCTGCACATTTCTCAGTGGGGTTCCAGTTCTTGTTTGTTCCAGTCCTGACATTTTCTGGGAATAAGTGAGCCCAGTGTTCAATATAGTTTTGATTTTTTTCTTGCCAATTTGATTATATCTTATAGCTATAATACATGCAGCCAACTTTTATATATGGATATTGCAGGGATTCTTTCTTATCTGAATCTTCCTCTATTTTTAGCTGCCTCTTCAACCCTGCCATGAAACATGCCCTATATTTTAGGGACTGGCTGAAGGCCCTTTGTATCTGTGTTTTTCTCTGTTTAAATCACTTTGACATTGATGTTTATGAGAGAATCTCTGGTTTTTTTGAACTGACCTTCATCCATGGATGCTGTGGGGCCTTTTAGACAAGGGTTGCATATATAACTACTTATTTTTCAGAACCTAACCAGAGATTTTGTGGTGTTTGTTTTTGTTGTTTTGTGTGTGTGTGTGTATGGTTTTTTGTTGTTTTTTTTTTTGGCCTAGGAAAAGAGGTTGGGAATTTTATGGCTTTCTAATTATTTCTGTAGGAAAATTGGAGTGGCTGAGCTAGCAACTCTTGGTTGCTCAGATGCTGTTTAAAACTGGAAATGATTCCAATGAAGCTTTTTGTGGAAAGGAATGAATGATTGGTACTATACTTAAAGATAATAAAAACTTGGCTGCCATGTATGCTAAGCTTTAAAGGGGGACTGAATTTGAGGAAATCAGTTTAAAAAATCTCCATAAAACTTTAAGCCTGAGGTAATGAAGGCCTGAAATAGGCGAGTTTTCTGACAACAGAAAAACTGACATTATCTGGCTCTTAAAGTCAGGCAAAGAAATAAGTTGGAAGAAATTCTGTGTTGCTTAGACAACTAGAAAAAAAAATGACAAAAAGCAACTTAATTAAACATGGTGAGCTTCAAATTACTTTATAAATTATATTTTCTTTATGTTTAATGAAAATTCAAGATTATAAATAATATTACCTTCATAAAGACAATTGGGATTATTAAATCACATTAATTTTCAGAAAACATTTGATACACAGTAGGCATGAAATGAGTATTAGCCCTCTTTCTTATCATTTTTAGATGTATTTATTTATACTCAACTGGTTCTACTTGGCTATTTTTATGTTTATCCATAAGTTAAAACAAATCTTTCTGTTGTTTTAATTTTATTAAGGTGGATAAGTAATGTTACTATCTTGCTTTGTTACCTTGTCCCTGCATCAGGAGTAAATGATGAACATCACTATCTCTAGGCCCTGGGGGCATTATCTCGAGTTTTCAGAAATGTATGTCTTTCCCGTGTATGTTTCCAAGCTGATATGTCTCACTAAGATAACTCAATGTGAGCTGCAGAATTGGTAGCGTAGTATCACCGAGGCTTCCTATCATTTGCCATGGCTGAAACAACCTGACATGAAATATAACACTATAACGTGTCAGGTGGAAAATTTAAACATTGCTTTTTCCCAAGGAAGAATAGAATCCTTATATTTTAAACCACACTATTTCAGCAGGGGGAAAAAAGTTACGATACGGTATTGATTCTTCCAGAGAGCTGAGTTAGCGAAAATCCCTTTCTACTTAAGAATTGTTCATTTCCCTCTTTTGACACAATAACGATTCTAGACAAGCTGTTTTATGGCTAACTAAAATCCTTTAAAAATATCCGAGGGAAACAGTCCAATGAGTAGCAAACCAAATAAAACTGTTGTCTTGTTAATCTCTGTGCTCACATTTTCCTGGTAAAGTAAATAATCAAGGGGATACAGCTCCTTGCAATTTACATGTCACTCTCCTTCCCATTTGAACTAGAGAAAAGCAGAGTTAAAAGCAAAACATTACATGATCATCGTGATAAATCTCCTACCCATCTTGACACCATGCAAAGTTATTAGAGTATTATTGACTAGTTTCCCTATGCTCTATGTACTTTACATCCCTGTGACTGTTCTGTGACTACTTAATCCCTTCACCTTTTTCAGGATGACCACTTAATAAGTTATACAAAGTCTAATCACTGAGTGTGGACCTGAAATTAATGTAATATTGTATGTTACCTGAATTGAAAAATAAAAATAAAAGATTTTTTAAAAGTTTCAAAATAACCAGCAGTGTAGGATGGAAATTTAAAATAAGATAATAATTTTTTATAGAGTTAAAAAAATGAAAGGCCCATAGAGTGATCAAATCACTCACCCAGGTTTGATTAACCTGGTTGTCTACATGGACTAAGGGATCACACTTGCAAAAAAAAAAAAAAAAAAGGAAATCAATAATTGTTGTCAACTTTGTGCATTTATTATTTTATATGACTGTGAATCAGGCTATTTCCAGGAATCAGTTACCAAGTTTCTGTCTCAAAATGTACTCAGGTATGCCATGCTAAAGGAAGGAAAGCAAAGCAGAGGAGGAGTAAGGCTCTGTAGATGTTACAGAGAAAGAAGAATAAAAATTTGGCAGCTACTTGAATATAAGAAAAGAAAAAATAAAAATCATATAAATGTCAATAATCTAGGGCTTTTTGTCTATGATGGATTTATTTTTATACTCTTATAGGGATATTAAAAGATATGTAAAAGTTGAACTTCAAGGTAAAATGTGAAAAGGAAGAAAAAAGTTTCTGCCATTAACCTAGAACCAACCATCAAAACATAAGAGAATCTGCCCTGTGTGGGCCACTCACATTAACCAAATCCAAATTTGGTGGGTCAGTAATCATCTAAAGACTGATTTTAATTGTTGTTATTAACTTGATACATACAGTATGGATTATTATTAGGTGTTTAAAAATCTCAAAAAAACTAAAGTATTAAAAAGCAAATAAGAGCTCATTATACAAGAAAACTGAGTTGTAGATGGTGTATCGTTTTCTTTGAAGTGATCTTCCCTTACTAGTTTCTTCTCCTTCTCTGACTCTTTCACTATCTTATCTGCTAAACATTCTCCTTGGCTCAATCAGGAAAGCAACTTTGGTTCCTTTAATAAGAATAATTTATAAATGCAAATGTAAGGTTTCTTTCCAAGAACTGATTTTTTCTATACCTCCTGTCACACTGTTTTTATATTAATGATATTTTCTTTTTAAAAAATACATAATTTAAACTTTTTTTCAACTACATGTTTTCATTTATTTAAGAGAGAGGAAGGGAAAGAGACAATAGAAGCATCAATGATGAGAGATAATTTCATTGATCAGCTGCCTTCTGCATGCCCCCTTCTGTGGATCCAGCCTGAAATCAAGGTGTGTGCCCTGACCGGGAATGGAACTGTGACCTCCAGGTTCATGGGTCAATGCTCAACCCCTGAGCAACATCAGCAAGGCTGATGATCTTTTCTGGATTATTGGAATCACTGGAAGTGAATAAAGTAGCAAATAATCACAAAGTGATAATGAGGATAATGATGTCAGTGATGATGCTGATACCCATAGTTAACTTGAGTATTTATGATGCTCTGGAAACATGCTAAATATTTTCCAAGCTGGTGGTGGTGTGGGAAGCATTTAATGTTCCCATTTCCCCACAAGGGGACTGAGGTTAATAAAAAGAAAAGTATTCTCTCCTAAATGACTCAGTCTTGTTAGAAACAGAACCAAAATGCCAACCTTATTTATTCTGACTTGAAATCTCATGTGCAAATCATCTGCCAAAATAAAATTCTGTAATTAACTGGCATAGGTGAGTTAAAATTCAAACTATGTACAAAGATTATAATGGTGTCAAAGCAGAATGGATAAGGATATGAATTTTCACCTGAACTGTTTGGGTTTTAGAAAACAATTAATATTGCGCCCTTTATGTAACTGACCAATTCGTTGCACCTCACTTTCTTATTGTATATTTTACTTTTGTACTATCATCTTCACAGGCCTGTTGTGAGGCTTAAATAAGATAATGCATATAAAATCCTCTGTGCAGTACTTATAAAAAATAAACATTTTTCAAAATCTATTTCTGTATTTCCCTTTATCTGTGGAGCATTGGTCTTCTCTTAGTAGGCTCTGGGGAAAATGACAGATGCTAGACCATCAAGAACAAAAAGAGCCACAACAGACACTGTTGTTGTTGATAAAGCATCCTATTTTAGAGATGTCTCCCTTCAAAATTAAAATATAACAAAGGCTTAGGTCGGGTGGCAGACATTCTTATTCTTTCTGTTTTCTCCTAAGAGTTTGTAACAAGATCACATCTGAGATGAATCCTTGATGATATGTTTTGCAATTATGACTAAAAATGTATGTAATATCTCCTGCAGGACAGTTAGATTTTTACATCCTGGTGGGAAATTCCAGCAGCATCTTCTGTATTCTAATTCAATTTCTGCTTAGAATTTGCCCAATCCACTAATGTAGAATAGTTTTGTGTGATTCCCAATGGTAAGTCAGTGACAGGAAGAGGATGTAGGATTTAAATACAGTTTTGTGCTGATGGTATTCCTACTTCTTGGAGTGTTTTGTCCACTCAGAAATCATTGTATCATCTTTTAAGACTCAGTTAAGCCCTGGCTGGTGTGGCTCACCTAGTTGGGATTGTCCTATGTGCCTAAAGGTTGCTGGTTTGATTCCCCTAGGTTGCAGGCTGGAGCCTACAGGAAGCAGCTGATCGATGTTTCCCTCTCAGATCAGTGTTTCTCTTTCTCCCTCTCTCTTGCTCTCTCTTTCTAAAAATCATTAGAAAGTCTTTTTTTTTTTTTTAAATCTCAGTTCAAAAGCATCACCTTCCCAGGGCATTCCCTAGCCCCTCCCATCAGTATAAAATATATATTACCTGTGTCTGTTACTGAAAATAATATTCAATAATGGAAAATATTTGTTAAGCACTTCATTTTATGTGTTAAGTATTATGCTACCTCTTTACATTAGTCCTTTTAAGAATATCATCCAAAAGACATTATTGCTATGTCTATTTTACTGATAAGGAATTTAATGCTTAAAGATGTCATATAGTTTCCCCAAGGTTGTAAAGCTAGTCTTGGGGTCTCCTAGAGGAAGATAGATGTGCTTTGCCCACTTGATGCATAGACTAGGCACATTTCAGAATATTAATAGAGTCAGTTAATCTTTTTTGCTATAACCTCCCCAATTCTCTGGAAATATTTGTCAAATACAGAATATTAATAAATAATTAAAACACAATGTACTGAATAATTAAACCCACAAAGGCCTGATTTAACTTTAATTCTTGTAATGACATTTTTATAAAGGAAAAGTTTTGATAACATATGTTTGGGACAGCATATGAAGAGATGAACAATCTGTTCCTTCTTATTGTTTATTCTTAGAGGCTGTTGGAGGGGAAGCAAAATGCCAAGGACAGTGATACTGTGGGTATGATTGCTGAACCCATGTGTTTGGTGGTATATTATATTTTTCATCCTCTGCTAAGTTTTATTTTTGTTCCCTGTTCAACAATCTTTTCTGTTGTGCATTTTTTTTAAAAAAAAGAAAACATTTTTAATTTTGAGAGTTTTGTACGTCTATTCAGACTTCAGTAGATCAGTACTTTCAAAGTCCTTTATCATTAGGTTCAATGGATATGAAATGAGGTGACCCTCATTATATGGCATGAATTTCTCCCGAAAGAGTTATCATAATAAAAGACAAAACCAAAAAGAAATGAGCTATCAAGCCATAAAAATACATGGACGAAACCTTACATTATATTACCTAGTGAAAGAAATCAATCCGAAAACATTGCATAATTCCAATTACAGAATATTCTGCCAAAGGCTAAACTATGGAGACCGTAAAATGACCAGTGTCTTGGGGCATGGAATGATGGATAGCGGGACTACGGGGGATTTTTAGGGCAGTGAAACTGTACTGTTGGTAATATAAGGTGGATACATGTCCATATCAATATGTATTTATCAAACTCATAGAATACACCACACAAAGAATGAGCCATAATGTAAACTATGAACTTAGGTTGATAACGACATTTTAGTGTTGTGTTGCTCATTGTGACAAAGGTACCATGCTGGTGTGGAATGTGAGGAGGGTTTTTGTATGTGTGTGTAGTGTGTGTTTGTATGTGTGTTAGTGTTAGTGTGTGTGTAAAGGGAAGTAGGGAGGGTCTGGATTACAGGAATATATTATAGTTAGAAGGTTGGGCTTTTCCTATGAGGACCCAGATAAGGAAACTGAGAAAGGTAATGACTAGATAGGATTTTCATCTTTTTTTTCCATCTCTTTATGGGATGTTTTAAAAGGAAAGTCACTGGAATAGCATAGCAACATATACAGTGAAATACACAGGAAATGAGGGTCCTCAAGTGATCTGAGGAGCAGGCTACTTAAATAGAAAGGAACTGGGTTATAATCCATGTGGACTAGAGTTAAGGCATAGGTAGTGAAGATGGGGGGTGGGGAAATAACATGATTAGGTATTTCTGTGAGAAAAATCAACTGGACGTGGTCAGAGGGTCTATGTCTATGATGTGACTCATAACCTGAAAATTCAAGAATTTAGAAGGAAATGAGGTGCTTTGTGGTGAGAGATGGAATGAAGTTTAGAAATGTGGAGATGAGAGTCCCATGGGGTCAATTATGTGGACAGGGGTCTAGGAAGCCATTGTTAGACCCTGATAATTACTTCAACCAAGTGAAGACATGAGGGAGGCAGTCTTCTGGGATTTCCACAGGCATTAATGATTATCCTAATGACTCAACAGAATAAGCATGATTTGTGGTTTAGCTATTTAATATTAATCACGAGTTGGAGGTTTGGGGAGATGACATTTTATGAGTACCTTGGTGGAACAGCAGTGGGTTATTATTTTGTGTAAAATCACATAAATCTCATAGCAACAGAGATCGACTGCCATTCTTTTCTTCGATGAATATTTATTTAATGTACCTTGGATTTCAGATACAGTAGTCATCATTGGATAATTGTCTTTTACTTTTAAATGTGAACATTTATTCACAGAGAGGGGAAGAGATTTATTGGAGTAACAAAGGAGTGACTTACAGAGGTTGGATGAACCTGGCTGTGATTAATTCCCAAGTCAATACACCTTTTTCTGTACCATGTTGCTTTCAAAGTATTCCACCAAAGAACAAGGCTGACTATGAGCTGGTTATTTGCATTTGGGTGGAGGTGCATTGTTTAGGATGGGGCCTGCCTTCTAATTAGAGTTGTCTGTATCGAGAAGAATACTAGTGTTGGGCTTTTAACGTTTAGACAGGCGCGCACACACACACACACACACACACACACAGAACAAGAATCTAGGTGGTGCAATGACAGACACACAGAAAAGCTCATCCATAGGAAATATATTGCCATCTGAGACTTAACATAATGGTAAAGGTGGCTCCTGAGGGTGGAGAAAACAATTGTAATATCCAGGGAAGGTGCAGTGAAAAATGCAGGCTAGTCCTTGACATCTGTAATATTTTCAGGAGACAGGAGTATTTGGCTAATATTTGTCATGATGCCAGGGAGCCTTGGTTACATAGGGTTTGTATATCGACAGTAGAGATAGACACATGGTTCAAGGGAATTAGTGCAAAGTGCTTGTCTTTCTCCATGCTTCCTTTCTCCTTATCTTCCTCCCATTCTTCTCTCTAATATCTTCTACAAACACTAATTTATCATTTAGTATGTCTGGTACACTTAGAATATAATAGAGGGGCATGTAATCGCCATATGGAGCTTGCATTTTTATGCAAAATGTTAAAAGATAAAACAAAACAAAACAAAAAAAACCAACCAAACCAAACAAAACAAAACAAAAAAGAGACCAAGCTGGAAGATGTATTTCACATAGGGAGTTCAAGGCAAAAGATTTTTTTAAAATAAATCATTATTGTTCAGATTATTACAGTTGTTCCTCTTTTTCCCCCCATAGCTCCCCTCCACCCGGTTCCCACCCCACCCTCTGCCCTTAACACCCTCCCACTGTCCTCATCCATAGGTGTACGATCTTTGTCCAGTCTCTTCCTGCACCCCCTACAACCCTTTCCCCTCAAGGATTGTCAGTCCACTCCCTTTCCATGTCCCTGATTCTATATATTTACTACTTTATTTTGTTCATCAGATTTTTTACTCACTTGATGTTTAGATTCACTTGTTGATACACATGCATCTGTTGTTCATAATTTTTATCTTTACCTCCTCCTCCTCCTCCTCCTTCTTCTTCCTCTTCTTCCTCCTCTTCTTCTTCTTCCTCTTCTTCTTCTTCTTCTTCTTCTTCTTCTTCTTCTTCATCTTCTTCTTCTTCTTCTTCTTCTCCTCCTCCTCCTCCTCCTCCTCCTTCTCCCTCCTCCTCCTCCTCCTCCTCCCTCCCCTCCCCCTTTTCTCTTCCTCCTCCTCCTCCTCCTCAAAGAATACCTTTCAGTATTTCATATAATACTGGTTTGGCAGTGATGAACTCCTTTAGATTTTTCTTATCATGAAGCTCTTTATCTGATCTTCAATTCTGAATGATAGCTTTGCTGGGTAGAGTAATCTTGGTTGTAGGTTCTTGCTATTCATCACTTTGAATATTTCTTGCCACTCCCATCTGGCCTGCATAGTTTCTGTTGAGAAATCCACTGACAATCGTATGGGTACTCCCTTGTAGGTAACTAACTATTTTTCTCTTGCTGCTTTTAATATTTTCTCTTTGTCTTTGCTCTTGGCATTTTAATTATGATGTGTCTTGGTGTGTTCCTCTTTGGATTCCTTTTGTTAGGGTTTCTGTGTGCTTCCTGGACTTGTAAGTCTATTTCTTTCACCAGGTGGGGGAAGTTTTCTGTCATTATTTCTTCAAATAGATTTTCAATATCTTGCTCTCTTTCTTCTTCTGGCACCCCCATAATTTGGATGTTGGTATGCTTGAAGTTGTCCCAGAGGCTCCTTACACTATCTTCATATTTTTGGATTCTTTTTTCTTTTCCGGTTGGGTGTTTTTTGCTTCTTTGTATTTCAAGTCTTTGACTTGATTCTTGCGATCCTCTGGTCTGCTATTGGATCTCTGTACATTATTTTTTATTTCAGTCAGTGTATGTTTAATTTCTAGCTGGTCCTTTTTCATATCCTCAAGGGTCTCACTAAATTTATTGGCCTTTTCTAGAAAATTCTTGAAAAACCTTATAACCATGGTTTTGAACTCCATATGCAGTCGTTTGCTTTCCTCCATTTCTTTCATTTGTGATCTGTTTCTTTGTCTCCACATTTTGGCTGCTTCCCTGAGTTGATAGAGTGGCTTTGTGTGCTAGGTGTCCTATAGGGCCCAGTGGCTCAGCCTCCCCAGTTACCTGAGGTGGACACTCTTGGTGCACACCTTTGTGGGCTGTGTGCACAGTCTTATTGTAGTTAAGCCTTGATTGTTGTTGGTATCACTGGGAGGAATTGACCTCCAGGCCAATTGGCTGTGAAGATCAGCTGTGTCTGCAATGGGAGAACTTCTGTGCTGGAGACACTCTTATGAGACAAGACTTGCTTCAGTGGGGCTTTGGTGCTCACTGAGTCTGACCCGAGTGTGTCTCTTATGGATCTGAGGAGTTGTAATCTGGATGGTCCTACTCTGACCCCTGGGTACCCTGACTCTTTGAACTCCAAGAAGGGCTAAATTATTTTCTGCCTGAGGCCACCCAGCAGGAGCTATAGAGAGATCTGCAGATTCCTCTTCTTTGTTTGGGTTTTGTAGGTGCCCAGATGAGGCTCAGCTGTGAAGCAATGCAAGCTGCTGTGGGGCCTTGGACCTTCTTTTGGATGTTGTGGGTCTTACTGACTCAGCTGCAGTTTATTAGGTAATTTTAGATTTCAAAGGACCAGACCATTCATATCCAAAAACCTCTGCCCACAGCTTGGTTGGTCGGGGCCTAGAGTGGAGAAAACAGCATTGGCTGGCCTTTGGTCCTGCCCTAAGTGGACCCTGTGTCTCAGTGTCCCATGGTAATTGCTGCAAGCACTTCTGAGAGAAAGCCACCATCAAGTTCTGACTGATGCCAGACAGTCCAGTTTCTCCCTGTATTAGTCTTGAGTCCCCAGAGTCTCGCCTGGAACTGGAATTCAGAGCAGTTGGGAGCTTGTGTCTCCCTCCCGATTGAGAAAGACAACCGCGTCCTCAGTTGCCAGTCCTTTCCGCGTGAGCGCCCCTCTGTACCTCTGCACTTTACTTCTGCAGCTCCTCTGAGTCTCGCTGTGCTTTTCTCTTTCCTTCTAATTGTAGAATTTCCACTCAGCCAGCCTTTCTGTGGTTCCGGATGGTGTCCATTTTGTCTTTTAGTTGTAGTTTTAAAGTGGTTGTACAAGGCAGCAATTTCAGGTTTTTACCTATGCTGCCATCTTGGTTTCTCCTTCCAAGGCAAAAGATTTTTGAGGGTTGTTAGTAAATCCAAGGCTTAAAACATGCACCTCACACACATGCAAGGTTTCTGAATCTTAAGGAGAGGAACATTTAACCACCCAGTTACCTGAAATAGTGAATCCTGTGTTCCTCACTCCCTTCATGAAACCCATCACAGAGTCACTAGCAGTCCAGGATACAAATAGAAAAAGAAAAACCTCCATGCTTAGGAAGAAAGAGGGATTTAACCAGGAATTGGTTACAATGGTGATAGATAAGCAAAAATCCAAAGAAAAGATTATGTTAGCAAAGGAGGAACACAGGAAGATACTACTATGCTTAGACTGGTGGGAAGAGAGTTGGGATTGTCCAGCAGGGGCTGAAGACATGAAAAATGCACAGCTACCTCAGAGAATGGAGCTGGAAGGCAGAGTTGGATCATGTGAAACTCCACCTGCTTCCTGTTTCTTTCCTTTCAAATCTCTTCCTTAGCTGTGCCTCCCATTGGTTAAGAATCTCAATGACAGGGAAGCCTCAGAAATAAAGCCTGCTGGTAAAGCCATAGCTCCATCCTCACAGTAAAATGCAGAGCAGGGTAAGTTTGAGGAATAGATCTAAGGACAATCAAGTCCTGGTCTCTCACATAAATTCATTTCAAATTGTTATCTTAGAGTACCTCACCTCTCTACATTTCTAGCCTCTAGTCTGTGCCATCATAATTCTCCCACAATAGCCTTCAAATTGCCAACCTAGGGTTAGTCTGATGCCCTGACAATGCAAAATCCACAGAGGAATCAGAATGAATTAATGAATGAATAAATAGCATAATTGAAATATGAGTGGTCATAGTGGGGAGTGAGATTCAATACTCTGTATGAATGCTGACCAATTTGCCTCTGGAAAATCACAAATTTTTATGAACTTCTATTCCTTATTGATAAAACACCCAGGTCAACACTCTCACAGGAATGATAGAAGTAAAAACATCTTTGGTAGGTGAACGTACTTAGCAGAGTTAAAATAGAGTGTGCCAAAACACTTTTGGCCCCAGGGGTACCTATGTGTTTGAATTCTTATTCCGCCATTTACTGCTTCAAGGTCACATAGAGGAGAATGGAGATGCCTCAGCAGCAGCACCAAGGACCAAAAATGCAAAAGAAGATCTAGAACCTTCTAAAACACCCAACCCTCCAGATAAATGAAATACAAAAATGAATCCAGGCAAAACCAATGGAGAATCTTCTACACACTCCACATAAATAAGATAAATAATAACTTTCTAAGTTTTGAGATGATTAAAACAACTAGAGGCCTGATGCATGAAGATTCATGCAAGAATAGGCCTTCTTTCCCTCTGGCACTTGGGACCTGGGCCTTCGCTCTGGCCACGACCTACCTCCTTCACTCAGGCAGGAGCCACCTTCCGCCTTTGCTCCAGCCCTGCCGCCCTCCTGTAGCTCCCTCCACCCCAGACCCCCCCCTTCCATAGCAGGCATCCTGCCCTGCCCCAGCTGCTCTGTACCTTCATGCACGTGCTGCCCAGATGCCTGGAGCAGCCGGGGCAGGGAGGAATGCCTGCATTGTCGCCATGGGGATGACGCAAGCATCCCAGCCAGGCTGCCACCTCTGCCCACAGAGATCTTTGTGTCAATTTGCATATTCCCTCCTTATTGGCTGTGGGCACCACCATCTTTGTTGCAGAGTGATGGCAATTTGCATATTCTGTCTTTATTAGAAAGGATAGTTCATGAAAACAGTCCACATGCTACCCAATGGTATAACTTCTTATTAATAAAACACAAATAAAAGAATTATTAATTATCAATTAAATTATTAATGCTACTATTGACATAATCCTATAAACAAAGAGCTGATATGCTAATGACATGATACCCTCACACCATAACAACCAATCAGCAGAAGGCTGCATGCACATGCATGGTGGGGCAGAGCCACCAAGTTGCTCTGGAGACAGGGTGGAAGCAGGGAGGCACCCAGAGGAAGCAGGACCATCCCATGGCATGGAGGGCAGGGGTGAGAGCCCGTAGTGCCCCCCTCACCAGTCCTTTGCCACCCACCATTTGCACTCAGAGCTCCCCGCTGCCCACCTGCCAGGGGAAGAAGCACAGTGCAGCAGGTGGGGGGCTTCCATGCTCTCCTCCAGAACCATGATGAGGCGGAGCCGCCATGTTGCTTTGGATATAGGGCAGAAGTGGGGAGGTGCCCGGAGAAGGTGGGACCAGCCTGAGGCAACTTGCAGGCCTGGGGGCAGTGCTTGAAGGAGCCAGAGAAGCCCAGAGGGGTCATGGGCAGAGCCAGGCACATTTGAGCTCTGGGTGGACAGGTTAGGGTGTCAAGGCGGGGTGGCAGGCGGGTGGGCAGGGCAGGGCATGCATGAGTGGGCCAGGCCATGCGATTTCATGTGCCAGGTCACTAGTTATATTATAAACTCAAAATAATTTAAGGTATTATGTTTTAAAAGCTATTTCAGCTACATATGGATTGAATTTTGATTTCAACATTATATTGAGGCCAGGATCAAATTGCAATCATATTTCTTAGCCTCCCTTTGCCTCCACTATTTAGCATGTTATCTCATTTATAGTAGGTACTCATACACATTATTTAGCTTGCAGGAATGTAGAAAACATGCACTTCTCAGAAATTCAAGTCTATTTTCTTTCCAATATTGGCAAACATTTTATAGACCATCTTTTGATTTTCAGTCTACTAAGGAAGAATTCAGGTGTCATAAGCCCTTTTGTTGATGTTTGGAACAAAGACCAGGACAGGCAATTGAATGCTGGCTTGAAGGACAAAGTTTGACCCCACTTGCCCTATGATCATCTCTTGTTCTTCTCTGGAAGAAAGCTCTTGAAAGTCTCCTGTGGAGTCCAACTTAGAATGCTCTTATCTGAAAGGAGCTGCTTGTGTCTATCTATGACTCAGATTATTTCTTTGCATATTAAATTACAAGAGACAGTTCCAGCTGGATCCATCAATGTATTTATAACTCAGTCACACAATTTTCCTCCAGGCAGGAAACTTGGCAAGCATGCTCCCAGCCTGGCTGCAACTTTCAAAGATGAGAACTGGAAAATAATCATGGCAGTTTTCATATCAGAATTCTTGTCTGAATTCTGAGTATAATGGGAGAATTTCAATCCCCGCAGCATGCCACAAGTCACCTTTTCTACCAAAGGAGAGAGTGAGTAGTGCAATTCAGGATTTCATAAAGTGTCAGAATACAACTTTATCTGCCTCTCTCTTATCTTCTCGGTGAATGATCTTTGGTAAAAGCAATGTGAATGCCCCTTGAATTCTGTGATAGAAAGGAGCATATTCATTTATTAATAACCTGGCACAGTCTCTAGCACATAATCTATACTCTGTGCTGGGAGCTTGAGACACGCTGTCTCATTTATCAATAAGATAGATTTGATTTTCCTCATATGAGAAAACTTAGGTTATGACAAGTTAGTTAGCATACTCAGAGCACAGATTCGTCTCCTATAACTTAACGCATAGCTTTGTTTCCAAGGAAAATTATGTAAATAATTACATATATACACATGACTTAAAGTGCTCTTATCTGAAAGAAGTCACTTGTGTACATCTGTCAATTATATATATGTGTGTGTATATATGTATGTAATATATAGTTTTTTTTAGCATGTGACAAAAATCAAACTCAAAGTGTTTTAAGAAAAGGCAATGTGTTTAATCATATAACAACATTTGGGGGTACAGCTATAACATGGTGATATCATTAAGAAACTGTATAATTCTCTTGCCCTTTCTGAAGTTGAAACACTCCTCCCCTAGTAATTCCAAGATTCTCATCTTCTACCTAGAAATGCCAGTGCAAAATAATCTCCCATTTTCCAGTAAATTCTATTTACTAGTAAACACCTGATTTGAGTTTCCTTGACCTGTTACAAGGCATTCATTTATGTCTAAAATAATTGCTGTAGTGATAGGAAGGATTCAACTGAGAATTTCAACCTGGATCACGTGTCCTATACAAATTTCTAGTAAATTCCATTTATTAGTTAATATAATGCATCGGTACTAACCTTCTGATTTTAATAATTATACTATGACTTTGTAAGGTGTTTATATTAGGGGAAGCTGGATGAAGGCTATGTAGAAAATCTACACTTTTTAAAACTCTCTATTAGTCTAGAAAATTGTACATTGAACTTAGTGGATTCAAACACTAAAGACTTTAAATGTAAATATTTGTGAGAGGGTCACCTCACCATCTCCTTCCATCATTTAGATTGGAACCTTGGCATCCATGGTTGGTCATATCAGTTTACTGTTGCTTGCTTCTTTGCATTCATAGACCACTTCTTCTTCTTTTTTTTTAATATAGATACTATTGATTACAAAAACATGTATTATCTTTTATATGTTTGCATAATTTATCTCCCCAACTAGATTATGGGCATCTTAAGGGCAAGGCCTGTAAATTATCCATCTTTTAAATCTCAGAGTCAAGCATAGAGCTCAAATCAAACCAGAAACTCATTAAATGTTAATGGAATACATAAGCAGGAGCAGGCTAATTTGTTAATTTACATAAGCAATTGGGATCACAGACTATTATTTTCACCAGGCAAAGGTTCAGCTTTTAAATAAATATTTAAATAAAATATTAGTGTATAATGTTGTTGAATTCTTCTCTTCCTTAAACACAAATATCCAATACCATGTTATAGCAAGAGAAAACATATCCTGAGTCTGTTTCTCAGAAAAAAGGGAAAAAAAAATTCTAATTGTTGTCTTTACTGTGGGGATTGTAGGAGGTGGGATAAGGTGTTGGGTTTATTTATGCATTTTCTACCAATATTTATTAAGTTTCTCAACGCTGTTTTAGAATATGATCTATACCACCCCATTTAAGAGATTAGTGATTTCATTTGAAGAAGCAGGCAATTCAGTGAGGGAGAAAATCACCTTAAAGTGTAGCATATTGAAAGTGAAGTCATAGTTCCTCCAACCCACCCCTTGCTATAGTCTCCTGCTGTGTTGAGAATGAATCAGTTTTCCATCAGCTCTGGTGTTATCATATGACATCCATCCATCAGCAAACATGCACCAAGCTCCTGCTGAGGGCAAGTGTCCTAGGATGAAATGATATTGGATCTTGAAAATGCTCACCTACCTAGACATGTCTATTGATGATTTTTGTACCTGTATTTGATACATTTTTACAAACTAAAATTTTTAAGGTGGACTAGATAAAAGTATGTATTAGGCAATGCAAGTATAATTTTTAACAAATAATCTATATGGAAATCTATTTTAGGGAAATGTGTTCACATGTATTGTTATGATAAATATAATAAAAACCTAGAAGACTTGTTTTTGGAGAAATTCAGGAGAAAGGAAGCAGGTATCCATTTGGCTTTGGCTGAGCAAGTGTTGTAGGCTAGAGACCCACTGTACTGACAGTTCTCTGGGCATCAACACAGAGCCAAAGAGGTTTTCTGAATAGACCTGAAAACATTATGGAGATAAAGTTCCATGGAGTTTCTTATAATAAGCTAACCGTCCTTCAATTGTTCAATCTACTGAAATTAAACAAAACAAAAAACAAAATAAAACCTGACCCAATTCAACTTGTAATGAACTGAATTGTGTCCTGAAAGGTTCACATTAGTCCTAGTTTTAGATGTTATAGTATTTGGATATGAGATTTGGGGGAAATAATTCTTTCTTGATGAGATCACAAGAGTAGATCCCTCATGATTGTACTAGTGAACTTATGGAAGAAAGACCCGAGAATTGCTCCCTGCCTCTCTCCCTGCCATGTGAGGGCACAGCAAGAAGGTGCTGTCTACAAGCCAGAAAGAGAGTCCTCACCACAAACTGATAATGCAGGCCCCTTGATATTGGACTTATGGCCTCCAAAACTGTGAGAAAATACATTTCTGTTCTTTAAGCCATCAGTCTATGGGCAGCCAAGCTACCTTTCTCTCTGCCCATGTTTAAGGAGAGTTAGCAGAGCTGTGAACATATTCAAGTGAATTGGCAAATATTTTTTTTCATTGGATGCCTCTTGACTGTGACAGACTAGATATTTGACTTGATGGGGATCTTCAATAAGATACTGGGGGACCTGGAAGTAATCAGGATTACTTCAGAGAAAGCTACTGCTGGTACTCATGATATTTTATACTTAAAAAACAATAACACAACAACATTATTTAAGGGTAATGCCAGCTGTAGGAAATACCCTGATCTATGACTGAAACATGGTGAGTGAAAAGGGATAGCTTACCTTCTGGTTTGATCACTAATGTCCAAATATAAGTGGCTTCTTCTCAGGATCTGCAAGTCTAAAGCACTTTATTCATATGGTCCATTGGGTTGGCTTAAGGTAATTGGAATGAGAAATTTCTACTCATGAGATATTTTTTTCTTCCTATAGAATCTCTAAAAATCTGTGTTGAATTTGTTGTTGATACTCCAAGGACTGTACCTTGACCAAGCCTGACAAGGGTATGAAACTTAAGATCACTAGGAAAGCTCATAATCCCCAAAGATTATGATTTTTAGTGTATGAGGTTTAGTAACTGAGTTTAGGGACTAAATTTCTGATAGCACACTGTATAGAGAGTCTTAAGTCATTTATAATCTCTTAGTAATACTTTCTCAAGTATATTTTCTCAATTTTATGTATTTTAAGGATCTTTTAAACTCCCCATCTTCCCCATCTTTAGCTATCTTACTCATTTCCTAAGAGAAAAAACTGTGGCCAATACAAAATGCAACATATGACCTTTTTATTTGAAGAATTTTTATTTAATAGAGATAAAATAGTATGAATGTAAAATCAAATACTGAAGCTAGTCAGAGGAATGTCCAATGACTCTGCAATTATTCCTGGAGTGATTGTGGGTAAAGTTGGACCATGGTATCATGGGGACTGAAATAAACATGGAGAATTCATCAAGTGGTTAAGATCCATAGATCACTAGAAAATGGAATAATTTAGGGAGCAAAAGACATCTACTTCAGAAAAAGTTCCCTTATTCCCACCATAAGAGAGTAATGAAGGTTGATTGGGGCCAGAGTGGAAATAATTTTGCATAACTAAAACAATACAAACAGAATCTATTGATCCTGAAAATATAGTAACATATCTTTTAGGAATACGGAATTAGCAGCAGTTTATTGTAAAGTGGGCATGGTAGGTGGGAGAGTAGGAGGCACAGAGGACAACAATGTTGGAGGGTTTAGATGGTGTTAAGAAAAACTCTGTTCTCCCACCAATGCTTTATTGCTAAAGAATCATGACAGGAACTGTCAATTGAATAGGAATTGAAGAGTAATTTTATTAATCTAGATTAGAGAAGGCAAGGCAAGTGTTCCTTGCTTCAAACTTGACCTCTATAATGATCAATTCCATAGATGCATTTTTGGTCCTCTTTCTTGACCTTTTAGATGCTGAGACAAACCACACTTCTTCCAGCTATTGTGTCTTTACATATTTGTACATCTATCTCCTCTCCCTGTGGCTCTTCTCCCTCCCATCGTGAGTTCATACTCAGCTTCTGCATTTCTGCTTGAATGTAACTACTTCAAAGTGTGTTCTCTACTATCCTCAGATTTAGGGAGGCTTTTTCTCTGCTTTTCCTTTAGTCTATTAACATATCTTAATTGGTACTTTCACACAGATTTGTCACTTTGTTAATTTGTGTTTATCTGGTTCCACTAAAACCAGAAAAGCACAGTCATTATCTGTTAGTATTGGGGATGCAGTGATGTACAAAACCAAAATATTTGACTCATATTCAGCATTGAATAAGTGTTTGTTGAGTTTATGAATTAATAAATTTTAAAATAACCAGTCCATAGCCAAAAAATGTAGTGAAACCTGGACCTAAAAGTAGATATCTCTGAAGAGATGAAACACCCTAAAACATACCTCAAACAAAGATAACAGATATCTTACAAAAACAAAACAAAACACACACACACAGATTTTAATCTGCCTTGGTACACTGAGATAGAACATCCCATACCGAGATTTAGAAAACTTTACCTTTAAAGAAATAGGCCACACCAAACATAACATTTTACTCCCAGTTCAGACAATGTGAACTTTCTGACATTGGGGTTTGAAATCTAGATGCACAAAGACACAAGGGCAATTCTTGGAAGCCCTCAAGTGTTGAGAATTCTATGATAGTTCCTTCTCTGCACAGATGAACACCATGGGCCTGCTGGAAGGGGTTCAAGGAACAGCCCACAGCAGCACTCGAGTTTGCTAAAGTGATTGATGTTGGCTTCAGCCTGGAACCCAAAGGCGACAGCTGACAAGGAAGAGAGGAAGGGAAGGCAGAGGTGAGATCTGAACAGTTGCAAAAGCCCAGGGTAGCAGAAGGCACACATCTTCTGGGGTTATCAAGTGTTTGTAACAGGTTGCACCAGAGATCTTTCTAACAGAGTAACAGCTGGTGGTGGAAGCAGCCAGCCCTAAAGAAATGCCCCGCTGCCCCTCTACTGTAAGGTCTGAAACAATAGGCATGACAAGAGTGGGTGTGTCTTTTGATATTTCACTTATCTCAGAAAGGAGGATTATTATAATAAAACAGCAGACAGTAAATAGTGCTTACCATAGTCAGGCATTGTTCTAAGTGCTTTGCTTATGTAACTAATTTAATAGCCCAAAGATCCTGTTAAATTGGTACTATGATCAATTCCCCCATTCACGTGAGAAATGGAGGCACAAAACATTAAAATAATTGTCCAAAGGCACACAACTGGTATTTAAAAGTCTAGCTCCTAGGAGCTTATGCTTAACACTGGCACTATACTGTCCCTATATGAGGGTATAATGGTTAATATTTATTGAATGTTTACTGTGCGAGTTTCACATGCCTAACAGCTATTATATAGAACCCTCAATTCAAGTCCAGGAAGAATGTTTTCCAGTGTGATTTCACAGAATTGAGGCAGAGTGAGCGGGTATATAGAGAAGCAGTTATTGAGAATTTCCAGTGTACAATGATAAGATGCTAAGCGATGAGCACACATATAAAAATGAATGCCCTGCCTACAGTGAGCTTACGGTTTGAGAGAGTAAAAGGGGCAGCAGAGTACTGGTAAGAAATGGGAATAAACATTTACTGACCACTACCTTGTTCCAGGCACTGGGCATATCATGTAACACATTATGTGCCATGCACTGTTTCCATTCTTCCTATGGGAAAGGTCTGATTCTGACCCAGTCTTCTATATTATGGAGTTTTTTATATATATATATATATTTTTTATTGATTTTAGAGAGAGAAAGGGAGAGGGATAGAAACATTGATGAGAGAGAAACATTTATCTGCTGCTTCTTGTATACCCCACACTGAGAATCAAGCCCAAAACTGGGCATGTGCCCTGACCAGGAATCGGACTGTGACCTCCTGGTTCATGGACTGACGCTCAACCACTGAGCCATAGTGGCTGGGCCTATATTATGTAGTTTTTATTATATACATATTATAAAACCGGGGGAAAGAGCTTGGGGAATCTGCCTCTGTGGTGCTGTTTAGTTGAGCAAGCTGGACACCTATCAAAACCCAATTTCTCACTGTCAGTGAGTCGCAGGAACCTATTTCAATCTCAGGTTTATCAATGTCAAATCTATACCACTTGGCTACCACTTCTCTAGGTTGGACTCTAGCCCAATTCACATCTTTAATCCTTGTTTTTTCATATTGAGCATGTGTGAGGGACTCAGTATTGATAGACAATATAACTACAAATCCTTTAGCGAACAAACCATTCTGAGTGTTGTTTGTAGAAAATACCCAAAGTACTCAATAATTGATACAAATGACCAGGTGCTTGTTCCAATTTTATTTTTATTTAAAACATTTTTTTTTGCAGAGTATCCTTTAAAAGGATAGATGTGAAAAGATTGAGAAAGAAAAGCAACAGGAAAATACATATTCATCCTATATAATAAAACCCTAATATGCAAATTGACTGGAACAACTAGTCGCTATGAGGCGCACTGACCAGCAGGGGGGTGCACTGACTGAGAGGGAGGCTACCAGCAGCGGCAACCGGGGGAGGGGTGGCAGGGCTGGCTGGCAGGTGGCCCCCAATTGCCCCGCCCGCCAGTTGCCCCACAGATCAGCCCTGATCGCTGGCCAGGCCTAGGGATCCTGCCCTATATATTGGGAATGGTCTCTTAAAAAAAAATTAAAACCTGGCAAGGCTACTCTAACACTGAAAAAAACAGGATGTTGCAGCAATGGCATGCATGGACTCTGGCTTGCATATTTTGTGGTCAGCCCTGATTCTGAGACTTATAACTGTGTGACAAAGCCAATTACTTAACTTATCTCTGCTTCAGTTTTTCCACCCATAAGATGGAGAAAATGCTACTACTGCCTCAGAAGGATCATGTTATGTACTACTTTTTATAATTAGGGCAAAAAATGTAGCTTCCCATATAACAGCAAGAATCCTTTAACCTGTGTGAAAAGTATGGTCACTGTTGCATGCTGAGAGGGCACGGGCCAGGATGAGGGACCCTTACCCCTGCCCCCTGGCACAAATTTCATGCACCGTGCCTCTAGTAAAATATATATATTAAAATAACACAGAGTTTGTACACTTTCAGATGCTTTTGTAGGCAAAAACTGTTCTCTTTAAGAATGCAGCACTGTGTGATTGGATTTTCCCTTGGCAATAAAATCATAACTAATATGGTTCTGAGTTCATCCCATCACAGTCTCCTTGACCTCTAGTCTTGTGTATAGGCGGCTCCAGCAATATTCCAATGAAACCCCTGTGCCCAGAGTTCCAAGAACACAATGCCCAGAACTGCACTGGTTCCCCAGGGCTTGCAAGATAAGACCTAAACTCTGCAACATGAATCCCAAGGTTCTGAATTGGCTCCCGCTAGTCATATTTCCTGCCCTCTTCATTTCTTACCACAATCACCACACAGTCCTAACTCCAGGCATTGTGACCTGTGTTTATTTTGTTTGTTTGTTTGTTCATGATTCAATTTCTTTCCAGATTATGTTTCTTGTTCTTAGACCTGTGTTTATTTTGTTTGTTTGTTCATGATTCAATTTCTTTCCAGATTATGTTTCTTGTTCTTAGTATAAATGTGTTTTCATCCCTTTATCTCTTTAACAAGTATATATATGCTCATTCTTCAAGAGCCCAAATTTCTGTTCTGTGAGAGGAATGGGTTCACAGAGATACAGTTGAAGTATGCAGTAGGTGAAAAATGTCTTCTTTTGCAATCACCTAATTTCTAATAAAGTTCAAACTTTTTGCTTTTGTAAAATTTGTAAAATTTTATAAAATTTCTAATAAAGTTCAAACTTTTTGCTTTTGTCTTTCAAGCTAAACCTCTTTTCATAAGTGGATCAAGTTGTGCGTGTGTGTGTGTGTGTGTGTAAAACATTTGTTTGTTCACTGTTTGAGTTAGGGTTGTGTTTTTTCTTTTGGTGCTTCACTTTTGAACATCTGGGTCTTCAAAATGTACTTGTCAGATGTTTAGTTACAGGGTATCTTATGTAGGTTTTCTAGGCAAGAGTAGGTGAAGCTCTTTTGGGCTTCTGCAAGAATTTGCTTTGGTCCCTCAACAGTGATGTTTTGGTGGCAGTGACTGTGTGTGCCTGTTGATAACTATGCCTGACAGAACTCCTGAATGAATAGAGGGGATTCTTTTCCATTAGAATTTGAAAATATCCATGGATTTTTCCTACTACCTGAATGAATTATATGAGGAAACACAATCCCCCCATCTTTTCTATTACCCATTTTTTCCTTTCTATCTGCAAAAGCTATCTGACTGCATATTTCATGATGACACACCCAACCTTTACTCCCTGTTTATGCCTAGAATTTAGCTTTATAATTTCTTTAAAGAAACAGAAGTATGTGTATTGGCTAGGTGAAAGGGATGATGATAGTCTTTCTGCTTGGTGGACCACAAATCTCTTCACCCTGTGATTTCTTCTCAATTGAGTCTCTTCACACTGTAACTCAGGGTAATTCCCTCCAAGATATTTGAACAATTTGCATATTTTTATTGCTGTAAATTTGAGCCACTCTTCTTTTCATGGGCATTTTATTGGAAAGCTTATAGACAGCAGGATTGAGTCAGCCTTACTGATCTTCATCAGTGGATCATGTGAGTCATGTCTTAACATTTAATTATTTTAATTTATTAATACCTCCAGTTGATCCTCCAGGACAAGCATTCTACTTGATTATATCATAGATGCTCAATAAAAAGTTGATCAATGAATTGATCATTTCAATGTGCACTTGGGTAGAATGGAATATGCTAAATTAATTTTTTAAGTTAATTAACCCAGACACAAGTTTAAATGTAATCCTGTCCCCATGGCACTTTCTCCAAATAGGCCATTAACTCTGCAGACATTTAATCTCCAATATGACTTAGTACCCCAACCCCTCATTTCTCCAATAGGCTTAGTTAATTAAATGTACTATTTGTCTCTCTGTCTGGCAGAATTCATGACTGAGTGGCCTCCTCATATTTCAGTTCAGGCTTCAGTAGGTTTCTGAGAAAAATTGCCCTTTTTTGGAGGAAAAAGGCTTAATATTTTATATCAAGAATATATGCAGATGATTAAATGTACAACTTAATTGGGATAGTTTGTATTCACTGAATACTTGAATTTTTTATTCCAAATTACCTAGTATAGTATAGCTTTTTATTCAGTCTCTCATACTCACTAAGCCATGGAGGAAATATCTATCCCAAAAATGATCTCAAAGATTCAGTGGAATTAATACTGTAATATTTATGCTCCTTGTTAATTTTCATCTTCTCAACATAGAACAATTTAATTTTTAAAAAATTGATTCTATCCTATTACTAAGTTTATTCTATCCTAAAATTATATAGGAATATAGGGGTTCATTTAATTTTTGATTGGGTACTGGAAATATCAGGGGGAACATTTTGTAAAGTACATGATTATCTAACTACTATGTTATATATCTGACACTAATACAAAATAATATTAAATTTAAACTATACTTTAAAAATAAAATAAATGTAAATATATAGGAAGGTCTTCTGGCAGAAGCACACAATTTAAAATAAATGAGAATGATTTGGAGTTGACTGATCACCATCATCATTATGGTCATCATCATAAGAAGGGAAGAAAATAAATAAAGTTTCTGTCCCTCATTTGGCTAGTTTTTCTACCAGGAGAGCCAGTATCAGTTCTGAGGTTTAAGTAATGCCCTATATCTGACTATGTTCTGTTAGCAGTACACTGGTGTTCTTTGTATTGAAGATACTTAGATGGATCATTCAGATTCTTCTTCAGGAAAAGACTGGCTGTCCATCTGTGTGGAGTGTGGTATCTGAGACACTTCACTTGGTAGCAAGTTCCAGGTCTGTTTCAGCAACTCTCTAGCCTCCATCACACCCTCTCCTGTGGCCTCTATCCAATTATTGAGTGAGGCAATGGTAAAAAGCCTGACCATTCCCATTTAATATGAAATTCCTCTGATGGGTAATTTTTGATCCAGACGTCTTCATTGGGTTGCCAGGAACATTGTCAGGTCTGCCTTGCAGTCTTACAGTCTCCTTCCCTAAGTCATGCTTCCTCCCATTTCTTATCACAGGATGAGTCCCCAATAAGTCCCGCTCACTCCTAACTCTCACTCAGCATTAGCTTCCCAGATAATCCAATCTTTGGAAAATATGGTAGGAAGATCAATAATAAAGTAAACAAATGGATAAAATGTCAAGGAAAGCTGGCATTTCTTTCCCTCTAATCTTATATTGAAATATACAAGATTTCTCTCCGTGATTTTAAGAAGTCATTTGATAGTATGATGTGGGAGTAGAAAGAGGGAGAATTCCTTTCTTTTTAGCATTAAAATTAGACCAGCTGCTCACCTGCAGAGTATTGTGCTAGAGTTTGGAGAACAAGCTTAGCTAATAATGACAATAAAACAGTGGAATGATTTCCCTTTGGTTTTGTCCTTCATGCTTGCATCTCCCTTTTTATAGTGAGAAGATGTTGATAGGCCAAAATAAAAATGAAGCCTTCTTGGTCCCTTTCCCAATGGCTTTCTTCACAAAAACAGAACGTCACTATAATCCTGAGTGCTGAACATTAAGAATTTCATCATCCTGTATATGCATATCCTGCCTTAATATTAATTCCTCATCATTTAGGATCTTCCCTACAATCCTTTGATTATGCAAAACGTATTCTGGATGGACTTTGCAGATCAGGGAGTAAAGATAACCTGACTTTCGGGTTGTCATGACCATTCTCCTTATCTCTTACTGATTATTTTGTGTATGGCTGAGATTATGATGAGTGTTTTATATGAATTACCCAATTTACAATAGCTCTAGGACCTTGATATCATGATAGCCCACTTCCAGATGTGAAAATGAAGCCTTGAGGGTCGAAGGAACACGTCTAAGGTCACACTGTAAAAACTAGCAGTTTTGCTATGCTCATCAGGTCTGACAAATGGATTTATTTCGCCTAAATCTAAGGCCATTGCTCTTTTTCTTCCCTGTAAGAGTTCTATTAATAGGAGCACAAGAAAGACTTTATAACACTTTGGACAGATTATGCATTTTTTTCTGACATGTCATACTGGCATGTATGAATAGAACAGATTTCATTGCATGGAATGTATTTTCACTTCTCAGATTAATCAGGAATGTTTATTTCCTTTATTTCTTTCGCCTTTTCTCATGAAGAATGCAGAAGTATCCTTATTTTTTATTTTTATTTTTTTGGTCAGGTCCTTACTGTTTTCTGGTATCACTATCTTTCTCAGGTAATAAGCAATTTCCTGTTTGTGAGGTTATATTTTAATTAAACTGTTATAACATTGCTGAGTGGCAAGAACCTGGATGTAAGCATGATAGATGTGGCTTTGAATCCCACAGCTGATTCTGGTGCTCTGAGTATTTGACAATTTATTTATTGTGTGTAAGGTCTGGAGGAAGAACCTCTTATACAGGTTTTCTATGAGGGTTAAATGAGAACATCCATTCACCTTTTATGTTACTGATTTGTTAGTGACTGGAAAGACAGACATAAACAAGTAAATGGAACAAAACAGACCCACAGGTTATTAGGGAAGCATAAAGATACATGGTAAGGCACTGGGAATGGGGCCTAATAGACAGGCAAGATTTTCTAGAAGCCTTGATACTCTTGTTCAGGAGTATGAAGAAACATGGCTGAGGGAAGAATAAAGCAAGGAGGACAGAGAATATCAGTCAAAGCAGAGGGGCCAGTAAAAGCAAGTGAAATAAAGTAGTAGAAAAAACACATACCAAGTTTGTTTTAGTTAGCAGTTCAGGAGCAGTTGACTCTTATGGGATATACATTTGGAGGTAGTGGTAAATGGAGTGATGCTATTTGGGCTCTCATTTGTGCATATTAAATATTTAAAGACTAGAATGATGTTTCATATATCGTGCTTTCTAACAATACTTCTCAATTTGACTTCTCAGAGACTTGTTTTTACATGTTTACTCCTTCTGTTTCTCTTCTTTGTCCACCTCGGTGACCTACCTAATTCCCTATCAACATCAGAGTCCACTCATTTAAACTGCCATCTGTTAGTTTGGATTCCAATCTATGAACCAAAGACATTATCCAGTTCCTTCCTTCTATGCCCCAAGATTGTCCAAAAAGTCCCCCTTTTTTTCAAGTCCCACTGGATGCCTCCTTATTTTCAGTCTATCAGGTGCCATTGTAGATGTCATAAAAGGATTATCTGTTTTGGAAAGTTCTAGAGAGTGGAAACAGAGTAGGGAGCTAGTTTATTTATAAATAATGAAAAGCCTGTAACAGAAATTAGAATTATTGAAAATAAAGTAACTAATTAAATAATAAATGAATGCATATATAAATAGAGTGGGAAAATAACTTAGGAAATACTTTGGTTTTTTTTTCCCACAGTCTTTGTTATTTGTTTTATTGTTTAATGTATTTGGGTTGATTGGAAACAAAGCTGTGAAGAGAATTTTGTGAGAATGTTTATGATAAATTTATCTGTTCAAATAGAGTTCTACAGACAGAATTGAGGTCACGAAATCATGTTTTTACAGGCCATCACTCATATAATTTTAAAGTATTCTGCTATGTGCAAATGCAATTGCATTTTTTATTTACTAGGTATGTTTATGTGGCAAAGATGACTTTGCAAAGTAAGAGTAGGGGTCATTCATTTATTTTTGTTCATTTATTCCATTAGTCTTTTCACAATATATATTAATTAAGCACCTACTACTAGTCTAGATCTGTTAGCTATTCAGTATATGAAGAAGACAGGTAATCATGTTTATCAGAATTTAGCATTTTGAATGGGAAGGCAGATTCAACCAAATACATTCAATATGACATATAATACTTAAAAGTGCAGTCACAATTTGTTGCCCTGGGAGCAGACAAATGAGCCACCATTTGTACAATAAACATCAGTATTAAGGTATGAATAAAAATGTTCTGGGTGGACCACATAGGAGGAGCTGAAGGAATTATATAGAGCATCAAAAGTCTACTCCATGAAATTAAATGGCTAAGATTTGGGGTTATAGAGACAGAGGAATGATTTAAAAACTTTTTCCTATTACTACTCTCTAATCAACTCACCTCCACTTAGCACTTTATGTACTGGGCACTGGGTAAGAAAGCTATCAGCTTACTTTTAATGCTCATGGTGGCCATATGACTTAAAACCATATTTCAGATGACACATCAGGCATCAGTAGTTTGTGGCAGGATTCAGGCCAGACAAGCATTAACAGGGACCTGAGTCCATGTAGTTTGACTCTACTGTCCAGGGCAGCTAATGCTATCTAGTCTCGGAGCTTCTTCTAAGATTAGAATATAAAAGTATTTGTATAAATGGGGATTACTATTGACCCTGCACCGTAAATCAGGCTCAACATTTAAGTATCTTAATAACAACAGTAATAGCTATAACAACAAAAATGGGTACCGGAAATCAACCATGTTTTATAGAACAAAATGCTTTAATCAATACTAAAGCTTAAAAATGATTTTCACACCATATACAAGAATAAACTGAAAATAGGTAAATTTTTATGTAAGTTGTGGAACCACAAAAATCCTAGAAGAAAACACATGAAGTAAAATGTCAGACATATCTCATAGGAATATTTCTGCTGATATATCTCCCAGGGCAAGGGAAACAAAGGAAAAAATGAACAAATGGGAGGGCATCCAAATAAAAAGTTCTGCACAGCAAAGGAAACCATAAACAAAATGGAAAGGGAACCCACCTTATGAGAGGAAATATTTGTCAAGATACATCTGATAAGGGGTTAATTTCCAAAATATATAAAGAACTTGTACAACTCAACAACAGAAATACAAATAAATTAAAAAATGGGCAAAAGTCCTGAATAGACACTGCTCGAAAGAGGACATACAGATGGCAAATAGATATATGAAAAAATGCTCATCATTGCTAATAATCAGAAAAATTAAGATTAAAGCCACAAGATATCACCTCACAACTGTCAGAATGGCTACCATCATTAATCAAAAAACAACAACTGCTCGGGAAGAAGATAAATAAATTCCAGGTCCCAGGGCCTCTGCTTGGGTCACTGGGGGGCATGGCAAGCCTGCAAACCAACACAGGACCCTCGCCCAGGCCACCCCATGCCTCAAGGGAACCCTCACCCTGATCCGGGACACTCTTCAGGGCAAATCAACTGGCCCCCACCCGTGCACCAGGCCTCTATCCTATATAATAAAAGAGTAATATGCAGATTGACCATCACTCCAACACACAATATGGCTGCCCCCATGTGGACACAAGATAGCCAGCAGGGGAGGGCAGCTGGGATGAATCGGGCCTGCAAGGGAGTGCAGTTAGGGGTGACCAGGCCAGCAGAGGAGGGAAGTTGGGAGCGACTGGGCCTGCAGGGGAGAGCAGTTGGGGGTGACCAGGCCTGCAGGGGAAGGCAGTTAGGGGCAAACAGGCTGGCAGGGGAGCAGTTAGGCATCAATTAGGCTGTCAGGGGAGTGTTTAGGAGGTGATCAAGCTGGCAGGCAGAAGCGGTTAGGGGCAATCAGTAAGGCAGGCAGTCGAGCAGTTGGTAGCCAGCAGTCCTGGATTGTGAGAGTGATGTCCGACTGCCCATTTAGGGATTGGGCCTAAACGGGCAATTGGGCATCCCTCAAGGGGTCCCAGATTGGAGAGGGTGCAGGCTGGGCTGAGGGACACCACCATCCCCCGCCCCGTGCACAAATTTCATGCACCGGGCCTCTAGTTTCATATAAATGCAACATGTGACATTTATGTCTAGCCTCTTTTGCTTATGTTTTCAGGACTCATCTATATTGTAGCATGTATCAGTACTTCATTCCTTTCTGTCACCAAATAATACTGCATTGTATGGATATATAGCATTGTGTTTATTCATTCATTCATCAATGTCCATTTGAGTTATTTCCATCTTCTGGCTAGTGTAAGTAGTGCACTATAAATATGTATGTACATGTATTTGAGTGTTTTCAATTCTGAGTATGTGACTAGGACTAGAATTGCTGGGTTATATGGGAATTCTTTGCTTACCATTTTTAGTAGGAACTGCCAACTTGTTATAAACCTGCTTTAAGTCACCATGTCTGTGGCAGTTTTATTGAGCAGTGATAGAAAACAAATGCTCTGAAGAGTAACAAAAACAACATTAAAATAAAATGTATAGAATCATTGCATGAAAGTTCAGGGGTTTGATCTCAGACCTATCTGACATTAGGTGCAGGGATCATAAGCTTGTCCTTATCAATTCATCTTTTCAACAAAAGTTTGCTGAGTTCCTAATGTAAGTGGCTCTCAACGTGCCCTCAACACCTGCATCAGTGTGACTAGGGGTTTGTTAGAAATGCATCTAAGTAAACCTACACCAGACCTTCTAAATCAGAAACTCTGTGATCGGGGAGCAGCAACCTGTGCTTTAATAAGCCTCTGCTAGCTTCTGGTGATCACTAAAGTCTGAGATTCGCTGCTAGTTCCAAATAATATTTTGGGGATTTAAGTTAATGAAATGGTGGAAATGAACACTCCCCTTCCCCAATTGAATGCCCAGTTTGCTGGATGAAACTGGCAGATAAGCAGAGGATTCCAGCCTAGTGATATCAGCATCTGGACAGAGGGTGTAAATTACATTGTATTAGAGTCATGGAAAAATTAAGCTGTCTTTGGAAACATGGATTTCTTCACAGAGAAGGTGACATGCAATAAGGGAATTGAAAAAGAAAAAGTAGGATATTTTCAGTTGATGGGGAAAAGCATTTGAGGGGATGCAAATATTCTGTGTAAAGCGATAGAAGCATGGACCACAACAATGATGCCTTGGGGGAGTGTAGGAGGCATATAGGAAGACATAGGGGAGGATATCAGGAGATGAGACTAAACAAGTGAGCACTAAAAAGTTTTGGCTTCATCTGTTGCACTTAATGAACCATGAAAGAATATTTAGAAGGAACAGCATTTACTTTGAATTTCATTTTGGAACACTAAATTTTGTGGGAGAAAGATATCATATATTCACAGGAAGGCTGTGTTGTATCATTTGCTACTTTAATGAACACGCAAAACCATCAGACTCCAGTGTTCTCTTCTCTAAAATAGTAGCACATATTAACTCTTTCCACTCCATGTGAGGGCTCTTTACTCAAAGATCGGTTCTTCATTGAAACTTGCCTTTGTTGTTTTGCTTTTTTTGAGAGAGACCTTTAAATTACGGTGTAAACTATAGCTATTACTATCCAGAATATTCAATTCCTTATCCACCTTGAATTTTTGAATTATGACAGGTTAATATTTCCTGAGTTAACTGGCACAATGGTAATTGATGAGTGTTTACCATTTATTAGAAACCATGGTAAGTTATTTCCTTTTATTGTTAGAGGTAGTTAGTTATATTACTATCAATGCATTCGCAACTATCATGAGGCTGGGAATCAAGAGGAAATCTTGGTAAAATGCGGATTCTGATTTGAAGGTCTGGGGTTAAGCTAGAGAGTTTGTATTTCTTACAAGCTCTTTTATTTAAAAAAATTTTATTGATGTTTGAGAGAGAAGAAGGAAGACAAAGAGAGGGAGAGATAGAGGGAGAGAAACATCTATTGGCTGCTTCTTACACCTCTCCTACTGGTGATGGAGCCCACAGCCTGAGCATATGCTCTGACCGGGAATCAAACCAGCAACCTCTTGGTGCATGGGACGACACTCAACCATCTGAGCCACTCTGGCCAGGGCTCTTACAAGCTCTTAATGTGATGCTAATGCTATTGGACTGACAACCATACTTTGACCAGCAACCATGCAAATCACCTCATTTTGTAAATAGGAAAACTGGATTAAGATGGTAATTTACCAAGACCACAGAGCTCGCAGGTGGTTGAAACAGAATCAGAACTCAGATCTGTCTGATCAATCAGTGACGAGGCTACCCAGGTCCTGGAGGAGGCAGAGATTAGAGATAGCAGAGTATATATTTGAAGAGCAAGCTGACCAATCATCAATGGAATTATTTATTGAGAAGTGATGGAAAATAGTGTTGGGTAAGTTGATTACAACTTCTCAATGAATTTTTTGAAAGCCACTGAATAACTGTGGACTAATGAAGATGGCTTCTAAAGTTTATCTTTGAGCTCAAGTTACTCAATGAAATGCCACAATAAGTTTTTAGAGCTAAGAATAAATGACCTTAGAAATATCTAAATCTTAAATATTGTGTTATAATTAGGAAATTGGAGGCCTAGAGAGGAGCCCTAAAGTGTAAATGGACGTCTAGAGTCTAGCTTGTCCTTATTTATTGCTGGGCTCAGTAAGAGATTCGATGTGAAGACTTAAAATTCTTAGTGAAAAATACTGAACTTTCTGAGGAAATAGACAAAAGCCACAGGGTATTTTCACATGTCTTGCAGCGTTCTGCTTTTCTATGTGTGTACGTTTGTGTTTATATGTATATGCTGACACTGTTTTAAAATTAAGATTTGTTGTTGTTAAAGTTGGTAAAACTGCCTAAACATGATTTTGGTAAAACAGCACTAACTATTGAAACCTTTCTGGATTAATCTTGGTGCATGCTGAGGGAAACATTATGCCAGGAGATGATTGTTGGGAAGGGGGGGTGACGTTCACCCTTTCACTTGAAAATAGCCAATGTAGGTGTTGCTGACACGGGGGGATTTCACCACAGGGCCGTGATTTCAAATTTAAGCTTTTTGATGTCATGCTTTCCTGGCTTGTTAATACACACAAAGGGGAAGTTGGCAAGCTCGCAGAGTATCAGGGAGCTCCTGGGTGAGTGCAAAGTGTTCATGTGGCTTTCTGAGTCAGATGGGTCCCTGCAATCTCATCTGCAATGCCAATGCCAAAATTAAATGAGGAAACACCCTAGTTACTCTGTGTAATTCGAGGCAGCCAAGCCAAAAGCTATTTGGAACTTTGTCTTTTTATAAGATTTGTTATTCATAAACATGCAATCATAAGAGATCACTTTGGAGTCCGTAGCTAAGCTGTGGAACACCAAAACGCATCAAGTACTACTTCCCGCTTTTCATTCTCAGAAGCACTGTCAGAACGAATCACTGAGTGGGAAAAGCAAATGATTTCAATTAGTTTCCAGGGGACAGCAACCTGGAAACTCATTTATACAATACCTTGAAGTCTTAAAGTGGCCTTATGCTCCACAACCACAGGAGCTGAAGAAACAAGCCACTTTATCACTATCTTTTCAAATATATATATATATATATATATATATATATATATATATATATATTATTGATTTTTTAGAGAGGAAGGGAGAGGGATAGAGGTTTAGAAACATCGATGAGAGAGAAACATTGATCAGCTGCCTCCTGTACACCCCCTACTGGGGATGTGCCTGAAACCAAGGTACATGCCCTTGACCAGAATTGAACCCGGGACCTTTTAGTCCGCAGGCCGATGCTCTATTCACTGAGCCAAACCAGTTAGGGCTATCACTATCTTTAATGTAAGTTCTGAGCTACAGTCAGAGAGCATGCTCTAGGTACACACACATCACAGACACAAACACACACGACACAGGACACACAACACACATGATACACACATAACACATGACATGCATAACACACACACATGATTCGTTGAAAGGGTGACATGGTTCCAGGATATTTTAATGACCCTGACAATTTGTGTCCAGGTATTTTGAGGTGCTCTTTCTTAGAGAATTATTTTTGATGTAGATAACTGAATATAGAAAATACAGAGATTGAGTGATACTATTATTTGGGGAGGTAGAAAAAAAGAGGGGATGAAGACATCAATATACAACTGAATCATATGTTTTTACATTCTCCACCCCCTATTCCATTATTTAGAAGTAAGATGATATTTAGAGAAGTTCTCAGCAAACTAGTACTAAGCAGCAATTGCTACGACTACAGTTGGGTCTCACCAGTCTGTCTGCCCACAAAATTCAGGACCTCAATATACTAATGGGATCCCTTCAAAAATAGAGGCGTGTTTGAGATATCCAGCATTTTATCAGTCGTGACTTTATTTATATATTTAATCCTCATCTGAGGATTTTTTTTAGAATTGACTTTAGAGAAAGAGGAAGGGAAACGGAGAGAGAGGAACATCAATGTGTGAGATAAACATTGATTGATTACCTCTGTACCCACTCCAACAAAGGATCAAACCCACAACCTGGGTATGTGCCCTGACTGGGAATCAAACCCATGACCTTTTTTGTATGGGGCTAAGTTCTACCAGGCCTGGGCCTTGAATTTTCTTTTGAGCCAAACTTCTTATGTATAGACTAGAGGCCGGGTGCATGAAAATGCATGCACTGGAAGGGGGCGGTCGCCCAGCCTGCCCCCTCTCACAATCTGGGATCCCTGAAGGGCGGGAGGTGACCCAGTGATCAGGGGAAGGCGACACCCCCATTACACCTCTGCTGCTGCCACTGCCGGCAGCACAAGTCTAGGGCAGCCCTGGTTACCTGAGCCTTGGGCAGCCCTGGGAAACTGGGCAGCCACCATCTGAGGCTCGCCTGCATCATGGGCCAGCCCTAGATGGGTGGGCAGCCGCCATCCGAGGTTTTCCTGTACCTTGGGCAGGTCCTGAGGGGACTGGGGGACTCCAAAGGCAGGCACGCAGCAAGCTCCATATACCTGCCACCCCGGCAGGGCAGAGGGGACTGGGTGCCGCCATCTTGTGGTTATGGGCAACGCCATCTTTGAAGACATGGCAGTCAATTAGCATATTCCCGCCTTATTGGCTGTGGGCACTTCCATCTTTGTGACAGCATGAGGGTCAATTAGCATATTCCCTCTTTATTAGATAGGATTCTTCCTTTGGTCCACTCTCTCCTTACATCACTTTCTCAGACTAGCTCACATGCAAAATTTGTACTGGTCATCTAGAATCAATTTGTGAGCCTTATGTCATAGATATACGTTACTCCTTTCTGCTGAGAAGTCATTATGATAATGATTCCTTTCCTGGTCTTTAAAACCTATCTTTTCTGAACTTTTCCAATGGGCATGTACTCCATGGCTGAAGCTTAATAACAGATGCAAACTCTCTAATTATTGCTCCCTACTTTTTTGTCACAAATCTAGCAAGGCAAATTCATAGACCCAAATCTAAACTGTTCAATTATTCTGTTTATTTATTTAAAATTCTCCTTTAGGTGACCCTGGGAAGTTCAGTTTATCTCCGAGGCTTCTTATCCCTTATCTCTAAAAGAGAGGGATTAAAAATGCCGCCCTGACAAGCCTCTATCTCACTATAAAATTGTAGTGCTAAGAAAGTGGGGTTAAATCTGATGTGCATTACCAGGTCAGACAATACCAAACCTAGAAACCAAAAGACCTTCAAAGAATCAGTCTGAAGCTGATGCGATTAGACTTTTCCCAATTTCCATAATCAATAATAAAAAAAAATCAATCAAAATATAGTGCTATCTGTAGCATTTCCTTAATATAAAAGCTGAGTGAACCCCAGTTGTGTATTTGGCCTTAGATGTACAGCTGTCCAGAAGATATCTCTTCAGCAAGTATGTGGTTATGGCCACTGAATGTAAACTTCTTGGATCATTGAGATGACACAGATAATTAATTCAGAAGGAGCCTGCTGAGAGACCTATGTATAAGGTAGAAGAACTTCTATGATGTGCTTCAGATCATTGTCAAAGAGAAAAGTGGTAGTATTTCAAGAAATGTTCAAAATGGTCCATTGGTAAGGGAGCATAGTCTGCGTGGCATTCACTAGCCTGTGAATCTGTGGCCATTAATTATTTCTCATATGACCAGTCCACACAAATTAAAAGATTAAATATGCTTTCTTTGATTTTTATGTTCTCTTAGATCACTTACATTTGAGCCATCCCCATGTCCTCACCCCTCCTTCACCAATCCATTCAATCAACTACAAAGCCCTAAACATCTTATCTCATTGATTCAAACTCTCATGATAGCCCTCCTGCCAGCACTTTTTTTTTCAGTCTCACCAAAACTGCTTGAATTGTTGAGCAATTATTATATTTAATCTTCTGTTTTCCCTCTGTGTTAACTCATTTCATCTGTCATTTGATGTTAGCATTATGTTCCTAAAAATTACATATCTGATATCACCCCTGCCTAAATTTTCCAATAAGTATTTACAGTTCTTATATGGGTCTATTGTACATTCATTTTTATTTCCACCTTCTCTATATTACTTGCCTTTCTCAAAGGAAATGTGTAAGCAACATATACTTGACAATAAATATCATACATTTCCATATCTCTTTGCCTCAACACACACTGTTTCCTTTACTTTTGTGTTTGTAAATTCATACTTTTTCTGTAAATGTCTTCCTTCTCTGTGAAATAGTTCTCAAGTCTCCTAGGAATTGTGTATCCTTCCTCTGTAACACCATGGTAGCCTGTGGACTTATCTGTTACTATTCATAATACTGGCCACTGTAATGGACTAGGAAAGTGGACCCAGCCTACTAATCCAGTTTACAATCCCAGGACCTGTGCTGCTCCAGGAATATTTCAAGCACTAAATAAATGGTGTATATAGAGGGATATAGAGTAGGAGCGAACATTTTGAAGAAAGAAGAATGCACATGATAGAATATAGCTTAATGAGAAGTTAATGCTCTGAGTTAGTTCCATCTTATCTTTTTTAGGTGTTCAAGAGTATATCCAGAGTTACACATGACCAATGTTCATTAGAGAATCAGTTTTTAAGAATGTTTCCAAAACAATTGGACATTTTCTTGTCCAAAGTCATTTGAATCCTCTTTCTTTTCTGCCAAAGGCAAACATAGTAAACACATCAAGGCACAGAAAATGCAGCAGCGAGTAGTTGCTGCATCAGAAGAAGGATCTAGATGAGCAAACACATATGCAGAGAACTTGGGTTAAGGAGATATAGAGAGCAGAATCTCACAGCCGCAACTGGCATTTTAAAGAGATTATGAGAAAGGGAAAAACAACAAAACTTTTTTCTTTGGATGAAATCATTCAATTAAAAGTCAACAATCAGAGAGAATCCTATCTAATGAAAGAGTAATATGCAAATTGACCATACCTCCTCTACACCCACAAGCCACGCCCAACAGCCAATCAGGAGGGAATATGCAAATAAACCCAACCAAGATGACTGCAGACACAGAGAGCAGGAGGGAGGCTTGGGTTTCCCTGGCAATGGAAGAAGCCAAGCTTTCCACCTGCCCTTGCTGGTCCAGGTCTCCACTCCAGGCTACAAAGTTTCAATTATAGAAGATCAATAAATCCCAACAGAAATGGCTGCCACCACAGAGCGAGCAGAAGGCTTGGCTCCACTCCAGGCAACAAAGTTTTATTTGTAGAAGATAAAAAATGCCAGATCCCAGGGCCTTTGCTTGGGTCGCCGGGGGGCATGGCCGGTCTGCAAACCAACACAGGCCCCTCACCCAGGCTGCCCCACATCTCTAGGGAACCCCCACCCTGATCAGGGACACCCTTCAGGGCAAACCAGCTGGCCCCCACCCATGCACCAGGCCTCTATCCTATCTAATAAAAGAGTAATATGCAGATTGACCATCACTCCAACACACAAAATGCCTGCCCCCATATGGACACAAGATGGCCACCACAAGATGGTCAGTAGGGAGCAGTTGGGAGGAACCAGGCCTGCAAGGAAGTGCAGTTGTGGGCGATCAGGCCAGCAGGGTAGGGCAGTTGGGAGGCACAAGGCCAGCAAGGGAGGGCAGTTGGGGGAGATCAAGACTGCTGGGGAGGGCAGTTAGGGGTGACCCGGCTGGCAGAGGAGGGAAGTTGGGGGTGACTGGGTCTGCAGGGAAGGGCAGTTGGGGGGCACCCAGGCCTGCAGGGGAGAGTAGTTGATGGGTACCAGGCCTATAGGGGAAGGCAGTTAGGGGCAAACAGGCTGGCAGGGGAGCAGTTAGGCATCAATCAGGCTGGCAGGGGAGTGGTTAGGGGGTGATCAGGCTGGCAGGCAGAAGTGGTTAGGGGCAATCAGGAAGGCAAGCAGGCGAGCAGTTGGAAGCCAGCACTCCTGGATTGTGAGAGGGATATCCGACATCCCTCAAGGGGTCCCAGATTCGAGAGGGTGCAGGCTGAGCTGAGGGACACCTCCCCCATTCGTGAATTTCATGCATCAGGCCTCTAGTCTCTATATATAAAAGCCTAAGCGACCATTACGGGGGAATGACCAGAAAGACTGATCGCTATGATGCGCACTGATCACCAGGGTGAATACGCTCAACACAGGAGATGCTCCCTGGTGGTCAGTGTGCTTCCACAGGGGGAGTGCCACTCAGCCAGAAGCTGGGCTCACGGCTGGTGAGCACAGTTGCCACAGCAAGAGACTCTCCTGACTCTATGGCAGTGCTACCGAGCATAAGCAGCAGTTGCAGCTGGGATGAGTGTGAGCAGCTTAGCACCTGGCCCCAATTTGGGCTCCTCCCTGGCTGTCTGCTGCTTGGCACACTGCTACATCCCCTGAGGTGTCCTGGACTGCAAGAGAAATGTCTGCTTTCCAGCTTAGACCTGATCCTGGTGCCATTCTCTGTAGAAGGCAGTCAGTCTTGAACAACTCAGTGACTCAGGGAAGCACAGGGAACTCAGGGTGAGTCTGCCTCTGCTCTTGACTCACTCACTTGATGGAGTTTGCAGAGCAGACTGTAGTGGCCCAGCCCGTGCACGGGCAGCAGCTGCTGAAGATAGATCCCCAGAGGGGGTCCCAGACTGGGAGAGGGCATAGGCCAGGCTCAGGGATTCCTTCCCACCCATCCCCTGCCGCCATGCTCAAATTTCATGCACTGAGCCTCTAGTTCTTATAATAAGAACAATGTAATAGTCATGGTTTTTCAGAGAAAACAGTACTGAAAAAGAACCAATATTTCTCTCTGTGACTTTGTCTCTTTTTCTCTACACACAGACACACATACTCACACACAACATGTTTGTGGAGGCTGATTTACTGTCTGCAAGCTTGGAGACCCAGGAAAGCCAGTGATGTGGTTATTCAAAGACCTGAGAACCAGAATGCAGATGGTGTAAGTGCTAGCTAGTCCATGGACAGAAGACCAATATACAAGTTAAAGCAACAGGCAGAGAGAGTAAATTCTTCCTTCCTCTGCCTTTTTGTTCTAGCCAGGCCCTCAAAGACTGGATGAGGCCCAACCCCTTTGGGTGGGGCAGTCTGCTTTACTCAGTTGGCTGATTCAAATTCTAACTTCATCCAGAAACATCCTCACAGATACATCCAGAATGATGTTTAACGAGATATGGAGGTATCCAGTGGGCAGTCAAGTCAAAGAAAATTTAGCAACAAACCTTTAGCAAGTAGTGGACATCCTAGCACATGCTGGAACATGCATCATAGAATATGCACAAGAGGACAAAAAATACTCAAATTGTTTCCTCAGCTCCATTAATTATAGTAACCTCTAGGTCCTATCCTAGGGAAGTGGAAGCTAAGATCCAAATTCTGCCCAGTAGAGATCATTGCATATTCTATATAGAGGGAGTTGTACATACTTCCCCCACATATATTAGTGGTTCTCAACTAGATGTGATTTGGAAATGATCTCAGGGGACATCTGGCTGTCACAAGTGTGTGTGTGGGGGGATGTGGAATCTACTGGATCTACACTACTGGAAGCTAGTGGGTAGAGGCCAGGGATGCTACTAATCATCTTATAATGTGCAAAGCCAATGATAAAAGAATCATCTGGTAAAAATATCAATATCTCCAAGTCTGAGAAACCCTTTGAGAGATTTTTGATTAATATTTGTGGCAATTTCTTTATTGGTTTTGACAAAAGCCAGTTAAAAAAAGCCAGCTGAATGAATAAACAAAAGACATTTTAAGCATGTTTATTTATATGTAGGTACTCAGGCCTGGTAACTTGAGCTCGGTGCTCAAAGAGAGGCAAATCAGAGAACCTCCTTCCTGCCTGCCTCTCAAAACCCCTGCTTCTGTGTACAGATTTCTGTGCAAACAAGTAGATTGCACCTTTAGCAAACACATGGTGATTCCTAAGAGTGAGGTAGATCCGTATGTAGTGCACCTTAGCTGAAATGGTTGCCTGCGTGAGACAGAATACCCCAAGGTGGGATTTCATACCCTGGGCTCTCAGGCTTCTGAATCTAAGCCGAAAGGAGCACTGCATTGCAAGGCAGGGCTTCTGAATGCGTAGTCTGGTCTGGTTTTGTCTTTCTGTGCCTCAGCTTCTACATATTCAAAATGGATGATCCAAATGTTCAGACATTTCCTCCAGTAGCAGCAGAATAACTTCTGAAAATGAAATTATGGAAGCTCAAAGTGTAAACCTGCTGACAGGAATGTTCCTCTGGTGAAAGGGGTGGCTGTTTCCTAGTTCTCTCTGCTCAATCAACCCCTGCCTGCCCTAAGGGTCTTTGGAACACACTATGAGTAGAGACATGTGACTACTCCCCTCCTTCCCTTTCCAGCACCTTGCAATATTAATTAGTGCAGCAGGTCATCAAATATTGGTTAGTTTCCTCTCTCTTCCAGGCAGTGTTCAAGGTGCTTGTAGAGGTATAGATAATTTACACAAAGAATGATTCTTAAAGTTTAATGCCAGTAAGAATCACCTGGCAGATTTGTTAAAAATATAGGTACCCTGGCCAGACTGCTAGAGATTCAGATATGGTAGCTGTGGAGGGGAAATGTTGACTTCTCTGCCATTTATCTGGCCCCCTCTTCTTTCACCAATACCACCTATCTTTCTTTTCAGGGGCCAACCCTCCCCTCAGCCCTGCAGTTTGTCTAGAAGTTCATGTATGGAGGCCTACCTAATATGGAAAAGTGTCCTGTAGTGCGACTGAGAATAACTTTCCCTGCTTTCTCACAGAAATCCTCCATCTCTTGCATGGAGACATTACCACTGTGAGGTCTGGAACTCTGGCATCCATTGTTGCCACACATGAGGGGTTGACCTCAGGATAAAAACACTTGCATGAGCTTCCCATGTACAATTAGAATGGAAAATAACATGTGGTATGCATTGTGTTGAACATTTAAGAATATATGTCACAATGAGTGGTATGCCCACATTCCCTTGGATTATTCTAAAGTGGATCTTATGCTGCGAGCATTTTCTGTGGAGTAGAAGTGGGGAACAATGTACATATGTGCTGTGACTAAAACCCTCAAAACAGTTTATATTATGTTAGTGCTTGATACTATGCTTATGTTGAAAAAATATGTTTGTGCTTATCAAATGTTTCATTTTTAACACATTTTTTATATATGTCAAAGTAGAGTTTTTAACTGATGTTCATTACCAGGATTGAATTCTAAGTTCAGTTCCACCTTATATCTCATTCTCAAGAGATTTTAAGCTTAAATAAGTCTAAATTCAGAGGTCAGTCATGCCATTAAAACAAAAAGTACAATATAATCTATTCTGCACATGATCCAATGGTATTAAACTAGCATTGGTGTAAAGGGCCCTGTTGTACAATTTGAAAACATGTCCTTTTGCTGATAGGCAAATATGGCAATAAACTGAGAGAACCTTATTTTAAACATTGTATCAAAATTATAAAGAAAATTATTATTTTACTTTGATTCAACCACTTTTATTAAATCAACCAGACCTCTTGCACATTTAGCAATTTTAATTATTAACTGAGCATTTCTAAATAGTCCCTTGTGAATCTGTTTGAAAAATAGGTCCATTGACTGATATTTTCTACTCCGTTGTTAAGAACTATGACAATAAATTTTAAAACTAGATTTTATTCACCTCAGATGGACTATAAAATGCACACCTTTCCTCTAACACTTAGATTGTGCCTTGGTGTGGAGAAAAAAAATAATAAATATGTATACCTGTTACAGGCATATGGTTAATATGAATTATAATTTTTGACTGATGTATATAAGGCACTACTGAGACACCCGCCATCTATATCCAGCCACCATCTGCAATGACCACCCATCACAGTTTTTGTTTGCAACATACAATTGAAATTGATTCCAAGTTTTTTAAAAAATATATTTTATTTTTTACAGAGAGGAAGGGAGAGGAATAGAGAGTTAGAAACATCGATGGGAGAGAAACATCGATCAGATGCCTACTGCACACCTCCTACTGGGGATGTGCCCACAACCAGATACATGCCTTTGACTGGAATCAAACCTGGGACCCTTCAGTCCACAGGCAAACTCTCCATCCACTGAGCCAAAATAGCCAGGGCTGATTCCAAGTTTTAAAGGACCAAGTTATAAGCACATTTTTCTCAGGTGTTATGTAATGTAAGGACAGCTTTACTGGGAATTATTTGGTATACTGAGTTCTTAAGGAAGTTTACGTAATCTATGTATCTTGGTTTTGTTTTGTGTTGTTTTGCTTCCTTGTCAGATCTCCACAAAATCTTTGCAGGAGTTCAGTGAATCGGGGGCCGTTTTCCTGTCCTGTAAGTTGAGGTCTTATACCTCAGCCCCCTTGCCAAGATTTCCCAGGCATGCTCCTGAATATTCATTCCATAAAACAATGACTCTGCTTTCTTCTACCCATGCACGCCAGGCAAGGCAGCAGAAAGCCATTCTTCACTGTCACACACTACAC
Source organism: Corynorhinus townsendii (assembly GCA_026230045.1). NCBI lineage: Eukaryota > Metazoa > Chordata > Mammalia > Chiroptera > Vespertilionidae > Corynorhinus > Corynorhinus townsendii. The sequence continues at coordinate 11,379,257 of JAPDVU010000011.1, read as the reverse complement.
AACAAGGAGATTCTGCTATCAGTTTAAGATAAGTAATATCTGCTGGAAGACAGTCAAAGATGTAAATCCTTTCTGTGTCTTATGCACGGCAGACTTGTTTAGCACCAGAGAGTCTTGATGCTAGAGAAGTTGATCTCCTCCAAATGACTTACAAACTTCAAATCCATAGCAGTGATGAGCAAGTGGGGAATACGGGAGGTCAGGGGCAGAGCAGAACTATAGGGAGTGGAGGAGGGAAGAAGAAAGCTATCTCCCACAAACCTCCATCTCATCAATTAACCCGGGAAAAAAATCCAGCTCTATTTCCCTTGCTAGGATAAAATTCTTAGATTTTCTTAGCATCTGTTTTTCGAACAACATGAGGAGCGAACACATTCATATTCCATACCCTCCTCTAGTCATTCTGTTTTCCCATTTATGTGAGGAACTTTATCTGATTTTTTTCTTCTCTTTTCCCCACCAGTTAAATTTCCTTTGGATGTAATAACCTTTTCTCTCCTCACTATCCCACCCAGCCGTACCAAATATTCTCCACACAGAGCTGCTCATTTTCCATGTACCTTTGAAAGTTTAAATGTCTCATTTGCATTTCACTCAATGTTTAAAATACAAGAGCTGGAAATGAAATGAAATCATAGGAGAGGGCCTTGCAATAAATGGGAAATAGTAATAAGTGTTCTGACCCCAATTATGGGTATACAACCTCTTAAGACCACTATCATACATCCTGCTCAGTGGGAGACACAGGCAGAATCCCCTCACTAGGCCCCTCCCTCACCAGACACTCAACTCCCTCTGTCCCATAGGAGTTTCCATGTGACAGGTGGTCACATTTGCTCCCAGTGCATCTTTGTGTGCCTTAAGATGAGGCCTTATAGCAAAACAGAACCTAAATCTTTCTGTGACTGTGCTGGACTTTAAAACCGTAAGGATAACAAAGACTTGGGTGGTGTGTTTTGATCCAGAGAGAACCCTTTCTACTAGATTTCAAAAGCAGATATATGGTCATTGGTTAGTGCCACAGTTTTTCATCCTTCCCATCGAATTAGCAAGATTGTTTGTCACTGAAAATAACACCCAGGCATTGAGAAGAAAGCAGGTTGCTTCACAATCAAGATTTTATAAACAAAGTGTCTTTGGAGCCAGGTAAACATGGGCAAAAATATTGTCACATAGTGGTAGGGTGACTTTTGGACACAGCTCATCTCAGCCTCTGTTTTGTCTGTAGAATGGGCACATTAACATATGCTTTAAGCTTTGTTGTAGGATTAATTGATAGAACATATTTGAATGTTCCTTAAACCACATTGAGTAATTTATTAACATGCAATGTATAGTTATTATCACTACTGTTATTACACACAATAATATTTAACAATAGCGGCATGCTAATTTCTTTTTACTCTATTGACCTGTCTCTACTGTGAGAGACACTCAAAGAGATATCTTGTTCCTTAAAATATCAACTTTGCAGGAATGTATGGTCTTAAGTGTATTCTTAAGCTCATAAAAGCTTCAGGAAGGATACTTAATTTATTATTTACACAAGTACTGATGGGAGGCCTACTCTCTGTCTCATATTATTCTACATGTTGGGGATTCAGTAATGATTAAGGTAGATGAGTTTTCTAGAACTTAAGAGTATAGGGGAGAAAAAAAGAAAAAAAATAAACAATTCATGATCAAACCAGACAATTTTATAGAATCGTATATTTTGGATTGTGTGGTCAGGGATGAGAATAGCCTCACACTAGAGATAACTTTGAGTTTATTCCTGAATTTCAGGTAGGATCCAATCATGGAGGAGCTGGGATATAAGGAAAGGACAATCTGGGAAGGCAGGGGCATTCATTAAACGGGCACTAGAAAAACGTGCAAAGGGATGGGGTACTGAGGGATGCAGAGGAGGAGTATGCAGAGCAATGCTGTGTCACCCTTTCTAAGCCACAGAAAGGGATTTGTATTGTGTTACACTTGGGGAAGTAGAAAAAGGGTACCAACATGAGACTGGAGAGTTAATTCTTGCTGATTTACTGTTGTGATATGATAATGTCTTAGATGAGGTGATGTCCAGTTGTATAGATTGGATTAGTGGATAGATGAGAATATGTTTTGGAAGTAGAGCTGATGGGCTTTGTTTAATGGATGAGTGGAATGAAAGAAAGGAAGAATAAATTATTCATAAATTATTTTTAGTCATAGTACTAAATGAGGATGATGTGAAATCTTCAGAAAAATAATAAATCTCAGGAATTTTAAAATTATATTTGGGTATGGAATGAGAACATTGGCAGTTGAATATTAACTATTCAGTTTACCATTGGGTATAGGCAAATAATATGTCTCAACTTTCATCTTCTATAAAATGAGTATGATTAAGGTATCTACCTTGAAAGAGCTGTCTCTATAGTAAATAAATTAAAATCACTATAACTTTATGGTAATATTTTATTGTGTTTAATATATGTAATACACTGTGCTGAGTAATTTTAGTTTAATATGAGGCAGAGCACATTCCTTCCTAATCCAGCTTTATAGGAGCTGACATTCAGATACAAAGAGCTTTAAAATGCTCACATGATCATATCCAGGGGTCCTCAAACTTTTTAAACAGGGGGCCAGTTCACTGTCCCTCAGACCATTGGAAGGCCAGACTATAGTTTAAAAAAAAACTATGAACAAATTCCTATGTGCACTGTGGGCCCGGGATGAGTCAGCTGCTAAGCAGGACAGGCAGCGGCACCAGGCGGCCCAGATAAATGTCCTCGGCGGGCCGCATGTGGCCCGCGGGCCGTAGTTTGAGAACCCCTGAATAGGCACATGAAACGTTTAGTTTCCATGCATTCTTGATTTCAGTGTGTGTGTCATTAACTATTATCTAAAATGTCTCTTAGTCCTATACAGGTTACAAAGTTTATAGAAGCAAATTATCATTAATAGTGTTGATGGGAATGATAAAAATGAAATTTATTCTAATAGGCATAAATTTAAAACTCACAAGATCAACTATGTATGAGTGAAAGTTCAAATTCAGCCAAAACATGGACTCTCAAACATAGCATGATGCTCAACCAACTAAGCAGAATCTTATTCTTAACGAACAACAGGGAGACATTGTAAGTTAAGGTATTAAAAGGAGTATCAGCTGCCTATCACTGCACAAGTTACCCCAAAACTCAATGGTTTATAACAACAATCATGTTATCTTTCACAATTTCCAGAATCTGGGGAAAGATAGGTGGGCAGTTCCAGCTTAAGGTCATTCATATAGTTGCCCTTGGATGGGGGCTGGAGGCAGATGAGTAAGCAGTTGGGGGATGGCGGGTCATCTCTGTCTCTCTATGTTGCCTCAGTTATTCTCCCTGTGATATCCCAGCATGGGCCAGTCTGGTCTTCCTCACATTATTGTGGAGTCTGAGCAGTTAAGCTGATTCCACACTAGTCTGGTTCTCCAGTTCAAATCTTCCAGAAAACCAAGCAGAAGCTGCACCACTTTTATGACCTACACTTGGAAGTCACATATTGATCTACTCAACTATTCACTAGGTTAGCCAGAATCAAAGGAAAGGGGTATAGGTCTCCATTTTTGATGGGGGGGATCAGAGACTTTATAGACAATTATTAATGTTATCACAGTGGATTATATAAAATACAACTTTTTCTTTTAGACACATTTCTGAAATCCCTATGACTGTCTTTCTTCTTCTATTTCTCAGTCTAATTCTTTATACTACAGGAGACACTACTACAGCATATATATGCTGATGGGGCTAACAGGATTCATCCAACAAAAATTACTTAATGTAGTAGGAGGGAGGCCAATCTCTATGGGCCTCTACATGAAAAGGAGACGAATTTGGAGACATTCTTTCAAATTCTTTTCAGTAGACTGGAGACTCCATCAGGCTGGGTTATTCCAGGGGAGACACAAATGAGTGGAGTTGCATGAGCTGGTTGGTAAAGGGGAAAGCCTGTCTCAGAATCCCATTGTGAGTGGGAGAGGACAGATGTGTTGGCAGCTGTTCAGCTAGATAATGAGTAAGCCCCCAGTGCATGTGGATAATCTACGAGACAGCTAATCCATTTACAGATAATCAAGAATTGACCATATGTCACAGCTGGACTATGTGTGAAGATAGCACACAAGGAAAGAGGAAAAACAGGAATTTGTTACTAAAAAAACCCACACTCATAATTATGTATAATAATAGTGGCATATTCGCATAAGTAACATGCACTTTTATCAAAGCATTATCACATGCTCCCTTTGATTGGTTTTCTTGTGAAATTGACAGGTAGGTCTCTCTTTCCTTTTTTGTTTTTGTTTTGAAATGAGATTACTTAAAATGATGGGAAAGTAAAAGAGAGAGAGAGCAGACATTTACTTCTCACTAATTCTGTGTTAGTCACTAAGGTTTGCCCAGAACTGCAGAAATACTTAGTGATATGACAGACAGAATATTGGCATTTTAAGTAGCAGTCCAATTCTCATGAAGTACCATATTACTTATCTATTGCAAATCTAATAAAACATGACTTCCAGTTGTCAATATTTTTCACTATGTGCATCATTAAATCACAAAAATACATGCTAACATCACAGGATCCCTGTCTTCACACTTCCTCGAGCTTTATTTGGTGATCATCTCACCATGCATTTGCAAATTAAACTTATAATTTCCTAAGTATCATCAAGCATGCTTCTCAAAAACAAAGATTCCCAGGACCTTCTCCCTAAAGAATCTGATTCAATTAGTTGTGAGAGGGGCCAGAGATTATTGCATTTAAATAAACACACTTAGTAGGTAGGACTCTGAAAAACAGTTTGAGAAGAGAGGGAGAGAAACATGGATGAGTGAGAACCATTGACCTGTAACCTGCACACCTCCTACTGGGGATCAAGCCTGAAACCTAGGCATAGGCCCTATTATAGAGCATGGATCACAACCTGGGGTAACTTTGCCTCCCAGGAGACCTTTGGCAATGTCTGAAGATATTTTTGGTTATCATAACTGGGGAAGAGGTACAACTGGTATCTAGTGGGTAAAAGCCAGGGGTGATGGTTGACAGTCTATTGTGAATAGGGAAGCCTCCCACAACATGTATGGCTCAAAGTGTGTGTGTGTGTGTGTGTGTGTGTGTGTGTGTGTAATAAATATATGTGTACTAGAGGCCTGATGCACGAAATTCATGCACGGGGCAGGGGGTGTCCCTCAGCTTGGCCTGCACCCTCTCCAATCTGGGACCCCTCAAAAGATGTCTGACTGCCCATTTAGACCTGATCCCATCTAAACAGGCAGTCAGACATCCCTCTCACAATCCAGGACTGCTGGCTCCCAACTGCTTGCCTGCCTGCCTTCCTGATTGCCCCTAACCGCTTCTGCCTGCCAGCCTGATAACCCCCTAACCACTCCCCTGACAGCCTGACTGATGCCTAACTATTTAACTATTCCCCTTCCAACCTGTTTGCCCCTAACTGCCCTCCCCTGCAGGCCTGGTCCCCGCCAACTGCTCTCCCCTGCAGGTCTGGGTCCCCCCACAACTGCCCTTCCCTGCAGGTCCAGTCGCCCCCAACTTCCCTCCTCTGCTGGCCTGGTCACCCCTAACTGAACTCCCTTGCAGGCCTGGTCCCTCCCAACTGCCTCCTCTGCTGGCCTGATTGCCCACAACTGCCCTCCCTTGCAGGCCTTGTCCCTCCCAACGGCCTTCCCCTGCTGGCCATCATGGGGTGGCCATCTTGTGTCCACATAGGGACAGGATCTTTGACCACATGAGGGCAACCATCTTGTGTGTTGGAGTGATGGTCAATCTGCATATTACTCTTTTATTATATAGGATAGAGGCCTGGTGCACGGGTGGGGGCCAGTTGGTTTGCCCTGAAGGGTGTCCCGGATCAGGGTGGGGCTTCCCTTGGGGTGTGGGGCGGCCTGGGTGAGGGTCCTATGTTGGTTTGCAGGCTGGCCACGCCCCCCGATGACCCAGGTGGAGGTCCTGGTATCTGGGATTTATTTATTTTCTACAATTGAAACTTTATAGCCTTGAGCGGAGCCAAGCCTTCTGCTCACTCATGGCTGCCACCATTTCTGTTGGGATTTATGTATCTTCTATAATTGAAACTTTGTAGCCTTAAGGGGAGCCCTGGGCCAGCCAGAATGTGTGGAAAGCTAGGCTTCCTCTTTTGCCAGGGAAACCCAAGCCTCCCTCCTGCTCTCTGTGGCTGCAGCCATCTTGGTAGGGTTAATTTGCATACTCACTCCTGATTGGCTGGTGGGTGTGGCTTGTGAACGTGGCTTGTGGGTGTAGCGATGGTTAATTTGAATATTACTCTTTTATTAGATAGGATATATTTTATTTAGATAGAAAAAAATTAATATTTGCCAACAATGGTTTTTTTCATACTTAACAATGTGAGCTTAACTTACTTTCTTCTGGGAAACCCTGAGTATAATATTTTATGAATTTTAACTGTATCAATGCTTTATTTTGTTGGAGTACTTCAACTATAGACAGAAAATGAAAGACATTCCTTATATTAGAGAGTACTGTGAATTCCTTCAGTAATATTGGACAACCAATCCCATATTCAGTCCCTCAATCCAGACATACGAATTTGATAGTAAACTTGTCAAATTGAGAAGTTGCAAAATGTGTCTTCATTATCTTAAACAATCAAGTATTGAGAAAAATTAGTCAGAAGTGTACCCGTATGTATGTGACTGACCAGTGTCATTTAAGTTGTGCTACCTGGGGCTGTACCCTAATATACTAAATTATTTTGAAATATTCTCATTCCTTCTCATTTGTAGTAGAAAGGTAAAGTATAGGAAGAGGGGGGAAAAATGGAAGATTTTACAGAATAAGACTTTGATCTTAATTAGAATATATTTATAAGAAAGAAATGAAAGGGAGATGCAGTCTCTCAATGCTGAGTTTTTTAACTATTAGTTATTTTTACCACCCAGACTTCTATATCCTTTTTATCTTAAAATTAAAACAGAATCCATTAATGCTTTGCCATTGGTTTTATAGCAAAATTCAGAATATTTCACATGGCTTCACCAACCCATACTGTCTGGTCCATATCATCTACCTTCCCAGTTTCTGCTGTTCTTATTGCTGCTCATCCTTCTTCAAACTGACCACCTTCCAGGTGTTTCACACCTGCTGCTTCCTCTGCCTGGAACACAGCTGCTCTCTCTTCTTCATATTAAATGTTTCTTCCCTTTGGAGCTTTTCCCCTCTACCTCCCCCACCCTCACCCCACACTTTCTGTTGAGTTCAGCTTCCCCTGTTATAAAACTCTTTATTTCTTTCATACAGCTTGACATAAATATAATTTATAATATGTGTGATTTTCAAATTAAGGTATACTTCTCTCATGAGAATATATAATTGCTAAAGAGAAAGACTGAGTCTGTTTGTTCACTCTTCCATTGCACACCAAACGTATTAGCCTGCATAATATATGGTCCAATAACTATTTTTGATATAATGAATGAATAAGTCCTCCTGCAATCTAGCTATCTTGTTCTTATTTTGAGCAACCGTGATCTCTCTTATCACAAGACACTTTTATTTTAAATGGTCTGTTTTTAAAGTAGTTTTCCCACATGTAATGATTTAAAATCATTCTCAAACTTCTTGTAAATAATTGAGCATATAATTCATTGTTTCTTTCTTCACTAAGTTTGTTTTGAGTACTTCTAAGTCTCAAAGCATTGTGTTAGGCCCCAAAGTCGAAGAACATTGCTATTACCATGGCTTGAAGATTATTAAATGAGTTTGGGATGTAAATATAGAAGTGGGCAAAAGTAGGTTAAATTATGAGCCATCAATTCCTAAAAGATAAACATAAATAAGGATATGAAATAATAAACAGTAAGGCAAACAATACAAATAAATAATACAATAATTAATGAATAATACAAGAATAAACTCTGTTTCAGATAAATCAGTTTTTTGTTGTTAAAGATTACCCTAGGGTATTTTTTCAATGACTCTTAGAGAGAGTAGAAGATAGGGAGAGAGATAGAGAGAGAGTAACATTGATGTCAGAGGGACACATTGTTGCCTCCTGAATACTCCCCAACCAGGACGAGGGATCTAGCCTGCAACCAAGGTACATGCCCTTGACTGGAATGGAACCCAGGACCCTTCAGTCTATGGGCCAAAACTCTATCCATTGAGCCAAACTGGCTAGGGTTGTAAACCTGCTTTTTCCTGCTCCAGTATTTATCATTCAAAAACATCAACTAAAATATTGTCATAATAACAGTAAAAAATTACAAAAAAATATTTCTAGAGTAAGTAAAAGGAGTTTCTCAATATTTTCTAACTATCCAAAGGCAAATCTGAGACTTGGTGAAAATTCTTGTAGTCAAAAGAGAGCAAGACAAAGGCCACTCAGTTATTTTAATTAAAGCAATTCATTTGAGGGCAAAGGGACAAGATCTGTAGAAGAAAGAGCCCCACATTTCAACGCCTGGTGTCAGTGGTAGATTCACCTGAGAATGAGAAGGGACAATTCACATTCTCAGCTAAAAGCAAATAACTTTCATTAAGCCTGGCTCAGGGGTCCAAGCTTGGGAGACCTTTTTAATAAAAAGAGATCACATGAATGAGGAAAATTTTATTCACACCCTCACCAAGCTATTTCCCCCCTCCTTCTGAACTGCCTTTGACAGTGTTTTCTTCAAGATATTTGAGGATGAGAGGAAATGAAAGAAAAGCAATTCTGACCTATACCTTGAAGTTTTATGAAATGAAAATTGGCAATGGTGCTACAAAATGTTCATTGGCAATATTTCAGAGTCAGAATAAGGCAATTTCATAGTCAAAGTATGTAGTGCTTCTTAATGCAAGACTAATTTGTTATCCTCCTTTTATGCAACAAACCAACAAATAGCTCTTGTGTATTAACCCGGTACCCAGCACTGTTCTGGATTCTGGGGTTGGAGCAGAATACATAGAGAAGAGAAACCAGTTATGGAGTATTCTATATAATAAAGAGGTAATATGCAAATTAACCCTCACACCCTCACAAGACGGCTCTCTAGGACCAGGCCAGCAGGGGGGTTAGTGAGGGATGACCAAACGACTGAACAAACAGGCTGTGTGGGTGACCAGGCTGGCAAGGGGGTTAGTGAGGGATGACCAAACGACTGAACAGCAGGCTGCATGGGGCGACCAGGCCGGCAGGGGGGCAGTTTGGGGTGACTAGGCTGGCAGGGGGGGCAGTTGGGGGCAACTAGGCTAACGGGGGGACAGTTAGGGACCACCAGGATGGTGGGGTGGTGCAGTGGGGGTGACCATGCCGGCAGGGGGGGAAGTTGGGGGTGATTAGGCTGGCAGGGGGGCAGTGAGGGGTTACTAGGCTGGTGGGTGGGGCAGTTGGGGGGTGACCATGTCAGCAGGAGGGGGCAGTTAGGGGTGACCAGGCTGGCAGAGGGGGACACTTGGGGGCAACCAGGCTGGCAGGGAGGGGGCATCTGGGGGTGACCAGTCAGCAGGGGGAGCAGTAAGGGGTGACCAGGCTAGTGGAAGGGGAAGTTAGGAGTGACCAGGCTGGCAGAGAGGGGGCAGTTCGGGTACCTTGCTGGTACGGGGGGCAGTTAGGGACGATCAGGCCGGCAAACAGAGACAGTGGGGGGCAATCAGGCCAGCAGGGGGGTGCAGTTAGGGGCAACCAGGCAGGCAGGCAAGTGAGCGATTAGGAGCCAGCACGCCAGGATTGTGTGAGAGATGTCCGACTGCCGGTTTAGGCCCAATCCCCTTTGGGATGTCATTAAATCATGAGGATGAAGCCCTCATGAATGATATTAGTGCCCTTATAAAAGAGGTCCCAGAGAGCATCCTCATTCCTTTTGCCCTAAGAGGTTACAGTGAGAAAGGGGCTGCCTGTGAACTAGGAAGCAGACCCTCACTAGACACCGAATCTCCCTGCAACTTGATCTTGGAATTCCTAGCATCCAAAATGGTGAGAAATAAATCTCTTTGTTTAAAGCCACAGTCGTTGGTATGTTATGGTATGTTTGTTATAACAGCCCAAACAGACTAAGACACCCTCTTAGTATTAAAAGATACATGAGTGAGTACAGTGGAAAAGCACTGGACTTGGATGTAGAGAATCTGGGATCAATCCTAGATCTGTAATAAATTAGATGATGACTTTTATAAGCATGGTTTTCTCCTATTTCAAGTGGGGATATTGATACCTCAAGTGTTTGTGAAAGATCTCAAGTACTTAGAACATCCCCTAAATGTTACACAAATACATAAATGTTAGTGGAACTGCATTTTAGCTAGTGAGTGTAATTTTTAAAATATCATGACCAGTTATGAGTAAAGTATTAGAAACTGTATCTGTAATTCCAAAAATGGAAGATCATATGGTATCAGAAAATACCTGGTTACGAAGGATTTGTATGCATGCATATAAGCGTAACCAATGGATGCAAGACACACTGGGGGGTGAGGGCATGTGTGGGAGTGGGAAGGGGGGACAAGAGGGAGATATGGACACATATGTAATATCTTAATCAATAAAAAGAGAGAGAGTGAGAGAAAAGAAAATATCTGGTTAAATTGTATGCTGTGGTACATCTTTTTAATTGAAAAAACACAATTTGTTTGTTTTCTGTCTTGCTAGTCATCACCTGTGTCATTAAACGATAAAGCATAAGTTATAATTTGCATGCATCAGTATGAAAGCATAAAAATCTTGTTAACAGCTGGCAGACTTGTCTCAAAATGTTAGCCTGCTAGGTAAATATGTGCTTAAGGAGACAGAGCACAGGGCCTTCCCAGAGCCATGCTTCTAAATGTTACAGCAGTTCTAACATACTTTCAATTAAATACAAATTAAAGCTCAGAAAATGTCACAAAAGGGTACCTACTATTTGGTCATTAATGTGCTTATGCAAAGGGATATTTACAGCTGTATTCAGAAGCTATCAACCCCCTTTCCAAGTTCTGTGAAACCAAGGTTTAAGATAATATTTGGATAAACATTTGAGCCGAGTTTCTAGGTAGTCTGTGCCTTGTGGATAATCTCTACTGATTTTGATTCTGAGGAAATGCTGAGAAGTGTTTGCATTGTAGCTTTCTTTTTTAGCTCAAAAACCCAAATGTCTCATGATTAGTCAGTAAAGTTCTTGTCCAAGATCACAATAAATCATCATGTCTGAGTTATAAAAGGCATTAAGTAGTGAATTCATTAATCTCTTCCAAATAGATATACTTAAAGCATTTGTATGTCTAGACATTTTTAAAAATGTAGGGCCCAATGGGTGTGCTGAGATTAAGCACCAACATATATGAACCAGGAGATTAAGGTTCAGTTCCTGGTCAGGGCACATGCCTAGGTTGTGGGCTCGATCCCCAGTAAGGAGCATGCAGGAGGAAGCCTATCAATGATTCCCTCTTATCGTTGATGCTTCTCTCTCTCTCTCTTCCTCTCTGAAATCAATACAAATATATTCAAACACCTTAAAAAATAAATGCAGAGATGTTAGAATCAACAGTAGACTCTAAATGTTAATAATTCCTATTCTACTTACATAAAATGTAGCAGACCAGTTCCCTTCCCCCACCTCCCATGATTCAAGGACATTTGATATTTACCCAATAGGAAGAACGGTGAACAGGGATTGCTGTCCTCATTCTTTGATTTACATATACTAGAGGCCCGGTGCATGAATTTGTGTACAGGTGGGGTCCAGCTGGCCTGCCCCAATGGGGCCCCATCAGGCCAGGCCATCAAGGGGAGGGGCTTAGGGAAGTTGGACGGCTAGCCCCACCCTTGATTGGGGTTTGGTGGGCTGATCGGGGGCAGGGCCAGCTGAGGGAGGGGTTGCAAATGGTTGGCTGCCAACCCCACCCCCATCGGGGTGTTGGGAGCTGATGAGGGGTTGGGCTTGCCGGGGGAGGGACTGCTGATGGTTGGCCAGCCGGCACTGCCCCCAATTGGGGTGTTTGGGGCTGATCTGGGGCTGAGCTAGTGGGGTGCAGGGGGGAGTGATCAAGGCCCAGAACAGACTGGTTAGCTGCCGCAGTGCATGTCATAGTCACTGGCCATTTTGGTCATTCTGGTTGTCCCACCATTCTGGTCACTGGGCTTTCATATATATATATATATATATATATATATATATATATATATACACACACATACACACACACACACACACACACACACGTATACATATATACATATATATATATACACACACACACATGTATACATATATACATATATATATGCAGCACCTAAACCAGCAGTCGGACATCCCCCAAGGGGTCCCTGATTGGAGAGGGTGTAGACTGGGCTAAGGGAACCCCTGCCCCCATCGTACATGAATTTCATGCACTGTGGCACTAAATATATATAGATTTCCAAAGAGCACAGTGTCATCTCTGGGTCTAAAACAAACCATTTATACTGGAGAGTATAAAAAAGAATTATATATATATATGCAGTGACTGTAACGACCAAAGGCTCAACTGAACACCAGAAGTCAGTCCTGCAGTCAGTTCTGGGCTGCCATGGTGACCCAGCCCTGACTGCTGAGGGGGCTGCGGATCAAGCCTGGAGAGAGGCCTGGAGAGAAAAGCAGGGTCGGATTCATAGCCTCCATGGCAGCTGTTGATCAGCCCTTGCCTCTCTCTCTCCGGGCCTGGCCAGCAGCACCCAAACCAGCAGTTGGACATCCCCCAAGGGGTCCCCGATTGGAGAGGGTGTAGACTGGGCTAAGGGAACCCCTGCCCCCATCGTACATAAATTTCATGCACTGTGGCACTTAATATATATAGATTTCCAAAGAGCACAGTGTCATCTCTGGGTCTAAAACAAACCATTTATACTGGAGAGTATAAAAAAGAATTATCTTATGAAGAAAGATTAATGAAATGAAATGTCAAAATGTTTTGACACCATGTATATCTTTCCAGGTCTGTGTCATATCAAATGCCTACAAGCCACTTCCCTCTGGGCAATTGCTCTTTGGTCTTTTGTTAATTTGGTACAACCCCATATGTGCTGTCCCACTATGGAGCTGTACCTCAGAGATAAACATCTAAGTGATAATTGAAGGTGTCTAATTAGATAGAAGAATAGTTTTTAACCAAGCAAACATGGATTTTCAAATAGCAAATGTTACAAGTTATATACAATCTCAAAGACTTTCACCCTACCCCTGAATCAGTATTAGTTTATATATAGGGGAAACTAAGCTATTTAGATATGAACTCTTGCCTCATGTGCATGTGTGTGTGAAGGTGTGCATTTAGTATAACAATCATGGAGAATATCTTTGTTTTAAGTTAAAAAAAAAAAGACATTTTAGAGTTTACATGGGTAGGAACTACCATTTCTCCAGTAGAAAGGTATTTGTTTCTCAAACTTTATTTATATCATACTCTCTTCTAGGTCCTGTCTTAATAATGCTCATGAAACAAAAATATAAATAATGCAAAGTTTCTACTCTCAGGAAGCTCACAATTGAGATCTCAATCTGGTATCACCTAGATCCCTACACATAACAAAGTTTATTTATCACTTGGTATCATTTCTGAGAAAATCAGTTTCACAGTAAAAAATGGTACAAGGGACCCCTTTATGGACTTGAGATGTGCAACTATCTTTGGTTTAGTGAGTAATACTTTAGAAAATAATATGTCCATTTTCCTAATCAAGAATCAGAGATACTTTCTTAGGAAGATCATATTTTTTATTATTTAAAGGCATAGATGAATGTTTCACTTCTTCACTTTAGGTACTTTTGAAAGGATGAATAGCTTGTGAGAGTACCAATTAGAGACAATTATATTTTGATTGACTTACTTTGGCATTTAAATACCTAGAAGAATAATACTTGAAAGGGGTTATTTCTTTAAAAAGAGGAAAAAATCCCTATCTCATGTCTATTGGATTTAGGGTTTCATAATTTTCATGGAAAATAGGCATGGTGCATGGCTGGACACAAGTATGAAAATATATACCACTGAAATTAGACATGAGAAATTCTGAATGAAAATTGATATAAAGAAGGAGGAGGGAAGAGAGAGAGGATGAAAGAGAGAACACACAAATATAGAAAATGACAATTTAATGTACATTTATGACTTATATGTAGCCAGAATACTTATCTCTTAATGTAGTTCTTTATGTTCCCCACATTTTATTGCAATATCTTTATAGCATATACTGATTATCTGGTATGTCCTCCCTCACTGCTCATTTTTATAATTTTCTTGGCTATTTTTGAGTCTTTACACGCAAGAAGATAATTTCACCTGGTTCTTTTTCACCATCTTGATCTTGCAATTTTAATAGTAACTGCATTAAATTTATTAATTTTGGGACTATTTCTCATGATACTAATTCTTTCTGTTTAAGAAGCTTTTCCATTTGTTATATAGCTTTTTTCATATAGGTCTTGTGCCTTTCTTCTATTAAGTATGTTCCTACATTAACAAATATTGCTACTGAGAATGGATTTTTAAGTTTTCATTTTGCATATGTTTTGCTGGAGGAGAGGGAAATCTATTGGTTGTTGTATACTTATATTATAACCTAGTGCTTTACCACATTTCCTTATTAAACTTGTTGTTATAGATGCAATCATACTCATTACCAGTTAGGGGTAGTTGGACATCTTCTTCTAATGCGTGTGCTAATTATTGTATTTTATTTTATTATTGTATTTTACTTTATTAAACACTTCAAAGTAATGTTAAATAATTAGGATGATACACACAATACGCTTCTTTCTGGTTTGAATTGATATGTTTTGAGGTTTTTCTATTTAAGAAAATGATCACTATAGTATTTGGTAATCTTTATAATATTTAGGTTGTTTCTTCCTCCCCCTATTTTACTTTAGAGTTTTAAAATTAAAAACAGTTGCTAATTGTTTTAAGTTTTATTGAGATATTAGAGGCCCAGTGCACAAAATTCATGCAAGGAGCTCAGCCCTCACAGCCCCGGCTTTGTCTGGAAGTTCCAGATGATCGGAAGGTTGTCCAGATGATCATTTGGTCTAATTAGCATATTAGATCCTTATTATGTAGGACTAGAGGCCTGGTGCACAAAATTAGTGCATTGGGGGGTGTCCCTCAGCCCAACCTGCACCCTCTCCAATCTGGGACACCTCGAGGGATGTCTGACTGCCTGTTTAGGCCTGATCCCAGTAGGATTCTCACAATCCAGGACTGCTGGCTCCCAACTGCTTGCCTGCCTGCCTGCCTGATTTCCCTTAACCGCTTCTGCCTGCCAGCCTGATCACCCCCTAATCACTCCCCTGCCAGCCTGATTGATGCCTAACTATTCCCCTGCCCGCCTGATTGCCCCTAACTGCCCTCCCCTGCAGGCCCAGTCACCCCTAACTCCCCTCCCCTGAAGGCCTGGTCCCTCCCAACTGCCCTCCCCTGCTGGCCATCTTGTGGTGGCCATCTTGTGTCCACATGGGGGCAGCCATCTTTGACCACATAGGGGCAGCCATATTGTGTGTTGGACTGACAGTCAATCTGCATATTACTCTTTTATTAGATAGGAGAGAGGCCTGGTGCACGGGTGGGGGCCAGCTGGTTTGCCCTGAAAGGTGTCCCGGAACAGGGTGGGGGTTCTCCTGGGGCGTGGGGCGGCCTGGGCGAGAGGCCTGTGGTGGTTTGCAGGCTGGCCACACCCCCTGGTGACCCAAGCAGAGGCCCTTGGATCTGGGATTTATCTTCTACAATTGAAACTTTGTAGCCTTGAGCAGAGTCCAGGGCCAGCCAGAGCAGGCGGGCAGCTTGGCTTCCTCCATTGCCACGGAAACCCAAGCCTTCTGCTGGCTCCATGACCGCAGCCATCTTGGTTTGGTTAGTTTGCATACTCGCTCCTGATTGGCTGGTGGTCATGGCTGTGGACGTAGCAGAGGTACGGTCAAATTGCATGTTTCTCTTTTAATAGTGTAGATATTTAACCTGTAACATTGTTTTAGTCCAAGATGTACAACATAGTGATTTAACATGTACATATTGCTACATGATTTACACAATACATTCAGTTAACATCAACCACCTCATATAGTTTCAGTTTTTCTTGTAATGAGATCTTTCAAGATCTCGCCTAGATAATTCCAATTGTACAATACAGCATTGTTAACTGTAGTAACCAGGCTGCACATGCAGTTGTTTAACATGATCTTTACATTTCGGTGGGACCATCAAGTCTTCTACCTTGCCTAAAAATACCATTCTGTGGATTTTTCCTTTTTATATCACTTTCAATTCACATTTTATGTTATTTGCTCTTCTCATTTTAAAATACACGCATGCTGAATTGGGGAACATGAATTAAGACATGGGAGTGTTTTTCAGAGGAGACTGAAAGGAACTGGTGAGGAAAGTAGAAAGGAAATCATATCAAGAGCCATTTAAAGAACCAGAGATCATTTGGATGTGGGATGCCTCAAATAGGCTAATTTTCCTCTGCCTTGTAGAGCGGGGTATGGACTAGACCAGTGGTGGGCAAATTCATTAGTCAACAGAGCCACTGATCAACAGTACAACGATTGGAATTTCTTTTGAGAGCCAAATTTTTTTAACTTAAGCTTCTTCTAACACCACTTCTTCAAAATAGACTCGCCCAGGTCGTGGTGTTTTGTGGAAGAGCCACACTCAAGGGGCCAAAGAGCCACATGTGGCTTGCGGGCCGCAGTTTGCCGACCACAGGACTAGACCATTTTCCTTTTAGAAAACCAACAACACGACTTCCCCACCACCTCCACCATAATCACAACGTTAGTACAATAGTTAAAAGTTCTGAGTGCTGAGGCTAGAACAAAGTCTAACTATATCAATGTGTTGGGTCATATGGTTCTTATTAACAAATTTTGGCTGAGAGAAATAATCCAATATCTCAGATCTATTATGTAGCACTAGTTACTCTGGCCAAGGGTTGTGTCTCAATCGCAACATTATGCCTTCCCAGGCTAACTATATTTTCCTCATTATTCATCACCATTAACATCACATAGCCTTCCTCGCACCCTGCATATGAGGACAGGAATTTTCTACCTTTTTATTCACTACTATAATGCAGCACAGGAAATAGTGTTGTTATATAGCTGATGCTTCAAAACTAATTCTTGAATTAATTAATGAATTGCAATAAACTTACCAACTGTGTATAGATTTCAATTAAATTAAAACAACTTTAAAATAATCATATTCAAATTAAGTATAGGATGAAGCCATCTCAAATAAGAATAAATTTGAGGTCAATGGACATCTTGTCACAAAGATTATGGCAAGAATTTTATGCTGAACTCAGAAACTATGGTGTGGTACTGGGATCCAGGTACCAGAAAAGTGGTTGGAACAGATGATTTTTTTTAAAGGCATTTCTAGCCCCACTGTCATGGCTAAGTGGTTGAGTGTTGACCTATGAGCTAGGGGTCACGGTTCAATTCCTGGTCAGGGCACATGCCGGGGTTGTGAGCTTGATCCCCAGTGTAGGATGTGCAGGAGGCACCTGATCAATGATTCTCTCTCATCATTGATGTTTCTGTCTCTCTCTCCCTCTCCCTTCTCTGAAATCAATTTTAAAAATATCAGAAAAGTATTTAAAAAGACATTTCCATGCTGCTTTTCTCTTACTTAATTTTTCCAAACTTTTATTTTGCCAAACAACATATACATGTGTGCATATATGCATATATACATATACACACACGTTTTTTATTCCACACCAATGATTTGTTCTCATTAAAATTACTATATGGTTTTACAGAATTTTCCAAGATTAATTTTATGCATCACCAAAATGTTTGAAACTTGGAGTATGACTGCCTTTGGCTTAATTATTTTAAATAATTCTGTATCTTTTATGTAACATAATAAATGTGGGCTTTATTTGCTTCTAGGGAAAAAGTTAAATTTTGCATGCATTCATAACTAACTGAAGTACAAAGTAATTAACACTTTTCAATGGTTTCTGATAAGTGCAGCCATAACATAGCAATTAAGTCCTCAAAACCCACAAAGAAGATACAGGAAATTATAGTCTTTAAATTCTCTATCAAAATTTGAAAATCTGTTTTAGGTGTCTATAAAGTAGGCAGGTGTGTGTTAGGTAGAGTGGAAAAGAAAGTTTGATTTAAAGTTTAAATTAGAGAACTACAATCAGGCAGCACTAAATAATTGCTTAAAATGTTTATGAGTTGAATGAATTTCACCAATAGGGATATGTTAGTTAATCTTAATGATGGAACTAAAGAAGCTCTTAAAATAGTTTAACATATGTAAACTGAGCCCTCCAGCACCCACTCCACTTCTAATTTTTTAATATGTTATCAAGAATAAGGAAGTTTATAAGTAAATGTATAGATTACATCTAATTGGATGATTATAAATATTTAGTCTTGAAAAAATGTGGTAGGCCCTAACCGGGTGGTTCAGTTAGTTAGAGCATCCTCCCCAATCAGCCATGGTTATGGGTTTCATCCCTAGTCAGGGCACATACAAGAATCAACCAACAAATGTATAAATGAGTGGGATAACAAATTGATGTCTCTCTCTTCCTCTCCCTCCTTTTCTCCCTCTAAAGTCAATAAGTATATTTTTTAAAGTGGTGCTATGTTTTGTGTGTGTGTGTTGCTTTAGTACCATTTAAGGTAACGCCATATAAAATAAATGGAGATATAATAACAATAATGAATAATGATAATAAACAATCCTGAGCTCTATGTTTCATTGCAGTGGGTCATGACAGGGATCTTATGACAAACTTTGCTGATTTACCCACTTATGGCTTTCATGACATACCCACTGATGAAAAGGTTAAAGGGCTATCCCTCCAATTTCTTTCCATCTCTCTTATTGCAGAATGCAGGATGATAAAATTGTATCATAGTAGTATGTTAAAATTATAGATTAGAAAGTTAAAGCCAAATTGTTAATATTATGGTACAATTATAACTTGAAGTGTATTTTTCAAGAAAATGAATTAAGCCTCATAATATGACATAATAACATAATAAATATATGATATTTTTATTTTTAAAGTTATTTATCTCTACTATTATTACTTTATGTGGTCCTATACAGTGAATGGATCTCTCTGTGTTTCAATTTCTTACCTTTACAGGTTGTGGCAAAAGTAGGTTTGTAGCTGTTCATATGGAGAATAATACAATAATTAATAAATGATAATTCAAGAATAAACTTTGTGTTTCACATACTAACAACTGTAAACTTACTTTTGCCCTACTCTGTATACTATGGATATTGATGACACCTTGGGTTGTAATGAGATGAAAATATTTTAATCCAAGTACATCACTCAGACTGTTGAATGGCACTTAATATGTTCTCAGTAAGTTTTATACAATATTATCTCATTTTTTAATGATACCTATTTTAGTAGATTCAAATGGAGCTATTTTTCTAAATCATAAACCTGGAATATCAGAATATTATAATTAATCTACCACAGATTCTGAAGTCTAGTTTTGGTCTGTGTTTCATAAATGAGAATAAGAAGAAACTTTTCCTAACTTACTAATGTTCCATTTTATCTTTTGAGTAGGTTGTAAACTTCAGGATGTGACTACTAAAGTTTCCAATATATTTAAATTATAAAAAGGTTATGTACATTTAATATTATATATACCTCTTTATCTGTGTATAATGTGTACACATACATGCACACACACTCACACACACATTATGACCTTTTCAGGACTATGTTTGATTGGACAGTTTCTCTTGCTCTTCTTCCCAATTAAAAAGAGAAGGAATTTGTTATGTGGGAAGGAGGACCGAAAGGGCATAAACACGTTTTCTCAAAGTTGGTTTCTAGTAATCCATTTAAATGGAATATTGAAAAGGTCAATGTAATACAACATGCTCTCTAATTCTTTTAAAATACTAGGCATTAAAATTCTGATGCCTCATTCAAGGATGTAATGAGAACATAACACAAATTGAACCTATTATTTTGACAGTCATAGTAATGATAATGGGAAATGAAATAAACTTAATGATACTGCAAGTGACTTTTTTATTTCAAAATTCCTAAACTTAGTGGTTGTCTATTTTGTGAATGGAAAGCATAATATACATATAAATACCCAATTCTTTAAAATTAAACAAACCCCATGAAAGAGGAGACCAATAAAAAATTTAAACACTAAAAGTTTATACAATTGTGTAAAATCAGACTGATGGAAGACCTCAATTTTTCTAATGGTGATTCTTATTTTAGGAGGGTAGTTTTCAAATTAAAAAGTAGCAAAGGTTACATAGAATTATAAAACTGAGTGCTATATATGTAATTAATATGTGAACTCTCATGGTAAGAGAGGTGAAGAAGTAAGTTGAGAGAAATCCCTTAAATGATGGTAGCAAAGCAGACATGGGAGTTCTCTCTCATCTGCATCCTGTACTTACCTCCATTTTCAAATAATTATTGGCTTTTCTACTCTGTGCCAGAAACCATCCTTTTTTAAATTCCTATTCATAAAATAAAATAAAAATTTGTCTATGTATACAAAGAAGAAAAGAATCCCCAGAAAATCATGAGGATTTTCAGCTATGGAAAGACACTGACAATCTCTTCTTCCTTTGTAATGTCATGAACAACCATTGGTTCTTTGGGTATGTCCAGAGCTCAGGTGCTGGCCGAGTAGGCAGAAGGGTATCTGCTGGTGAAGTAGATCAAGCAGACAGCATAAAGGATCTCTTTATGCCCCAAGTGTACTCTGTGCCCCAGGAAGTCTGGTTAAATGGACCTTATTGATGAAAGCTGGCCTCCACACATGGTTGAACTGGGATGAATTTCCTTCTTCTCCAAAGGTGTGTATTCTGTGCATTTATTTTGTAATTTACCTCTTAAAAGAGGGTGGTTGGTAAATAGGTAAACTCTAATCAGAAGACAGTACTTCCGAAGTTGTCAAAACCAAAACCTACTTTTTATTCTTGTATCCTTATGGCATTAAATCATAATTTTATTAATTTACTGATAAATATTGTACTAAACTGTTGTGACCTTCAATTCAAAAAGTGAGTGTGCAAAGACCTTTAATGCTTCATGGCTTCAGGGAAAGCAATGACAGATGAGGTGATAAATATTAAAGTATTACACTAATAGAACATAAATTACATCAGTGATAAGTGATACAGGTCTTACAGGAGAGTTACAAGGAATGATGAACATATAGCATAGGACAATTTGCTTACTGCTATAAGGCCAATATCTAAGACAGTGCCTGGCACATAGTGAGTACTGAATGAATTTTTGTTGAGCAAATTTCATCTGGTCAGGTATGGCTTACCTGAGGAATTCCTGCTTGAATTCTACTCTGGGGGGTGCAAAGAGTTAATTCTTGAAGAATGTAGGGTAGAGGAAACCCTCTGAAAGGGCTCTGTGGGTCAAGAATCATGCCAAGTTCAAGGAACTTAATGTCAATGTTTCCAAGCTCTAGGGAGAATTGTATATATAATAACATTAATAATATGTGTGCATGCCTGTGTGTCCACATATATACATGCACATATATGAGACCGAGACAGAGAGGGTAATGGTAAAAAAATAAGCTGAGTTGGAGGGAATGATAGAAGCAAGAATTTACAGGGTGTTGTGGGCCATATAAACATAGACTATCCCCACAGCAATGGGTAGCCTTTGAAGCATTTTAGGTGGGGTAGGAGTGAGTGACCTCATCAGATTTATCTTCCTATTTGAAAAAATTAATCCATGGGGATAAAATTAAATCCAAACTTTGAGGTCAGTTAATGTGGCCACTGCTCAGTGCTGAACTGATACTATTCCACTCAGTGACAGGCCCTTAAAAGTGGTGGCAAACATTTTTGTTCTCACTTTCAGCAAAGGTGGTGTTTTATTAGACTTTCAGGAATATTAAACATGGCTCAAGGCGTTCATAAATAATAATCAGATTCCCACTGGTTTAGGATGTTTAGGTAAGATCTAATTGATTAAAAGGAACTGGATCTCTACCGGAAAATGTGGGTCCTGGAAAGTGTTAGTGAACACAAGAGTGAAAAGCAGATGAAGAACTTTGGGGATTAGTAGCTGGCAGAGCTGGAGGAATCTAGAAGGGAATAATAAAACAAAGTGATCTCAATCTTGGACATAACCTCAGACCTGGAGATTTGGGGAATTAGTCCTGGATGGATATGCACGAATGGATACAGAAAATGGTGAATCACAAACAGAAACGTCTTACCAGCCTTGCTTATATTCAGTGTAAGACAGAGAGAGACTATTTGTAATTGGATCATATCAGCACAACTCATACAATTAAAATTGTGGGAAGAAGGCCATATAAAGAAAAAATGAATTCCCTCCTCCTCAGTGGTAGACAGGAAACAGATATGTACTCAACTATGACTAAAAATATTCTCAAATAATGCAATTAATTACTGATTAATACTTTCATTAAGAATATTATGGAATGCCCAACATGTTCCCAAGGACAGTGCTGAACTAAACACATTTCATACTCTTTAAGTATGACACCCTGCAGTAATCTCTGATGTTTTTAGATGCCCCTTCAATTAAGAGTAATCCCCTTAAATAATTAAAACTAACAAGCCTTATTTTACTAGTACTCCTGCAGTGTAACAAAATCATAGGAAATGAAAGATTTAAAATAGTCTTTTTAAGTAGGCCAAATCTGAACTCCATGCACATACAACTGTCCTGCCCTCATGTCCCTCTCCCTGGTCAGCCAGTCATCTCATGCATCCTGGGGTAGCCCTATCAACCCACATGTTCAACTTGTCACAACTCTATATCCATTCCCTAATGTGCTGAGATCCCCCAATTCTATTTATGGATATATCAGGCCTGCAGCTCTCTGCGGGATACTGCTCATTGCTGAAATTCAACTATTTAACAAATGTTCTCACACCATGCCTAGCCTTCCCCTGACCTCCCCTTTTCCTGGGGATGAACCATTACTCACAGGCCTAAGTGGTACAGGAGTTTTTGGCCTATGATCACATAGCGAACACTTTGTATAAGACAGCCATCCATCAGTACTGCTTGCAATCCATTCTTTTGGGGCTCCTTTCCACATGGAATTCCTTTGGATAGTCCCATTGGCCAGAGTGGAATACCTAACATTGGGTTCTATTGGATATTGTTGATGACTGCACTGGGTCCCACTTCCTTCATTCTTATCAGCCTCCTCTTCAGTCATGATCCACTTCGTGCTTCCTGGGAGCTTCAAGAGAGCCTTTCAATTCATTACATGTAGTTGTCCCCACTTTAGTTGTTGCTTCTCTCTCTGACTAGCTTATTAGAGTATTCTGAACTTCCGACACATAGAGAAAAAAAATTATACATGTATGTATATGCACAAACACATTTATCATACACACACACATGCACACTACTAGCATTCAGAGGAAATCCTTTCAATTATTTTTTTTCTGGAAGAACACACAATGCAATAAATGGTTTATTATAAAATTGTACACTTCAAACCTATGTAGTTTTATAACCACTATCACCCCAAGAAATTAAAAAAAAAAGATTCACAAAACTAATATTTTGAAGAACCTGGATGACATGAGTTTACCATAACTGACCCCTGCTCTGGAGGAGCTACTAAGCAGCTGGGGTTAAATGTTGAACAGAGAGTTGGCTGGAATGAGGACTACAATGCTGTGGAGTAAGAGATGTGTTGTCAGGTTGATAGCTCATCTCATGACCAGCTGCCTATCCCACTTTTGGTTGATGGGCTTGACATTAGGTTGCACTAGCCTAGTGCCACAATAGTTCCCATGCCTCTCTGCTGTCAAAAGTGCACTGGTCTGCAGGTAGGGACACCTTGCTATGCCATTCTATGAGAGACACTGAACAAGCATATTTCCTCTAGAGTTCTTGGTTTCAACTATACAAAAATGGGTAGTACTTCCCCACAGTGGCTGTATAAACAAGCTACAGAAAGATTGTCAGGCCCCTTCCTAGAGCACTGAATCAGAATTTCCAGGAGTGGAGCCAGACAGCATGTTTAGAGCAGGTCCCCATGATTATAACATGCAGCCCCATTGGAGATCTGCTACACGAGCCGTCAGTGTTGCCCAAGTCTGTACCACCAAAGACCTTATCCATATACTCATTAGCCCTCATGCTTATTGAAATGTGCTCATTAGCCAGCAGTAATGCTGTTATCTCTCCTTGGAAAATGCCCTTTTCTGCTTGGCCCATCTAATGTCTACTTATATTTTTATTTTTTAAACTTGGATATCTCTTCTTCCATAAATTCAGGACTTGGTTAGAAGCACCATGCATGTGTCCCCATAGCACTCTATATGTCTCAAACATTTCCTTTATGATTCATTCATCTCTCCATTCACCTATGTGCTTTTTAGTGTCATTATTTACTTCTTTGTATCCCTCAATGTGAGAGCCAGGACTGCTTATATTTTATTCAACACTATATCCTAAACTTCTATTAGTAGGCTCAGAATAAATTTATTGATGTTTTCAATACTTTATCTGTATCTGTGTGTATGATATATGTTATATGTCTATATATGCATATCTATATATATAAACCCCTAATATGCAAATAGACTGAATGGCGGAACAACCGAACAACCAAATAACCGGTCGCTATAACATGCGCTGACCACCAGGGGGCATGCACAGAACATGGCGGGCGTCGGCAGCAGGCAGCAGAGCACAGAACATGGCGGGTGTTGGTCGCAGCGGGATGGCGGAGCAGGTGTGCAGGGGTGCCAGACCATATATATGTGTATATGTGTGTGTGTGTGTATATATATATATATATATATATGTCAAAGCTTTGAATCAGCATGAAGAGCTTAGTGAAATTAATGATAAAATTTAAGGGGAGCAAAATGTGAATTTTTAGTTTTGCCCCTTGGTGATGAAAAGTAATAATAATGATTTTTTAATATAAAATACATACCTGAAAATAGTCTTCAGAGCCCTAAATGCCCCTGTGGAACTCTCAGGCCCAGAGAGGCACAGATTGCAAACCATTACATCAGCCAAGTTTCAACTCTGTGGTGTTATTTTTCTATGACTGAGTGCTTTAAATATTTTTAGTGAAAACTACTTTGTTAAAAAATAAAAGATTTTTATGTTTGCTATGTTTTTCAGTTCTTGCAGTCAAGTACAATAATAAGAGCAAGACAGTAAATATTTGTTCCGTTTATTTATTTCCCTTTAAAAAGGCAGTCTGACTTGGAAACATCTGGTATTATTTATACAGGAGAAGCTCGAATGACAACATTTCCACTCCAGCAACCAAAAAAAACCCACGTCTAAGTGGTTTTTCTAATTACTGCTCTAAATTTTCACAGGTGTGTTTCCAATAGATAGATATTAATGGGGCCTAACTAACACAAATTTTAGCTTATCTACTTTTCTTTGCTTTATAGAATGGCCTATATCTTTTTGCTCTGTCAAATCCACACAATGAGTTGCCAAAAGAACAATGAGTTCATTTGAAAGCTTAGCATTCATTAAGATTTTCTTTAAATGTGTGGTCACTGAGGATCAGATACTTTTTTTAAAATATCCATTTCTTCCCAAGTATAAAATTAATGCATTAACCTATCATTATGAGGAAGCTTTTCTGAGTACTTTCCTAAATCGAATACTTAACATGAACAAGTCAGTGGTGATGGAAACCTCTTCCTTTGATTATAAGCTATTAACCAATTTGTTCCTGTACACACTGACCTTGTTTTGTGTTCTAAAACAGGATAGTAGTAATAATAATAATAATAATAATAATAATAATAATAATAATATCTTCCTTTTGAACTGCACATTGGGGGAAGTAAAGAGACAATATCGTCCCATGGAATTTTCTTACTATTTTCTAACTTGCATATAAATAAATAAATAAATAAATAAATAATTTTTAACTTACACTAATCCAGACAATATGTTCATTTTAATGCTATTTAAGAAAGTATTAAGAACAAAATAAAAAACCTAAAATATAAAAAGTAATTAAAATGGTAAGATATGTGTTTGATAAAACATGAGGAAATATGCAAATAATGATTTACAAACTTTGTAATAATATAAAAATAAAAATCCTAATAAAATTCCAAACTCAGACATTTATTTAGAAAATTGAAAAATAAAATATAAAAACAGAGAAGAAAAGCAGAACCTAATATTCATCTCTGTTCCACTATGCTGATATTTTAGGAAAACTGAGTTTCTTGATTTTGTTTCAACTCAGTACATCTAAGTATGAAAATAAAAGCTTCTGTTGTGATTTATTTACCATGGGGGATTTATAATGAGTTTTTCATTTAATCCAATGTATTGGCAGGCTAAATTTATAGATTAGAAAAGTGAGGTTAAGAAATTTCATAACTTTTAAAGGCCAATTAGTAGTTAGCAATAGATATAATAATCCAACTTATTTTTTTTTCCTGGCTCCAAAGATTAACTCACAATTCTGCCTTGCATTCCTAAGGTATTAGTGTAGCCAGAGGAGATCTATTATCCAATCACCTGTCTTTGGCCTGGTCAAAAATTAACACATTGCTCCTCATTTGGCCATCATTGAGCACTCAAGACACACTTTCCAACTGGCATTGATCAGATCTTTGTAACTAGTTCATAGAGGGATATACCCCGCTAGATACAACATATTAAATACACACTAAGAGTCTGTTCGGTGTCAGATAATTTGATATTGTTCAGTTCTTTTTTTTCTCATAGCAACATTGTGTAAATGCCTTACCATCTTGTTTCAAGATGAGAAAACTGAAAAGGATCCACATGTCTAGTATATGAAATTGGGACTTAGGCTCAGTTTTTGTGATTTCAAGGTTTATGGAGGATTTCCCAATGTTTTATCAACTTCAAACCATCCAATAATTGAGAAATAACATGGAAATATGCCTTTGAAAATGGTTCCCAAGTCTGAGTATTATTCTGAAAAAGGATGGAAGAGAAAATATTTCCTATTGTCAAATTACATATGAATTTAGACATATTTCCTGGGGGAAGTGTTTTTTTAGCCAGCAAGAGGGTGATAACAGTACTTACTTTCAAGACAGATAGACAGAGAAATGATAAACCAAGTTGCCTAGCAATCATTCGACAATATTTTAAGGCTACAATGTGGACTACCAGGTGCTACCTCTTTGGAATACAAGAAAGTAAGATAAAGGCATTACCTGATCCCTTAGAGAGCTTATACACAATACATCATATCTATTATTACTTGTATCATCATTAGTGTTTATTGTTATTCTAGAAGCAGTGACTACAAATAAGTATATATACACTGAGTAAAATCTTGTGCAGGAAATGGATGGTTAAAAGGGCAGCTTTTACTTCTCTATTATTACCCTTCCAACTTTTCCAATACGTTTGTGTACTCTAAGGAAATTTAAATGACAGCTGAGTGCTGGTGGAAAGAGAAGACCCCTCTAAAGCTTTACACGTTTTCAGAAAATAAACACAACATGCTGTCTTGACTACTGTTGCAAGGGGTGCATTGTTCTCATGTTAAATTTCTTTTAGGATCCATTACCTTGCAACTGGGAATACAGTTGCCATCTAACATAAGCACTCCAACCCCAGGATTAGACTACAGAACAAGAGCAGCCCTCATTTCTGGCAGATGCAAATAATTGTAAACAATATGTCTCTGATATACTCTGAGCTGTTATGAAAATGATTCTTGACATAGAGGACTGAGCCTGAGAAAAGCATGCAATATGTACAGAGACAGATTTGGAGAAAAATAAATATTCCCTATAATGACAATTTAAATGGAAGATAAATGTATTGTTTCAATTGTTCATTCTGTACAGGAGCGGGGTGGGGATGTGCATGGAGGTGAGTAGTTGACTATTAGAGTCAACCAATTTTGCACTGGACATTTTGTGATATTCAATAAGTTATAGTATCATAGTTAAGATGTTAGACTTTGGAATCAATCAAACTCAGTTTGAATGCAGACTCCTTGACCTAAAGCAATTCAATTAACCTTTCTGAGCCTCAGTTTTCCCATATATAATTGAGCCATAAAAGTGTCTTCCTCAGAAGTTTGTGGTAAATAAAAAGACAGAAAGTGATATACATAGAATACTAAACTCAATGTGTCATACATAGTGAATGATGCATATTATTAATGTTATTAGTGTCAGGTGTTATCTATGTCTACTATGATAACAACTAGAGATGTTCTTTACCCTGGTCATGAAGAAGGAACTGAAATCTTATAGTGATCATTTCACTACATCTTGTCTGGATTTTTCAACTGTACCTCTCATATATATTGCTATGAGATTTACTGTGTGAGGACATATCTGTTTTATTGTCTAGTGGTCTGTGAGTTAATAAACAGTGTACATATGTCTAGACACACATATTGGGCGTATGTGTGTGCCTGTAGTATTACATATATTAACATACAATATTATACAAAAACAATATTATCCTCATAATAGAGGCCCAGTGCCCAGTGTACGAAATTTGTGCAATGGGGGGGGGGGGGGGGGGAGGGGAGGATCTCCCTCAGCCCAGCCTGCACCCTCTCCAATCTGGGACCACTTGAGGGATGTCTGACCACCCATTTAGGCCCAATCCCATGGGTGATCCCTCTCACAATCCAGGACTATTGGCTCCCAGCTGCCCTGCCCTGCAGGCCTGGTTCCCACCAACTGCCCTCCCCTGCTGACCCAGCCCTCCCCAAATGCCCTCCCCTGCAGGCCTGGTCCCCCCTAACTGCCCTCCCCTGCAGGCCTGGGTCCCCCCCCAACTGCCCTACCTTGCTGGCCTGGTCCCCCCCAACTGCCCTCCCCTATAGGCCTGGTCACCCCCAACTGCCCTCCTCTGCTGGCCTGGTCACCTTTAACTTCCCACTACTGCCCTCCCCTGCAAGCCATCTTGTGGTGGTCATCTTGTGTCCACGTGGGGGCAGCCATCTTTGACCACATGGGGGCAGCCATCTTGTGTCTTGGTGTGATAGTCAATTTGCATATTGCTCTTTTATTAGATAGGATATAAAAACCCAGGATCTGTAACATCCAAAACTACTGAAGGCTTGACTGAATGCCAGGCTAGGGGGCTGAGGGGGTGTGGCCAGCCTTCAAACCGTGGGTGGCCCTAGCCTAGGCCAGCCAGTGCCCCAGAGGGGACCCCAGCCATGATGGGGGTTGTGGCCAGCCTTCAGACCTTGGGAGGTCCCTAGCCCAAGGAGGCCTCTGAGCCGAGGACACCAGAGTCTGTTCTGGATTGAGGGCTGCACTCTCCTCATCAGCAACTCAGAAGCTGCCAGTGTCTAACTGCCAGTCTCCAGGAGGTTGGAGTGCGTCCACCGTCCACCAAAAATAGGACCATCCAACCATTCACAATGTCAGTGCGGGCACCAGTCAGTGGCTTATGGGGTGGAGGCTTGACCAAAACAAAACAGCAGAAACACCCTGCCCACCTTGGCAGTTGCAGTTGCAGTCCATGTGGGCCTGAGCAGTATAGAAAGCACTGCCTGCTCCTGGGTCCTGTCCTGGCATCGCCGACTCGCTCACCCTCAAGCCCCTCTGAGTCCTGACAGCAAAGTGTGTAGGTCATCCAGCAGGGGTTGTGCTGTTCTGGGTGCTTTTGCCGAAAGACACCCTTTGGGATGAATTCAGAGCCACATATCACTTCCCATGAGAATGGAAGAACCATGTAAAAGGAATTCAACCAAATCTTTCCACATCTCTTTTTATTCTTTTGAATCCATAAAATGACCTTAAAAAAAGCATTCGGGCCACCTAAGAGAGAATGCACTTTCTGGCCAGAGCATGCAGGATTCTTTAGCCCAACAGGTTAAAGGAAGCAGAGAGCTGGCACAATGGAAATGGCCCTGGTGTCCTATGAAGAGACCATGGGAATGGGGTTGCAGAAATTCCACAATCCCCTCTCCACCTTCTCCTTTGCAAACCACACCATCCAGATCCACCAGGACTGGAGGCAACTGGGAGTCGCAGCCATGGTTTGGGACGTGGTAAGCAAATCCGGGGGGGGGGGGGGGGGGGGCGGGGGCTCTGAAAATATCTGCAATTGATTATAAGACTGGTCTTTATTTAAAAGGAAATAAAAGAACAGCTTTGTTGAGATAAAATTCATATACTGTACATGTCACCTAAAGTGTACAGAGAACTGCTTTTTTAAAGTAAATTCAGAGTGACACAACCATCACCATGCTAAATTTTTAAATAATTTCATGACCCTACCCCCTCCAAAAAAAAACTTCTGCCCACTAGAATCACTTTCCTGATCATCTTCCCCAAAAGAGACTGCATTTTAAGGGTGGATAAAGGAAATTTGAGGGAAGTTAAAATACTGCACAAATGATACTGTAAAATGACAAGCCCAATGTGATGATCATGTGTTTTCTTTTTTTAATTTTTTTTTATTGATTTCAGAGAGAAAGGGAGAGGGAGAGAGAGATGGAAACATCAATGATAAGAACCACTGTTCAGCTGCCTCCCGCACTGGGGATGGATCCCACAACCTAGGCATGTGCCCTTGACCAGAATCAAACCTGGGACCCTTCAGTCCACAGGCCAGCACTCTCTCCATTAAGCCAAAGTGGCCAGGACCATGTGTTTTCTTCAAGTTCTGCATGGTTGTAATGGTCCCCAAATCTATACTAATAAAAGGGTAATATGCTAATTAGAGTGGACATCTTCCAGACAAAGCTGCAGCAGCTGTGAGGGCCAAGGCTCAGACAGCTGCGGGCAGCTGTGAAGGGCTGAGGCTCAGGCCGGCAGTGGCAGCAGCAGTGGGATAATGGGGACAGTGCCTTCCCCTGATTCGCCAGGTCACCTCCCACAGAGGGAGGTCAGACTGGAGGCCAAGGGAGAGGTGGTTAGGGGAGATTAGGCCAGCAGGGGGGTCAAGTTAGGGGTGATCATGCTGGCAGGGGGCCAAGTTAGGGTTGATTAGGCCAGCAAGGGGGCAAGGTAGGGGCGATGAGGCCGGCAGGCAGACGGCTTAGAAGCGATCAGGCAGGCAGGCAGAGTGGTTAGGGGCAATCAGGCAGGCAGGCAGGAAGGTGAGCGGTTAGGAGCCAGTGATCCCAGATTGTGAGAGGGATGTCTGACTGCCGGTTTTGGCCCGACAGGGATCGGGCCTAAACCGGCAGTCAGACATCCCCCAAAGGGTCCCAGATTGGAGAGGGTACAGGCCGGGGTGAGGAACCCCCCTCCATGCACAAATTTTGTGCACTGTGTCTCTAGTATTTTTATATTTACATTAAAATCATACAATGTGTATGTCCTCAAGCTCTTCCCTTCTACTGACCCTTCTACAAAGTCCTCTGGATTTTCCCTCCTTTTCTATACACTCTAATTAGTCAGACTACTAGTTAGTATTTGTGTGTTTTTTTTTTTGCTTTGTTTTCAGAAGTAAACAAAGGGAATGAGTGGTGATCAAGATGATGTGTTTGGTCTCAAGCAGCTTATGTGCTAGGAGGAAGGAGACCACACTCACTTAAGTAGTAATTTAGTAAGTAGTAATTTGATAAAGTAAGTGCAGAGAGTAGAAGGTTTAAGGGAGGTCATGGGATAGAAGATGGATATGCTGAAGCTTAGCTAGTTGGAAAAAACTTCCTCAAGAAAGTAACATTTGAGATGAAAAGGATTTTTGGTTGTTCCTTTAGACATTGGCCATGGGAACTGTGAGAAAGGGAGAATGGGGAGTAGAAAAAGAACCACATTGGTCAGGCATTGGAAAGTGTCTACAAAGCAGGCTAACAAATGCAGAGGGATTAGAGAGAGATGCTAGAATAGCTATGATATGTGAGGGAAATAGAAGAAAAAAGTATTATTTCAGACCTTGTGCCCTTTTATGACGTTTGAAAACTGCAGGTAAAATGCATGCACTATTTTGGAATCGTGTGATTTCTTTTTTCTTTCTTTCTATAATAGTGACGTCATTTAAGTAAAGAGTGCAGGACCTTGGCTGCCTGGGTTTCCATAGCAGCAGAGTTACTTCCTACTTCCTACTTCTGCAGCCTCATTTTTCTCAGCTATATATTGGGGGAAATAAAAATGCCAAGCAGTCTTGTCCTGAGGATAGAATGGTGTAATATTTGTGAATGCTTTAAAAACCATTTGACATAAGTGTTAGCTATTATTTTATTGTTAGTGTTTGTTAAAGTATTTGTGTCGATAAATGCATCCTCTCTATAAAATTAATTACTTTCACCCGACAGTGTCTATGCAAGAAAATAATTATTTTCTGATTGGAATTATTTTAAATATCATTCCCCAATTTCAGAAAGCTGTTGCAAATACCATGCAGCACATTCAACTATCAGTTACATGTACTCAATTTGATCACATAAGAGTCAACATCATTTAGTTTATAAATACAAGTACCCAATAGCCTGTTAAAAGTAGAAGGAGAAGAAACTAATTAACAACTTCATAAATGCAAAGAGGCATAAGGAGGCTAGGGCAAAACAAAAGGTTTGACGATCTGTGTTTTAAATGAGCTATTTTTCTTGTTTAGATAATGAGATTTAAGAAAATTCTTTCACACTTTATAAAACCAAATCATACTTTTTAGAACTGCTATGTATTCATTTTTTATATATTTATTTACTGCCTAGTGATTTTCAGACTCTGTAGAGAGAGAATTGATAAATTGGTGGTTTTTATCCTCCAGGGGTCATCGCTTTATCAAGGAAAAAAAACATGCATAATTAATGATATTACAATGTGATGAGTGCATTGCAAAGATATGAATAAAGAGTTCTGAGAGCACTGAGATAAGTGCAATTAATAACATTTTTTAGGGGGAGGCATGTGAGTTTCACCTGGAAAGATGAGTCAGGTGTAATTACCTGGCCGAGAAGGAAGGAAGAAATAATTCCAGACAGAAGATTGAGCATGAGCTAAGTCCTGGAGCATACATAAATTGGTGGAATACCAATATGGGGGAAACGAAGGGAATGGTCAAATCATGGAAGGTTTTCTAGGTTATGCCAGGGACATTGAATTTTGTTTATTTCCTTTAGGAGAGCTATCTTATGCTTTTAAGGAAGGACAGGTCATGAATGGAGTCATCTATAAAAACAATTATTGTGGACATTCCTGTCTAGAAATGACATATAGGCTAGAGACTGGATTTTTCCTGGCTGAAAAAATAATTTTTCTGGGGAGTGGTGATGTCACGTAAGGTTTGTACAGCCCTTCATAGATACTCCATGAAATGCTTTACACGTTTTCATGCCATCTACACTTTACCACAAAACTATTAACCAGAGATCTTCATTATTTCTGTTTAACAGATAAGCAAACTGAAATGCAAATTCTCAGTATGTAACCCAAGGCTCACAGAAAATACACCTCTCCTTTGTGTGTCTACAACATAAATAGCACCCATTTTCAAACACGGGTTTTGAACCACTTGAAAGTAGAGCAAAGCATACAGATATAGCCCAAAATATCTCATTGGCTATTATCAAGGATGGATAAGATCTGAAGATGTGGCTTTAGATCTGTTACCTAGATGGCTTACTATTACCCATGGGTGGGAACCTTTGTTCTGCCAAGGGCCATTTGGATGATCTATAACATCATTTGAGGGCCATACAAAATTACCAACTTAAAAATCAGCCTGCTCTATTTGGTCAAACATTTAATTACCTCATCCCCAATGCCTTGGCAGAGCCAGACCAGATAATTTCCAGAGGCCGGATGTTCCCCATCCCTAAACCAACATTACATGAATGGACTTACCCAATCCCAAGCAGGTGTGGACCAGGGCGCAGGATTAATCACTTAGAGTAACTCTGTCTGGGCAAAATGGCTTAAAGTGCCATTTGACACATGTAGGCTGGAGCCCCAAGAGGAAGAAATACAATACAAAGCTGAACATACCCATTCTTCTCAAATTTACCTGTGTGATGGTCACTCCAGATTCCCCAACATGAAGAGCATAAAGGAGTAGAGAACGCCCAGAAGTGTGACAATGTCATTCCCTACATTTCTACTCTGTCTTTGAACCAGTTAGTTACTCTGGATCTTGTGTTGTTTTCATTTTACTACACTAATATTAATTCTGGGTCCTTGATCCTCATTCTCCTCCTCCCTCACTCCCAAACAGGACATCTATAATAATAAAAGCAAATTATGCTAATTAGACTGGACAGCCAAACGATCTTCTAAATGTCATTCCAGACGTCCTTCCGGATGAAGCTGTGGTGGCGGGGACGAAGGCAGAAGCAGTTCAGGGTGATCAGGCAGTTAGGAGTAATATGGCAGGTGAGCAGTTAGGGGTAATAAGGCAGGCCACAAAGTGGTTAGGGGCAATGAGGGAGGCAGGCAGAATGGTTAGGGGTGATCAAGCAGGCAGGAGGAGTGGTTAGGGGTGATTAGGCAGGCATGCAAGCAGTTAGGAGTATCAGGCAGGCAGGTGAGTGCTTAGGAGCCAGTGGTCCTGGAATGCAAGAGGGTGCAGGATGGGCTGAGGGACCCCTCCCCTGCATGAATTTCATGCACTGGTCCTCTAGTTTGAGATAAAAAGGAAGCCAGAGACTACTGGTTGGAGGACAGCTGAGTTTGAAAAAAGAGGAGCTGGTTCTTGAGTGGCTGCAGACTTAGGAATGCAGACTCGTGGAAGGCTGTTCCAATGTAGACTTGAGGCTCCACATGCTGGGTAAAGAAGAATGCTCTGTGGTCTTCCTGCAAAAGCGCTTTCTGAGTGAAAGTTGCCAGGGAGCCTTAGTGGCATCCAAGAGGGAGAGAGATTATGCAGCCTGCTGTGCTTTTCTAAGGAGGGAGATTTTCAGGACTCTACTTAAAACACACACAACAACATCATTGACTTTGTTAAAATTTAAAATCTGACATTACGTTTCCGTGTGGACTTTTTTAATGGGCCAGGAGGGTGAAATTACAGCATCAGTGATGTCTCCATTACATCAGCTGGGGAGTGAACCAAAAGAAGAACTCCTCTCCTTCCTAAATAATTATACCACGATGCATATTTTGCTTAGAAAATGGTGTTCTTTTTTAACTTAGCCGCACAATGAACTTGGTGAAGTGTGCACAATAAAAGAGGTTACTAATTTGAGCTGCTTTTTACCTAAGAATATTTTGTATTACAGCACTTCCATAGTCTTTAACACACTGACATTATGTAAATTAAATATGTTAATCTGCCACTCTATGAGATCTTCTCCCATTTAACCCCCCCCCCCTTTTTTGCTATCCAAGAGAAGAAACAAAAAGATTAAAAAAAAAAAAAAAAGGATGTAAGAAAAGATTCCTGCCAAAAAATAATAGCTATGTTCAGTGTTTTCCCTGGTTTCTTATTGTTTAAATTGTGCTTCTCCTGCCAAGGTCTCTTAAAGTGCATTACCTCTACATGCTAATAAACTAATTAAAATATGAATAAGTAAAGAAAATATTTCCTATAAACTTTTTTTCACCTTTTCTGGTGAACTTGGAGTTCGTTTTTATGAACTCAGAGTAATCAAGATGATGTCTTTTACTTTCTTGCTTTCTTGCTAGAAACATTTCAACTCACCCGCCGTCTTCAGTGTGAACCTAGAACAGGTAGCGTCCCTATGAATTAAAACAGACATGTTATTCAGGCTCAAGAAGAATACATTGGGATGCAGCCTTGTTTTTGATATCTGTTAACTTCTCTGTGCCATAACTTCTCTGTGCCGTAACTACTCTCATGTAAAATGGGTATGAATATACTTCATGTCAAAGGGGAATGATAAAAAGGAGATGATGGTTCTGACAAGGCTTTCCTTTCATCTGTCTATCCCTGGTATACAAAAATGACATCTGACTCATCTTTTATCCTAATTATTTAACCCAGGTCTGGAGCATAATGGAACCTGAGAAAATGTGTTGAGCGTTATGGAGTAAGTTAGACTGTGGAGGTCTGTGACAGCTGATCTGAAATATGGCTGGGAAGAGCTTGACCCAGCTCTCCTCTTCCTAATGTCACTCTCGATTCCAATACTTACAGGCTATTGTTGTTCCTTGTGATTAAGACCCTACCAGTGGTCGGCAAACTCATTAGTCAACAGAGCGGCAAACCGCGGTTCGCGAGCCACAGCTTGCTGACCACTGTCCTAGGTAAATAAAGGAAACCTAACAGGAACCAAGACATGAGGCAAAAATCTGGGTTTGTGAGAGATATTTCTGTTGCCTAAATGTTGCTAATTGAATTTCTTAACCATTGGGTATTTAATGAGTGACCAAGAGCACACTATAGGCTACACTTAGAAGTAATGCTTAAAATGCCATTTCAAATTGAGCAGATCCTGCACTAACTCACATATAGTGGATCCTTATGGAGGAAGAGACTGCATTATCACTCACCTGCAATACCAGCCATTGTGAAAGAGCCTTTCTTGAAGCATTTTAAAAAATATATGTATAATTGATTTTTTTAAGAGAGAGAAGAAGGTTAGCTGGGGAGCGAGATAGAAGCATTGATGAGAGAGAAACATCAATAGGCTGCCTCCTGCACGCCTCCTACTGGGGATTAAGCCCACAACCCTGGCATGTGCCCTGAATGGGAATCGAACCAGTGACCTCTTGGTACATGGGATGATTCTCAATCCTGAGTCACTCCTGTTGGGCTCTGGGAGCATTTAATCTATGTAACTATCTATGAGGGATAAGGAATAGTGTTTCCATTAGCAAATAAGGAAAAAGAAAGGAACAGTACTTGGAGCTCAGTCTGTATACACGGATTTTATGTATAACTTGTGCAGGATATTATGTGCCTAAATAAGGTAATATCATTAAAAGGACAAAGAGGCTGATAAAAGTAATTGATTCAAGCACCTAGGTAGGTAATTAATATAACAAGGCCAGAAAAGGAACCCAGTGTTATGCATCAGGATGCCCCTTGTGGAAAGTAGATGGGTCCATAGGATCTGGGAGCTGCATTATCAGAGAGTTTCATAACTCAGAAAGTCTTGGGCAAACATCTACTGAGTGGATTCTCCTTACTGTGGCCTAGGGCTGAAAGATCTTTTTCTCTTCATCTAACACCTTTAATGTCTTTTAGAAAGACTGGAATGACCAATTTTATTCTATAAAGTCTGATCTTTCCACATGTGGTGTCATTGAGAAATTGAGTTTAGTATCACTTGATTGCAACTGTATAATTTTACTATAAATAAAAAGTCTTCCAGGAACACATACTTGTTCATAATGCTTGATGCCTGGGATCTTGCTCTCATCTATGAGAGGGATTTATGGCACAACTATAAAATTAAAACCAATGTCTTTTTTCTAAGCTTCCAAGTTATGTTTATGGGTTCCTGGAATAGTATGTAAGTCTTCCTGATGAGAAGAGAAAAAATCAAAGTATCAATTTTAGGGTGCAGGAACAAATTTGGCAGCCTCAAACACAGGCCTGCTCTTGGTATCAAAATATAAATACGGCTCCTTTCAAATTGTGTTCAGCCTTTGTCATGACCCATTTACCCCACATTCACCAAATATCTGAGTGACTGATGAGTCAGGGTGTATCACAGTGGAGAGCTATTGATAAGTAAAACATCTGTAGTTCATGCTCTCAAGGAGCTTGCAGTCTGTGAGAAGAGATAGGCAATGATCAAGTAAAGAAATAATTCATCCCGGCCAGTCTTGCCCAGTGGCTGAGCATCGACCTGTGAAACAGGAGCTTATGGTTTGATTCCTGGTCAGGGCACATGCCTGGATAGAAAGTTTGATCCCCAGTAGGGAGCATGCAGGAGGCAGCTGATCAATGATCCTCTGAAATCACTGATGTTTCTCTCTCTCTCTCCCTCTTCCTTCCTCTCTGAAATAAAATATATATATATAAAAAAGAAATAATTCATGATACAATTACTCATTGTGATACATTTGATGGAGGAATCAGATAAGGTTTAGTGACAGAGTAACAAAAGAGAACTGCTTATATATGGGATAATATTCAAAACTCTAGGCTGGGAAAAAAGAATCAAATTTAAGACAATGGAAGAAGAGGATTTTCAAGGCGGAGAGAACATAACTTAAGCTGGGAATTCCACATCTTCCGTGGGAAAGGAAACCTCCAATATGTGTGCTTTGTGGAGTTTTCAGGCACTAGTCCATGGCTCTCTACTCTTCCTTTTGGGCTATTTTTTTTAAATCTTGGTCTCTCCATTGGTGATACCCACATCTTTGTCTCTACTCTAGATCCCTCCTTTGAGTTTTAGATTTTAAATCCAATTTGTTCATTGAGTACCTCAAACCAGATATCTCACAGTTTTTCCAAAGTGACTGACCAAAATGATATTATTTTCTTCCTCAGTCCTTCACCCTATCCTTTATTCTGTCTCCTTTGTCTACTTCATTCTCATGTACAATTAATATCTAAAGTCCCTCAGTTTATCCTGAGATTTTTTTTCTCCTATATGTTTCCCACCTACCTACCCTATTGGCCTTTTCCTCTTAGTCCTCTTTTCATACCTGCTGCTTCCTCCCTACTTAGGTTTTTGTCACCTCATTCTTGGCCTGTTATACTAGCTTTTTATTTGGTGTTACTGGAAATCCTATCTAATAAAGAGGGAATATGCTAATTGACCATCACTCCGTCACAAAGATGGCTGCACCCACAGCTGAGGCCAAGTTCCCTTAAGGAGCCTTAAGGAGCAATCATCAGGGACCTGAGGCTACACCCTCCCCTGCCCCTATGGGGCTTCACAGGGGACCTCAGGCCACACCCCACATGGCAGGGCTTAACGAGGACCTCAGGCCTCGCCCCCTGCCCTGCCAGCAGACTGGGGGACCTCAGGGCGCTCCTCCCACCCCATACCAGGCCCGGAGACCTCAGGCTGCACTCCCCGCCCCAGCACCAGGCCAGGGGACCTGAGGCTGCACCCCCCTCCTGGCAGGGCTTGACAAGGGACCTCAGGCCATGCACCCCACCCGGCAGGGCTTGATAGGGGACCTCAGGCTGCACTCCCCACCCCAACATTGGGCCTGGGGACCTGAGGCTGCACCCACCTGCCTGGCAGGGCTTGACAGGGGACCTCAAGGTGCGCTTCCCGTCCTGGTGCTGGGCCAGGGGACCTCAGGCTGCACCCCCTGTCCTAGCACCAGGCTGGGAGACCTCAGGCCACACCCCCCACCTGGCAGGGCTTGACAGGGGACCTCAGGCCATGCCCCCCACCCCAGTACCAGGCCAGGGGACCTGAGGCTACACCCCCATGCCTGGCTGGGCTTGAAAGGGGACCTCAGGTCATGCACCCCACCCAGCAGGGCTTGGTGAGGGACCTCAAGGTGCACCCCTAGTGCTGGGTCGGGGGAACTTAGGCCATGCCCCCGCCCAGTGGGGCTTGATGGAGGACCTGAGGCTGTGACCTCCTCCTGGTGCTGGGCCTGAGGACCTGAGGCTGCACCCCCTCGCCTGGCGGGACTTGATGGGGGACCTCAGGCCATGCCCCCCACCCAGCAGGGCTTGACAGGAGATCTTAGGCTGTGCGCCCCACCTGGCAAGGCTTGACAGGGGACCTCAAGATGCGCTTCCTGTCCTGGTGCTTGGCTAGGGGACCTCAGGCTGCTCCCCCCACCTGGTGGGGCTTGACAGGGGACTTCAGGCTGAGCTCCCCATCCTGGCACCAGGCCAGGGGACCTCAGACCGCACCCACTGCCCAGTAGGGCTTGACAAGGGACCTCAGGCCATGCCCCCCGCCCTAGCACCAGGCCAGGGGACCTGAGGCTATGCCCCCCTGCCTGGCTGGGCTTGAAAGGGGACCTCAGGCCATGCCCCCCACCCAGCAGGGCTTGACAGGGGACCTCAAGGTGCACCCCCAGTGCTGGGTTGGGGGAACTCAGGCTGCACCGCCACCCAGTGGGGCTTGACGGGGGACCTCAGGCCATGACCCCTACCCCGCAGGGCTTGACAGGAGATCTCAGGCTGTGTCCCCCTGTCCTCGCGCTGGGCCAGGGGACCTGAGGCTATGGCCCCTGCCCAGTGGGCTTGACAAGGGTGGGACTGGCCGGGTCTAGATCTAGCCCAATAGGGGGTGGCAGCCGGGTCTGGGTCTCACTCGATTTTGAGGCACATGTGGGTGGGTGGGGACTTGACTCTGGGTCCCGTGGTGTGCCCCAGACTCTGACAGGAGGAAGGTTTTCATATACATTTTACTAGTTTTCTTTCACCCCTGACACTTCTATTATAGAGAAAGGGCAACTAGCAATATCAAATTATTTCCTCTAATTAATCCCCTTTTAATGTGCACGAATTTTGTGCATGGAGCCACTAGTGATTTTTATAAATTCCAAATCTATTATGTCACATCCCTACTCAAACCACTAGTGATTTCTCATTGCCCATGACAAAGTTGAAGTTCTTATTGATGTAGAAAACCCTTCTCTATCTGGAGCCAGAATATTTTTCTTGACTTCTGCCCCAATACTTATCTATTCTATAATTGTATTACTTTGTTTATTAAATTTATTTTATATTAAGTATATTCTAGCCATTAAACAAAAAAGAATGTGCTCACACCCCTGCACCTTTGCCCATTATACTTTGTGTCATACCTCAGACCCCTTTTCCCATATTAGATTGAGTACTTAGAGGCACCATCTCTCATAGCAGTTAGTACACCGTATTGGACTCTAATTATGCTTGTGTGTTTTTTCTCATGGCCATGACTGGTTTTGATCCAGAAATGTCCCCTTCTTTATTGCATTATTACATCTTCTAACCATGGAAACCCATAGCAGGATATTCAGTAGAACATGTGTTCTGGAATGGATGAGTGCATGAGTTGTCAGTGGACAAACATGTCTTTCAGGGATCACTTTCTTTCACGATTCTGGTGACTTTAAAATAAATGACATAGTCATATATAAAATAGAGAAATCACAACCTCACTTACATGTCAAGTTGTCATTAGATAGAACTAGTTGCATTGAAAAGAATGTAGCTGAAATCAGTAAGCACATGTCTATTCTCAAAGCGCTGTTTCCTTCCAGGCAGTGTGATGAGAACAGGGGTTGACATTCTCTTCTGTCTGAAAAGCAGGCCTTCATATCAGATGCTGTTGATTGTTTAATCGACTGTTACAGCAATAGGGCCATGAGCAGAAAGTTCTGGAGGGGATGGAAAGAGAGGAAGCTTTGGTCTCTGAATGAATTAACCTTATCATTTAGTCAGCACCATTCAAAGGTGCCTTATAGTTGTTGAAACCATACACACAATTTAGAGCTATTTTTAATCTATGATACTCTGGAGTCTTTGAAAAGGAAAGCATATTCTAACTACTCCCTATTGGGCACCTACTAGTTCCAGGTTTACTAGGGGGGAAATAAAAAAAAGTAAAATGAGGAGAAAAAGTCACATATTAAACTCTCTAGAGTAGTGATTCTCAGTTAGGGGTGATTTTACTTACCAGGAAATATTTGGCAAAGTCAATAGACACTTTTATTTATCACAAGGTAGGTGCTATGGGCAGCTAATGGGTAGTGGCCAGAGATGCTGCTAAACATCATACAAGGAACAGAATGATCTTTCCCTAAACAGAGAATAATCCAGCCCAAAATATCAATAGTGCCGAGGTTACAAAATCCGGCTCTCTAGTCAGTGGCATT
The DNA here is from genome assembly GCA_026230045.1 of Corynorhinus townsendii. Lineage (NCBI taxonomy): Eukaryota > Metazoa > Chordata > Mammalia > Chiroptera > Vespertilionidae > Corynorhinus > Corynorhinus townsendii. The sequence continues at coordinate 11,337,659 of JAPDVU010000011.1, read as the reverse complement.
AATTGATTCTGTGACCTTAAGAGAGTCACTTATAATCTCAAGAACTCATTAACTCATCTATGAAAGAAAGAGGTTGGACCAGAAGGCTACTGAATTTTCTTGGATGTTTGGTCTTACAAAAACCTGACCTAATATGGGATAGAAATGTGAAGACAATAATGAAAGAGAAAGCAAAAACTAGCACAGGTAAGAACACAAGGCAAAGGTGGAAATCAGCATGCACCTTTAAAACGGCATTTGTTTTGCCGCGGAAGATGAACCTTAGCTGGAGGGATTTGAATGAGGCTTTACAACTGAGCAGGGGTCTTCTCTAGAAAACCAGTTTTAGGAAGGATGCCATGGACCCTGATAACTCTTCTTCCCCCATTTCATGGATGAGGAAAATTAAAGAATCACCTCATCCACTGTCAGGGGCAAAGACAGGTCTCTCCACTCCTCTGGAAGACTTTGCCCCCTTTACCTCCCAAATCCTGTTCTAAAGCTTACATCTTACTAGACCCCCAGAAGTTATGAGCCAACTGTCAATTTGGAATCAAAAGATCTGGTCACGAGTCCTTGAGCAAGCTGCTTACTATGTTCTCTGACCTACGCATATTTGCCAAGCTTTCCTGGTTGTGAAGGTGCCATCTTCTGCCCAGGTCAGAGTTTGAAACTCCAGTGCTGCCAGGACCAGGCCTTGAATGAAATCTGCAGCAGTCCTGCTGGGGTCAGACCAGCCATGGGGTTCATGGCCCATCTGGAGGGGTGGCAGCTCCTCTGCCACCCTGCCATGGCCTTCCTCGGATGTTGGCCTAGTTGGCCAGAGCATCCAATTTGGAAGAGGAGGTAGAAATCCTGAGTTTGTTTAATTGGTTGATAACCAATTTAAAAAACACAAAAGACTTCAAGCATCTCTGGGCTCTACATTATCCTTCTATGAAGAAGTGTGGACTGATGATCCAAGATGGCGGCGTAGGTAAACACCTAAACTGCTGCCTTGCACAACAGTTTCAAAACTACAACTAAAAGACAAAACGTCTATCACCCAGAACCATGGGAAAGCTGGCTGAGTGGAAGTTCTACAACTAGAAGGAAAGAGAAAAGAGCATTGAGACGTGCACGAGCGCTAAAAAGCTGAGGTACAGAGGCGTGTGATCCGGGCTGGCAGCAGGCATTGCTTTTTTCAACCTGAAGGGAGACAAGCCCCCGATTACTCTGAAATCCAGTCTCTGGGGAGACACAGGGGACCCAAACTCCTACAGGGAGAAGCTGGACTGTCTGCCATTGAGGGTGGCTTGCTTGCAGAGCTGCGCGCAGGAATAATTGTTTACTGCACCGGGGCACGGGACTCAGGGATGCCGTAGAGGACGCAGAGCCGGCTAACTAGCAGCCATTGCTGCTACAAACCCACCCAAGCTCCAAGCAGCGGATTTAGCATAAGAAAGGCCTGCCCTATCGCAGTTTAACCTAGCAAACTTGCAGCCCAGGTCAGACAGCTCCAAAACCTCCAAACCCCAAGCAAAGAGGAGAAAACTGTAGCTCTCACTGTAGCTCCTGCTGGGTGGCCTCAGACAGTAGCTGACCTGCACCCCATTGGAGATCCAGAAGCCAGTGTACCTAGTGGTCAGTGTGAGACACCAGCTTTCAACTCCTCACATCCATAAGTGACACATTCAAGAGGCAGACTCAGTGAGCACCAAAGCCCCACTGAAACAAGTCCTGCCCCATAAGCGTGTCTTCAGCGCAGCAGTTCTTCCATTATAGACACAGCGAGTGCTCACAGCTAATTGGCCTGGAGGTCAATTCCTCCCAGTGTACCAACAGCAATTAAGGCTTAACTACACCAAGACTTTGCACTCAGCCCACAAAGGGGTGTGCCAAGAGCATCCACCTCATGTGATTGAGGAGGCTGAGCTACTGCCCTCTAGAGATCACCTACCACACAAAGCTACTCCATCAACACAGGGAAGCAGCCAAAATGTGGAGACAAAGAAACATGTCACGAATGAAAGAAACGGAGGAAAGCAAACTACTGGATGACATAGAGTTCAGAACCACATTTATAAGGTTACTCAAGAATCTTCTTAAAACCGCTGAGAAACTTGATGAGACCTTTAAGGATCTTAATGAGAATGCCAAAAAAATGGAAAAGGACCAGTCAGAAATGAAGCATACACTGTCTGAAATAAAGAATATACAGAAACTCAACTGTAGATCAACGTACCCCAAGAATCAAACCAAAGATCTGAAATATGTGGAAACAAAAAACATCCAACCAGAAAAACAAAAAGAAAAAAGAATCCAAATATATGAAGATAGTGTAAGGAGCCTCTGGGACAACTTTAAGCGAACCAACATCCGAATTTTTGGGGTGCCAGAAGAAGGGAGAGAGCAAAATATTGAAAACCTATTAGAAGAAATAATGACAGAAAACTTTCCCTACCTGGTGAAAGAAATAGACGTACAAGTTCAGGAAGCGCAAAGAACCCCATACAAGAGGAATCCAAAGAGGACCACACCAAGACACATCATAATTAAAATGCCAAGGGCAAAAGACAAAGAGAGAATATTAAAAGCAGCAAGAGAAAAACAGTTAATTACCTACAAGGGAGTACCCATACGACTGTCAGCTGATTTCTCAACAGAAACTATGCAGGCCAGAAGGGAGTGGCAAGAAATATTCAAAGTGATGAACAGCAAGAACCTACAACCAAGATTACTCTACCCAGGAAAGCTATCATTCAGAGTTGAAGGTCAGATAAAGAGCTTCACAGAGAAGAAAAAGCTAAAGGAGTTCATCACCACCAAACCAGGATTACATGAAATGCTGAAGGGTATTCTTTAAGAAGAGGAAGAAGGAGAAAAAGGTAAAGATAAAAATTATGAACAACAAAATGACATCAAATACATACCTACCAACAAGTGAATCTAAAAATCAAGTGAATAAAAAATCTGAAGAACAGAATGGACTGGTGAATATAATAGAATCAGGGACATAGAAAGGGAGTGGACTGACGATTCTCAGGGGAAGCAGGTGTGAGGGGTGTGGGAAGAGATTGGACAAAAATCTTACTCCTATGGATGAAGACAGTGGCAGGGGGTAAGGGCATGGGGTGGGGTGGGGAATCAGGTGGAGGGGAGCTATGGGGGGGAAAAAAAGAGGAACACCTGTAATAATCTGAACAATAAAGATTTATTTAAAAAAATAAAAAGTTAAAGTTAAAACAAAACAAAAAAAAAAATGGCATTTGTTTTAAAACATGTCCTTGGTATAAAATGGATCATGCAGGCATTTTTTGCACATATAGTTTCTGATATTCTGATATGAGGGGAAAGACTGTGACAATTGAAGAGATGCCCAATAGGATATAAGATTCTTTAGAGCTTCTTTTTCTGCAGATTCAAAATTACCCAAGTCCCAGGGAAAGGCCATTTGATGTGAGATGACAGCAGTGTGTGCCACTGAAAAAGACAGACTCAGGTACATGGGGGTGGTTTGCTGAAGGATTGAAAGGAGGTATTGGTGTGGAGAATTTACTTTCCGTTCAGTTTCACATTTTAGTGCCATGCTCCCCTTCTTCCTGCCGTCGGTGTAATAACCGTGACCCCAATTCACAGTTAGACTCTCCTGGTACTGACAGAAGTGCTTCTCAGAATAAATGGCCTTGCATTGCTAGGTCAAAAAAGTGCAGTATGGGAAAGAGATAAGGAAGACCTGCTGACAGTACCTTAATTCTTCGAACCCTACAAGTGTGAAGGAATTGATTCTTTGCTCTGGTTATGTATTCTGGTAAAACAAGCTACATAAACCATCAGGTTATTATGAATAGATCTCAAGAGGTGGTGGTCACATCACATCAGGGGCGCTGGGCTCTGCTCCATGGTGGTCTGGGGACTTGGGGAAGCTGGAATGGAGTACCTTGTTGGAATCTCTCTATCTTCCTCTCCCTGCTTCCCTCCTCTTGTCCTCCTCCCCATAACTCTTTTCCATGGGGCTTACTTGGGCTTTCTCACAACATGGAAGCCTTAGGGTAGTCATACTTCTCCCATAGTGCCCTGTTGCTCCAAGAGAACAAGACAGAAGCTGTCCGTCTTCTTAGTATCTGGGCATGGAGCCCACATATCAACTCTGCTGTGCTCAATTTGTCCCTGCAGTCACAGGCCTTCTCACATTCAAAGGGGGGTGCGATATGCCCCATCTGCCAATGGGAGAAGTGTCAACATTTGCATGACAAAAGTTGACGCTTTAAAAATTTATATTTATCGGGGTAACATTGGTTAATAAAAGGATAGAGCTTTCAAGTGACAGTTCTGTGATGTATCATTTGTATATTGCATTGTGTACCTAGCACCCAAAGTCAAATCTTCCTACACCATATATTTGACCCTCTTTACCCTTTACTACCCCCATATTACTCCTTCCTCTAACTACCCTACTGTTGTCTGTGTCTATGAGTTTGTTTGTTTGATTTTCTTGTTTGTTCATTAGTTGCTTTCAGTTTTATATCCTGCATATGAGTGAAATCAAATGGTTCTTGATTTTGTTTATCTGACTTGCTTCACTTAGATTATATTCTCAAGATCAATTCATGTTGTGGCAAATGGCAGTATTTTATCTTTTCTTACAGCTGAGTAGTATTCCATTATATATATGTACCACATCTTCTTTATGCAATCATCTGCCACAACCTAACTTCAAGTTACTCCTTTCTATACAAATGCCAAAAGTATGTTCTATATATTCTGTTGGGAGCATCAATATTTCATAGGGTTAAATAAGGGGAAAGAAAGAGGTGAAGGGAATTATAAAAAAAAAAAAAAGAACAGTCAAAAAATAAAAGACCTAACTTCATTGGAATCAATCACTTATTTTTTATTTATTTTAAAATTAACATTTACAGTATGATTTGGGCCCCTGTAGCTGAACTTGTTGGGCTCTTATTTCTGCTCTTACAATATCATTTATATAAGCATTATCATTGCAATTGTTGTCTTAATCTCTCTTTAAATGATATAGAAACTATGTCTCACTCAGAATTTTCACTTGTCCAATTATTAATAACCCTAAGAAATTACATTAATCCCTCTGAGTATCACTGCCCTCACCTGTAAAATGGGGATAATACAGTATTTACTTAATTTGATTATTGTATAGATGGCATATAATAAGTTATGTAAAATGACCATTGTTGGACACATAGCAGAAATGTTATGAAAATATGATGAATTAAATTGCAACTTCTCCAATTAAGGGCCACATTGACAATGTGCAAGTATTTTGGGGGAGGAGGGTGATTAAATATGTGAAATTGAAATAAACCTTTTGGTGTCTTGAATGAATGCGCAGTGCGAGGTATCGGATTCATCTCTTTTTATTCTCTATTTTACTTTCTTGATAGTTGATTTCATCTATCCCCTTGGTATAAATCATCCTTTTTATGTGTGTCTGTAAAATTTCTCTCTCTGGTGCAGACTTAACTTTTTAAATTCCAGACAGGTGCACAAAAGCTCTTTAAAGTCTCCATATCCAATGCTCAATTCATGTCATGAGGATTTTTTTGACCTTTAGTTTGATCATGCAATTCAAGAAGTAGTGCAATAAATAGAGCAGAAAATGAAACTTTCATTAACTTCATCTGCAAATTAAAATAATATTTTGCCATCTATACTCTCAGGTGTATTTCTCTTCATGTGTATGTAGCTAGAGATGGAAAGCTTGATGTTTAAGATATAGAAGAACTGAATAAGTTTATTTTGCAAAACAAAATAGAAAATGTATTATTATTATTTTTTTATTATTGATTCCTAAGAGACAGGAAGGGAGAGGGAGAGAGAGAAACATAGATTGGCTGCCTCCCGCATGCACCCCAACCTGGAATGGAACCCCCAACTTAGATATGTGTCCTGACCTTGAATCAAACTGGTGACATTTTGGTGCAAAGGGATGACATTCAACAAACTAATTCACACTGGCCAGGTCAAAAAAAAAAAAAGTACTATTATATGTGATTTGAAGATCAATTACAATATACCATGTGAAAGTGACTGGTGCACATGAAATATTTGCTTTTTCTGTAAAGTTACCCAGTCTGGTATATTGCACATTGAATTCCTGCTCCTTCACTATGATTCTGCATTTTCATCACTACAATGAATAATATGTCTTAATTTATTTAAAAAAAGAAACATTGTTTGTTTATTTACTGTATATGCTATGTATGCTTCACAAGTACTAGATCTGCATAAAGGAAGTATACTTTCTTCTTTTAGGAGATTATGAGGGGAAGAGGCAAGACTATGACAAAAGTATCCAGTGAATAAACTATTGGAGTCATGGGCAAGCCTTCAAGCAGAAGGGCACAAGTGCTAAGTCATTAATACAGTGATGATGTATGTTAGTGTGTTTGTTGGCAACCCATTATGTTGAATCTTAGGGGAACTACACAGCAAAATCCCCTCAGGCTAGGGAAGCAGAATTGCTGGGATCCAATTCTAGCTATAACAGTAATGACATTAGGGAAAGTATAGCATCTTTCTAAGCCTCAGTTTATGCATCTGCAGACACATATGTTGTGGGAATTAAGTGACATAATACACATAAAGAACATGGAAGAGTGCCATGCATACTGAATATACCCATGCCAGTCAGAATTAAAAGGGGAAAGTGAGGGGAATGTGGCGGATGAGGGATGTTCAGTGAAGGACTTTGAGACTACCAGGAAATATGAAACTTCACATGCTAAGTGATGGGTAATTTTGCAAGACTTCTAGCACAGAGTGCCACAGTCAGGATTTAGACTTAGGAAAAAATTGGAACAAAAGAAGCTCATGCCCAGGCAGAACGCATTGGCTAGGCAGCACTGGCCTGACTGAGGGTGTGCCTGTGGTCTCTGACCAGTGTCACTGAATGCCTGGTAGAGTTTTTCCTTGTCATTATATAACAAGAGTTCACAAGTTCACAAGTTGTAGTTTGGGATTGAGAGACTGAAAAGACCTCCCATGCGTCGTCATTCTCCAGGTAGATATAACTACCCCAAAGTGTGTTTTAGATTTCAAGCTCAGAACTGAATTTGGAATTAATGTCTAATCATAAGTTTATGGCCCAGATTACATCAATTTTTTTTCATGCAAACTTCATACAAGGTTCTGAGTACTCCCTAATGCTAATAATAATAATAATAATAATAATAATCCATATTTATGAATAGCCTTCACAAATTTGTAAGAGGTTTTTTTTTGTTTTGTTTTGTTTTGTTTAGAAAATAAAAATAAAAGCAGCTCTCTAAATCACAGGGACTTTCCCTGTGATGTGGCTCAGTTGGTTGGAGTGTCGTCCCTACCCCGGCAGGTCTCTGGTTTGATTTCCAGTCAGAGCACATACCTAGGTTGCAGTTTTGATCCCCTGGTTGGGATGCATAGGGGGCAACCAATCTCCCTCCCTCCCTCCCTCCCTCCCTTCCTTTCCCTCTTTTCCTTTCTCTAAAATATCAATGAACATGTCCTTGGATGAGGATTAAAAAAAGAAAAATCAAAGGGGCTTAATTTATTTTATGATGTACATATTGAAGTTTTTTCGACTCCTGTATCCCAGTGAGCCTTGAATGTGAACTTCAGTAATTGTCCTGACACTTGTCAAGTCATAATGTGACAGAGTTTACAAGTTGTCAGCGAATCATCATTGAAAGTCCATCTCAGAGTTGGAGCCGAGTGAAGCCAGTGCCATCAGTGCATGGGCAGTGGAGTTCAAGGGTTGGGGCAGTCACTATCAGCTACAGAAATACACTGCGGATTTAATGAGGCACAAATGAAAAACAGATCATTTTGGCTGCGGATCTGAGAGAGAAGGTGTGGAGTCCATGCATGACTGAACAGGACTGCCAGACAAGTCTGATTAAGGCAATTCACACGTGAAATTCTATTATGAATAAAGGATTCCCCCTCTTTCCATGCAAATTACGTGAGGGAAATTTGTGAGTGGCCTTAATTAAAAATAACTGGTAGCTGATTGGCAGTCGGACATTCAGTTGGAGACTGGCAGCCGGCTGCTAACGGGAGAGGAGATGGAGAATTAATGACAAGTGAATAGCTTTGTAAGAAAAAAACGTCTGGGTGCAGGCTGTCAGTCATCCATCCTGTGCCTCCGTAATCAACAATTCTCCTGAGGATACAGTCTGCAAGGCTAGGTTCTGCAACACAGCAATCAATATCATGCTTTTTAGAGTCCAAAGGGACAGAAGACGTTGTCAACACTATGCAGGTGTGGATACAGCCAAGTTCTGCCTTTCCCATTAGCAAGCAACTTAATCTTCTCTGCATATATGATTTCCCTTAGAAGGCACACTGTCACAGTTATTAGCATACTCACGCCATGATAATGAGGGGGAGAAGAAGGGGGATGAAGGCACTAGAAGTCCCCTGGAACATTTTAAAGGTCACATAACTTTTAAAACTTTTGTGTTTTCAGCTCAGTGTGATAACAATGGATTTAAAGTAAAAATGAAACTGGATACATATAAAAAACCTGAACAATCTGTTATCATCAGTGAACTAGTATGGTAATATTATTGAAAATAAAATGAAACTTTACATTAACATTTTTTATTTTAATAATACATGTCTTTTATCTTGCATTGCACACACGTGTCATTCGAGGTAAATACCATGAGATAGGTATTATTAGTACTATTTTATGAATATTTAGGAAAACACCTGAAAAACAGTATGGTTAAAGTATTTCTAACTATAATGAGTTTATGGTATAGATTGCATTTTTTTCTTATTTAAATCTCTCTCACACACAAACACACATACACACCTCTTTCTACAGTGGATTATCTCTGTTTCTGCCAACACATATTTCAGAATTAAGGTATGAACTGAGAGTTACAAATTCAGAAAAATCAAAATTTTATATGTAAATCAATTTATATAGATTTTTAGAGAGAGAAGAAGGGAGAGGGAGAAAGACAGAATAGCTGGAGACTCCCAGCCAACTGAGCCACACAGGCTGGGACAACAATTGAAATTTTTATAGAAATAAAAATGGAATGTTTTCCCCCTAATATAGGAATAGGAAAAATAAAATAGAAGATGGTATGATATTACAATGTAGTAGCAGAGCTGAAGATAAGTCACACAGACACATGAGGTATTGAGTCTGAATTCTTACTATGTTATATTAGTACCTAATCTTTCCTCAGAGATCATCCACTTTTAATGTGGCCTTGATATTTCTTTTGTATGAAACACAATACTATGTATGCAGTAGAAAAAAAATCTTAAGTTTCTAGGAGCTTCTATTACCTAGAAATCCTAGAGGAAACACATTAAATAGGAGATGAAATTATGAAGCAGTTACTAGGTGTTTAATAAATTTGTTGTATGGCTGAATTAATGCAATCTCTCTAGAACATATCAATGTTCTAGATATTTATTTTCTATGTTTGAAATAAAACTCAAGAGTACCCAGAACATTTAAATAGAGTTGGTGAGACTTGACCAGCATGAGTATGAATTCTATTTCTATGTCACTACAGTTAAAACAAAATCAACAAATACAAAATAATTCATGTTAAAATAACTAGTGACTAAATAAAAGTAACATGTAGGCCCTGACTGGGTGGGTAGCTTTGTTGGTTGGAGTGTCGTCCCATATGCCAAAAGGTTACAGGTTCAATTCCAGGTCAGGCCACATACCTAAGTTGTGGTTTGATCTCAGTTGGGGTTTGTATTAAGAGGCATCCCTTCTCTCTTCCATCAACATTTATCTCTTTTTTCCCCTTCCTCTCTCTAGGATCAATAAAAGCATATTCTCAAGTGAGGCTTAAAAATAAATAATAATTAGAACTCAGTGAAAAGAATGAATGGGGAAGGTCAAGTTGTTTGGATTAAATGCCCTTATGGACATGCATCTGTCTGTAAGTGCTTTAGAATAAGCTGAGGTATAAATAAACTTTTCTCTTGTTTTTTTTTTCCCTTCTATCTCAACCTTTTCGCCCCCCCCTTTTTTTTTTACACCTTCTCTCCCCTCTCCTTTATAATACTAATCTCAGAGGTCAGCACTGTTGTTTCAATTTTATCGAAAAAGAATCCACAACTTAGGGCCATGAAACAACTTGCCCCAAACCTCAGGTAGTAAGTGATAGAGCTGGAAGCTGTACCTAGCTTGGTTTGCACCCAAATCACACGTTTAAAAATATGTCCTTGCTTCTCAAATTCTGGCCCGTTTATCCAATTTTGTCATTTTCTGGATGGAGATATCAAACTCTGGTTATTGAATCACTGAGGAGCCCAATTTAGTTTTAGTTTGAGAATTGCTAACATCTGAGTCTAAATATTTCACAAAGCCTACTGCCAATATATCAAAGCAGCCTTTGATAAAATGGTATATTTTTCTAACATGATTCTTTGGGGATAAAAATTTATGTGAGCCAAATCTACAGGTTTGTCATCTCTCTGTCTAGTGCCATTTATTTCAGAAATTGCCTGGAATAAGATACATAATCCTTACAGAGTAGCTGAGACAGGAAAGCCACTCAACTCTCCCTTGAGCCTGGAACCAAGACACCAAATGCTATTGGATTGAAGGAAGCTGTGCTTCTCTGAAGACACAATAATCTCTTACCTCCAATGCTCATTCTCTTTTTTTTTTTCATCTCTTGGTCAATTGCCATATATATATATATATATATATATATATATATATATATATATATATATATATATATATTACTTCTGCAGACACCTGACTAAATATGGCAGCTTCAGACCATATAAGAAAGAATGTGATGGGGTCCTCATTGGTAGTGGAAGGGGAGGGTCATGTGACCCTCCACCCACTTGGCTGAGGTTGTGATGGTTACCGTAGAAGTTAGTGGATGTCTCTAAAATGACAGAGTGAAGGATTGGGGAACAAATGATTAGCTTCTCTAGGTCCAATGTTGTCAGGCATGGAGGCAGGGTTAAGATAAGGACCTCAGGAGCTCATGGAATACAGGTCAGATTAGCAGGAGGCAAAGGTGTAAGGAACTGAAATATACAGTTTAACAAGCTTACTAATGTATACATTTTTTATTTATTTAAAATCTTTTTGTTGTTGTTGACTGTATTACAGATGTCTCCCATTTCTTCCTCTTTACCCTCGTAATGTGTAAATTCCTATTCTGATTCCCAAAAACTCTTCTTCAAATCTACCTCACAGAATAGGGCCATTGCCTTCACAGTTGCCTTTTTAGCCCTTCCCCTGTCTCTGCCAGATGAATTTCTGAGGAATCAATGAGAAAGAATAGCAGAATGAAGAAAAGAAAGTAGTTTTGTTTAGAGGGTGGGAGAAAAATGAAAGGAAACAGGAAGAGTTGAACCACATAAAACAGACAGAGAATAAGATATAAACAAATAAAGGGGCACATAAAGGGAATGAAAACCTCAGGGAGTATAGGTATAAAGAGGCAAAATACAGTATTGATGGATTTTTAAATTTAATATTTTTATTGGTCTGAACTTCTTAATGAAATGCTTGATTGTTTTTGATAAACTGTGGTATAATCAATATTGACATTTCTGGATTGAGAATTCATAGAATAAGGATCGGACAAAAGGAAGTGGCTATAGGTGTTTTCAAGTATGAAGAAGGAACATCTGTCTGAGGGAAAGTGAAATCCTCCAAGCACTTGATGTTCTTGGGCATGATCTTTGAATGAGCTTTAGGGATGTGGACTCCAGAGGAGTGGTAGTTAAGGGCGAAGGGAGAGGCAGGGGTAAGGAAACATTGAGTCCCCCTGAATGCCAAAGTGCTAAATAGACCTCTGATACAGCAATTAATTCTTCCCAAATCCTTCTGAGTTGTTAACCCCACTGAGGTGGAGTAATGTTATGTCCCACAGCTCAATGGTGGCCAGGCTTTCAATGAAATCCTTCCTAATTCCTAAATCCCAATTTACAAACCTTTCTCTCAGAGAGAACATAAATATATTTTTCTTATTTTCATTTATTTTTAAGATGTAATTTGTCTCATCAATAAATCTATAAACAGCCCCCCTGCAGTGGCTCAGCTGGTTGAGCATCATCCTGTGCACCAAGGCTGCTGATTGGATTCCCAGTCAGGGCTCGGATGGAAGGCAGCACATCCGTGTGTCTCTCTCACATCGATGTCTCTCTCTCTCACCTCCTCTGCCTTGTCATGTTCTCAGGTGAGGATTAAAAAAAATCTGCAAACAACAAGTGCTGGGGATGATGTGGAGAAAAGTGAGTCCTCATGCATTGTTGTTCCGAATGGTGTTAGTGCAGCCACTGTGAATAACAATATAGAGGGTCCTCAAAAATTAAACATGAAGCTGCCTTATGACCCAGCATTGCCCATTCTAAGTATACATCCAAGGAAACCCAAAACACTAATTTGAAAGATTATATGCACCACTATGTTCATTGCATCATTATTTGCAATAGCCAAGCTATGGATGCAACCCAAGTGTCCATCAATAGACAAGTGGATAAAAAAGCTGTGATATCTGTATACAATGCAATATTACTTTGCCAAAAAAAGTAACGAAATCCTACCATTTGCAGCAGCATGGATGGACCTAGAGGGTATTTTGCTAAGTGAAATAAGTCAGTCAGAGAAAAAAAACACACAAATGATTTCACTTACATGTGTTATCTAAAGAACAAAATAAAAAAATAAAATTGACTGATAGACTGATGGTCAACAGAGGAGAGAGGGGATGGGAGACTGGGTGAAAAAGGTGAAGGGGTTAAGACGTACAAATTGGTGATTATAAAGTAATCAAGGGGGTAGAAAGTACAGCATATAAAATATAGTCAGTGATAGTGTTACAGCTATGTAGGTACCAAGTGGATACTGGAAATATCAGGGGGAACACGTTAAGTATGATTTTCTAACTATGTTGTATACCTGTAACTAATACAAAATAATATCGAATGTGAACTGTAATTGAAAAAAATTTTTGAATGTAATTAGTTAAAATTTTACTTCATTCTTATACAGTTGACTTTCTACAATGCAAATAGTCAGAAACTGTGATTTATATTGTCTTAGAATATGAGTCAATCGTGATTTGGAATGCTGTGGTATTCATATGTTCTTGGCTCTTGGCTTCTATATTTTAAATAGAAATACTCTATTTTAATTTCTATAAATAGAAAAATTCCTTCATGCTATGTTTGGAATTGAATATTCTTTTATAAGGCTAGAGACCTTGGTAGGATTTCAGAACAAAAAAGTTGGGGCATTTATGAGTTTTTTCAGAAGTAAAAGCAATAAGTTTAACAATAAGGCCAAACTTCTTTCTGGGACGTTTTGGAGAGCTTTCAAGGAAAATGTGTATAACTGAGAACGTACTACAGAGAGGAATTCTCCAGGGAGATCTTTTTAAAAAGCACCAGGTGCAAAGGAAAAAAGGTTAAAAGTGTGAGCTGCTGAGTGACTGTCTGGTTCCAAATGCTGGCTTTATAGCTTTTCAGCTGCTGATGTGAGGGAGAAGACAATCTCTCCCAGTTTTCATCTCCTCATCTATAAAACAAAGTAATACTATTATTATTGCATAAACTTGCAGTGGGATTTAAAATAGTTACAATGTGATAAGCCCTTCTACCAAAGCCTGGGACATAGTAAGGGTGCTATAATTTTCTCTATTGCCATCATTCTCCTGTATGACTTTTTCCCTCTCCACATCTCCATTTTATGTCTTCCAAAGCATTCTCAGGAAACTGAAGACTATGCAGTAGAGATCTAGGGAGGTGATGACCTCATTTGCAACCACGCGGGGGGGTGGGGTGGGGGGGAAGAAACACTAGACGCAGGGCTGGTACACAACCCACTTGGGGTGTCTCTGTATCTGCACCTATCATGTGAGCTTCCACAAGCCCCATTTCCTCCAACTTTAAATCAGGGCATGCCAGCTCATTTGCTCAAAGCCCCTATAAGTCTGCAATTCACATTAAAATACTTGCTTAGTCATTTCCCACCATGTTGTTGAAATCATGAACCCAGGAATAAAGTCACGGAGGCCTTGTAAACAGCATCCTTTCATCATTGTTACATCACAATTAGTGAAACCTTGATTTTTTAACAATCGTTATATTTCACATTTCACAAACAATGGATTCCCCAGTTCTAGGGTCTGGAATACCATAAAAAAGGATATTAAGTATTTGTGTCAGAAAGCAAAATTAATAATATTTATAGGACACACGAATTAAAAAAACACACACCACTATTACTGTGCCATAATTAAAAAATAATAAATTTAGATACTTTTTATACACTTACTATGTAAAATGGACATGCAATCATTATAGGGTAAAATAAAAGAATTATGGTACCTTCAATTGACACGTAATTGGAAGGTCTGGGAATTACATCTAAGCACCTTTCATTCCAAAGACCTGCTTTTTCCACCATGGCATGAAAATGCCATCAAAACTCAGAGCATTATCAAAGGGAGTACCCATTTGGTAGTATCCTGAAATGGTATAAAGGCCAGGAAAATTAAAGCAGAGAATGATAACATTAATCTAACTGATTGTAAGCATGACTGGACTCTCATTATTGGTATTCTTCTGAGAATTTCAGAGTAGGAAAGGACCCAAGAGTCATTTAGTTCAGAGATTAGGATTCAGCAGGCCTAAGAGGTGCCCAGGAACTGAGACATTTTCCCATCACCAGGTGGTGCTAAAGGCTGACCAAGCTTGAGAACTACTCATAAGCCCCAGAGCTGCAGTTTTCAAAGCAGCAGTAGCAGCTCTGGGGAGCAGGTGAAAAGGCAACTTTCTCAGGCCCTGATTGGTAGTTACAGACAGACATGAGGATGCAAAGTGCAGCACCTGGGATCTAGTCAATAATACTGTAATAACTCTGCATGGTGCCAGGTGGTAGTGAAAATATTGGCAGGGGGGCACCTTGTAAAGTATGATTGTTTAACTGCTATTCTTTACTTGAAACTAATACAATTCATCTTTAATGTAAACTGTAATTGAAAAAAAAATTTAAAAGGAAATTCCAGGGTGGGGCTCAGCAACTTTCTGTCCACTTTATTTCCTCCAGCCCTCTAGGTTATTCTTAAGCCTGTACAAGTTTGAGAACCACGACTCAAGAGTGTAAAGAACAGTAGAAACATGGAGGACAAAGGGGAGAGACTCTGTGGTCAATGGAATGGAACGCTCTGATGGCAACAAGGCCATCATTTTTCTTCCTCTTAAACTCAGTAGAAAATAATACTGTAGGGCCTGTGTGCCCTGTGTAGGATCTACTCCCTCCATCACCCCAAATGTTCCATTTTGTGTGCACTTGAAGGAAATGGGTTTAGACACAAAAAAAGGAGAAATACTGTAGTTAACCATGCCTGATATCTGCTTGCCTCAGAAGAAAATGACAGAGGGAAAAAGAGTATTGCACTATACTGATGTTGCACTTTGGCCTGACTTGGGTTTGAATACAGGCTTAGCTACTTAGGGCGGTAACCTGGGCACACTGTTTGATCTCTCTGAGCCTCAGCAGTTGGGGACATTGCAGTCTACTTGGTGGCTGTGGTCCTACTGTGCGCTTCAGGGAGGGCCAGGGAAACGGGCCTCAAGCTTCTGCTTCCCCTTGATGTGCACAGGTGGGAAGAAAGCTATGGGGTGAAACTCAATGATTGGGACGTCATCAGGACCCATCAGAGCACTTTTGTGAATTTCACCCCCACACCAAACATACATTGTTCTCTATTAGAGACTTACTTTTTTTTTTTTTACTCAAAGCACTTGAAAAGGGGGCATAGGAATATCTGGGCCCTCTTGAAGTTAATTCGTCCCTTGCACCAGCCAAAATGGATGGGCGAGAACATCTGAAGTATTATCCATATGGACTACCCCCCATCTTCTAAGACCCTCTCTAACTTTCAGTTCTCTCCCATCATTCCTCCATGTACTCCTATTTAAGACTATTTCCTCTTCCTCAAAGAAACTCAGTGCTTCATGGCTGAGAAAGAAAAAGTCTCGCCCACCCATTGTCCCTTATTCTGGTAAGCCATGCCATCTCCAGCATTGACAATGCTATTGGGGGGTTTGCTCTCCCCAGACTTCGCAGGCTGAAGTTACTCCCACATTGAGCTGAAAGAGCCAATGTTGACTTCCATTCTCTGTGGATTTAACATCTTCTGAATTCTTACAAGCATCACTCCTCCTGGTCATTTGTGGAGGCTCTAATTCTTATTTCTCAAGCTGCCAGCCAGTGTTGTTTTTTTAAAAAATATATTTTATTGATTTTTTACAGAGAGGAGGGGAGAGGGATAGAGAGTTAGAAACATTGATGAGAGAGTAACATCGATCAGCTGCCTCCTGCACACTCCCTACTGGGGATGTGCCTGCAACCAAGGTACATGCCCTTGACCGGAATCGAACCTGGGACCCTTCAGTCCGCAGGCTGACACTCTATCCACTGAGCCAAACCGGTTAGGGCTAGCCAGTGTTTTTAACACTTCCTAATAATCACAGCCTCTGCATCCCATAAAGAGCTCTGAAATGGGATTTCCTTAAAGGTTCACTGTACAGGTTGGTAAAACAGTCTTCATGGAGATGAGACCCGCCTCCTGGGAGGGGTTTCATATTCAAATTTACCAAGTGACTCTCTCAAATAATAAATAACAGTCTGCATTCCTAATAAAAGTCTCTCTCTTAATGGCCTTTTATTTTCCTTAAGACAACGATATTTACTCAGTCTGACAGATTGTGCACATCCACACCAACATCCATTTTTGCATTTCTGATGTCCCCTCCAACAATTGTCTCTGAGTTGCAAATGCTGCAGTCAAGCTTGCAGTGGCCAGCAGGAAGTCTTATTAGCTAACTGTTATTTTGGTACTTTTTGGGGTCCATTTTTTCTCATCTGATAGTTTATTCCCTACACTCTGTCCATGTTAGGACCAAGTTTCTTTGCAGGACATTCAAGCCCCTGCTCAGTTTCTTGTCAACTTACCACCTAAATCCACATGTGCCCCGTGGATTACAAGAACAATGTGCTACCATCTCAACCTTTTGGAATCACGGTCATTCTTTAAGACCTGCATCATTTGTACTCAAAAGCACTTGCTCTAGGTTTCCAGAGGGATTGTCCCTCCTTTGTCTGATGACACTTTTACCCAAGGAGCTGTCCCATTCTCAGGCCAGTTATAGTTTAAGGGGTAATCTACCTTTTTGGCTAAACTAGAAAAATCTTAGAGGTCACACTTGTTAGTCTCTGTGTCTCACACATTGGTACACCCGAAGAATATGCTATAAAACTTGAATTGGATTTCTCCAAATAACATCATTTTTTCCCCCTCAATGACGTTATAATCGCGGATTTCAAGCCGAGTATTAGTTGAGACCACAGAGCATTGTACCCACTGTAAACTCACTGATCTTTTTTCCCTAATTATTTCAAGATCTTTGCTTTCAGATTTGATTTTTTTCTACCTTCCTTCTCCTTCTAAAGATTTTGCCCTGCCTTCTCATCTTCTTACAGAGACTCTTCTTCCTCTTTTGTTCTCATTAACATCATACTATTTTCTAGAGCTTTGAACTTAATTTATTCTCCTTATTTGCTGCTTACTTTCCCTGGGCACTGTGACTCATTGCCATGGTTTTGATTATAGAAGCTGATAACACCAAAAGCTATACATCCAACCTATACTTCTCTGAATTCCAGAAAGCATCCTAGGGTCTAGAATGAAGTAGATGTTTATTTAAGTGTTTCATGAATAAATGAATTAGTGGAAGCTTACATATGTGCCTAGTTTTAGAGGGCTTAAAAAGTTAAATGAAAGTTCAGAGTTGGTGCTGTAGAGCAGCATCATATGATAGAAAATAATGCAAGCTCTGCATTTAATTTTAAATGTTTTTAGTAGCCACACTCAGCAAGGGATATAGGTAAAATCAACATGATTATATATTTTTCTTAGCTCAATATATCATCATCTCAACTTGTGATCTGAATAAGGCATTATTAATGTGATATTTATATTATTTTTCTCATTAAGCCTTTGGCCTCCAGTGTGCAGTTTATACCCACAGTTCATCTAGATTCAGGTGCTAAATTCAGCCTCACTGACTGTATCTCCAGTGCTCATTAGCCACACCTGGCTTGTGGCTACTGTACGGGACAGCACAGCCATAGTGAATGGAAATCATTGCAGATCTGCAGTCAGTAAATAAGTGTAAGAGAATGAGGTTGGTGAAATAAAGTAGAAACAAATCCTATCTTACTTAAGTGTCACCATTCATCTTTTCTGTTTGTTTAAACATATATTTACCCCTCTTTTGCAACATAGCAAAAAGACTGCATCAGCAGGAGAAAATGGTCACTATTAAATGACCTGAAAATGTAAGTATTATTGAAGAATCTGCCAATTGTAGCCTGAATTCTGTCATGAACCTAAATATCAAGACTTTGCTTTTATTTCCCCATTATTCCCATTTTGCAACCAGACAATCAATAGGTTTGGGCTGCCTGTCACTACTTGAGCCAGTTCAGCAGAGTCAGGGTTGAATCATATATGAGTGTTTATTCTAATAATGCCAGCAATATGGGAGAGCAGCAGGTCATCCACAGAAATCTGCTCTCCACCCCACCATAAGCCAGTTGCTTATATTGGGACTAAGATTACTTGGGGAAGTAGGCAAAAGGGTATGACAAATGGGCAGTTTACAGGTAATGTGGGCTGGGCATTTGCAAAGGCCTATGGGTATGCAAAGGGCTGGGGCTTCTGGTTTTTGCAACAAGGTTGTTAATCTTTCCATAATAGGCAGCTCCTGGATGAGGAGCATGGGCTGCATTTTCACGTGAGCTCTTAGGTCCCTGCTTGCAACTTCCAGCCAGGTTAGAATGTGCTTTCTTTATTAACAACAAAACAATCATGATTAGCAGATTATAATGAATTTTTCTTAAAATTATAGCTGGTCCCCAATAGTCTATTTCTGCCCCTATCAATTTGACCTATATTTTATTACTATTTCTATGCATCTGACTTAATGCATTAAAAGTCATTTTTAGTAAAGTTGCTTCTTTCACTTATTTTTCTTCTTCTCCCAGTCATTGCTTATCATCCTATAAGAGTTCAGAAAGGAAGTTGGGAGCCAGCATGGATTGATCTGACCTGGTTGTGCAAAGTCATATTGCAGGCTAAAACAATCAAAGAAAGACCATGCCACTTAAAGTGAGTGTGTCTCTTGCTAAATGGGTTGCCATACAACTTTGATAAAAATAGCATTTTCTCTTGCTGAGTGGTATTGGGATGAGCCAGTGACTCAGAACCATCTGAGAGTCTTCCTGAGGTTTGGGTGTGCAAATCACAGGGATGCAAAATGCCTCTGGCCTGCAGCGTCCCTCCTGTTTTTTGAATTTGGCTTTGTCCTCCATCCCAGGTGTCAGACCAAGAAACCCAGGCAACAGCTTGAAGGAGGCAAGGTGTGTAATATAAATACAATGGAGTCTCTGCCTAGGTAACTGTTATTTTTCCTCTAGGGCAGTGGTTGGCAAACCACAGCTTATGCTCTTTGGCCTCTTGAGTGTGGCTCTTCCACAAAATACCACACCCTGGGCGAGTCTATTTTGAAGAAGTGGCATTAGGAGAAGTTTAAGTTTAAAAAATTTGACTCTCAAAAGAAATTTCAATCATTGTACTGTTGCTGTTTGGCTCTGTTGACTAATGAGTTTGCCGACCACTGCTCTAGGGCTTTTAGCCACAACGAATTGGCATTGGATTTTATTTTTTCCTTCATTGAGCTGACCGCACACAGATTTCACTGGTTTTGTATAACTTTTTCAAGCCACCAGGATACCAATTTAAAAAGTGCTAATGCAACTATAAGAACAAGTGTCTTTAAATAATGAATGCAGCTCTGTGAAGGTCTAAATCCTGGGATCACCTTATCTTCTAGAAAAAGCCAGCTGACCCCTTTGTGAGGACGGACTGCTGTTTCCTTGGCTTCCCCTTCAGTGGAGGTCACCTCTTCCCTATTTGTGACGAGCTCTGGAGAAGAGTGATGGAGTGAAAAATAAGCGCCACTCCTTGTACCATCTGTGTGGGTTTTAGAGAGGAGAGAGGGGTAGTGGAGGATGCGGAAGGGCATTCTTATCTTCTGACTTCCTGTCAGTAAAAGAATTCCACATCTTTTTCAAATGAATCATCATCTTCTTTTAACATGTTTTTATTTATTTCAAAGAGGAAGGCAGAGGGGGAGAGAGAGAGAGAGAGAGAGAGAGAGAGAGAGAGAGAGAGAGAGAGAGAGAGAGAGAGAGAGAGAAACATTCATGAGAGAGATACATCAATCAGATGCCTCCTGCACACCCCCTACTGGGATTCCAGCCCGCAACCTGGGCATGTGCCCTGACCAGGAATTGAAAGAGTGACCTCCTGGTGTATGGGACGCTGCTCAACCAACTGAACCACACTGGCCAGGCTAATCATCATTATTTTAATCTACAATGTGTACTTAGTCACAGTTATGATTTCATTGGGAAGAATTCTCTCTCACTCATAAATAGTATTTTTTTTACCTCTGCTATATTTATGGAGCTATAAATAGTCTGATCACCATCTCTGGGGAGAAAATTAGGAAATATGTAGGAAGAGAGGTGAACAGAATTTGGGGTAAGGATAGCTGTTGATCTTTAGCTGAAAAACAATGATGTGGATATTCTTAGATGCCAGGCATAGCAGTAAAATGTAAGTTTAAGGGAGGGAGATTGTTTTCTCGGAATACAAAAAGAAAACTGACAATTAAGTGCCTCCACCCTTACACTTCTCTCCTGTTCCACCCCTCCCCAAAAATAATAGCCTTAAAAGGGGATCAGTGGAATCATTCAGGAAGAGATCAGACACCCACATTTGGGAAATATTAGAAGAAACTTAAGCCTCATAATGGCATTGCCATAAAAATGTCTCCTTTCCCTTTCAATCCTGGAATGATGTGATTCTGTGGTTAGAGAGGTCTTTTGCTAGCAGAAACCCTTAGCCAACTTGCTTTGTAGTGGGGAATGTCTGAGGAAGAAAGCGTGTTGATGACTCAAGGATACCATTGTGCTGCAGTCCGATTTGGCAAAGATCTAGGGAGGACTGCATGGCATCAGCCAGGGCTGAGGACATCAGTCTCAGGTCTATGGAATCTCTGAACAGTGACATGTTAAAGAAGACTTATCAGGTGTCACTCAGAAATTACTGTGCGCCTTAACATAAAACTAACTATGGGGTGTGAAAAGGCATGTTAAAACACAGAAATAGCATTATTGATGAGCCCAGCCTGCAACTTAAACCGAACTAATTAAGGTTGGCAGAGGGAAACACTCCTTTTCTAGAGCCATCAGCATCTGCTCCATCAGATGACCTAATAAAAACAACATGCAGATGCATTTTATGGCCTGGGGGCGTTTTTAGGGGAGTGGATTAGACACAGCAAATGCAAGCCAGACAGTCAGCTTAATGCTTAAGCTGGCCCTGGGCAGCACTCCTGGCCAAGAAAAGCTCACTAACTAAATGGCAAAGAGAACAGATGAGTCCTGTTATTGGCAAAAGGGAAATGTATTTGGGGCAGCAGTAAGGTTGGTGAATTGGGGTAATACAAATTTCAGTATGCTCTTTCTCACACACTCCGTGGTGCTCAGGGGGTGTAGATTCTAGGATGAAATGAAGCAAAATCATAGTTGGGGAGCAGAGAGCTCAAATCCCCACTCCACTGATGCATTTGTTTCTGAGATATCCTTCACAAATAGCTCAGTCTGTTTTTGACTGTGTATATCGACATTCATTTTAAACTCCACAACTATTCAAGCAATGTTTACTACGAGCCTGGCCTGTGTAAGGAAAGGGGGATATAATTAAGAACATTTCGTTTTTTTTTAAATATATATTATTGATTTTTTACAGAGAGGAAGAGAGAGGGATAGAGAGTTAGAAACATCGATGAGAGAGAGAGACATCGATCAGCTGCCTCCTGCACACTCCACACTGGGGATGTGCCCGCAGCCAAGGTACACGCCCTTGACCGGAATCGAACCTGGGACCCTTGAGTCCGCAGGCCGACGCTCTATCCACTGAGCCAAACAGGTTAGGGCTAATTAAGAACATTTCTTATTTTGCATGTGCCTTACAATGATGGAGAAAGACAAAAATAAATAAAAACAATCAATCCCTAGCCTAGCAAACAATTATATTACTAAAACAATTTAAAGAGGTTTAAGTTTTGTGAAAGAAACTGTCTGACATAAAGAATAATATGATGGGATCAGTTACTTTGGATTGGTGGTCATGGATGAATAGAGGAGACATTTGACTTTAGACTGAAAAATGATGAGGTCAGGGATTTTTGGTGAGCAATCTATTCTAATGATGTAAACGTGTGTTTGTGAGACATATTGTTTTCTTAGGGAGTACTTATCAGTTCAACAAACATTGCCTTTAGAGATTTAGAGAGTGTGTCAATTCGTCAGATATGTGCTAGGTAGCACACATTCTTTTCTATTGAGGCTCGCATTCTACCCTTAGTATGGAAATAAAACTCAACAAGTATATTGTAATATACACATGTTAGAAGCTTACATCAGATACAAATTTAGCACAATTGAATGCAGGATTCACTTTTCTCTTGAAGATTTAATAGAGAAATTAATGGTTAAACACTGTGCAACAGATTGAATACCTGTTATGGGAGAACTGCCCAAGTGCAAAGGTAAAGATGCACTACCTAGCTGGTGTGACTCAGTGGTTGAGAGTCGACCTATGAACCAGGAGGTCATAGTTCAATTCTTGGTCCTGGCTGTGGGCTTGATCCCCAGTAGGAGATGTGCAGGAGGCAGCCAATCAATGATTCTCATCACTGATGTTTCCTATCTTTCCTTCCCTTCCTCTCTCTGAAATCAATAAAAACATTTTAAAAAGATGTACTTGAAAGGGACAACAAAGGATTTCAGGGTAACTAAAAGTGGTGTGGGAAAATTAAGTAGAAAATGGGAGAGTTGTAGGACAGGAAGATTTATCTAGAGAGTAAATGTCAATCATATGTCAAACAATGATGGATATGGGCTGTGGGGATCTTTAGAGGGCTCTAAAAAGTTTAAAACAAGGAAATGAAATTCATAATAATAAAATTAAAAGTAATAATAATAATAGAAGACAAGAGAATTTGGAGGAAGAAATAACATTTACTGAGAGCTTAATATACACCAGGCCTTTTCATAAGAACTTCATTTGTAGTAATTCAGTTCTTACAAAAATCAATCATCTGAAGAAACTGAGGCAGATGGATGTGTGTTAAGGTCTAAAGAACTATGTATGTCCGTTATATGTTTAATAATCACATGAATGAGTATGTTAAGGATGGGGTCTTGTGAACATTGCCATAGTCCAGGCATAGCAATAAAAGTGATTAAATCCACCTGTAATAAAGAGTCTGCTTTACATTAGCTTGGGCACTAGAAGGAGTGCATAAGAATAAATATATTAAGATTCCAATTATATTAAATTCAAAATAGGAAAAGCTGTACTATGTATATTGTTTAGATCAATGTATATTATAGGTAATATAGGTCCAGAGAAAATGTCATTTATTAGTGGCTAACCTATAAGGAAAAACATTAAAGAAATGGTAATCACATAAACCATGAAGGAAAAAGAACCATAGGAAAGTGCTGAGGCTACTATCAGATAAGAGTATGGAGGCACCCGTGAAGCTCACAATTATTGTTTCTTAACTTTAATGATAGTACAAGAATTTCTTATTATAATTATTTGCTTAACTGCAGGTATGCTTATTGACTTTTTGGTACAATTAAAAATATTTTTTCATTAAAAACAAAAGATAGTTTTTGCTGTACCCTCTTTTGAGTATGGCCTTTTAAATAGGAAGTGTTTATGATTCTGTCTCCATGGCATACTACCTAGGTGACAATGGGAAAATTGGTTTACCTTTTTGCCTGTCATTTTCCTCATCACATAATTGAAATGGTAAAATAATGCTGCTGATGATTAAAATAGCAAAAACAATAATGTTAGCAACATTCATAATATTGTGAAATCAAATGTGACTGCATGTAAAATCAACTCCTAATTTAGTTGGCACATAGTATTAAATGGAATATAATTTTTTGCACTGTCTTCCTGATAATGATAAGAGAAAAAGATTCAATGAAAACTATATTACTCCTGCTTGGCTCTCTGCCAACACTAGGCCCTTATCTTTGAGTTCTTTTAATTAAAATATGAAATTAGCAAAACTAATTGTTGATTTGGGCACACATAAAATTTTAGGACCTGTGTTCATTGCTAAGGGGCAAATATATAAAAAGAATAACTTAGTCCAGCTGGTGTGGCTCAGTGGTTGAGTGTTAGATTCCCGGTCAGTGCACATGCCAGGGTTGTGGGATTGGTCCCCAGTGTGAGGCATGCAAGAGGCAGCCGATTGATGATTCCTTCTCATCATTGATGTTTCCAGCTCTCTCTCCATGTCCCTTCTTCTCTGAAATCAATAAAAATATGTTTTTTAAAAAAAGTTAAAAAGATTATCTGAGTCTTTAACAAACTCTCCATAGAGACTGGGTTTCTCCCTCACTGCCCTTATACTTCCAGTGCCTAGGCTTCATAAGATCTATCTGTATTATGAAATGATATCTGTATATTTTTGTGCAACATTATCACACAGTCTTACAGTTTTGTAAATTTTTAAAATAAAAATATTTTGCCCAGGATTGATTTAAAACACCTTTTTAAAATTCTGACTTGCTCTGCATCCTACTTTATCTTATGTCAGGTGGCATTAGAGTCGTGGTGGGCACATTGTCATCCAGTGACAGATATTCAATTGAGAATATATTTATTCTAAGGAGATTGAATTGAAGAACACATTTAATTTATATTTAAAGAAAATATAGCTATGTGATTTACCATCACATCTGAATATAATTTAGTTCTAGCCTTCCATTATAGGAAAAGCTTCCAGGAACACTCCAAACAAACTTTGCTGACTCGACTGACATCACAGCACACAGGTGCAGGCATGGATGTCATATCCTAATTCGAATGTATATTATGAATCCTGGCACTCAGAGTATGTGGACATTGGAGAAAGAATATTTAAAATGTGTGGGTCTAAAAGCTGATCTGTGGAATATTAAATGATCTAAAACATCATAATGCAAAATAGGAAGCACAAAATTTAATTCTCATTAATAACTCCTTAAATGGAATTTCTTTCCTTCCAGAAATACCAATTACTTATTTATAAAATAAATATGAGGAATGATAGATACATAGAGAGATAGAAAGGTGATAAATTGAGTATTTGATATAAATAACATGATACAGTTTATTAGTACCCTGAATTTGCAGAGTACAAATTGATAACAGTATTATATGCAGCAAAAGGTTTGCATTTGTATGTTTTATGCTACCCAAATATCAACAAAAATTTTAAGTAGGTTAAAAAAACTACAGGAGAGAATTAGAGATGTCTATTTCTACACAGAAAAGAATATTAAAATGTACTATCTGAATAGATATATATCCAGATATGATAAACAAGTGGTCAATGAGCTTATGAAAAGATGGTAATTATCATTAGTCATTAGGCAAATGCAAATCAAAGCCATGATGAGCTACCATATCATATCTAATATGATGTGTGTTTTATTGATTTTTTACAGAGAGGAAGGGAGAGGGATAGAGAGAGAAACATCGACCAGCTGCCTCCTGCACACCTCCTACTGGGGATATGCCTGCAACCAAGGTACATGCCCTTGACCAGAATCGAACCTGGGACCTCTCAGTCCACAGGCTGATGCTGTAGCCACTGAGCCAAACCAGTCAGGGCATGATGATATGTGTTATTATAAAGACAGATAATCATAGGATTTTTTCAAGGATGTGAAGAAACCAGAACATTCATATATTGTTTGGGGGAATGTATAGTGACACAGCTTTGGAAAACAGTCTGAAAGTTTCTTTAAAAATTTCAGCCTGGAGCTGCATGGCAATTCCAGGTTATAAGCCAAGAGAAATGGAAACATATATACACAGAAACTTGTACGTGAGTTTTAAGAGCAGCAATATTCATAACAAGCAAAAAGTAGAAACAACTCCAAAGTCCATCAACTGATGAAAATGCTATGATCATACAACTGAATATGCTTTGGGGGTAAAAATGAAGTACTGATACATGCTACAATATGGATGAACCTTGAAAATATCATAACTAATGAAAGAAGGTAGTCACAAAAGACTTAAAACATAAAAGGGATAAAAAATGGAAATGCAAATAAATAGGAACTTCTAGAAATGAAAAACACAGTATATCAGATGCAGAATTTCTTAAATGGATTTAACACCAGAATAAACACTGCAGGAGAAAATATTAATGAATGTGAAGAAATAGTAATAGGAGAAATTTAAAATGAGTCCAGAAAAGAAAAAAAAAAAGAGAGAGAGAAGTAGGATATCAATGACCAGTGAGGTAATATACTCATATATAATTGAAGAACCAGGAAAAAAAGGAAGGATGAAAAATATTTGATGAGGAAATATCGAAAATATTTCTGTTATAATTAAAAATAAAATACTACAGATTTGAGAAGTTAAGGAAAATCACAGGATAAAACAAAGAACACAGAAAGATGCTTTATAATTAAACTTATGAAAAATCAGAGATGGAGACTATCCTATACAGTAAAAGCCTAATATGCTAAGTGTCTGGTCATCCAGTCAGCCATTCAACCAATCAGAGTATAATATGCTAATGTTATGCTAAGGCCTCTCTATGATGTGCACTGACCACCAGGGGGTTAGCTTGCTGCTGGGGTCTGGCCAATGAGGACTGAGCAAGAGGGGCTGGACATGCCCTGGAACCCTCCCATGGTCCCTCCCAGGCTGACCAACCTCCTGTGTCCCTCCCCTGCCCTGATCGTGCACGATGGGGTCTCTTGGCCTGGCCTGCACCCTCTCGCAATCCAGAACCCCTCAGGGGCTGTTGGAGGGCCAATTTCAGCCCCATCCCTCAGGCCAGGCTGAGGGACCCCACTGGTGCACAAATTTGTGTACCGGGCCTCTAGTGTCTTATAATGTTCTAGAGAAGAAATGGATACATTTAATACAGAACAATATAAAAATTACAGTCTGTTCACAAAGAATGAATGCTGGAAGACAAAGGAAGAACATATTTAAAATGCTTAAAGAAAAATAAAGTGATGCCTAAATTTTATACTGAATTAAAGTTTTCTTTAAAGTTAGAGGCAAAACTAATCATATTTCAGACAGAAGTTGAGAGAATTTGTTACTAAGACACATAAAAGATAAAAAAAAAGTAAAAGAATGACATCTGAATATGGAAGACATGAAAAAATAATCAAGAAAGAATACTGAAGCTAGGATAGAAATAAAGAGCACCAGAAATGGATAGGGGTGCATATGAAATAATTTATCTCATTTTAAAATTGTTAAAGCTCATTTTCAGCATAAAGAAAGGGAAGACTTTTTTAAAATGCTTATTCAGATTCAATTTAAATAGCATCAAATTTATTTTCTTGAATATATACAGAACAGTGATTATTAGTATGTTCACAGAATTGTGCAACCATCATTATTATATAACTAGAGGCCCAGTGCATAAAATTCATGCACTGCGGGGTGGGTGGTTGTCCCTCAGCCCAGCCTGCACCCTCTCCAATATGGGACTCCTCAGGGGATATCTGACTGCCAGTTTAGGCCTGATCCGGCAGTCGGACATCCCTCTCACAATCCGGGACTGCTGGCTCCCAACCGCTCACCTACCTGGCAGCCTAATCACCTCCTAACCACTCCCCTGACAAACTGATTGATGCCTAACTGCTCCCCTGTTGGCCTGATTACCCCCAACTGCCCTCCCCTGCTGGCCTGGTCACCCCTAACTGCCCTCCCCTGCTGGCCTGGTTGCTCCCAACTGCCCTCCCCTGCAGGTCTGGTGCCCCCCAACTGCCCTCCCCTGCAGGCCTGGTCACCCCTAACTGCCCTCCCCTGCTGGCCCGGTACTCCCCCCCCCCAAACTGTCCTCCCCTGTGGGCCTGATCACCCACAACTACCCTCCCCTGCCAGCCATCTTGTGATGGCTATCTTTGACCACATGGGAGCAGCCATCTTTGACCACATGGGGGCGGCCATCTTTGACCACATAGGGGGTGGCCATCTTCTGTGAGGGTGTGAGGGTCAATTGCATATTACCTCTTTATTATATAGGATTCTAAAATATTATGCTGATATACAAAAACAGATAAGACATCACTCCAGTCAGGATAAAACAGAGAACATCCACATAGTTCAATACCTTAGACACAAGCCCATTTTGTAATTGTCTTACCTGATGTTCCCTCTGTTCCGCAAGCTTTTGGGTGAAGGCTTGCACCTAGGGATGGTTGTGGTTAATTTCAGTTCCCAGCAGTTCACATGCAGGACTATTTAAACAGTCTTGCATCCTCAGTCTCCATTAGCAATGACAGGTGCCACCTCAAGATGCCTTGGGCAATTCCTCAGAAAGGTCAGCTATAAACACATTCATCCCTTTACTTTCTATTCTGCACTCCTCCTAGCACCAAGCCCAATTACATCTGATTTGTAAGTCAGTATCTTCTTCTGGACCACACAGCAGAAGGCACAATATACGTAGGTGACAAATTTTGGCTGGCAGGCAGATCTGATTAATGATGCAAGGCTGAAATTAATTTTTCCTCATGTCACGTACATTTCCCGAGTCATCAAAAATTCCCGTTATGGTACCCATTAACATTTTCACTACCAATAGCCACATTGAAATATAATGTGCTTTCTACTGAAGTAGACATCCATCCATGTCCTGTTATCCCTGTTAATAAAATGTGAGATGATTTGATACTAACACAGACAAATTTGTCCACTTAGAGAGCTCTTTAGTTGATGCAGTATTTCCTGATTGCATGTCTCATATACACATATGCAGGTAAGCATATTATGTTAAAAATAGTGATAGGTACATCTTGACAAGAATGGAATACAGAATAAGACAGAAATCTTTGACAGGTAATTGTTTTGAAAGGTAGCAGTGCCATATACATTTAAAATTGATCAACCAAATAACCAAAGGCAGAATGCCTTTCTCATTTAAAATTAATTTTCTAAAGGAACTCTGTTCAGCATGCTGAAATTGTTTTCAGAACTCAATAACAAAAATAGCAAGTACTCTAATTCCTCTCCTTCGTGTATCTATATTTGAGAAAATCCATTGTCCCAGACCCCCCAGAGCTTAACAGCAAATGTTGCTTAGTATCAAGAACTAGAGAAAAATAAATTAGAAATCTGCTAATAGAAGTAGTGTTTATATTAGAATTAGTTGGCCAGAAAATAATTAAATTTTTTAAAGGTTAAAACCCTAATTACTAATTTTCTTATTTTCACATGAAAGCAGCATTATTTTAAAATACAATCCTAAATAAAAATATATACAATTTACAACCTGGAAGCAATTAGATAAGTTTAATGGGGAGGGGGTCTCTAAATTATTTGATTATTTGAGTAATATAGGGAAAAACAATCTATTTTATGATGTTTTTATAACCATTAAATGAGCTGTTATGAATGAAACATCTAAGACTATAGTTGGTCTATTGGTAGCACTCACTGAGTATTAGCTATTACTTATTGTTAGGACTATTGCAAATCAGCTTTTGAAAGTCATGGTGTCATGCTTTCTAGTCTGGTTTACAGAATGTACAGTTGTGCAATCTATTTTTAGTTTTGTCATTGAGTAATTGTTGCCCTCAAGCAAATTAGCTGATCTCTCTGGGTGTATTTTACATTCCTCTTTAATGGGGAATCTTAATGTAGATAAAGACCCTTTTTTGCTCTCACATACCCCTCCCTTTCTCTTCCTTTCTGAAATCAATAAAAATATTTTTAAAATAGAGAATATAGCATTAAATTTCATTAAATATTTTGTCTCAAGGTATGGAAACTTCAATACATTTGTTTCTCCTCTTTAAGTGTCTTGCTTTTGTGTTCTTTAAAAAAAAAACAAAAAACAATTATCAAAAACACCATTACTGCCACCAACTTCTTCTTAGGTTAGTGCTCAGCCAAGTGTGATAGTCAGTGAACTAAAATGGGTAAACCCCCATGTGAATTGAAATATCTCCAATGGGTGCAAAGCCATGGACCACATGGAGCCACCCGTAAACACTGAGGAAGGGAAAAGGCAGATTGGGGAGAGGTACTAGTAGCTTTTTAGTACTTTATTTTGGTTCTAACTTCTTACATTTTGTTTTATCACATTCTCAAAACGATACAAAGGATATTTATTACTTCTACATATTACAGATATGAAACCGAAAAATCAAAGAAGTCCGGCATGGCAGAGCCATGACTTCTAAATGCAGGGCTTTGGAGTTCCTGTTTTTCCTATTGTTTCCCCTCACTGTGGAGTGAGGACATGGGGTAATATTATAAATAAAACAGTAAAAATAATATGCTCTGCATAATATGTACTGGGAAAAATTTCCCAAAAAAGGACACCGTGACCTTGGATTTCACCTTTTCTTGAGATTACTGTCTTACCTCTAAAATTGGAGTAAGCATTCTGTTCTCTGGTGATATTTGTAAAATGAGAACAAGGACATGGATAGGACTGTGTTTTCATAACTCTAAGGCACCGTAAAAACAGGAGTAAGTTTTTAGAAAAAAAATAATTTATTGAGTTGGAATTGGTGATTGAGACTCCTCTAATGATACTGATCCCCAGACCAACATTCCCCAAAATGCGTTCCCTAAAACTTCATGATTGATATATATATATAGTCCCATATTTAAGGTGCTGAGATTTTTGCAATAAAACAAGATAATTTTTATTCAATATCTTATATTCAATATGAATAAAAAAGTATTACTATGAATAAAACTGTTGAATAAGAGTCCTAGGTTCAGATCTCCCCTCTAACACTTGTTAGCTATGTTACTTTGTGTGACCTAGTAAATCCCTTTCAGTTGATGTTTGCTCATCAGATTCCTGGGTAATCCTATTGCTGAAATGTTGCATATACAGGGCCTTATGCAATGTCTAGTACGCAGTGGGTGTCCAATAAATATTAGATGTTCTTCTCTCCTTCCCTGAACAGAATCCATGTTTTTGTTACAACAGACAGATAAATTGCCTTGGAGCAAAAGCACTGTCTATCAGATGCACTGGCCTTGTGTGAACAGAGTTTGTGTCAAATCCCAGTTTTAGGAAGCAAAGAATTGCAAAGCTCTTTTTGTCACTTTGACAGGCACCCATCCCGGGCTGGGAAGCTACCAAGAAAGAATGCTGCAAGTCAATACTTCCACGTCATTTACATTTCCCTTTTTCAATAAGAAAAAAAAGCATCTAACGAGATCAAATATTGTTTCTGTGTTTCACCTCTAACATGCCAGGACAAATGAAATACTTGAAATTGCATTCTTATCACCACTGGCCCACCCTGGGTCTTGCCCTGTCTCCCTCCTCTTTCTCCTCCTTCCTCCATTTCTTTGGGATCTATATTTAGAACTCATTCATGTTTACTCCATAGCTCGGTTTATCTCTTTTGCTTATGCCAGAATCCAACATGAAAAGGAATGAAGCCCGATCTTTCACATCACATAGACACTTTATTATTTACCTTTGGTATCTGAACACAACAAAACAAAACAAAGCATATCCTCAGAGCGTCTCCTCAGTAATTACTGCTGGTGTCCGCTCCAGATTGCTCTCCTGCCAACATCTGAAACAGGTGGTAAGAAGAAGGTGAACTGGTTTGGGATCCCAGCATTGAGAAAGCAGGTTAGCATCAGGATGGCTCCCATGGAGGTCTGTGGCTGCTTATTATTCATAAATATGTACAGTAAGTCACCAAGGGTCCCAAGAAGGTTACTGATAGCAGCAAAGTGAAAATAAAAGTTGTGGGAACAACCTAGGGGGTCTGGAATGATTTATTCAATTCACATGATTTTTAATGGGGGAAAATGATTTAGTTTTCAAACAAATCGCTTCTCAAGTAGCTTTCCAGAACAAATTAATTTGAGAACTGAGGTTCCACTGTAGTAATCAAGACAGAATAGAAGTTAGAGGAAGGGAAAGCATGTGGGTGAGTATAACAGAGATCCCAGAAATAAACAGAGATGCTCAACTGATTTCTGACCAAAGTGCAGAAACAATCGATGGAGAAAGGATAGTCTTTCCAACAAGTGGTGCTGAAGAACTTAGACATCCGGAAGCAAAAACTAAGAGAAAAGGAAAGAAAAAGGGGAAGAAAGGAAAGGAAAATAAAATGAAAAAAAAAGGAAAGGAAGCTAAAAGTTTCAACTTAAACTTCACAAAAAATCAATTCAAAATGAACCACACATTTAAGTGTAAAGCTATAAAACTTTTAGAAAAAATAGAGAATATCTTCAGAATCTCCTCCAGGCACATTTCTTATACTTGACACCAAAAGCACAATCCATAAAAGAAATAACTGACATATTGGATCTCATCAACATTTTTAAAACTTTTACTGTGTGAAACCCCTGTGAAGAAGATGAAAAGAGAACCTATAGGCTGGAGAAAATATTTACAAATGACATATCTGACAAAGGTCTGGTGTCTAGTATGTATTTTTCAAATTCTCAAGCCCCAACAACAAAAACAATATTTCCTCGCAAGCCGCTTAGAATATGGACAGATGACATGAATAGACATTTTACTGAAAAGGATAGATAAGCAGATGGCAAATAATCCCATGAAAAGATGTTCAGCACCCTTAGCCATGAGAAAAATGCAAATTAGCACCATAGTGACAGATAACTGCATATCCATGTCTAAAAATAAAATAGTGGCAGCATCAAACGCTGGTGTAAATGGGAAGACACTGAGACACTTACATGTGGCTGATAGGAATGCAGAAATGCTAAGGCAACTTTGGACAACACTTCAGTAGCTTCTTAGGAACCTAAACATTTAACTACCATACATCCCATCAATGCATTCCTTGGCATTTATCCCCCCCAAAATGAAAATTTATTTTCACACAAAAATCCTGGATATGCAATAAAAACAAACAAACAACAAAAACCTGGTTCTAGCAGGTTTATTTTTGGTAGCCCTAAACTAGAATCAGTACAGATGTCTTTCAATGGATGAATGGTTAAGCAAACAGTGAGGTATGTGTGTACCACTATTCACCAATAAGAAGCAGTGAACTGTTGACAAACACAACACTATAAATGCATCTCTGAAGAATTACAGTGAATGAAAAAAAAAGCAATACCATAAAGTCACATGGATACAAATTTGAAATGACACAATCTTAAGAATGGAGAAGAGTTCAGAGGTTGTCAGGAAGTGTGGTTGGTGGGAGTTGAGGGGATAGTTTGGGGAGAGAGTGAGATGAGTGTGATTAGAAAGCATAAAGATTACTTGTGGCAGTGGAGCTGTTTGTTTTCCTGATGGTGATGGTGAATACACAAACTTGCACAGGTGATAAAATTGTGTAGAACTAAATCACACACAAACACACATTCACGCACACACAAAGTGCAAGCAAAACGGGAAATCTGAATAAAATGGGCAGATTATAGTAATGTTAATATCCTAGTTGTGATATTAAAACACAGTTTTTCCTCATG
Source organism: Corynorhinus townsendii (assembly GCA_026230045.1). NCBI lineage: Eukaryota > Metazoa > Chordata > Mammalia > Chiroptera > Vespertilionidae > Corynorhinus > Corynorhinus townsendii. The sequence continues at coordinate 11,304,042 of JAPDVU010000011.1, read as the reverse complement.
ACAGGGAACAGGACAAAGTGTACAGGGATCTCTCTCTACTACTTCTTACAACTATATGAAAACCTATGATCTCAAAACAAATTTCAATTTAAAATAAAGTGTTTAGCCCCAGCAGGTGTGGTTAAGTCATTAAAGCACCAGCTCATGCACCAAAGAGTCACAGATTCCCCATCAAGGGCGCCTACTTGGGTTGTAGGTTTGATTGCCATCCCTGGTCAGGGCATATGCAGAAGGCAACCAATTGATGTTTCTCTCTCACTCTCTCCCTCCTCCCTCCCTTCCACTCTTTCTAAAAAAATAATGGGAAATAACCTTAGGTGAGTATTAACGACAAAACAAAAGAAAAATTTTAACAGGATATTGTGAGCAAATGGTCTAATATACATTAGAGCCTAAAAAATACATATTATTATGCTAGAATTTTACCTTTAGTTTTGATTGTTGTTCACTAGAAAACTACCTTCTCCATTTTGTTTTTCTCCTTTTTATAACCATGCATGCATTAATTTTTTTCATTCAACAAATAATTCTAACCAGCGTACTCAGATGAATCCATAGTTTTTAAATATGGAATTTTAAATGAATGACTCAAAACACTCCTGGAAGAAACAAAATAATAGTAAAATTCTGAAATAAGTCTAAAGTAGTATTCTGGCCTCATATAACTTTATTTCTGTGAAGAGTTACTTGTTATTTTCTGAATATTGCATTATTCGGGTCAGCATGTACCAGGACTCATAGTGAATAGTTACTGGAAATTTTAGTATTTGGCGGTAAAACTTGAGCCATTATTGAAAAAAAAAAAACCACAACATATGTTTAACTAACTAAAGTAAAAATGTCTTTTTTTTAGGAATCTGTGTAACAAATTTTATTACATATTTTCTCTACCCATATTCCAAATAAACTACCCTGCCGAATGTGTACAATGCTTGGGGCTCTTTTTTATTTCTATATTTTAGTTTAATACTTTCATTTATGTTGGAGTTTCTATTAGTAGTGGCAGTAAATAATGCATTATCCTTTGAAAATGTTGTTAGAATAAGTGTACCTTATCAATAATATACTACAAGATATCCACTGTTTTGATTTAAATTTTAAAACTCATTTATTATTGACCATTTTTTTGGGGGGGAAATCAGATTATCTTTTACTTAAATTGTCAAGTGCTTCACATAATATCGGTTCTGGGTCTCTGGATAGTCAAATAGGATGACAAATGCTGGATCAGCAGTGCTTGTGTATCTACACACACACACACACACACACACACACACACACCAGTTGGTCTAGAATTTTAAGCATGTGTTCCTGCAGCCATCACCTATCTTTAATACATTATTTTCATGTGTGGGACTAACTAAAATGCAAAGTTAGCACTTACATGTAAATCCGTGCTGGTGAATCATAGGCAGAGCCCCTGTATATCCCTTTTACGACAATCCAGTGACATTACATAAAGCCTATTTGTGAAGAAGGTTTATTGTGTTGCTTGACTAAAAATTCCTTACAAGGAAGTACATATTGTTATTGTAAGAATTTGTGTTGCTAGTAGAATCACAATAAACTATTATTGGTCATTCAGTTTAATCCAGAAATGTAAGGGAGACACACAGGTAGCTTAATATGTTTGCTTGCTTATGATATGCATGGTACATTCCATAAATTAATTTATTGCAATAACACCTGCAGGTATAATTCAGCATCCAAACTTTTCTTTGCTGGAATCAGACTGTTAGGACCAGAGCAAGGTTCTTCAATTCACTCTCTGTGTCTCTTGGTGAAATTAATTTAATGCTCTATGCCTCAGTTTCTTCATGTGCCAAATGCAACTGTAACAGATAAGGATAGATGCCATCTTAAGGGCTCCAGCTAATATTAAATGTGATCATATTTACATATAAAGCTATTAGTATAGGGGCTGGCATATGTCAGCACTCAATATTTTTCTCAAATTATCAAAGAGTGTTTTGAAGCTCAGAGATGCTAAAACACTTGCTCCAGATCAGACAGAAAATAGCAGAGCCAGGTCTCACACACAGAGGTGTTGGCCTCTGAAGCTTTATCTCTTTCCATTTCCTCTGCCTTCTCCAGGGTTTGGTCAGGTGGAAAAGAAATCTCACTTCACATTTCATGCGCACCGACTGCTTGGCGTGACGCTCTTTCTCACAGCTAAATATAAACTCTGTAAGCCACCAGCTGCAATTGGTATAACCACCGTGCCTCTCATTTTGAGATATTTCAGTCTGCTTTGTGTACTTTTATTATGATTGCAAATTCTAGATAAGGAGTGGTAGTGGGGTTGCATGAAAATTTGGAGGGATGGTTGGAGTTAGATTAGTTTGAAATATCACTGAAGTTATTGATAGAAAAATGTTCCTACCTCCCAGGTAGAAAAGATAAGAAATTAATTGATTACTCTTCATGATCACTTTACTCTGACAATATCACTAGAATCAGTCAATCCAGGCTCAGAGCCAATTTCGATGTTTCTGAAAGTTAACCTATGTTTGGATTCATCCAAATGCTTGATCATTCCTAAGCTGATTCTCAAGGTTTTGATACTGTTTGGGTAGAGATTGGGACTCTTCATGATTATAAACACTCAGGTTGTGTTTGAAGGTGGTCGGGAGACAGACTTCATCTGACCTCTGGATGATGCGAACGTAGCAGTGATATTCATATGCTCAGAACAGCATGCACCTCTCAAATCACTGGGATGGGAACACTGAGCATTTGGAGTGGGGTTCCTCAGTCCTTTGGTATTTGTTAATATCTCTCTTTGGTTTTTGAAACAAGAACTTACTTTTTCCTAATTATATGGATTTTTCTTTATATTTTATCAATGTAATCAAAGTTTTATTGGGGAATAATATTTTCTTACAGTAAAATGTTACAATAAAGTGTTACATCAGAACATAGCATTTATTTTGACCTTTAAGTGGAAAATATGATTAAAGGAGATACATTTTTAAATAGTCAGTAAATAATTTATGAAATATTAGTAGATTTAAGCAACAAATTTGAATTTCTACTGAACAAGAAAATGTGTATTGCTAACAGTTAATTTAGATTACTCAGAACTCAGTAACTGTTTCTTGTGGTTGGACTACATACTGATTGCTCATAATGGGAGATGCTCAGGATATTCCCATAAGTCTTCGAATTCTTCATATGATGCATGTTTACATGACATGACCCCCAAACTCTAATCTTTTTTCCCCTCTGAACATCAGATTGCCTGCACACTTTGTAGAATGTGGCTTTAGAGCTTGACATATGGTCATTGTGCCCTCCACAAGGGTAACATAGGGGGACTGTGCACCCCACTGTGTTCTCTTAAACTTCATAAAACATTTCTCAGTGTTCCCCCCCTAGTGATTTGAGAGGTTAGCAATGTTCACATTCTCAGAAGAGTTTACATTTTTATTGTCTACCCATGAAATAAAATTTAATGCAATTAGCAGGCAAAATAAACTTAGTGGCATCACCTTCTCTGACTAGCTCAAAACAGTCTGTTGATGCAGTCTGCTGAACATCAATAATCTGTGGTTCAATGCACAGCCTCAGGGTAGGAGATATTGCTTTAAGCCTTTATAGTTTACTTTTCTGATTGCTTATTTATCTAATGCATAGCAAACCCATGCTGGAATAACCTTGTAAAGATCGCTTTCTGTGGGAATAGCTCTTATTTGATTCTAGGCACTGGAATATTGACTACTTAATTAAGTAGACCATACCCCGTGTCTTAGGTAGGGCCTGAAAGGAGAGCCTGAGACAAGGTTTTTTGTGAAAGTGATTCTTTTGAAAGCTTGCTCTCAGGAGTGATCGAGAAGGGACAAAAGAAGAGGTAGGGATAGGAAAACAATCTAGGCAGAGATGTGGGTTCCAGAGTCCTGTTGCAACCTCATATCACAGGAAATTCTTAAAATAAATTCTTTTACACATATTCCTTTGTGTATGTGTGTTTTATTTTTTCAATTTTTATTTATTGGGGTGATATGAGTAAATAAGATTATATAGGTTTCGAGTGTGCATATCTATGGTACATGATCTGTATATTGCATTATGTGCCCACTGCCCAAAGTCAAATAATCTGTCATCATATATTTGGCCCCGATTACCCTTTACTACCCCGACCTCCCTTCCCTCTGAAAACCACCATACTGTTGTTTGTGTCTATGAGTTTCAGCTTTATATCTCACATATGAGTGAAATCATATGGTTCTTAGCTTTTTCTGACTGACATATTTTGCTTAGCATAGTATTCTCAAGGTCTATCCATTGCAAATGACAGTATTTCATCTTTTCTTATGGCTGAGTAATATTCCATTGTATACATGTACCACATGTTTTCCAGTCATTTATCAAAGGATACTTTGGTTGTTTCCATGTCTTTGCCACCATGAATAATGTTGCAGTGAACATAGGGATGCATATATCCTTGTGAATAAATGTTTGGGGTATATACCCAAGAAGAGGAATTGCTGGCTCCTGTAGTAATTTCATACTTACTTTTTTGAGGAATATCCATACTGTTTTCCATAGTGGCTGCACCAGTTTGTATTCCCACCAGCAGTGAATGAGGGTTCCTTTTTTTCCACAAACTCTTATTGATAATAGTCATTCTTACAGGCATGAGGTGGTATTTCATTGTAGTTTTGATTTGCATTTTCATAATAGTGAAGTTGATCATCTTTTCATATATCTGTTGGTCATTTGTATGTCTTCTTGGGAGAAGTGTCTGTTCAGATCCTCTGCCATTTTGATGATGTAATAATTCCAGTGTACAAAGACCACCACTCTGTGAAGATACATGACCATTGATCTTCATATCTCCATAAATTCAATGATTATTTTCTCAAGGAAGATTTGAAAACATTTCAGATTGTTTAGGAATAAACACCATTATAAATGCATTCATAATTATATAGAACTAAATTTTCTGGACTCAAAATATAATTCAAATGTAAATTACGGAATTCAGAATAAAAAAATAACAAAATACTTGTAATAGCAAAACAACAATTGCATCTTACTGAATTGCTATGCTTGTATTATTATTATCACCATGTATCAGTCTTCATGACTAGTTATATATTATATAATTTGATCTCCCTCAAAATATTATAACTCAGATATTGCTACTCACAGTTTTATAGTTGGGGAACTATAGATGTAGAAAATATAAGTGATCTGCCCAAGGTCATAGAGCTTCTATGGAAGAGGATTTAAATAAAATTTTGTCTGACTTGACCTAATGAAAGGTCTAGCTTATAACATAGCTTAACCACTTACTTGTTGGATGATCTCAAACAAGCCTCTTAACTGCTTCTCACCTCAGTGTTTTTTTCATGTGAAATTAAGGATAATAATATCCCTAATAGGTTTGTTGTGTGTATGAAATGAAATGACTCATAGGAAAACATTAGTACATTACATGAACTCATACAAAGCAATATACTTTTATTGTTATTTCAAACACTTATGGAAATACTATAAAGGTTATTGTGGATCTATGCCACATTCTTAGTTCTATTATATCATATACCATTTCTTTTAAATTGAGCAGTGGTTTTTAAAAAGCTATCTCACATGTAATTATGTAGTGGGCAAGTATAAGTGATGAGTTAATAGTGTTGCTTCTGTGTGTGTGGGGTGTGTGTGTGTGTGTGTGTGTGTGTGTGTGTGTGAAGTGTATCCCTAGCAAATAGCTTTGTAGCTCATTGGAGCAATCAAAATTAAAAATGTATATGTGAAGTTTAAATATTGAAAATATCTCCCAGTGAAAGACACAGCACTGCTTAAAGTTTTAAAATATGCAATTATCCTTTTTTTTTTCAATCTCTGAGTATTTTCTAGATTGTTGATGGGTATAAAATAGTTTTAAAAAGTAGCTTTCTTCAAGGTTATCTTAACATTTAAATACAGATAGTTGTATTATTTTCCTATTTCATTATAATATTCCTCCTGGAATATACACAATCTCTGAAAAATGGATTCATTCATTGAATTTCAAAACGTTGAAATAGTAGAAGGTAAATAGAAACTCAGTATGTACAAATGTATGAAATGAAGTAATTTTGCAGTACCCATCATACTAGCACATGCAATTGAATGTTTTATTACATCATATACCTGAAAAGTTCTATTAGAAGCTTATAGGCAAATTTTCTTTCTTTTCAGAGAGGAATGGAGAGGGAGAGAGAGATAGAAACATCAATGATGAGACAGAATCATTGATGGCTGTCTCCTACACATCCCCAATGGGGATCAAGCCTACAACCCGGGCATGTGCCCTGACAAGAATCAAACTGTGACCTCCTAGTTTATAGGTCAACGCCCAACCACTGAGCCATGCCAGTTGGGCATGGGCAAATTTTCTTATTACTGATAATGATAGTGTAAAGAAATTTAGAATATAAATACAAATATATATTTTTTCTTACTCAAAAATATTGGAGGAAGAGATGATAAAATAAAGATAAATGGCAATGCTAATAAACATATGGTATAAGATTTATATTGCATATATTGACCGTATACTGTATACTAGTATATCAGGCATTGTTCTAGGGCAGTGGTTCTCAACCTTTCTAATGCCACGACCCTTTAATACAGTTCCTCATGTTGTGGTGACCCCCAACCATAAAATTATTTTCGTTGCTACTTCATAACATTTTGCTACTGTTAATGAATCATAATGTAAATATCTGTGTTTTCTGATGGTCTTAGGCTCTACAGCAGTGGTTCTCAACCTGTGGGTCGCAACCCACAGGTTGAGAACCGCCAGCAGGGTTGCCGCCCACAGGTTGAGAACCACTGCTGTAGAGCCTAAGACCATCAGAAAACACAGATATTTACATTACGATTCATTAACAGTAGCAAAATTACAGTTATGAAGTAGCAACGAAAATAATTTTATGGTTGGGGGTCACCACAACATGAGGAACTGTATTAAAGGGTCGTGACATTAGAAAGGTTGAGAACCACAGTTCTAGGGGATGGGATATAGCAACAAATAAAATAGACAAAGCCCATTGACTTGCAGAGTGCATTACATAGTGAGCAAGGTAGATAATGAACACATATTTAATCATGCTAAAGGGTGACCAATACCCTAAAGGAAAAGAAAGCACTGTGCAGGGACAAGAGTTAAGGATTGCTATTTTATGTAGGATTACATGTTGATTAGAGTTCTCGCAGGAGCCAGGTGACACATTTCAATTGGAATAATTTAAGGTAATTTAATAAAGAGACAATTTTACACATGAACCTGTAGGTGTATGTTGATCCCAAAGGATGGTTTCGTATTCTGGGAATTGTTGCAGCTGAGTCCATTACCACACCAGACCTGGGTAATGATGGAGGGATTAATACAGGTCAGACGGGCATCATCAGAGGAAGCTAGCCAGTCTGAAATAGGGAGAAGTTCCAAGATACACAATTGTAACCTGAATGGGATGCTGAGAGTGATGGGGCTAAGCAGTTTGGTTGCTGATGAAACACTGGAGCTATTCCTGACTTTGTGCCTGGTGCCTTTAGTGACTGCTTCTTGTCAAGTGTGTTACTGTGGTCATTAGAGGTACGACAACAGAACAAACATCTCCATTATGTTATGCATTCATTTAGAAAGTGTGACTGGAATGTCCATTATAGTTCAAGGTTAAGTATATAGAATAATTGGGGATATGGTCTGCTATAAATGGGGTGATCAGAGAAGGTTTTGGGGAGGAAATGGCATATTAAACATGTAGTTCAGGTGAGAATGAGCATGGGAAGGAAAGAAGGAGAGTTCCCTGTCAGATGCAATAGCTTCCTTGTTTTTCTCCACCTCTGGGCTTACCCATTCATAGAGCATTTCTCCCTAGAGTAAGTGGTGGTGGTGGTGGTGGTGGTGGTGGTGATGATGATGATAGAATTAGGATGAGGACAGTGATAATGAAGATGACAATACAAAGTTAATGGTGACAGAATTGATATAGAAAAATTCCCAGGAGGGTAGAGACCATGTGTCTATTGTGTGCTGCTTTATCCTCAGCATCTATTAAAGGCACAACATTGATATTCAATAAGTGTTTGTTGAATGAACAGAAGCATGAATGAAATATGATGGTAGTGACTAGGAGTGGTTCAATTCAATTGACTTGATGGTAGTGTATTACGTACCTCAAAACGAGAGACTGTCAGTTTTTGTCTGTGTCAATTGCCTTTGAGGAAATGAACCATTCCAGTGATAGTGTATCTCAAACAATTAATTTTCACCTTATTCTGTTGAGCACTATCACCTAGTGTTTAACACATTGTTAATTATCACTTTGTAACCATTTGTAAAGTGTGAAAAAGCCTGCTGCACAGATTCCTCTCTTTCACTAATTGCATTTCTTTCCCACCCAGAACAGTGACAAGCAGAACAAAACAGCATTTAGAGTAACATATCTAAAATAAGCTGATTACTACCATCTTCTTAAAAACATAAAATGCTAGTAATTCCTCTGCATATACTGATAAAAGACCAAAAGATACGTAGAACGTAGAAATGCTCCATTGAAAAATCCATAGTATTTTTTAAAAAAGAAAGCAAGCAAGATGGGCTTGTAAGATATACTTTATTATAATGTCAATAATGTTCCCAGTTATTTATAGCTACAGTTATTTATAATTTTATTTTTACATTTGGTTGGATTTGAGTGTTAAGGACAAGGTAGTTGAGATGAAGGGGAAGAAGTAATATGCCCTGATTTTTTACTATACTCTCATTCATGATGTTTATCTTTTCTATGCATATTGCTTAACACAATGGCAAATCAATTGTTTATATCTGTACATATATATCAGTATAATACTGATCTAGATGATGGGAAAATAACGACTTTGGAATCAACAATACATACATGATTCAAATCTGAGCTGTGTAACTGGCTGAGTGACTTGGGGCAAATTATCGGTATATAAATACTCTGATTCTTTTTCAACATCTGTAATAATTACGAGGATTAAATTACACTCAACATAAAATTACACTCAACATAAAATAGCCACCCAACTCTCTACACTCAACATAATGTCATGGCAGGCCAATTGTTGCACAGTGAGTGGCACTGAAACTTATGGTTTTAACTACTCAAATCAGCTCTTACCTGTATTATCCTTTACACCTTTTGCATATACAGTTTAGTGATAGATATTTTAGAAGATATATGAATGCATAAAATATGGGTCTTGGCATTAGCTTATTAATAGGTGCGATTCTATGCATCAATAATTATGTATCAGCATTAATTTAAAGTAAAATTAAATTCCAAAAAACTAGCATTGTTTTTATTCTTCTATGTAATTATTTTATGCAATAATGAAAATGTGTGTAAATATCTTGTTTTTATAGATTGAAGTTTTCCTATAATGGCATGTAAATACAAATTTGTTATATTTCCTGAAGAGCCATATCTCCTCTCAGTGCCTCCTCATGCCTCACTCCCTTTCTAGTACCAGAAATATGCCATCCACAACTTGATATAGAATTGTAGCAACTGAGGACAGATACAAGCCAAATTTTGTTTCTTGGTCTGTGAATATCAGAGACTTTGAGCTATGGCAACATACAATTTAAAAATTCCACGGATAATCTGAAATACCACATTCATACTGCATGAAAGCTGTTGTGTCTACTCTGTGTTGGTTATTTTTATCTACAGCCTTTTATTTTTTTCTTCACAAATTTTCAGGAAGACTTTAGGCCAGGTCATAATTTTTCTGTTTAAACCCAGTTTGTCTGACCCAAGAAACATGCTAAACATGCTAATTCCAATTGATGTGAAAAGAATGCTAGATTTTACATTTTCCTCCAAGTGCCTGTCCCCAAGAATGCTCTTCATTTAGAAAAAGTATCTCAGGTTGGAGTTCAAAACTAGTGGCCTGGTGCACAAATTTGTACACCAGTGGGGTCCCTCAGCCTGTTCTGTGGGGATTGGGCCAAAACTGGCTCTCTGGCATCATCTGAGGGATCCCAGATTGCAAGAGGGCACAGACCAGGCCAAGGGAACCTAACTGTGCACAATCAGGGCCCAAGAGGGACCGTGGGAGGGACTGCGGGAGGGATCCAGGGCATGTCCGGCCCCTCTTGCCCAGTCCAGATCGGCCGGACCCCAGGAGCAAGCCAACCTATTGGTCAGAGCATCTTCCCCATGGTGGTCAGTATGCGTCATAGCGACTGGCCAAACAGTTGAACGGTTGGACACTTAGCATATTAGGTATATACTGAGTGGCCAGATTATTATGACCACCCCATCAGTACTTTGTTGGGCCACCTTTTGCCTTTAATACTGTAATGATTCTTCTTGGCGTTGACTCCATAAGATGTTGAAAGGTGATGCAAAGAATCTGACACCATGCCTGATGAATAGCACTGTCCAGTTCTGTGAGATTTGATGTTGTGAAACCAGCTGCCTGATGGCTCTTTTAACTTCGTCCCACAAATGCACAATTGGATGGAGATCTGGTGATTGTGGGGGCCACCTAAGCAAGGTAAAGTCTCCCTCATGTTCTTGAAACCACTCCTGCACAATATGAGCACCATGGCATGGCACATTGTCTTGTTGGAAGAAGCCATCTCCATTGGGATACACCATCAACATGATAGGATGAACTTGATCAGCAATGATACTTAGGTATGTTGTGCTATTCAGACATTGTTCCACACTAATTAAAAGGCCCAAATCATGCCAGGAAAACATGCCCCAAACCATAACACTGCCCTCACAAGCTTGAAGGCTTGTACTCATGTATATGGGGTACATGCTTTCATGCTGTTTCCACGAAATTCTCACCCTGCCATCTGCATGATGCAACTGGAAACGTGATTCATCGGACCACATGACTTTTTCCTGGTGGTCAACTGTCCAATCCTTGTGTTCTTGTGTGAATTGGAGGTGTTTTATCTTGGTAACTGCAGACAGCAAAGGTGTTCGAACAGGCCTTCGGCTTCCATATCCCATACAATGCAGTGTATGGCTAATTTGCCTACAAATGTTAGGTGGTCATAATAATCTGGCCACTCCATATATATACTGAGTGTCCAGATTATACACACACACACACACACACTAGAGGCCCGATGCACGAAATTCATGTGCGATGGGGGGAGGGGGTCCCCGGGGTCCCCTCAGCCCAGCCTTCACCCTCTTTAATCCGGGACACTTCAGGGGATGTCCGACGGCCAGTTTAGGCCCAATCCTGGTTACACCTAACTGCCCCCCCTCCCCGCCATGCTGGTCGCCCCCAACTACCCCCCCCCGCCAACCTGGTTGCCCCTCACTGCCCCCTCCCCCACCATTCTAGGTGCCTCCAACTGCCCCCCCATGGGCCTGGTAGCCCCATGCAGCCTGCTGCTCAGTTGTTTGGTAGCCCATCACTAAACCCCCTGCTGGCCTGGTTGCCCTATGCAGCCTGTTTGGTAGTCCATTTGGTTGTTTCGGATGTGATGGTCACTTAGCCTTTTATATATATATTGTAATTTTTGTAATAGGATTGCTGAATTAAAGAGAGGCAATTGTGTCCAACCTTTATTTTCCCCATAAAGAGGTCACATTTCATCCAGGCTGGTGTTGCTCAATAGTTGAGTGTCGACATATGAATCAGGAAGTCACAGTTTGATTCCTGGTCAGAGCACATGCCCAGGTTGTGGGCTCGACCTCCAGTGTGGGACATGCAGGAGGCAGTTGATCAGTGATTATTTCTCATCATTGATGTTTCTACCGCTCTCTTCCTCAGCTTCCACTCTGAAATTATATATATATAATTTTTTTAAAAGATGTCACATTTTAAACATTATATACCTACTGGCCAAAACTGGAATTCTAACTCTGGTCTCCCAGCTACAAAATGCACTGTCCTGACAACTATGAATATTTGTAATCCCCTGTGTTCCTACTGAGGGTAAGCTGGTGTAGACATTAAGAAGGACAACCTCACACTTTGATAAGTTTCTGCAAGTTAATGGTGAATGTCCAAATTAAAAATTTAGTGAAAAACCTGTTAGACCTATTCTGAAAACTTATAACCACTGATTATTCCCATAGGGGCAATCCATTCCTAGACAAACTCTGAAAAACAATTAACAAACTACAATGTTTCTGTATTACATTGCAATGGCTATAAAATGGGACAGAATTCCCAATTCTAGGCTTCTATTTATTATACTGCACAACATTGATTACTTACAATGTTCACTGTGTAGTGGTGGGCACAAAGGGTAAAAGACCTGAATACCGTTCAGTCAAGTCACAGTATTGATTTTAGAGCTTCAAGGCAAAATAGGTGAAATAGCTCAAAAGATACATCAGTAAATGTTGGGGAGCCCGTGAACAGCAGAATGATAAAATATGACTTAATCTCTTTGGCAATTATGTTGAAAGTTGTGGAGTAAGCAAATTATAAGTTTAGAGTTATTTATCAGGAAAATTGATTTTGCAAATATGTTATAGTTCCAAATATTGTGTGTGTGTGTTTTCCCTACCTAAGACTGACTTTTCTATATAATCTCAGGGAAGTGCCCGTTTTTCTTTAGAAAGCTAGCCAATCCCTGGTTATAAAGGTGCTTTTATTCCATTAAAGGAAAAAAAAAGAGGTAGTAGCTAGGATTCTTTTGGTATGAATATCATCAGGGATCAGTGCCAAAGAGAAATATTGATGATGTTGATTCTAAGTAATTAGTCAAGTGAAGAGCTACAGGGAATGGAAGATAAAAAGGATGGAAAAGTTCATTTAGAAAATCGGGAGATTAAGATTCATGTCCTACCAAGCATTTGTATGACCTTAAAGGATTCCTCTACCTTCTCTGTTCTTTAGGTGTTTCACTGTGAAACGATGGAGTTAAAATTATCTCTAAATTTAATCCAGATCTAAGTTCTACATTATAACTGAAATGACCATTTTTATTTTATTTTGGAAAATTCAATTTCTTGGATGATTACTCATTATTTGAGATCCTTATGTGAGCATAAAGTTCATTTCGTACACTATTACAGAAGCAGATTCTAATTAAACCTCAGAACTCAGAAACATAGCATTTAGTCCAATTTATGACAGCAACTTGGAATGATTGTTTTTGCAATACAGTAATAAATGCACTATAGCATTGTGGGTATCTCATAATCCTTTACACCTGATCTCCCCCTCCTCTTCCTGCTGGGGACCCGGGTTCCAAACACAGAGCAGTGAAGCCCCAGTGCTATGACTATAGGGGAGCTAATATAGATCCTACTTTACTATTCTGAGGAGAGACACACTCTTAAGTAAACCCTCGTCACAACCTGGTTCTCACTGTAGAAACTGTATGTCATCTTTCTATTTGAGACCAAGTCTAGCCCTGGGACAGTGAAAATATAATCTCAATCAAGATCTTTTCACCTGAATCTATTTGACTCACATCACCATGAAAAGTTAGGAGGACAAGTTAGAGCCTTACAATTTCATTTATTAGATGAATTAATGCTGGGTTTTTGTGCTGATTATGTGTCCAGAAGCCAGTGTCTGAAATGAGCTTTTTTAGCTCTGATGCTATTGCCACTGTCCCCATGCTCTTCATGGAATCCTTTGATATTCATACTCAATCATTACATAGTAATGTCTTCAGGTCCTATGGCCATAGTATGAGTACTCTTCTATCTTAGCTCCTCTCCTTCAACATATTCCACCCTAACTTACTTGTTGTGCTTGAGTTTTTTTTGTTGTTGTTGTTCTTATTTTAATTTTAAGTTTTTGTTCATTTTGTTTAGTTTATTTACAGGCATCCTTCAAGGAAAAACTCAAATTAATTTGACCTATATACTGCTTTTTGCTTTGCCTTTGAATTCCCTTTTTTCCCCAATATGCCAACTCTTGAGAATGGAATCTAGATATGCCATCGTCATTACAGGTCCAGAAATTCTCATTGCACCTTCCTGGTACTCAAGTTGAAAATTAAGTCTAGACTATAGAAAAATTGTCTAGAAAAATTGAAGGAGACTCGCTTTTGATCACTTTTGGAAATTTTGCTTTCATTCTGGGCCTGTTTTTACCCAGTTCTGAAATTAAGAAGCTTGCATAGATTTACCTGGATTCCTTTTCAGTTTTAATTTAGATAGGTAGATAGATAACTTTTCAAAATGATGTTACAAAAATATTTTTATCTTGTTTAATTTTTATTGAGAGTCTCAAAAAAATCGAACGGAAGACCACTCTTTCTGCTATTGACTACAGGTAGCCATGATGCAGACTTACTCCCTTCTATCACAGATCTGTCCATGAAATTTTTATAAGAGGAAATTTTATATTGTGTGCAAAACAACCAACTTAAAGGCAACTGAACCTTGCTTCAAGTTATGCTGTGGACTTTGGACACATGCCTCAACCTTTCTAAGCTTCATTTTACAAATATCTTAAATGTAAGTAACCATATTACCTAATTTATGATTTATAGTGAGGTTCAATGAGTTATTGAATTTTACCCAGTGTCATATGAAAATGCTTATTAAATGTAAATATAATAATTAATCGTACAATTAGTAGAAATATTCCTTTTAATCTGTTTGCAAATATCCATTCTGAAGGCATGAGGATGCTCATGAATATTACTGATGCTTTATTTTTTATTTAATTTTTTTATTTTTCAATTACAGTTGATATTCAATATTACATTAAGTTTAGGTGTACCTCATAGTGACTAGACATTTATATAACTTATAAAATGATTCCCCCTGGTAAATCTAGAACCCCCTGCATATCATACACAGCTATTACAATATTATTGACTGTGTTTCCTATGCTGTACTTTATACCCCCTTGACTATTTTGTAGCTGTCAGTTTGTACTTCTCAATCCTTTCACCTTCTTTACCCAGCCCACGACACCCCCTCCTACCGGTGATTTACTTCCTAGACTCCTGTAAAAGTCTATAGGTGCATTAATTCATCCTCCATAGATAGCAGTATGTTCTTTGAAGACAGAATGTTTTCCTCAAATTTATACCTCTCACTATCCCTAGCACAGGCCCCAGCACATCATGTGTGTCTTGCTTAATATCTATTTATGACATCATTTTGTCACTGTGTTGTGACTAAAGAAACACTTCATTTTTCTTTTAAACTTGATTTCTAGTGGTAAGCTTAGACAGATTCCATCACTCTGTACATCAAAATCTGGAGAGAATCATATAAATTATCTCTCCCAGGATGGAATGCATGTTGCATGCCTGTATCTTGGCAGACTTATTACTTAGAGCATTTATCTGTAGTTTTTACATAGCCTAAAATATTTTCAAGAGTATTCTACAAGGCCATTACCAATATATGAGAGGGGTTGAAACCTCTTTCTCAATCTAGATCTCATTTTCTTATTATATTAGTTTCAAAAGTGAGAACTGGGGAATTTAATTTTCCAATAAAAATCAAGATTTCTGGTCTCCCAGGTTTAGAATTGTGGAGGGCGAGATATTGAAGCAAAGAGAATGGCATTTCTTACTTATATCTTTCAATTTATGACATGCGTGATATGAATTCACCTTCACGTTACTCTAACAACAGAAGATTTTTTTTTTATACATGGGGATACACTCAGAAAGCAGTTGTGCTAAAATTTGAGTCCAAATTCTCAAAATCCTTTTTCCTTTATAATGTTCTCCCTTTAGTCATGCAACCAAGCCCCCATCATTTTACCAACCAATGTCTAATTACCAGTGTTCTGGGATTCTGTGGTTTATTTAAGGTTACACATCTGGTTAGTGCCAGAGTTGGGTACATTTCTGAATAAGATAGTGTTCATTTGCCAACTACAGTTGAACTCTTCACCCTGATGTTTTCTTTCATAAAAGGGGAACATAAACGTGGTCTCCACGGAAAATACTTACTTAAAGCAAGAGGTGGGCTAAGTCAAGCTCTGGATACATAAGCATTTAGGTTTAAGATTTGCTTATAATGAGTCTGCAGAGAATACTTCCAGTCACCCAATGCCTTCAGTGCTGCTTTTGATCCCTCTGGGAATGCACTATGTGAACTGTGACAATTCACTCATTTTTAAAAAATATTCTTGACTCAATTTGTCCCAAGCAGAATCTTTATTACAGTACATGTTAAAAAGGACAAGTCTTAGCAGACAAATTTTCTTATTAGGCAAACTGAACTGAGAGCACTACACAGAACACACACACACACACACACACACACACACACACACACACACACAGCCAAATATGTCTGCATTTCCCTTTGGAAAACATTGTTTCAGGCAATTTTTATACTTTAAGCACCACTTCCCATGTTTAATTCATCTACCACCAAAGGGACACACTTTAGGGATAATGAACATCAATATAGACCTCTTCTGCACAACATTTAGCCTAGTAAATGGTAAATTACTATGAGCTCTAGTGATTCCACCAGTACACTTCCTAATGCAAACCCAGTGTAATTGAGGGCAGAGGAGGGCCACGGCAGATCCCTTAATATATTTCTCTGTCATGTTTGCAAGGATATTGAGCACTAAATGAGGTAAGCTCTATCTAGAAAACCTTTCTGAAGCTTTTGCCCTTGTCATTTGCTATTTTCATGGTTGATCTCTGGCCAAAACCCAAACCAGGAAACAGCAAATATAATGACACCAGGAGGCAGTTTTACCTGGTGGCAAATTATAGTAATTCTAGGGGCTGTCTCCTAACAACAGATGCTATTCCTTCTATTTCTTAGGTTGTCACATAAGGCAACTAAATTTACCTATCCAATATTTATTTCTTCATCTCAGTCGGGATAATATTAATGCTTAAGGAAGGTGGCATTTTCCAAATGAAAAAAAAAAGACCTTTTTTGTAAAGTACTTGGCATTAGGCCAAGAGAAGTTCCGCAAAATCCATCACCTTGTACATCAAAGTATGGAGAGAACAGTATAAATTATCTCTCCCAGGATGGAACGTATGTGACATGCCTGTATCTTGACAGACTTATTAAGAGAAAAGTTCAATAAATGATACCTACTTGTACCACACAGGGCACATTCTCCAATGCTCAAAACAGCTCTAAGAGCGAGTAATCATTGTCCCCATTTTATAGATTAAAAACAACAAGAATGAGCCTCAAGGTGGTGCTATAATTGACAAGCTATTAAGTAGTCAAATTAATGGTAGTCTGTACTGTTCCAAAGCCTATGGTTTTCCACCTCACCAAGCATGACATTACTGTAACATTCAAGAAGTGGTCATCAGAGTTAAATAAACCTGTTTGCAAGGCACCATTAGAAAGAACAGCTCCATTTCAGCCCTGCCAAAACGCTGACCATTGTGTTTGGCAGACACACTTCAGCTTCCAGATGGATAATGTTGAGCGGAACCACTAATCAGCCCAGAGGAAGTGTTTTGCCACTATTATACCCTGGCAGGTCTATCAAATGTGCTCATGCTCAGAATCTGTTGTCTATGGGGCACTTCCAGGGGCAGAGGTGAAAAATGGGAAATGCCTGTCTTCAAAATACCCCATACTAAGATCGCTTTCTCATGCTTCACAGAACTGCAGGCATCAAACACATACCTTCACAAACTATGAAGAGATGAAGCCCTGACCTAAAGGAACATTTTGGAGGAAGGTGTTTGTGACAAATTCTGGGCAAAGAGTATATTGGGAATTTACTCTATAGAATAATATACAGCGTATTCATTATAGAAAGAGGTATAGTGAGAGAAAATAGCATGTGCTTAGGACATGGGCAATTCCTGGCTCTTGTTTCTTGTGATCTTGGGCAAGTTGCTTACCTCTCTTGAGTTTCCTTTGCAACATACGTAACATAGGAGTAATAACCTATAGAATAGTGTTGTCATGAGTAATAGAAAGGTAAAAAGTGTTTAAAGTTATTGATACAGTCATTGGTGCATAGCACAACTTCAATCCATCTGTCCTTACATCACCATCTTGCAATTTAATAACTAAAATCTGACATCTTAAAAAACCTCATATAGTCAGACATTCTACACAATGCGTTGGAGCTGATTCACCGAAACTATAACAACTGGATGTATAGAAGTCAAGAACTCAGCAATGATTGGTTTACCTATAAATGAATGGTTCCCAAAACCAAATGGATCCTCCACACCCTAACAATCTGGCTTTCTTTACCTCCCTCATCTTATTGCATTCTCATCCTCTATGACTATATTAGAACTTCTCCACGCTCCTCAAAGGTCTATGGCCCACTTCTCCACCCCACACTTCCCTCACCTTGAACGGATGACCCAAAAGATCTCCTGAAAAATGTTTCATGGTATCTGCACTTTTCCTTTTTGATGCCAGATATACTCACTATTATTTACTGAACACTGTTGTTCTGTTAAAATCAATCCCAAGTGCTTACAACAGCTTCAGAAATGTAGTAGATCTTTGAAAATATATACTAAATGCATGAATAATAAATTATAAGACATAATGAGACGGGTGAATTGAAACAATGGGACCTTTTACATTTGGATTGAGAAAAACACCTTCTAATCTACTGTCCTGTATACAATGTGGAATATTTTATTTCTATGATAATTTCCAACTACTCCATGATGTAGGCAGCTCAGAGGTTATGATCTCAAGTAAATGTCAGTTGAGAGACCACAGGTAGCTTTCCAGAGAGGATTATTCAGCTGGGATTAAAACATAGGTCTTCCTTTCCCCATTCATTGTTTCCAGTATAATATATATTATGAATACTTACTTATGATGAAGAACAGTGTTTATACTCATCAAAGTCAGAGCTGTCTGAAGGAAAGCTTATTTAATATTTATAGACAACAAATGTCTGGCCAATGTATTTTGTGTCCTGGATTTGTTCAATCAAACCGGTATGCCAATCACTTGATTCTATTTTAGTTTTCTATTTTTGTGTTAGAAGGACAGATTATTTGTTATAAAGTCTTAGCATTAACAAGCCAGAGGGGACTTATAGTGGGTATCCCAGTATTTTGTAGTGTACTTAGACTGCAGGAGGCTCACCTTGCTACATCTCCACTTCAGATGAAAGGAGTAAGTGCAGTGAAAGAAAACTGGAAGTAAAGTAAGCTAATTAGTAGCACGTATCTCCACAGAGGGGGCTAAAGCAAGAACCAATTATGGGCACACATTTTCTTGGCTGGTCCAAATTTAGGCCATAAAGATTTACCAATCCTACCTCTCATTTGAAAAATAAAAATATAGGAACTTAAGTGCCTTGGTTAATCACATATATACTAACGGAATGAGAAATAGAAGTTCTGCTTTGCAAGTCAGTCGTCTTACTACTTAGCCACCCTCAGCAAATGTCTCATGTGGCTCTTAATTAAAGCCCTTATTCTTTAGTTTTTCCAGTAATTAGATGTACAGACTGTTGTTAAATGAGAGAAACTTCTTATTTTCCTGGACCTCCTTAAAATATTTCAAGTCCAAGCCATGATCTACAAATTAATACTGAGAGTTTTAATTAGTGGAACCTGTTTTATATTGTATATACTAGTATGAAATAATAGATTAAGCATAGCAAAAACTTAAAAGTAGCACTAATGATATGACAGATACCCTCTTTAATATATTTTCTCTTTTAATCCTCACAAAATTACATGAGGTAGTATAGCTACACCTGTTCCCAAGAGCTAGCCCTTATACAGAACTTATTATATACACACACATACAAAAACAAACACACACACACGACCTTATTAACCTCACGATAACTCTATGAGGTCAGCATTATTATTTGTACAGATGAGAGGATAAAGGCTCAGGGGCACTAATTAATGGATTTTCAGGATGAATTGCTTAAATGCTTCCTCTTGTTAGACGTTATATAAGCACAGGGGACATAGAATGCATATGAAAGTAGTGTTCCTGGAGACTATACTCTAGTGAGGGATATAGATTTTAAACCAAGAGTTGTTATTTATTAGCATGAAACCGCTGTAACAAAGGAATATCCATTGGAGTATATAATATAGACATAACATCTGATCTCTAGGAAAGGAAAGCTTTTCTCTAGGCCTTTATATTAGACTAGAGGCCCTGTGCATGAAATACTTGCATGGGAGGGGGAGCGTCCCTCAGCCCAGCCTGCATCCTCTCCAATCTGGTTCCCCTTGAGGGATGTCCAACCGCTGTGGGATCGGGCCTAAATGGGCGGTCGGACATCCCTCAAGGGGACTCAGATTGGATCGGGCTTAAACGAGCGGTCGGACATCCCTCTCACAATCCAGGACTGCTAGCTCCCAACCGCTTGCCTGCCTCTGCCTGATTGCCCCTAACCGCTTCTGCCTGCCAGCCTGATCCCCCGCTAACCACTCCACTGCCAGCCTGATTGATGCCTAACTGCTCCCCAGCCAGCCCGATTGCCTCTAACCTTTCTCCCCTGCCAGCCTGGTCACCCCTAACTGCCCTCCTCTGCAGGCCTGGCCCCCGCAACTGCCCACCCCTGCAGGCCTGGTCCCCCCAATTACCCTCCCCTGCAGGCCTGGGTCCCCCCCACAACTGCCCTCCCCTGCTGGCCTGGTCTCCCCCCACTGCCCTCTTCAGTGGCGTGGTCACCCCTAACTGCCCTCCCTGCTGGCCTGATTGCCCACAACTGCCCTCCCCTGCAGGCCTGGTCCCCCCAAACTTCCCTCCCCTGCACACCTGCCCCCCCTGCTGTCCTTGTCCCCCTCAACTGCCCTCCCCTACAGGCCTGTACCCCCAACTGCCCTCCTCTGCTGGCATGGTCACCCCTAACTGCCCTTCCCTGAAGGCCTGGTCCCCCCCAACTGCCCTCCCCTGCAGGCCTGGTCCCCCCTACTGCCTTCCCTTTCTGGCCTGGTCTCCCTGCAACTGCCCTCCTCTGTCAGCCTGGTCACCCCCAACTGCCCACAACTGCTCTTCCCTGCCAGCCACCTTGTGGAGGCCATCTTGTGTCCACATGGGGGCAGCCATCTTTTGCCATATTGGGGCGGCCATCTTGTGTGTTGGAGTGATGGTCAGTTTGCATATTACTCTTTTATTAGATAGGATTAGGGTCCCAGTACACGAATTCATGCACCTTGAAAGGAACTATGGGCCACAAGGCTGTGGTAGGCACAGGGGCAGGCTAGGCCCATCCTCCATACCCCCACCTGGCCCCTCCCACCACAGACCCCAGTCCCCTGTCTGCCAGCAGGGGGCCCAGTCCCACTCGCACTGGCTGACAGTGTGGAGCTATTGGGGCTGGCACCAGCAGCAGGTGCAAGCAGGGCCAATGCTGTCAGTGGGTGCAAGTGGCGGCTGCTGCCCCGATCACCCCTCAGGAGCAGAAGGAGGTGAGAAGCCCTCGGGGGCTATCAGAGCCAGCAGCTGCTGCTTGCACCTGCTGATGCGCTGAGTGATTGGGACCAGCACCAAGCACTGGCAGCTGGTGTGGGTGGGGCCAGCACTGACAGTGAGTGCGAGCAGGGCTGGCACTGGCAGTGGGTGCAAGCAGTGGCTTTGGCTCCAGCATCAGATACAGGTGGAGCCAGTGCCAGCAGCAGGTGCAAGCATTGGGCAGGACTGTGGCACATAGGAGCAAAGAATTTTCAGTAACCACCAGACACTCACCCCAATGACAATAACCAGCGCCCCACCTTGGTCTGGCACACCTGCTCACCTGCTCTATCATCCCACCACGGGCCAATGCCCGCCATGTTACGCACACGCCCCCTGGTTGTCAGCACACATCATAGTGACTGGTTATTCAGTTGTTCGGTGGTTCTGGTTGTTCCACCATTCGGTCTATTTGCATATTAGCCTTTTCTTATATAGGATTAGAGAGGCTTCCTATGCAAAGGTGGAGGAAGGAGAATAAAAACCATGAGTGCACCTGGAATGTGAGGTTCAGTGGTTGAGCATCAACCTATGAACCAGGAGGTCACAGTTTGATTTCTGGTCAGGGCACATGCCTGGGTTGTGGGCTCAATTTCCAGTGGGAGCTGGGCAGGAGGCAGCTGATAGATGACTCTATCTCATCATTGATGTTTCTCTCTCTCCCTCTTTCTTCCTCTCTCTGAAGTCAATAAAAACATATTTAATTTAAAAACAAAACAAAACCGTGAGTGCTGGATCTGCACTCTCCAGTGCCCAACATGAAAAGTGGTCGGGGCACATTCAGGTGTGCATAAGTCCAGTGTGTGTATAATTTTTAAACTATATTTGTTAATACCTTATTTTTCAGGATTACACATAAAAATATTAATGTTCTGGATATATTAACTTCCCCTGTTTAATTTACATAGTGTGGCTATTAGAAAACCTATAGTTACACATAGAACTTGCTTTTGGCTCATCCTAAATAATTATTGGGAATACTGGTGGAGGGTTTCAGATCAAGGCAAATGTGTGCAGCTGGAAGAATTCATGGATGAGCAGCAAGCCTTGGAGGCACAATGAGTTAACTATTGGGATGTAGCAAGAGATGAGACTTGCAGCTCATCAACCACCAGTGTTCCCACCTTCCCAAGAGCCCAAGAGCTCCATAATACACAGATCCATGTTCCACATTCCCCAAAATTAGCCTCTCACAAAGAATGTACCAAAAACTGGAAACATGGGAACTATGATTCACTGCTGTCAATTCCCTGAATGAGCAAGGATTTTTGTCTAGGGATGGGGCACTGGGAAAATTATATATATATGAAGCCTGGTGCACGGGATTTGTGCACTGGTGAGGGGCATGGTCTGTGGGGATCAGACCGCTGTGGGAGCGCTGCTCATCCTGGTCAGCCGAGCAGTGTGCCCACTGTTGGAGCACATTGACCACCATGGGGCAGCTCCTGCATTGAGTGTCTGGCCCCTGGTAGTCAGTGTGCATCATAGTGACTGGTCAACTGGTCGTTCTGGTCATTCTGCCATTTGGTCACTAGGCTTTTATTATATAGGATTTTTTTACTGCTTACCCTAACCTTTCTCCTCTTTTTTCATCCCTTCTCTTTGGTCTTACAATCTCTCTCTCTCTCTCTCTCTCTCTCTCTCTCTCTCCCCCCCCCCCCCGCCCCCCACTTAGTGCCAATTGTCAGACAAACTCCATTAAGAAGATCCTCAGGGTCCACTCTCATATCTCTCTTTTTTTAAAAAAAATATATTTTATTGATTTTTTACAGAGAGGAAGGGAGAGGGATAGAGAGTTAGAAACATCGATCAGCTGCCTCCTGCACACCTCCCACTGGGGATGTGCCCACAACCAAGATACATGCCCTTGACTGGAATCAAACCTGGGACCTTCAGTCCGCAGGCTGACGTTCTATTCACTGAGCCAAACTGGTTTCGGCCACTCTCATATCTCTTGTATTAAATCCTAGCACTTTCCAAAGGAGCTAATCCTATTTCAAAGTAATGCACATATTGTTCTAGTGCTTATTACATTCTTCTTTGTGTTTTAGCTGTATTATTCTGCTTCTTTCCTGTGAATATCCAAGAGGATTTACTGAACAGAATTAATACTAAATGAACACTACAGTTATTATCCTAACTAAATAAATAAGTAAAAAAAGAGAGAGAGAGAATAAAACATTAGAAATATACTCAAATCTTTTTTTTAATGATGTGCACAATATTGACTTTGTGTTCTTTGGTAGCAAAGTCCATTTTTTTAAAGTGTGTGTATTTGTGTGCACCTGTGACCATGATACAGGAAGAGTTGAGGTGTCAATGTGGGCAGCTGTGCTTTTCCACCTCATCAGCAGTAACTCAAGCGTGGTTTCTGGATATGAAAGGGAATTTGTACTGGAGTCTTCCTCTCTGAGCACATAAGAGCTAAAGTGACCTCTCTCATTTTTACTGATGGTGTCCACCATTGTAATTAAAGCCTAGTTAAGATGAACTTCCTTAAAATATTTATATAGCTATTCTTTATGATGATAGCATATATTTGCTTTGAATTTTCATAAGATCTATTGTGGGGTTTGCTATTGCTTTTTCACCAGAGGTGTTTGGATGGTCCTTTGTAATATCTGTATCCATCTGTTTTACTGCTTTTTTTTTTCTTTCTCTCTCTCTCCTGTTAGGTTTTCTTTTTGCATAGTAAACAAAAGTTTAATGGCTGTTCTTCTACCGCATTCCTTGAACGTGGCCCTGAGGCTGTCTAATTCAATTTACCTAGGAAAGTACTATGTAAACACACTAGTTGCCATGGCTATATTGTGGAAGCATGAACATGCTTCAGGTTGGGGATGAAAAAGAGCATAATTCATGAAAGAGTTACTGTCTCAGATGATTCCTGGTAAATAAGTGAGTGCTGGCTGTTAAAACAATGGAAAGCAATCCTAGACAGCGAAATTAGAACCGAGCAAAATTTTAGAATAGCGAAAAAAGTCACATCCTGTGAAATAGTAGTTCAGTGGAGCTGGGACATAGGGTATAAGGATGCTAGCATTTTGGAGATGACAGGGGTTGGATTAACGTCTTGTTACAGAAGCCTGGAGAAAAACCAAACCACACTTAAAGAAAGGGAGTTACATTTTATTATGCGCAGGCCAGAGAAAAATGTGTCTTTCAAATTCTGGGCCCTCCCAATATGGAGGAAACTTTTTCTCTTTATACCTTTTCTTGCTCTTCTGTCTCCCAAATTTGGAATGAGACTTCCGGGACTTCTGGGAAAGAAGGCCTGTGTGCTGGGAAGGGGCAATGAGATCATATCTCAA
This sequence comes from Corynorhinus townsendii, assembly GCA_026230045.1. Classification (NCBI taxonomy): domain Eukaryota; kingdom Metazoa; phylum Chordata; class Mammalia; order Chiroptera; family Vespertilionidae; genus Corynorhinus; species Corynorhinus townsendii. The sequence continues at coordinate 11,279,396 of JAPDVU010000011.1, read as the reverse complement.
GGCCTGGCCTGGTGTCAACACTGACAACTCTGTTTGGGGCATAGTCCCTGGCCTCTCTGGAATGGGAGTAGTCTTATTTTCCTTATTATTTAAGTAAGCAAGGGTTTACAGAAGCCAAAATAGCAGGGTTAAAATTTCAAAAAGCAGTTTTTATATAAGATGGATGCTTCAGTCTTATTAAATAATTTAGGCTTTATCCTGTAGATATGGATAGATACCAAAACATTTAAAGCATAGTCATGTCATTAGCTTTGTGCTGAGAGAGAATATCCTATGGTAAGGCAGAGATTGCTTCCTGTTTGTGCAACCTTGATCCTTATGCCTAAAATTTCTGAAAGTGAAACCTCCTATTGTGAATTGCTTCATTTACCTAGGAACTAGGATAGTCCTCAGCATATAATAGGAATTTATGCCTCTCCAGCTAAAATAAGTGACTAGTATTAGAGCATGTTTCTTTAATAGGTAGCAAGTGTGCTTTGGCACAACACAAACCAAAATAAATAACCTTAGTTCTACTTCTTAATAGTTGTGTATCATTTTTGAGCCTTTATCTCCTCACCCGTCAAAATGAGAATGTAAACACCAGGCTCCAATGTTAGTGGGAGAAATTTGCTTGATGTCTACAAATCCCTCAGTCACATTTTGTGTTTCTACATCGGCGTGTGTATATAACTGTTTTCATGGGTTCTTAAATTATCCCCCTCTCAGAGTATATCTTCAAAATGAACTCAAGGAAATATTATTAGATACACATTGCAATAAAAACAAAACAACCAACTACTGCTGAAAAGAATTCACTTTGAACATTATTAGGACAATATGTCAGCTATAGAAAAGAGAGAGAAGATTTTAGTACAACCACTTTAAAACCCAAACAATGCCTAATAAGAGGTTAGAGCAAGAATCAAAGCCGAGCTGTACATTAGGTGTTAAGCATACTCTACCTGACCCTGAACAAATTCTAACTCTATTCTGCACAGATGGCAGAAAGCAATATTACTGCGCTGCCAAAAATATGTGTGCACTGAGACAAGAACTAGATGACTTATTAAAATTGTTCTTTTAGCATCACCTTTAATGGGGGCTTCAATATATTAAGTGGAAAAGAAAAATTGCCCAGCCAGGGTGGCTCAGTGGTTGAGTGTCGACCCATGATCCAGAAAGTGACAGTTCAATTCCTGGTCAGGGCACATGCCCAGGTTGCGGTCTTGATCCCTTGTGGGGACTGTGCTAGAGACAGCCTATCAGTGGATCTCTCTCATCATTGATGTTCCTCTCTCTCTCTCTCTCTGAAATCAATAAGAACATATTAAAAAAAAAACTTTCAATGACTTATCATGGAATGGAAAATGAATGTAGGATGCTGATGCTTTGATGAGATGCATTCCCAATGTGGAATAAGATTTCAAGTTGGATTACTACATAGAGACACAAAATCCAAAAAGCGAGAAGCACTAGCAAACTGTAATCTGAGCTGTGGAAATAAGAGTAGGAAGTTTCCCAAATAGTGGCAGCCCAGCCCAGTTTCCATCCCATCCTAAGTTCTTTCTTTGGGAAAGTGCAATTACTCCTGGGTTCTTTCGATCTCAATTTTCTCAACACACAGCTCGGGCTGAATCCAGATTGATTGACTCCCGGGCCTACTTTGTCTGGTTTGCCTATCCAAATGGTGCTTTCTCAATCTTGCATTGGCTGAATTATTTTAAAAGATTTAAATGTATTTTGAAGTCCCCCCCCCCCCTTTTTTTGTATCTTTTTTATTTTTATTTTTTCCTATTCTTTTTTTTATTGTTTAAAAGTATTACATATAGTAGTACATATATCTCCTTTTTTTTCCCCCATTGACCTTCCCCCAGCCTCCCCTTAGCTTACTGTGCTTAGGTGCCAGATGGCAATGAATGCTGCTGCTGTTAATTTAAATAAATAAAAAATAAGAGGTCAGGCAGATTTCCAAATGCTTTGTGTGAAGCAAAGCATGACATGAATCCCCTCACATTTTCTTTCTTGTCTTTTTCTTAAATATTCATTTCCATGAAAAATTCAATCAGTGTATCTCTGATTCATCTGCACATAATACGTGGGAATGCTTTGTAAGTGTTGGCTGATGTCAAATGCATGATGAAGGTCTGCACAGGTCCTTCCTAGCCTTTGATTTTGGAAAGTGAAATGTTGGACTTAATGTTTCATGCGAAGGTCTGAAATAGGTCGATTCTGATGCTGCACTTGAACTCCACGAATGATAATTATATCCAACCTCAGGAAAATGTATTTCTCCTACATTTGTATTGTAATAATATGCAATTGGGCATTGTTATAATATGCAATTTTACAAGGTATAATAATCATATCTGTACTCATACTCTCCTTTGTCCTAAAAGTAAGAGGGTAACAGGTGGGTGTTTGAAAAGGGTGAAACATTGAAATGACAAATGACTCTGGACATAAATTTTTTGAGAGACTACATGTTTAAATTGAATAGTTTTATAATCTGTGGCCATTGATACTTATCTATGTCTATGAATTCAGAATCTACACACATTAAGGTTTGGGTGGACTAGAACAGATAGAGACCAGAAAGTTGTGTTTTAAAGGACAGTATTAGGGTCCATTAGTCGACCTATATTTGTCAGGATAGGCTCAGTTATGCCCAAGTAACAAAGAACTCTAAAATCTCAGTGACTAGCATTAGTTGGGTGGGTCAAAATAGGGGCTCTATTTGTTATGGCAATTCAGAAATCCAAGAGGAAAGGCATTTTACCTAATCATGCTTCTACATTCCCTGCATTGGTATAAAGACAATCTGATGAATTATGGCTTCCTTCTTTAAAATTTTATCCATAAGTGCCTGGCTAGTGTGCCTCAACAGTTGAGGGTTGACTTATGAACCAAGAGGTCACGTTCAATTCCTGGTCAGGGCACATGCTCAGATGCTGGCTTGTTCCACAGTGGGGAACATGCAAGAGGCAGCCAGTTAATGATTTTCTCTCATCATTGATATTTTTCTCTCTCTCTCTCCCTCTTTGAAAACAATAAAAACATATTAAAAATAAAATTTTATCCAGAATTGATGTATCACTCCATCCCTTGTGTCTTCAACCAAAACAAGTCAGTCATATGCTCAGAACCAGTTGCAAAGGGAATGAGGAAACTTAATTCACCATTTGTCTAGACTACTAAGAGCCTGAAATAATTTGGTCAATTCCATTTACATCTAACTGCAGTAACCAAGTCAGCCGGTAAGAGAAGACCCAAAAAGAATATGCCACCAAAAATCTTAGCAGCTACCTAAAGTCAACATCCAGGAAGTTGTACAAAAAAGAGCTGGGTTGAATTAAATTAAGTGCGGGTAAAAATAGGGTAGGATTGAAACAAAATGGAAAGGAGATCAGTGAATCTTGGTGATCATCTGTGCAGAGAGGGGTATCCTTTATCGTTCAAATATTTCTAACTCATTGTATAAAGATTAGTCTGCCTTACTTAAAGGTAGAAGGTTAAAGCTAGTAACAAATCTCAGTGATTTTGCACCACCTTTGCAACTCTCTTAGTATTTGATAGTTGTACTTATTGTCCTTCACTTAATTCACTATATAATTCTTTGCCCACTTATAAACACACACACACAAAAAAACAAAACAAAACAAAACACCCTTTTTCTTTCTAACCTGTAAGGAGTGGGTGCAGTTACTAAAACTTAGCTACAGAAATGAAGTCAAGCCTTGTTCTCATTTGAGTGAAGTGTTCTATTAATAACACTAGGTTTTCCAGGTGTAAATTCCCTGACTTTCCCACTTTGAAGAATCATCTATATCTAGATCCTTCATTCTTCTTTTTCTATGTTTGCAACACATTTGGTTTACACTCTATGCCGCCATGGAAAGATTCTGGGTTCCTTAGTTAAAAGATGAAGAAATGAGTACCAACTCTGCCAGTTTTAACTATGAATTATACTAGCTCTGTCTCTTAGTTTTATCATATACACAGTGGAGATAGTGTTATTTTACATTGTTTTATAAAGATAAAATACAATCTTAAAATGTGACTCAAAGTTCAGAAGATAGTAGACATGTATTAAATATTTATTTCCCACCCAGCTGGTTTGGCTAAGTGGATCGGGCATCATTCTGTGGACTGAAAGGTCCTGGATTTGATTCTGGTCAAAGGCACATTCCTCAATTGCAGACTCTATCATCAGCCCCAGTTGGGGCAGGTGAGGGAGGCAACCAATTGATGTGTCTCTCTCACATCAATGTTTTTCTCTCTCCCCCTCCCTTCCACTCTCTCTAAAAATCAATGGAAAAAATATATCCCTGGGTGAGGATTTTTTAAATAATTATTTCTTACACAAACTTTAATGACAATATTACTTTCAGAGGGGTAGTATACTGTAAAATTCAAAAGTGCAGACTGTAGAATTAGACTGCCTTTGTTCAAATTATCCTACAGCTCTTGTAACCTTTGGCAAATTAATAGCCTGAGACACATCTTTCACATCAGTTACATTGGGATGCTATAGAAATGCCAACCTTATGATATTGATGCTTGACAGACAGATAGTAAGTAATTAAAGCATATTACTGTGTTTAACATGTAAAAATGCATTATAAGCTTTCATATGATGCAAATGTTAGTTATATCATTGTTGTCACATCATATTGTTCAAAACAATCATCTTAATCCTCTTAGGCTTCATAATTACTCAAATTAATGTGCCCAAAGAGTAATGACTAATTTATGTATTAGTTGTTAGAGAAGAAAGGAACTTGTAGGTTAGTGGTCATCAATGTATTTTTAAATCTGAAATTATATATGGAGGGTTGGTTTTAGAAAAAATGTCTCAGTGTCTTCTGTTCTGAATAGTCCATTTTCTATATTATATATCATGCACTTTACTCTTCTTTGTTGTCCTGAATCACTCATGTGCTTATTAATATAAACCATGCTTGATAAAGTTAAATGAGTTAATATATCTGAGAAATTAAGAAACTATTTTAATATCAAATTGAGGACTAATCTTGAAACTGAAATCTTAAAACATATTGAGCCAGTTTTCTGTCTCATGGTGTACCTCAGTCATTCCCTCACTCACAGACCAATATAGACACATATGCTTTCCCTTTTCTCAAAAAAAGCTGTTCCTCACTGTAATAATCCTATATAATCCTATATAATAAAGGGTAATATGCAAATTGACCCCAATGGCAAAATGACCAGAATGACCCCTCGACCAGTGACTATGAGGCGCACTGACCACCTTTCGGTCCCTTTCCCTGGCCTGCACGCTCCCATCACACAACGTGAACGGGGAACCAGGGGTGGGTGGCTGGGGATGCAGGCAGCGCCAGGCCAAGGCCCCTGCCCTACCTGTCACCCCACACATAGAGGGCCGGTGAGTGGGCAGGAATGGCCCGCCAGCAGGTAGAGATTGCCCTATGGCGTACCTGGAACCCAGGTGAGTGGCAGCAGGGGGAGGGCCTGCAGCTGAGGAAGATGGCCCTGATTGCAGGCCAGGCCTAGGGACTATACCCACCCACAAATTTCATGTGCCTGGCCTCTAGTATTGAATAAGCTTAACACTCTTTATACTTTTTCAAATATGAATAATCTGTTACGTTTGAAAAAATCACATTTTCATTTTAAAGGCTTCAGATATAATGCTCAAAACTAGAGATACAGGGTCAGAGAAGTATTCTAGCCCAGAAAAGCTTATACAATTCAGTCAGAGGGGCAGGCATGCATATGACTGAGTTCAAGAGAAGCCAGTGCAACGTGCATTCCAAATGGTGTTTGGAACAAATGGCCTTGTGTGCGGTTGGAAGGAGTGATTAATCGAGGAGGAGGGCATCAGGAGAGGCTTGCAGATGTGTTCCATCATCATTTGTGCCGTGTGGGTGAGGGAGCACAGGATCATGTAGGTTCTTTATTTTTGACTTCCAACTGGTCTCTAATTAATTTCCAAGGGACTCTCTCTTTGGATTAGCTCTTCCCTTCACACACACACGCACACACACACACACACACACACACACACACACACGCGCGCGCGCGCAACACATTCTCACCTCCCAACCTTTTAATTGTTTATGCATTGATTGCTGAGAAAGCTTTTGACCAAATGATGAAGAGTTGCTCATTTCCTGGCACTGGGTTTCAGTCAACATTTTGTGTACAGCAGGGATTTAAACTAAGGCACAGACCTTGGGTTTTGTGTTTTGTTTTATTCCACTTCTCTGGGACAGTATTTGTTGAAGTGTTTCATTAATGTTTGGATAAAAATTTTAATGATATAATTAAATCAATGTGCCATTCATCAGAAAAGAAAAAAGAAAATGCAACTATAAATATATGTAAATACAATGTCCTGTGCTATTGTTAGGCCTGTAGGGGACACAGACATGCAAATAAGTAAGGAAGTAAGTATATAATCTGTAGGAAAACAAAATATGAATTGAGCTGAGATAATAGTGACGGGCCAGAATTAAGTTCAGTCAGAACTTACCCCAACCATCCCAGACATTCCGTAACACTTTAAGTCTTATGGAATATTAGCGTTAGTAAACAACCAACGTTGATTCAGAATCTGATGTTTAATAGTGTTGATGTTTTTGTTCTTTTTTTCTTTAATTTCTTTATTGATTAAGGTATTACATATTTGTCCTCATCCCCCATTCCCATCCCAAACCCCTTCCCATGCATGCCCTCACCCCCTGTTGTCCGGGACCACTGGTTAGGCTTATATGCATGCATACAAGTCCTCCAATTGATCTCTCCCTCATACCCCCACCCTCCCCTACCTTCCCTCTGAGGTTTGACAGTCTGATCGATGCTTCCCCATCTCTGGGTCTGTTTTTGTTCATCAGTCTATGTTGTTCATTATTTCCCCTAGATGAGTAAGATCATGTGATACTAGAAATACACTTATAAGAACCGAAAATGAGAAAAGCAATAATGGTTATGCTGAGAGGCAAATGAATCAGTCTGTAGTGAGTTTCTTTCTGGGCCAACAGTTCTTTTGAGTCCCAAGTTCAATGTCAAACAGTTCCTTATGTGTGCATATCAGCAATGATATTTCAGTTCTGGATGGTGGACAAATGGTGGTAATGCAGGTCTGACCCTCTCTGGTTTGGTCCTGGGCAACCTGCAGCGATGCACAGCTACTGACTGCTAGTATGGCAAGGCATCGCCAGCGTCTTCCATCTCTGGACTGTTTCTCTTCTGTCTTCGTGGCTGGAGCAGTCCTGTCAATTCTTCTCTGTTGCAGGAATCCACATGGTCTTGGTTGTTTTCAGAAAATATACAAACATATTCTCAACCAAACGTTAATAAAGGAATCTTTTTATAAATTTGACTTGGGATCCTTTTTCATTTTTTGCCCAAACGATTTTCCTTTGGCTTGTCCCGGAGGATGGCTGGTTAGCCAGAGACAGGTAAGATTCCTCAGGGAAGGAACTACCTAAGACAGGCACAGTTGCAGAGGGGCCATCAGGAGAGAACTTGGGGGTCAACAGAGGTGGGGCACAGATCCTCACCTCCCCCCCTCCCCCGCCAACTTTGCAGGGGTCTGAACCCTCACCCCTTCTGAGGGAGGTCTCCTGCCTCCATGGCTGCTTCGCTTCCCATGCCCAGCTCAAATCAGGACCCAGGTAACAGACAGAGACTTCGTCGACAGCAACTGCCCTCTCACTGCAACAAGACTTGTTTGAGTTGTCTTGTACCCATGGTGTGGGGAAGTGGGTTTTTGATATCTAAATCCAGCCTAGCACCAGGAATGCTCAGGGCCTAGTCAAGAAGGCAAATAATCCTTTCCACTAATATTTACAGGTAAAATAAGATTGTTGTTAGAGTATTAAATTTGACAGTAAAATAGTAGTCAAGTTCTCAGACTAATTTAAATTGGCTAATTGAAATAATATTCTAGAAAAATGAATGGTACTGTACAAAAAGTGTTAACTAAAATTTTTATTGGTGGTTCATCTCATGTAAAATTGTGTAACATGTAATGAACTTAAAGCAGTCATATTTTAGTGCAAAAAATTAAAATTTAAAATCTATCAAGACTACATTATAAAATTTCCAAAAGCTTCCTAATATTAAAATCAAAAAAGGGGGGATAATAGAAGAATATGATGTAAGAAAAAATATCCGGTAAGTAAATTACATCTAGAAAATTTTTACTTTAGAAAATAAACTTTCATTTGTAATGCTAACAGCAAGACACCCATGAAAAACACACATGGTGTTTTTGTTCTTATATTTTCCAACTGCTGGAAGATGTTTGAATTCATTTCATCTTCAGAGAGAATCTAAACATACATGGTTATGGTTGTAAATATAGCAGAGTCTGTCCGCTGGTATAGATTTTCCTATTCTCTTCCTAGTTAGCTGCCCCTTCCTGTCTCCTCCACCTGACCACCTAGAAGTCCATTTGCCTAGCTTGTTTTTCTTTTCCTACTTTCTTCTCTTTCTTTATTTAGCACTAAAGTTGGTTGGGCTACTTTGTACATGAACTATTAAGTCCCATTTCATTTCTCTGGTGCTTGGAGGAGTGGAGTTAGTGGGGCCTTCAGCATGGAGCACCTAACACACCCTCCTTCACTCCACACATAGCATAGGTTCAATTAATTACTGTGCTTAGATGCTGTTGTCCCAAATAAGAGTGAAGATGGGGAGTGATTCCAAGGGGTGGAGACAGAGGACTCTGTCCATCCTATCCACTTGTAAACATTTGACAGGCTATTAGCCATGAAAATTGTTTTTCAGGAATTGTAATGCCATGAGAACAAATACATATTATACTATTAGCTTTCAATAGCAGGATACAAAGTTGTGTACAAAGTAGACCACAGACATTCTTGAAGTACTTGTCAAAGAAATAATAAGAAGGAAAAGGCACTGGAATGAAACACAAGTTTTCATATGTTTGTTAATATGATAAAAATTATGTGTGTACTTTTTCCTTCTCTCTCTCTCTCTCTCTCTCTCTCTCTCACACACACACACACACACACACACACACACACACACACACTACTCACTACTCACAATGCCTATATAGGTAATAGCATTATTAAAGGAAAACAATCTATTAACAACGTATTCTTAATTTTATGGACAAATGCATAATTGATTCACTTTTTCTTCCTGGTTTCATCAAATTTACATGTGATGATACTACTTGTTTGGAATGTGTTTTTTTTTTTAGTCACTTTAATGCACACAAAACATGCACACTACAACTTTTTCTAAGCAGCAATTATAGAAGAAAGTCAACTTGAATTGTATAAATTGCAAAAAAAAAAAATAGATTGCTGAGAAGGTCAAAACATTAAGCAGTTATTATCAATACCATGCTGATTAACTATTTCTACTTTGGGGAGTAAAATCAATATGTCAAAATCAACCTGGAAGGAAAAGAGAGTAATGATTTCAAAAGTGCTTTAAATTATGATTCAGGTAGTAGAAGACAGGAAGTCCTTTTCTTTTCTTTCTTAAATTCATCTTTTTTTGGCTCACAACTCCTGACAAAAAAGGCTTAAAATATTTTTCGTAAAGGTAAAAGGAAAAAAAATAAAGATCCTCTACAGAAGGGCGCTTTCCAAGTTTCCACTGCACACTGCTTCCCTTTTACTCTCCGCTGGCTAGTATGTGTTTAGAACAACTAAATTATGACTGCAACTTCTCGTCAGATACTGTTGAGGCACAGAAGATAAATTGATAAACTATGCTAACCTTAAGGCTCATAATTCAGTTGTCTGAAGTTCATTTTGCAAGAGCAATTTGTACAAGCAATAAAAAAAAAACACAGGGCAAACTACAAGGAATGCTCCTTTTTTCATTTTGTTTTGTTTCTTGGAGACAGTTTTATCCAGTAAAAAGGTTTTGCATTCTTTGAATTCATTGCTTTTTGAGCCAAGTGTAGAAACTGACTAGGTTTCCAAATTTGATGGTGTATCATCTAAAAAAATCTGTGCTTCTTTTAAAAAAAAAAAAAAGAAGAAGAAGAAGAAGAAGAATATTTTTAAGCAGTAGGATAGCATTTCTGACCCAGAATTTGTATGGGGAACTCTAACTTCTCCCCAATATATATCACTCCCCCTCCCACCCACCCCCAAATTTTATATTCAGCAACTCCTACATTGACTATATTTTATATGCAGGATACAATTACATATTTAATGTATGTTTTATTAGGTAAAAGATAATTTCAACAGCTTTCGTGTTCACTTTTGTGAACACAAAAGCAGGGAGCCTAACACATAGTCTAGGCACATAACCAGTACCCAGGAAATATTTGAGAATTAACAGCAATACTCAATAAATGGTATTTATTGAGTTTCAGCTATATACCAGGCACTGTGGTTGACAAATTAAAAAACAACAGAAAACACAAATTATTAACTTTTATTGAATTGTTAATATATGCTGTGAATTATGTCGGGTACTTAATTTTCTCATTTAGTCTCCCAAATAAGATTAAATAATTTGAGGCATTGTTTTTGTTTTTACAGTTTACATATAAAAGTGTTGAGGGTAAGGCAGGTGAAGTAGTTTTCCTAATCACAGAGCTAAGAGGTGGCAGGACCAGACTCTTACACAGTGCTGGCTTTGCATGGCTCATCTCATTCTGTCCTGACAGAGAGTATACACGTGTTATTTGTCAGATGATAAAACTGAAACTCACGGAATCAAAGGATACTCTGTATGACTTTTATAATGAAAAAGGGTAGAGAAAAAATATTGAATCTAGTTCTGAATGCTTCCAAGTTTAATGCTCTTGTCTTGAGAGGTAGGTTCTTTGGAGGTTTTAAGGATAATTTAGAGATTGAACCCTCACTACAGAACTTAGAATTGTGAAGAGGTCAGATACACAGAAATGGCACAAAGCAGGAAGTGATAAGTTCAATGAAAGTAATATGGACAGTAACACTATCTAATGGGAGATTTAAGGGAGGAGACTGAATCATAGACAGCTTCACAGAAGAAGGGGCATTCAACATTTCTTTAAGGCACAGGTAGATATGGGCATGAAAGGAGTGAGTAGCAAGGAACCATAGACCCAAGAGTTTGGGCTGAGCATACACTTTGCAAGGGAGAAGAGAGATACTATACAGTGCTATAGACTTCAGTTACACAATCTCTCCAAAGGTTACATTTTTCAAAGGGGTAAGCCATAGAGGTCTTAAGATGTGATCTTCAAAAACCAACATTCTTCAAGTTACTTTTGTCATTTAAAAAAAAGATGAAATAATGTGACAAGGCAATTATTCATTGAACCTCTACTCTGGAGAGGGGTCTGTATTAGGAATGGGGGTTGCAATAGATGGGAAGGGACAGCCAAAAAGTCTGATGAGACCAAGGTCAGTTGTAGAATGAACCTTAGACCCAAACAAAATAAAAAGCTAAGTGGCCCATACAAAACTTGAATTTACAACTGGCCTCATTAGCGCCCTGTTCTAGCTAATTGGGCTGTATGTTAATGTCCCGGGCAAGCAGCAACATTGGGAGATGAATGGAAAACACTCTATCCTCCAACTTCATGGATCTATAAAGGGCCAGATGGTGGCACATTATAAGTGGAATGAGTCATTCTGGAGGCACGTTTGAAGTCTCAATAAATATGGGGCTCACATAAACAGAAGTTTATCTAAAACTGCCTCCTCTAAACAGGTGGAGAAAGGAGTCTGCCGTGGTTTTAGACAGAGCACTGGATTGAGAATTAGGACACTGAAGATTTTCTACTGCTGAGCACATCTGTACCTACTCCTCCTTATCTTCAGATTTTCCTTCTCCCGGAAATTTGTAAGCTTGACTCCTTTTTAACCTTTATTTATCATCTTAATTATCTTTCCTCAGACACCTTTCCCTCACTAACAGTCTTGAGGTTAATCTTCGATCATATTCTTGATTTCTTTACTGTTTTGGTTTCCTAAGATAGTGAAAATGTGTGTATTACTTGTTCACTGTTTTTTACCTACACTAAAATCCAATCTCTCTGAAGGTAGGGATTTTTTAATCTTGGTTATCAATGTACCCCCAACGTCTAAAATACTACCTGGCACGTAGTCGATGCTCACTAAATATTACAGAACGAAATGGTGGCTTTGAGCCCCTCTATTGTTTAACTTAAGACAAAACATTTGGTCTGATATGTTGCTGTTGTCCTAATGGGGATAAAAATAGCAATGTTATGTGCTGTTATAGAGATCAAAATTGTCAAATAACCTAAAGGCCCTTCCCAATTTATATGGGACTAGAGGCCCAATGTACTAAGATTTGTGCAATAGGCCTTCCTTCCCCTGGCTACCGGCACCAGTTTTTCTCTGGCACCTGGGACCCAAGCCTTCGCTCTGGCCACCACCTTCCATCTTCCCACCAGAGCCTTCAGTGTTCACTCCGGCCGGAATCTTCAGTCTTCTCCTCTCTGTCCTGAGCACCGCTCCTGTAGCTCCCTCCGTCCCGCCCTCCCTCTCATAGCAGGCGTCCCACCCGGCTGCTCCGTGCCTGCATATGCAAATTAACTCGCCATCTTTGTTGGGTTAATTTGCTTACTCCTGATTGGCTGGTGGGGTGTTGTGGAGGTACAGTCAATTTGCATGTTTCTTTTTTATTAGTGTAGATAATAGAACATGAGTTCGCCATTATCATCAGCAAAAGAGTACTATCATGAGAAGGTAAAGATTAATGCCACAAAGGAGATAAATGCTATTCATGGGTAAATTAGTAAGAGATTGTGTGTCATCAGCCAGTTCTGTTCCCTAGTCTGTGTTTCCTTTTCTCTAATCTGTGAGGCCCCCCATAACTCTAGGATACTATGGCTTACTGATATACAACAATCTGATTCCATGAGTATGTACCGGCAAAAATTGTAAGAAGTTAAAAACAGTTTGAAATAATAGTGCATATTGCCTCTCCACAATAGCTTTATTCGTAAATAATAAAGATTAAACTGTTCAATATGAGAAAGGTAGGGAATCTTGTACACAGAGAGCTTGATGATGAGTCTAAGAAGTCAGAGATAACCACTAGAGTCTGAGAAGGAACAGCATCTTAGTCAAAATAACAGGGAAATTAGCAAGAGATTATCTTTCTCAACAACATTTAAGAGACACCAAATTCCAGGCAAGGAAAATGTTAGGAAACGGTCATGGGAAAGTAGGGAGTATAAAATTCCAGGAGGAAAAGGGAAAAAGAAGTAAACTACATATCCTTGAGAACAGATGCTCTGCCATAAAATTCATATTTTACCTTCAGGGATCCTTGCACTGGAAGAAGGATCTGAGCCTTGCAGCGTTTTGCTGAGTTGCCCGAGGCCACACCGCTAATCCATGACACAGCCACTTTTGAAACTTAAGGAAGTACAGGAAGGTTAGAATACTTGTGTAAAAATGGGGTTTGTTTATATTCATATCACTTTTGTAGACTTGTAACACACAATCTTCCCGTTAAACCTTAACTGTTCAAAGGGGAAACAAATTGATATCCAAAATTTTTATGGTACTGCAGTAATTTTTTATATTAATTTATTTTTTAAAGATTTTTATTGGTTTTTAGAGAGAGGGGCAAGAAGAAGGAGAGAGAGAGAAATATCTATGTGAAAGTGAAACATCGATTGGCTGCCTTCTGCATGCCCCCCCATTGGGGAGTGAGCTCACAACCCAGGCACATGCCCTGACCTGGAATGGAACCTGCAACCTTTTGGACGATGCCCAACCAACTGAGCAACGCCTGCCAGGGCGGTACCGCAGGACATTTGAAAAGTTAACTTTGAAAGGAGATTGCAAAACATTTTCATGGCTAGTCCATGCAACAGCTTGTTTAACAGGAGAGGCTCAAGAAAAACCCTACTTTCAATAGTGAGTTTTCCAAACATGAAATGGTACAAGTTTCTTTCTAGGTATCTTGCTCTGTATCTTAAAAGGTAATTAATTTGAAGCAAAAATATGTAACATAGGTATACACAAATTGCTGTTTTCAGAATGGCAGATTAACTTTGAAAAATGTATAAAATTAAAAATAATGATAAAATGTATAAGTAAAAGGATAAACAAGAGTAAAAAGTAAGCTGGTGAAAAGATATTTAGTACTTTTACACCTTACAACTAGTAATGTCTTAGTTTGCTTAGTATTCTTTTGGAGATTGCTGCAGCATTGTGTGCTGGTGTTTAACAAACATGAGCTTAGTCTGTTTCTGTGGCAGGCACTGTGCTAGATGGCAAGGCTTTAAAGTTACAAATGAATGTCTTTATCCTCATCCAGTTCATAGTCCAGCGAGTAGGAAGGAATTAAATAGTAATTCCAATTTTGTATATTAAAAACCGCAGTGACTTTGGACAAAGGATGACCACTTTTGACTGGTGGCCTCACAGAGGATATGCCATAAAAAGTTTTTCTTGGGTTGACGTGATCAAACGGAGAGGTAATGCATATGTCACAGCCTTTGCCGAAGCAAGGTGGGGCAGGCCATCGCCTTTGGAAAGAGAAGAATATTATGAGGCTGAAGTCTGGCTCATGTGCCAGGGAATTACAAGAGACCAGACAGAAGTTGTTCAGCTACCAATTTTAAGGGCCAGGGATGCCACAGACACAATGCCACTAAATTTGCACCATCATCTCATCTGAAATTGGATCCCACGGAGTCACTTTCTCTTAGAATTAGCCTGAATAAATCTAAAGCCCTGTCCAGGATCCAGGGAAAATGGACTGAAGTAATTGTAATACAGAATCGGGTATTTCACTTAGAAGAAAATAACGCAGCAGAGTTCAGAAGTGTGTGGGTTGAACAGAAAAGCATTACCAATGATTACACATCAGGCTGAATGTTTAGGCTTGTATGACAGCAGAGAGAGAGAAATCTGATTTTTATTGTCTGTGACATTTTCAAATAATACAATATGCCTTTTTGAAATGTTTAACATCTTTAGTCATGGTATCGGCGATTTGCAGGAAGTACTTGCTTATCAATAACAATCTAGCCTTAGCCAGTTTGGCTCAGTGGCTAGAGAGTCGGCCCTCAGACTGAAAGGTCCCAGGTTCAATTCTGGTCAAGGGAACATACCTGGGATGCAGGCTTGATTCCCAGCCCTGATCAGGGGGCACATGTGGGAGGAAAACCGATCAATGTGTCTCTCTCACATTGGTGTTTCTCTCTCTGGGTCTCTCCCCCTTCCCTTCCACTCCCTCTAAAAATCAATAGAAGAAACTATCTTCAGGTAAGGATTAACAACAACAATAAATGCTCTAGAGTTCATGGTGTCACTCACTGTCTACAGCCTAGAAAAAAATCTTAGGGTTCTAGAATTTTCCATCTTCAATGAGTGCACGCATATGTTCCCATTAATTGTGCAATAGATATTGAAAGTAGCAGACGACTCCCCATGTATTCTCACTTCTGTTCTTCCTTCATTTCTTCTCCCTTCCCTTCCTCCAGTCCTTCCTGGTTTCCTTGCTTCGATAAACATTTTTGAGAACGTGCCAGGTGGCTAACATGCCTGTTATGAGTAACTAAGACAGTCTCTGCCCTCCGCGAGTTTACATCATGGGGAAGGTGTAATGGAGTACAAGAGCTAGATAGTAAACATGATTTATCAAACAGCAATACATAAGTGTTAGACATTGAAGCAATCTACCTCATGGGCATTTCCAGCATACAGTGACCAACATGTTCTGCTTTGTTCCAGACTTTTCTGTTTTTAGCACGAAACTCTCATAGCCCAGCAGGGCCTCCAGTTTCAGATAAACCTGGACCATTGGTTTATCGTCAAGTTTCATGAACAGGTTGCATGATGAATATTGAGCATCACTTATGGATTAAGTAGGGGATTTTAAAAGGATGTCCCCAGCTTAAGGCTAAACTGCATTTTTTCAGGATACTGTTTTGTCTAAGCTACCAGTAGGGAAGGTTTTTCAGGTGTTTATGTATGTGAGATATCAGAAAGCCTGATGGGAAATAAATTGTCCTGAGATTAAACATAACATTTAATCAGAACTTTATGTTCAGTGAGAGTGGGGCAAGGGTAGATGTAAGATTCCTGGCCTGCATGGCTCAGTGGTTGCGCGTTGACCTATGAACCAGGAGGTCATGATTCCATTCCTAGTCAGGGCACATGCCCTGGTTGTGGGTCCAATCCCCAGTAGGCGCTGTGCAGGAGGCAACTAATCATTTATTCTCTCTCATCATTGATGTTTCTATCTCTTCCTCTTACTTCCTCTCTGAAATCAATAAAAAGATTTTAAAAATAAGGTAGATGTAAGAAATGAGAGAGTCTTCCAAGGCTGGTCTGGATTTTTAACTCAGTACGTCTGGAAAAGAACACCTCCAGGACTCCTTGGGGAAGCACAGGTGAGAGCGAACCTGGGATCCAGAGACGTTTTGTAAAGTGGTAGAGAGGAAGGGAAGGGAAATCTAGGGTATCTAGAGCAATTGGACAAAGGGGTAGGATAAAATATACATCTTGAGATCTTATTTACTACTATGCTTACATATTTAAAAGACACATTGATTAAAATAAAGCGGTAAGTAGACATTTAGAAATGTACTTATTCAGCAATTAGTAATGGCCAATAAAACATTGATTTGCTGTTTTTGTGTGAACACAGTATTAATAGAATTAAACTGGGATACAGAGGTAAAGTATACCCTCGTGTGTTAAGCATTTAGTAAGTGCTGGGTCTTGAGCCAGATAGTTTGTATAATTTGTCTTTTAAATCCTTTCCATATCTATACTAATAAAAGGATAATATGCTAATTAGATCGGGAGACCTTCCCTACATCCTTCCAGACAAAGCCATGGTGGTGGGGCTGAGGCAGAGGTGGTTAGGGGTGATCAGGCCAGGAGGGAAGGACAGTTGGGAGTGATCAGGCTGGCGGGGGGTGAGGGGCAGTTGGAGGCAAGCAGGCCAGCATTGGGGGGACAGTTGGGGTAAGCAGGCTGGCACGGAGGGCAGTTGGGGTTGATCAGGCCTGCAAGGGGGGCAGTTTGGGGCAAGAAGGCCAGCGGGGGGGGTGTAGTTGGGGGCGAGCAGGTCTGCAGGCAGAGTGGTTAGAGATGATCAGGCAGACAGGCAGGTAAGCAGTTAGGAGCCAGCAGTCCTGGATTGCGAGAGGGATGTCCGACTGCCATTTTAGGCTCTATCACACAGGGATCGGGCCTAAACTAGCAGCCGGACATCCCCTAAGGTGTCCCAGATTGGAGAGGGTGCAGGCCGGGCTGAGGGACACCCTCCCCCCCGCCTCCCTTGCACGAATTTCGTGCACCAGGCCACTAGTATACAATAAAAATATATTTCCCTATTTCACTAATTAGGAGACTAAGTTAAGAACATAGATTGACTTGGCCAAAAGTCACACACCAATGAATGCCTATACAGAATTTCAGTAGAAAAACTCAGGTATGAATAGTATTAGAAAATTGCCCTAGTGGGCATGAACCAAATACTCTGGAAACCTTGGAGAGAGGGTGACTGATTTTGCATGCAGTCCTCTGGAAAGGTTATAAAAGGCATCTTCAGAATCCACTTTGGGGAATGTGTCCTTGAGCACCACTTTATTGTAGCTCAGGGTACTCTGATGAAAATGATAATGATCCAAAGACAACAAAAATTAATAAGCATTTTAACAAACACAAAGCCTTTAGGATACATTTATATAAAATTTTTATGTAAAACCTGAAAAGTTTAGAGCTCATGATAGGCACTGGAGATGCATATCAGCTTGAAAGCTACTCTTCACCTGTGGCATTTTGGAGAGTTTTCAAGGGCAAACAACCAAAAAAGGAAGGGAAGTGGAAAGAGAATGGAGAAAAATACTTATATTCAATGAAAGTCACCATCTGAATAGCAAAACAAATCTTGAACAAGTTGAAGGGAGCCTGGGTTTGGTCCTGATTTTTTCATCAACAGACTTTGATCTTTGTGCAATTTTCTTTAACCATATGGATACAAGGATATACTGTATATTATTACATATTAGCAGTACCTGTCCTCACTTCATTGTTCAGGATTTCTTTTTAAGATCAAATGACAAAATTATATAAACATAAAAATTAAGAGATTCTAGCAGGCGGCAAGTAAAATAAATATTTTATGTTATTTAAATAATAAACCACATTGAATAAAATAGAACATATAATTGACATTTTAAGTTTTATATTTTAGAAAACATAATTCAATAAAATAATGCTACTATTTTATATTATAAACTAGAGGTCAGTTCAAGGATTTGTGCATGGGGACTGGGTGATCCCTCAGCCTGGCCTACACCCTCTCATAATCTGGGACCCCTCGGGGGATGTAGCAGTGTGCCAAGCAGCAAGTGGCCTGGGAGGAACCTGAGTTAGGGCCAGTCACTGCGCTGCTCATGCTCATCCTGGCCCACTGCACCTGCCACCACAGTTTGTCACTAGGAAGTACTACCAGTACTACCGCAGAGTCCGAAGAAGCTTCCGCCACCACAGTTGCACTTGCCAGCTGCGAGCCTGGCTTCTGGCTGAGCGGTGTTCCCCCTGTGGGAGCGCACTGACCACCAGGGCGCAGCTCTTGCATTAATCATCTATCCCCTGGTGGTCAGTGTGCATCATAGTGACTGGTCAACCAGTCGTTTCACTCATTCGGTTGTAACAGTCACTTAGGCATATATATATATGCCTAAGTATATATATATACTAAGTATATATATATATGTGTGTGTGTGTATATATATATATATATATATATATACACACACACACACACACACACACACACACACACACACACACACACATAGTTGCTAAATAAAAAGCAATATATATATATATATATATATATATATTGCTTTTTATTTAGTATTAGAGTCTGAGATGGTCCATGGTCTGCCTGACTGGAATTATAAATAAAAATAAAAATAGATATTATTGTCCCCCTAAAAGACCTAAAAGATGGAGATATATATATATATATATATATATATATATATATATATATATATATTTGTATATGCATATGTATGTGTATATTAGTAATATACATTTTTATATATGTACTAGTGGCCCAGTGCATGAAAATAATGCATGAGCAGGGGTTTCCTCAGCCCAGCCTGCACCCTCTCCTCTTCCTAACTCTTCATGTGCCTGCCTGCCTAATCACCCTTAACTGCCTCTGCCTGCCTGCCTGATCACCCCTAACCTCTCTGCCTGCCTGCCTGCCTGCTTGCCCCTAACTGCCTCTGCCTGCCTGCCTGATTGCCCCTAACTGCCTCTGCCTGCCTGCCTGATCACCTCTAACTGTCCTCCCCTGCCAGGCTGATCTTGCCCCCAACTTCTATCCCCTGCAGTCCAATTTGGTTCTGATTGGTTGTTTTCTACTCCAGTCAGTGTCAAAAGCTCCGCCTCCTAGGCAGCCATTGGCTCCTCACAGTTCGTCCAGATTTGGTTCTGATTGGTCGGTTTCTATGACAGTCAACGTCTCCAGGCATATCTCCGGGCTTGATCAGAGAGGCAGGGCTGATCAGCAGCCCCCACAGAGGCCTGGAGATAAACAGGCATGGCTGCCCAGAGAGGAAGAGAGAGGCAACGGCTGATCAACAGCTGCCACAGGGGCTGCAGCTAGACCTGGCCTCTCTCTCCAGGCCTCTCTCCAGGCTTGATCCGCAGCCCCCTCAGCAGTCAATGCTGGGTCACTGCGCCCGCACCAGCAGCAGTCAGTGCTTGGTTGCCACGGCGACCCAGCACTGACTGCATTACTGATTTCTGGTGTTTAGTTGAGCCATTGGTCAGTCATTACAGACCCTGGGTTTTTATATATTAGGATTCCTATATGTATACTAGAGGCCCGGTGCACAAAATTCCCTCAGCCCAGCCTGCACTCTCTCCAATCTGGGACCCCTTGGGGGATTTCCTACTGCTGGTTTAGGCCCTATCCCTGTGGAATAGAACCTAAAACGGCAGTCAGACATCCCTCTCACAATCCGGGACTGCTGGCTCCCAACTGCTCACCTGCCTGCTGGCCCCATCACCCCCAACTGCCCTCCTCTGCTGGCCCGGTTGCCCACAACTTCCCTCCCCTGCCAGCCATCTTGTGGTGGCCATCTTTGTCCACATGTGGGCAGCCATCTTGTGTGAGGGTGTGAGGTTCAATTTGCATATTAGCCTTTTATATAGGATAAAATGTATATAATTATAACTTAAGTATACATAAGTTATGTAGTTAAAAGCATGTACTCTATAGGGTTGGGCAAAGCTAGGTTTACAGTTGCGAGTATGCAAAACACATAGTTTATTCTTGTATTATTATTTTCAAATTATTGTATTATTTTCTACATGAACCTACTTTTGCCCACCCTGTATAGTAGGAGCAAGAATTTGTTTTTCACGGAAATTATCTTACTTGATTTTGCACTAGCAATAAGACAGGTTTAGTACTGGTTCCATTTTATACAAGTAGAAACTAAAACTCAAGACATGCCTGAGATCACATGAAATATAGGGTATCCTGCCAAAAATGTATGCATACTTTATAGCTGATAGCTCAATTAATGTTTCTTTTTTATCAGATTTAACCCATTGGAATGAATACTTATTCAAAGTGTGTATACATTTTTGGGGCCACCCTGTATATGGAATGCCACTCAGGTTAAGGTTAGTGCATCAGAGGCCCTGCAATGCTACCTGCACCACATGAAAATACCTGCCTTCTTTACTGTTCAGAGAAGGTATAAAAAGCGAGTTAGGGAACACAGATGCCTGGAGAGCCATGCCTGTGGCTGCCCTGCATCATTTGGGTTGCTTTTGGTGGTATTTGAGTACAATGACTTTTTACCTTCATCTAACACATGCATATTCTGTTAAGAGCCGGAATGGGCCAAGACTTCTGGACACCTTAAAAGTGTTGTAATCTGGATGCTTACAGATTTTTACTTCTCTGCCCAACCCCTCATCCTCTAAAGAACCATTCTGAAAATGTCTGTTGGTTATTTTTATAACTGTGTAGTGCTAAACATGAAGGGTGGAAAAGAAAATCAAAACCTCTGAATTCTCTCCCCTTAAAAATGCTCTTGCCTTGAGGGTGAGCTGAGGAATCTGGAAGCTACTGCCTACCCATTCTCACCCCAAATGGAAGTCAGATCTTCAAAGCACACCCAATATTTAAGCTCTGGCAGAAATGGTAAACTAATTATCTCTGAAAGCAGGATTGTGCATGTTTATTTTGTGATTTAATAAAAAGCTGACATAGCAGCCATTAGCTTCCCAGAGTGTGCTCTGCTTAATATGCAAAACACACAGAAATTAACATAGTAATTATGTTAGAACTAACAGGATACAAACATTTTAAATGGATTTAACACATTAAATAATTCCATGTCTTATGTGGCCCTCATGTCTTTCACAGATGGTCACTACATTTGCTAATTTGTTTTACAGGTAGTGCAAATTAATGTGATTTTCATTGACTCTTATTCTTGTTTAATGTGGACAGATAGCTTTATTTTTTACCTGAAATCATAGCTACTCTGCTTAATGTGTTTTTGGTTTCTTTAACAAAGAAGATCGATGTCCTTTTCAGAGTGGTGGCTTTCTTTGCATACAAGTTTGAATGTTGGGTATGGGAAAAGGAGGTTGGTGAAAATGTCTTTTTGCTATCTCAGATAGCACAGATGTTAATGTCACTCATAATACTCAATTAGAATCCATTTATTCCTGTACGTAGCAACCATTTTTGAGACACCAACTCTTTACAATATATTCTACTAGCTGCTGAGGGCACAAGGATGAATATTGTATATTGTCTCTTCAAAATCTTTACAGTCTATAGGTAGTGATAAAATAAGACAGAAACAATGACTGTTTTTCCCTTTTCCTTGCTATGAACAATATTAGTAGAGGTTCAATGAAATAAAATATAATTACCAGTTAAACAGTAATAGATAAAGTAAAATAATAGATAAATGAAAGGAACCTCCTTGGAGAATTGCCTGATTCTAGGCCTAAGCAGAAAATATAAAGGATGAAGCTGGAAAATCTCTTCATACAAAAAAAAAAATCAAGAATGTAATCAAAGACTACCCTAATCATATCAAAACTAAAGGAGATAGCACAGAAGGACCTGGAGAGTATTATGCTAACAGAAATAAGCCAGTCAGAGAAAGACAAGTGTCATATGATCTCACTCATATGTGGAATTTAATGAACAAAATAAACTGTTGAAAAAAATAGATCCAGAGATACAGAAGGGAAGGTGGGGGAAGTGTGTGTGTGGGTAAGAAGAGGTCAACTAGGTCAATCAAAGAACTTGTATGCATATATGCACAACCCATGGACACAGACAATAGGGTGTTGGAGGCCTGGGGGTGAGGGTAGGGGTGAGGGTAGGCTATAAGGAGTCAATGGGAGTAAAAAGGGGATAAATGTAATACTTTCAACAATAAAGATTAAAAAAAATACTAAAGGGAGTCAAACTGAAGAGGCCATATTGGCCAAGAATAAGGTAATTTGATCATCAATAGGGATAATAACTGCTATGGATTACAATAAAGTATAATTTAATTACAGCCCATTATTATGAAAAAAAATCACCAGTTCTGACCACCCTTAGGGAATTATAGGACTTATTCTTTCATAAACTGGTACCATGGGGAAGAAAGCACCATCCTGCTTTTATTATATATGCTGTATGTCAGACTAACCAAATAATGAGGAAAGTATTCCAGCTAAACAACAAGCAAACAAATAACAGAACATAAGGATTGTTAGAACTAGAAATTCACTATTTTGCAACTCCAAGTCTGAATTTCCTTTGTAATTTATCCAGTGATTAGGTTTACTATTAAAGCTGACTGTTTATATCTTTGCTGACCTTAAAATCTCTCAACTGCCTTCAGAGTGACTAATTATTGATTTTGTGTGAGGGCTATTTAATTAAATAGATACCAGGAAGAGATAGCATTTCTGTACAGGGAGAAATGGCTGAAGGTGATTATTAAATCTGTTTTCCTTGTGGAATTTTGATAAAGTCATTGTTCATTTATATTTTCTTCCTTAGGACGTGCCTGTCTTCTCATTTTCCTCCTTTTCTGACAATGTCACACCACTGAATGGTGCCTGTTGATTTGAGATGTCTGACATTTCTCAAAGAGTTGGGTTGACTAATGTGTACTAATGAAGATCAATGATTGAATGATTAATATTGCATTGGGGAAGGTCATGTGTGAGAGAATGACTTGCGTTTTAATATTTGAGACTTATTTAGGTGGTTAAAATAAATTAACCTGCTTTATCTGCTGGGACTCAAAACCATGGTTAATGTAGACCTGAATCGACAGTGCAAATCCTCTATTACAAACATTAAGTGTTTTTATCCCATTGTCGATTTTTTTATTGAATGTGTATTAAGTTCTACTGGGCATAGGAATGTTCTGGTAAGTAAACTTTAGTGAGAGTCTTCGCTCAGAGATTTCAAAGCCAAATTGAAAATGTTGAAAGCATACACTTAGGCAGCATAGTTTGAAAATAGTAGGAAGGAAGAAATCTCAGGTTGAGGAAACCATGGGACTCATGGTATAAAAATATATTTACCAGAAAGGCCAACACCTGGGCTTGTATTTGGGGTTGTCATTTGTTATCTAGGTTAAGAGAAATGGACAGGGACGGGGAGGTAGTATGATCCCATGTCTTAGAATTCATGTTGAAAGGGAGAGAATCAAGAAGGAAAATACACTATTCCTGAGGTACAGTTCTTGCCCCTCCAACTCATTGTTTGCTCAAGGCTAAGTAGCCTTAGGTTTCTAGGGACATCCAATATAATAAAAGGCTAATATGCAAATCAACCAAATGGCCAAATGACTGGTTGCTATGATGCGCACTGACCACCAGGGGGCAGACGCTCAATGCAGTAGCTGCCCCCTGGTGGTCAGTTTGCCAGAAGCTGGGCTCATGGCTGGTGAGTGCAGCGGCAGAGGCGGGAGCCTCTCCCACCTCCGCGGCAGAGCTAAGGATGTCTGACTGCCAGTTTAGGCCCGCTCCCTGGGTGGGCCTATGCTGGCAACTGGACATCCCCTGAGGCCTCCCTGACTACAAGAGGTACAGGCCGGGCTGAAGGACCTCTGAGTGCACGGATTTCGTGCACCAGGCCTCTAGTATATTATAATGTACATAAATAGGAAAAGCCAAGTGCTTCCAGGATTGTTCAAACCATCACCAATGGTTTCATGAATATAATAGTCCATTCTAGATGTATGTGATGGTCTAAGGATTAACATGGGAGTTTACTGCTTCATAAGATTTCATAAAATAACTCCTCATTCTAACCTAAATGACCCTCTCAAATCTGCTCATGCTGAGCTCTCCATCTTTTACCTCATCCCACCTCTGTAACTCTCAGAACCTCCCAGCCACAATTACTCTACCAGTTGTCTCTTTCTGCATAATAATATTACCACACAATTAGCAGTTTATAGTAACAGGCATTTTATTTCAAAGTTTCTGTGGGTCAGGGGAAATGGCAGAGATTAGCTGGATGCACTCTTCAAGGTCTCTCAGGAGCCTGCAACAAAGATTTTTAGATAAATCGGGGGTTTCATCTGAAATCTCACCTCAGGAAAGACCTGCTTCTAAGATTACCTGTATATTGGCAAAATTCAGTTCCCTGCAGCCAGTTGGACTCAAGGTCTCAGATCCTGGCAGGCTGTTGGCCAGTGACCATCCTCAGTTTCCATATAACTGTTAACTCTCAGCTTACTTGCTTCCTCAAAGTCCGCAAGGGTGAGAGTCAACAGGGAGGGTCTGTCAGCAACACAGAAGTCACAAGGGTATTGAAGATATATCCCTAAACATTTTCTGTATTCTGTCAGTTAGAAACAAACCCCAGTTCCCACCCCACTCAAGGGGAGAGGCTTACACAAAGGCATAAATAGTAGGAGGTGAGACTATTGGGGGCCATTTGTTCACCACACTTATTTTCATTTTCTTCTTTGAATAATGAAAACTCTTGATTTTCAGAGTGTTTGAAATTCATATTCCTTCTTAACTAGACTGACATTTGACTCCAGGGCTGACTGAAATGGTATGTGATGGTTTAATATATATTGTATACAAAGAACAAAGGAAAGGAGGAAGAGGTGAAGAGAGGAAGGAAGGATGCAAAACATTTTCTAAGCCAGTTTCCTCATTTAATAAGTGGGTTAAGCCACACACCTCTCAGTATACTACAAAATATAGACATAGTTTAAGAAAAAATGATAATGGTTGCATTTCACTATTTTATAAAAGATCGTCCTATACTCATATTCAGAGTGTATCATATTGTGGAACTCTCTGTTTATCAAATTTAAATTGTTTTACTTACTCAGGGAAATCATTGATTTCCGAGTGGAATGGGAATAACTCTGGAGACTAAAGCTGCATTTTACAAACATCTTTTATCTGTAACTTTCCTCCCTCCTCGAGAATCCCACAGGACATTGAAAAACTCCCATTAAAGTGCAATGCGGTAATTGATCTCTGTTACACTAACCTGATCATTAACACACTTTAATATTTTCTAGCCTTATGATGACTATGAGTTTTGGTCATTTAATAGCTAAGCATTTTTTCTTTGGACTAAACATCAGACTTTATGCCCTGCCCACTGCTACATCAGCAGCCACATAATGTGAAACCTTTTGACAACATTGGTGTTCAGTGAGAAGATCCTCCACTAAGGCCAGCTCGTCTTTTATCAAATGGAATTATATTTCACAATGTATGATTTAACATTTAGTATATTAGAAACTCTGAAATGAACAAGTGTGTTATAATTGGCTTCTGTTGTACTAGAGAAATTCTTTTATGTTTAACATAAATTATTTTCTATTCCTCAGCTCGCTTCTTTCATTTCAGTGTCTCACGTATCAGTGTTTTTGCTCTTTGTTTCCTCAAGATCACTTCTTCCATTGTTCTGATCAATGAACTCACTCCTTTCATAGTCCTCTAGGGTTTTCCCTACATCTCAGGATGCTAGTTTATCCCATACACTTCCTCAAGTAAGTACTTATCTTCAAACAGTACAATAAATGTCCTCAAGGCTTCTAATGGATGGGTGAAGTGGAGGAAGAGTTCAATCACATTTGACATAGATGAGTACACACTTTATTTCCCTCTTATACATTCACATAAACATCTAGGACTAGGAAGTGGCCTGCAAAATAACCATTTACTATAAAATCAGAGCTTATCTTTATTAAATTTCACCTTATAAAATTTTCAATTGACATAATGTTTCCAGTATTCAGGTATATTTAAGTAAGATTTGAAGGGTTTGGTAGATAATAATGTAAAAGTGATTGTACAATATGTTCTTTCTCTTGGATCCAAGTCTTGGTACTTACTATCCCTTCTGTTTGGATCCGCTATTGTGGTTTCCCCTTCTCCCACCTCACGATAACCTCTATCTATCTCAATTTGCAACTTAGGTATTATTTCTTAAAATATAAAAATCCTCTTTGATCATGAAGTCTGATTTAGATACATGTATTTTTTTTACTGTTACTGTAACAAATTACCACAAACTGTTTTTAAAACAATGCAGATTTATTATCTTAGGGTTCCATAGGTCAAAAGTTTGATACAGGTCTCATTTGGAGGAAATCAAGGTGTTGGTAGAACTGCTTCTTTCTGTCTGTTATAGAGGAGGACTTGTCCCCTTGTCTTTCCATCTACATGGCTTTGCTCATGGTCCCTCACCACTGCCTTCAAAGCCAGCAGTGGCCAGTGGAATCCTCCCTACCTTCCATCTCTGACTCTTCTTCACTCTTCAAGGTGCATGCAATCAGATTGTTCCTGCCTGGATAATGCAGAGTACTCTCCTCATTTTAACATCAGCAGGTCACCTTAATTGCATATGTAACTAACCTTAATTCCCCTTTGTTAGGTACTTTAGCATATGCACAGGTTATAAGGATTCGAATGTGGGCATTATTGGGAGGCCTTTATTCTTCCTACTTCTACTGTGAGGTCCCCTTCCAATTCATACATAAGGCCAAGGCAGCATTGGTCACACTCTTTTTGAACTGACGGTTTCCTTGTCTAATTCCACACTCAAGCCCTCAAGCCTACCTCATCTAGATTGAAAGCCTGTAATAAAATAGATAGTAGGCCCTCTGTTTTCCCAGGGAATAGCAGTCCTGGAAGGTCGTAGCCTTTTAATACATCTTGGTTGCACAATGACAAATATGTGTCTTCTCGCGCGCGCGCGCGCGCGCCCATGTACTTTGGTTAATCCTGAAAGTAATTAAGTTTTGTCTAACTGGCAATTAAGTAGAATACAATTACTTCTAAATATGTATCTTCTTTGGATTACTAAGTGTGCCTCCAACTTCTTTCTATCTTCGTTTGGATCTCAAAATTAGCGTATTAGAAAAAAAACCGCCAAGTCCCTTCCCTGCACAGTGTGCTTTTCTTCCATCTGTCGCTGAATCAGGTGATGGTACCACCATATTTCCATAGATCTATTATCGCCATTTGTCTTTCCCTGAACACTACACCTAATTCAATAGAGGTAGAAAGCCCCACCTTTAACATATATCTTAGCTCTATCTACTACTTTCCACCATTTCTACTTTAATCAGCGCCTACATCACATAACTAGGGTTACTCAATTACCTTTCATTCAGCTGGTCAGGTTGCCATAACAGGACACCACACACTGGGTGACTTGAACAACAGAGATTAACTTTCTTATAATCCTGGAGCATGAAAGTCCAAGATCACAGTGACAGCAGGATTGGTTTCTGATGAGACCTCTCTTTCCTGGCGTGCAAATGGCTGTCATCTCACTGTGTCCTCAGATGGCCTTTCCCTTCTGTATGCCTGCTCCTGGTTTCTCTTCCCTTTCTTATATGCACTGATCCTGCTGGAGTAGGGCTCTGCCCTTCTGACCTCAGTCCTCAAACACCCTATCTCCAATTACAGGCACATTGAGGGTTAAGGTCTCAACACGAGTTTGGGGGGATACAATTCAGTCCATAATACCCTTATACTCCTACAATCCATTTTCCACTTAGGAGGTAGGTGATTTTCTTGACTTAATGTGCATGATGACATTCCTTTGATTAAAACCTCTAAGCTTTTCAATAATCCATGGAATAAATTCCCTCTAACTTGGCCTATTTCAAAGAGCTCCTTTCACCTGACTCTCACCTAAATCTCTGAACTCACCTTGTTCTGCTTCCTCCTTTATTCAGAGCCCTAGCTCATCCTTGCCTCAGTGCTATTGCATTCACCGCTCCCCTTCTCAGAAAGGTCTGTACCTGAATTTTTAGGTTTTTAAATCTCAGCTCAAATGTTACTGCCGCAGCCTTTCCACCATGTTATAAAAAGTAGGTACCCTCCTCCATGGGAGTCATTGGAGATGTGTTTCAGACGGTACATTGATCTCCAAGCTAAAAAGTGGGTGGTATGACCCTGAGAGTCCCTTTCCAACCTGAGAATCAAATATTTTCATACTGCTACCAAGAAAACAAGTATTCATAAATAGATGTTTCTATTCTGCTGAAATAACATCCAATCTAAGTAACAGAAGGTAATTAGCAAAGAATTTAATCAGCAACATTGCTTTAGTGCCCATCATTAAAAAGCTTAACTGTTGCACCGTTTTTCTTTCTGACTTTATGAAGAAGCCACTTATGCACCATTTCAATGCTATTGTAAGTGTGAGTGCGTTTTATGGGGGAATGAAATTACTGGTCTCCATTTTACAACACAAACATTACCTGAAGCCTTTTATAACCCAGACACAGCAGAAAATAGAGAAGAAGAACAAAAAGAAAAATTATCATAAAAATACTGATGCTGAAATTGAACTATGATACTCATTGGTTTGATTGATCTGAGGGACCACATTAAGATTTCAAGCCATGTGTCATAAAATCCCCTTTTATTTCATGACTTTTTTTTTCTTCTTGCAACTGATCCTTAATAGCTATACACTAGGGAGGACGGATGCACCTAGAAAGACTGAATATTTAAAAGACACAAAATGTCAGTTCGTAAAATTTTGAGCATTTGGTTGACATCTCATTTCAAGAATGGAGTTGCCAAAACTGCTGTCACTAATGAAAAAAAAAAATCAAGTAATTCACATAGCTGGAGGCAATGCAGTTATCTTTGCAGAGAAAGGTCAGAGTCTTAAGATGAATAAAATTCATTCAATAAATTATTTGCCTTTTTTTCTTCTAAATATATTAGACACATGTGCATATTATATAATTCAGGATTTTTTCTACAGTGAAAAGGTAGATATTTCTTTCAGGGACTGCTGATTTCAACTGTGCCCCCCAAAAAGAGACAAATCTTGTCTGTTGGTCTATCAAGCAACATTTAATTAACAAGTTTAACAATTGCATGGTGTTCTTTGTCTTTCGATACACATAGACCTTTTTATTTTAATTTTTCTTCATGATTCTCTCTCACTAGAATAAAAATTGATGTTGAGGGTAAGAGGCATCATCAAATATAAATGTTTACTTTTTCTTTTATGATTCACATTTTATATTTAATTATTAATATAGTCTGCATAATAACTCTATTGATTAGAAATAATTTTCCTTATCACTCAGTTGAGGAAATTAAGGATCAAGAGGTGAAGTGACTCATGCAACACACACGACTATTAAATTGTGAAATCAGTATAGAAGAGACTGACATAGGAACATCCCAAACAGCCAAGGATGGACACAGAATTCTCAGGTGAGATGTAGAATTATGAAAAACAAAATATCTTCTATTGATTACCGCCCACAAAATATATGATGGTTGCATGAGAACAATACACATGGAAAGAGATAGGCTGAGAGATGAGAAAAGGCCAGAGTGTGGGTGGCAGGAAAAGCTCCTGAGAGTCAACCAATATCCTATATAATAAAAGGCTAATATGCAAATTGTCCCCATGGGCAGGAGTCTGACCAACTGAGAGTTAGATGTGTGCTGACCACCACGGGTGGCATGGAACATGGCAGGCATCAGCAGCGCGGCACTGGCAGCAGAGGCACTGCTGGCACCGATAGGCCCTGATGGGCCCCAACGAGAATGGGACCACGATGGGATGGTGGAGCAGGTGAGCAGGCAGCGCCAGGCCAAGGCAGGTGCAAAGGGAGGCCCCGGCTGGCAGGTTGCCGCTGCTAGGGAGGGACCCTACTTTTGCATGAATTTCATGCACTGAGCCTCTAGTATTTGCATCATCCAGGATATTCTTCCACTGCTTCATGTGAACTTGACTTTCTGACTCTCAGATTCTTCCCTTGAAAAATAAAAGGACCTAGGAGACAAGGGAATTTGTTTCTTGAGAAGTCTCAGATTTTATAGGGTATTGTCAACTGAACAACCTTAAATGGACTCATACTTATCCAACTGTTCACACTCCTTCATCCATAGTCTTACTGTAATGGAAACACTGAGTTTGTTGCTTTAGGCTGGAGCGTTAAAAATTTAGATCGTCAAATTAAGTCTTTTGCTCTTAATTGGGAATTTTAAAATATGTACAATTTGGATTTCACTAATTATCTCATTTACTTATTTATTTGAACACAGATTGTGAGTGTCAGACAGTGAATATACAATAGTTAGGAAAGAAAGAATTTCTGCCTTGTGATGCTTTCAGCCTCACTGAGTAAGACATAAGCCGATTAAGTAATCAACTTCATAAAAACAAATATGCAATCTATAAATCCAATCTAAGTAATAGATTGATGTTTAGGTACCTGAATAAAAGTGTGTGCATGCCCAGGGATGGTGACCCACTCTAGACAGCTAGATCCTGGAAACGGTGCATGACGGCTGATGGACCGAGAAGGTGAGCTGAAATTAGGTTTGTGAAAGGACTGAGGAGACATGCTTAAGAGTGTCTGTATGTTTTGCCTCCTAGAGATGATGTTCTAATGGGTCACAGGACCCAGCATTGTGCACAAAACTTCAAAAGTTATACAGTAGGGTGAAGCGTTTCTCATTACTGAGGAGAGGAAGATTAAAGTAATCCCATAGCACAATTAGAGTGTTAACATTACTGAAATGCTAATGAACTTAGCCAGTAAGTAATTCAGTATATAGTCTGAAATATAAGGTTTCTCGTTTCATCCCTTTTAAAAGATACGTTTTTCAACTATGAGCTTGAACGTCTACGTCCATGTGCACACACGTACACAAAAATACAAGAGCACATTTCAGTTTACCCCTACCTATTGAAGGTAATTTTATAATCACATAAAAATCAGTAAGTGCATAAAACAAATAGAGATAAATTAACAGTGTGTTAAAGGGAATGAGCAAATTGTTAGTATATTCTAAGGTTAATATTAAATATTAACATCAGAAGGAAAACAAATGGAGATTTACCTTATCAGTCTGCAAATTAATATATGTTTAACTTCAAGCAGGAGAAAAATACTGTATGTTCTCTCATAACTTCCATAATGTGGATGAAAAAATCTAATTTATGAGACTGGAATATCATTCCAAACCCAAATGATTCCTTCTTTTTGCTTCCTATTCACAAATCTGTAATGCACTGAATGGGAGAAGAGAGAAAAAATGAACCATAGGCACAAAGGTGCACCTGTTAGAGCCAGTGCCTGATGGTTGCACTGATGATGTCCTCCTTTGCCAATGTGTATTCCAGTGTCAGAGTACGAGCCCGGGACCTGGGGGTGATAGGGTGGAATGTGTGTTCAAGGGATGTATGGAATTCTACTAATAAATTTTGCATGAGGCCAGAGGTTAAAGTGAGTAATAGCTTCCTTTTCTTCCAAAAAATATTGCTAGGGTTAATCTGTGCATCTATCCTTGCACATTCCATCTTCTTGTTTGAGTTGCCCCAATTCATTCATCTGTTCATCTGTCTACTTATCCATCCATCCATCACATGAGCATTTATTTAGTATCTGTTATATTTTGGAAAACCTGAAACCTAGAGTAATCCAGGAAACTAGGTGGTATGACCCTCATCTCAATGATGAAGAAATTCAGGTTCAGAGAACTCCATTCTTAAGTGGAAAACTGGCAAATGCCAAAACAACATTCAGCCCCACTTATTTTTGTTAAAGTCTTCATTGTTCAACACATTGTTTGTTGTGAGGATCGTCTGCTAGATGTTTGGAGTCCGTGGAGATTGGGGCTGTGGTGACTCCCAGTCTCATGGGGTTTGCAGTCTACTGAGATGATCTGGTGCCAAACGCTATTGCCCTTTCTCTTTATCGAATGTTCTCAATGCGGCACGTGTGCACATACTGAGCACCCACTCTCTGTGGACCACTAACTATATTTCAACTCATATCACAACCACAATATTCCCTTCAATATATTTCCTTCACCATATGCCTGTGTTACAAATAAGAAGGTAAAGGCTTGTTTACAAACAATACTGTCGTGCGCACTAGGGCAAGTATATGTAGAACCGGAATATCTCAAGATTTGGGGCTTTACACAAGATCATAGAAAAGTTGATGCTTCTTTGTCTTTTTCTGTGATGGATACGAGTGAGTGTGGGGTGGGAATTTTACTTCCTGGTGAGATTTCTGCCATGTAAAGCATAAAGCTCCAGGGTTTCCTCTTGCTATTAAATTTAGTTGGGGTAAAGTAAAAAAAAAAAAAAAAAAGGCACACATGAAGAAGCTGGGAAGGATAACTATCCTTAAGTCCATATTGACCTTTTCTTGCTCAAAGAGTTGAGCTATGGGCCACATATGGACCTCAGGGAATGATGTGGGTCATGTGAAAAACTTTATGAACAATATTAAGTAGCTGCAGAAGTGAAGGGGAACTAGAGAACATATACAATAGAAGAGTGGCATTAGTTTGGGAAAACAGATCTTGGGTTGGTATCTGGCTTCAGGAGCTAGGAAAACCACAGCAGCTTTATGAAAACTTCTATTTTAAAACCCACAGAAATTGGCTTGACCAAAGTTGTCAAAATGGTTTTGACATAGGAATCCCAGAAGCAAGGGAGTCCATTTAAGAAATTACTGAAATACTTGGGTAAGACACAACCAGGGTATTTTTTAAAGAGCCGATAAACACACTTTTTTTTTTAAAATATAAAGAATAGTCACAGTGTGTCCTCGGTCACTAGGACTTCATGGTGGAAACCCCCAATGATCTGTTTACAATCTCCGTACTTAGGTATCTGTAGTGTGTCGAATGATAGTGCATCTGTCAGTTTGAAAATAATAGCAGGAACAAAAGAAAATGCAGCAGCAGAAGTGGAATTCAAACTTGGCAATTTTCTTTATCTTCTCCTTCCTACCTCTCTAAGCACCTCCTTTCAAGTCAATTGTACATTTAATTTTTTCTGTGTCGTTGAAGGAACTATATATATTTTTAATGGTGCATGCTTAATCATTATTATGACAGTGAATGGGGAACAGAAATGCTCATTGGGAGAGCTATTCAAGGCCAATGTTGCCCACCCTGGAAAAGGACAATGCCTTTGCTAGCCAATGTTTGCTTTCCAGGAAATAATTGCTCCTATTTCCAAAGAGAGGCCAGGCCTGTGTATATGGTGCGAGAATAGATCCAAAGGTTGATTTGATATTTGGGTAAATTAATAGGAAATGAGGAGAACTGACTCCACCACCACCTCAGTATGCCCTTACAGTGTCCTGCCCTCTTGTTGCCGGGCCTCAGAAGATGAGGGGTTTGTACTTCTGAAATGGGAATAAACAACATGCTTCAGCAGGTTCCTTTTCGTGGAAGTATCTTGTGCATCTGTTAAATAGGTTCTTGTTGTAAACTAGGTTGTCACTGCTCAATCATCGTCCCATGTTCAGGCGACACTCAATTATTTGCAAATTCCTAATTGTGCTCTGTGCAATACTCCCTCATTTCCATACCCATACACTATGCTGGTCTCACTGAATAAAATGTCCTTCCCAACCTCCACTTTCCTTAGCCATTTCCTTAGCTAACATTTCTCTATTATTTAATTCTCTATTTGTTGTGACTTCCTCCAGAAAAGTATCCTCAAATTCCCGGGATGTTGCTGCCTCCTGGGCTACCAGAATCACTTCATACAGTGTCAGCCCTGTGTTGTGGCATTCCTACTAGAATTTAAATCCTCAAGGTCAGGGGCATTGGCATGTGTGTGGAGGGAACTGCTTAAAAAGTAATCAGATAAAGGTTAACACTAACAGTATTGGTGATGCATTAGATGGTGGAGGGGAGAAAAAGGGATAAGCAAGGAAGACTCTTGGTTTTCTGACCCAAGGGATTTGCCTGAAGTAATTTAGACTCAGTTCTATCTAATTCTGAAAACTATATATCTATTCAATTTTCCTCAAATTGAAACCAAACTGATTGTGTAAATGAGATTTTTCTTCACTCTGAATGGGATTTTTCTTCACTCTGTCTCCTCTTCCCCCTCCTCTCCCTTCTCCTCCTCCTCCTCCTCCTCCTCCACCTCCTCTTCTTCTTCTTTGTTGTTGTTTTTACACTGAAAGCATATAAGCATCATAATTTGGCATTTGGTGATTTTGTAGGAGGCGTTCAGAGCCATGTTTCACTTCAGAAGCACCTGGGAAGGTTTTAAAATCTCAATGATAAGGCTGTACTCCAATTTCTAGTGGTAGAAACCAGCTATTTATATTTACTAACTCCTCAGCTGATTTTTCATGTGCAGAGAAGGTGAAGAAAAATCAGAGAGAAGGAGAGGAAGAGGAGAGGGAGAGGGAGAAGGAAAGGGAGAGGGAGAGGGAGAGTCTTTCTATAGTAAGAATCCTAGGAGCACATCTACCCTTGC
This sequence comes from Corynorhinus townsendii, assembly GCA_026230045.1. Taxonomy (NCBI): domain Eukaryota; kingdom Metazoa; phylum Chordata; class Mammalia; order Chiroptera; family Vespertilionidae; genus Corynorhinus; species Corynorhinus townsendii. The sequence goes on along the minus strand of JAPDVU010000011.1, from coordinate 11,244,668 downwards.
CTAAATATCAGAATATTCATTATAATACTGTATGTAGTAGCACAAGACACGTAGCAACTTGAATACTTCAACATCCATCATAGGGTTGTGATGAAATAAATTGTGATGCATCTGTAAAATGGATGTTATATGACTTCAATAAAACAGGGAAGCTCTTTATGTACTAACTAGAGGGTCAGAGCACAAATTCGTGCATGAATGGGGTCCCTCAACTTGGCCTAATTAAGGCCTATGGGGGCTGCGTGGCTGGCTGGAGGGAGGGGCTGCGGGAGGTTGGCTGTGGGAGTTCACTGACCACCAGGGGTCAGCTCCTGTGCTGAGATAAGCCAATAGTCAACCAGTCTTTCTGGTTGTTTGGTCATAATGGTCGCTTAGGCTTTTATATATATATATAGATATAGGAAGATCCTAAGGATCCGTTGTTAAGTGAAAAAAAGAAAAGTGAAGAACAGTGTATATAGCATGAAATAATTTGTATTTTTAAAATAGTACTTGTTTATATGTTTAGAACTCTCTGGAAGTATATATGAAAAACTACTGACAGTGGTACCTGGTTTTATTTTGGGGGAGAAATACATACATATGACAGAGGGACCAAGGTTGGAGCCTGATTTCACTATACGTCTTTGTGGGTGTTGTTTTTTGTTGTTGTTTTTGGTGGTGGTTTGTTGTTTTGTTTTTGATTTTTGAATCATTTGACTAAATTATTCAATATATTAATTTAATGCAATAACTTTGCAATTGATTACAAAAAATTCACAGACATGAATTTGCAATATCAGCTATTAACACAACCCTTGTGATCCTGGGAAATGAACTTATATGAGCCTTAGTTTTCTCATCTTTAAATGAAAATTGTGGAGCTGATTTATAAAATATGCATGAAAGCCTTTAGCTCACATATAACAGATACCCAGTAAGTACCCATGTCCATTCCTTTACCATTCCTTAGAATTTTGGGTAATGTCCACTGCAAAAGTCCAGGGGGAAAAAGATACATGAGTTTCATTGTCTAAATATACTCTTTCTCTATTCTCTGGCTGGCTCCTCTTTGGAAAACATATTAAGGGGTGAGGACAGCAAAGGGTGATAAAACCAGCACCACAGGGGGGACAAGAACATTTCAGAAACCTTATCATAACAAGGACTAAGCTCTAAGCCAGGGTAATTCTATTGGAATAATGATAATTACACGTCAAGTCGCATTACTGTTATTGCATTCTCTCCAGAGTATTTGATAATTAAGTTGTCACTATCAAGTCTATAATGAAAGTCACTTGTATTAAAGACTTTTCCTGGAAAAGAATCCCAAGTGGAGTTCTCATTGGCCTTCCATGTGAACGTCCAAGAGTTGTCTGAGCTGGACTTTCATTTCTCTATCCTTCAGACAGGCAAGAGACTCTTTAAACAGTGCACAGGTATGTTTCCAGGTTCCTCTTCAACAGAATGCCCCTGGAAGATGAGGTCAGTCTCCACAGGTAGTATTTGGATTATTCTTTATTTCTAACTGAAGTAACTTGAAGAGGACATACAGGTGAGCCTATACGCTCCCTGGTGACTGAATGAGTGGACTTGAGAGCATTTACTCCAAGGGAAGAGCAAGAGGAGATGGTCTATATTGTTTGATCTTCAGTGAGCTGTGAGGAAACTAATGGCAAGGCAGCCAAAAATAGAACCTTCACAGAACCATTCTTTGTTGACACCATAGGGGATATTTAATCCTAAAAATAAATCCTAGGTTTTGCTTTCTAGGATTTCCTAAACAAGACAGATTTCATTGTATATATACATACATAATAAAATACATAAATAATTTTTCTTTCAGGTATGAATAAATAATAATAAAAAGAAAAGGTATGTGTGGGGAGATTTATACTTAAATACATCTGGAAATGCAGTGTTAAATAAAATCAACATTTTTCTCTCTAAAGAAGGTCCCAGGAATTTTAAACTCTTAAAGTTGATTGTGATTTTTTCCAAAGGTGGGCTTAAGAGCATCAACATCACTGAAATATATTTGTTAGGGTATATTTTGGTCATAAAGTATTTCATGTGATCACTGTTATGTGGAATTCAGTTTTACGACTACTGGTATAAAACATTTTTATTGATTAATCTTACCACTTTTTAATTAAAAAAAGATAACTGGGAAGCTGTTACAAAGAGATTAGATTGAGAAATTGCTAGATAGATGATAGATAAAGTTAGAAAGAAACAGGTAACCCAAAGCATCAGAGCATGTCTGAGACAGATAAATGATTAGGAAGATGTATTAGCAGGTGAAAATTTTAGACTGAGATCATCCATGCTGAGATATGTTATACTTCCCCGAGTTGTAAATGAGGCTGGGTTTTGGGGTTATGAGTGGATTGAGACCTACTGAGATAGACAGCTTCAGTGTCACTAAGCAGAAAACAACTCCCCATTGCTTTCTAGGTCTGAATATAGTACTTCCTTCCAAGATCTGTGTTTTTGTTACCTTATCTATGAGTTGGATAGAGTTCCCTTTCTATTAGGCAACTGTGACAAAGATGTGATGTTTGAAACTTAACACAGATCTCTTCCCTTAGTAAGGGCTTAATTTATATCATTTGTAATGATAGCACCAGCTTGTTGAAACTCAACCAATCTCCTGGTATAAAATCTCAGAGCCAGTCTTTGGCCTGACGTCATAATATGAGTTGTGGATGTGGACATGGAGCATCTAATGGGAGATTCTATTTCTGGCTCATCAAATCAAAGCCTCTTTGAGCAGAGCACTTACTACTTATCATGAATTGCCCTTTATGCAACGTTGTTAGTAACTATCTCCCCTACAACTCCCAGGTTTCCTGCATTGGTATGAATGGTTTGCATCCTCTAGGATTAGAATGAAGATTCATGTTCTCAGTGACTGTGACATGCACACATATTCACGTGTCAAAATGCATGTGAAAATGGATTGTTAAATGACAAGCACCAAGTGAAAATAGGGCTGTCAATAGATGCAATTTGTTAAGAGAAAATTAAGCTATAATGGTTTTACCCATCATGCATATGATTACAAAATTAATTAAGATGTTTTTATGTGGGAAATAAGTACTATTTAAGAGATGGTTATGAGTGTGTTTAACTTTAGGCTGAGATAAACACTTTAACAAATTCATTCAAACATTGCTCTTTGGAAAGTGGAAAAAAAACTATAAAGAGCATGGAAATGTAAACATTTTTCACTCTCTGGGAATACTAGCAGGCTATGGGATATTGGAGGTTCCTTTCTTTTTTTATGCTTGGTTCAGAAATGTACTTTGGCCCAATAGTTTGTGTAAGCTTCTCTTTATTTAATTGGTTTAGTGGACAAAGTCATTAAATTGCACTTATTGGTGTGCATCAGTTAATGGGGAACAATGTTTGCTCAAGCATAAGAAACTGTGTCTAAGTGAAAAATGTACTTCCCTGTTGAAAACACTCAACAAAACTCTGAATACTTTGGCTAGAAATCAATGACAAAAAATGTTAAGGGTCTGGGAGTTCACAAATTGAGAACACAGCAAGGCAAAAACCTAGAAGTGTTCCAACAAAAAAGGAAACATTAAAAGTTCTTATAGTTAAAAGTACATTCTTAAGAATTGGCAGTCTTGCATTCTTAGTCCCAGGATTGGTCCAGCATGATTATCAGTCAGATGTCAGGTAGTTAGGGTGATGGGTGCCAGGAGGTCTGGTCATATCCAGTGGTCTGATGTCAAGTGGATGTGTATTTGAGTCCTTCAGGGATTAATCGGGAGGTCTAGATCTGTGAATTCATAGTCAGAGGGTTAGTTAGTGGTCCAGATGGACATGCAGGCAAGAGGCAGGACTGGGAAGTTAAAAAAAGTTTAAGCTCCCAAACAAAATGGAGTATTTCTTCATGCCTCAACCTCCATAACATTAATAATTTTAGTAGATTGGTTTAATGCAGTTCATTTTATATTTCCCTATATTAACTCTTGGCTCACTCCCTAATCCTGCTTCTTCTTTCTTCTATTGCCTTCTGCTCCTCTGAGAAACTACCACTGTCTGATCTCTTCATTGAGATCCTCCCCCCAAAAAACCAAGTTCACCCAGACATCCCCTCTTCACTGCCTCTGGGGAAAAGCATAGGGAATATGATAAAGTCATACAGGAAAACTCATTATTTAAAATTTAAAATTATATTGGAAAAAATTAATTGCATTGCAGTATATGCCTTTTTAAATGGAAGAATCATAGAAAAAAATACTGCAAATATGAGATGTAACCAATATGGGATTTATAATAAAACTCAAATTTTAAGTGATATTATTAACAAGCAAAAAAGAACACAAATAGGTTGTGTTATACCACACAGTTATACTCAAAGACAGAATCAAGACATTATCCTGTACTATGGGATGGCGAAAATACAGAGGAAAAGGACTTAGTACAACTAAGTCAGAAAGTAGTGGAAAACAAATACAGGTATTGAAAATAATAAAATTGTTATACTTTAAGGAAATAATCATCAATAAGCTAAAAGTGTTCTAGTAAAGATTTCAAAGATATGTGTAGTTTATAAAGATACAAAAAGAAATACAAATATCCTATATAATAAAAGGCTAATATGCAAATGTCCCCCTCTACCAGGAGTTTGACCAGAAGACCAGGAGTTTGACCCAGGGGGTGGGGCCAGCTGCCCAACCACGGGTGACCCCTCCCCCCCATCTGCCCTGCCTCTGATTGTTCCCCCCACCACCACCCTAATTGGGACTGGGGCTAGCCAACAGCCCACGGCCCCTCCCCCCAGCAGGCCCCACCTGATCAGCCCTGATCAGGGTGGGCTTGCCAGACCCTACCTGTGCACAAATTCGTGTACCAGGCCTCTAGGAAATATATGACATTTAAAAACTTAAAAAAAAACCCACAGTACATATATACTTATTTATAATTTTAAAAAATTATAACATCTCAAATTTATTCTGGACATTCAGGGAAGTGTAAGCCATCAAGCCTATATCTGAAAAATTAACACACACACACACACATATACACACACACACACATAGAACTAAGAAAACAAGAAAGTACTTAAAATATATTCCTGCCACTCAACCCATGTCTATCCACCATACATCCTCAGAAAAGAATATTACTTACTTATTTATCTACATCAATCATCTGGTACAGGGAGTTTATCAGGGACTCTTTTAAGGAATAAATAATTCAGATGATCTGCTTAGAGCACTCCCTATATAAGAACCTTGAATAGACTTTCATTGTACTTAGAATAAAACCTAACATCTTACAATGAACTGTAAGTCCTTGAATATTTATTATCTCCTGGCATCCTCTCTATCCTCTTCCCAAACTCAGTGTGCTCTTTTTCACCAAGCTTTAGCCACATTGACACCTTTCTTAGGTCCAGTCACCACTTCTGTCTTTTAAACACAGGATCCTCATTATTCCTTTCAGACTATTTAATAACATTTTTATTTCATTGGTGTGAGTCCGTGTTATATAATGAGAATGGTCATATAGAATACAGGCAATGGGACATGTTAGATTATTAGAAACTTTTTTTTCATCTTTATTGTTGAAAGAATTATATATGTTCCCTTTCCCCTCTTCTATCTGACCCCCACCTCCACCCTCATCTCAGGCCTTCACCACCCTATTGTCTGTGTCCATAGGTTATGCAAATATGCCTACAAGTTGTTTCATTGATCTCCTCCCACCCACCCATCTTCTCCCACCCACCCACCCTCTCCCACCTTCCCTCTGAGATTTGACAGTCTGTTCCATGCTTGTATGTCTCTGGGTCTATTTTGTTCACTAGTTTATTTTGTTCATTATATTCCACATATGAGTAAGAGCATGTGGTACTTGTCTTCTATAGAAACACACTAGATGTCTTTTGTTTGCTCATCTTAACTATTCTCTCCCCACTCTGGGCCCTGGAAAGCAGGCCCTCACAGAAGGCATCAGTGGCCTTCCTGCTCTCTGGCTTCAGATTGAATGGGGATAAGAAAGTGAGAGGCAGGGAAGAAACTGAGGCAGGAGGGTTTACTCCACTGACTCCCTTCATGCAATATCACTGTTGGTTACATGCATCTCTCTAATAGGAATCACATCTCTTGCCCAGCAATCTTCTTTGTGTAGCTACCTTCTTTCCTGCCCTCTTCCCCATTCAAACCTAGACCACAACCAGCTCTAGTTCCAGGGTACTTGTGCTACCTCTTGTTCTTCTCCTTAAACCAGGCCACAGTTTGTAAACAGTATCTTTTTTGTCCAGTTTGATCCTATAACTGACTCATAAAATGAACAAATAAAATATCGATAGTGAATTCAATGATAATTTAGTATTAGAACACAAATTGTTATAACCCATCAATAGAATGAGTAAATAAAAATAAATCATATGAATGGACATAAAAGACATTTAAAACATTTAATATCTATACCTACTAGAAACTATTAATAAAGTAGTGATTATTGAAGTTGTCCTTAACACAGTAAAAATGGATATTAGAAAAAGATGTAAAAAAGCATTATTAGTAATGGTGAAACACTAGTTTAAAATTATTCTTGTTAATGCTAAAAATAATTTTGAGAGTGGGTAATAGCATCATTATTTTTTATTTGAATTTTTAAAGTGATCTTCAACATCAGAAAAAAATAACAAAACTAGGTATTTTTTGAAAGTTAAGAGTATAGTGTTGAACAAACAATGCATTGTACAGATGCTGTATTAACAAAATTTTCACTTGAAAACCTATGTCATTTTATTACCCAATGTTACTCCAATAAATTTAATAAAATTTGAAAATAAAGACTACAGTTTTTACTATTTGCCAATTATAAGATGTTTCACCTGGAAAACCCAAACAGAAGCAGCTTAAAAACAAAAACAGGCAAAAATAATTAGTGAGCCCAATAACAGAGTTGGTAACAAAATTAGCATAAAATCAACAATGTGTACTCTCAAATGACAGTTTACCAAGTGTAATGAATGCCCACTTGCCATAGCAATAACTAAAAATAATATCGTTTAGTTCCTGGTATAGAACCTTAAATACTTACCAGTAAACTCTTGAGAAAATACATTAGACTGTTTAAGACTGTGGAGTGAAGCAGGAAGAGTAGGTCCCAGACATTAGGTGATACTAATAAAAAACAGAGATGGAGTGACCCTGTGAACAGTAACGCTCTATAAAGATTTGCTTCTCAGAGTTCTCTCCATGAGATCACATGTCTTTAAAATTAGGGGCTCTTGCCGAAACTGGTTTGGCTCAGTGGATAGAGCGTCAGCCTGTGGACTCGAGGGTCCCAGGTTCGATTCCAGCAAGGGCATGTACCTTGGTTGCAGGCACATCCCCAGTAGGGGGTGTGCAGGAGGCAGCTGATTGATGTTTCTCTCTCATCGGTGTTTCTAGCTCTCTATCCCTCTTCCTTCCTCTCTGTAAAAAATCAATAAAATATATTTAAAATATAAATGAATAAATAAAATTAGAGGCTACTTTTCATATCATTCCCAGATTCTAACATCTACTCTATGATACTTCATTTTATATTTGTTGTATGAGTGATATATGTAAAATAGGAGTTGAAAGAATGAGTGCAAAATGAAAGAGTGTCTGATGCAGCAAAAGTTCAATTTCCAGTTCAAACTGCCTTTCCCTGAGAATAGACCTTGCATATAAAACCATTAGTGACCAAACACTTGAGATTGTGCACCTCTACATAAAATAGAAAGGATCTACGATGGCTGTTTTACTACCACCAAAGTCAGTGCATCGCACTAAATGGAACGTGGATGCTTTATATCTAGGAGGACTTTGAGAAAACTCATGACTCATTCAAATCCTGTCTTCACTTCCAATTTCCCCTCAGGGCCCCTTGAGAGACCAGAGGCAGCTGGAAGCCACTGTAGATGGCAGAGGGAGACAGCCATGTGAACTGAAGGATGCTAAAAATAGAGTGAACGGTGGGGCCATGGGAAGGATCAGCCATAAAGGACTCAGGCTTTCCTCCGACTTGCAGTTATCTCTGAAGAGCTGTTTGAACCGATACTGTGAGTGGGAAGAAATTGTGACAACACATCATAAGGGATTTTCATAGATTAACTGTATTGGTTTGTGAAACTCAGATATGGCCAGTGAGTACAGAAAGGGTTAGAGATTGTAAGTTTTCTTGAAAACAAAACTATTTAAAATATCAGACCCAAGTTTGGGAAAAAGTAAGACTTAAAAACCAATGTTGAATGATCGGTTATTAAGTCAAAGGGAGGAGTGAGGCTTACTCTACACCCTAGCAAAGATTACACGTTTTAAAACCAGAAGACCAGGTATAAAGTCCAACAGGGAGCTGTGTGGCCTTCGATAATTCATATAACTATCCCAAGTTTGGGAAACAGTTTGGGTCCCCTTTCTTGTCTAAATGATGAGAATAATTATACCACATCAGCAATTGTCGAGCAGATCCTTTGGGCATCTGTAAAACACACACACACACACCCCAGATTGTAAATGTTCTCTTTAGGAAAGAATGTCTCTGCATGGATTTTTGCATTGCATTACATTGAACATAATGGGATTTAAAAGAACTATAGATATCAACTTCTGTCCACCCACATCTCAACTGCAGTTTGGAAAGACACAGGGCATGCTGGGGGGGGGGGGGGGGGGAGAGACAGACAGACAGAGAGACAGAGAGAGAGAGAGAGAGAGAGAGAGAGAGAGAGAGAGAGAGAGAGAGAGAGAGAGAGAGAGAGAGAGAGAGAAACGTCAGTTGGTTTCTTTCCATATGCTCCTGAACTGGAGACCAAACCCACAACGCAGGTATATGCCCTGACCAGGAATAGAACCTGCAATAGAACCTCTTTCGGTCCATAGGAAAGAACCACGTTCAACCAACTGAGCCACTCCAGCTGGCAGGTAAAACACATTGCTTTCACATTTCCATTCTCCATTTGCTCCCTATCTTCTTTCTTTTCCTACTCACACTCACATGTCAACTCAGTACCTGTGCCATATGAGATCCTAAGCAACATCAACAAGGTATTCCCACATCCACTTCCAAAGCTCTCATAGCTTGGGAATCTAGTTCATCACAGTGCAATTCTAGCATTTCCTCAAGAAGTTGATAGCAATTCTTGCATTCCCCCACTCTCTTTCAGACTCCTATCTTAAATCCTAAATCCTTATAATGTATGCATTATAGATTATAATGTATCTCATCCTTATTTCTAAATATAGTTGTATGTGTGTGCTAAAGAAAATGACTAGAGTAATTGTGTGATAGGTTAGCAACAAGGGTAACATTGTATTTTCATATACAGACATTTTATTTATGCCTCAATGGTCGGAAAGGTGGCAGATTTTACAGACTAGACTTATATAAAGTGATCAGTGTCTGAATCCCAATGCTCTCATTAGCAGCTGTGTGACCTTGGACAATTTATTTAGCTCCTCTATTCTGTCTTAGGTCTCTTAAAGAAATGGGCAGAGTAAGGGTACCTAAATGTAGAGTCTGTTGTTAAGGTTAATGAAGAAATATATGTAAAGAGCAAACAATACTGTTGGGCACATAATAAGAATGGTGAGTAGATAATTACATTATAGTTATATAGTTTTTATGTATTAATTTTAAAGTAGGCATACATTATATATGCATATACAGGTGGCATTACAGTATATATGCATGCACATGTGTGTATATATATATATGTATATAATTAAAGCCATTAACAAATTTCTAAATTGTGTCTGTACTTTGTAGTTTCTGTACAATGAGAAAGCACAGAGAGTAGGTAGAAAGGTATACAGTGAATCAGCAAATGCAGAGAATACTATTTTACAAGGAAATGTCTCTATCTATTTTTTCTTTCATTTTCCAGGATACATCATTTTGCTACACAATGAATAGTTTTACGTGATAACTGAGATTAGGTACTAATGTTTTTAGCTCCCTAGAAATAAAATTACCAATGTAAAGTCTATAGAAAGCACTTTAGAAGAAACAGCCTAGACACGGTATAGTGCTTACCAAAGCTAATCTGGGCATATAATTTGGTACCGTTAAAGATGCATAACGATTCCTAAAATCCTACCATGCTCCCCACATTGCCATGGCATGCATAAAGCTTTGTCAGTAATGTCCATTAGCTAAGTCTGTAAAACCCTCTTAGGAGAAATACTGAGTTTTAGTACATTTCTCAAATTGGCTAATTTGGGGATTAATTGAAAAGTTTTGAAATCATTAAGACTACAATTAATGCAGAATCTGCATCACAATTACTACTTTGAATTTTTTGTCTATCTTAAAATTAGCTTATAGCTATATTATTTGTAAGTGTAAATAAAAACAAAATAATCATTTTTTTTCTTCTTTTGGAGCCTTGCTTTACAAAGGAGTTAAATCACGGTTATTTATTTTCAACTCCATTTTCCATTTGTAGGAAATAAAATGGAATATTTATTGTAAGATGCATATTCATAAAATATAGATCTACTACTACAGCTTGACTACATTTTTTAATGTATTTTCTGTCTTCTAAGGGTATGTACAAAAAATCAAGTATTGGTTTCTTTATAAAGCTGTTTTCTTTGATCACAGCCCTATGTTTTATTCTTTGATCAAATTGTTTCCTTTTTTATCTTCTCCTATATGCTCCATTTGTCTAACATCCGGTTGTTTGCTTCACTCTCATTAAATGTTGCTGGTTCCCAGAGTAAAATCACTTTTCTTGGCTTTGGTTTATTATGATCTCAAGCTTGTTTTTTCTTTTTCTCTTGTCTCTCCTTCCCCCCCCCACCCCCCCCCCCCGCCACCATTCTCTCTTCATATACGGGAATTCTATTTTGTGGAATAAACAAAATGAAATGAAAGAGACTTTCCAGAGAGGCACCACACTTATGAATAAGACATATACCAGTAAGTTAGTGTCCCTTCAGTTTAATGGAAAACAAACTTGTCTATCTACTAATTTCAAGCAGAACATGTAGGGCAAGTTCTAGTCTCTCACCTTGTGTGTGACAGTTTAGCAAAAGGAAAGACAGTTCAGTGCACTGCATAGAGAACATCTTCACAACACATACACAAAGATTCAAAGTCTTGCACTGCATCAACAGTTCTTATTAAGATGTCAAAAATGATAAGGGCCCACTGTTTTCACCATTATTATGGGGCAAGTCTAATAAGCAAGCTACAAAAATCAACCTCTATCTTGCTTTAGTAGTTAGCTATTATGTAAATTATTTCTTTAACTGTTATATGAAACAGCTTCATTGAGATGTAATTCATATTGTATTGTTCTCCCATTTAAAGTATATAATTCAATATTCTCTCAATAATCAAACAAGGCCTAAGAGTCCACTTAAAACTGATTTCTTGAAAGTATAGAGGTTAACACTGTAATGGGTGAGAATAAGACACACATACATGTCTAAGACACACAATCTATAGGGCAAGAAATATGTGTGATACTTCTTGCCCTATAGATGTCAGACCTTTAAACACATAATTATACATGATGCATATAGATTCAGAAAGTATTACTTCTACTTAATTATAACACTTCCAGTCCTTACTGTTTCTTTAAATGGATCACTGTGTAAAAATCATATCATTGCATGAGTTTTTGGCAACAGACTTATTCATCCAGAAGATAAAATAAGCTGATTTATGCTTGACTGAAACGTCCATGGATATATTATGAGAATAACTTGTAAATAACTGTAATGACTTCAAAAAAATCTACTGTTAAAATGTATCTTCCACTTTCCTTCCAAATAAGTCTTCAAAAATGAAAGCATCTGCTAGAATAAGCCAGAAACTTGGATAGCATGCAGGGATTCCTGGTAGCAGCTACCTCTTTAATTAATTATTCCAGAACAGTAGGTAATGCTTAATATAGAAATATCTCACACAAGTATTATTTCAGTGACAGACTAGCCTCACATGGGCCAAAAATGCATCACTTGGAATTATTGTTAAAGAAGACAATTGTCAGGAAACAATTTGAGAAATTTGTGCTATTCACTTTTATTTAAAGTGATGTTTCAACTTTTGCTCACCTTGATAATGGAAGTATACACTAAAATTATAACAACAATCACAGGAAAACAGCATATTCTCATGATTATGAAGTAATGCCGAATCCACACATTGGGGTCAGACATTGTTACAAACCAACTGGGTTATATCGGGCCAGTTGGTAAAATTATCTGTATCTATGCCCTTGTTTTTCAGACGGCAGTTTGTTTGATTTTTTAAGGGAGGAGAGCGTAAGAATTGGTGTCCATTGAACATTGATATGCTATATATATTTTCTTATTTTTTTTCATACCTATTGGCATCATTTTTATGTGCTGTTCTTGTTATTATTTAATTTCTATTTAAAAATAATTTTAGACTTGCTGAAAAGTTGCACAAAATAATGCAGCATTCTCATATTCCCTTCACCCAGTTTTCCATAATTATAATGACTTACATGACTATAGTACACTTATCAAAACCAAAAATTAACATTGTTACGATATTATTAGCTAAATTACAGATTTCATGCAAAGTTCGCCAGCTTTTCCACTAATATCCCTTTTTCTTTCCCACGGTCCAAGCCATGCTCCCATTTTGCTTTTAGTCATGTGTTCTTAGTCACTTCTAATCATTGAAGAGAGGAATTTGAGGGAAAAGGAAAGGCCAGGTAAATGCTAAAGACAAATCTGGAGAATGACTACCACAAAAATACCATTAGGATTGATGACTGTCAGAGTCTATTCCAGTAACTACTACAGTATAACAAATTAGCCCAAAATATAGTGCCTTAAAACAACAATAATCACTTCATTGTCCCTCACTATTTAGAACTGGGCTTGGCAGAGATAGCTTGTTTATCCTCCACGATGTCAGGGCCTTACCAGAAGATTCAAAGGCCAGGGGCTGGAATCACCTGGAAGTGTCTTCATTCACACGTTTGGTTATTGATGCCGGCTACTGGGTAGGACCTTGGTTGAGCTATGAGCCAGAGAATCTCCACAGGGTATCTGAGGACCTCCTGTGGCTGCTGGGTTTCTTACAGCATGGTAGCTGGATTCCAAGATGACAATCTCAAAAAGACTAGGTGGAAGCTGTATTCAAGGTGAAGGAACATAAACCCCATCTCTTTTCTAATTTTATTTTTCAATTATACTTTATATTCAACATTATTTTGTATTAGTTTCAAGTGTACAGCATAGTGGCCAGACAACTATACATTTCACAAAGTGATCCCCCAGTATTTCCAGTACCCGCCTGACACCGTACATAGTTATTACAATATTATTGACCATATTCCCTTGGATGTACTTTATATATATATTTTTAAATATCTTATGTGACATTTCCATCTTTTCTATTCACAGTCAGTGTGTTGCTTTCACCTTATGAGTCAGGTGCAGCACATTACTTAATGGTTGTGTGTCCGCATTAATAGCAGTGAGTATCTAGACTTCAAAGTTATAGTTTATCCTTAAGTCTCTGGTTTAAAAAGAGAAAAAGGAAGAAAAAGAGAGAGGAAAAGAGAGGGGGAGGAAGAAAGAGAAGAGAGAGAGGTCTATAGAGTTAATAAGCCAACATTGAAAATGAGCAAAAGGTTAAGAGTAAGTGAATTTCACATCTGTGGTTGGTGCGTACTAAAACTAAAACAATACGGTAGTGGCTAAGAAGATTTATATTAGACACAGCCCTCCACCATCCCCAGAGCCTAGGGAAGATGCTCCTTCTATGTTTTCCTCTGCATTGGTGCGCCCTTCCCTTTGTTTGACTTGCACAAGCACCAGGCTGTGCACCAGGCTGTGAGACAGAGGCTGGGTCCACATCTCCCGCTTGCAGCACGGACTGCTTCAGATGTAGCAGAGATGCGTTGAATCATGACTAGTGAATAAATACTTCATGTAAGATGGGTGCAGCGGTCGGTGCAGTGGAACACGGGGCATATTAACATTTTTGGGATGGAAGATATCCAACTAGAGGAGGTTAAGTATATGTGTAAGAAGGCACTTCTAATTGAACCTAATGTTAGGCTTGCAAAGTAGCAAAATAAACAATAGAAATGCCATTCAAATCAATGAATCTTGAGATGTCACTTCTTCAAACCCACCCTCTCTATCTGCTTGAATATTAGTTTTCTGACATCCCACCTTTAAGCTCCCAGCTCTCCCAGGTTCTGATTTTGGCAGAAAGCCCACCATTCGAAGGAACTTACAATTGAAGCACATAACCTTAGGTCTGGTGCCTGCCTGTTACTGACATGGCATATAATAATAAACAAATTCCTAAAATATTTGCAATGGATTGGGCGGGGGGAGAGCCCCTTTTAATAAAGAAAGCATTGTTATATAATACATTTTCAAGTAATTGACATTAAATATTAATTGATTATATACATGTAATAATGTACATGCGTAATATGCATACATGATAAATTGATATATACAAGCAAAACATTGTTATTAATGCAATTGATGAAACTACCATACATTACAGATAAGGTTGCTATTTGTAAATCCTTGATAATCTGTGATAGTGATATTAGATAAGAAGAGGTATGTAATTCGCAATGGTTTCTCAACATACCCCCTCAAATGCTGCCCACTAAAGAATGATAGTGTTTATTTCACTCATGCCCAAATCCAATATTCCTAATTTTTATCCTCCCTAAATTAACTATGAAATGAGATCATCTGTGATCATGGGAACTGGTTTTAAAAATTTGCTTGAGGGAAGTCATTGTCCAGGGATTGATAGATTTGACTCCTATTCTCTTCATGCAGGTTTGATGCTCTACCGTATATAATTAAACTAAGCTCCGCCTTGCATGTTAAAACCTCCAAGCCTCTACTGTGAATGTTCTAATTTACTTTATTTCTCCTCCCAGAATCAGACCACTAAGACTCTTTAACATTCCAACTTGCAAGTGCAAAACATATCATAGTTAAATAAAGTTGCCCATAAAATATTACGGCTTTTAAGATTAATTGATGAATATGCTTGAACATGTTTGAATATATGCATTGGATGGGTACACAAATGGTGAGGGTTGGTTTTAAAATAATTCTGTTGGAGAGATCCATTTCTTTTTGCAAGCTTCATTTTTGTTGCCTGTTTACAGAGAATAATCAGTCAACATTATCCGCTAAAAGAAAAATATTTCTGTGAGAGTTACTTCTCACATTCATCCGATATATTTTCATGGTTAAAATGTTTCCTGTTTAAATGGTCATCATCTCATTTAGGAAACATTTTCCAAATATAGTGTCTGTTATAGACTCTGTGTGGAATCATGCCTTGCATACTATTCTTGTTTAGAATTGCTGAAGGCCTGACGTTTTTAACAGTAACTTAAAGTTTATTCCAGCTATAATGCAGGTTATTCTGACTTCAAGGTAGCCTCCCACGGCATACTTCTGAGTCCATTCCAAAGATATTCTGTTGTACTTATCTCTGCCTGTTTTATAGACCCAGGCAATCTCTGTCACTCCATCTGCATTTGGATCACATATCAGTAAACAAATGGATAAGAGAATTTTAGAAATTGTTAATGCAGGAGATCAGTGTAATCTTAGAATATTGATACTTATACTGCTAATAATTGGGTGATAAATTCTTGTTGTAAATACAACCTTAGATGGTTCAAAGGGATAATCTAGGAAAATGAATTGTCAAAAAGAATACAGTGCTTTGATATGGCCAATCATTATGTCCCTTAATTGTGGCTTGCCAATGAAATATATCATCCCCAACTGGACCTGCAGAACATTGTGCTGGAGGGTCATGGGCCAAATATAGTGTCTATGTTATAGACCCTGTGTTGAATCATGCCTTGCGAACAATTCTTGGGCAATGCATAGCATCCTTGCCTGAGTACATTCTTTTCTTGCAATATATAAATTAATTATAAAATGCAGATTTAGACGCCAATCATGCTGACAATCATAATTACTATTTAAATAATTGAATATCCAGGAAGACAGAAGCAAGACTTCTTTATAGTTTGAAATCATGCATATACACATGATTCACAATCACAAATACACAAAGACATACACACATTGATATATGTCATACACATATATTCTAATTTCTAAGAATAAGAAATATTCTTATAGTCAGGAGTTTATTAAACTTCTACTTTAGTTCAAGAAGTAAGTACAACCAACACTATTTAATGAAAATGGCACTGTCAGGGGACAAATGTGCTCGGTTAATCTGCTGTTTACTAAATTTTAGTTCTTAGAGAACTTTGTTTAGCTAACATTTGTGCTTTAGTGTTCCTTCTATGTGAAGCTGGGGTGATAAGCCCTCCCTCAAAGGGTTTTCATAAGGATCAAATGAAATGTTGCCTGTGAAATACTTGACATAGTGAATGGAGCATTACAAGAATTCAGTGAATGTAAGTTTACTCCACTCATGAGTTATGGGGAAGTCAATAGTATATATACAACGTGGCTTCTGGCTCAAAGAAATATACTATCTATTGATACAAAAGTCTTGGAAGAATCATAGGAGACACTGAAGAACCATCCAGAGGCAGGCAATATTCTTATTTTATTGTCACCTAAGTAATAAATCTTCCCTCTCTCCTAGAAATTAAAGGTAAGGAGAAACAGTTCCAGAATAGTTTGAGGCAGCCCCACTGGAGAAGAGGTTCTGTAAAAGGAAAGGCTTTGGTTAGGTAAAAATAAGTAACAACTGAAGTTATTCGTAGGACAATTAGGCCTCCATTTTAAATCATAGCCATAATCTAATCACTTCAACCTATTGAAAAGTAAAAGCCAAAACTTTTCTTCAAAATAGGCCTGAAGGAGTTTGTTTCTATCGAATATTCGTATTTGAGATATCTTTGCCACATATTATACTCATGGCTACGCTGCCAAGGAAAAAAGGCCAGGTAAGGAAAGGCCAGTGGAGGCCACATGGTGATACCATCACCCTCCTAATAATCTGTTTAGCCCTGGTAACTAACTGGTCCTCCCTCAGCTACACCTATTTCATTATGTTATACTAGGATCTCCCTCTCGTTAAGACTTTGCTTTATCTGTAGAATGAGTTGGTTGCACTTCAGAGTTTATGAATCCCTTCCTGTTTTAAGACACTTTTAGTGCAAACCCAACTCTTCTACTGCCAGAAACTCTTGGGTATCCAGTGAGGTGTGAAAACAAAATTAGAAACTGGAACATAGGTGACAGGGTGAGATAATTAGATGAAAAGCACAACAGGGAAGAGTTAATAGGAAACACCATGAGTCAGAGAACTGGTGCTTAAAATCATGGCATTGCTTCTAAATGAACAAAAAATAGATTAGAAAATATTTTCTTAATGGCTTTTAGGAGAGTGAGAAAAATTTGATTCCTCTCTGCCAGTGGTCAGCACTGAACAAGAAACCATCAAACAAGATGAATGGGTTTCTAAGTTCATTAAGACGCATGCTCATCTTGTTTCCATGCTTCCTTCTTTCCCCTCTCTCTTGGACATTTTCTCCTAGTTGATGCATCAGTTGGACTAGATTTAATGTATTTGGCCTCTGGAGATGATTTAGAAGTTGCTAATAATGTGAAAGGAAGGATTTCCTGATCTTCTTCCCCATTTTCCACCTTCTAGGAGCAGCCTGAAGACTATTTATTACCCAAACCACTCAAAATTCTAGTGACATTTACTCAGTAACCACAGGTAATCACCCCCAGCGGGGGGAATGGCTAAGTTTTATGGGCTATTCAAATGTTATCTCTTAACTCCTCCTTCAAGTATCCCATAAAACTTACAAATTGCAATTGTTTTGCCCACACAGTGCATACAACTAAGTGCAGAAAAAAATGGTAAGATTAACTTAATGATCAATAGTTTTGTTAAGGTTTTAGTGGTAGCATGGTGGTTCTGCATTTGTCATTAGATGGATGTATAGCTCATCTTATGCTTTCTTTTTTATTTCAGTATTCATAGATATTGGTGTTTATATCAAGACCAAGACTAAACCCTCCTGTTGATTTCCCTCATAGAAATAACTTCATTGGCCTTTCACTTTTGTTATAAGCCCCTCAACTTTTGTGGGGCTATTTGGATAAAAAATATGTCTTATTCTCATTCTGTTAATTGGGTTGTCTATTTTATATTTTGTTTTAGGTTACAGACACTAAAAATTGAAATTTATCATCCTTCATCTTCATGTTATCTTCTATAGGGATTCATGCTTGATGTGTGCTCCACCTGCTTTTTTCAGGAAGTGGGGAGGGAGGAGGAAACTTGAGACTCAGCAATACAGCACCTTAAAGAACATACGAAATAATTGTCTCTCCCATGTAATTGTTCTGAGTTAAACAGACCAGGACAGTGGGTGATATGTACTCCAACAGTCATTTAACTGTCTGGCTTTTTTTAAGCTATTGATAAGCTACACACAGGCCAAGCATCATCTTCATTATTTAAGTTGAGTCCCAACCATGTTTGGGTTCCACCAGGTGGGCCATGGAAAGAACTCATGGAAATGTAGGCCAATTAACTTAATGCAGAAGTCAAGAGCTGGCGCACATTACTTTCTACCAAATCCTTTTGGAGAGATCCTTGGGATAACCCACGCTTGTGTGGGGCAATGTCGATGGACTGTTGGATATTGAGAGAACACATGAACAGGGTCAACACAGAGACTGTGACTCTGACGACTGCAAATAACAGCCAGACATATGAATAAACTCAATTTGGACCATCAGTCCAAATGGAATCTCCAGACAATTGCAGCCACAGCACTGACCTCAGGTGGTACCATCAGAACCAACAGCCAACAAAGGATCAGCCTAAATTTCAGAAAGGAATCTAAGGAATAAGGTGCATATGCCTAGCTAAAATGTTTGACCGATGAAAGATGTCCTTTTTTTAAGCAATTAGAAGTCTCTATTATATCTTCTATAGTTAGTAATAAGGATAGTCCTGGCATTAGGTTATAAGGAAAGAGATGGCAATAATATTTTCTGATTTTCCAGGCTCCTTATTCTGAGTTATAGCTTCCAGAGAATATTCTAGTTCATTAAATCAATTGGTCAGGATTCATGACTAAATCATTTAGGGGAAATTTTACATAAGTTGGTTAATATGTACACAGATGGAATTTAGATACAAGAAAGAAAGGAGATGCACAGGAGAATGTACGTTTCAGGAAAATATGAATGGTCATAAGTGAAAATTCTCTGCCATAGGATACTTTTTCAGGAATTGGAACCACAGTTTGTTGGTCCAGATCTTGCAGAGCTTGGTAGGGTACACAGACAAGAGCGGGGATGATTTGGTCTTCATTTAAGAGCTCAGAATATGGATTACTTATGGGCAGAATGAGGAGATGGCTTATGGAAAGGAAGGAGGGCTTTTCATTATATTGTGGGTGTTGGAAATGTCCTCTGGCAATATCATAGGGTAGAACTTGTCATGTTGGTACCATGTTGGTCATCAGGGTAATTTTCACTTGACTGAAGTATGTGTGTGTTCATATGTGTGCATTTGTGTGAATGGCTAGTCTAGTGGATCTGATAAAGTGAATCCTTTCTCACAGGGACAGAAGGAAAGAAAGGGAAAATGGAACTACTAATTTCATTAAAGATCTACACTGGCCTTGGCACCATGTTCAATTATTATTATTATTTAAAAATATGTTTTTATCGATTTGAGAGAGAGGGGAGGGAGAGGGAGAGAGAGATAGAGACCTCAATGATGAGAAAGAATCATTTATCAGCTGCCTCCTACACATCCTCTATGGGGGATCGAGCCTGCAATTTGGGCATGTGCTATGGCCAGGAACAGAACCCTGACCTCCTGGTTCATAGGTCGATGCTCGATCACTGAGCAACAGTGGCCAGGCTCAATGATATTTATTCCAGTTTCACTTAATTGATACAAGTAAAAAAGTAATATGTTTCTTTTTTTCACATATGAAAAAATTAAAGTTCATAGAGTTTGAGTTACGTGCCCAAGGTCACTTAGAAGTGAACCAATCATGACCCTCTGGTGACAAATCTAATGCACTTTCAATCCCGGCACATGGTCCCATGCTTATAATATTCAGTCCAAGAACTGAACCTGCAAACAGAGACATCTAGATACACTGATATGAGAGTTCAGAGAGCTGAAAACAAAAGCAAAGAACTATTTTTAAAAACAAACAGCACACCTCTTAGTCTCTTCAGCATTATGAATTTTGGTTCTAACTCAATATACTTAATATACTTCCACCTAAAATGTATTTTAAAGACAGTCAACATCTCAAGGTATTCTTATAATGATATTTTACAAATGAGTATTATCATTTATTTTGCATAATCTTGTTTCTCTTCTCAATATTTCAGAAACATTTGGAATAATGATAACATAAAACGAGTGGTGGAGGATGGTGAGAAATCTGGGGTGGTCACTATTTCTGAGTTCAGATTTCAGGGATATTATATCACACACATATTTTTCTTTTAAAAAGTTAAAATAGTTTTGTAATTGTATGAGGATAGTACTGTGGTGTTAGAGGATATCTTAGTAGCCAATCTGTTACAGATTGACCTCTATATTTGACAATTCCAACATTTTACCCCATGTTCCTACTCGGGGCCATACTTTACTCAGCACCCCAGTGAAGATTCTCTGAATGGGTTGATTCACTAGCCCCCTTATCAGTGAGTCACATGATCTAAATCAGATGAAAATACACGTTTTCACTAAAGTATACATAAAGCAGAAGTCTACTGAAAGAGTTCATCTGCTATAATGTTAAGGAAACCAGAAAATTGAAAAATAGCATTATCAGGCCAAACCTTATAAAACACATACGTGAGATGAAGTCTGAAGTGACTTTGGGGCAAGTTTGATTTATCTGAGCTTATAAGTAAAATAGAGACAACACTATATATGTGTGTGTGTGTGTATGTATACATACATGTATATATATATACACATACATACGCACACATATACTCTCATGAGGGAAAAATATATTTATTTATTTATTTATTTATTTATGTATGTATGTATGTATGTACTAGAGGCCTGGTACATGAAAATTCATGCGCTGGGGTGCAGGGTCCCTCAGTTCAGCCTGTGCCCTCTCGCAGTCTGGGACCCCTCAGGGGATGTCCACCTGCTGGCTTAGTCCCACTCCCCATGCTCAGAGCTCACCCTATGGGAGCACACTGACCACCAGGAGGCAGCTCCTGCATTGAGCATCTGTCCCCAGGTGGTCAATGCACATCATAGCTACCGGTCATTCTGTTAGGGTCAATTTGCATATTACCCTTTTATTATATAGGATATTGCTCAAGAAAAAATTAGATAAACCTAATATTTACTTAAATATTTCTAGTAGTAAAGAATAATATAATACTGGAAAACATGAACTCATGTCCCACTGCCTGACTTCATATTCTGGTGCTTCTTTTCCCTGCTCTTTGATTTTGATCAAGGGCATTGTCACTCTCCACCTCATTTTACCATGCATAAAATGGGACAATAATCACCTTTGTCATGTACAGTTGTTATGACAATTTAATGAGCATAAAGTTTGTAAAACTCTGCCAGTCACACATTAAGATATGTAACATTTTTATTACTGAAATGAAGGGGTTCATTTGCCTGTGTGCATCAAAGCCCATTAAAAAGGCTAACAGGAGTCTGCAGCAAAGAAAATAAAAGTTTATTTAAGGAAATGGCTCCATCCTGGAGGTACAAGTGAGCTGATGCTCTAAAGCCTGGCTTTCATGGTCCTCCAGGGGGTAGATTACAGAGGGAAATCATTAGTCATGGAAACTGGAGACCTGGGCTCTCTTGATTGATTGGGACCAGGGTAGGGAGTAGCTGGCCAATGTGTCAGGTCCTCATATCAGCCATGGCCTTATCCTGTCTGGTTTCCTGAGGGTGCGGTTGGTGGGGTCCTTCTGCTTTGGTGACTCTGGAGCTGAAACACAACTGAGATCAAGATATTATCCTTAGTTTGTCCAAAAACTCCGTTTGTATGGTCAATAGAGCTGATACTTTGTGTTAAAGATGGGTTGATGCTGACCAGAACCTATTGTCCTGAGGGCTTAATGATTAAGGGAGTGGAAGTGCAGTTTGTGCCAAGGTGGAGGGATGTGGAAAGGAGGCAGGTGAGTTGTACTATTAGACTGGACAAGGCTAGCCTGAAGTAAAGAAATGAAGTTCCTGTGTGGTTACATATTTGTATAATATACTTTTTTTCTGTGTTCGTTAGATTAAAGGTTAAGGGTCACAATCCTGGGTGCACATTTAATCATGTGAAATATATATTCTAAATTACTGATGCCTTGCCTCTACCCTAGAGCAGTGGTCGGCAAACTCATTAGTCAACAGAGCCAAATATCAACAATACAACGATTGAAATTTCTTTTGAGAGCCAAATTTTTTAAACTTAAACTTCTTCTAATGCCACTTCTTCAAAATAGACTCGCCCAGGCTGTGGTATTTTGTGGAAAAACCACACTCAAGGGGCCAAAGAGCTGCATGTGGCTCACGAGCCACAGTTTGCTGAACACTGCCCTAGAGCACTGCTATATAATAAAAATATTGCAAGTAAAATATGTAATTTTAAATTGTTTCATGGCCACCTCAGAAAAAAGTTAAAAAGAAACAGGTTATATTCATTTTGTATTAATATATACATATATTTTTAAATATTTCAACATGCAATTCATATTTAAATTATTGGCATATTTTATATTACTTTATACTGTTAAAGATGTATTATTCACTGGGTAGTTAGTATGACAAGACAGATACTCTTCAAGACTATTGCAATAGGGGAGAGATTGAGTTCAACTCTGAATACAAGGAAGACAACCAGGAATTTATAGCCAAGGAGAATGGGTCAGAGGATGGAAAATTACCAAGAGGAGCCATTAAGGCTAGGGGGGGTTCTTGCTAAATTGGTCTAGCGGGATTCTTGTCAATGGTGCAGATGAGGAACTTCATTAGACATCAAACATGGAGGTAATTATAGCAGAACTAATTTAGCAGGATTTTAACTGAAAGTGGGATTCACAGGCCAAAGAAGAAGCCAAGTATGATGACCCTCCTCCCTTCCACTATCTCTTTAAAAAAAGGGGAAAAAATCAATGGAAAAATATCCTTGGGTAAGGATTAACAAAAAAAGAAAGAGAGAATCTTGGTCAGTATGATTGTTGGCTCTACAGTAGATATTTGAAATTAGATGTGTGTTTTGCACTCAGCATATCTTAATCCCACTAGCCACTTTTTCTAGTGCTTAGGAGCATCATATGGCTAGTGGCTACTCTATTGGATAGTCAGCCCAGGAGACTCCGATTTCACTTATCTAGTCTGGTCCCAGGCATCTCTGTTTGTTTTTTGTTTTTTTTTTTAACTATTGAAATGATACAAGTGTGCAGCCAGATTTGAGAACAAGGATTGAAGGGCTTGTTTGCATCATTGTGGATTCTTCATTGAGACTTTTATGAGCTTCTGGGTTTTCCTAAACCCCCAAGTGACTCCAAAAGAAACATCCCTAAGAATTTTTAGCACATTATTGGCTTTCTGTCATCTCTCTGGATCATTTAATGACATGTGCATTATATAAAAATGTCTATTATGAGGGCATGATAAAGGTCATCTTAGGAAATCAGCATCCCTTGAACTTTTTGAACTCTTGTAAATCCTGTTGGTATTTAAACCAGGCATATCTTTCAGAAAATAAAGTAATAATGTGGCTTTTAGAAGAAATAAAAATATAACTTTGAATAAATCCACTGTTAGATATCAAAGACCAAACTCAGAACTATGTTTTACATATTTAAAATGCTCTTTTAAATAAATCTTCATAGAAATCTGATTCTCAACTCAAGACCTATGATGCACATTCATGAAATTCAGTTTCCATATTTTTGTTGTTTGGACTTGCAAAGCTTTCCTAATCATTACAGTGTAAACTGCATTATGTAGGGATAACCTATGGAAAGCTGCCTTTTTGCCTCAATGCTGGGGTTGTGTTTCCCAGTCACCAGCACAAAGGCTGCTTTATCCATGGGCTACTCCTGGACGGTTAGAAAAAGTCACATGAAAATGGAACTGTACACAAAAGCCATTAGTATTCCACGGGGAAGATTTGTGTTTTGTGTTTCAGGCAGCTCCCATTAAATCCAAGGTCTGAACACTCCTTTGAGGCCTCCCAGGCCCCTTGGTAACTCTTGAAAAGGCTTTTATTTCTTCAACATATGTAAATTTCCAGGGGTGCAGTCAGTGTGATTTAAAGCTAACTTCTCCTTAAGAGCTCAGAGGAAACAAAGGTTTTCTTAAATGATATGGTAGAGGAAATTGAAGTCCCAGCATTTCAATATAATGTGATCATGAAGATGGGAAATAATATTTAGTGAAATTAAATGTTCCGGCTCAGAAGGTACATCACTCTTAATCTGCATCTGTTCCTTTTATTTAATTTATCTGACATGCTTTGTACCTTTCAAGGGAACTCTCAAACAAGGTCTATTGGATAAAGAATTATGAGTGAAATGGCCGTGAGGGTCACTTTTAAAACATGTTAATCAGACTTAGATGGAGGTAAATTTTAACAAAGATATAAGGAAAGTCTTATCTAATGCACATGTACTTTCACCAAAGCTTTACATTGTCATTTGGCATAATGTAATCATGTATAATGATAGTCCTCATTTTATTTTTGTAAATTTCCTCAAATAGAAGAATAAGTTTTCTCCATAAAGATTTAAGCTACAAGATGGATAGATAGATAGATAGATAGATAGATAGATAGATAGATAGATAAGATAGAAGACAAATATAGATAGGTAGATATAGACAGTAGGTAGGTGGATAGATAAAAGATAGATAGATAGATAGATAGATAGATAGATGATAGATACAGATCCCAGTTGCAAATTACTCTCATTAGAAGAAGCCATTATATTTAACATTCAGTGAGAAGATGGCTCACTAAATAAATAAAATGCATTTTCTTTAGACTTAATGAGATGCTAGTGTTGATGTATCACCTGGACTGAGTGCCTGCTGTCACAAGCTGCACTGACCTATATCGTTAACCAGGATCTTAACCTAGCAGCAGCGTGCTAGAGTTACTGTGTTGTGTGTTAAAGAATGACAGAAGCCCTATCTTTTATTTCCAGTGGAAGAAAACAAATAAATAAAAAATAGATCTGCTTGTGTAGACATGCCCTCCTGACTCAAATGCATTACACAGAACTGTGAACATTCCATGAAGAGGCAGATACAGAGTAGATTCCTCAGTGATGTGTTTGGGAGACTAGCATTTTTATGAGCACATCTGGCTCAACACAGTGCTATAATTTTTAAACTACATCTATTACATGTGGCAATGATAAACCGATTTCAGCACTGCCTATGTATTTGGGTTTTTTAAGAAGTATTTTATGTATACCTACTATGAGTCAGTGTCAGGGCTGAGTTCAGGAAATTGAACTCAAAGGCCCACCTATTCAATTTCCTGTGTCCCTGGAGCTTACAGCCTGGAGGAGGAAAGCATATAAATAAATATGTAATTGCAAAGTACTAAATAAAAGGAAGGCATCTGGGGCTGTAAGTATATATGATAAAAAAGGCCTGGCTCACCGTGGGGAAATCAGGGGAGTCTTCCTTGAGACAGTGACTTTTAAGATGAACACAGAGGCTCAGTAGAAGCTTTCAGACACTTATTTATGAAGAAGCATCTTTTAAAACCTGAAATTCAAAGCTGAGTAAGAATTGAAAACCTACTGGAGAAACATATGTTTGCACAAATGATTGCATGGAATAAAAGGAATATTATACTTGAGGCAGGAAATAGTATGCAACGGAGATGGTGTTTGATTTTATTACAAAAATCTTTAAAAAATCCTGGCATTCCTTCAAACACATAATGTTGAAAGTCCTCCCTAAAAATATTGTGTAACAGCTATATCCATCCTGAGTCATCTAGTTGACATTGTGCCCCTTGCCCAGGTCTCCCTATAACTTAATAATATCGAATTCACATTCTATCCACATTCACATACAACAGCAATTTTCAACCGGTGTGCTGCAAGAATTTTTAAAATATGCAATAGGTGACTATTTAGTCAGGGATACTGACCTCTTTTCCCTTAGATTGTCAAATAAAAAATGAAAATAGTCAACATAACAATAGCTGTTCAGTATGAATGAATCAGGTATACTTATTTTTTTGTCAGATTGGCAAAAAAATATATATTTTGTGTGAGTTGTAGAATTTTAGTGATTATTTTCTATGTGCCATGAGATGAAAAAGGCTGAAAATCGCTGACACAGAAATCTTTCTCTTTTCAAGGTCATTGATAACGTGACCAACTTGGACCTCTGAAAGCTTGTGATGGAGATTAAATGGTGCATAGAGGCATGTAAATTATTATTTACTAACATATAGATTATATTTTCTTCAAAAAATGTTTAGTAAAATGCCACCATCTATCAGTCAATTTATAAAACGACCATTAGAAAAGCCTAGCTAATAAAGAGTGAATATGCTAATCATGTGCGGTTAGGGTCCCTAGGCCTAGCCTGGCCTCTGTTGCTGGCCTCTGCCACCCTGCGACGCTACGTGAAGCTCCTCGCCCCGGGAAGCTTCGCAATGCTTGCTGCCCCTGGACTGCTCCAGCAAGGGCCCCCACCCCCACCCCGCCACTGCTCCACCACTGCTCCGCAAAATTCCCCCCACCACACCACTGCTCCGCGAAACTCCCCCCACCCATGCCTACTCCGTGAAACTTCCCCCGCCCCTCGACCGCTTGGCAAAATTCCCCCCACTCCCTGACTATTCCGTGAGGATACCTCCAACCCTTGACTGCTCCGCCACAAAGCTTGCTACCACCCCAGGAAGCTCGCCACTGGACACTCTATGAAACTCCCCCCCCCCCCCCCCCCCGTGACTGCTCCAGGAAACTCACTGCCACCTGGTGACTGCTCTGCAAAACTCCCCGGCCCCGCAACTGCTCCGTGAAACTCAGTGCCACCCAGGTGACTGCTCCTCTAAGTTTGCTGCCACCCTATGAAGCAGCCCACTGCTGCTCAACCATCCCCACTCCCACTCTCCGCCACCCCTACTCATGGCAAGTGGCTTGGGGGCCAGGGGGCGGAGAACTGAGAGGTGCTCCCATGCACTTCATGGTGACCGGTGGTCTGTTCAGTCATGACAGCACCTGGCTCTTTATATATTAGGGATTATCCTTAGAGTATCTTGACAAATAGCAATGGGGGTAAAATGGGGAACCCAAACCCCATCTATTGGCAATATGGGTTGGATAAACATTTCCTTGTTCAAGTGTTTCAAGAGAAAAAGTAAGTGGTAAAGAAGTTTCTGGGATATAAAAGATAACAACTGTTACACACAGAGAAAATAATGCTTCCAAAAAAGATGTATTGTAAAAAAAAAAAAAAAAAAGCAAATACTACGTTAGAATTTTTCTTCTATATATTTATATATACTATGGGTATTATTTTATGATGTCCATTTATTATATGTTACATATTAAATTTAAAGTAGTATAAAAATATAGAATTGTATCTGGTTCATTTGTACAGTCTAGTAGTCTGAAACCAATAAAATTCTACTACTAAAATATGTTTAATATCATAGGAAAGTGACATATTAAAATATCCCAACATATATTTATATATAAATAGGACCCTAATATAGTAGTATATTAACTCACTCCCACCTAAACACACACATCCTATCTAATAGAGGGAATATGCTAATTGACCATCACTCCATCACAAAGATGGCTGCACCCATAGCTGAGGCCAAGTTCCCATAAAGAGCCTTAACGAGCAATCAGCAGGGACCTGAGGCTACGCCCTTCCCGGCCAACATGGGGCTTGACAGGGGATCTCAGGCCACACCCCCAACCTGGCAGGGCCTGACAGGGAACCTCAAGGTGCACTTCCCATCCTGGTGCTGGCCTAAGGGACCTCAGGCTGCTCCCCCCACCAAGTGGGGCTTGACAAGGGACTTCAGGCCATGCCCCCCACCTGGCAGGGCTTGACAGGGGACCTCGGGGTGCGCTTCCCATCCTGGTGCTAGGCTAGAGGACCTCAGGCTTCTCCCCTTGCCCCAGTAGCAGGCCGGGGGACTTCAGGCTGAGCCCCCCAACCGGCAGGGCTTGACAGGGGACCTGAGGCTGTGCCCCCTGCCTGGCTGGGCTTGAAAGGGGACCTCAGGCTGTGCTCCCCACCCAGCGGGGCTTGATGGGGGACCTAAAGATGCACCCCCAGTGCTGGGTTGGGGGAACTCAGGCTGAACCCCCACCCAGCAAGGCTTGATGAGGAACCTGAGACTATGACCCCTGCTGGTGGGGCTTGACAGGGGACCTGAGGCTGTTGCCCTCCGTCCTGGTGCCAGGCCAGGGGACCTGAGGCTACGCCCCCTGCCCAGTAGGGCTTGACAAGGGTGGGACTGGCCAGGTCTGGATCTAGCCCAATGTGGGGGGGCAGCTGGGTCTGGGTCTCACACGATTTTCAGGTGCATGGGGGTGGGCAGGGACTTGACTCTGGGTCCTGTGGTGAGCCCTAGGCTCTGACAGGAGGAAGGTTTTCATATACATTTTACTAATTTTATTTCATCTCTGATACTTCTATTATAGAGAAAGGGCAAATAGCAATATTAAAATATTTCCTTTCATTAATCCCCTTTTAATGTGCAAGAATTTCGTGCACTGGGTCACCAGTATTAAATAAACTGACACACAGAACTTGAAATCCCTGAGACAAGTCAGCTAAATATTAGGTACTAAAATCCAAGTGTAAAGGATATAGCCAAAGGACTCATTCTTTAGCCTAAATATTTAGTTCCAATAACATTGTTCATGAGATATTTCACTACTATTGAGAATGAAGGCCCAGTTCTGTAAATAGTGAACATCTGTATTATGACATATTAAAAAATAATGTGCCAAAATATTGACATTTTAAATGTTTACAAAAATAATCTATGGCTTCCACTGGTATATCATAAAATAGATATGAATATGGAGAACTGTATATTTTATTTAAAATAAAAAAGTAATAGACTTTATTTTTTAATAATATATTTATTGTTCTAGAATAGAGTGTCTTTTAGAGATCATTTGTTATAAAGTCCAGTCTTGTCTTTTTTGGTCAGTGCATAGTATAGAACTCAGATCTATCCTGTCCTCTTCATACAAATCTGATTTTTTAATCCTGAGCTTTACGGTTAAATTTCATGGCCCTCAGTCGATGCCTGAAGTTAAATGACTGGTTATGTAGCATAGATCTATGTCAGATATTTGAATAATTCTGGATGGAAAAAGAACACAGAATAACTGTGATACAGGGTTCTTCAGGTTGTAGACATTTTCTCAGGTTGAATCCATTAAAAGGGACACTCTTTGGACCCTATCCTGACTCAGAAGAGGTAACCTGGGCTCACTTTATCTGTAAAGGGAAGGGACATACATAGAATTCCATGTTTAAAAAAATTCCTTTTTTTTTCTTACAAAACCACTTTTTCTCATGATTAATATGAGGGATCAAAATTGGAGTGAAGCCTCTGAACTCAAGGGGGCTGCAGGGCGGGTGGTATAAAAATATAAAGTACCCATTGAAGATCTCTCAGCCAAAGCACTGAAGTATTGTTCCATTTTGGTTTGATTTTATTTTGTCTTGTTTTATTTATTGGCAACAGAAACTGTGGCTAATTCAAGGGAAAGAATGAAGAGAGAAGCATAAAAAAAATAAAGTGAAATAAAGTTAATATGAGTCTATGGGACAGTTCAAAAAGTCCTAGGAAAGCTGAAGAATCAGATTTGTAAGGACAGGTGTCAAGTGTCTGGGCAGTTTGGAGGTTTGGGATGCGGACAACAGGGGAGTCTTACCCTGGACCACCTGGGATAAAGCAGCTCCAAGGCATGTGGTCTTTGCTTCCTCTCCTCCAGGTGCACATGCCTGTGAAGGAGAATCAGATTTTCCAGCCATGCCTCATAAACACAAATATAACAAGATAAAAAAAAAAAAAATCTAGGCATTTCCATTGCCTTTCCCACCAAGACCCGAAAGCACGTGGGAGGAGGCAATTCTCCAAGGCAGAACAGAGCTGCTGACAGGAGAAGATAAATGTATGGTATGCCAGACAGATGAACAAAACAGCGCAATGGTGTTTACAGGGGAGTCTGTGCATTCGGGGGTTCCATCAGCTTCAGTAATTCTGCTGAAGGAGTCAGTGAAATATTACACTGGCAAGGCTACATAGTCTATCCACAGTTATCATTTGAGTGTGGAGGCAAAAATAGGTGCCCACTCAAACAGTGACCTTGTAGCAAATTTATCTATGTCATCTTATTATCTTCACAATTCATATATTAATTTAGGTTGTAGTATTGACCTCCAATGAATCAGGAATAGACACAAACTTTCTTCAATATTTATGATGTTGAGCTGTTTGGAATGTCAGCGTTGGCCTCACAACAATTGTGCATCGGCTTGTACCAGCTGAAGGACCCGTCCTCTGACTCCCACTTCTCTGCCCACCACCCACCACACACATTCTCTTTATTTCAGGTTTAGATGATATATTCCTTCTTTGATGACTTAAGCAATCTGCACACCAAGAGTCGATCATTGCACTGACTTAATACCGAGAGATTTATAGTGGTGGGTGGGAGGGAAATCAGAACATTCATCCTCAGTTTAACATGCTTCATCATGAGTCATAAAATGACCCTGTATTTCATTTTCATGTTTTATCAAGGTATATGGAGTTGAATTATATGCCATTTACCTTATTAAGGTTTGTTTGGGTATGTTATTTACATAGTTTATTTTTCTTCTCTAGAATAGTTGTGAGTCCACTATGTGCATAAAATGGAGGTGGGGTGGGGGTGGGGGGCAGAAACTATTTTCTAGCATAGTGCCATAACACCACTGGGTAGAATAGTAGGGAATAATTATCCAGAGACACAGACAATGAGATAGAACAGTGACTTTTCTTACACACACACACACACACACACACACACACAGAGAGAGAGAGAGAGAGAGAGTCTAGGAAATTGGAGCAGATAGAACTTTAGGTTTGTATTTTCAAAGACACTAATTCATAGATTCTAGCCATGCAAATTTAAACTTCATGACTGAGATGTTATATCTCCTATGTGTAAAGTCAGCATAATGAAATCTTCCCAGACTTCATTAAGGTAATGGTTGAGGATTTAATGATCTCACTTACAAAAAAAGAGGCATATACACTGTAAAGTTCTAGATGTATATTATGAGTTTTATCACTAATGGGCTTTTGGCATTTTGTAAATGAACTTCTCTAGCCAAAGGGGATAGAATTTTACTTGACTATATTGTTCAGGTTTCAAATGAAAAAGCTTCATTTGGGAATGCCTTTTCCATGAATGCACTATTCCATTCCTCTCTCCAATCCAATTACTACTCAATCCTCAATGTTTGGCAAAAACCCAAGTCATTGTATGAAGTCTCCCCTAACTCCTGCATCTTAAACTGATGACAGTTTTATAACAGTAGAGCTGAGGACTAAGGTATTTTATGATTTCAACAGTTTGAACATGGAGAAATTCAAGACCAGAAACAATGGAAATCTGGGGGAAAAAAATAACCTTGTTTTAGAGACTGGACCACATTCTGTCATTCAGGGAGGGAGTGTCCAAAATGTAAATGCAAGTGGAATATTGTTCCAGGAAATGATGGTGCTGAGAATACTCAAATAGCATTTCCTGGCGATAGCCAAGTCACCAGGATTTGCCAGAACAGTGCCCATAGTTCCAAAAGATGTGCCTCTGTCGCAGGCAAGTGGATAGATAAGCAGAAGCATAGGCACGAAATTAAAACACCACCAGGTTAAAATCTACTCCCTCTTCTTGTGAAGTTATGAATAGCTTAACTTCTCTAAGCATTATTAACTTCATAAAATGAGAATAATGCCTACTCAATATAACTTATAGTTCAATGGAATAATGAATGCATTGATACCACACACACACACACACAGAGAATTAAAGTAACATTGATTCTATCTCTTCTCTGTGTACTACAGAGTCAGAGTGCTGGGTGGCAACTGAGGCTGCAACTCTAGGCATGGAAGTCAAAATGTGGGTCACAAATGGAGCTGCAGAGCCCCAGATTAAATGCCCCATCACTAGGACTGCTATTACACTTTTACTTTAATTAGCTGCAGATATTTAGGTCTTGTCTCCTCATTATCGTCAACTCAGACCTCTGTCTGAAACCATCTCTCCCTCTTTTTCTCTTTTTTCTTTAATGAGTTGCTGCTTATATAGGGAATGTGTACTTGGGATCCACCTACAATTTGCCAAATATTATACTGTGTTCCTGGAAGTTCAAACACAGAAATATACTCTTCTCTCAAGCAACTTTTATTCTTGCTATAAAGAAAAGAACAATGAACATCAACTAATGGAACAATAGTAAAACAAAAGTTATACGTGTTTTCTTTAACCTGCATGCTAATGAATTTAATGAATTCCTAACACAAGCTAGGTAAGTCATATCAAAACAAGCAAATACAAATGTAATGGATGACATTATAAATAGGTTGAGCCCTTGAAATAGTGAATAGATGTAAATAATGATTAATGACTAAATTATTATTTAAATAAATTAGTATATACATAAACCCCTTGCAAATAATTGTGATGGTTATTTCAAGAAAAACTTAAACAATTTATATATTTTAGTCAATGACAGACAAAAAAGGGAACCTATAAACACACACACAAAACACATAGTTTTGTTTATCATATAACATTTATTAAATACCCGTCAATGGTTACATCATCGTATATTCACTGGTTAGATCAGTATCCAGATGTTAACATGATGATACTAGGTTTGAAGCAACTGGGAAATACTATATATGATAAAATTTGCATCTCATAGTTTTTTTCTTTGAACTAGCTTTTCATTTATTATAATAAACTAGAGACCCGGTTCATGGATTTGTGCATGGGGTAGAGGGATCCCTCGCCTGGCCTGCGCCCTGTCACAATCTGGGGCCTCTCGGAGGATATAGCAGTGCGCCAAGTGGCAGGCGGCCGAGGAGGAGCCTGAGCCAGTGCTGTGCCACTCGCACTCATCCCGGCCTGCTGCACCTGCTGCCACCACTTGGTAGCCCTGCTGTGGAGTAAGGAGAGGCTCCCACTGCTGCAGCTGTGCTCACCAATCATGAGCCTGGCTTTTGGCTGAGCAACACTACCCCTGTGGGTGTGCACTGATCACCAAGGGACAGCTCCTGTATTGAGCATCTGCCCCCTGGTGGTCAGTGTGCATCGAAGTGACTGGTCGATTGGTCGTTCCGGTTGTTCTGGTCATTTGGTCATAATGGTCTCTTAGGCATACACACACACACACACACACACACACAGAGAGAGAGAGAGAGAGAGAGAGAGAGAGAGAGAGAGAGAGAGAGAGAGAGAGAGAAATTCTATACACTCTGTTAGAGTATATAAATTATATTTTTATTGATGATTGAGCAGGCAATATTTATTTTCATCAGCTCTGTACCAGTTGCTTACAGTTATATCCTACATGTGATATAGTTAAAAATCATAGAGATATTAAGTCATTCTGTAAAGATCCCCAGCAGAGCCCAGCCTTTTGTCTACAACCAAACTCTCCCAATGCAGACACTCCAACCTCTATTTTCACCTCAAATGGCAATTTGGTGCAGAAAACTGAAAAGTAGAATTTTGTTTGTGGTAGGAAATGTGGGTTTTGTGTAAGATATACCATCCAAATCATGAAAGGGAACTATAAGTTTAGTAAGTGATTAGCATTAGGAAGTATTTGACACTTTCTTCTGAAGATGTCTCATGCAATGTTGCAATAGAAGTTCACATGTTTATTAATAATGATGAAATGAATAACCCCTTCCAGGAAGGCTGTGCTTTACAGATTACAAGGCACTCTCACATCTTTGATTCCATTTAAATCTCTCAAACACCTTGTAAAGGAGGTGGGATGAATTCATTTATCCCTATTTTATCTGGAAGCAAATTAAGTTCAGTGAGGTTAAGCTGCTGCTGAAACTAGAGGGGTTCACACTTCACCTAGGAGTCTGAGTTTCAGAACAGTAATTCTTTTTCTAGTACAGTAAAGCCAAAAAGAAATCATGGTTGATCATTATTTCCATGTGATTAATATAATTAAGCTTTTAGCTTGAATAAATTCCAAAAGCAAAAAATGACACATAAAATACTAAAAGAAACCAAAAAGATCCCCATGTGTACAGTATAATTCAACATAAAAAAAATCTATATACAGGCAGTCCTCGGGCTACGTCAGACTCAACGTACATCGTTTCATGGTTATGTCGCCATTTCCCATTTATTTATTAAAAAAAATTCTGCATTTCGACATATGTACATATGTGCTTTATGTTTTTTATTATTTATTTACCACAAGTAAAGGTCAGGAATTGATACCTTTCTTTTTAATTTTTGTTACTGTTTCACTTCATTGCTGTGTATGTGCTCCATGTGAGTGATGTAGGTGCTTATGTAGGTGGGTTCCCACTTATGGCAAAAATCACGTTACGTTGTACCATAGGAACAGATCTCTGACGTAACCCGAGGACCTACTGTATATAAAAGCCTAAGCAACCCAACGACCGAACAACCGAATGGCCAAATGATCAAACAACTGGTCAACTGGTCACTATGATGCACACTGACCATCAGGGGGCAGGCGCTCAATGTAGGAGCTGCCCCCTGATGGTCAGTGCACTCCCACAGCCAACCTCCTGCAGTCTTCCCCCCAGCCGGCCGACCCCAATTGGCCTCAGTCAGGACTGGGTGAGAGGGCCCTGATCAGCCCCGATTGCTGGCCAGGCAGAGGGACCCCACCCATGTACGATCTCGTGCACCAGGCCTTTAGTATATATATAAAGCTCTGGATGATTTTGCTCTGTGGTTAGAACACCAGCCCTGGAAGGTCTGTGGGTTCAATTCCTGGTCAAGGGCATGTACCTCTGTTATGGGTTCTATCTCCATCTCTGGCCCCATTTGGGTTACATATGGGAGGCAATTAATATGTTTCTCTCATGTTAATGTTTCTCTCTCTCCTTGCCTCCTCTTCCCTTCCTTCCATTCTGTCTGAAAATCAATGGAAACATATATCCTCAGGTCAGGATTAAATATATATATAAAATTATAATTTTTAAGAATTAATTATTCCTCAGAATGTGGACAAAGCACCTAATGGTAAGAATAATGTTCTTTTAAATTTGCATAGTATATATTACTGTGTGTGTCATCTTAAGACTTAAGTGTTTCTTGAAATTCTGCTTTTTGCATTGCTGAAGAAATTTCTTCAGTTCGGCTCGCTATATGCTGGTTCTGGTTTTATCTGGGCTGATGGCATCACCTATCCATTATGTTCACTTTTGCTCTTTGCGCATTAACCAAATATTACTGCTTGACATGAATCTGATCTGACCATAAATGCAAATACAAAAATTGACACTGAATTCTGGAGAGAGCAGTCAGTGGCATGATGGTCATTCACAGGTTACAGTATACGTTTATGGAGTTTGTCTGATCTCAATAAAGTTACATAAAACAAACAAAAACAACATGCAGCAAACCTGTGCACCTTGGAGAAAATTTCAGAAATTAATGTAGTTAGGAATTTTATATTTCATATATAACATTTTTGGCAGAGAGCAAATATTCACTAACTTTTCCTCCTATCAGTTTAGCTTGAATAAATTACAAAAGCAACAAATTATAATAATAAAAGCATAATATGCTAATTAGACTGGATGTCCTTCCGGACGACCTTCTGGGCGAAGCCAGGGCTGCAAGGGCTGAGGCAGAGGTGGCCGCTACAGCGTGGGCTGAGTCCCTTGCACGAATTTCATGCATCGGGCCTCTAGTCACATATAAAAGTTCTCAGAACACCTCAGTGGAGTAGGTATTATCTGAACTTGACTAGTAGAAGGAATGAAGTTGGGAGAAGGTAACTTCCTCAAGGTTTCTAGATAAAAACAAATGTCATAAGCTGGGGTAAAAAAACAAAACGAAACAAATAAAAAAACAATGTCAGAAGCAGGACTTACCCAGATTTTCACCCACACTGCTCTAAGTCTGGGAATGATCTATTCCATTGACCAAGAACAATCCTGACTTCAGCCAACATCCAACAAAACGTTCTTAACATACATGGGGAAACAAAACCAAAAAACCTAGAAATACTGATTTCTTGTTTGTGTAGCACCACTTTGGTAAATTACAGAATTTACACCTCAAGGCAATGGAGTAAGAGACAGGTTTCAAGGAAAGTCAAGATCAGTACTTATTAATGTTTGCAGCCTACGTTTCTTTGAAACAAATAATGTCTTGGTTTTGCTTGCCGACATGTTTGTTTCAAGCTTGAAGGAGAAAGTGATGTCATAAAAATGTTGAGAAAGTGTGTCTTATAGGTTTGCCAGAAATCCATAGGTGTTAATAACATAGAACTTGCAAATGCAATGGAATTGACATGCATTTGTCATGTGTACACATGGACATATTGAGAAATAAGTGGAAAAACACAG
The DNA here is from genome assembly GCA_026230045.1 of Corynorhinus townsendii. Classification (NCBI taxonomy): domain Eukaryota; kingdom Metazoa; phylum Chordata; class Mammalia; order Chiroptera; family Vespertilionidae; genus Corynorhinus; species Corynorhinus townsendii. Next base: position 11,208,091 of record JAPDVU010000011.1, on the reverse strand, counting down.
AGGGTGACAATGCCTCCATCCAGGATATCTATGTCTATCTATGTCATCTATGTTCAAAAAGAGTGAGAGTTACAGTGAGGGCTAGTGAGAGACAGAAAGAAAGACAGACAGAAAGAGACAGAGAGAGATTAAGATTTTGTATCATTAACGTTTTCTTCTCTTACACTTTAGCCTGTTGGAGAATCGGGAACATTAGAGTGTTAGTATCAGAGAAACCTTAGTGTTCATCTTTTTTTGTGGCGTGCCTCCATTCCAACTGCACAAATTTGTAGCCTTCATTAAATAATGTCTCTGAGATATTGTTGCTCATACTTAAATTGTAAAAGAAGGCTTTGGGGACTAATTTTATATATATATATATATATATATGTATATAAAGTAAAGTACCCCCAATGTATATCTCCTATGTCATTGCCTGAACCAAACTGGATATGAAGTAGGTGATAATTAAATTATCTAATAATAGAGGCCCAGTTCATGAATTTGTGCACTGGTGCTATCTGGCTGATCCCGGCCCCAATCAGGGTGGATCTGGGCCAGGCCTGTCATCCTGGGGGGAGGAGATGGTGGGAGGTTGGCCAGCTGGCCCTGCCCCTGATCAGAGTGGGGGAGGGGGACGAGGGGGATGCTGATAAGGGTGGGGCTGGCCCAGGGGAAGGGCCCCTGGGGGGATTTGCCAGCCACTCTGCCCTTGATTGGGGTGGGAGAGGCTAATCAGGGGCAGGGCCAGCTGGGGGGAGGGGCCGCACACACACATATATACACATACACACATTCTAGAGGCCTGGTACACAAGATTTGTGCACTGTGGAGGGGGGGGCAGGGGGCCGGTTCCTCAGCCCGGCCTGTGCCCTCTCGTAGTCCAGGACCCCTCAGGAGATATCTGTCTGCCAGCTTAGGCCTGATCCCTGGGGGTGATAACTAAACCATTGAGCATCTTCCCCCCTCCCCCTCCCCCGGGTATCGGGCCTAAGCCAGCAGACAGACATCCCTCTTGCAGTCCAGGGCTCTCACAGTCCGGGATCCCTCAGTTCTTACCATCTGCCTGCAGTGGAGGCAAGAGAGGCTCCAGCCACCGCTGTGCTCGCCACCCATGAGCCTGGCTTCTGGTGGAGCAGCACTCCCCCTGTGGTGATAATTAAATTATTGAGCGTCTGCCCCCTGGTGGTCAGTGCATGTCATAGCGACCAGTCATTCTGCCATCAGGCCAATTTTCATATTAGACTTTTATTATATAGGATATGCCACTGCATATATGAATGATAGCTACTACTTTTAGAATTGGTGTTAACTTTTTCTGCAATACAAAGTAGTAGTATATCAGAGGAAAAATATTGGACAGAGGGTGCTTTCAGGGAGGGGGTGTTGTCTTGGTCAAGCCTACTCGTTTCAACTGATATCACATCCCCAAAGAATTCTCTGAGATTTGTCAGCCCATCAGCACTCTCCTCTTGGTAGTGGATCCTTCAGGTCCACTGGGAGATGGATCCTGAAATCTGACCAACAAGCGTTCATGTAAGGATTCTCATGAGGGCAATTCTGTAGAGTCATGCACGTTGAGATGCATGAATGATTAAGTCTTTCATTTCTTCTTTGTTTATTTTTAAATATAAAATCAACATTTGGAAGTTGTACTGCCTCCGTGACCTTCAATTGGCTTTATATTATAGTTGAGGACTTCCTTGCCCAGTATAGATAATCATTAGGAAATCCGTTTGACTTTTTAATTAATTCTATCATAGAGTAAACACCAGTTTCTACCTTGTGACTTAAAAAAAAATAGGCTGAATACTATGCTGCAGTAAAAAGAAGGAATTCTTGCCATTTTCAACAGCATGGATGGGACTGGAAAACACTATGCTAAGCGAAATAAGCCAGTCAGAGAAAGGTAAATATCACATGATCTCACTTATTTGTGGAATATAATGAACAACATAAACTAATAAACAAAAACAGATCTAGAGACAGAGAAGCATCGATCAGACCGTCAAACCTCAGAGGGAAGGTAGGGGAGGGTGGGGGTAAGGGGGAGAGATCAAGCAAAGGACTTGTATGCATGCATATAAACCTAACCAATGGACACAGACACTAGGGGGGAGAGGGCATGAGTGGGGGTTTGGGGAGTAATAGGGGGTAAGGGCACATATATAATACCTTAATCAATAAAAAGAGGGGGAAAAAGTAGGCTGAGCACGGTTTCCTTAATGAACCTTTATCTTCAATTCCTCACCCTAACTGCTGACACAGATCACTATCCCTCCCTTCTACCATCTCTTTAGGATAATACATCTCATGTTCCCTTTGAGAAAACAATTAATATTTAATTGGAAAATCTCTTAAAGTGTTAGGAAAACATTAAACCAAGCACTGAATAATGCCCAAGAGAGGAGGCAGCTTGATTTGTGCACTGAAGTTTAAGTTGTTCATTTGCATTTTTTTCTAATAACTGGGACCTACTAAGTGGATCTTCTTCATGTCCCTTTTTGGAAGGAAAGTTGCATTGAGTAAGAAAATAAGTCACAAAAGGGGATGTCAGTGTATGTTTCTGTTACAAAGATCTCTTTGAAACAGTGCCTATTTGAACGCATTACATTTGTTCCAAAAGTATTCAGGTCATGCATAATTAAAAATGTAGCTTTTAGCAATTTTAGTTCTTCCAAGATATGTTGTATACTACATAATTCGTATTTTTCAGTGAATATTACCATTTTGTTCTTCCAGATTTCTATGTAATTTTCTATTCAAAGGTTAATGTTATGCAAGAATTGAAGGTCAAGATTTGCTGGAATTTTAAATGATAAAAAATGTATGCGTTTCAACACATACATTAGTGAAAAAAGTTCGGCAATAAAAATACATTCAGGGAATGGTTCAAGTTTAATAAGGATTAAGGGCTATTTTAACATATGAAATTAAACATTTTATTGGTGATTCTGAATAATTTATATTATCTAGGTTATAAGTGAGAAGAAAGGATAAATTGGGAGGCCAGTCCATGCCTATGAACAGATATTTTCACATCCACACACATGTTTCATCATGTTTCACATCCACCTCCATGTTTCATCAGGATATTTTTTGTGTATGGTGATTTTTGTTTTTACTCATAAAAATCCCAGAATATGAAATGCAATACAAAGTATCTTCCTACATTAGTAATAAAAGCAAAAATAGCTAAACTATTTGTGTCTATGTTCAGGCATATTTATACTGTGTTCACACATCCTTTCATCCTTACAAAATGTACCTGATTTTCATTTTACCATCATTTCCTAGGTAAATAATCTTGGTCATAGACAGATTTCATAAGTTGCTTTCACGTGCCTAGTTAGAGCTCTTGTACGGTTTTTAAGCCAGAAACATAGGCTTCAAAAACTGGCATCATAACAAATATGATATATTCCCTCTTAAAATAGGGGTTTACATATTTTATATGTACATTTTGTTTCTTACAAAGAACGATCCTTCGTTTAGGACATCATGCTAACTTATAGTCCTCTGCCCCCAAACACAGCAGAGCAGACTTATTATTTTATGACCTTCCTCTCATCTCATCTGGATTGTCAGTAGAGGCCCATGGGATCTTGGGAAGCAGAGTGGGTATTGATGAATTGACACAAGGTAAGGTATTCCTGGAGGATAATGCCACATGATTTGCTCTTTTTAAAAAAATATATTTTATTGATTTTTTTACAGAGAGGAAGGGAGAGTTAGAAACAGTGATGAGAGGGAAGCATTGCTCAGCTGCCTCCTGCACATCCCCATGTGCCTGCAACCAAGGTACATGCCCTTGACCGGAATTGAACCTGGGACCCTTCAGTCCACAGGCTGACACTCTATCCACTGAGCCAAACTGGTTAGGGCATGATTTGCTCTTTTAATGTTCATGCTTACATAGTGAGGAAATTATTTTTAAAAGTATATCCAAAAAATGGATAGTGTTGATGTAAATAATATCACTCTCAAGATCCGTTTTATTTCTTAATTTGGGATATCACAGAATTATACTGAGAGTTACTGAGGGAGAAAGAAGATAATGTAAGGATAGGCCAAGTTCTGATATATGAGTTACATTCACTCATCTGCCAACTACCCAATTACACAGGCTTACACCAATAGGAGCTCCCATGAAACCAAGTGGCACAGGTAATGCCAACAACCATATTAAAAACAATAAAGTTTATCAATCTCATGTACATGCACACACACACACACACACACACACACACACACACACACTCACTCACTCACCAATGTGTGTTTTATACGGTAGGAAAATGCATCATTGCATGAACCCATGATCAGTTAGAAAGGGTCCTCATGCTTCCAACGACATTGGAAACAATATTGTGTTACTTCTGAAAGCTCAGAAACATCACAATCAGATAAAATCAAAAGATATTCTCACCCTGGACAAGATATGGATTTCTTATAAAAGAATTCAGAGGAAATAGCTCTTGGCTTTCAACCCGTGCTTGAGAAATCAATCAGAGATCAGGGTAGCCAATGATGTGAAACTCACGCCCAACAGCATACGATCACCTGTTGAAGAAATGCGACCTCGGGACCAAATCACTGGGGTTGATTGGACCTAAGTTATTCAATGCAATGTGTTCACTCTGTACTTTCTACCTAGCTAATGTTTCCTATGGCTAAAGTGCACACTTCCTTATTTCAGGGAGTTTATCTTTCACAATTTGATCTGTGGCACTAGTTACTTGAATTATTATTCCTCTTTTATAACTATTTTTTAAAAATATTTTGCATTGTGACACTGGTTGAAACAACAGCATAAGTCATAATTCAGAAAGTGTTAAAAATTTTAGATTTTGCTTGGATTCGGCTGGAAATGTCTAATTTGTTGCATCTTCTCCCTATTCTTACCTCATTTCACTGCCTTTCCTTTTGCGGCCATATGGCTCTAGAACTCTTACTTGCTTATATTAGTGGAAATGGAGACAAGTGAATATGGATAAAACAGTCAATAAACGACTTCCAAAAATAAGCTGATACGTATTTACAGGGAGAGAATGGAAAGGGGTATATCTAGGAAATGTGGGGAAGGGTAGATGTGAGAGCACACACTAAGTTTTTAGGGAAATGTGATTCTGCAGAAGCAGGAAGAGATGAGGTGTGGCAGCTGGGGATAACTGGATAAAGGACAGCTATCTTGGTCCATGAATTAGTTTTGCAGAAATAGATGAATGGAGATGATTTAGAAGATGTTTATTTTGCCTTATAAAGGGAATGTCTTATTTGCATTTTCTGAAGGATCATATTCAATATTAATTCCTTGTTAGCTCCCCCAGAATAGTCAGAAAATAAGCTTATTTGGTTGCCTCTCCTGGAGTTTGTGGAGTTACAAGCTAATCACTACCAGATGTTTATCTGGTTTATCATCCTTGGGCACTAGAGTCCTAGATGCCATAGTCAACTAGAATATATTACATCTAGATTTCTATCTATTTCAGTATTTTCTTACTTAGGCTCCTAAAATGTGTTCCAGATGTTGTTTCTATGTTACTAAATATTTATGATCAGGAGGTGGGAAGTATAAAAAAGAGAAAGAAAAACAACTGTTCTTGATGCAAGTGTTCTCAGAGCTTATCGTATGTTCTTCAACATTGCAAAGCTCTGAGGAAAATAAAATATGCTGCATTACTCAAAAATAGAATCAAATTATCACATCACTGAGAGCGTGTGTGATGTCACACATGGCACTGGCAGTATAAGAGACAAGACTTGGAAAATTGGGCATCACTAGTGTTTAACTCGGGATGTCCTAAATCAACAAGCACTCCTCCTCCACCCCCTGCATTTTGAGAAAGTCTGAATTCAGAACTCAGATACAAACTACATTTGGTTAACTAAACAGTAAACTTGAAAAGCTTGTGTGTGTGTGTGTGTGTGTGTGTGTGTGTGTGTGTGTGTGTGTCCACAAGAATGAATTGAAATAATGTATCCTATAGTTCTGGTGTCGGCTTTCCACTACTGACTAAATAGTTCCGTACAATTCTTAGCAAGCCTGGCTGACAAACAGTGCTGTAATTGTCTGGATTATTTTCTGTAGTTATTGAAGTCAATGGTATGCACAGATCCCATTAGATGTTCCAAAGCCAGTCTCTAGAGCAGTAGTTCTCAACCTCTCTAATGCCACGACCCTTTAATACAGTTCCTCATGTTGTGGTGACCCCCAACCATAAAATTATTTGCGTTGCTACTTCATAACTGTAATTGTGCTACTGTTAATGAATTGTAATGTAAATATCTGTGTTTTCGGATGGTCTTAGGCTCTATAGTCGCAACCCACAGGTTGAGAACCGCTGCTGTAGAGCCTAAGACCATCGGAAAACACAGATATTTACATTACAATTCATTAACAGTAGCACAATTACAGTTATGAAGTAGCAACGAAAATAATTTTATGGATGGGGGTCACCACAACATGAGGAACTGTATTAAAGGGTCGCAGCATTATTTAGGTTGAGAACCGCTGCTGTAGAGCCTAAGACCATCGGAAAACACAGATATTTACATTACAATTCATTAACAGTAGCACAATTACAGTTATGAAGTAGCAACGAAAATAATTTTATGGATGGGGGTCACCACAACATGAGGAACTGTATTAAAGGGTCGCAGCATTATTTAGGTTGAGAACCACTGCAGAGGAAATGAATATTACATGTATGATTTTCTTTTTTCACTCGAATCTGTTTTTATTGCCAAGCATGGAAGCCTGTCATTCTTTCCCCTCATTTATAAATGTCAGACTTTAAAAGCAAAGGTTGTGTCTACTGCGTCATTAGTGTTGCCTTTGTTTAAATTTACAAAGATGTGTCCAATGGTGTCCCATCCAATGAAACCTGAAGCCTTTCTTCCATTCCTTCCATCTAGGAACATAGCCCTGTTTCCTGTTTTTTAAAACGTGGACTGCTGCCTTCATCTCTATTCTGAAGAAACTATTTTTCTCTAAATCTGGCCATTTGAAAGGAGTGATTCCTGTTCTAGATTTTGTCCGTAGATCAGCTTCCTAGTGAGAGTACAGTCAGTCATAGAAGTTCCTTCATCACACAACTATGGACTGTATATGATTATGCTGTGTCTCCTTTTAATTTAAAAAGTTTAGGCATTTCTTAAAGAGCACACAGCTATGTGTTGACTCATTAAGTTAAATATCTACAATTAAGTTAGACAGTTATCAAATTTGGAAACACTATGTTTTAATGGTTTCTAAATTGGTGGTCAGTGGAGAGGTAGGGGGTAGTTGCAAAAAGGTCACAGGAAATGAAAATCCTTTAGGTCAGTGGTCGGCAAACTGTGGCTCGCGAGCCACATGTGGCTCTTTGGCCCCTTGAGTGTGGCTCTTCCACAAAATACCACGTGCGGGCGCACACATACAATGCGATTGAAACTTCGTGGCCCATGCGCATAAGTAAATTTTTGGCTCTCAAAAGAAATTTCAATCGTTGTACTGTTGATATTTGGCTCTGTTGACTAATGAGTTTGCCCACCACTACTTTAGGTGCTTAATCAAAACCTAAATGTAATGCAATCTAAACGTTACCATAATTCAAAAAGCAAGGATGGATCTAAGTTTGAAGTACAAAGAAACTTCTCTCCCTCTCTCCCCCCTCCCCCCATCTCTCTCTCTTATATCATAACGTAAAAATTCTTATTATGGCCCTGGCTAGTGTGCCTCAGTTGGTTGAATGTCATCCCATCCCATAATCCAAGTCCTGGTCAGGGCACATGCCTGGGTTGCTGGCTCCATCCCCAGTAGGGGGCATGTAGGAGGCAGCTGGTTGATGTCTCTCTCTCCTCTCTCTCTCTCTCTCTCTCTCTCTCTCTCTCTCTCTCTCTCTCTCTCTCTCTCCCCCCCCCTCCCCCCATCTCTCTCTCCCTCTCTCTCTCTTCCTCTCTCTCTCTTTCTCCCAAATAAATAAAAGCATTACAAACAAGAAGAAGACAGTGAAGTAAAGCGATGTACTAAGTTCACAAAATATAGGGTTGGGCAAAAGTAGGTTTACAGATGTTCATATGGAAAATAATGCAATGATTAAAAATAATACAAGAATAAATTGTTTTGTATACTCACAACTGTAAACCCACTTTTGCCCCACCCTTTGTAGTTCTCTAATTGCCAATTGAATTTGCAATTAACATAATAATTCAGGCTAATATGGTAACATAAAAGCATTTGCTTATGTGATTACATTTTCACTTATTTCTTGCAATTATTGATAGACAAGGAGATGGATATTAACTTTTCTTCTTTTGTTTAATGAATAACTCATTAATTTTGAATAAATTAATGTAAAATATATTAAATCAAATTAAAATGAAAATGGCTTCTTTCTACTCTTGTACCTATGAAACAGTCTCTGATTAATTTTCTTTGATGATGTGCCAATTCACCAGTTTTTAATAAGCATATTTTAAATACTTTTTTTTGTGCTTAACTTTAGTCTTTATATAGATTATTCATTTAAGGGTTGTTAATGTAAAAAGGGAATGATCTCAAATATACCAATCAAATATACCCGTATTCAACTTTCTAAAAAATAAAAAAAAGTATATATTTAAGGTGTACAACATGATTTGATATTCAAATATATAGTGAAATGATTGTAATTAAACCAATTAACTTTGCATCTCCTCACATCATTACCATTTTTGAATGTTTTAAGGGAGAGCACCCAAATGCTACTCTCAGTACATTTCTGGTATTCAATACGGAATTATTAACTGCAATCAAATGCTATATAGTATTACATCTTTAGACTTATTTATCTTACATAATTGAAACTTAGGTTGTTCCCATATCTTTATTAATGTGAATAATACATTTGAATGCTGATACCTTTTTGAGGTACTGAATTCTTTTTCTTATGGTAGATAGACAGAATAAGAGTTTTGGATCATATGTTAGTTCTATTTTTAATTTATTGAGGAAACTCCCTACCATTTTCCATAATGGTAATTTAAATTCACACCAACAGTGTAGTAGGGTTCATTAGGGTTCATGTTACTCCACATCCTTGCCAAAACTTCTCTCTCTCTCTCACTTCCTCTCCTCTCTCTCTCTCTCTCTCTCTCTCTCTCTCTCTCTCTCTCTCTCTCTCTCTCTCTCAATAATAGCCATCCTAACAGGCATGGGATATCTTACTTTGGTTGGATTTATGGTTTCCTGATTATTAGTGATGTTGAACACCTTTTCACATATCTGTTGGTCATTTGCATATCTTCTTGGGAAAGATTTATATTCAGGTCATTTGCCCATTTTTAAATCAGGTCGGTTGCTTCTTTGCTATTGAATTACACGAGGTCCTTATATATTTTGATATTAACCCCTTATTAGATTAATTCAAGGCTTTCAAATATTTTCTCTCAGTTCATTAGTTGCTTTTCCATTTTGTGGATGGTCTACTTTCCTGTGCAGAAGCTTTTTATTTTGATGTGGTCCCACTTATTTTTGTTTTTGTTTTCTGAGCTTTTGGTGTCCCATACAAAAAAAAAATATTGCCAAGGACAATGTCAAGGAGCCTTTTACCTATTTCTTCTCTAAGAGTTTTATGGTTTCAGGTCTTACATTTAAGTCTTTAATCCATTTTAGTTGATTTCTTTTGTACGGTGTAAAACAAGGGGCACACTCAACTCCTGTGTCCTCAAATTACGCATGACTGCTGACATGAAGTGCTGCCCTTTCTTTATCTACTTGAAGTCTAACCATCACCACCATTCGGTATGCACAAAGACTTGAGGTTTTGTTTATCAAATGGAATTATAGGAGCATAGAATTAACTTTTAGACCCTAAAAACACACTGGTATATAGATAAACACCCATTTCCATTTCAGTGACCAGATGATCTGCCTTAGTCATCCTGGATTAGGGAAAATGTTGGCAGGTCTGTAAGGCGAAACCGCTTTTTGGTCCTTCCACTCTTCTATTTATTTGAGTGTCACCTTTGAAACTTGAAAGGAATGAACGTAATGCATAGAAACAAATCATTTTGATCAGCCTCTAAATAAATCTCTTTCTCCTTGGTGTGCTTAGGAAAAAACACATCCTCACAATACCATTGTTTACCACATATCTTGAGAAATTAAAGGACACTTCTCTATGTGGTTTAAACAAGCATTCTCACATTTCAGCAAGCATCTGAAACACCTGAAGGTCTTAGTAAGTGATAAATTCCTGCCCATCCTCCCCCAAACTGCTGACTCATGGGAGCCTTAGACTTCATTTCTAACAAGTTCCCAGAGGATGGTATATGGTCTAGGGATCGCACTTTGAGAAATGTGGCTTAACACTAATTGCCTTGTAGATCACATGAAGTCATTATGTTTGTTTAAAAGAAAATGTTAAAAGATTAGTGAATTTTGAGATAATAGAACACGTTTATTTCTTATGTTGAGTTACCCTAACATAACCATCAGTGCATAATGTAGACAGTATATACATTGAATGTATAGTATATTTGTATTTTAGTTGATATTTGAATCCATATACATTTGATAACACTGTGACTAAATACTTTCCATTGGTAATTTTTTTCTAATTTTAAATACTTGAATTTAAACAATCTATAAGGTATTTTTTCTTTCCCTTTATTCTCCTTTTCTCCTTCCATTTCTTCCTTCCTTTTCCTACCCTCCTCCCATCTTCTTACCTTTTTCCTTTTTCTCTCTTTCTTTCCTTATTCCTTTGTTCCCACAAAAATTAAATATAGGCTTTCATGTTCAGAGGAAGGTGAATCTCATTTCCAAGTGTAACATACAGGAATAGAACTTTGGGGGGCTTGGAGGTGGACATTATTACAATGTACACTCATGCCCTCACTTGTGGAATTTAATATCTTAACAATACAGGCTAATAGGGAAAGCATTAAGCAACTAAATCAGTTACATACACCTAAAAACTGGCCACAGTTTTATTTGCCCAGCAGTGTTGAAAATATCATAAACAGTGCTTCAAAGTCTACTTAAAAAAGCAACAACTAAATAATCTCTCTATATAAAAGCCTAATATGCAAAGTGTCCCCTCGAGAGTTCGACCCACTGGGAGTTTGAACACTTGCTATGACATGCGCTGACCACCAGGGGGTGGTGCGGAATGAAGGAAGGCCCTGGCTGGCAGCCAGAAGCTGGGGAAGGGAGGCCCCAGCCAGCAGCCACAGCCAGCAGCCATGGCTAGGAAACCTACCCATGAACGAATTTCATGCACTTGCCTCTAGTCTTCTATAAAAACCTTTCTTGCTAATTCCCTCTGATTGTGACCTCAAGGTAGGATAGTCCAGATGCTGAGGAGGTAAGGAAAGTAGAGGTATTTCTCCCACGCCCTTTTGACTCTATCCTGTGAGTCTATTATTTAAGTTTACTTCCTTTGGATCAATGAGAGGAAGGGCTGATGAGGTTTGCAAGCAACTTATTTTTGTGTATCACATTCTTGTGAAAGTTCACAAGAAATAATTTATAGCTTAAGTCTCCCTCCTCCCTCTTGGAAAAGGCCTAGAAAATACCAAAGAAAGTTTTATTTTTTGAAATATATTTTTATTGATTTCAGAGAGGAAGGGAGAGGGAGAGAGTCAGAAACATCAATGATGAGAGGGAATCACTGATTGGCTGTCTCCTGTACACCCCTTATTGGGGATTGATCCTGAAACCCAGGCATGTGCCCTGACCAGGAATTGAACAGTGACCTCCTGGTTTATAGGTCGATGATCAACCACTCAGCCACCATGGCCAAGCTAAAAAGAAAAAGTTTTGACATTGTTTTTACAATAACACACACTTTCTTGTGACACTGAATGCAGCTTTATCATCTGTAAATAGGTAGGGAACAGATTCTACCAGTATCTTGCATAAAATATTTTAATACCTTTATCCTTTAGACATAATGAGAGTAAATAAGATATTGAAATCCCATTTAATCAACATCTTGAGGAGCTCACTAAACAAGTCTGCACATTTTTTCCCCTCAATTACAGGGGTGCTTCCTCACATGGGTCCTTGTTTGGCCATCCTTCATGATGCCTGTCTGATAAATAAATCCTTATGATTTTTTTCCTCGAGACTGACTTGCATTTATATTCTCCCCCTAAACATTTGTGCATAGTGTGTTATTGCTGTTGCACAATAATGTACAAACATTTGAAATAATTGAGAGTGCAGCTTTTGAATTCTGCCACATTATGCTCTCATCTTTGGGCAAGGCTCCTGCATTCTTGGTACTCCTGAATTCAGTTAAGCCTTGGCTAGAACACTTTCAATTTCACTAAATATTCCATTGATAACCCACAATTACAAAAGAAGAAAACACATGAATCAAAACTAAAATACTAATATGATATGTGAAAATATTCATGAGTTTGACCACTGGTACTTAATTAGGGTTCTTTTATATGTGTTTCTGATATTTATTAAAATATATTCCTATTAGCATCTGATTCTTGCATGTTGAGGCACTGATTTATTTCCTATTATTTTTCTGCTCTTTAAAAATGTGCCACTTTCTTCTGCTTCCAACTTCACAAATCCCTGATGAGGTCAGTACTTTATGAGTAGAAGGCAATTTTATCTGCTCTAAGTGAACAATTAGCATAAATTCATCTTTCTTCCATAGGATGAATTCTCCATTTAGAGCACCATGGTTTATTTTACCATCTTCTTTACACTTCAATTGCTTAAAGAATTCTGCATGCTATTATCCCAAAATGATTCTTGGCTTTCAAACTGCTGATCCTAATAAGATGGGCTTTCTTCATCTCCTGCATTACCATATCATACCTAATGAAATCAAGCTCAACCAATCAAATTCCTGGATGACTGACCTTTATTAACTGGTAATTCAGAAACATGATTTCCGAAAGCCTGTCTTATAATGGGAAAAAAAAGTTACATATGTACAATGGCTTTTCATTGGCCAGGGAAGAGAAAGGTTCTCTGGAGGCCAGTTAAAATTAAGTTTTAAAAGATGATAGAAGGATAGAAAAACAATGCGTGCTCTTCCAGAAGATGACATTCACTCAGCTGGTTTAATTATGTGGCTTTATGTCTATTGTGTCTGCTTTACTATCCTTGGACAATACAAATGTATACTTGAAAAATGGGATGTGATTTCTATTTTATTGATTCTATTAAGTCTTCTGTAAGGAAATACATTTTTCTTTAAAAATGTTTCTTTCAGGAAACAATACACCATACAGTTATTCTTTCATCAAGCATTTTTTAATTCATTATGTAAAAGTCACTATGTGGGCATAGAGGGAATATATCCAAACCCTGTCACCAGCTACTTTCTCTTTGTGAGGGATTAATCTAGGCATTGTGTATATAGAGACCAGAGACCAAGTTTACGCTTTCACAGGTGAGAAATGAATTGTTATAGTATGCTTTAAATGGTAAGACAGCCCAGCCAGTGTGGATCAGTGATTGAACATCAACCTATGTACCAGGAGGTCATAGTTTGATTCCTGGTGAGTGTACATGCCTGGGCTGCAGGCTCAATCATCAGTGTGGCATGTAGGAGGCAGCCAATCAGTGATTCTTTCTCATCATTGATGTTTCTATCTCTCTCTCCCTCTACATTCCTTTCTGAAATCAATAATAAAAAAATAAGATAATTCAGAGGTAATAATTGCTTACAGAGATAATTCCCAAGCTCAATATGCTTCCATTTCCTTTTTTCCCCAGTCATCATAACACTGTTGTATACCATTCTTCTTCTCCACTCACATTCTAAGGTGGAGAGTACTTCAGGCTAGGAGTTGAAGGCCTGGCTTTGCCTCTGCAAGGAAAAACAAAAACAACCTGACAGTTATCCACCCAAGGGGAGCCTCATATAACTGTAACAAGGAGGGAGTGTATGGAATATGGTGAAGGGAGTGAGAGGCAGAGGCATTAAGACACTAAAGTGTCAAAGAACCAAAGAACAATAGTTTTGATGAGAAGCATGGTTAACTGTCTAAGTTTCTAATAAGGGACCAAGAAAATGACCATTGGATGTACTGATGAAAAGATTATTGATGATCTACCCGGAGGCAATTTAGTTAGAAGTTATAAGAGATTATATGAGAATCAATGAAATGTAATACTGCTAAAGAAATACACATTAATGCTTGTATGTTTGCTGTGTAATTAGTGAGGATGATGATGATGACAATGATAGCAATGACATCTATGTGGACAAACAAGTGTTAATTTATTCTCATAGCCTATACGGACCTTCTGATCTTTTTGTTCATATCCTTATTTTGGTAACTGAAGGAGATATGGAGTGCCAGATTAAAGAGTATACCCTGAAAATTGGGATACATCACAAATGAATATGGATTTTTCTCATTTTATGTATTTATTTGTCTTTAAAAGTTATTGACTGTGTTTTACTCATAAATGACTTCTGTCCTACCATGTAAGCAAATGAGAGTTAGAGGTGTGTTTTACACCCTTACTAGTGGCCCGGTGCACAAAATTTGTGCATGGGAGAGGGCTGTTCCTCAGCCTGACCTGCGCCCTTTCCAATCTGGGACTCCTTGAAGGATGTCCTATTGCCAGTTTATAGGGATTGGGCCTAAACCGGCAGTCAGACACCCCTCTCACAATCTGGGACTGGTGGCTCCAGCCACTCACCTGCCTGCCTGCCTGCCAGCCTGCTCGCCCCAAATGCCCCCCACCAGCCTGATCACCCCCAACTGCCCCCCGCCCCCCCACTGGCCTGCTTGCTTCCTCCTTCCCTCCCCACTGGCCTGCTCACCCCCAGCTGCCCCCCTGCTGGCCTGCTCCCTCCAAACTGACCCCCCCACTGTCCTGATAACCTCCAACTGACCCCCACTGATGGCCTACTCACCCCCAACTGGATCCCTGCTGGTTTGCTTGTCCTCAACAACCCCTGCCGTCCCATCCTGGCCTGATCACCCCCCCAGCAACCCAAGGTCCCAGCCTCTCCTTTTTTCTTTTTTTTTTCCCATGCCTCCTTGAGTGGAGGCCATAGCCAGCTGGAAGCAAGTATCTGGGATTTCTTTAATCTTCTATAATTGAAACTTTGTAGCCTTGAGCAGAGGCCAGGGCCAGCCAGGAAGCTTGGCTTCCTCCATCGCAGGGGGAAACCCAAGCTTTCTGCTTGCTCCAGCTCTGTGGCTGGCGCCATCTTGGTTGGGTTAATTTGCATAATCACTCCTGATTGGCTGGTGGGCGTGGCTTGGTGTAGTGGAGTGATGGTTAATTTTCATGTTTCTCTTTTATTAGTGTAGATAATTTGGAAAATGGTATTTATATTTGGAGGAGACATTGGATATTTCAAGAACTTTTAGCTGTTAGTGCATGTATGTGGACATTTTGGGTAAAAGGGTATTTAACAAATAAAGAAAGGAATCAAGTTGGGTACATTCACGATTATGTGGAAGTCTGGTGAGCTGAAAAAATAATCCATGTTACTATTTTAAATATCTATACTACCTATCGATTTTATTCATTCATATATTCAACCACTCACTAAATCCACATGCATGATGGACAACCACTCCTCTGTTCTTTAAGGGGTAAGCTCCTCTACTGAGCTTATATAGTTGTGAGGGAGAAATATCTTAAGTGCATGTCCCATGCCATGATAAATACTATGAAGATAAAGTGAAGGAAGGAAGGAATGATCTAAACAGCCCTTTAGAGAAGACTTCATTTACTGGTTATCTGATTGGAGGGAGGGACTCATTAAAATATATCAGGGTCATGTCCACAAAGACCCTGATGTGGGCATGGCCTTCATAAGTTCAGAAGCAGAACTATAATGAGCATGGCTAGAGGTGAGTGGGAGATCAGGGTAGTTCCAGGGTATATGGTCAGAATGGTATCTAGGAACTATATTATACTTGATTTGGTAGGCTGTGTAGAGAATGTAAATTTTATTTTAAGTGAGATGAAAAGCCATTGAAGTTTTCTGGGCAGGTAAGGAACATGATCAGATTCATATTCAGAGGTGCTCACCCTGGCTGCTGAATGAAGCATATGGTATAGGATGGTAAAGGTGGAACCAGGGAAACCAATTAGGATGTGAAATATTTCAGGCAACAGACTAGGGTAGATTGCACCGGGATATAGCCATGAAGGTGTCAAAAAGGTAACCTCTTCTGTACCTGGTGTGAAACATGATCCAGATTTTCTGACTGATTAGATATTGGTGTGAGGAATAGATAACAGTTATACTTAGATTTTAGGCCTGAACAATATAAAGAAAGGCAATGCCCATAGTTAGCCACTCCCCTGAAAGGCACATTTTTATCGTGGTGCCACATTTGGTGGCCATTCCCGCTGAAAATCAAAATCATGCTGTGATTGTGAAAGAATGCAGTTTATTTTCCAGAGTTCCTGCATTGCACAGAAGGGCAATCATATATATATATATATATATATATGAATGATTGGGAGTTAAATTTGTCATTTGAAGTTTCATTTTTATACCGCTTTGAAGTTTAGTTTGATGTCTAAAGTCAGACACTTAAGAGACCCTATTTTAGATTCAATAGTGCAAGAGTTCATGGTAGTATTTTAAGATCTTAAAACTATTTTAAAAAGAAGTTCTAAACTCTATTCTCTTCTTATACCACCTAATAATTATGACTATGTCTCATACAAATCATCCTTTCAAGTATCTTGTCATAAAGGACAAGTCACAGAGTGTCTTAACAAGAAGTTAGTAAAGATAATAAATGCACAATACTGCAGCTTTCATTTGGCTTAAGCCTACAACCCTCCAAATTTATCACTAAAGTTAATTTCTGATAAGATGTCCGAAAACTACTCTTTCTAATTCATCTTCACCTTGTAGTTCATATTAAATTCTGAAAACCCTTTTATGATGCGTATAAAATGGTTATGAATCTATGGTAATTCTATCCCTGGTTTTCATTAAAAAAATCAGAAAGGTGGGATGGGATGATTTACATATGGCCACATAATTATCCTGGCACAAAGCTTCAGAAGAGACAGAAACTGAAAGGAATGGCACACCCTGTAGCTTTAATAATCATATCATCATCAATTAGTGTGATGAATAAATTACCCTCTTGAGTGAGAAATTACAGACAGCCGACCAAATCTGGCAGTAGATAGCTCCTGCAAATAAAGTCGAAATACTGTATTGTCTTAGCTTTAATTTTAGAGACTTCATAAAAATAGATTTTTTTAAAAAAATGACAGTTGAGCATAAAAACATCCATATGGCATGTATATGGCCACACATACCAAGGCACCTGCTGTTAGTCCTATGGGAAATACCCTAAGCAATTATTAACATCTAGAATGATCATTTTTTTAATAAACTTGGTTGCACAGAAGCATGGCAAATTAGAAAATATAAAGCACCCTCATTTTTCTTAGATTATATCTTGATGGCCCATCCTGATTACCTCTCATTTTTTTACCTTTGCAAAATGGGGATACTCAGGAAATAATGAATATTGGACATTTAGAATAACCTAATTGTAATTCCTTAATGTCACATTTATAAGTATGCACGGCTTTGAATGCCAATCAATGTATATAACTCATCGCCGTTAAAAGCTAAAAACTTAGCTAGAATCTTCTTGGTTCTACCATGCCTCTCTTCTAGGAACGACTTGAAGCCAGGCTGGGCAGTAGTGGTCTATCCATGTAACCATGTTGGATAGGCTCTTAATGATCTCACTGCACATCCTCCCTTTGATGCTTTGAATCTCCTTAATGATGCCATTGCAAGTCATCACTGTGACCTACCTGAATACTTTTATAGGAGAACCAGTTCTTTCCAGTCTGGTGCTGGGAAAAGAGCATGGATCCAGGGAGCAGAGGGGTTCTTATACTTAGGATCCTAAAGTAGCCCTTTGACCACTCAAAATTCATTCTTCACAAAGCATGCTTGTCTGTAGAAACTCCATCAAACTATTCCTTGAGCCCTAAGATTCTGTTATTTTCATCTCATATTTTATCTTCTGTTGTCCAGAGATCTTCATACATACATGCTCAATAGCAGAAAAGTGGCTCAAAATGGTGAATACAAATCCATGTGGAAGTCACAGATTATAATATTAAATAAGACATGCCATTGCATGTACCATGATACAATTATTTTTAAAGAACATACACCTGCCCATGGAAGAAATCAGAAGAGAGTATACAAATATGAACATGTATATTAAAGTGAAGAAATGTGGATATCATTTCCCCATATTTAAAATAATATTCCTATTATTTATATATCATATAGCTTTTTTGGTAGTACAAGGAAATAAAGACACATTTTTAATTTTTATTTATTTATTGAATTTGAGAGAGAGAGAGAGAGAGAGAGAGAGAGAGGAGAACGCAACATAAATTTGTTGTTTCACTTATTTATGCATTCATGGGACAATTCCCATGGAACTGAACCTGCAACTTTGGCGCATGCAAAAGCTGCTCTAACCAACTGAGCTACCTGGCCAGGGCAAGCCACGATTTCTATTGAGACAAAACAATCATACTTCAGCTTTCAAGAGCCCCATTCTTCTCTCCTTCCCCCCAGAGAGAATCTAGTTATTCTTTCAAGTCAGTCTTCCAATAACTTGAAGCTAAATTTTATACTGGACTATGTTTTTTAAATCAATCTAAGTCAAATACTCTGTATTTTATACTTATTTCTCCTAGCACATGAGCTTTTAACCTGGGCCATTTCATTTTGTTTAATATATTTTTAAAGTATTATCTTTATTATTGAGAGTATTACTGATGTTCCCATTTTTTTCCCTTTTGCCCCCCTCTACCTTGCTCCCACTCTACCCCAGGCCATCATCCCACTATTGTCTGTGTCCATGGGCTATGCAAATATGCATATACATTATGTGGTTAATCTCTTCCCACCCCATCCACGTCCCCTTTATGCCATCTGTCAGTCTGTGCCATGCTTCCATGTATCTGGAGCCTCCCAAGGTAGTTTTGAAACAGGTAATCCAGGAACCTACTATTAAAAATCTAACTTAGGAGAACTTCAGTTTTCTGAGCTGTATTCAGACACCAAATTCACTAGTTCCTTAGATAGCTGTTAATTTTCACCAAAGACCCTGCCAAACAGATATTGTGGAAGAGCCTTCTAAGTCATAGACTCTAGGATGACTCTGGCCACTCAGTTTCCACTGCATACCTGAGCACAGCAAGGTCTGAAAGGGTGGATTCCATCAAGGCCTAAGCCTCTCTTCTCTGTCTGCATGGGTGTACACACCTACCAGTTTGTTCATTTGTATTTGTTTGTTCATCTAACACACATTTATTCATTGAATGCGTGTTTTGTGTCAGATACTATGCTGAGTTATAATATAGCATGTCCTCTTCACATTAATAAACAAAGAAAAAGCAACATAACAACCAACAAAACAAAACCACAGGTAGCCACCAGGCATGCTTAGACTTCATCCTATCATGGGCATAACAGTGTTACCTCTGATTGCTCTTTTGAGGTGGCTGCACATTCTGAGCATACTCCAGCTATCCCAATCCGGTCCTATCTATTATTTCCCAGCTGGCTCTTTCCTTTCCTCTAGTCTCCTTTATCCAAATCTGTTGCCCAGGGCTCAGCCTATTATTATTCAGGGTCTTCAATATAATTGAACAATGATGTAGTCAGTGAGATGCACCACCTTCTCCCCACTTTACAGATGCAGAAACTTGGACGAAAAGAAGGTAGATATACCTTGACCAAAATACCAGTGATGATAACTGGAAGAGAGGGGTTATGATGTGTGTCTCTCACTTGCCTCTCAGTTTATTTCCATTTCCCCATACTGTTTTCATATTGGCATGGTGCCTGGCACATGTTCACCTGATAGATGCTCTTGCAAAAAGAATGCATATAGATATGCTTCTGACAATACTAGGCCGTTTCATACTAGGACTTAATCCAAACAAATATTGATGGCTAAATTCAATACGAAATGCTTTCTTTTTGAGACCCACAGAAGGAAATGTGGATAATTAGAATCCAGAAAATTCAGGGTCATTTAAACAGAAGTAAATAAGTGTATTGTGCCTCTATGTGATCAACCCCTGATTTACCCTCAAACTAACCCTTCATGCTCAGTGACTTCCAGCCATAATAGCTTTCCTTCTGTTCTGAGAGCCTGTTATTTTCAATTGACTATTTTGAGGCTCTGTCACTCTCTTTCTGAAACACTCTCGACCCAGTTCATCAGATGGCTCCTTCCTGTCATTCATGCCCCTACACCAATGTCACCTTCTCACTAGCATCTTCTCTGACTATTTTATCTAAATGACACCTCTCTCCCAATTGCCTGGTATTGATTCACCCTTGGTCAGCTTCTTCACAGAACTTTTGAACACCTAAAGCAGTGATTTTCAACCTTTTTCATCTCATGGAACAAATATACTAATTACTAACATTCTGGGGCACACCAAAAAATATATTATAACTTTTGCTGATCTGACCAAAAAAATAGGTATAATTTTGATTCATCACACTGGACGGCTATTGTTTTGTTAGCTGTTGTCATTTTTATTTGATAATCTAAGGGAAAATAGGTCAGTGCCCCTGATTAAATAGTCAGGTATTGCATGTTTTCAAAAATTCACGTGGCACATCAGTTGAAAATCACTGATCTACAGCAATTTTTCTTCTTTATTTGTTTATTATTGTTTCCCTCACTAGATTCAGCAAGGACAGTTTTTAAAACTTGCTTGCAAGTATAACCTTACAATAAAATTAGAAGTTGTCATACAATAAGTACTCAATAACTGTAGATGAATGCAATCGTGAATGTTAAGGTGATATATGGGAAAACAAACTCAGTGTGATCAGAGACAGAGTAAGGTAACAAGGATCACTCTGCATTTTGGGAAGTTGTATGCATGCTTCATTGAGAAAGTTCTGAGGTCTTCATAAGATAAATAAGAGTTGCATAATAAATTTCAAATCCCCCTTTGGCTTAATTTTAGAATTACCTGTTTTCCTATATTCTAAAATTAAACTGACTAATTTAACTTGAAAGGTTTTGCAAGAATATTCCTCCAACTTGTTTCTAATGGACTTACTATACACATTAAAATGTGTCCATTGTTAAGCTAACACTTTTATTATTAACTCTATTAAATCTGATTCTGAAAGTCATTACTGGTTGTTATCATCTCCTCTGAGAGCTATTTATTATTGATTCCTTCATCACCCCCAATCATCTATAGCAGCTACAAATGATACATGAAAGAGGGAGATCTAGCCACATTTTCTCTTCAATTTCATGAGAACCAAGAAGAAAAGTCAGACTCTTTAACACAAAATTTCGCTTTGCTTTTTTCTTTTATTTTTCTTCCTTTTTTTTGGTACATTTTCACTGAAATTATTTTTATTATCGATAGCATCGAGATTTCTGTAGTTCTTCCTTTGCAAAGTCTTGGCTTGAACTTTGGGGTATTTTTAAGCGTCCAAAGGTGATTCATTGTAGAGTACAGTGTATAAAACTAGTTAATGATATTAGGGCTTGCTTATTCAATACTTAATTTAGTTTTCTCACTTTATAACCAGGAAATATCTGTTTTAGAAACATTTGCCTTTCAATAGTGAGATATACCTCTCCATTTGGGTTTTTCTACATATAGTCTGGCAGCAGCTCTTTCTAAATTTAGAAAATCAATGCATTATTCTTTGGAAAATTCTCCATAGAGCTCTAGGGCTTTTGGGGAATTGATTGGATTAATGTCAGAGAAAGAGAATATGAAAGTCTATACTGAGTAGAGATGATTGGAAACAATACAGATTTTCCTTTTTTATAATCCTCCTTTCAATTTTAAATTTAATCACCCATTTGACATGTTACCTGGGGCTCTTTATTAATCTCTCTAAACCACCATTCCTTCATCTCATACTGTGAAAATACTTCACAGGATTATTGGGAGAATGAAATGGGACAAGAAAACATTGCATGTGCTAAGAACATTTGTTTTTTCTTTTTGGAAAGGATGATGTTGATGGTGAGTTTGTCATTAAAAGAAATGCATACATATATAAATACCCCATAATACACACACACACACACACACACACACACACACACACACACAAATACACTCACACTTGCATAAGTGCACACACAAAACAATTGTATTTTTGATAACAGTAAGATTTTTTTTAATTTTTATTGAATTTATTGGCATGACATTGATTAATAAAATTATATAGGTTTCGAGTCTATAATTTTATAATGCATCATCTGCATATTATATTGTATGTTCCCCACCCACCCCAAGTCAAGTCTCCTTCCATCACCATTTATCTTCCCTTTACTCTTCTACCTCTCTTTCCCCCTTTCCCTTAGGTAAGCACCATACTATTGCCTGTGACAATGAGTTTTGTTTGTTGTTTTTGCTGAATCCCTTCATCTTTTTCACCCAGCCCAAATCCCCTCCCCTCTGACAGCTGTCAGTCTGTACTCTGTATTGTCTATGAGTCTATTTCTATTTTGTTTGTTTGTTTAGTTTGTTCATTAGATCCCACATAGAAATGAAATCATTTGGTATTTGTCTTTCTCTGACTGGCTTATTACACTTAACATGATACTCTCTAGGTCCATCTATGCTATCACAAAAGATAAGGTTTTCTTCTTTTTTTATAGCCGAGTAATATTCCTTTGTGTAAATGTCCCACAGCTTTTTTTTATCCACTTATCTACTGATGAACACTTGGGCTGCTTCCAAATATTGGCTACTATAAATAATACTTCAGTGAAGATGGAGTTGCATATATTCTTCTGAATTATTGTTTCATGTTTCCTCAGATATATTCCCAAACGTGGAATTGCTGGATCATAAGGCAGTTCTGTTTTCCATACTGTTTAGGAAACTCCATACTGTTTTCCACAGTGGCTGAACCAATCTGCATTCCCACTAACAGCGCACAGGGATTCCAAACCTTTTCTCCACATCCTCACCAACACTTGTGGTTTGTGGATTTATTGGTGTTAGCCATTCTGACAGCTGTGGGGTGATAGCTCATTGTAGTTTTAATTTGAATTTCTCTGATAATTAGTGATGTTGAGTATCTTTTCTTATGTCTATTGGCCACTGTATGTCCTCTTTGGAGATGTGTCTATTCTGGTCATTTGCCCATTTTTTTATTTGAATTGTTTCCAATTATTTCTTAACTATATTGATTAGATTGTCATTAGTCTTTCTCTTTTTAAGGATTTATCTTATCATGTAACATTCAGGAGTCAGGCACTTCTATTTTTCAAGGAGAGGTGGTCAACATTACAGCATTGTTAAACTAGAGGCCCAGTGCATGAAATTTGTGCACCGGGGGTGTGTCCCTCAGCCCAGCCTGCATCTTCTCCAATCTGGGACCCCTCGAGGAATGTCCGACTGCCCATTTAGGCCTGATCCTACCTGGTAGTTGGACATCCCTCTTACAATCCAGGACTGCTGGCTCCCAACTGCTCGCCTGCCTGCCTTCCTGATTGCCCCTAACTGCTTCTGCCTGCCAGCCCACCCCCTAACCATTCCCCTGCCAGCCTGATTGATGCCTAACTACTCCTCTGCCAGCCTGTTTTCCCCAAATTGCCCTCCTCTGCTGGCCTGGTCCCCCCCAACGGCCCTCCCCTGCAGGCTTGATCACCCCCAACTGCCCTCCCTTGCAGGCCCAGTCCCTCCCAACTACCCTCCCCTGCTGGCCTGACCACCCACAACTGCCCTGCCTTGCAGGCCTGGTCCCTCCCAACTGCCCTCCCCTGCTGGCCATCTTGTGGTAGCCATTTTGTGTCCACATGGGGGCGCAGCCATCTTTGACCACATGGGGGCATCCATCATGTGTGTTGGAGTGATGGTCAATTTGCATATTACTCTTTTATTAGATAGGATAGAGGCCTGTTGCACGAGTGGGGGTGGGGGCCAGCTGTTTGCCCTGAAGGGTGTCCTGGATCAGGGTGGGAGTTCCCTTGGGGTGTGAGGTGGCCTGGGCAAGGGGCCTGTGGTGATTTGCAGGCCAGCCATGCCCCCCGGAGACCCAAGTGGAGGCGAGGCCCTGGTATGTGGGATTTATTTATCTTCTATAATTGAAACTTTGTAGCCTTGAGTGGAGGCCTGGGCTGACCAGGTGTGCGGAAAGCTTGGCTTCCTCCATTGCCAGGGAAATCCAAACCTCCTGCTCACTCTGTGGCCGCAGCCATCTTGGTTTGGCTACTTTGCATACTCGCTCCTGAAGGGCATGGCTTGTGGGTGTAGCGGAATGATGGTTAATTTGCATATTACTCTTTTATTAGATAGGATGTTTGGAGTATGTTGTTTAAATGAATGTATTACCTGTAGAGACCTATGGGGCCATGCTGCACACCACTGTAAGTGGCGAGCAGTGTTCTTCTGCAGAGACCTGAGAAAGAACTAAATGTGGGTTTCAAGAGGATGGTTTCAAAGTCAAGGAGGAGTTGTTTGCTTTAGGAAAAGACTATGGTTGCAAACAGAGACTAGAATTGTCAGAGAACATGTATTTGAGTAAACAATGTTGGAATTTGAAAATACTCATTTTTACCTTGTCTTTAAAAATACTTCTGGTCTGAGGCCTGGGATGTCAAAGTCATGCAAAGTGAAATTATTAAGCAGATGAAATGATTTCAAGTAGATTTTGATCAGCAGCTGACATTGTTCTCTGGATGTAATGTTCTGAAAGTGAAGGTTAACACATAATATCTTATGACGGTGATCTGCAAGGCATAAGGCTGCTGTCTTGTGCATGAAAGGCTGGATAGAAAAGGACATATTGGGATTCCTATCTGATAGCTAGGGAAATGAGAATGATAAAATGGACATTCTCATTAGAAGGAAAATGTAGGTTTGACTTAGAGGTTTTCATTGTTCTCTGCAAACCCAAATAAGAGAGATAAAGACAAGAGAAGGAGAACAGTTAGTCTGATTGACCATTAGACTCACTTGAGATCACCTTACAAAGATACGAACCATATTGGAGCTTGGATTTTCTTCATCTATGCAATTTAGCTGTTACACTGGCCATTTGTATAGGTCCCTGTGTTTATTTTCATTGCATTTCTCATATCCATCATTATAAATCTAGTGAATATTATAAGTTGAGTGTCTTTTATTAGTTAATGACATATTATAATGCATTAAAACATTTATTTTACTTAACCATCACTAAACACTTTTATGAAAATTATTATTTTAATAATTTAAACATAAATTACCTGTGTAGCATTTCTAGGTTCAGAAATCTTATAAAGTGGTCAAACTTTTCAGCATTAATCAAATGAAGGTGGAAACATAGCAATAAGTAGCTGAAGAAAAGTCTTTGATGTAAAATATGATGTTGATAATCTCAATTTAATATTAATTAATTCAAAATATTTTGTTTTAATCTGTCTGGGTATAGAGTTTATGGTTTAGAAGGGAATATGAACTTTGAATAGAATTTGAAAATATAATTATCAAATTTTTATTTGAGGAGTGCAAAACATCAGTATAGGTGATATTAGAAAACTAGTGTCCCAGTGCACGGATTTGTGCACACTGAAAAGAAAATTAATTAGAATAAACATTTTAATATCACTATTCGCCCTTTCTCTATAATAGAAGTGTCAGCCAAATTCGTGATCAACAATGATGGATCAAAATGCACACATACAATTGGTATCAGCCAGAGCTTTATATGTATTGCGCATGCGCGGGTCAACTTAGCCTTTTATATATGTGTAGATAAATTTGGTTAATTAGACCTGCTTACTGACTTAGCTAAACTTTTTCCAGCCCAGTGAAGCACCCCAACTTCTCTTTCAGGTAATAGTCAGCAACACAGCAGTAAATATCAACATGAAGCAGATTATTATTGTAGATCATGCAGGGAGAACAAAGGGTAAAATATTTAACTGCAGCAGTGTTTGACTATATTCTGCGCAGTGAGAAAACCTGAAGTCATTTTCAAGGTCCGCCATTTCTTCTTTTCAGTGGGGTCAAGTTTCTAAACTTTCTAAATCTCCATTGTCTTGCTAATGAAAAGAAAATAGGATTCTACTGAGTCTCCTACCTATCTACACCAGGACTTCTGTGAGGATCAAATGAGATGAGGCATGGGAAAATGCTTCACAAACATTTGGTTGAACTGTAAAATGTTTGCACCTGACTATAAAGCAAGTCATGTTCCTTGGCTGAAGAAACTGCAAGTGACTAGTCGCTAGGGAGAGGAAGCCTGGCATTGCTATGTGACGTCATTACCCAGCACCCACAGTGACCATTTCTTGGCTGGGCTGGGCTGGGCAGTGGGTTGCATTTTATGCCATGGAGTCTCGCAGGTTGGCTGTGATCTGATGAGCTTTCACTCCGGGGTGGTGGTGGGACCTGTGTCCCGCTTGGGGGAAGCTGAGTGTTGGTTTGTTGGCACCAACAAGATGCCATTTCTTTTTAAATGGCCAGTGCATGTCATGACAGCTCCTGCGTTGAGCATCTGCCCGCTAGTGGTCATTGCACATCATAGCTACTGGGCAGAGGGAAGGATGGACACTTAGCCTTTTATATATATAGATAACCCAGGCAAGTGATCTTATTTGACCTGGAAAGGGCACTTAGGGTGAACTCTGAAGTATAAATAGGTATTTTCAAGAACTCTGTGTGTGGGGGAAGAGAAATAGGGAAATGAGTTGAGTCAGAATTACTAAGGTTTCAAGCCTTAGTCTAGGAAAATTAATTGTTGCTGTAGCAGGCTACCTAAAATAATACTAAGATAGCTGTTTCACACAAAAAATAATACAGAAAAGAATCTCAAAGAGTCCCATAAGTCATGGTGAGGAGTTTATATCTCATTTGAAGTTCAATAAAAAATCAATGAATAATATTAGAGAGGAGAGTGATATAATCAGAACTGAATTCAATAAATTCTATTCATGATCAATTGGCAGTCATTTCCTCTCTCTGTTTCCATTTCCTCATCTGTGAAATGAGAACATATGGTCATTTTTAATGGTTGCATTTTTATAGTCTATTATGATATAGACTCTTCCATGGCCACACACAATAAATCAGTCTATCATGAAACTGTGCATTTTATGAGTCATGAAGGAGATATGACATTTAAATTTTATTCAGACCTGGCCATTAACACAAAGTAGTGGGAAAAGGACAGAGCAGGAGTTGCAGTTTCCCATTCACTGGCTTGTGGGGAGCTTGGAAGTTACTCGACTTGCAAAGTCTAAATGTTTTTCATTTGTTAAGTGGAAGAATAATACCTCATTGGTAAATTTCTTCATTTAGGAAGTGGTCTCTCTTATTGGCTTTTAACTCATTCCCTTCTCTGAGACAAGTGAAAATATGATTTAATGTCCATAGGAATTTTTCTTCCTTTAATCCATCTTTCTATAAATGACCATTATTTGTCTTGAGAGATTTCTGGTCACATCTTGACATAGTATCATATAAGAAAATAGGGTTGATTTTTGTAAAATTGTGAATGTAACTATTTGAGAATTAAAGATTCATCATGTAACTTATGTAAAAATATTTATTCAGTGCAATCAATATGCTACACATTGTATTAAGCACTGAGGATAAAAAGATTTATAAGGATTTTTAGTTCCTAAACTTCAGTAGCTCAACAGTCTGAAGTAAGAGCATTGCTTGAAAAAGATCCATAGAACAATTTAAAAATATTGGTGCAGGGGGGCACAAGTAGACATGGAAGCTGAATAAACAAGGACTACTCCTAGCTAATGGTCAAGGGTAGGATGCTTGATCTAAGTAAAATCATTGAGATAGGCGGAAACTAACATATTGAAAGGGGTACATAAGGAATTTAAGACTCAGGGAAAAGTGATCAATAGAGAAAGTATTTTACTTCCTTTGGGTCACTGAGGATAAGTGCCAATGGTTTTACTCTATATCCCTTTATTTCTAGAAAGATTAAAGTCATGTGATCTCAGGTATGCTGTATCAAGTCTCTGATTCTTTATCTATTAGATGGGATGCTAATATATAACTCTCACATTACTTCTGGAGGAATAAAATGAAACAGTTATATAAGTACTTACATAGCAACTCTGGATGAATCAAATCCAATATGGTGAGGGTGGTGAGGTTATGCTGAATTCATGTGAGGATGGGGCACAGTTGGGGAGGAGGGGCATACAATCCCAGAGTTGTCCACAAAAATGTCAGTTTTACTTTCTAAAGCTTTGCTACATACAATTAAAAATGGAGGAATACTCTTATTAATACTATGCCATAACTTTGAACTACAGTAGTGATCTGTAAGTATTTTTATTCTCAAGCTAAGCTGCAATTACCTATTTCAGTCTGAGAAATATCTAGCCATCATTTCCCTCCCTTGGAAACTGCTAAAATTAGTGTGATATGATAGGTACAGTATTTTTCATCCAGCCAAAAGACTTTGGTTCCATATATAGCTTAGTCATTAATTTGGCAGTTTTATTATACACACATCATTGACCTTATCTGAGCCTACAGTTTCCATACCAATAAAGTAGGTATAATAATACCAAATTTGCAAGGATACTAGGATAATTAGAGTTAGCAAGGCAGTTGATGCAAAATAGACAATATAAATTAAAAGTCTAACATTACCAATAAAACAAAACAAAAATAATTGACTTCATTAAAAGTAATGTCCATAAATGTAGTTACTTGTTCATCTTAGTTATCACTATATTTTCAGTGCCTTACACATAGACAAGTCTCAATAAAAATTTGGAAAACAGATATCAATTTAATTAAATAATAAAAGAAGAGTCAAGAAATTGATTTATTGAGGAAATTAAAAATACTTAATAATCAGAATATCTACATTTCTCTACTATAGGCAAATCTATGGAAATGATGTCAAATCACATCAAATGAGTTAAATTAAAACTTTAAACAGATTTAGGGAACAGTTGGTAGTGCTAAAGTACTAGTATATTGAATATTGGTAACAGCTAGAAATCTTTAGATTTAAAAATATTTTAAAAATCAAAGTTTTATGTTTTCTATGTAATTGCAGGGAACTAAATTATACAAAACTAGTGAGAAATAAAAAGGGATCAACCCACCAACAAAAGAGTATTGAATCTTGATGACCTCTGGCTTACACAAAATCACTACACCTCCTGTTGACAAAACATTGTCACTTAATCAGGACTTTATTGAAATACAGGCAAAGCTGCCATTCAGAAGAAGGAAAAATAATGTGAAAAGTTTTACACTGTTTATCCAATGTCATTCTGTCTGCCTATCAATCTCCTTCCAATAATTTTAGCACATGCAAAAAATACCTTACACTACTTTTTAGAGTTAAGGAGTATATCATCAAACTCAATAAATATTGTTGAAATCATAATTAATAGAATAGTTATATAATTGTCATTTTTCCTAGTAGCATTGGCATTGATAGCAGCTACCATAATACAGTAATGATCTCTTTTGTCCTTTTACCATAGTTTACATTACTTATTTATTGCGTCTCAGCTTCCCAGTTTCCCATACACAACGTCCTTTCCCTTTTCTGATTGTCCCTTGGCGGTTTGTCTTTATGGTATACTTTGTTTGGAAGTGATATACTGTTAGACCACGTATCTCAGTCAGCACACCTCCTTTTTGAACAATCCATCTGCACAGTCATGTCAGGGAATGTGCTAGTTCCTGCCTTTAAATCCTGCTGGAGCAGTTCTCACCAAGAGTGATTTGTGCTGCGAAAGCCCCCAGAGAAGATTTATAGGACCTCTTTCACCAGAGGACTATGTCAGGGCTAGTGATGTGCACTGAGCCCCGAGTGCTGGGAAGAATGTCATTCAGGAGTCACGGCGCCCACTCTCACTCCTGGTCTCACACATAGGTAGCTGTGGGCCAGTCCAGCCACCTGTACTCAATCGGGATCACTTAATGAATTTTTAGGGCTCAAGAATTCTTTAAATTTGCCTCAGTGATCAATAGGTAGGGTGTCTCAAATACTTAAACATAGAGTTATGGGTCCACATGCCTGCCTAAACTGAACCATCTTGATTTTTCTGAACTTTATACACTTGTAATTGACATAGAATTTTATTTGAACAAAGACTTGATCAACTTTAATATTCTCAAACCTAAAATAGGACAGAAAATCCTAGGCTCCTAGACAATTAGATCCCACGGTGCTCTTAAATTATAGCTCTTAGATATAATTTAACGACTGAGTGCAAATTATGATCTGTGGGTTCAAAGCTTTCATCTTGCTGCTGATTTTAGGGAGTGCTGTGTTGAAGATATCGAGTTATTGTGACAAGTCATTCATGGAACCTCGAAAGGAGGGGGGCGTTATATTTGCTGATACTACTATTAAATCAGCATTCCCATTTTTATTTTTGTTTGTTCATTTTAGATCACAAGTGTGAATCTCTAAGCAAGAAATCAATTTTTCCAATAACTAATAATGACTAGATAGGATTAGGGATAATTTTGAGAATCATAATTTTACTTCCCTAGATGATTATAAATAAATGATCTCTTATGATATTAACAGCAAACACAGGCAAAACTCGAAATGCTTTCATTCACATTATTATTAGATTTTCAAGAGGGGCAAAATGAACAAATTAGAAGAGGAAGGAGGGATGTTCCTGGTTTCATCTTCCAAACAATGTACAGGGTCAACACACCTTGCGCTCTGAATGAAGACAGAAAACTCACGGAGAACAGGATGTTTGCAGCTCATTCACAAGCACTAACCACATTCTCTCACCAACTCCTCACCACCGACTGATGGGAGTAAGAGGATAAAGCCCGGCTTTCTTGCTCTTTTGGTGGGATAATTCTGAGGCCCATCCTCTACTATATTTCAGGGTTTTCCAACAAGCTTGAGCCCTATTTGCTCATAATAGCAACCATGAGCACATTTAATCCATTTACTTCCCTTTTCTTCATCATTCCCTACTTCTTACTGATGTTCCCTGTGCTCCCTTCCCTATTAACTACTTGCATGCTAATACTGACCCCAGAGTCTTGTTTCTAAAGCACTTTGGATTTAAGATGTCCAGTTGCTAAATGATGCACTTGCCTTTCCAGTCCTGTTTCCTTTAACTCTCAAGCCCATGGTTGGTCAACTGTGCAAGCTGTTGTCCCTATATGGAGACTACAGATGGTCTTTGATTGTATTTACATCTTTTTAGACAAAGTGAAATTTTCCTGACATTGTGGCTTTAATTTTAAATTTATTTTTACAAATTAACACTCTCTTACAAAGTGTTAGGATGAAAACACACATGGGCTTATTTAAAAAATTGGATGTGGCAGCATTCACAAGGGGCCTCTGCACTATTGCCTCTTGCCTTAATTAAGAGAAAGGGGAGGTCTCTGTGACCATCCGGAGTATCCTGTCTGTTATCACACTGCAGGCCAAATTTCCATTTTTGGAGCCTGATTGTGAGGGCCTTCTCAAAGAACTGGGTCTTGCAGGGAGAATGAGTTACTTTGTAGGGCAACTTACAATAGAAAACCCAGGGGATTTGTAATTGGCCAACTAGCATGTGTAGTGAGCCCTGTCCTTAAAGAGTGCGATTTGAAGTAAACTGGGCTCACGGGAGGCTTGGTTTGAACCAAGAGCAGCTGTAGATGTAAAATTTAAGGGATGAATTAAGTTACAATAATTACAAACCATACTAATACGCAGAAATATTTTCCTAACCCAAAGAACCTCCTTAACCATGTGCGATTAAGTAAAGATAATTACTTTTCCATATTAAACATTATATAACAATACTGAAAAATTTGAGAAGTCTAAAAAACATATAACACATGATTCCATTACTTGTTTGTATAAAATAAGGGAAAATAATATAAAATACTAGTACCAGACTTTAGGTATATTTGTGGGTCAGTTAAAATTGACACCCAAACAGTTCATATTATATACTATGTATTGCAATCTATTTATTTTAATGAACATTAATTTTATGGGTTTTTAAAAATATATCTTTATTGATTTCAGAGAGGAAGGAGGAGGGAGAGGGAGATAGAAAAATCAATGATGGGAGAGAATCATTGTTTGGCTGCCTCCTGCACACCCCTTACTGGGGATCAAGCCCACAATCTGGGCATGTGCCCTGATGAGGAATCAAACCATGACCTCCTGGTTCATAAGTCAATGCTCAACCACTTAGCCACGCTGTCTCAGCTAATTTTGTGGTTTTCATTGTTGATATTTAATGTTAGAATGCTATGAAAATTTTATATGGACCCCTGACACATAGGTGAAAAACATACCTTAGGTAACTGAGGAAAGGCTAAACAAAAAATGTTATCCTTGCATCTTATTTCTCCTTTTCTGTTTCCTATCTGTGAATCATCAGGCTTCTGATAACTTAGAATTCAAATGTGGGGCCCATTCATGTCTCACAGGTTAATGGTGGATAGTATTTAAAATAGCGTGTAGTCCACACACAGTGTTAAAGGAATGTGTGCAATAATTAGACCAATGTCAGGTTTTCTGTTCCTATTGCTCTTCCCTTAGTTCAGATCTTCTGAGAGCTCCTTCTTCCTTCACTGTCAATAGTGCAGTCTTCTCTTTTTCATCTTCAACACGTAACCCAGAGAAAGTAGAAAATGTAAATGATTTTTTAGCAGAAAGTAAAGCATAATGTAGTTTTGAGCCCAGTGAGCCCATCCAGGATTAATGCTAGCTCTGTTTTGTCTCAGCTGTATGAAATTGAGAAGTAGCTTAACTACCCATGCCTTCAGTTTCCATCCCTATAAAATGGGGACACCCATACCTAATTGGCAAGGGTTTCTCCGGATTCATGATGACATTCATTACCTACCTAGCAGAGAGCTTCTGAGAGAATATTCTGACTGATGGAGTCCTCCCTCCTTTTGCGGGCAAGTTGGCATTTAATTGAGGGCAAACATTTTTATGGTAATAATTCCCAAACTAATTCAAAGGTCTGTCTGACTTGTCTATCTTGGGCAACAGAGAACAGCAGGCTGTACAGTCACTTCCTAGAACAAACCTGTGATCCCTGCTTTTGCAGATGCAGAACTGTGGACTAACTTGGTCAGTGTCATAACTGCAGATTAAAAAATGGCCATGCTAGAAAGGTAAAAACTGTAAAAAAAAAAACACATTTGGGAGAATTTTTATAGCAAGAAAAAGTGAAGTCTTTTATTAAACCCATTGTATTAATTATCATAAAAATGTCTAAATACAACCCATTTGATTCCTGAAGCTCTGAGAAGTGATGTTTTTCTTTTCTGATTTCAAGTCTTCTGTCGTTCTTATATGAAATCAGATGAATCACAGCAGCTGAAAGATGAAGTGGCTGTGACTTTCTGTGAAAAAGACTGATGATAAAAATTGTCCCGGACAAAAATACCAGTTATAATCACTAGCCAACTGGTAAGGGGGAGGAAGTGCTATTCATCTCTAATTCCAACTGTTAATTACCTAAAAATATATACATTTCTTACTTATATTTTTGGCATATTATGATTTAATCAAAACATGGTCTGTCGTACGTTTAAGAAAAGCTTATTCAGTTTGTAGGGTATTTTTTAACTGAAGATTTAGTGCAGGCCCTGGAGTGTCTCCCCTCTGTTCTCTTTTAGGGCTAAGGTTTGCAGGGAGAAAAAAACCACAAACTACTCCCACCCTCAAGGGGAGAAGAGAGAGCAGTCATGTTACCTGCATTGCACAGTACGTAATCCTGCCCACTAGCTGCTGCCAGGGTTCTGTTCTAGGATCATATGCCTCAGAGCTCTGCCTCACCAAGGGCCCATCATGCCCACCTGTGGTGTACAGCTATCCCTGAGGCCCCCAACCCCTGAAGGGCAGAGCACAGTGTCCCAGCCCCAGGCTGACTGTAGTGGCCACACACCAGGAAGCCTGGCATCCAGTCCTGAACCGCTGTCACCAGCAGGGGATGTGGTGAGTGCTGTCTTTTGTCTCCTTGGACCTCGTTTCCCCCTCGGGAAACAAATATAAAGATATCCTGTCACCTCATATGATTGTCAACCTGTAAACAGCAAAATAAAAAAGACTGCTTTAAAAAACAGGAAAGAGTAACAGGGGGGAATACAACATTTAGGGTTGTTACTATGCTAATATCCTAAGTGAGGAGCCGGATGACAGAATGCTACTCGTATTTCCAACCTGTTTTACAATTTACGTGATGACATCTGTGCTTTCCAGAGACATTCTGTTAGGTTGGGCAGAGGAGGCAATTACAGGTGTGTGGAGGTAGTATCCAGCATCCTCCAAGGTGCTCTGGCTTGCCAGTGGAGTGTACTCTTTCACACTTCATATCCTAGCTCAGTGCAACTCACCTGGAAGGCTTTGCCTCACGCAGTCGCAGTCAGATAGTAGAAATCCCACATCATTTTCTAGCTAGCAGAACCATGTTTAGATTTCACCTGAGCCAAGGTCAGGTATAAGCATCATGACCTTGTGAGAACTACTGAAATTCTCTACAATTCAGGCAGGTTATTTGTCTGTGAAATGGGAATAATAAAACTTTTTTGGTAATGTGAACCTATTTAGTTAAAATAATCATGCAATGTTTGGGAATCTATTTTCCCCCAGATATTTTTAATAAGCACAAAGGCATACACCCCACCCCTCCCAAAATGTTCAAATAATGACTGTTTTTCATTCTTTAGTCAATGTGACAAATGTTTATTGAATGCTTATGATATGCCAAGCATGCTTTCTAGGTACTGAGGTGTCACTTTTAAAGAAACACACAGGTCCTCACTCTCTTGAAGCTTATTGTTTAGTGGTTGAGAGAGATAGCAAACGAGAACATACACAAGTAAGGTGTTAGAGGAATCTATTATTATTTAACTAGAGGCCTGATGCATGAAGATCCGTGCAAGAATGGGCCTTCCTTCCCCTGGCTGCCGGCACCGCCTTTGCTCTGGCCAGAGCCGCCTTTTTGCTCTGGACCGGAGCCACCTTTCTGCCTTCCCATGCTGCCCAGAGGCCTGAAGCGGCTGGAGCTGTGCGGAACGCCTGCGTTGTCAAACACCTGCATCATCAACATGGTGATGATGCAAGCATCCCACTCTGCCCCCAGCCACTCAGCACCTGTGTATGCAAATTAACCTGCCATCTTTGTTACATTAATTTGCATACTCCTGATTGGCTGGTGGGCGTCAGGAAGGTATGGTCAATTTGTATCATACTCTTTTATTAGTGTAGATTAGCTGGTTTCTAATTATTTTTAATTTTAGAAGAGGGTTAGATTGAGGCAAAGTGACAGTCCTGGTTGCATGTGCATGTGCCTGCTCCTCCCATTCATGCCAGATTCCTTCACAAATGCAGTCCTGACTTTGACCCTTGTGTTATATCTCACAACTTCAGGGGCTCTCCAACAGGCCACTATGATTTGACTCTTGTGAACAGCTGTTGATGGAGAGAGGAAGCACCATGCTGAATCATAAGTGGAGAGAAAACAATCTTCTTGTTATAACAGACAGTTGCTCTGTAGTTCCAAAAACAAAGTGTATATATAATTATAAGAAATATATATATATTCATATACATATATATTAATATACACTGAGTGGCTAGATTATTATGATCTCTGAACGCTTATTAATCTGACCACTCAGTGTATATCTTATATAATAAAAGGCTAATATGCAAATTGTCCCCTCGACCAGGAATTTGACCAGCAGGCAGGCCGTACAACCGCCTATGTCCCCTCCCCGTGGCCAGGCTGGCCGGACCCCACCCATGCTCGAATTCATGCACTGGGCCTCATATATACACAAACACACACACACACACACACACACACACACACACACACACACACACACATACTGAGTGACCAGATTATTATGTGTTCAGAGATCATAATAATCTGGCCACTCAGTGTATATGTTTCTCATAATTATATTTTTGTTACTTAGAAACCACCATATTATTTAATCAAGAATTCTCTTCAATAATAAATGCTAAGACTGAAGATCAGAGGCACTATAACAAGCCACTTTGAGACAGTCAGCCCCTCATCTACCACACTTAGTGCAATGTAAACAATAACTGGTGTCTGTTATCTTCTTACCTTTCCTGTCTAATGTGTCCATTTTTTGCTCTCTGTTGCAATGAGCTCCCATTACTCAGTTATTGGGGTTGGATTGGAATTAGGGAGCCCTGGTCGGAGATCAGAGGCAGAAAAGAAACGGAAGCACGTGCATTTAGGTCACTGGCTTCCTTTTCGCAGGGTCATCTTTGGCCTGCTGTGTCCTTCAGTAAAGGTCATTGTTTTCCTCAAGGTGGCCTTTTACACACAACTCTGTATTGCAGTCACTGGGTGCTACCCTTGTTCCTTTAGGTGCAGGGATAGTAACAGCTCTTCTATTACGAGCCCAGGGCTTTGCTGGATTCATTGTGGTTACCCTACACGTCCTACTTTAATAGAGAGTCCCTTTTTAGAAAAACTTTCCTCAAGTTATCCTAATTTAAGCATGCCATCTGTTTCCTGTTGAGCTGCTGACTGTTCCACCCATCACCAGTAACAGTATCCATTCAAACCCATTAAGTGAGTTGGAGTGGGGGTAGCAGGAAGCACATCAGAATGGGACGTTTGGAATTCAGATCATGGCTACCGTTTTAGTATATTTGTGCCTGAGACCAGTTGCTTGGGCAGTTTGAGTTTTAAGTCTCACGTCTGAAATGGAGAAAATTGTAGAATGAAAGTAGGAGCCAAAGTTATTGTATGAAAAAATAAATAAATAAATCTCTGCATGAGACCTGAATAACAAGCAGTATCCCCAGTAATATTCATATTAATAGTAGTTATATGAGTAGTCCTTATGTGGTATTCACCCTTGATTTCAGCAGTTTCATAACATTAAAGCACTAACCATTCTTAATTTGCATCTCACCCCAATGATTCCAGTTTGGAGTGTGAGTTGATATTTCTAAGAATAAGAAGTTATGCCAGTGCCTAATGCCATGCAGCAACTACTTATGCACATCTTATACTACTTAGAAACCCTTGACATATTTTTTTCTGAAAGTGTAAATTAATTAACACACATAACATGTTTAAATGCCCAACACTGAAAGCTGAGAAAGAAATGCTAGTGTTAAAAGTCATCCACTGCTGGCTGACTAATTGCCCCAGAAACAACTATCACCAGGAGGAAAGTGTCTATCTGTCTCGGGAAATATTACAAAACCAAGACCTCCTGTTACAATCTCTGTTTAGATGTTATGATCTCTAAACTTTGTTATGGAAAAGCCCGATCTTTTTTAGAAAATGAATTTAGAAATCAGAGCAACAAAGTGGTTCACTGATGGCCATTCTGTGGCTGAGCTGAACACTGCCAGCTGTTTCCAAAGAAACACTGTGTTTGCAGGGAAGGAGTCCAGCTGAGGGATTTATCTCCCCGAGAAATTCAGACCAAGGTTCTCTCACGTCTTCAACTATAGGTCCATCTATACTAAGATTATACTTTTCCTATCTTTGGGTAATTCTAGTTCTGTGTTGTATAGTGAGAAATTGTGTGAGGTTTGCAAACTGGCAAACTCACTTAGAGTAATGTTATTAAAGAAAGTAATACTTATTAGTGTCTCTTATGGGACTAGAACTATGATAAGCTATTTGATATGAAGAATACCACTTGATGCTCACAATATCCCTTTGAGGTAACTACTAACTCTACATCAGGATTCTAGTGCGAGCAATCTCACACTAGGGCCTGTGGTCTTCACCTTAAAGCTATTAAGGTATACTGACTTTTGTACATTATATCCCCATCTTGCAGCAAGATATGATATTTAATTTTGTATATGCAAATGAAAGGTGTTACATTATTTCATTTTATTCTTGACACTTGGGTTCCACAAATATCAGATGTCTATACTTTTCAACATCAAGTTTTATTGGATTAGACTCCTCATGCAAGTGCTTTCATAATTCTAATGGTACCTGCTTTCAGAGCTCTCTATCTCTTGGTATTGGGCAGTGTCCCAAAGGCCCACGGGTCTGGGTTATGGAAGCTGATTCTGGCATTCAGTGACTTCAGTGATTACCTGCCATTCATTTGCATAGACGGTTTTTGCTCAGTCCTAGCTTGTGCACAACTGCATAACCCCCAATCCTTCCACAAGTGGTTGTGTATATGCACCTCACAGAGATCTTCTTGCTAATAGGTTCAGTCTCAGAAAATATTAGCCATAGCTCCTGTGGCCACCATATTTGATGCCCACCTCTTCCCAGCCTTCCATGCCAGTATCCACTGTGCCTGTCTTTAATAGTACTTATATTCTTTTCTGAGATCCCTGTCGTTCATGGTTGCATCACAAACCATCCCTTTCCCTTTCTCTGGAATATGATCTCATTATTCAGGTGAGCGACTATTTCAATTAAATTAAAACATTAGACTTCTATGGATTTTTTTTTCATTAGGGAAACATCAGATGAAATTATTGTATGGGCAGGCCTTTGCATCATAAAGCTTTGGGGCACTGTTCTTTAGCTGACTTCTAACATGCAAAGAAGTTTCAAACTCTGTAAGGATAGAGCCGAGTTCTCAGACCAAAGACTTGGAGGATGGGAAAGAGTAAGGTTGGAGGTTAG
This sequence comes from Corynorhinus townsendii, assembly GCA_026230045.1. NCBI lineage: Eukaryota > Metazoa > Chordata > Mammalia > Chiroptera > Vespertilionidae > Corynorhinus > Corynorhinus townsendii. The sequence goes on along the minus strand of JAPDVU010000011.1, from coordinate 11,169,538 downwards.
GCATGCTTTCTGTAAATAATATATGGCTTTGAAATGATGATTTAGTCTTTCTTCCAGCAATTAGTTCAATCTACTGATTATAAGGCATGTGTTTGTAGCTAACGTTAACAAATGCATAATCTAACTGAATGATTTTACATTAGAGTCATGCAAACAACTGAAATCCCATTCATAACATCTCATTCATATATCTCTCATTCATAAAACCCCATTACTTCTCCACTATACTGCTTAAGCCCTTTTCTCCTCTTCTTCCTCCTCCTCCTCCTCCTCTTTCTCCTCCTTCTTCTCCTCTCTCTCTCTCTCTCTCTCTCTCTCTCTCTCTCTCTCTCTCTCTCTCTCTCTCTCTCTCTCTTTTCTGCTCCCTATTCCCATTGTTCTCTAATGTCCTTCTATTATGCTGTGTAAATTCCTTTTTACTCTCTACTCATTTCTAGGGCTACCTTTGGATATATTTTTATTCCTGTATGTTATTAAGACACAGAACATCTATTCTAGATTCAGCTAAGTAGGACACACATCCAGATACAGAAGGTCTAGAGACAGCTTTAAAATGGCAATCCTCTTCTTCCTCCGTTCTCTACTGGTCTCTGTGAGAATAAAAGGGAAAAGTCCTTACATTAATAATGAAATATATTATCTCTTAATTATAATGAAGAAAATTTTTTTATAAAACAAAGTGTCTCCAAACCTCTTTCAACTCCATTTTAAATAACTACAAGGCAGATATTGTTATCCCAACTTGACACACATAGAAACAGATTCAGAGAGGTAGTTGAATAATGTAATTGATTCAGTTTACTTATCAAAACCTCATATCTAAGTAAAGTCCTGGAGTTGGAATTTGAACCCAGCCAGTTACATTCTGTCCATTTTCCTTATATATTATGTTGTAGATCTGTAATGATAATGCATCTTCAATATGAGCTATGCAGAAGAAATAATTTTCAGAAAAATTAGTAAAGGCATGTCCTAGTTTCTGGCATGTCATGCAGAATACATTTGGAATATAGGAGAACATATTCCGAGGTATTTCCCACATGAAAATGACTCTTACCCTGACTGCATTAAATAGTGTCTGAATTATGATAGTAAATCATTTTAAAAGTTCTTGAGCTTTAGAGTGATATGCATATTCAAATTCTGTCTCAAATTGTACAAGGTTTATGATTTTGAGCAAATAATTCCTTAGAGCTTCAGTTTCTACCTCTATTAGGAACAAATAAAATTTCTCTTGCAGTCCATTTTTATTTTATTCTTGTATCTGAATCTTTAAGTTATGCCCTCAGAAACTCAGAACATTCCTTTGGCAATATTCATTAAGTCTCTTATCTCCTCCCCAAACATCCATCTTTTTTTTCAAGGATATTGCCTGTTGTTCTCTTCCATATGCGATGTACAGACAAAGCAGGTCTCTCAGTGCCTTTATGATTTCTGCCTAGAAAATATCTCACCTCCTCTTTCAAAGTCCTCAGACTTAAACATCATGCCAAATTACTCTAAGCCTTTGTGGTGGTCACCTTCAGGTTCCCCTATATTGCTTGAAGACATTAACCCCTGGCTCACTGCCTCTCTCCCCATCACAACTGCATTCAAGCCCTTAATGAGTTTCACATCCATGAAGATAATCCTTTCAAGACCCTCCCTTCTCAGTTTCTTGCCTTCTCCTCCAGGAATCTGGCCTTCAACCTTGCATCAGTCATCTATGCTCATAACCCAAACTTTGATATTAACAAAGGGTATACCCTTCTCTGGCAGAAATTTCAGGCATCTCAACTTCTGACCATTCCTGTTCACTCCCTCAAATGGGTAAATTTCACTCTTTCACCCTACCCAGACTTTTCATATTTTGACACTATTATTTTTTAATTGTTGCTCATCCCTCTCACATTTTCACTTCATTTCTTACCAACTGCAGATTGCAAAGTCAATTATTGTAATTACATCATCAACTCTATTAGTTCCTTCTCCCTTGTCAATACTTTTTTTGCCTTGCTCTGGCATTAGTTAAGTCCATCTGCAATCTTGTAGCTTAATGTAGACATAGAGAGAGGGGGTGCACAAAACCATGCAAATTATTTTATCTTAAATTCCCCATGGCCAACTTGAGCCAGGCTTCAGTGCTGCCAGGAAATCCTGTTCTATTTGCCCAGTCCAGTGGTCAGCAAACCATGGCTCACGAGCGACATGCGGCTCTTTGGCCCCTTGAGTGTGGCTCTTCCACAAAATACCACAGCCTGGGCGAATCTATTTTGAAGAAGTGGCATTAGAAGAAGTTTAAGTTTAAAAAATTTGGCTCTCAAAAGAAATTTCAATTGTTGTACTGTTGATATTTGGCTCTGTTGACTAATGAGTTTGCCGACCACTGGCCTAGTCCATTCTCTTCTATCTCCTATTTCACACCCACTCCTCTTTCCTCAAATCTTAGACTTTCTCTATCTTACCCTACTCGTAGCTGAGGCTATTGCATCCTTATTCACTGAGAAAATAGGAGCAGTCAGAAAATTAGGATCTGTAAACTTCAATTACTACATCTATTTTAACACTTGTGTCTGTATTTCCATACTTATCTTCCCTTCTATTACTTTGGATGAATTATCTAGGCTCCTAGCTAATACCATGTATTACTCCCTATACCCTACAGGCCTACTCAACCACATCGCCTAAGTAATGGATTTTCTCTCTACTGCCTCATCAATTTTTCTCTACAAGGAATCTCAGCTCTTGGCATATAGAATTGGTATTATTTCTCTCATTCAAATCTAGGTTGAATATATTACCTTATAACTATCAACCCATTTCTGTATTCTACGAATAGCAACACTATTATCCTTCTATTTTCTCTTGCACTTACTCCAATTGAACTTTTGTCTCTCCCTCCACCCAGATCCATCAACACTGTTCTTGCCAAAGATTCAATAGCCTCAGTGTTGCTAAGCCCCGAGCATGATCAAGGCATGCTTCTCCCCTTAATGGGCATATTATGTTTATTTGGCATGGTTGATCAGCTCTCCTTCTTCAATTACCCTCCAATAGGAACTTTCTCTTGGTTCTCCTTTTCCCGAGCTGGGGGCCCCCACAACTTTTGCTTATTTCTGTCATCTAATCAACCTGAAAATAACAGCTCTTCTCCTCTCTCCCTCTACTCACTCTGTAGGGTTCAGGGTCAAGGTGATGTCAGCCAGTATGATGACTTTAACTGCCATCTGTAAATGGATATCTATATCCGTATTTGGGGTATCTTCACTGACCTCAAAACAAATGTAAGTACTGCCTAGCCCTGTTGAAAACTGAATATCTGATTTTCCATTTGCCCCAATTCACTCTTTCCCTCGTTTCCTTATCTCAGTAAATAATAATAAAAAACACTAAATTTCACAGAAACTAGTCATCTTTAACTCTTTTTTAAATTAGGCTCAGGGAAACATCTTTGCCTTCCCCCTTCTCTGCTGCCCTAAGTCACTGGACGAAACATCTTATGTTAACTGTCAATAAGTAGTGTTACTAGCATGTCCCCATTGTTTCTTTTGTATCTCCTAAAATATTAGTCATCCCACATATATCCATCAAACTTCCATGCACACAAATATTTAAAAAATGTTTACTCATACTTTTCTTTTTTATTAGGGTATACTAAGTCAGTTATTTTACATCTGCCATTACTGAAAGAACTCATAGAGGGTGAACAATAGAAGACACTGCCCATAAATTGCTGCCTGCCTACCTGCCCAAATGTCTTCAATACTCCACTCTGCTTTCACTAACACTATGTCTGAATCTAGTGAATACCTTTACTTTAATATTGCCTGTAACTTTGTACATATTTAAGGAATGAGTACAAATCAATTGAACTCTCAACTAGTAATATTAAGAGAAAGGTTGCATAGAACTGTCAACATCTTTGAAACAGAGTGAATGAGTATGTATTTGTCAAAGAAAACTTGCACCAGACACAGATAAGGAAGACTATTGCAACAGGGAAGGGAGACTGAACCCAGTTCTGCTGCAACTAAAGTTGGAGGGATTCTAGGTCTAGGATGATTGAGTGGAAAATACTAAAGGATACTGGAGGGGAAGTTGGTCAATGGGTTCAGACATCTGTGTTTCCTAATTACAACTGTAGAAATTAGGCCCCTTCCCTCCCATAGATACTAAGAGATAGATGTTCTGTCTTTCTTACTGATTACATTTCAAAGAATCACTCCCAGGATCTTGAGAATGACATTCCTGGGTTGTAAACTGGCAAGAGCCTGGGACAAGATTTACATCTTAAAGAATGAGAGAGAGACTTTACAACCGGAAGTTTTCCAAAGCAAATGCTCTAATAAAAGAGCGGTCAGGAGCCTAGCATTAGGAGGAAGGATGTCTAAAGTTTCATCAGTCTGAGGGAAGGCTAAGGCCATCTTAGTCACATAGAAGTTTTTGTACCTTAGGCATCTTCTCTTGTGGAACACCTTATTGCATCCCTGAAAGAAGGGAACATCATGTACAGGAAACACACTGGACGCTGTCCGTAGTCAGTGCACTAGAGGAAAAGGGGATGGGTGGGGTTCTAAGATGCTGTAAGAAAGCCTTGTCTCCTTACCCTTCCTCTATCCAAGTTCTCTCTTCTTTTTTCAATATTTCACAAAATGTCCAGGGAAGACACACAGAGCTGCTAATGCTGCCTGCCCTGTCAGCTCGACCACAATATCCCCAATATTTCTGCAGAACAAAAATGCCTTCTAATTCTCCCCCAGGTCCAACTCAATGAATTCCAGCCTCTCCTCCCCAAGGCTTGGGCCTCCCTGTGCTTCCTCCACCTGGAAATTATTATCTTCTTCCAACTCCAGGTGGTAGGCAGCAAGCATTCTCTGTACAGGAACTCACTTCAGAGCCAACCAAGTGTTTTTTCTAATAATTATCAAGGAAAATATTTTGGAGAAAAGAAATATTCCAGGGGTGCAAAAAGCTGTAAGTGATGATGGGTGTGTTTTTTTGTTTATTTGTTTGTTTTGTTTTTTGGTTGATGACACTAAGATCAGAGAAGACATAATTCAATTTTTCTTGAGCTAATTTCTCCCTCTGAAAGCCACCCCTAAGCCTATTAGAGTGTTAGTCTTTAGCTAGGGGAAATCTTCCATACTGGGAAAATTCTTGCATGTTTGAAAAAATTTCTCCATCTTCAAAATAATTTCATAAGTCCATTCCCCAATGAATGCTAAAGAAAAGACTTAATTGAATAAATCTTACTCTAGCTGTGATAAGCTCTTGTTTACTAGGTCAAAGCTGTGGTTGATCATTTTTCATGCAACCTTAGGTGGTAGAGTGGAAGTGAATCTGTGGTGCATTTGATTAGCACAGACTGTGATTCTAGATGACTTAGGTCAAAGTCCTGTGTTTATTCCTCAAGAGGAAAGTATTTGAATCTGGATAAGCCATACAAATGTGATTATGTATGATTGTGTAAACTTGGCTTTGGTGAGAGTTGGAGCAATTTAACAAGTATTTACTGACTTCCTATTTACTTCTCCCCTCTAATCCATCCTCCACATTCTCAGCCAGAGGGATCTTTTAAAAATACAAATCTGATTATGCCACCCTTATATTTTAAAGACTCCTATAGCTGTTTGTCAGCTGAGGACCTAAACACTAGGATATGAAGGGGGCTGCAAGGGCTATGCAATAGCGTAGAATAAGCATGTGACGATTTTTTTCCTGAATATACAGACGCTATATATCTTTGATAATAAAACCAAACCAACCATGCATAGTTGAAATACAGCAGTCATACACATTTTTAAGCTGAAATAGGACATTTTGGAAAAACAAGTGCCTGTATTGGTGGCTTTGGGGCTATATTCCTAGTCCCCTGAGAGCAAGTATTCTAGCTTACCTTATATTAAGAATACTTGAACAGAAACAAAATTGAGAATCATTGACCTGGGTTAAATCCAAACTCTTTATCAATTCACACTAAGCCCTGCATGATCCTCTGGGCACCTTTGGTTCTTATTTTCTTCTTCACTGATTCCATCTACACCCAGTAGCCAGAACACAAGACTTTGCTTTCATGAAAAGTTTTACTCACCTACAGTACCTCCTCCTCATTCTTGTTCTTTCAGTGAATTTCTCTATGTCCATTAGGACCTTGCTGAGGAATCATCTCTCTTAAATCTTACCTGAAAATCCTGCATGTACTTACTTCACTCCTACCGCTTTAAAAACACTATGGCCACCATATATTCTGCACACTTTTATTATCACCACTTTATATTCTTACAAGTGCTTTATCACTCTGATTCCCAAGAACCAGTAATCTCCATTTCTGTATTGCTTTCAAGGAAAGCATAACTTTTTTTTTTTCCAGTTCACAGTGCCCTAGCCACCTCTCTGTTCTCATCTAGAACTCCTCTCTTCATCCTGCCTTTCAACTGGACTATCGTTTCATCTGCTTCATGGTTTTTATATATGCCCTTATCTCTACCTGGCTGCCTGGGACACTGACCAACCTTCTCCCATGCCCAGTCTTTACTCTAGCTAACTTATACTCCACTGCTGTTCCCTAGAGAAAGCTCTTCCTAATTCCCCTACTTATATGCTGCTCATATTTTCCACGTATTGATTGATACTTATCTATTCATGTGAATATTTAAACAATTTAAGTTTTCCTCTGGCTCACAGAGAATGATATGGTTGCCAAGACTACATAGAACCTAGATAGCAACTGTAAAGTAAAATTGCAAATATAACTATACCCTAATTACAAGGACAATTATGCTATATCCCTGTGAAAACAGAGGGTTTGCAAGATGGCACAAAACACAAAGTTGCTCTAAGTATGAACTCAAGAAATGCTTAGCCAAAATATAAATAAAAATAGAATGGTAGTAAAGCATAGTGAGTATCATATAAGAGAGAGGACTGGAGAGCACAAAGTATAACCAAATCTATCACAATTACCTGAAAAAAGAGAAAACAAACAGAAACTAAAGGAAAAAAGAAACTTTCCCTTCAGTGTCTGGCAGGTAAGACTTCCCTCAGTTTCTTTATCATCCCTCCATTTTTCTATTGCATTTTAATACCACTGAGCATATTTTCACTCCTTCCTCTCATCCATCTTTCCCTGCCCCCATAAAGTTGTTTCTTTCATTAGTACAACTATCTTGTCTTCTGCATTTAAATCTACTAGCATCCCCTCATGACAGTCTTTGCAACTCACTGAATTTCAGGCAGAAATGAATGGTTCACAAGATGATGATAGATACAAATAAACAGAGTGCATATCTAGTTATTGTGAGATGGCAGTGATCCTTAAATCATTCGCCTTTCACATAAATGTGTAACATTTATCTAGCGCATACCTGCTATCGCCAAATAATCTACCTGGTCCTTTGTCATTTAATGCTTAGAATATAGCAATAATTGTTAAAATCACCCAAGTAATCAATAGGATGACTGATTAGAAAAAAGAGAATATAGAGCTGCCATAGGAGCTTGATCTTTGGCACAAGCATTCTGGGGACTGAGCTCTTGAATGGAGAGGTCCAAAGGATTCTCACTATCAGCATCAAAAAAAAAAGCAAAAACACTGGCAACCTGGAATGGGCTAGGGAATCACCTACTCCTCCTTTTTATTGCCACAGAGGGAACTCCTCAGATTCTCCCCAACACACACACACACACACACACACACACACACACACACTTACACACACTCCCCTCACACGTGACAAATTGAAACATTGAACCTAAGTTGAAATAGGAAAAGAAAAAAAATGACAAAAAAATAATATGTCTCCTTGGTATTGTGGGAGTTTCTTTTCTTCCTCTCTTTTTTTTTTCTCTAGCCTTCTCTCTTCCTTTTACTAGTTTTCTTCTTTCTTCCCCTTCTTTCTTTCTTCCCTCCCTTTCTGCCTCTCTCCCTCCTTTCCTTTTCCCTTCCTTCCTCCATAATGTACTAGGCATTTGCTAGAAATTAGAATACAACATTATACAAAATAAATAGCTATTGGGACTACCCTGATCTCATCAACATTTCCCTCCCATGGATATCATCTATTGTAATTTCTTCATATCCAACCTATGAACCTGCATTTTAATTGACAGCTCAGCTAATTCTGCTACTGACTGTAAGCAGTTCACACTTTGAGAGAAGAAAAAAGTATATTTCGTGGGCAACATAGCTAGTTTTCAGATTGCCTCACATTGCAAAAATGAGCTATCAATTCTTATTATTTATTATTTATAATCCAATTTATGAGATTTTAAAACTGTTCTTATTTGGCGTATACATACTGACTGCTTTAAGATCTCACCCCTGGCTACCTCTCCCCAGGAGCGCTCCACATGTGCCCGGGAAGACCTCCCCAGATGCAGGGCCTGTCAGGCTGCCTGGCGTTGCTGCTCCAAACCAGGTGACAGTGTGTCCCTTTCCTCACACGTTTAACAGTGCTGCCAATAACCCTGGCCAGTACAGGCTAATAGAGCAATTACAGAGGAGCAGCACAAAATAAATAATGCATGGTAAAATATTTCTCCAACATGGGAAGTAAATTCAGAACTATATCACATAGTTTTACCCATAAAGAAGCCAAGCCCAGAAAGCCAGTTCCCTGGGAAAATAAAATAAAAGTAACATTTTTGAGAGATGTGAGCCCTAACATAGTTTAGGATATTGGCGTGGATTTCTGTCTTTTCTCCCCCCCCCCTTTTTTTTTACTTTAGTGTAATTTCTCCCACCTTTCCAAATATACTTATTCCATTAATTTGATTATTCCATGAGAATTCCTGGGTAAGCTCTTCAAAAACTTGGTCAGGGTTTTATTTTATTTTATTTTATTTTAATATTTTTAATTGATTTTCAGAGAGAGGGAGAGAGAGAGAAACATCCATGAGGAGAAAGAGTCATCGATCAGCTGCCTCCTGCACGCGCCACACTGGGGATCAAGCCTGCAACCCACGCATGTGCCCTGACAGAATCAAACAATCAATCATAGCCAGCAGGCTGGGCAGGTCAGTGTTTTATTCATCTTAGTCTTCTCAGATTATATTGGGAATTCAACATGTAATTTGTTAAAGGAACTAACAGATTTTTCAGGGGTTGAAGAACTAAGTGCCTAGCAGACAGGAATAACACAGAACAACAGGATATTTAAATCCTTAGTGCTTTACCTATGTCTACCATTGTAGTAATATATCTGTATTTATATCTAACCTCTTTATCTTTAAATGGTATTACTTATGCCTATAGGATTCAAAAAGAGTCTATTGGTGCATATAATATACTCACTACTTCTAAATTTATTTTTCTATAAAACAGGGAAATATAAAAAAAAAATTCTGAACAGGTAATGATATGCATTTGCCTAATAAACATCAACTGCTATTATTATATTATGATCCTGCTTTTACATTTCTATCCTTTTAATTTGGGCCTCTTGACATCAGAAACCCTGCTTTATTCAACTCTCTATTTCTTATGCCTGTCACAATTCCTGCTGACCTTTAAAAACCTTCCTACATATATCTTGTACCTGCTGTTTCTAACAAATGTCAGGTGAAATCCCCAGGTATTTTTCTTAGGAAGTTTCTTTTAAAAATATAATACTGGTGGAAGTGGCTTGGAAAGTGATTGGCATATAGTAAATTTAAGTAAACGTGACTGATAATTATTATCCTTAATCTTTCCCCTCCAGTGTGTACAATTCTGTCATTAAAATGGATAGTTGGGAGCAGGTACTTGATTGTCTGCTCTTGACCACAAATAGGTTTGAGGATGGGTCTCTAGTATGAGTGATGAAAGTCTTGCAGGAAAGCTCTGACCCAATCTTAAAACACCCCAAGGAAAGTTACCTTAAAAGCAGAAAGATTAAAGGTACTAATATACATGGAAGCATGTATGCATTTGAAATATAATTATCCTTGCCTTGGCATTGAGCCAGATTACTTGGGACTAATGATCAAGTGAGTTTTTATAACCTTCTACTTCCTCTCTGTCCTCCTCCCACATCCTCTCATTTTCTGGTTAGCCTTCCCCAGAGGAAGTCAAAAAGGGATCCAATGAGGACAGAAGCACCGGTTCACTCACATCCTTACTGTATACAAGGCACTTCACCTGCATACCCAAGGTGCTCTCTGTATTATTCACCTAATCGCTGAACTTCACAGTTACAGTCAGTGAGGGTCAAACACACTTAATCATTGGCCCAAGAGAGTGTGGCAGAGTTAAAATTTGAACTTTGGTCTCTCTGTCTTTGAAGTCCTTGCTCTCTCCAGGACACCACACTTCCCCTGAGTTTGCCATCTGTTTCCCCAACATCTGCCCAGGTTTCACTAAGTGGCACTCGCCCACATGGTACAAGAAATATCAGGACAAGAGGTCCTGGATTCCTTTGTTAATTGCTTTTTTCTTATCCCTGAGGTGCCCAGCCAAGGACTCTGACTCATACAGGTGGTGGTGACCTCAGAGAAGCTAGTCCCCTAGCCCCAAAAGAGTCATCTGTGTAGATGACTGGAGGACAGCCAGTAGCTTCACAGGGACGGGAGTGAGGACTCCCCAAATGTACCACTTAGTAGAATGCTTGTAATAAAACAAGCTAATTGCAGCATATCATTTAGTTACCAGGGGTATTACTTTTTTTTCCTTGTTGGTTTGAGTTCTTCATGAAAACTATAAGAATAAAAAGAGAACCAAATCACATTTTTCGTTGCTTGTTTTGTTTACTAATACATTATATTGAACAGAGAAATGCTGAGGAAGATGATACTTATGTGTTTATTGGGACTTTGTAAAATAGATAGTAAAAATAGGGAGCTTACGTGAAAAAACAAAGGTTCCTAGAGAGAATGCTGAAATAATCTCACAAACGTATCAACCCATGGCAGGAGGTGTGCACTAGGCCATGGGGGTGTCTGTTTGGGGGATCTTGGTGTTTTTGGAGCTCTGAGTTTTGTGTCTTCTCTCTGCAGGGAAGTTTTATACACCTTACTTTCTCTGAATGACAGGGGTTGTGTTTTTTTTTTTTTTTTTCTTTTCTTTTTAATGTGATGAAAACACAGCCCCTCATCAATTTTAGTAGTACAACTTCAGTCTCTTTGTTCCACATCTAATCAGCCCGGGGAAGGAAATTATTGACCCAGTTTATTATGATGGGCCTCATTTATATCAGGTCATCATTTGTAAACCAATCAACTAGGAAGTGGGGTCATGTAAGTTCCTATCTAGTCACTGAAAATTACATGGACAAAGTGGGGAGAAGTCACCAGAGTGGTATCTGACCATAGGAGCAAGCGAGCCATGGCCATGCAGGGCATCCCTGGGACATAAGACACAATGCCCCATCTTCCCACAGCTACTCTGGGCCCAGACAAGACCGCTGGCTCATTCAGCAAGACAGCTACCTTTTAGGACTTTGGTTGCTTCCCTCTGCGAAAGCCAGATTTCCCAAATTGCAGATGGGGAAACAAGATGCAGTAATGACCCCCGGCACTCAAGGTGTCACAGTTGATGAGTATTTTGGGTTCTTAGATCCACACCAGTGATTACAGGATATAATTTGATGAACTCTAGAAAATTGCTTCTCAGGATCCTGGAATTTTATCAGAGATTCATAAAACTGTTGGATGTTAGGGTGTGAAGGAAAAATAATGACGTCAGATCCTCTATTTTAGATGTCTTTGCACATTTTTCATAACCTAGTAAGTGCCACAGTCTTGCCACCAGAAGGCAAGGGCACCAGACGAAAGTCTTGTAGCAGCCTAAAATTGTCCTTCTTTGTGTGTAAACAAGTTATAGCTGCAGAATTAATGCAGTATTCAAATGAATCCTTTATACAATGTATTTTCTTCTCAGTTGGTTTAGAATCCTTATTTTTTTGTGCACCCGAGTTCATATTGTGTACTGTTTGGCCCCTGCCCATTTGAATCTGCACACCCAGGACCAATTTCTAGGAATTATTTCCAGGCATGAGTATGAATGCTTTCAGTGAAAAAGAGCTCTCTATATCCAGACTCAGACTTTTCCATTAGCAAACTATTTGATCAGTATAAAGTTATTGGAGGTCCGATGCCCGAAATTTCTGCAAGAGTAGGCCTTTGCAGCCCCAGCTGTGGCTTCGTCCAGAAGGTTGTCCAGAAGGTTGTCCGGAAGGTCATTCTGCTGTTCAGCCATTCAGTTGATTTGCATACTACACTTTTATTATTATAGATTCCTTATATTGTTATGAGCCACCCTTTAACTTTTTAAAAATACGTTTTTATTGATTTTAGAGAGAAAAGAAGGGAGAGGTGGAGAGAAACATCAATGTGAGAAACATTGATTGGCTGCTCCCTCCATGCCCCCTACTGGGGATCAAGCTCACAACCAGTGCATGTGCCCTGACCAGGAGACCAGGAATCAAACTGACAGCATTTTGGTGCATGGGAGGATGCTCAACCAACTGAGCACTGGCCGAGGCTAACTTTCCTCTAATGATCATTGTTCTGCTTCTATGGCCATCGGGGAGGATCCTTTCTTCCTCCATGTGGAAGACAGTAGGATGTTTGAATCTATTTTCACCCACAGGTATGCCAGCATTTCCACCCTATTCTGAAAGTTCTAGACCCTTCATGCTTTGTTAAGTTTTTCTCCTGATATAAACTTTCCTTGAACCTATATTTTCCTTCCTTACCACCTTATTCTACAGTACCTAAAATGCTATTTCACCATAATTTATTTGTTCATTGTCATGATATGTTTAGTAATTGGCTTCCCTGCTAGACAATATACACCAAGTAAGAGTAGGGACTCCTTTTGTATTCACTATTATTAGTAACTGCCTACTGTAGTATCTGATAAATTATTGGTTCTCATTCAATATTTTGATAAGTAAATGAATGAAGAGTAGGTCTTCAAAGCACTGTGAATGACTTTTTTTATCATCCAGGTGGGAAAATATTAACATCAACATGAAATTGGGGGGAGAAACCAAGATGGCGGCATAGGTAAGCACCTAAACTGCTGCCTCGCACAACAATTTCAAAACTAAAACTAAAAGACAGAACGGACACCATCCAGAACCACAGGAAATCTGGCTGAGTGGAAATTCTACAACTAGAAGGAAAGAGAAAAGCTCATGGAAAATTGGAGGAACAGCAAAGGGTTGAGGTACGGCAAAGGGTCTTTGTGCGCGCAGAGAGGAAGGGTGGCTGAGAGCCTGGTTGACTTTCTCTGGCAGGAGGGGGAAGGAAGCCCCCAACTGCACTGAACCCCAGTTCTGGGTGAAACCCTGTGGACCCAGGCTCCTACAGGAGGAGTCTGGATTGTCAGGTAGAGAAAAAGGCACTTGGAGACTCGGAGACCCGGGGGAGACCCGGGGGAGCCCTGGTGGGCAGGGGTCTGGAGGCGCACTCGTGAATGTGCACAAAGACTGCAGAGGTTGCCACAGGCTTTCCCTAGCGGAAGGGAGTCGGAAGCTCCTGACTGCACTGAACCCCAGTTCTGACTGCACTGTACCCCACTTCCAGGCGAGCCCCTGGGGACCCACACTCTTACGGGGGGGAATCTGGACTCTCAGGCAGAGGCTCGGGAGCTGGGGAAGGCAGAGGTCTGGAGGTGCATGCGCAAGGGCAGGGCTGGCGGGAAGCTAAGACTGTCTGCTCTGCCCTAGACTCCACCCCACCCAAGCTGAGCACAGAGGCTTTTGCAATTTGGCAAGTCTAATCCTATAAGGCTGTCTGTAGCACCGAACTTCTCCCAGTGTAGACATAGCTGATCCTCACAGCCAACTGGCCTGGAGGTCAATTCCTCCCAGTGATACTAACAATAATCAAGACTTAACTACAACAAGGCTGTACACACAGTCCACAAAGGGGTGCACCAAGAGTGTCCACTTCGGGTTAACTGGGGAGGCTGACCCACTGGGCCATATAGGAAACCTAGCACACAAAGCTACCCTACTAACTCAGGGAAGTAGTGAAAATGTGGCAACAAAGAAAAGATCACAAACAAAAGAAATGGAGGAAAACAAATGACTGGATATAGAATTCAAAACCACGGTTATAAGGCTTTTCAAGAATATCCTAGAAAAGGCCAATAACTATAATGAGACCCTCGAAGATATGAAAAAGGACCAACTAGAAATTAAACATACACTGACTGTAATGAAAAATATTATACAGTGACCCAACAACAGACTAGAGGAACACAAGAATCAAGTCAAAAAATTGAAATACAAAGAAGCAAAAAACACTCAACTGAAAAAGCAAAAGGAAAAAAAAATCCAAAAAGTTGAAGATAGTATAAGAAGCCTCTGGGACAACTTCAAGCGTACCAACATCAGAATTATGGGGGTGCCAGAAGAAAAGAGAGAGCAAGATACTGAAAACATATTCGAAGAAATAATGACTGAAAACTTCCCCCACCTGGTGAAAGAAATAGACTTACAAGTCCAAGAAGCGCACAGAACCCCAAACAAAAGGAATCCAAAGAGGACCACACCAAGACAGATCATAATTAAAATGCCAAGAGCAGATGACAAAGAGAGAATATTAAAAGCAGTAAGAGAAAAACTGTTAATTACCTATAAAGGAGCACCCATATGACTGTCAGCTGATTTCTCAACAAAAACTATGCAGGCCAGATGGGAGTGGCAAGGAATTTTCAAAGTGATGAATAGCAAGACCTACAACCAAGATTACTCTTCCCAGCAAAGCTATCATTCAGAATTGAAGGGCAGATAAAGAGCTTCACAGATAAGAGAAAGCTAAAGGAGTTCATCACCACCAAACCAGTATTATATGAAATGCTGAAAGGTATTCTTTAAGAAGAGGAAGAAGAAAAAAGTAAAGATAAAAATTATGAACAACAAATACATATCTATCAACAAATGAACCTAAAAATCAAGTGAATTAAAAACCGGAGGAACAGAATAATCTGGTGAATATAATAGAATCAGGGGCATAGAAAGGGAGTGGACTGATAATTCTCAGGGGGAAAGGGATTTGGGGGGGGTGCAGGAAGAGACTGGACAAAAATCGTACACCTATGGATGAGGACAGTGGGGGGGGGAGGTAAGGGCAGAAGGTGGGGTTGGAACTGGGTGGAGGGGAGCTATGGGGGGGAAAAGGAGAAACAATTGTAGTAATCTGAATAAAGATTTATTAAAATAAATAAATAAATAAAAACATGAAATTGGAAAAAAATACTAACTTTTTTTGAGAATTTTCCAGTCTATGTTTAAACATTGAACTAAATTCTGTAAAATATATCAGTTTTCCAAGGATGCACTTTTGTGTTTCTTCATGCTGAGGGAGATGACTGAGTTGACTCCTTCTTTCAACATTCCACAGTCTTCTCCTGGAATTTGTGCAGGAATATATGGATGCAGTTTGCTTCTGTCAGTATTGGTATAAGCTCAGTAAGTCCCTTCTTCTCACTCATCCCTCATGTACAGTAGAATGCATTCTCTTCTGAGAGTTCTCCTAAAATTGTTTGTGTTTCTTCAACCCTCTGCTGCTGGTATTGAAGTTAGCTAAGGTGAAATTTCTTAAATCATGTTCAATTTTGATGACTTTACTTTATCACCTGTGCTTTTAAAAACATCTAATTCTGATGAACAACTGACTGTTACTTTCCTGTGCTTATAATCCTGTGATGACTCCCTAAAAGCCAAAGGCTAAAAGTCTTACATAATTATCAAAAATTGTCCTCATGATGTTATAAAATTGAATTAAGTAGATATTTGTATGATTATTTTGAACTATCTGCTTCCTTTATTAGACAGTTTCTTATCTTGCATGAAGGCACGGGGCATATCTATTTTAATCTCACTACCTGTAGCAGCTAGTAGAGTAGGAGCTTAAGAAAAAAAAAAGTAAGTTGCTCTGGCCAGTGTTGCTAAATGGTTAGAGTGTTAGCCCATTCACCAAAGGGTCACTGGTTCATACCTGAGTTGCAGGTTCAATCCCTGGTGCATTCAGGAGGCAACCAATGTGTCTCTCTCACATAAATGTTTCTCTCTCTGTCTCTCTCTCTTGTTTGTACAAAAATCTCCTTTTGTGGTTTCCACTTCCGTACTCCTCACATCCCATCTATCAAGGACCTTTTAGCTCCAGCCATTTAACTTAATGCAGGAAACACACACACACACACACGCACGCACGCACGCACGCACGCACGCGCGCGCGCGCACCAAAAAAACCCACTTCCACTTCCTTTGTGAATAGATTCATTCTCTGGAAATTCCTATTTTCAGATCATATTTTTTAGGACTGTAATTCCAAATGATTCTTAAAGGTTCTGGCTTTATGTCTTCACATGAAGTTGGTCTCAATACCTAGTAGGGCTATGGTCTTAGTAGCCAATGACAACCCTAGACTCTTAACACACTGCAGGGCAGTTGCCCACTGTTTTGTTTCTCTCCGCATACACCCTCCATGATGAGAAACTTGAGAATTAGGGATGCCTTTCTTTTTCAATATTCTAAACACTCAATACAATGCTGGGTCCAAAAGAAGAGTTAAATGAATGTTAGATGATGGAATTGTTAAGTGAATGCCTCAAAGAGTATGTTCATCTTTTTATATCACCTGCCTTCAGATGATGATTGATGGAGTAATGAAATAAACTGTTCTCAGAGCCCTCAAGATATTTGGGATCTGTCCTTCCTTAAGTTCTAATATTAGTAGAGTAGTAGTAAAAGTGAATGCTTACATTTGCTAAAAATCTCTTTATAAAACATGTTATTATCTATTTCCTCTTCACTCATAAATATTTCAGTGACTTCAGTCCTTCAAAAGAAAAATAGGTAGCAGCAAAAATTCTCTATGTCAGTATGCCCCATCATATTTCCATGCAACAAATGCACCAGAACATCTGTAGTCATGGGGAAAGAGGGAAGGAGGGTAGGGGCAGCTTTCCCAGGAATCAGCACATCAGGCAGCATAGGCCATTTCTGGTAAAGAGACTGTGCAGACGGAACCCCAAGGCTGCAGTTGAGACATTTTCATATGAGTTTGTGACCCTATGTTGTGGTACATGCCTCATGATGCTGAGGTGAAGTTTCTAAGCAAAGAAAGGAGGTTTTCTATATTTCAGTGCTCTATAGACTGGTGTGTGTGTGTGCGTGTGCGTGTGCGTGTGCATGTGCGTGTGTGTGTGTGTGAAAGAGAGAGAGAGAGAGAGCGTATGAGCCATAGCTTTAATTTTCTAGGACCCTTGGATGATGACATTTGAACTTGGGGACATGTTGTATAAAAAGAAGTGTATTCAGTTTGGGTGATAATCCCTATTTTATAGCACGGCACTTTGGAGACATTGATCAATAGCAAGCTTCTGAAAGGAGGCTCAAGATGCAACATCTTCTTTCACTCCTTGTTTCTTAATATGCCTGCCCTGAGGGTCACCCTGATTTCAGACCAAAAAGTCACTTATTCAATCTGGGATATAGATTAATACAATATAGAGCTTGATATAGTTGAGAATAAATAACCTATGGAATGAATGAATGAATGAATGAACGAACGAACGAACAAACAAACTGGGGGATGAATATTACCATAATCCTCACCACTATTGCTGGAAATCTTTATCTTATCTGTAGTGAAACTTCAAGGACAGTCTGACTTCAAGGACCAGGAGCCATTGAAAAGCATCATTACATGTGCTGTTAATAGCCCTACGTTTACATCAGACAACTACCTTCTTGTGTGATTTAGGAAAATCATTTAACCTCTCCAGAAATGTTTTCTGATTAAAAATAGGGCCAGAGATTCCTATGTCACCTCCATCTTCAGGTAGTGTTGAGGAGCAAATGAGATGCATTCTGAAGGAGACATTTTCAGCAGCACAAAATATCGTGCAAATATAGGCTGCACTAACATCTTCCTGGAAAAAAATAACCTATGGCACGGCCAAGGAGCAGCATCACTGACTGTCCCCTCCGCCTGCTCTCTGACTGCTGAATCCTGACATGGTCTGCTTGTTTTCCTGCACTCTGGCTGCACTGGAAAAGGCCCTGCTTCTAGAACATTCCACACACTTCCTTAGGCATGCCTTGCAACGTGTTTTTCCTCTGCCTAAACTACATTCTGTTGCATCTTTATTTCTGATCCACTCTGTCAATTTCTGGCCCTGGTCCAAAGCTCCCTTCATCATTTCCCACCTTCCAATAGTTCACCTGCACCCCTCTCCTACACACCCAGAATGAGGATACCTCTTCCCTCTTTTGTGCTTTGAAAGAATGGTTTTTATACCTCCACTACCACACTAATAACTTACTTGCAGTTATTTATGCATCAGATTCCTCAGCTATTAGGTAATGATTATAATGGAATGGGACAAGTCCTAATGACCATAGCAAATTAAACAGCTAATCTGTGTCAGGCACCATATCCACATCATTATATCCTATTTCTAGAAGCAGCTCAGCACCCTAAATCTTACAGGAAGTGAACTTAAAATGACTCTATGATGTTGAAATTGCCTCTTAGACATTATTTTTTAAACACTCAAAAAGGAGAATGTTCCTTATTTATGATGAACTTCATGTTCCCTGAGGGCAGGCACTTGTTCTTCTCCTTCAGGACTGTTCCCATGCAGTGGGTGTGTCCTCAAACAGAGATGATTGATGGCTGACAATGTATATGTCACTTTCTGTCCCTCTTTTTTTCAGGATTCAGGAACTTGAGGTCAAGCCATTATATGGACGCATCTTACTGTTTTACCACATGACACACTTCCTGGGCTGTGGATTTCTGGGGTGTCAGCTGACTATATTTTGCCAACATAGCAGATGCCATAACAGCTCACAGCTTTCTTGTCCCCAGGCCACTCAGCCGATGTGTGGTTGATCGCAATTAGCTTGATAAATGACTTTAGTTCTTTGGAGGCCAATTGCTCCATTTTCTCTCAAACAAGTATAATTACAGTTTTATAAAAGGAAAGCAGGATATTTATCTTCAAATAATGCTCTGCATGTTCTTAGGAATGAGCTTTTCATGTGGGATTCAGGGGACTTTAGGTTACATTCCAGGATCAAGGAACTTGGGAAACTTGAAACTGAGTTACTGTTTTTCTGGAAAGGAGAGAAATTTGTTAGATTCTGAAAGATGTATTCACATAAAAAAAGGTAAAGGAGCAGATGTTTATAACAACATTATTTATATTAACTTCAAATTGAAAACCATCCAAATATCCATCAATAGTTAAACAAGCAAAATAAGGCACAACTACTACATGGATAAACTCAAAAGCAGAATAAATGAAAGACATCAGGCACAAAAACTACGTGCTGTGTGTTTCTATTTATATGCAATTTCAGTAGATGCAAAACTATAAAGATAGAAAGCCTAGCAGAGATTGCTTGGGATTGGGGCAGGAGTGGGGATTGACATTCAAATGCCATGAAATAACTTTTGGGGGTGATGGAAATGTTATAAAACTGGATATTGGCATGTTTAAATTTACTGAATATAAATTTATTATGTGTATGTATACATACATTGGGTTAAATTTAGGTATATAAATAGTATCTTAATAAAACAATTAATTTAAAAGGTAAGATAAGAGCTAGAACTTTGGAATATATTCCCTCACTTATATATAACTAGAGACCCGGTACACGAAAATTTGTGCACTCGGGAGGGGGTCCCTCAGCCCGGCCTGCACCCTCTCACAATCCGAGACCCCTCAGGTAGGGTCCCTAGGCCTGGCTTAGATCAGGGCTTATTGGGACTTTCCTTCCCTGGGCTGCATGCAGCTGGCCCTACCCCTGCCACTGCCACTGCTTGCCATCTGTCCAGCGCTGCCCCCCCTCCCTTGCCACCAGTGGCCTCCCTCTGCAGGTGACAGGCTGAGGTGCAATGGCTTGGCTGGCCTGGGCCTCCCTCTTTCTTTGCTGGGGGTTGGGGCCAGCCCTGCGAGGGGCCATCTGCCTACCTGATCACCCATAACCACTCTGCCTGCCTTCCTGATCGCCCCTTACTGCTTGCTTGGGGGCGGGGCCAGCACTGACTTCCAGTTGGTCAGCCTCAGGTCCTTACAACCCAGGGGTTTTATATTTTAGGATAATCAGATTACAAAGCTGCAACATACAAGATCACCAGTGCTAAAATACTTGCCAAATAAAGTTTAGAAGTCAATACATCTACAATAAGACAAAGAAATTAGTATCATTTAAAGGATATTGGGGCTATGGATACTTGTGGGAAATGGAAATACCTGGGTCAGCATCAGCTAGAGCCCTTTAACATCTTAAGTAAATCAAACACACACACACACGTGCACATTATATATAATGTAGTGAAATGTATTCACATTTTAGTAAAAAACAAAAAATTAAATCTGCCAGAGATAGGATTCAGAGCTAAGAGAAAAAAATCTTGACACTAAGCATTTAGAGCATGGCACAAGTTTAATAATAGTATTATAACAATGGTGCTTTCCATGTACCAGGCACTATTCTAAGAATTTTAAGTACATTATCAGTTTGTACAGTAACACTATGCATTAGTGCTTCTGTTCTCCGCTTGTTACCTTTTTAGAAATTTAGTTTCAAAAGGATAAAAGTAATTGGCTACAATCATTCGAACCTACCACTGTTTGACTCCAAGGTCCCTGTACACAGCTTCTATTCTACTCATCATCTTATCACCTTCTATAATAAATTGTAACATACACACACACACACACACACACACACACACACACACACACACAGCGTTGATATCAGAGGAAGTTGAATCTCATGGAAATGAGAGCCAACAAAATATCTCTGCAGTCCCAAATTTTATTTCTGTATTCACATTTCACAAGTATTCCTTGCTAATATCAGCCCCCACTATGGAAGCTTTGCCTGGGGTGTTACCACTACTTCTTTAACACACTGGTCTCAAAATAGACCAATCTCCCACCCACCTTCTGTTTTAAAAAAACAACAACACACTGAGATGTTTCAAAAAGACTAGTTAACTTGGATTTCTCCCCCAAGAAATAGGGCTAAGGGGGAAGGGAGGCACCGTGATTTTGGGGTAGAAAATTTTCATTTCAGGACCAAAGGTGTCTCATATCCACCTACTAGGGTGGGGATAGCTTCAAATCCATTATATTTCCTCTTCAGGATTATCTCAGTGACTGGGGACCAGGGGCCTCAGCATGTAGCACCTAGGGACTGTCAGAGCTTATAAACAGAATACAGCATCTGCTAACTCTTTACCCTTTTTTCTTTTTAGAGAGAGAATAATGACTATTTGGAAGTTCCTATTCCTCCACTTGGTTAACTGAGTTCTTCTCCCTTGAGCTAAAAGTCGTCTCATTAAGAAGGCATCGGTGTATCGACAGTTATAAACAGTATTATTTGTAGTTGTCAGTAATTGGGATGTCCATGCCATCCCAATTACTAATACTCTGAAAAGATTTCAGTTGCCAGTTGGGCTTTATACAAAGAAAAGATCAAAATAAAGCTTGCAATTAGATGTGTAATTTTAGACCGTCTTTTTGCATTAACACAATACTTCTGCCTTCTGACAAATGGCCCTCCCAGACAAGCGCAGATAGCATGAGCTTTCCTCATTAATAACGGCCTCTCTTTAAGATTCTTTAATGTCCAGAATGAGATGGTTGTGTTTCAAAGGAATCGAATGCCTTCCTCCTGCGTTGCGGTTAAGCTGAGGCTCGCGTGATGGAGGAACCCTATTATTTGAGCACTAATCAGGACACCTTTTAAAGTTGTGACAGCGGAAGGTAAATGTAATCACAGAACAATTAGCGGGTAATTATGCTGTTAATCCTTAAATTCATGTCTGGAGTGAGCAAAGAGCCTGGATTTCAGGCTGTGACAATTTGGGTGAATTATTTATTTTCATTGAATAACCATTGAGGAAAGCAAATGAGGCAAGAACATAATGCCTTCTATTCACCTGACAAAGCTAAGTGTAATAGTCAGATAGACCAGCTACTAAATAGGAGGGAGCAAGTCCATTTGAAAAAGATGACTCACATAACTTTTCTCTTGGAAAACAAGTACACAATATGAGCGTTTTTAATTATGTTTTACATGATAGTTTGGCAGTTTCATTATAGAAAGCTAAGTTGGCGTCACTAAGAAGCTGTCTACCTCCCACCTTTTGGGCCCTAACCACATGTTTCTGAGCCCTGTAGCAGACCTTCTTTTCCTGAGCTGTGGTCCTCTTGGTGTCCCAGAACCCTACCATATTGCCTTGCTCACAGTGCCTGGGCAATGTGTGTGGAACAGCTGGACTGCATGTCTACTGCCTCTATCAGTCATTACCTCAAGTCTTGACTTAAAGCTCAACTATTGCCACTCTATTTGCTGTTGGAAATTTGAAGTATTCCTGTCTTCATGGGGTTTCCAATGTGGTACGGTCCATTGATATATAGATAGTAAACACATAAAAGGTATGTCCTTGGGGTGAGGATTTGTTTTCAACTGATAGTGATTGACCCCCCCTAGTATGTTCAATATCATATATCGTGTGTCATATATCATATATCATGTACCATATATCATATATCACACATCACATATCACACATGATATATATGTAATCTCTACCAATGCCTTGGAGGCAGGCTCTCACACCTCTTCTCTGCTGGGAAAAGTAGTTCAGGGAAGCAACACTGACACGTGGAAAGCATGGGTCCTTTGACTGTGTCTGTCCTGGGTTCCTCACCTATGTGTGGCCTAGGCTGTTCTGTACATGCATAATGGGTGGGTTTAACTGATTATGATATGGAGGCAATAAGGAGGTGGCTCGTAGGCTCATATATCATGAATTCTTAGTGCTTGGCACAGGTATTAACTCATAGTAGGTATTCAGTAAGTGGAGGATATTTTATCTGACTATTGTTTTGTTGTGGTGATAATAAAGTTGTCAATCATGATGACTGGTGAGGTTGCTGCCCAAGTACATGATGGGAGATGTGAATTAACACACACGTGTGTGTGTGTGTGTGTGCTCGCATCATGGAGAATAGGAAACATCTGAAGTTGACCAAGTAAACAAAAGAGCAGAGAGTGCATTTCTGAATCAATTTAGAAAATGTCCCCACTAGGAGATCCTTAGTGTATGTCCCATGTTAAAGTCTCTGATGACAGTATGCACTTAAAGAGCACCAAGTACAGTGCATGGAATATAGTCAATAATACGTAGTAACTACGTATGGTGCCAGGTAGGTACTGGAAATATCGGATGGAACACTTTGTAAAGTACATAATTATCTAACTGCTATGCTTTACACCTGAAACTAATGGAAAATAGTATTGAATGTAAACTGTCATTGAGAAATACAATTTAAAAAGAATAAAAACAAAACATAAAGAGTGCTTACTTTGTTCCTGGCACACTGCAATCTGTAAGTTTTGCAGCAAGCGATACATAGCCTTGGATAGGGAAGCGGACAGGAATGAAATAAGAAAAAATAACTTATGCACAATCTCAATGACAACAGCAATCACCATAAATGAAATCAGTAAATCCATATAATGGCATGCGCATGCTATTAGAAGGTGTAAAGAATAAAACATGTGGGTGTAATCCTGGGACGGGGGTCAGGGAAAGTTAGTCTGAGGGTCTGAGTAACCGAAGGCCTAAGGTGAATGAAAGCCAGCTCCCTGGAGGCAGAAAAAGCAAGATCTATGAAAGGAAAATCACTTGTAAATATCATTAGTCAGTAGTTGTGCGGGGTTTATGGGAAATGGTGTTCTAAACCGGAAAACAGAATGAGGGAGCTGGTGTGGTTGGATTTGGAAACACCAGGAACACCCGGCCCTTTGTGTTCCTGCTCTTCTTTCTGTGCATCTTCTCCATTTTGAGTTCTAACTACACTGTTTACAGCTTCTTCTGATGTCATGTTAATGTCTGATTCTGGGAATTGTTTTTTTCTCTATTTTGGTTCTGTCATCTGATTACCCTTCTCCCATTGCTATATTATTGACTATTTTTGCATTCCCTTTTAAGTTCTATATCAAAGATTTAATATTTTTATAGTTATTGAAAATGTTCAGGTTTAAAATTTTCTGAAATTTTCATATCTTTCCTGAATTAATTTTTTTAATTAAAATTTAATTGGCAATTAAAATCTTATACATTGAAAACATAGTCATCGTTTTCCTTTGCATTTCATAGGCTTTCCTCTGTTTTCCCATTCCCCAAGTTTTTATTTAGCATTTTTGCATACATCCTATCTTAAATTTTTGACTTCTTCTATTTAAAAAATGCTTGGGGGACATTTAAGGTTTCTAATTAACTTCTTATGCCTAAGTGTGGTGCTATTTTTCTAATGAATTTTCGATGTCTTCTGCTTCTGAATAATAAAAACACTCAGACATAAGGTCAGAGATAATTCAGAGGGAAGGTTGCTAAGTTTCATTTTTTTATTTGTTCACTTTTAATTTGAAAATTCACTGAGTATTTTTCTTGCTTTTTTTAAAAAGTTTGGTCAACATATATAAATATATAACTTCTCTTTTCCTTTAACTGACAAGAGTAATCTCAAGCATAATAGTATGGCATGGGGAAGAAACAGCAATTGGAGAGAGAGTAGGGAATGGTAAACTAAATATCCAAGGGAGAATAATACACACACAAACAGAATACACACACACACACTTTTTATTGATTTAATGGTTATTGTTATGTGTATGGGCAAGTGTGGGGGAAGTATATATATATGGTGGGACAAAAGTAGGTTTACAGTTGTAAGTACATGAAACACTGTTTATTCTTGTATTAATATTTATTGATTATTGTATTATTTTCCAAACAACTATAACTCTACTTTTGCCCACCCTGTATATTCATTAGCTCATTATCTATTTAAAAATCAGCTTTGGTTATTGTTTTTACCTTGATAGTAGTATTTTGACATCTGAATGTGTTACATGTTGATAGAATCAAATTATGTGCCCTGGCCCTTTGCTTTTGTGTCATTATTAAAAAGGGGCTCTCCAAAGTAAGATTTTTGAAATAAAATATATCAATTGCACTTTCTTAGTCATTTAAGGCTTCTTATTTTTCTTGAATCTTATGTTTACTGAAATGTATATTATAACAGCTTTCTCTAAAATCCTAACTAGTTATTCCACTGCACTTATTAAAAACACAACTTCTCTTGCTAGTTTAGGATGTTGGCATTATCCTATTCTGAACTCAGTCTATCCATATCACCTCCCAACTGCATGGCTGGATTTCCTATATTACAGAAACATTCATTTTGAAAGGAAATAGCAATGGTTAAGTTGGATTATCTCATATTATCACAACCTACAGATTGTATTGTTAACTGTATAACATGTATCATAATGGCTTTACTATCAACCCACTAACCTTTTAAAATAAGCTTAATTTTATAAAAGTTTTAGATTTATTGAAAATTTGCTGAGGTAGTAAAGAGAGTCCCCATAAACCACACACCCGATATCTCTTATTATATTTTATACCACTTCGGCATACTAGTCTCAGTTAATTGATGCATTAACTAAACTCTACTTTATTCCGATCTCCTTAGTTTTTACCTACTATTCTTTTTCTGTTCTAGTATTTCATATAGAAAATCACATTACATTTACTCATAATAATGTCATTTTCGGCTCCTGTTGTCTGTGACAAGTTCTCAGATATTCCTTATTTTTGATGACCTTGAGTTTGAGAGGGTCCTGGTGAGGTATTTTATAGAATGTTCCTAGACTTGGATTTGTTTGATGTTTTCCTCATGATTAGCCCGGGATTGTGGGTTTGGTGGAAGAATAGCACGGAGTAAATGCCATTTTAATCACATATAAAGGGTCTATGTAAACAGAATTATCACCACTGATGTTGATCTTGATCACTTGGCTGAGCTAGCAGTTTTTCTTTTCCTCTGCTTTTTTGTGATGTACTCATAGGAAAGAAGTCATAACATTTAAGGAGGGGGGAGTTATGTCCCACCTCCTGGAGGGCAGAGTATCTATAAATTATGTGAAATTCTCCTGTACAGGATATTTGTCCCTTTGCTCTTTCCCATTTATTTATTCATTCAGAGATTTATTTTTGTTGGTCTGGACTCATTGATTTTTATTTTATACTTTGGGTTATAATACAGTCTTACTATAGTTATTTTATTTCTCAAAACTTCTAGCTTTAGGCATTGGGAACTGTTTCCATTTTAAATACTACCATTGTTCAGGGCCCTTTTTTACTTTTTACTATGTTTTTTTTTTTTTAACACTTTCTTACCCTTTATTTTTTTTAATATATTTTTATTAATTTTTTACAGAGAGGAAGGGAGAGGGATAGAGAGCTAGAAACATCGATGGGAGAGAAACATCGATCAGCTGTCTCCTGCACACCTCCTAGTGGGGATGTGCCCGCAACCCAGGTACATGCCCTTGACCTGGGACCTTTCAGTCCGCAGACCGACGCTCTATCCACTGAGCCAAACCGGTTAGGGCTCTTTACCCTTTCTTATTACAAGATTCTCCAAGTTTACCTTGTACAATTCCTTTCATCTTCTAAAATCATCAGTTCCTCCAAGGATCTGTTGTTTTCTTGTGTGTTCTTTTTTGAGGGGGGGGCGGTTAACTTTATTTTTATTGTTGACACTATTACAGATGTCCCTATTTCACCCAACCTTTGCCACCTCCACCTAACCCTCACCTCCTTCCCTCTGGCCATCACCACAATGCTGTCTGTGTCTAAGAGTTATGGGTATATGTTCTTTGACTATTCTCTTCATCTTATGGTATTTGAAACCCAGATCTGTAGTACTGATACTTCTAGACATTCTCAGCTGATAGAGCATGGAAATATATGTGTGTATACTGATATATATATATATATATATATATATATATATATATATATCTGTGTGTGTGTGTGTATTTCTATATGTATATATCTACATCTTTATTAAGCCAAACATGACTTCGTATTAATATCTCCAACTTAAATCCATTACCACATGGATCATTCTATCCCATCTTATGTATCAGTAACCTTCCACTCCAACAGTGAGGAATCTGGCTCCCACTATGGGCCATTTATTTACATAACTGTTCATTTCTAGTATATATGTAAGGTGGTATCCATTTTTAACCTTTATTCTCATGATAAACCATTTTATTAATTATAGGATACTGCTTATGTACAGTTCACTTTGCCTATTACCTTAAGACTCCACTCATGTCTAAAGTTACTTAGGTCAACATCTTTTTCCCCTACATCCTTCAGTGAGATTGCATTGTATGTTTGTAATAAAGTTAGACTGTTTTATCACATGCTGTATTGCATCCAAGGATCCCATGAAATTCTAAATTATTTTTTAAAATTTTTATCCATTATGGCTTACTCTTTGTCTTATGTTCTGTGGGTTTTGAAAAATGCAATGTTATGAATCAACCATTAAAATATCATATAAAAGAATTTCATCTAATACATTTCTTGTGTTTCATCTCTACAACTCCACCTCCTTCTCCCAAACCCATGGGAGCCACCAATTATTATTTTTTTAAACCATTCTTATAGTTTTCTTTTCCCAGAAAGGCATGCAATTGAGAGCATAAAGGATATAGCTTTTTTAGACTGGCTTCATTCACATTTTCATGCAGTTTTTTGTGTGCACATACGTTTTCTACTAAGAATGATAAATACCTAGGGGCATGCCTGCTGGATCATCAGTTAAGACTGTATTTTGCTTTCTAAGAAATTGAAAAACTATTTTTTCACAGTGGCTTTACCATTTTGCAGTCTTACCAGAAAAGAATGTGAATTACTATTGTTCCCCATCCTCTGCATCAGTAGATTTTGTCAGGTTTTTGAGGGTGGTAGTCATTCTAATAGATGAGAAGTGATGTGTCATTGTTTGAACTGGAAGTCACTAATGAAACATGATGCTTTTTCTTCCATCTGCATATCTTCTTTCATGAGGTGTCTATTCAGATCTTTTGCCTATTTTTTTTTCTTATTGTTGATTATTAAGAGATCTTTGTATATTTTGAATTCATGTCCTTTATTAGATACTAGAGGCCTGGTGCATGAAATCCGTAGATGGGGAGGGGGGGGATTGTCCCGTGAGGGGAGGGGTTGTCCCCTCAGCCCAGCCTACACCCTCTCTAGTCTGGGACCCCTCAGGAGATGTCCAACTGCTGGTTTAGGCCCGATCCCCCTAAAGCAGCCGTCAGACATTCCTCTCACAATTTGGGACCACTGACTCCTAACTGCTCACCTGCCTGTCTGTCTGATCACTCCTAACTGCCCTTCTGCTGGTCTGCTCACCCCCAACTGTCCCCCTCTGCTGGCCTAGTGGCTCCCAACTGTCCCCCAGCCCCGCCGACCTGGTTGCCCCTTACTGCCCCCCCTGCCAGCCTGTTTGCCCCCAACTGTCCCCCGTGCGGACCTGGTCGCCCCACACAGCCTGCTATTTGGTCATTTTGTCGCCCCTCACTAACCCCCCTGCCGGCCTGGTCATCCCACATAGCCTGCTGCTCAGTCATTTGGTTCCCCCTCACTAACCCCCATGCCGGCCTAGTCACCCCACGCAGCCTGTTGGGTCATCCTTTCAGTTGTGATGGTTGCTTAGGCTTTTATTATTATAGATATTTTGGCAAATAATTTGCCCCAGTCTGTAGTTCCTTGTCATTCTTTTAACAGTGTCTTTCACAGGGAATAATTTACAAGGTTAATGTAGTCCATCTTATTAAGTTTTGCTCACTAGCAGTATGGTTTGGCTGTTGTATGTAAACACTGGTCACTAGACCCAAGGTCCTCAAGACTTTCTTCATTTTTCTCATAAATAGTTTATCACTTTACATTTAGATCTATGATGCTCTTATTTTGTTTTTGTAAATGGTGTACAGTCTTTGCCTAGGTTCCATATTTTGTACTTAGATGTTCAATTGTCCCATCACCATGTGTTGAAATGACTCTATTTTTTCTATCAAATGGGCTTTGCTCCTTAGTCAAACATCAGTTGACTAAATATATCTGTAGGTTTATTTTTGGAGTTTCTGTTCCATTGATATATGTGAGCATTATTTAAACAACGCTATATTGTCTAGATTACCGTAGTTTTATAGTAAATCTTGGAAAAGGATAGTGTGAGTCCTCCAACCCTTCCCTACTCCTTCTCCTTCTCCTCCTTTCTCAGTATTTTATAGGTTAGTCTAAGTTTTCACCTTTTCTTATAAATGTTACAATTTGCAAATATTTATAACAACCTTATGAATAAATCTGTCTTTAGTGAACTTAGGTCCCAGGCTCTGGCCTTCTTAAGCAGTTCTTATATTTTCCCATCATCGTTGAGACAGAAAGCTCTAATGAATGAAATGCCTTTACAATGATTGGCATAAGGCCCCAGTAAGGTCCTATCTCTGGAGTGCAACCTTTTGTTACAGAGAATGTTAAAGAAATATTTCACAATGTTTATTCTTCCTTTCTTCTTGCCAAAATCTCAAGAGATTGTTTTGTTTTCTCACCAGGAAAGGCTATTAGGGTGAAACCCTAAAGGTAAAACTCAGGAAAATTTGGGGCTCAGAAAACTGCCTCCTGCAACGGTTTCTCACTCTCACCCTAGTCCACACTCAGCCTCTAACAATTAATGAAAATTTACCATTTAGCTCTAGCCAGTTTAGCTTAGTGCAGTGGTGGACAAACTCATTAGTTAACAGAGCCAAATATCAACAGTACAACGATTGAAATTTCTTTTGAGAGCCAAATTTTTTTAACTTAAACTTCTTCTAATGCCACTTCTTCAAAATAGACTCGCCCAGGCCATGGTATTTTGTGGAAGAGCCACACTGAAGGGGCCAAAGAGCCGCATGTGGCTCGCGAGCCGCAGTTTGCCGACCACTGGCTTAGTGGATAGAGCATCAGCTTGTGGACTGAAGGGTCCTGGGTTCAATTCTGGTCAAGGGCACATACCTCGGTTGCAGGCTCCTCCCTGCCCCGGGCCTTGGTCAGGGTGCATGCAGGAGGCAACCAATGGATGTGTTTCTCTCTCATCAATATTTCTGTCTTTCCCTCTCTCCTCTACTCTCTCTAAAAATCAATGGGAAAATATCCATTTAATTGTTCCTATCAGAGTATGGCTCCAATGACATTTGCCCCAAGTAGTCTGATCTCTACTATGGCTTCTTGTGTGGTCCCTTACTGGCTGCCCTCCCTCCACTCTGCCAGTGCTCCGGTCTCCCAAATCCAAACCACAGCAACATGTCATGATTCTGCAGGTACCATCCATTCTGCAGGCGGATGGCAGTGGAGAGAAGAGTCAATATGGAAGAGGTACATGGGAACTATGCAACACAGCAACCTCTTCTAACTACTCCTTTACAAAAAAAATTTTTTAAACTCCCTAAAGCAATGATGTGTTGCTCACTTTGTCTTTATAACATTTTTTTAAAAACATGTTTTTATGATTTCAGTGAGGAAGGGAGAGGAAGAGAGAGAGATAAAAAAACATCAATGATGAGAGAGAATCATTATTGGCTGCCTCCTGCATGACCCCCCACAACCTGGGCATGTGCCCTGAATGGGAATTGAACCATGACCCCCTGGTTCATACGTCAGCACTCAACCAGTGAGCCACACCAACCAGGCTGTCTTTGTATCATTTTGACATTTATTAAATATACACACACATTCACACACACTTTGGTGCACCCCAAAATGATGTTAACATTCCGTTTGAAAAGCTGAGGATTGATAAGAAGGATAAACATACTCCCCAGAGAGAATTCAATTTTCACTTTTGTAGGAATCACATTCAGTGTTAATTCATGTGTTGAAGAATTTGTGTAAAAACAAAATAAAACACTGCCAATGATTTATAGAGAGGAAAATATGGATACAAGTAGATATAGATTTGTGCAAGATTTTAATTGTCTTCCTTTTAAAGTACCCATTTTCTTAAATAAATTATAAACATCAAACAGCAGTTTGATAAGCTGACCATTAAATTTTATCTGACATATGCTGGGTAATTTTCAGGTACAACTTAACATTTTGATTCACTCAGCAAACATATATTAAAAGTCTAATACGTGCCAGACATTACGCTATGCATTGATTTATTTCATCAAAGCAAGTAATTTAGATGAATACTCTGGGGTTATTTTTCAGGTTTAATGGTATGGGGAGGATAGACATGCTATTGGCTTTACTCTCATAAAGAGAGATCTGATCGACAAACTTGGTGATGATGTGATGTGTATAGATGTCAGGAAATAAAAGTAAACAACCTCTTCCAAACTGAAAATAACTAGCTGTAATTCCATCATGATTGATCTGCAGGCTTTTCTATGGCAATTCAATAGTCCTAGTCCTTGTGTAATCCACACCTCCTTTAGGGAAACTGTTTTTCGGCTGTAAAAGAGAGTAGGTATTGAACTAAATAAGTTGACATTACAAACATCACAACTTATTTCCACACAAGTAAGTCAGGAAAACATGGAGTAGAAAATATGGATGGAATAACTTCAATTTATAGTGGTAGCGGCAGGCTAGGCTAAGTCAGAACAAACAATAGCCATGTCATAATGCATTGAAACAAACAAACAAAACCCCAAAACATGAGGGCAGGTTTTCCAAGCCCCTGTTGGGAAGCCTATAAACAGAAAGGCATGCTTTTACAAGAATATAATAGCACCAAAGCTACGTAGAGCCTTCAGTGTTCATTACAAACACTTGTTTCTTGGTCCTGTGGTCTCTCTGAGCCACAGTGAGAGGCTAGGATCCAGGACTTAAAAAGAGGAAGGGCTTATGGAAGAATCATCCCACGTGGATATGAGGTTTTAAAGGCTATGTTCTCAGAAAGAAAGGAAGCCAGATCTGTAATTGCTTCATCATTTCGTTTAGCCATGTGTTTCTGTCCTAGGAATCATAGCCTCTATGGTCCAGGCATCTGTAAACTTGAAACAAGATTGCAGGCAGTACCAAGGGACTTTAGTTGCCATGAGGTGATCAGCAGAAAGAGAGGGAAAGCTTCTCTGGAGAAAGACCTATCAATCTAAATATCTAAAGCCATTGCTCTATCTAAGGCCTCCGTGCTGTGAGTAAGCAGAGCGTGCTGGAAGTTTACCATTGCCTCTCCAGTTTTTGGTGGATGAGGACATTGAGTATTGAAAGGATGATTTACCTTGGTCAAGGTTATACAGCTGATAATGATGGAGTTAAGGTTTTAAGACCACAATGGTCTGCCTCTGAAGTCAAAGGTCAGGGTTGGCTGCCTCTAAATGAAACTGGTGTGTACAATAAATTTGTTTTCTGCCCACTGTGAAGTAATTTTAAAAGGAAATAGTAGTGAAAAGAATTGCAAATAAGAGACATTAACATTTGAACAATTCTCCTCTATTCAAGAAATGTTTCTTCAGCATCTACTCCATATTCAAAACACTGCAGAGTGCATAATAAACTGTGACACCCCTTCTTGTGTAAAAATGCAGAATACATTTTTTAAAGCTAAAGATAATTTCCAGTCCAATACATAAAGCAATGGGAAATGTTGGAGAAATATGCACACTTCCATGGGCAAAACTTCAGTATAAGGTCATTGAGTAAATTTTATCTGGTAAGCTTTATGGAAGTACAAAATAGAAATCTAAATTAAACTTTAAGACTCAATACAACATCTGTCTATCTACCTACCTTTGTAAATTAAGACATGTTTTTTTCTTAATATTCTTCTTTAAAATGGACACATTTTTTCTAGACATTGTGATATTTTATCCACACAATTTTATATTAAAAAAAAAAAACTCTTGAGAAAATAATGTGAATTAGCCCTAAAAATAAGTAACATTATAAATGGAGACATTACCTACCAGAAATTCACTTGCTTTATTAAAATATAAGAACAATTTAAAAATTAATATGGAAAAAAATAATCCAAGGAAATTTGAATAAAGAAAGAAGTGGGCCCTGGCTGGGTAACTCAGTTGATTAGAGCCGTGGTCGGCAAACTGTGGCTCGCGAGCCACATGCAGCTTTTGGCCCCTTGAGTGTGGCTTTTCCACAAAATACCACGGCCTGGGCGAGTCTATTTTGAAGAAGTGGCATTAGAAGAAGTTTAAGTTTAAAAAATTTGGCTCTCAAAAGAAATTTCAATCATCCTGTTGCTATTTGGCTCTGTTGACTAATGAGTTTGCCTACCACTGGGTTTGAGCTTTGGCTCGTACACCATAAAGTTTGTGGGTTTGATCCCAGTTTAGGGCAAGTGGGGAGCAACTGATTGATATTTCTCTGTAATATTGATGTTTTCCTCTCCCCCCCTCCTCTCTCTCTAAAATCAATTAAAAAAAAAGACTAAGTAATTCAGAGAAGAAAAAAAAAAAAACTCCACTGAGAGAATCAACATGTAAATAAGTGCTTTTAATCAGGAGAATGGAATATACACTATGTATATATGCCATTAGATTGGCAAACAAAAAGGCTATCAATATTGATTGATTGGATAAATATAATGTGAAGTGAAGTCTCTTACAGTGCTGGAAGGACTTTAAACCTTAAATAAGACATGTTAAATAGGAATTTGACAGCAACTAAATTTAATTTGCATATCCCTATTACTGAGAAATTCCAACTTTGCATGGATATTCTCTGCAGCATTGCAGATGATAAAGAGCAAAAATTTAAGATGTGAGTGATACATATATTTTATATATAAGAATAATTCAATGACATGTAGTGTCCTGAGAAAATAACATTTCACAAAATGGTCCTGAAAGCTGGCAGCTGCTTGCTGACAGCTTGGAGTTAGCAGGTCAGCAGTATCCCCCACTGAACATAGAGAAGTTTCACGGAGTGTGAACAGTACTCAGATGGGCCACCACGTGATCATGATGGAAACAAGAGAAAGCTAAGCTCACTCTGAAATCAGCCCTGAAGTGGGACAGAGAGACTAAGGACACCATATTAACTGCAAACATAATCCTTGTCTTTTGTTTAACCAATTTACCATTTATGGAAATGAAATTCTATAAATTCTAGGAACATCATAAAAATTCTAGATCCACTTTCATCCTCCCACCTCCCATATATACTATTATATGTATATAGATTTTTTTAAGTTACCCAAGTATTGGATTGCCCCATACTTTTTTTTTTTTACTGAGCCTGATTCAAAACTGGTCCTTTTTTTTCCTAGACTTTTCTCAAAGACACTCAGCACAAGACAGGCTGAATCCCTCCTCATTACTGTTGCTGTGTGTTTACTTTAATCATGGTGCTTCTCTCACAGTTATTATCATGCTTTTCTATTTCTATAGCTGCTCTCCTTCAAGAACTTGATTTCCTGGAGGAAATGGATCTTGTGCTGGTTTGGTATTTTGTGCCCAGCACAATGAGTGGCACATATGCACAAGAAATAGTTTATCGACTGAGCACAAGAATGGATTCATCAAATAAATATAATCACTGGGAAAATATCTCCATCTTATTTCATGCATAAAATGTTGCATATAAAGAAGATGATATTAAACACTAGAGGCCCGGTGCACAAATTCATGCGCTAGTGGGGTTCAGCTGGCCCACCCTGATGGGAGCCATTGGGGGCTGACTGGCTGGGGCAAGGGGCCCGTGGGCAGTTTGTTGGCCGGCCCCACCCCCGATGAGGGTGGGAGGGCTCGCTCTGGGGCAGGGCCAGCCAGGGCGAGGGGCCACAGGCATTCCTGTGGTTCAGCTGTCCAGTCAATTTGCATATTATCTTTTTATTATATAGGATTAGTTAAATACTAAGGAAAAGTAACTGTTTTCTGGACATATCCTACCATCATCTCACATCTCATCCCTCCATAATTCCACGAAAGAGAGGGAAAAGGAAAAAAATGGAAAATAAAAGGAAGAGAAATATAGCCGCTTTCAAATATGCAGCCTCTATTACCAACTTCTAAAGTCCTCTTTTGAGACTTATGTGCCCAGTAGTGTACTACTTGTGAGGATGATGAAACTCTGTGGCTTGATGTGTTGAAACAGAGAGCATTTTAATTCTAGGGAAACAATCTCTAGATTTTGATGTGAACTAAAATTTCTGGCATCGACCCTGCACTAATGAAGATCAGAATGTTCTCTTAGTGTGATCAGAGCTACTCCCACGTTGATTACCTCTCGGTGAGTTGAGAGGAAATGGAAAAGCAACAACATTGATTTTGGAGAATTTTCTCATCTTGCAAACCACACATTACCCAAATAGATTTACTCTTCATCTTTTAATAAACTGAAACAGTTAGTGATTTCTGCAAATGGTGCCTCAGCCTAATCTCACAGAAGAGTACAGTTCGGCACTGGATTAGAAAAGTCTCCCATCCTTCAATATTTGTCTTTGTTCCTTTCAGTAGCTGAATTTAAATCTTATTATTCTCAATGACAAGGCAATTTCAGATGATGAAATTTCTCATGTGAAACTACACCTTTCAAATAATAATTCGCAACTCCAAATTGGATTCGTGTGTGTGTATGCGTGCACAGCTTACCTGAAGATGACAGTCTGATTTGTAAACATATCATTCATTTCATAGATTAAGATGGTTTTAGATATAAGAAATGAGACATTGTTATTTGCAAGGAAAGAGCACATTCATATCGTCCTCATGTTCATAGTATGAGATGAATGAAGTGGTAAAATTAAAACAACAACAAACAAACAAACAAACAATCTCCATTCTCATCAGTGCATAGTGTTAGATGGGTGTGAATATCCCTCTTACACTTACCCAAGTTCAGATGTGCATTTGCATTGTTTCTTGCCTGGGTGATTATATCATGGTCCTAACTGACCCCCCGCCCCCCATGAACAAGGCTTTTCATTAGCACTAATTAACATGTTAGGTCAGATAATTATTCATTTATCTGTAAATATAGAATGTTTTCCTGACCTCTACTGCCCTATGCCAGTAACATGGCCCTGGCCGCAGATGTGAAAACCTGTCACTGTGAAATGTCCCCTGCGAAAATTGACAAAACTGCCCCCATTGAGAACCATTGGCCTTTACGCCTGTAACTTAATCTACATAGTTTTATGGCCTCACAGTTATTATCAGATAGTCATGCATTTATTCATTCCTTGGTTTAGGATATATTAAAGAACTTGGACTCAGTGACAGTCTGCCTGAGTTTCTATCCCAGCTCTACCATGAATTGGCTTTATGACCTTGAGTATGTCCTCAGTCCCTTTTTGCTTTAAGCCCCTAATTTGTATTTGGGGGTGACAAGAACACCTAATTCAGAGGTGTGTTTGATGACCAAGTGCTATTCAGGATTGGTGGCTATGGTGGTCAGGATGGAGCATAGATAGTTTTCCTTGTTTTTTTTGGTACTCTTACACCTGACTAACCACGTCAAAGGGCAGAGGGACAGTTCTGCAAAGGAAGCCATTGCAAAGAGAATATAAAAGAGCCTACTCCCTCCCTGTAGCGCCTTTACTAGGTTACCTCCCCCCAAGCATACCACCACTATAATGTCTAGTCAACAGATAACCTAACATAATTACACGTTTATTATTATTATTATTACATTGACCACCCTTTGCTTATCACTGGAAAGATTGGCTGGACTTGTCAATTCCAGAAAATAAAGAAAAGGATCTGCTGTCAAAACTCCTGGGCAATGTCCTAGAGTGTGCACTATGTTATAAACCATTTTCCATGTGGTTGTTTCACGTGAACACATGTGCTGATTTCTCCCTGCTCCTGGTAGGTTTTCTACTTTTTCTGGAAATAATTATCTTCTCCCATTTAAAAAAAAAAACTTTCATTTTATTGTGGTATGAACATAATATGGTATCTGTCGTTTTAACCACTTTTAAGTGTACAATACAATATTGTTGACTATATCTTTGATGCTATACATGAGGTCCCTAGAGCTTACTCATCTTGCTTAACTGAAACTTCATGCTCATGATTAGTAACTGCCCATTTCCCTGGCCTCTTGCTCCCT
The DNA here is from genome assembly GCA_026230045.1 of Corynorhinus townsendii. Taxonomy (NCBI): domain Eukaryota; kingdom Metazoa; phylum Chordata; class Mammalia; order Chiroptera; family Vespertilionidae; genus Corynorhinus; species Corynorhinus townsendii. Next base: position 11,132,659 of record JAPDVU010000011.1, on the reverse strand, counting down.
GCAATCAAAGATGCCACTCTGATTTCGTGAATTTGATTACTTTAGAAATCTCATATAAGTGGAATCATGCAGTATTTGTCTTTGCTTGATTGTCTTATTTTACTTAGCTTAATGTCTTCTGTCTGCATGCTGTTGCGTACTGCAAAATTCCCCTCTTTTTTAAAAAGTTGAATATGCTATTGCATGTTTATACCACATTTTCCTTATCCATTCATCTGTTGGTGGACATTTTGATTGTTCCCATACCTTGATGATTGTGAATAATGCTACAATGATCATGGGACTGCTAATATATCTTCCTTACTTACTTGGAGTGCTGATATATATTTACCTAGTTTAAATATAGAAATAAGATTAATAGGATAAAAAAGAAAACTCATATATGCTGATACTCAAGGGTAACAGAAACCTTCTAGAATACATATTTGAACTTAAATCTAAAAGGAAGAATAGGTATTAGCCAAGACTAAAGGAGTGAGGCTGTGGGAAAATGTACTAGCAAGAGAAAGCCAACAACATATATGCATGGCTTCAGAGTTAAGAAAATATACAGAATCAATACATTGCATCAAGTTAAATCTATCTATATCTATATTTATATATCTATATCTATCTACATCTGTATCTTACATGAATGTTTCACATTTGAAATATAAGCATTTCCTGGGTGAAGAAATGCCTGGTTCGCATGCTCACCTATCTGAAGTTGTGCCCACCCCCCAACCTCAACTCTTCCATTCTTTGCTCTTCATTTGGCCAGATCCATCTAATCTTTCAGCTGATAGCTCAAAACGCACCTTCCCTGGAAGTCCTCTAACTAGCGGATCCTAGTTTCCCTAAATATAATGTGTTATAGATAAAAAAAATAAATAAATCTTCCTTCAGGAATACTTTGCTCTTCTTGTTTTCTAAATGGTAAACGTAAGTCTTTTGGGAGTAGAGGGTTTTTTCTGTTTTGTTTACCTTACATTGCTAGTGATTAGAATATTGTCTGGCACACAGTTGGTGCTCAAAAATATTTACTGAATGGATAAATTTAGGAAGGCTACCCATTGTGATGTCACTCACTGGCAACCCGAGGACTTACCAACAGCTCAGTACCCTATGGATCCAGGCACATTCCCCTGCTCTGAAGGGGTACGGATAGGCTTTCTTTCAGTAAGTCATTATTTTAAGTTAGCCAAGAACCTGTTGTTTCTATCCTTATCCAAGACAAGAATATGTGAGTACAAGGCAAGAGACTGTACTTACCGGGGCTTAATTTTGAGTTCTCTCCCACTTCTGGATGCTGAAACGGAAGACTTACTCAGTCTCATAGACAGCAGGATTGGGAACAAACACACATTTTTAAACAACAACCAAAATTGTTTACACACATGATTTGCATTGAAATAAACACACACTTTTTCTGAAAACCAGTTGTCATTTTTTCAGGGGTGAGGGTATTGTGTACTTTATTTTTTTTAAACAGTTAACATCAAGAAAATTATATCTAGAGGGGAATGTTAGTCCTATTTTAAGCACAGGTGGGATGCAAACTTTATTTTTATTTATTTATTTATTTTTTATTTTTAAAATTTTTTTATTGTTTTAAGTATTACAAATAGTAGTACATATGCCTCCTTTTTTTCCCCCCATTGACCTCCCCCCGACCTCCCCTACCCCCCAGTACATGCCTTCACCTGTCCGCCCATCCCCCCGCCCCAGTGTCTTGTATCCATTGGTTGTGCTTATATGCATGCGTACAAGTCCTTCCGTTGGTCTCTTACAGCCCCCCTCGCCCAACCTCCCCTGTCTTCCCAATGTAGTTTGACAGTCTGTTCAATGCTTCTTTGCCTCTGTATCTTTTTCCCACCATTTCTTTCCTTTAAAAAGTTTTGCCTTTGCAGACTAGAAATAAACATATAATAACAAAACAAAACAAAACAAAAAAATGTTTGAGTCCCAATTTCAATGTCCAATAGTTCTGAGTCCCCATTTCAATGTCTAACAGTTCCTTATGTGTACATGTCAGCAATGATATCTAAATGGTGGGCACATGGTGGCAATGCAGATCTGAACCTCTCTGGTTTGGTCCTAGGTAACCTGCAGCAGTGCACAGCTGCTGACTGCTCACGTGGCAAGGCGTTGTCAGCATCTTCCATCTCTGGACTGTTTTTTCCTCTTGTCTTCGTGGTTGGAGCACACCTGTCAATTCCTCTCTGTTGCAGGAATCCACCTGGTCTTGGGGTTGTTTTCTGAAAATATACAAATATATTCTCAACCACAAGTTAATAAAGGAATCTTTTCTATATAATTGATTTGGGATTCTTTTTATTTTTGTTTAAACGATTTTCCTTTGTCTTATTTAGACACCATGTGTGTTTTTAATGGCCGTCTTGCTGTTAGCATTACAAATGAAGATTAATTTGGTAAAGTAAAAATTTTCTAGATGTAATTTACTTATAGGATATTTTCCTTACATGATATTGCCCTACTATCCCCCCTTTTTTTATTAATGGAGGTTTTTGTAAATTTTATAATGCAGTCTTGATAACTTTAAATTTTATTTTATTTTATTTTTTTTGCCCACACATATGACTGCTTTAGGTTCATAGCATATTCAGGAATTTTAGCATGAGATGAACTACCAATATAAATTTTAGTTATTACTTTAAGAACAGATTTTTGTCCAGTACAATTAACTTTACTTGAATATTCACTTATTTCAATTAGCCTATTTAAATTAATCTGAAAACTTGATTACTATTTTACTGTCAAATTTAATACTCTACCAACAATCTTAGTTTACCCTGTAAATATTAGTGGGAAGGATTATTTGCATTCTTGAGTGGGCCCTGAGCATTCCAGATGCTAGGCTGAATTTAGATATAGGGCAGCTGCTGTTGGCCAAGTCTCTGTCTGTCACCTGTATCTCGATGTGAGCTGGGCCAAGTCTCTTTCTGTTGCCTGGGTCCCGATCTGAGCTGGGTGTGGAAAGCGCAAAGCAGCCATGGGGGCAGGAGACCTCCCTCAGAAGGGGTGAGGGTTCAAGCCCCTGCAATGTTGGGGGAGTGAGGGTCTGTGCCCTACTTCTGTTGCCCCCCCCAAGTTCTCTCCTGATGGCCCCTCTGTGACTGTGCCTGTCTTAGGTTGTTCCTTCCTTGAGGAATCTTACCCGTCTCTGGCTAACCAGCCATCCTCTGGGGCCAGGCAGGGTGGTGTGAGGTTCTGTTCTGTCTCCTTGGTAGCCAAACTTTAATTCTTTACTCTGAAGGATACTTTGGCTTATATATGTGCTCAGTTTTGTGGATCCCATTTTGTTATAATTAGCATTGGGGGTGAGAAATAAGAACATATGAAGTGCATCTCACTATGGGTCCAGATTTCAAAGGGTCTTATATGGCAAAATATACTATTTAAAATGTATTTTCAGTTACAATAATTTGAAAGCTCATGAATACAGTAAAGAAATGGATTTTCCCCCCAACTAAAGTCCAGCTAAAGTCCATTTTCATTTCTGACCCCTTTCTGTAGCTATGAGTCCATGAAGTCATAGTTTTGTTGAATTCATTTTCTATTATGCTTCCTAGTACAATGTTTTGACCATCTCTGATTATATAGCTCAATTGGAGTGGAGAAAATTACCCTGTAATTTAGGGGAAAAAATTCCCTTTCAAAGCCTGCAGGAATCTGTTCTTCAATTTAGAAAGAAATGTACAGAATCAGCTTGTTTGTATGAGTTATAAGTATTGTCTAGTGTTTTGACCCAGGGTTTCTTGATATATCATTCAACCAAGTATGATTTTATGTCTGTCTCTTTTTCCTTCTCTCTGTGATATGAATTCAAATAAACTCAGAATAGTTTCACTGCCATTGGGTCTGGCCAACCTTCTCTCTCTCTAGTTTTGTTATTCATTTTCAATGTATGTACTCAAGCCATAACTATAATCAATGAGACTCCTACTATAACCTTGCTTAAGAGATGGGTACATTTCTGTCCATATGTTTCAGACTGATTTTTAAAGGTATTTCCATTAAAAAAAAAAGAAAGAAAAAATTATAAATGCATATTAACAACCTGTGTTTATTGGAAATGCCCAAAGGTGTTTGTAAAATTGGGCTTTTATGAGATCAATCTTTCTTCTTTTTATGTCCTACACCTCATTTTCATTGCAAATTGCCTGACTCTTGTGGAAGATTGCTGTTGGGCACACATGTGAAGAGGTTAATTACTACCTTATATCCTACCTATTTCTCTATTTTACAACAGTTAGGCTTTTTCTCTGTTACTCAAGGGAGGTGTGTTAGATAGCTGAGAATGAAACCAAAATCAAAACAAAAAAACACGACTCACCACACAATATAATCACATTCTGGACTTTCGCTATGCTCAAATGGTTGACAACAACCTTTTAACATCAAATGCCAGGCATGGTGTATTTACGAATACCTAAAGCATGCATTCTGTCCAGCGAGGAGATGAGGAGCTCCATGAGAAAAATAAAATTTGAAAATCCAACAGTAGGAATTGGTACCAGACAAAATAGACAGAAATGAGTGAGGGAAGGGGGGTGTTTGACACTTCCTGGGGGACTCAGGAAAGTCTGTCGAGAGGAAGATATAGTGAGATAGGGCTTTTAAAGACAGGGAAAGGGAGGAAAACATTTGAGAAGGAGACAAGAGGATATATAACACTATAAAAGAATGGAACATATAATGTACATATCAGGAACTATATGTTTTTAATATTTTAGGATCTCAAGGCTCCTGGGCCAGTGATAATAAGGGCCACAACATGGCTTATAAAATTTTACTTCTGATCCACCCATATCTACAGAGTAGACCCAGACAAAGAACTAATATCTACTTCCTTGATGTAGTAAAAAGAGCACAGCGTTTGGAATCAAAAATCTTGTGCTCTCACTTGCCTACTGAATTAATGTGGGCAAGTTGTCTTGTAATTTGAACCTTCATTTACTCAACTAAAAATTAAGGACAATATAAAGTAGTAATCTTCTAAGGCTTTTTCATAATTTTGTATGTGTTAAAGAGCTTTAAAATCTGAAAAATTCCATCTACATGAATATCCTTTCATATAGTCATTCATGTCTTTTTAAATATTTGAGGGCTTACTGGGTAACAGGCACGGGTTAACCACAGGGCAATTTATCAGTAAACAAGACATGTAAGACCCCTTCTGTTGTGGAGTTCAGTATTCCCGTTGCTGTAACATTTAATCTGAGATCTGTAAAGATCATAGGGAGAAAGAATTTCAGGCAGAAGAGGCAACAAATAGGAAGATTCAAGTTGGGAGCGATATTGGTATAATATCCACATATACAGACACACACATTCATAGAAGATGAGAGGATGAAGTAACCCTTCAACTGTTAAATCCCCTGGGGAAAGACTGGAAAGTGGAATTTTACACCCAGGACATCCAGTTCTCATAATTGCAGACATAGGACATAATGGGCCAGGAGGCAAGCCGCATATATGCCTTGACTTTAACCTTAACACCTTCTCATCAAAAAAGGAGAAAAATTTTTGTGTGTTGCTTGGATACCTCAGCATTTTAAATTCTGCAGTGTGTTGGTCTCTTGAACCTTGCCTCTTTATGTCTTTTTTTTATCTGTCAGGGTTCTCTGAAGTGAAGAGAGTGTCTGGAAACCAGACAGTGGTCTCCTGGTTTTGCAAACTATGGGTTGACTTCTCTTACTCCTCCTCCTCCTTACACATTTTCTTTTCCTTTCTTCTTACTGGTCCCAGAAGATTTTCATAGACCTGTCATATTGGATCAAGAATGGTAGGCGTGGAGGTGGGTAAGGGGCTAGTGATTAGCAGGGAAACTTATATGCATAGTAGAGGCCCAATGCATGAAATCCGTGCACTTGGGCAGAGGGGTGTCTTTCTGCCTGGCCTGCGCCCTCTCACAGTCCAGGAGCCCTCAAGGGATATCCGAATGATGGCTGTGGAGGCAGAAATGACTCCCTCCACTGCCACTGCACTCCTCAGCAGTGAGCCTGGCTTCTGGATGAGTCATGCTCCCCCTGTGAGAGTACACTAACCACCAGGGGGCAGCTCCTGCATTGAGCATCTGCCCCTGGTGGTCAGGGCGTGTCATAACAGCCAGTGGTTCTGCCGTTTGGTAAATTTGCATATTAGCCTTTTATGATATAGGAATTAGAGGCCCAGTGCACAAAATTCGTGCATGGGGGGCTCCCCTCAGCCCAGCCTGCACCCTCTCCAATCTGGGACCCCTTGGGGGATGTCCAGCTGTCATATATCCCTCTCACAATCCTGGACTGCTAGCTCCTAATCGCTCACCTGCCTGCCTGCCTGGTTGCCTCTTTTACTATTTTCTCAGCTTCCACTATACAACCTTCATAATTTTTAATGTCAATTTTCTCAATTGTAGTAGATGAAGTAGTGTTAAATCATCAGAATTAATGTTAAAAAGGAAAAAAAAATAATAATAAATGTAATTCGCAATCTAGTAACCTTAACTTTATGGTTAAAAATAGACTAATTTAATCCAAATTGAAAAGACTGTTTATAAATGAAACAAATATTTTAACATGTAAATTGCCAAATAATCATTTAAGTATCAATTGCCATATTTTGCTCATATGTTTAATAGTGTCTAGACCAGTGCTGAACAATAAAAATAATAATGGAAGATTCATACAGATTAGCCAAAGAACATATATGCATAACCCATAGACACAAACAACAGTGTGGTAATGGCCAGAGGGAAGGGAAGAGTGAGGGCTAGGTGGAGGTGGGCAAAGGGGGAAGAAATAGGGGACATCTGTAATAGTATCAACATGAAAAATAAAGTTAAAACATTTAGTAGCCACTTTAATATGTAAAAATAAGCATATACAATTAATTATAATGATATGTTTGTATTTAACACAATATATCTAACAAATTTTCATTTTTAATATGTAATCGATATGTAAACATATGAATGAAATATTTTATTTTATTCATAGTAGTTCTTGCATATACAGTATGTATTTTAAGCTTGCAGAACATTTTATTTAAGATGCTAAATTTTCATTAAAAACACTATAACTACATTTATATTTCATAAGATTTACAGTTGAAAAAGTAAACTCACATATCCTAATGTCCCAAACATACTTTAATTTTCCCAATATCTGAACCCTGTCCTCTAATATAAGTTTCTTTTAATATTCATATAAACATTAACAAAACTGGTTTATTTTTAGATGGACTTATCTGACGTTGAAGGAAAAGCATAATAATTGCTATGAAGGAAAGCATCAAAGTTTAATAAGCATATAGGACCTTAGCTTTATCTCAGGTGTCAGGAAAGCCTTCCCTCATGAAATGATATTTTATCTGAAATATGAATAAAGGAGATAAGTAACTAGACAAAACAGAGAGAAGATTCCCCACAGAGGAGAGAGCATAAGAAAGGCCCTGTGGAGGGAGGTCACATGGAGTTCTGTGAAAGCTGAGAGAACTGTGGCTGAAGCACAGAAACCAAGATCACACTGCAGAGATGAGCCTGGGAACTCACATCATTCCATAGGGATGTAGGCCATACTAAATATTTTATCTTCATTCGAAGAGAAATAGTTTAAACAGTTTTAAACAGAGGGTGTGTGCAGTTAATAAATATAGACTTGACATAGATACCTGGATTACAGCAGTGATTGGCACAGATCTTTTTGCTTTAAGACCATGTGTAAATATAATAGCATTAAACTGCCTCTATGTTCCCAATAGGATGTTCAACATATCAACTTGAAAGTTTGCTTTCCTGACTTCATTTTGAACCTGAATCATTAAAACCAAACTCTCCTGTCCTCTAAACAGCCATTCTGTAAGTGGCAAAGTGCGCTCAAGTTAGAAATATCCCCTTCTTAGTACTCAATACTCACTTGAGTTCAGATACCAACTTTTATTCACCCTGAACATAACTGATAGGGAATATTTCCATAGCAACAATGTAAAAGGTACTATTTTCCGTCCTTTATTTCTATTAAGTAACTCCATCTTCCAACCACCCTAGGAGGTAGGTAATATAGTTCTCATTTTCCATCGGGTGACCTTAGCATGCTGATGGCTATGTCCATCCACCTGTCCCAGATTAGAAGGTGAGCCTCACTCTCTGACACTGTGACCGTTTTCAGCAGTGGGAATCCACAATGCACAGTCCTTCCTGTCTCTCTCCCTCAAGGTGGAGCATATTTATGTTCTATAGGGTAACGTATACCCTATAGAACAATGGCATGGTCCTAAGTCCATGTTTCATGCAATACATTGTAGGGGAGGAACAGATTTTTTTTCTTTGCTCAAGGTTCTTCTGGCTGGTCTAATAATCATAGACATGAGACAGAGTAGCAAGAGGAAATACCAAAGTTAATACATACGTATGTATGGGAACCCCCATATGTGAGAGTGTCAGAGATCCCAGAGTTCAGAGATCGAAAGGGAACATGAGTATAAAAGCTATCCCAAGGTAAGGAGGAGGTAAGGTGCCTTTGGTACTTCAAAAGGTCATTGCAGAATGATAAGATCAGATGGTTTTGTTTTTATACTTTATTGGGGTGACAATGGTCAACAAAGTTATACAGGTTTCAATTCTACAACACATTATCTGTAAACTGTATTGTGTATTCACCACCCCAAGTCATCTCTGTCCATCACCCATTATCCCCCTTTACCCTCCTCCACCTCCCCCAACTCCTCCCCCCAGCAATCACCACAGTGGCATCTGTATGTTAGAGCAGATGTTTAGTAAATAGAAGTTTGGGTTGCCATATAAGTGGCTCAAAAAGAGATTATATGGGCAAGGTTTTTTAATTCAAATTCTTCCAGGCAGTCAAAGGAGGGACAGAGGTTTCTCTTGAACTTGAAGCCAAAATTGCCTTAACTCAAAATAATCCACATACCACTGAGGCACATCTTGGGTTGTCTCATTCTGAACCCCCGCAGCGTAGATAAGTAAAGCAGTAGATAAAGATATAAACTCCCTGCCCAGCTGAAGTGGCTCAGTGGTTGAGTGGCGACCTATGAACCAGGAGGCCATGGTTCAATTCTCAGGCAGGGCACATAGCTGGTTTTCAACTTCAGTCCTCAGTCTGGGGCATGCAGAAGGCAGCCAATCGATAATTCTCTCTCATCATTGATGTTTCTGTCTCCCTCTCCCTCTCCCTTCTTCTCTGAAATCAATAAAAAATAAAATATCAAATAAAAGATATAAACTCCATTAGGGATGTATTTAACCAGGCAAATGCCTCAGGATATAGGCCAGCTGGTAGAGCCAGTCCTCAGATGAGAATAGGAAATATAAAATTAGATATCCACTTAGTTCTTCAATGACTTCTCTCTTAAAGTCCAGGGCTTGAAAGGAAAATTAGATGGCGATATTCCATCAAAAGCAGCTTAAAGTCCCCTGGTTAAGCTTAAGGAAGCACCAAAGGCACTAAAATAAAAATAATTACAAGTAGAATGGTTTTAAGCGTAGGCATAGTTAAGTACAGAATGATTGTTTGAGAATTACTCAGGGATTATGTGCCGGCTGGAAAACAGGCTACAAGGTCACAGGGTTGTAATCTGCTCTCAGATCCTTTCTCTGCACTGACTTTGTGTTTTCAAGTTTCTCTTTTCAAAGAGAGACTTATGGAAACTCATTAGCAGCTCTGGTGGAAGTCAAGAGTCTGACAAAACTTTGTTCAATCCTTGCTGTTCCATACAAAACTGTGACCTTGCACTGGTGTTTCAGCCTCTTAATACCGCCAACCTTCAAAAGGGTTGATTAATATATATATATATATATATATATATATAATAACTGCCTTGAAAAGTTGTGACATTTAAGTGAGATATTATTAAATATCTGGAATATAAGTGCTCACTGATAAATGAATGATTGAATAATTGCATGTTATTTCTTTACTCTTCAATTCCACGTTGTGCATAGGTAGAGGTTGAGACAAAATTTTGGAGAATGGTAAAGAAAACAAGTAACACTGTGGAAAGCCATCATTTTGACTCATTTTTCTTGGGCATTGCTATCTTAAGTTCCAAGCTATGGAATTTTAAATAGCATGTTTATTTTTTTTAAGAACAATATTATGTCCAAATGCAGCCTGTCATATTCAGGTACTTAAATCTAGGAAGGACCCTGACACAATATTTTGCATGTACTTCGTGGCTTGAATAAAATGTGTAATTTTTCTTTAACAGCAAGTAGCTGGTTTTTGGATTCTGTCCCATGTCTACTTTTGGCTTCTAGGCTGAAATTTGTAAGCACAAATCTACCTTCCATCAGGTAAAATTATAGTTATTATGTGGCATTAGAAAAAAAAAAATCCAACTATTTTCAGCTAAAAATGTATACCAATTTCTAATAGCTCTTGTATCTTTATATAAGATATTTCCCCATTTTGGATTTATATTCCTACTGCATAAACCCAAACCCAAAGTTTACTTAAGGATCTGCTTCCCCAGAAGGAACTGGCTTATACTAATGAGAAGGAGCACGTTCTGGTTGGTTTTGGTTGGATTAGAAATCATATACTGCTTTCCTTGGACATAATAAAAGGAGAACTTTCATGAGTAGTGGGATACTTAACTTTGTCCTTAACCTGCTGCTTGGCATGACTGACTGATGGAATTCAGCTCCCTTTGAAAATGAACAGAGCTGGCTGAAGTTAATGACATTTTCTTAAGAGAGAAAAGGTCTTGAAATTTTCTTTTCTCCCAAGGATGACATTTTCACTTCCTTTGGGATAAGATAATTTTCAGCAGTAATCATTACTCTGTTGATCCAAAAGCTCACAGCATTTTAGCTAAGTCTCCCCCGACCCCTTGCTAACAAGTACAAAAGATTCACCTACTATTATATACAAAGTATTGAAGTAAAGTCAAAAGTCAAAACTCTGATAAAGAAGTAGAAACTTAGAGGCCACTTTGTCTAATGTCTCCATTGAAGTTTGAATTGTCCAGAACCGTGGTCGGCAAACTGTGGCTCGGGAGCCACATGCAGCCCTTTGGCCCCTTGAATGTGGCTCTTCCACAAAATACCATGGCCTGGGGCGAGTCTATTTGGAAGAAGTGGTGTTAGAAGACGTTTAAGTTTAAAAAATTTGGCTCTCAAAAGAAATTTCAGTCATTGTACTGTTGATATTTGGCTCTGTTGACTGAGTTTGCCGACTACTCGTCCAGAACACCTAGAGGCTTTCCTTCCCCTACTTCCTTTTTTTTTTTTTTACTTGATTTTTATAGTTGACACTATTACAGATGTCCCCATCTCCCCCTTTTGCCTACCTCCCCCCAGCCTCTTAGGCCATTCGTGTCCCTACCCCTTCCCTCAATGTAACCTATCTGAAAATACTATGAAGTCTATAAATGTAAAATGTAATATAACATGTGTTATATAAGCATTTAAGCATGATTTCCACTAACATGTATATTGACCTGAAATATGTCCTTTGATATTCTGTTGTACATACCTATGAAGAGCCTGAAACCAGTTTTCAAACTTATTTGGAGAGTTTTGGGAAAAACAAAACAAAACAAAAAAATACAACACAAACTTCCTCCTTGAGGATTCCAATCTAGGAGGACCTTGGCCCACCTTTCCTGGATAAACACATCCAGCCCAAAGCCTCAGAGTCCTAGTGACTAAGCTTCCATTCTGATAATGGCTGCGCCTAGATAGCAGACTCAGAGGTGAAGGTGAGACAGGGCTGGCCTATACAGCTTTAAATGTCGTGCTCTGGAGTATAGTCTTTTCTGTCATGTGGGGGTAATTATGAAGAGAACGGCGTCCAAAAGTGTAAAGAGAGTATGCCATGAGAAAAGGCTCATTTAGGAATTAGTTATCCTGAAAAAAAAAAAATGTTACTGCGGCACAGGGAAAGAGCAGATTGCTGACTTGAGGCTTGTTAACAAGAATCTTCTGTAGAGACGCCGAAGAGCATGCCCCCCAACTAATGAATATTGTAGCAGGGAAATGGCATGACAGGTTCCTTCTTGTTCCAATTGAGCCTGTTTCTGCAAGAACAAAAGGTCAGCTGTGCTAAAGATTCTGAGAGAAGCATAGTTTGGACATGCCTTTCCGTGCACAAGATTTCGATGGCTGCTATGGAATTGATTTCTTATGCCAAGGCCAGATGGTGGCAAAAAAAAAAAAAAAAAATAGTCAGAATATGTCATTCTATTTACCAAAAAGGATTCCGAATAAAATCACCCTCAAGAGAAGAGGTGGCTCTTCAGTGAACCACAGAGGTAACCCTTTAGTTAAGGATAAAATTGGGTCCTGCCAGTGTGGCTTAATGGTTGAGCATCAACCTATGAACCAAGAGGTCACCAGTTTGATTCCTGATCTGGGCACATGCCTGGGTTGTTGGCCTGATCCCCAGTAAGGGGTATGCAGCAGCCAACTGATGTTTTGATTTCTCTATCCCTTTCCTTCCCTCTCTCTCTAAAATCAATAAAAACATATTTAAAAAAATAATAATAGAATTGGTTCAGTGAAATGATGATCGATCTACAATGAATACTTCTTTGCACCAAAGAGAACTTTCAAATAATAAATACATTATTATTTAAATCAAACATATTTGGAAAAAAATCACTTTTAATATCCAACTTCTTTCTGGCATTCTGAAGAGATTTTTTTCCTCTACTTTGAGTATTGTGTGTGCATATGTGTGTAAGTGAACATAATATGGAATATCATTGCTTCTTAAGAAAGTTTTTAAAAGAGAAAAAGATAAATAAATAGCTCCATCACTCTTCGCTTCCAAAAGTGGTGACTATATTGTCCCTGACAGAAACCTTTTTTTATTTTACTTATGTCAATGCATCATATTTTCATGTTGCTGAGTGCAAATAAATCTTTAACCTAGGTTATATTTAAAATTGCAATTGTTTCCTTATGCTTATAAAAATCTAGGAAACTTCAATCAAAGATCTTACATGCATACTAGTGGCCCAGTATACAAATTCGTACATATTGAAAGGAAATTAATTAGAAGAAATAGTTTAATATCACTATGTGCCCTTTCTCTACAATAGAAGTATCAACCAAATTCACAATCAACAATGACAGATTGAAACACACGGGTGCGGTTGGCGCCAGTGAGAGCTTTATATGTGTCGCGCATGTTCGAGTCAACTTAGCCATATATATATATATATATATATATATATATATATATATATATATATATATATATGTATGTGATAAACTTGCTTAATTAGACCTGCTTTCTGATTTAGCTAAACTTTTTCCAGCCTGTGAAGCACCCCAACTTCTCTTTCAGGTAATTGTCAGCAACACAGCAGTAAATATCAACACAAAGCAGATTATTATTGTAGATCACTCAGGGAGAACAAAGGGTAAAATATTTAACTGCAGCAATGTTTGACTATAATCTGCACAGTGAGAAAACCTGAAAGCATTTTCAAGTTCTGCCATTTCTTTCTTCTTTTCAGTCGGGTCAAGTTTCTAAACTTTCTAAATCTCCATTTTCCGGCTAATGAAAAGAAAATAGGATTCCACCAAGTCTCCTAGCTACCTACTCCAGGACTTCTGAGGATCAATTGAGATGAGGCACAGGAAAATGCTTCACAAACATTTGGTTACGGTGTAAAATGTTTCCACCTGGCTATAAAGCAAGTCAGGTTCCTGAGCTGAAGAAACTCTAAGGAGGCTAGTTGCTAGGGAGAGGAAGTTGGGCATTTCTACATGACATCATTACACGGCGCCCACAGCCACCATTTCCGGGCTGGCCATAGGGTCTTGGCAGTGTTGGCTGCAATTTAGTGGGCTGTTGCTCCAGGATGGTGGAAGGGCCTGTGTCCCACTTGGGGGAAGCAGAGTGTTGCTTTGTCAGGGCTAGGTCCACGCTGCTGTTTCTCTGTAAGTGCCCAATGTACATCACGGCAGCTCCTGCATTGAGCATCTGCCCTCTGTTGGTCAGTGCATGTCATAGTGACCGGTCGAACAGGTGGAGGGATACTTATCATATTAGCCTTTTATATAGAGAGATATACCCATAAACCATGGACACAGGCAATAGGGTGGTGAAGGCCTGGGGCGGGAGGCAGGGATAGACTAGAGGGGGTCAATGGGGGAAAAAGAGGGACATATATAATACTTTCAACATTAAAGATTTAAATTAAAAAAAAAATGCCTCTAGGAAACTAATCTCCCTATATTCATGTCTTAAAAGCTTAACAGATTATTTATCTTCTGGAAGCTATGTGCCATGATTATGTGTGTTAAACTGAATTATTACTAATTGTACACCTTAAACTCACATTTACTAAAGAAAAAACAATGAAAGGGCTGAGTATTTTAACTAACTTTTCTACATTGTTTTTCTTATGACTTTCAGAAGAGTTATTGACCTTCAGTTGTTCATCTTTTCCCTTATTGTGATAAGATCTTGGACCAGAAACTTGAAGTCCCTAACTTTACTTCTAATCTTACTCTATAATTATATGTTTGGAAGGAATATATAGCTACATTTTTAAAATATACTTTTCTGTCTTACAATCTTCATTTTTATTGAAGCAGTTATTAATTTATATTTAATATAATAATTATGTTTTGGGCTTATACAGTTATCTAAATTTTCATTTTCTCTCAGTCTCACCTTTAGTTTTTCTTGTAGTAAAATTTACTTTTTTTCTACCATTTAATATCCCTATTAGCTTCTTAAATTTCCATATTTTGCTCTAGTTTTATTATTATTATTATTATTTAGAATTATACTGTATATTTTTTTACTCTTTGGGGTCCAGTAAAAATTAGTATTTTTTTGTTTGCCATTAACCAGAAAATATCAAAGTTTTGGACATTTAAGGTCCGTTTAAAGCTCTTCCTTTTTAGTTAATTGTGTCGTGTATTTTATATCACCTATAGTTCTACCCACTTCTTGGCTCTTTCTCTGAAGTCTTTGCTAAGTCATATTTATTCCACACAAAGCAAGGCATTTAGGAGATGAAACTAAAGTAACCACATAGAGGTTGAAAAGCTAAGCAATTTCCAGCAGTAACCTGCTATTGGGGCAATATTGAAGGAATTCAGAGCCCACTAGGGATGAGGAGACCTGATAAACACCCCAGTTACTCAAGTGTGACATTGAACTGCCTAAGTACAAGTTTTGGTAAGCATGAACTAGACCCATCTTTCAAATTCTGACACCCAACTTTGAATTAGCTGAAAGCTCAACTCCAATAAGTATATAAATATAGTGTTATTCTATAAGATAAGACAAATGTGACAGAGCCTCTTCAATTTTCATACACAATATTCAGTAATAATTTTTTTTAATTGGGAAAAGGACTAAGAAATAAAGAGATCAAGAGGTGACCCAGATGTTTCAGTAAATCACTCAGGTAAAAAGTATGTCATTGTGAGCAGGTCTGAGAATATACTTGTTTAAATTTATGCAAGATTTCCCTCTTTTATAAAAATACTACAGGCCTGGTGCACAAATTCCTGCATGGGTGGGCCCTCTGAGTGGCCTGCAGGGATTGGGCCGAAACCCACAGTCCAACACCACCTGCAGATCCTACTTGCTGCTCCCACTCTTCTCTGCCCCGCTGTGCCTGCCATGGGCTTTCGCCTAATCAGTTCTGATCAGGAGAGGCTCCCACTGCTGCAGCAGCACTGGCCAGTCATGAGCCCTACGGAATGGTGCTCCTGCAGGATTGGGCTGAAGTCGGCTCTCTGACATCCCCCGAGGGGTCCTAGATTGCTAGAGGGTGCAGGCCAGGCTGAGGGACCCCACCAGTGCATGATCAGGCCGGGGAGGGACCGCAGGAGGGCTCCAGGGTGTGTCCAGCCCATCTTGCTTAGTCCCCATTGGCCAGACCCCAGCAGCAAGCTAACCTACCATTCAGAGCATCTGCCCCCTGGTGGTCAGTGCATGACATAGCAAGCAGTTGAGCAGCCTTAGCATTAGCATACTAGAGGCCTAGTGCAGCAGGAGAGGGCAGTTGGGGGGGGGGACCAGGCCTGCAAGGGAGGGTAGTTGGGGGGGGTGGCAGGACTGCAGGGGAGGACAGTTGGGGGAGACCCAGGCCTGCAGGGGAGGGCAGTTGGTGGGAACCAGGCCTGCAGGGTACAGCAGTTGGGGGGGACCAGGCCTGCAGGGGAGGGCAGTTGGGGTGAGGGGACCAGGCCTGCAGGGGAGAGCAGTGGGGGGGGGGACCAGGACAGCAAGGGAGGGCTGTTTGGGGGGACCAGGCCTGCAGGGGAGGGCAGTTGGGGGCAACCAGGCCTGCGGGGGAGGACAATTGGGGGGGACAGACTTGCAGGGGAGGGCAGTTAGGGGTGACCAGGTCAGCAAGGGAGGGCAGTTAGGGGTGACCAGGCCTACAGGGGAAGACAGTTAGGGGCGACCAGACTGGCAAGGGAGGGCAGATGGGGGGACCAGGCCTGCAGGGGAGGGCAGATGGGGAGGATCTGGCCTGCAGGGGATCATATCTGCAGGGGAGGACAGTTTCGGGGGACCAGGCCTGCAGGGTCTTATGCCATTATGAGCTGAGGAATTGAGATTCTATTTGTATAAATTACCCACATATTTTTCAAAACCTAAGTTATTAAAAAAATATACTACCACAAAATATTCTGGTAGTATATATAAAAATCCTTAAGAATCCCTATGATTTTTTTTTTACTTAGAAATATCACACTTAGAAAATAAGGTGAAACAGAAACACAGATTTGAAGATAAATGTTGCCTACTGTGTTTGAATTTGCTAAAATCAGAATCAACCTAAATCTTCAACAAGAAACAAACTACAGTGTATCCATGTAATGTCATAAAATGGATCCAGGACAATATATACATTAAAGAATGTTTCTTTTAAAAATAAATACCGAGCCTGGCAGGTGTTGCTCAGTGGTTGAGCATTGACCTTTGAACCAGGAGGTCATAGTTCGATTCCAGGTCAGGGCACTTGCCCAGGTTGGAGGATTGATCACCAGTGAGGGAGGTGGTGCGGGAGGGGTGTTGCAGGAAGCATCCAATCAATGATTCTCTCTCATCATTGATGCTCTTCTCTCTCTCTGTCTCTCTCTCTATCTCTGTCTCTCTATCCCCCCTTCCTCTCTGAAATAAATAAAAACATATATTTAAAAATTTTATAAAAATAAATAAAACATAAAACCTATGTATTAATATTTAGTGAGCAAAGCAAAATAAATTATTAACATCATTTAGTAACATCACTAGTCATTGCTCAGTAGCTTTGTGCAAGAAAGGTCATATGGCCTTAGGACAATAGAGAAATCTATTTGTAGTTTCTCAGGGTGGAGAAAACATAGCTGTTTTGCACTCTTACAGTCAGAGTGCCAGAGAGCTGTATCTAGAGCATTTGAACCAAAGCCTGTAGTCTGTAGCCATAGATTAAAACAGTGCCAGCACAGATTAGATCTTCTTGGATAAAAGTACGTGTCCATTAATCATGAGACCCACATCATTTTAAGTTACCTGGAGGTCATTTTTAGCCATTAAACATACAGAAAAACGAAGGCTTGCAAGCTCTTCAAGGGCCAAAAGAAAAATTAGGGCACCAAACTTGAAAATAGGGCAATGGCTTAATGTGTAAATGCAGGATGAAATATCTAACATACATAATTTTATAGCAATCAGGCAACTGCAACTTATCACTAAGTTACATTTAACTTAAGATAGAAGTGTAGTTAATATGGTTGTTACACTATAAGGTAGAGCCAAGTGGAGTGTCTGCTAATTATAAGTATACAGAACAAATGTATGCGTTGATTCAGTGTAGGCTCAGTTATTCCTAATGAGTAAGTTACTTGCCATGTGATAAAGAGTGGTATATAGTATCCTCCCTTATCCGTGGTTTCACTTTTTGTGGTTTCAGTTACCCATGGTCAACTGTGGTCTGAAAACATTAGATAGAAAAATAAAGTAATAAAGAATTCATAAGTTTTAAATTGTGTGCTGGTTTGAGCAACATGGTGAAATCTCATGCCGTCCTGCTTCATCCCACTCCAGACGTTAATCTTCCTTTTGTCAGCATATCCACACTGTACAATAAGGTATGTGGGAGAGAGAGACAGACAGACAGACAGAGAAAGAGACAACATTCACATAACTTTTATTATATTGTTATAATTTTTCTATTTTATTATTAACTAGAGACCCAGTCCATGAAATTCGTGCACAGGCAGTCAGACATCCCTCTCACAATCCAGTACTGCTGGCTCCCAACTGCTTGCCTTCCTTCCTTCCTGATTGCCCCTAACTGCTTCTGCCTGCCAGCCTGATCACCCCCTAACCACTCCCCTACCAGCCTGATTGCTGCCTAACTGCTCCCCTGCCAGCCTGATTGCCCCTAACTGCCCTCCACTGCAGGCCTGGGTCCCCCACAACTGCCCATCCCTCCAGGCCCGATCATCCCCAACTTCCCTCCTTTGCCAGCCTGGTCACCCCTACCTGCCCTCCCCTGCAGGCTTGATTGCCCCTAACTGCCCTCCCTTGCAGGCCTGGCCCCTCCCAACTGCCCTCCTCTGCTGGCCATTTTGTGGTGGCCATCTTGTGTCCACCTGGGGACAGCCATCTCATGGGGGAAGCCATCTTGTGTGTTGGAGTGACAGTCAATTTGCATATTACTCTTTTATTAGATAGGATAGAGGCCTGGTGCACGGGTGGGGGACAGCTGGTTTGCCCTGAAGGGTGTCCTGGATCAGGGTGGGGGTTTTCTTGGGGCATGGGGCAGCCTGGGCGAGGGGCCTATGGTGATTTGCCAGCCGGCCACACCCCCCAGTGACCCAAGTGGAAGCCCTGGTATCTGGGATTTACTTATCTTCTAAAATTGAAACTTTGTAGCCTTGAGTGGAGGCCAGGGCCAGCCAGGAAGCTTGGCTTCCTCCATTGCTGGGGGCAACCCAAACCTCCTGCTCTCTCCAGCTCTGTGGCTGCTGCCATTTTTTGTTGGGATTTATTTATCTGCTATAATTGAAACTTTGTAGCCTTGAGCGGAGGCCAGGGCTGGCCAGAGCAGGCGGGAAGCTTGGCTTCCTCCATTACCGGGGAAACCAAAGCCTCCTGCTCACTCAGTGGCTGCATCCATCTTGGTTGAGTTGATTTGCATACTTGCTCCTGATTGGTTGGTGGGTGTGGCTTGTGGGCATAGCAGAGGTATGGTCAATTTGCATGTTTCTCTTTTATTAGTGTAGATTATTGTTACTCTCTTACTGTACATAATTTTAATTAAATTTATTGGGGTGACATTGGTCAACATGATCATATAGGTTTTAGGTATGGGTTTCTATGTGCATATAATTGATAAATTGAACTTTACTATAGGTATGTATGTATAGTAAAATTATAGAATACATAGGTTTTGGTAATACCTGTGGTTTCAGGCATCCACTGGGAGTCTTGGAACAAATTTACAAAGAATAAGGGTGACTACCATATTCAGGTTCTTGGATTGGGTAGATAGATGCTTTGTAACTATAAGAGACAAGGTGTTTTGATGCCAGTAGATTATTGTAGTTGAACAGCCTCCTTATAAATTTTCACTGAAGTTAAATTTCCAGCAGCAATGGCTCCCAAATGTTACATGGGAAGAAAAGAGAAAAATATACACAAAAATATATACAAAAACTAGTAAGACAGCCCTCACTTTGCACAGTAGTATAGAACCATAAAAGTATCCATGTAAGTAGAAAGTACGAAGTGATCTTAAAAATTAATTGGAAAAATTATGATTGTTCTGTAATCTTTAAATTTTTCCCTAAACCTTTCAAACCTCTCACTGTCAGTTGCAGATGTATGGGGATATCAAAATAAAATAGTAAATGTGAGGTTTATTTAGTGTTCTGTAAGTAAAACAATAAAAATTTATTTATTCAAATATTTTCTTGCTCGGTAAAAACTTAACAGAAGTAGTTTGCATAGTGCTTGCTTTCCTCTTACCATATAGCTCACCATATAGAGTATATTATAAACCTATGTTTGGATCGTCTTTCAGCACTTTATCTTTTGTACTTTCATTGCCATGACATATCTCTGAGAGTTCTTTTAGAGAGGAAGGAAGAGGAAGAGAGAGATAGAAACGTCAATGATGAGAGAATCATTGATTCGCTGCCTCCTGCATGCCCCCCACCGGGGATCGAGCCTGCAACCCTGGCATGTGCCCTTGACTGGAATCAAACCTGGGACCCTTCAGTCGGCAGGCTGACGCTCTATCCACCGAGCCAAACTGGCTAGAGTGAGAGTTCTTTTAAATATGTTTTTTAATTGATTTTTTAGAGAGAGAAGACAGGAGAGAGATACATGGAGAGAAACATCAATGAGAAGAAACATCATTGATCAGTTGCCTCCTGCATGCCCCCTAATGAGGCCTGAGCCTGAAACCCAGGCATGTACCCTGACTGGGAAATGAACCAGTGACCTCTTGGTTCCTTGGTGGATACTCAACTGCTGAGCTACACAAGCCAGACAAGAGTTCCTTTAATAGAAAAATTTTACCAGTGTCTTTCCGCAGGGTCATCTTGATATTTTTTTCTTACTTACGTCAATAACTTTTTTTTCTCACTAAATTCCTATGCTGTATACCCAGAGTCTCTTGAACAGTGACAATGTCAATGTTCCCAAGGTCAGCTCTTCATTCTATAACTTCATGTGTGTTCAGTCCAAATCCCACAGATTATCTGTACAGCGTGGTAAATGCTTCTGCCATGTTGTGTGCATGCTATTCATTGCTTCCTCCCATGAGGCTGTTAGCTTTTCTGTTACCCTTTCACAGGTTCCATTCACATCCAGTGTTATTTCCATTATCATCACTTTTTTCCTTTACACACCTCCATCTCTGCTGGATAATTCTCGCTTTCGATGGCCCAATTTTGTAAAACATCACCTGGGTTCATAATAGGGAGACAAGGAAGTAATGTAACTATGTGCTTTGCTTTCTGTGTGTGACGTGGAAGTGGTTGTGTGTTGATTGACCAATCTTTGTGACTTATCGCTGTTCATGATGCCCATTTATTCATGGAGTGATTTGTGGACTCAAGAACTAACTTTTTCACGCCTGCTCCCAGTTAATGTACCATGGAAACTGGCATTTGAGATGTGTTGTTGGGGAACTAGTGTTACTTCATAAACATTATCGCTGAAAGTGGTGCCTATTGAAACACAATGCAGGCACTGCCTTTAGTTAGTTCTCAGTGGCAGGACCTGACTGATTATCATCTTCATATTTATATGAGAATACACCATACATTTGTTCCAAATTGGGAACTAAATATTTACTTAAGAAGAAAAGAAGTCCACTACCAAAAATAAATAAAAAAATCCTTGGACAACTGATTCCATGCTATTTTTTAAAATAACCTTGGTCAAATCTTACCATTTACAACATCCAAAGACCTCGTCTTAGGAAATCTGACCTATAGCTCAAAAGCATAGGCTTTGGAATCTGACATATGCTCTCCAAATCACTTATGTGGTTTTCTTTTCTATGGTTGGTTTCCTAATTTACTTTTTATGGTTGGTATGAGGGTGCAATGAAATTACAAATGGATGGTGACAGCATAGTACCTCACTCATAGTAAGTATTTGATATACACCATTGAACATATCCTAGAAAATAAATATCAAGAGAAATATTTCAACATCCCATCTCCTCATTTGGTTGTGCAGTGGCTTTTACAAAGCAAAAATGAAAGGACTTCTCTCACTAGGCATGTGAGAAATCACCACTACAATAAAAAGCCCTGGCTCTCATACAAAAATCCCCTTGGCAGCTCTTCTGACTCTCTGAGAAATTCAATAAAAAGGTCTTCCAAGTTATGTTAGTTTAGTCATCAAAAACAATCTAATAGAGCTCCAAAGCACCCTGCAGAAATTAATCTGTGTGTGTATTGTATCAGCCACATGAACAGGAGGCCGTACGGAGCTGCCACGAAGCAGGCAAGCAATTCTTGAGAGATACCACATGACAGTAATGCTAACAGAGATATCCCCTTTCTTCTGTAGTTTAAATGCTACTGAATACCAGCTGGTAAATGCCACAGTGGCCGCATTCTCTGACACCTTTATGAACTGGGTATCCATTCAATTTTTTGAACCATGTGGGTTATATACACTGTGTGGTTTAATATGGGAAACAGGGCCAATAAGACACTGCCCCTTCTTCTCTATGAGCTCAAGATTAATAGGGAATACTGTTATGCAAGTAATACCTAATATAAGGCAAATATGGAAACATCCTATGTCGATATCAAGCAAGAATTTAAGAATTCTCACTGAAAGGGTCTCCTTCAGAGTGAGAGAAAACAGAGGGAAAGTAGGATTTGAATGAGCTTCAGTAAGTGAATGGCAGAGAAAAGTAGAAAGGACTAGGAGAACAGTGTGAGTGAAGCTCTTGGAGGAATCAAGATTTAGTGTCTGGTCTAGAATTGGCCCAGTGTGGTATGGATGGGGTTTCAGTGACACAGCAGAGAGAGGATATAAGGATTATAGTCCTAGAAACAAATGTACATTAGTCATTAAACATTCATGCACTGGTGACAGACAGACTTATGTCTCAGCACTAAAATACCACTGCCCTGGCCAAGGTGGCTGTTCATTGATCATCGTCCCATGCACCAAAAGGTTGCTGGTTCCATTCCCAGTAGGGACACATGCCTGGGTTGAGAAGGCTTTATCCCCAGGAGAAGGTGTACAGGAGGCAGCTAAAAATGTTATGCTCTCACATGGATATTTCTCTCTCTCTCTTTCACTTCCCCTTCCTCTCTCTCTCTCTCAAAAAAAAATCAATTAAAAATCTTTAAATAAATAAATAAATACCACTAATGGTATTATGATTTTTCTAAAATATATTCCACGGTATATCCCAAATATTTTATGATAGATTCTATGATCACTCCATAGATAATGTAGTTTGGTTGTGCTTGATAATTACTAAGGATTATCAAGTTAATACAAATATCTACTCTTCTTTGAATGACTTTCATGTGCCAGATACTTTTTTAAAGCACTTTATAAGTATAATCTCATTTTATAATTAAAAATCATGGATTGTGTAAAATTATAATCTCCATTTTACATATCAAAAAGCTGAGATTTAAGAAAAAAGTCCTTGCCTAACACTCATATATGGAGTAAATCTTGGAGATTAAATTCAAATTCAAGCCTCCATGGGTGTGACATAAAAACAAACAAAAGAGCTCTGGCCCATTTGGCTCAGTGGATAGAGCGTCGGCCTGTGAACTCAAGGGTCCCAGGTTGGATTCCGGTCAAGGGCATATACCTTGGTTGCAGGCACATCCCCGGTGGGGGGGTATGCAGGAGGCAGCTGGTTGGTGTTTCTCTCTCATCAATGTTTCTGGCTCTTATCCCTCTCCCTTCCTCTCTGTAAAAAATCAATAAAATATATTTTACAAAAACCAACAACAACAACAAATAAACAAACAAACAAAAGAGGCAAAGGAAGAGTACCAAATATTGCAAGATCCCATCCCTAAGTCATGCATGGTTATCTCTGCCATTTAGAAGATTCTTTACCTGGAAAAGCAACACAAACTCAAGAAAGACTAGTAATTCATGAAATAGATTGATGTCAACTTTCAACGAGTCAACAATTGCTTCTAATGTTGTAGCAAGAAAGATCTTTACGAGGTTGAGTCTAAGTAAGAAATTGAAAGAATAGTAATTTTGACTTCAATTTCTTAGAACAGTGAGCAAAGTGCCAGATAAAATAATGCTTAGAGATCAACATTGTCTACCTTAATTTTTCTAACTACAGAGAAAATATTTTGGGTCATGGAGGCAAGAGCAAAACCTGTTTTAACATCTATTTTATCAGGAACAATGAGAGACACTTATGGGACTCTCAGCTATTTTGTTTGTTTGTTTGCATGAGTAGATATACTCAATAAGGAGCAAATTGTTCTTTCTGTAATAATATATTTGTCATGTTAACTTTTAAAGAAGGCTTCATTGAAATATAATTGATCCACAAAGAACTGCACATATTTAATGTGTACAATTTGATGAGCTTGCGCAAAAAAAATTTACTGTGACATCATCACCACAAACAAAGGAACAGATAAATCCACCACCTCCCAAAGCTTCCTTGTGTCCCTTTGATTCTGTGGGAAAGGGCAGAGGTGTTCCATGGGTATCGTGTTTTAGTTATGCGGGAGGGATACGTTCTAGAAATATGCTGTGCACTTTAGTGCCTATAATCTCCGTGACTTCTGAAGATGCAAATTCTTCTCAGAGGCGTTAATGTGTGAACTACATAATGAACACCAAGTAGCTAATGTCACTGCCATCATTTCTCAGTAAAATTGGAGATCCTGAAGCCACACAAAAGGAATTACCTGGTGAAGCGGAATGCAACTCTGGATGTAGTGTTACCTGTCACTTCTTTGGCAGCCTTGGGAATTTTCTGTTATCTGTGAAACAGGACAAGCAGGCGGAATGT
This sequence comes from Corynorhinus townsendii, assembly GCA_026230045.1. NCBI lineage: Eukaryota > Metazoa > Chordata > Mammalia > Chiroptera > Vespertilionidae > Corynorhinus > Corynorhinus townsendii. Next base: position 11,108,200 of record JAPDVU010000011.1, on the reverse strand, counting down.
AAACTCCTTCTTATACAGGTCCGGATGCTTACAAATCCAGTTCCTAAACTGGATACAACCTGCCTGGCCTCCTGCTTTAATAGAACCACTTAGTTGGATTGTTTCTTTAATAGTGAGAACAATCCTGTAAAACTTTGCATCCTGCTGTGTCCATTGCAAACACTTCCTGTTTTCCCTCTGAAAGGAACATTGAGAAAATTGGACTTTAGGTTTAATGCCCTTTAGAACATATTTCTTCTCATCTTTTTTCTTGATAACTATTTTAGAGCTATTTAATATACCATGAACCAATAATTATTAGTATCCATTTTACTGTTACACAGTGCCTAGGAAGTAAAATGGTTGCATGCCCCTGGTTTGAGAATGTTTTTACTAGTGGTTTTAACAACTTTTGAGTAGTTTCACAATTTAATTACTTTTAAGAGGATAAAACATAATACTGAATGAGAGGTACACTGAAGTATTAACTTGGGGGAAGTTAACACTTGAAGTGACAAAGTAACTGAAAATAAATAATACTTAGTAGTTACTCTCAAGTGGAGTGGTATCCAACTTCTGGCATTGGTTATCTGTGAGCTTCATAGGAAGCAGCCTCCAGAAGGTATTGGAGTGTCTGAGGATGAGGCTTCCCTTTTCCTTTCAGTGCAAAAATGAGCCAGAGCCCCCAAGGTGTCTGTGCTCTGGGAACCGCCCAGTGTTCCATCACAGAGCCATCTGCAGGAGCCTTTCTGAATCCTTAACAACAGATTTTCATCTTACTCTGCCACTAATTTATTTTTCTGTTGTTTCTTATTTCCATTTTTGTCCTCTTTTGATATTCTCTCTAGTAGTCATGTAAAAGATACTCAATGAAAAGAAGTTGTCATCACTGCTTTGAGTTACCAGTGCTCCCTGTCCTGTCCTGTAACCCTTCAGCATTTACTAACTCGGTGGCACACAGGGCTGACTTCTGGCTCCCAGCAACAGCATCTTCTCCCCTTGGAGCCTTTCTGGACACTGTCACGGAGACTTTTGAGCAATAAAGACTGGTTGCTGTTTTAAAGCACTAAGATTTGAGGTGACTTGTTTCTCAGCAATAGGTTATTTATGCTGCCTCCAATACTTAGAAAATTTACCATGGTTTAGTTTATACTTTTTCCGGTTGCAAGCATGTATTTCTGACTTAACTATCTTTATTTCCCACTTGCTAGTTATGCTATCTTGGGCAAGTGACTTTTTAGTATTTTCACCGCTGAGAAGGGTAGCAATATTGTTGCACTGTGATGATAATATGAGGGTCAAAATAATGCATTTGTTCTCATAGAAAGAACAAATTTTACCAAAAAAATATTATACTTGTTATTTTAAAGTATTTTTTTTATCTTAGTAGTTCCCAGAAAGTGATAGGGTATTTAGTACAGAATGCATGCTTTATAGGATGAAGGAATAGAAGATATTAGGTGATATAGTAATACTGATTCTGATAAGTCTTAGGAAGACAAGAATCTGATTCAAAGGGATAATTCATATGTGCACAGCTATGCATATTCAGTCTAACCACATGTTCTTGGAAAGTACTTAAAATTAAACAATGCTTGCCCTTTGAAATAATATTTGCCTACTTTAAGTTTGTATTAAAATTAGTTAATGTTAACATTATAGGACAAAGCATCCATTCACAAGGTGATACATAAATTGATTTAATGTATTTGAGTGACTTTTAGCTAAGTAGTTAATTTTTGTTCTTCCATATTTATTCAAGCAGTTTAAAATGTTATTAATGAGAAAGAAATGGCCGTAGGAATGCAAATAAATATAGAATGTCTTTTCTTACACACTATTTACATAGGTCATCTCTTTAGATTCACAAAGAGATGAATACCTTTGAAAGTAAGGACTTGGGGATGACCCTTTATAAGACTTAATGCAGACAAATAATACATATCTAGAGGGGGGGAGGGAGAAAGACAGAGAGAGAGAGAAACTGTTTTGATCAAGTAAATTTATATAGCCTGATTGGTATATACCCAGAATCATAGAATTTAGTTAAATATGACTGACTATGAAATGTATCATATGTACCTGTCTTATGATTTGGTCCTTAGATTTTAAAAATTCTAGGCAAAAAGGCGAATACATTTTTGACCACATAATTTCTTGCCTAGAAAGCCATTCCAAATAAATAATCCAAAATGCAGAAAAACATTATATAAAAATATTATTATTATATAATTATCCATGATATTTAAAGAAAAGGACAACAAGAAAATGGTCAAAATATTAATTGCTGATTAAGTAAAATAACGTATATACTTTTGGGATTTTTTTTTTTTAGTCTATATTGATGATGATAGCGATCATGTTATAACAATAGTAATTAAATAGTATATGATTTAAGAAATTAAGGATACATAAAAGTTCATGTATAATGTGATGGCAAGCTTAAAATGAACTGAACAGAAGAGGCATGCAAATAAAAAATGCACATTTACTTGGGAAAATGGCTAAAATGCCACATGCTTCAGTAAAATCCTAAGTAAGGTAGTTCTTGTTTTACATCATGATTCTGCCCTGTGGCTCTGTGATATATCCAACAAGTAGTTGAATCCCTCTGAGCAGTTTTCATCACGTATAAAAAGCGGATATTAGTTACACCTACTTTGCAAGGTTAGCATAATGATCACAAATAATTCACTTGAAACACCAGGCCATAATAGTACCCAATGAATTACAGTTATTATTATTAGTTCTCTTGGTTGGGAGTAGGTGGAGGGATTGAGGATGTTTTGTTTTCTCTCTTTTTCACCGATTCTGTCATTATCACCTTTGTAATAGAAAACATTCAAGTGTAAGAAAGAAACTACAACTCAGACCTTGATGGTGCCTCTTGTTTTAACTTTGTCAGATTCTAGAGACTAAGAATGCCTTTCTTCATAAGCCAGGTGATCAGTCACATGGCCACCTGTGCTTTTCTCTTATTTATAGAAGGCAGATTCCTGCTAGGGACCCAAAGCTGATGTAATGCGGGCATTCCAGGCATCCAAGAACCAAGGTTTCTTGGCTTCACACAGGAAAGAATTCAAATACAAGGTTAAAGTGAAGAGTTTATTAGTGAAGCAGAGACGGAGAATGGTTTACTCCACAGACCTGCAATTTGTAATTAGGGAGACTTCATTTTTTTTTTTTTCAGTTGATCTGGAATTGCAAGTAACAAATCTCTCTCAGTGAAATTAAAATGAGTCATTTAGTGTCAATTACTCTTTCAATGAATTAAGAGAACCTATTAGTTCTGAATTCATAAAAAAAAGAAGTCTGAGCATTGCATGGATATTGGCAAAGTATGTGGCCTTCTTTGTTGAAAAACACTAATTATTCATATTAAGTCATTCTGGAAGACTTGCTTAAAAAACATGCTAATTATGGGTTAGCATTTTAAAAATGTGGTGATGCTTTCCATGAAGAGGGATAGTGTGTGATAAACAGAAATTCTTTAGAGCCACACAGATGTACTTTTGAACCTGAGGTTTGTCACTTCCTGTGTGACACTCTACTCCTCTGCAAAACGAAGACCATAATACTTGTGGTCAAGGGTTACTTCCAAAATTGAATAAATATGTTTAGCAAATATTCTGTGCCATATAGTAACATAAGTAGTGATACTAACCCCACATACCAAACACAAAAACAAAGACAGGCCTACCAAATAGCATGAGAGACAGATGCAAGAAAAGAAACCTAGGTCAGGATCATTACGCTTGAAAGTCACAAAGCCCTAAGGCTTTCATTGCAGAAGAAAGATGTGGGGACATAACCTCTGAGGCATATTCTAATTCTGTTGACACAAAGATTTAAGGAGATGGGTCTGAACACCCTATAGCGTGTGATTTCCAACCTTTTTCATCTCATGGCATACATAAACTAATTACTAAAATTCTGCAGATCACCAATACATATATGATGTTTTTGCTGATGTGACAAAAAAAAAGTATAATTTTGAGTCATTTACACTGGGCAGCTATTGTTGTGTTGGCTGTTATCATTTTCTTTTTTTATTTGACAACCTAAAGGAAAAGAGGTTGGTGCCCCTGACTAAATAATCAGGTATTGCATGTTTTCAAAATTATTATGGCACAGCTGTTGAAAACCGCTGTGCTATAGAGAGGAAATGACTTTGAAACTCTGGCAAAGGAACACACAGCATTTCTTTAATATTCTTCTTTAAAAATATTTTTAGCAAACTAATATATTAATTGCTTAGCAGACAAAACAAAAACATATGAAAGAAAGACACAACCTCACAGCTATGCAAATAAGTCATCAGTTTGGGGAGCTTGCCAATGAGAAAACGTGCCAATAAATCAACCAATGGCTTTATCCTGTTGAAGACATTATAACTTCCATGTTGAGCAAAAGCCAGTACATATGATGTGATGAAATTGAGTTTCAAGAACAAAATGTATATTTCAAATAGATCTTAGCATGACAGTAACCACTATGATTTTTCTGTTTACTCATCCAAAGTGTTAGAATTTAAAGGTGGGGTGAGAATTTCAGATATTGTTCAGATATAAACTGACTTGCACAGTCTTGGTGCTCAAGAAAATAGCTATCATTCCTTGTGTTAAAATGTCTCTAAGACATTGTCTGGTACACTGTGAGCGCTCACAGTGATAATTCCCTTTGTAAGTGACAGAATTGAGAGCTGGGTTTTATTTCTCTTTCCCCCCCTTTTTAAAAACATTGACTCTTTATGGCTGAAAATATTACATGTATCCCCTTTCCCCCCAGTGGCCCCTGCTAGTGAATTTATAGTGCGGGACATGGTTGATGTTACAGGACAAATGTGATCCACAGTTCCTGGGAAAGTTAAATGTGTTGACATGTTTCCCTTTAGTAAGCTAGGATTGCCCTGAACTGAACCCTAGTGAATTAAAACAGAAAATACTTTGAGAAATAAGACGATGAATGCTATTCCAAATTGAGGATAACTCCTCAAATACTGACTACATTTTGTCCTGTTTCTGAGCATTGATACTACTAAAAAGAAATTGTATACATTATCTTTTGTCCAAATGAAATTGGAAGAGAAATTGGGACGGGGCGGGTGGGGGTATCAAATTACCTGACTTTGGATCCAGGCTATTTAACCATCATCAGAATTCTAGAGACATGCAATCCTCAACTTGTATGTGTTCTGGGAAGGTGAAGATAGCCAATCAAATAACTCCTTAGAGGTAAAAACTAGCATAGTTAGAAGAGGGAGAAACAATGTAAGAATTCAGAGGAGGGCAACATGGCCTTTAGGTGAGCTGCACTGGAGGCTGTTCACAAGGTGGGGGCATTTAAAAATGCAAAGAAGTCTCTTTTTAGTAGAGTTGTACTGGGTGATCCTAGTGACATAAAATCATTTCCATTATTACAAATGAATGTGCTTATGGTGCTAGGAAAATCAAATCTATTAGCATTGAGGAACAGTCAAGCACAGCATGTTTATAGAAGCACAACCAGATCTGCTTGAATTCCATTGTCATTAACTATATTTGGGATTGTTTCCATAAAATTTATGTTTTGTTTTAGTGGATACAATGTCGAACTATCCCCTCCTCAACTAATTAAAAAATTAACATAAATCACTTCTGCATGTATTGTCTAACAAATCAATATATTGGTATATACTCACAAATGTGATTTAGATAATGACTGAAAAATCCAAATGAACATATGACATCCGCACATTCCATTTGATCTTTTTTAATCTAAGGAACTGCTTACAGCTGATCAATTGGTAAAAATTGACAGTTAAACATTTTCAAAGTACCGCTTTTTGACCAGTGGTTTAGGGAGTGATAAAAAAATCTAACTTGTGCCTTCCAATTTAGCAAATAACTTAGCAATAAAGAGGACTGTTAGATGGTGCATATTGCAGATAAAATTGTGGATTGAGCAGTTACATAACTATCTAGAAGCAGTTTATTTTTAAAGAGCACTACACCTTGTCATCTTCAGCTAAGATGGTTTAAGTAGATATTTTCAACAGGCTAAAATGGAATTGGAGTAGTTATCTGAATGTAGAATTCTACCCTTTGCCCACTTGGATTTGGCAATTTTTCCTTCTCCGCCCCCCACCCCCGCCATAAAGAATAAATACTTTAATGATAATGTCTGCCCTAGCTGGTTTGGCTTAGTGGTTAGAGTGAAAGCCCTCAAACTGAAGGGTTGTGAGTTCACTTCTGGTCAAGGGCACGCACCTTCATTGCAGGCTTGATCCCAGCTCTCATCAGGTTACATGTGGGAGGCAACCAATGGATGTGTTTTTCTCATATTGATATTTCTCTCTGTCTCCTCCACTCCCTTCCACTCTCTCTAAAACTCAGTGGAAAAATAGATCCTCGGGTGATGATTAACAACAACAAAATAGTAATACTTTTCAAATAGGTTTTTAAAAAGTTTTTAAATATTTTTATTTCAGAGAAGAAGGGAGCGAGAGATAGAAACTCGTGACAATACAAGATTTAGCTTCTTATCTTATGACTATGTATTTCTCCAGAACATTAGGTGAAGGCTGTTAGCCCACATGTCTCAGTTCTGTTCATCTCTCTGCTCTCCATCTATTTCTGCAGTAATGAGATTGATTTGGGAGGGCTTCCCAGTGAGTGAGCATGAACTTTCTATAAATATTGCATGTCAGATATCAGAGCAGCATCTCCATTCACAAACACCTTTGACTTGTCAGTCAGCTAAATCAACAAAAGAGTAGTTTCGTGTGTAAGTAGTATCCAGGCCTCACTTTCTCTGTCTACCCAGATAGGACCTTTCTCTCTACTCTGAGCCAGACAACATGAGAAAAATGTCTCTTCCTTTTCCAAAGCTATAAAAGAGCAGATATTAATAACAAACTCTGTTTCATGAAATGTAGTAGAAAGCCTATTTAGTTGGGAAGATTGGGTGCAAATCTGAATATTTTCTTTCTTTCTTTTTTTTTTTTACAGCCGTAATTTATTGAGTATATATTATGTGCTAGATACAGTGATAAGTGCTTAGAGATACAAAAGTGAGCACATCTAATTGAAAACATGGGGAATTTACTGTAATATATATTCATCTTAATAACCATATAATTATAATTTTAATAAATGCTTGAAGGAAACAAATGATGCTATAAGAATAGGCAATGGGTCATTTGGCCTCAAAGAGGAGTCCATGAAGCCTTCCTGAAGGAAGTACATTTTCTGGTGATAGGCACAAGGAGAGTAGAAATTGACTGAGAGGTGATTGAGTAGAACCGTGACATGCACATTAGGGAGGATGCAACACATGCAAATGCCTTGTGACTAAGGGAATAGGTCCATTCAAGGAATTTGAAGAAAGTTGAGTTTTAGCTTTAATGTTTCAGGTCAGCATGGTGGGAGGAATGGCTGAATAGGAGGTTGGTGGCAGGAAAACACAGGTACAGTAGTGAATATTTGCTACCTCCCACGTGTGGACATTGGAGAGTTCCTTCATAACATTGGCTGCCTTTTATGTTGAATCCCTATTCAGTAACCAGAAGCATTATGTCCATTCTGTATATCCAGCACACATTCTCTCTCATTGCAAAGCCCACGTCAGTCTTCTCTGCTGCAACATGTCTCAGTTTCTGTGGACTTCAGTTCTCTCATCTGTCTTCAGAATCTCTGGTCATAACCAAAAATGGCTAATATACATTATGAGCCAGATACTTTTATATATTTGATCTCCTTTCATCTCTATACCACTATTCCTTAATACAGCTGCCATTGCTCCAAGTTTTACAAGATAATTTCTCATGTGTTAGATGGGTGTTGCTGTAGGACATCCATGCCCATGAACGTAGCATCGCCTCATCTGCAAACTCAAAACTGTGGTGGAATATTGTTTGTGAGAAAGCAGTCTATAGAGTAACAATCTAATAGTAGTAATATAATAACTACTACCTATAAAATAATATATAAAATGCATTGTACAATATGTATTTAGTACATAATGAGGCTTTTACTGTCTTACATTTGTTTAGATATAATTCACACACCAAAATTTACAAAAAATTTTAGAAGAATTTCAACCAGTAATCTCTTATTTGTTTTTAAACAAATAAGAGGTGTCAGTGCCTATGTGTAGTCTCTCCATTCAGTGTGTTTTAAATCTAAGTAGATAATGACTGCCATGAATTTATATAAAACTAGTGGCCCTTGCCCTAACCGGTTTGGCTCAGTGGCTAGAGCGTTGGCCTGCGGACTGAAGGGTCTCAGGTTCAATTCCAGTCAAGGGCATGTACCTTGGTTGTGGGCACATCCCCAGGAGGGGGTGTGCAGGAGGCAGCTGATCGATGTTTCTCTCTCATCAATGTTTCTAACTCTCTATCCCTCTCCCTTCCTCTCTGTAAAAAATCAATAAAATATATTTTAAAAAATAAAAAATAAAAAAAATAAATAAAATGAGTGGCCCAATGCACGAATGAAGATTCATGCAAGAACAGGCCTTTGTTCTCCGGGCTGCCAGCACTGCCTTCGCTCTGAGCAGCCTTTCCGCTACCGCCCGGAGCCACCTTTCTGCCTTCCACACTGCGCAGAGGCCCGGAGCAGCTGGGGTGTTGCATAACGCCTGTGTCCTGCCCCATGCTCAGAGCCTGCATATGCAAATTAACCCGCCATCTTTGTTGGGTTAATTTGCACACTCCTGATTGGCTGGTGGGTATTGTGAAGGTAAGGTCAATTAGCATGTTACTCTTTTATTAGGTAGATGGTATATAAAATGCACTATAACTGAAAATATTCTAAGGTCATCTATGTGTAATATGCTCCAAAAAAGGAAACAGAAGAAAGTTGAAGATTCAGTATTTTCTCTTTGTTGATTACAATAGAATTATGTAGATCCATGCCCTATCCTTGGTTCTTCCACCAGTTATGTGACCCTGAGGGAATAATTTCCCCAATCCAAGACATAGTAATTAGTAAATTTTGTAAATTTGCAAATGTTTAAAATTAAGACAATTGTTATGCTGATGTATGTTGCATAGATATTACCCAGAATAACATCTGCCTCTAACAGAGGCTCAAAACAAAGTTAGAAAATACCATTATTGTACAATTTTGAGTTGTTTCTATTATCAAAGTCTTTTTTTTTCTGTTTAGAATGTTCATGATGCACTTAAATCATCTCCAATATATCAAAAACACAACAACAAAAACACCTCAGCTTAGATAAACTTCCTTCTTAACTTTGAAAAAAAAAAAGGTTATCCTGTTCCTACCTCACTTTAATATGAATATAAAATGTTCATATTAGAGCTGAACATTTTCCTTTCCTACATAATTTATTTTCAGTACTGACATTGACTTTGGTTTAGTTCTTCTTTCTGAAACGAGCGCGGACATTGCTATTCAGAATACGCTGATACAACAGCTGGCTAGGATTTTTCTTTGATGCCCAAAGGAACTAATGTCTGAAGGTCACCACATGCACTTTTATTCTTAACATTTGTTTTGGTTTTGGGATGTTGTTTTCAACCCTTTCCTCATTACTTGGAATCAGAAAGCCTATCCTCCTGCTCTGGCTGTGTTTGCTGTTGTGGTATTTTTCTGTTTTCCTTAAGGAAATTGACTCTCCATGTACTGGAATTTCTATCCCTACCCTGCCAGTTGGATCAGTTTGGTATAGCAGATATTTGCTTAGCATTCTAAAGGAGGAGTCATATTTCGTCAAGCACTGGATGGAGAAGTAAAAATAAGCTATGAAGGTGAATATGTAAAGATAGGTTAATTATGCCTACCAAGAGAACAGGAAAAGCAAAGAGCAAGAGGTGTAGTGTGCATTTTTTTTCATCCTGCACTAGATGGTTGCAATGGTCCTTCCAGCACAGACATTTTGAGACTAGGTTAATCCATGAGAAGGATTAGTGTGCTTTGTCATATCTCCAAGGTCTTTCAGTAGAAATGATGCTAATGATGTTGAATAATATTTGCAATTTCATGTTTTCCAGATGTATGGGTTACCCCTTCACATATTTTTACCTCCCCTCTCTCCATATCTCTCTGCCCCTCTCTGCCTCCTTCCTTTTCTCTGAATCCATTTCACTTATTTCCAGAAAAAGAAACATGATAGAGAACATTTGTAGATCTTTAGCAACAATTTCAAGTTATTAAAAACATAAACAACAGGCAAGGGAGAAGGTGAATTAAAAAGTTACCTGGAATATTGAGATTAATAAAAAATATTGCTAATCTATAAACACACAATCTAATAGTTCTTTACACTCTACTGCTGTATACTTTGCTGACAGTAACTCCATTGGCAAATAATTATCCTCAATCCATGAATGGAGAACTGTGCTAGTTAGGGTTAAAATGACTTCTCATGGTCAGATATCTAGTGACAGGTGGGCACTGAGCTCCATTTTAATACCCAATCCAGGATTTTATATCTTGTAGTTCACCTGCTTCCAAACCCAGGATCTCACCATCTGATATAGTAAACATATCTCATTATGAAGTCAGTGTTAAATATTGGTATCATGTGTGGCATCCATTAGGTTGTTGACCATGAAGATGTAACTATAGTATTCGACGGCACGAGTGACTAAGTTTCCAAGACTATTATCTGATGTCTTATAAGATAATGTTGGACCAGAAATAGACTGGGAGTAAGCAGAAAAAACTGCCAATTCTGTTCAGAAAGGCCCCATTAACTACAGCAAACAGGGAACGTGGAATCAGAAAATGGGAATTTGCCCATGTTCATTCAGGACCAGGCAGAGGACACTGACTTTGGTAAAAATTAATGCCGCAGACACTGTTTTACTGAAACAAGCCTCATTCTTTTCTGGATGAAATGAATATCCCTCCAGAGAGGTTGCTTTTGTTCATATTCTGTGGTTCTCAAACAAATGACTGAGTAACAGGGAGCAAGGGTTGGTAGACCAGTTCTACCTGCTTCTAAGACTTTGTGTTTGTTCCCTATTTCCGGTCTTAACACTGTCCTTGGAAAACCTCTTACCTTTCCGTTATAATTCCTTTGGTTCATATTTTGAACAGAGGCCTTTCTTCACCCTCTTTCCCCCAAGTCTTTCCAACACACACTGCCTCAGGTGGGACACTAGGATGTCCTCTTCCACTTCTTTCTCCCAAGACCCAGCCTTTAGCACAAGACCATTCCATTCATCGGAAGCCTGTTCTAGAAGGACACTGTCAGCCATCAGGGTATATTGCCTGAACTATTTCAGAGAGTGTCACTGACATGCCCTCTGGGGAAAAGAGGCCCCTAAACATATCTCTGTCCAAATACAACTCCCCTTCCCCCATGTGTTAAAAATGTCACGACTTGGAGCCATGCTGTCTAAGCTGTGCCTTTCCTCCTTTTCCAGCTCCTACAGGTCTGTTCCACTATAAGTTAAAAACCTAGAGAGGCCTGCATGTTTCAGTAAGTAAATGTATGCATGATTGAAGCATATAAATAACAATGCACTGATCACAGGTCAATGGTAAATGCATGGTCGAGTATATACTTTTTTTAAGATTGAACACATTCATTGGGTCATTCCACATAAATTAACTCATATCTCTGCCAGCATTCCAATCAATGCACCCTCTGTCTTTCACACATTTAACTTGATTATTTTTGGGGCCAAAGCACACATTGGCATGACATAATTCTCACTCCACAACGCTAGCATAACCCACGGGAACTCATTAGGTGTGTTGTATTGCAATCCTGAATGAAAATTCGTCTGCAAATTCCTGAATGCATCCATTTGGAATATCTGAATATTTTGAGACACTACAAGTGTGTTGCATTTTTTAGAAAGGTTTTTGCAATCAAAGAGCCACTGTGTAGCCTCAGAGGCTGGATATGTTATAGCTTGCATTAACTATTTAAACACGGCTTTTCTAAAATGCCTATTCTTGGACCAGGATGTCTTAACACAATAAAGAAATTTTGTTTAGGGCTGGATTAGGGCATTAATCTCTATGCAGTGTGAATTGTGGCATAGCGATATGTCCACATAGAATGTTAAATAAGACTTATTAAGTAGCAGACTTTCAAAAGAGGTGAGGTACTGATTATATGCTATGTGCACACTTTTTAGTGATATATGAGTTTAAACATAATAATAATACACATTTCAAAATGCTTTGCTTCTCATACAATATGTATGGCTAGAAATAGGGAATCTAGAATCACTCTAAGCTCAAGAAAAATCAATTTGTAATCATTTAATGCCCACACTGCCCCTATCCTAAAGAAATAGGCAGTTGAAAAGAGTGCAGGATATTCCATTTCTCTCATTGCTTAGTGATGGGAAAAAAAAAATATTTGGTGGCTTCCATTTTTCAACATTATGCTAATAGAATGCAAATATAAATAGTAGAAAGGAAAGTTTGGTGGCAAGATGATACTTTCTGCTGGATTCAACATTTTAGAAAAAAAAAGTCCACGGCACAAATCTCATTTTCTGTGTGAAGCAAGGTTAAAACTTGTATTTAATCATGGATTGGACTTGCTACAGCTCTGAAAAGCCTTCATAAAGCATTGCTAGCACGGGTATATTTGTTGGCCGGGTAGTAGTATAAGATTCAATTTTCCACCCTTTGCAGCTCAAACAGATAAAAAAAAATAAAAGATGTGAAATGTATAAATTTTCTTCCCCCAAATGATATTTCTAGTTGATATTTAGCTGCATTAGAGTCTGAAAATGTCTTGGCTTCCCAAAGACAATAGCTAAACTAAAACCTGAAAGTGGCAAGTTGACATCTTTATAATAAATAAATAGGTATATTTTTGAAATACTTTAAAAAATAAAAATAAACAAAGAGGGAAAGGCACATAGTCATTGTATAAACTGCCCCGCTTTTAGCTGCCCAGTCCTTAATTCAGCAAGGAGCTGCCCAATGAAAGCGAAGTCATGGTGATGGGTTGGTAAAAATAGCTCTTATTGGGTAACATGTACTAAGCCTGCATTACCTCTAGGCATAAAAACTCACAGGAGTTAGCCTCTGAGAAAATACAAAGTACCAAAGTTTTCTCCAGATCTTATCTACAAGCAAAAGCAACATCTTTTGATGAGAAAATAAATCAAGGCTAAATATATGAGAGAATAGTCTTTGATTTAAATCTAAAAGCCAAAAGCACAAATAACTTGGGACTCACAGATGTAGGAGGTTCAAGATGATGCTGGAGGAAAATTGAATGTTAACATGCTTGCCAAGATCTCAGCCAGGAGTGCTTATGACATGGCCAGTATGTGTACATGGTTTGAGAATATATCAACTATTATTATGGAGCGATAGTCTAACATCTATGACATAGGAAGCATAATCACTTTATCTTGAGAGCTGAAGGAACCCACAAACCATTACTGGAGTCATCTGCCTCTAATTCATCCTTAGTCCCATCTCTGCTGTCTAGTTGAGCTTCCAAATTGGATACCAGGCTGGTAACTTCATAGAAATAGAACACAACCAGTATTTAAGAAACTAAGCATAAGCCAAAGTACCATGAATCCCTCTATCTGGAGACAGCCATGAATTCCCTTTGCTAAAAAAATTTTAAATTGAAAGATGTGGAAATAAAAGTGTAGCTGCTAAGCCCCTCTGTGTGTCTGTGCTTGTAGCTGTTTAGTGGGGCATTTCCTTATTCAGTCAGTGTTGAATAACCTCAGGCCCTAGAGACCCAAATCCAAGTCAGCTTTCAACGTGAGAAAAGTCATTTTGATTCTCCCATCTGACAGAGGTGATTCACCTATGCTGACCTTGGTGACAGTTACAGGCAAGAGCTGGGCACAGAGTGTGGAAACAGCCGGCGATGGTGAACAGGTTCTCAGGGGTAATGAGCCGAAGATGAGACTCTCTTCCCATTCCTTTGGGAAATTGCTAAAAATAGACCCTTTGCTGATGCTTAGTATAAAACTGAAATAAGGTCTGGGGAATATTGAGACCATGAGGTGTAGACATAAATTTAAGATGTACAAAATGAAATAACATTGTGAAGGTGAATAGATGGATTCTTGAAGAATATTAAAGTTGATTGAAAGTGACAACAAAAATTCATGTGTCCATGGGATGTGAGAGCTGAAAGGACCCAAGGGAAACTGATTCGCCCTCTTGATTTTAGAGATGAGAAAACAAGCCTTAGAAAATTTATCTCACTTGTCCAAGGGGTAGAATAAGTTAGAGGCAAGTCTAGAACCCTACAAACCAGAGTGCTATTTTACAGCTATGGTCCACTATCACATCTTATTTCCTGGGTAGAAGCTATAAATGTGTAGTTGCTTTCTTAGAGATAATAAAAGTTATATAAACTATCTTGAAATAATATACATCATTTCAAATACCTGGAGACTGTAATCTCCCTGAATAACATTCAGTTCTATTCTTGGCAACTAAGGAGTTATGACATTCAGGAAATTAAGGATACATGTGTATCAGGGGTGAAGGGCTTCCAAGATGGTTGTTGTGTGCTCTTGTGGCTGCAGAATGAGTATATAGGTCATTTAACAGTTAATTTTTTACTTTAGATCTTGTTGACTAAGCTATTAGGTAACATGTGCTAAACATGCATTACCTCTAGGCATAAAAATAGGGATACAAATGCTTGGTTTATGGACAAAGAAGAAAAGACACAAATAGCACAGGTTTGCTAGCTGACATTTCCATTCTTGGCCCAAGGGAGGAATACTGCTTCACCCCAGGTGCTTTCCTCTGGGATAGACACGACTGATAGAAGGCTTGTGACGGCAAGCTTCCCGCCAACCCCAGCTCCACTGCATAGATCTGACTTCATCTTTCTCACTCGGGGAAAGCCAAGGGAAATACATGATAAGGTATTGTCTTGGTGGAATGGAATGTCCAAAATGCATTATTATATGTTATGCTAGTTATTGCCATGGCAGTTATTCGGCTAATTCAAGATGTTTTAACCTTTTTAAAAAAAAATTATAAAAATCCAAATTTTTGGCTGACTACAGGCTAATTATGAACAAAAACTACATTTCTCATCTAGATTGGTCTCAGTAACTGAGTCCTCCTTAATCAGATGAAATGGAAGAGTCAGGGGTTTTCTGAGTCTGGTATAGGATATACTTGACCTCTCTTTGTCATTATTGGGTTGTGTTCTTGTTGTTTTTTTCTTTCCTTATTTCATTATGCTGCTTAAAATATGGATGTGAGGGCTGGAGTTCTAGCAGTCATTGTGGATGATGAGGTTAGGATCCATAGTCAGGCCTTGAAAGTTTCAGGAAACCACCATACCAAACTTAAATTGCCCATAGTAGACTGGCCTTGGTTGAAAAAGAGAATAATAAGTTGTCTATTTAACCCATTTTATAAGTGATATATCACATGAAGTTGAAACTTGTACTATATCACCCTCCATCAGAAAGAAGAGTGACAACTTGCTGGCACTCTCTTCAGAGCTCAAGTAGAACATAACATCTGTCTAAGATTTAGGAAGATAGAGGATCTCATTATTGTTAAATCAACAACTTTGTCTTTGAAATTCAGGTTTTTCTGCTTACTAGTCATTTTTTTTAAAGTTAGTATTTTTGAGCTAAACCCATGAACTGAGAGGTCACTGGTTCAATTCCTGGTCAGGACACATGCCCAGGTTGCAGGCTCCATCCACAGTACAGGGAGTGTAGGAGGTGGCCAATGGATGGGTGATATTTCTACCTCTCTATTTCTCTCCCTTCCTCTCTCTTAAAAAAAAAGTTAGCTTTTGTTCATGAAATTTTATAATATAGAATCTGAACAACACACTAAATTTTCAAAGGAAGAAAAAACAATAGCAGAAAAATACTACTGTTTAAAATATGAACTGCTTTTTATCATTTAAACTCAAATGTTAGATGATAACCCATAGAACATAAAATAAACAGTGACAAAACTCCACACTAAACCTCATCAATACCATACCATCAACCATTTGTTTCCTTAAAAAAAAATCTAACAGAAGTACTTTATTTTTTATTGAGTTGATTGGGGTAACATTGGTTAATATAGATTTCAGGTGCAAATTCTATAATATATCATCTGTATATGACTATATATTGTGAATTCACCACCCCAAGTCAGGTCTCCTTCCATCTACCATTTATCCCCCTGTGCCCTCTCCTACCGCCCCTCACCCCCCTTTTCCTCTAGTAATCAACATACTTTTGTCTGTGTTTATGAGGGGTTGTGTTTTTTTGTTGTTGGTTTTGTTGTTGTTTTTTTTGTTTTTTGCTTAACCCTTTTACCTTTTTCATCCAGCCCTCCAATCCTCCTCCCTTTTGACAGCTGTCAGTATGTTCTCTGTGTCTATGAGTCTGTTTCTATTTTGTTTATTAGTTTATTTTGTTCATTAGATTCCACATAGAAGTGAAATCATATGGTATTTGTCTTTCTCTGACTGGCTTATTTTACTTAGCATAATACTCTCCAGGTCCATCTATGTTGTCACAAAAGGTAAGGTTTCCTTATTTTTTATGACTAAATAGTTCTTTATTGAATAGTTATTGGATATCCTGCTCTGTGCCAAGAACTATATTCTGTGCCTTTAGATATTTTTTTTCTTTTTCAATATCCTTGAAAATCTACTAGATGAGATTAGTTTTGCCTTCTTTTGATTTAGTTCATTTTTCAATTAATCCTAATTAAGGTTTCTCTTGAAAATGTTGCCCTTATTTGTTTGCAGAAATTGTGCGTGCTTCAGGCTTGCTTTTTCATGTAACTTGGATGAGAGAGAGGAAGGAAGGAATATAGAGGGGGAAAGAGTGAGTGCTAGCAGGTTGTTTGTATGTGGTTGTGTGGGCATGTGTGAGTGTCCATGGTAAACCTAAGCAGTACTCTTTGGATTGTAGACAACCACATTTATGGAGAACCTAAGGGTGATTGAGGTGCTGTCCTTCACTGCTTTATATTTGTCAGGCAGTTACAAGCTTGCCTGGGCCCCAGGTGTTCCTAATCTTCTGGAACGGTGAGTCCACCTCCCAACTGGGCTCAGCATTCGCAGGGACTTGCCAAAGCCCCAAATGGCTTATGCGTCTCAGTTTTGTAAAGAGGCCATGAAATTTTAAGACTTCTGTGCTACCTCAGTGTCAGCTAAGCATTCTTATGACAGTCTTTGCCTCCTGCACAAATAAGTATGATTTCAAGGGCGTGTGAAGGACTGGGTGCCATGGTGTTTCTCCTGCCCAAGTTTGCACTGGTGGGATTTGGAGAGCTCTCAGCATGGTCATGAATGACTCTTTGCTCACTTGGTCACAGGCACTTGTCAAACCAACTTCACTAATTTGGAATAATTGGATCTTAAGGGCTGGCTGTGTTGAAGTAATACCTGAATTATTAAATATCTTAAAATATTTAAATATGGATTTTGTTTTGGGAAGGTATACTGCTTTATTTCACACAACAAGTTAGTAACTCCAGTGAATTGCTAACAACATGTGGTGAGAATCAGCTTTAATATTTAGATGAGAACTATGTACGAGGCTGCTTTACTCAGTAGATAAAACCAACCATTTATATTTGTGTTGCAATAATGAGTTTCAGCACTCAGTTTGCTTTTATCTAGGATCAACCATGCAGAGGGCCTTGTAATATCTGCTGCAGTTAGACATAGAAATCTATTGTATATACTTCTAACTTATAGGCAAGGCAACAAGGTGGCAAAATTAAAATGAGCATTTGAAGTCAGATCTGAATTCAAATCTCAATCTTTGTACTGAAAATATGTGTGTTTTGAATGATTGTGTCACCTCTTTGAGTCTTCATTTCAGCATCAGATATTTGTGATGATGAAAAGGAATATTAATGTCAGTTCCAGTCTCAGTGTATTTGTTTGGATTGTATTAGTTCCCTTTCAGTTTGTAAGAGAGAAGGAAATATAATGATATAGAAATTTGAAAGACGGCATAATACCTCTTGGTCAACACAAAGGACACAGGGTTGAGGCTGGGCCCTGGAGAAGCTAAAGTATGAGTAGCACTTGGAAGGATAAATTTTGTTTAGCAGTGGGAAACCATCTGAACAAAGGACTGAAAACAAGAAGGCACAATACCTGTGTAGAGTGTATGGGTTGCTAAAAGTGGTTGAAGCATATTTTAATTTTCTAAAATAACTTTCTTTGGCAATTTCTGTTGAATTAGTAAAGCTATTTTTACTAATAATAATGCTCAATGTTTATTTTTTATTGTACTTTATTTTGTTGTTAATCCTCACCCAAGTATACTTTGTCATTGATTTTTAGAGAGAGTCGAAGGGAAAGGTAGAGACAGAGAGAGAGAGAAACATGGATGTGAGATGTGAGACACTCTGATTGGTTGCCTCCTGCAAGTGCCCTGACCAGGGCCAGGGGTCAAGTCTGCAACCAAGGTATGTGCCTTTGACTAGAATTGAACCCAGGACCCTTCAGTACAGAGGCCGACACTCTATCCATTGAGAAAACTGGCTAGGGCTAGTAAAACTATTTTTTTTTGACATCATTAAAATGGAGGATTTTAAATCTCCAGGACTTGAATTATCACACTTATTAAATTAATGGAACCTGAATGGACACTGATGGACACTTAACACCTTCACTTTTTTTCAATGGGCACTTGACACATAGGACCTTGTAGAGACATGACACAATGTCTAGGTCAATGCTTTTTTGTTTGTTTGTTTAACTTGACCTTTCTTTTAGTGGATATGCAGAGAATTGTTTATGAGCTGAGATGACCTTACTCCCTTTGAAGTGTTTACAGAAAAGATTTCCCAAGCTGTTAGAGAAGAAAGATTACAGACTATCGAAGTCTTTTGAACAGCCATCAATAAAACTATGGCTCAGCTCATCTTGTGTTAATCTAAACAGAAATTTGTAATCCAAGGTCAGCCTTTCATCTTGGTTAGACCATCAAAATTTATTTCATGACTTATTAGGTATTAACAACAGAAGAATTTTTATTTGAATCTTAGTTCCACCATTAACTAGATGTATGGATTCTTTCAAGTTCTGTTTTTTTTTTCATCTCAAAATGCGAATTAGAAACTTCTCATAGGATAGTTGTATTAAGTTTCAAGATATACTTTTAAGATCTAGCATGATGGTTGCCATACATAATAACCTTTATTTTTATCTTATCATGTAAAGGACATTGAGTATACACAAATATACACCAGAAACAATCACAATCTTAATGGGACTTTATAGTGGGGAGAGCACTATCTTATTTGTAACAAATTACAGTAGGGTGAAATTAATCTTTAATAAATCATAAGTGTAGTGCAATGCTGAAACAGTGCAAATGAAAGAATGATTAATTTAGGCTTTTGAGATTATGGGATGCTTCCCAGCAGCATTGACAGTTGAGAGTAGCCATGAAGGATTAATATCCTAATAATCTGAGAATAGAAGTAAAGATGCTATGAATGAGGAACTGTGTGGAACCCGTTCAGGAATAGCAGTCCTCATGAAATTTGCAAAGGAGAAAAAAGCTGTGTTTCAGGGTCCCCTTATCTCTGTTTCCATTTTAGAGTCAACTATTACTACATTGCATCACCATCTTCTTCCTCCTGCTTCTGCAGCTCCTCCTCCTTCTTCTCTTTGCTTTGTTCCTTGCATTTCAGAAAGTCCTACCATGGCCTTGTTTTCATAAGACCTCTCATGTGCAAAAGAGGTACTGATATACATCACTGGCACAACACGGTTTTGTGTGTGTGTGTGTTTGTGTGTGTGTGTGTGTGTGTGTGTGTGTGGTGCGGATATGGAACTCACATATAAGCAGAGGAGTAATAGAGTACACGCTATTTAATTAGAGTACAAACTCTAATTAAAGCACAACTTACTCCAGCCAGAGATGGTTATACATTATAGTCAAAGCTCCAATGGATAGTGACTGTATATCTGTGATGTTCTAGATCAGTGGTCGGCAAACTGCGGCTCGCGAGCCACATGCGGCTTGTGAGCCGCGGTTTGCCGCTCTGTTGACTAATGAGTTTGCTGACCACTGTTCTAGATAATACAAAGGCAAGCGACAGGGAACATTCAGGATCTACACCAGTGGTTCTCAACCTTTCTAATGCCGCAACCCTTTTAATACAGTTCCTCATGTTGTGGTGACCCCCAACCATAAAATTATTTTCGTTGCTACTTCATAACTGTAATTTTGCTACTGTTAATGAATCGTAATGTAAATATCTGTGTTTTCCGATGGTCCCGGCCCACAGGTTGAGAACCGCTGCTGTAGAGCCAAAGACCATCGGAAAACACAGATATTTACATTATGATTCATAACACTAGCAAAATTACAGTTATGAAGTAGCAACGAAAATAATTTTATGGTTGGGGGTCACCACAACATGAGGAACTGTATTAAAGGGTCGCTGCATTAGAAAGGTTGAGAACCACTGGACTTTATACAATGATGAAAGCTGATTGGGGCAATAACCAAAACTGCATCGTAAAAAAAAGAAAGCTTCTGGAGTTCATGAGCTACTGTTAGCTTGTTCCTCCTTTTATCTAACTTAGAACCGTTGATCAATGTTCTTCTAAGCAACAGATTTCTCACTCACCTTTGAACTCTAGTCCCAAACACTGATTGGGTCTCTGTGACCGAAAGCTAGATCTCAGAAGGGAAGCCTTAATTGTCCCAACTTGGATCAGGTGAACACTCAGCATTCGCAAGGTAGACTGGGCATTGCAAAAATACCTTAATGTGACAGGAAATGTGAGTCAGTATGTGACTCAAGACTCTCCACAACCATGGGAAATTGTGTCTGAAAGGAATAGGTAGCCTAGTGAGTTTTTAGAGGAATTACAAGTCCATAGCAAGATTTCCAGGGCATAAAGATATAGACCAAGAACTAGCAGTGTGGGTCACCAAATGTCTGGCATGACTGTGGCAAATATTATTAAATATGCATGGCATTCTACTTCTTGATGCTCTCGAGCCTTTAGAGCCTTGCTCGAGCTAACAGCATACAACACAACCACCACAGGTTTTTGTTTCAAGTTGATGCATGAGGTCAACCCTGTCTATCGTTCTTCTTCCCATAGAAGAAGGTTACCTCTGCTGATATTGCACATAGGAAATGGTCTTTAGGTGCTGGAGGTTCCCCAGGTTCCTACCTCCTTAGTTTTTATATTGGGTAAAGACCTCTAGGATGGATGCCAATGTGCGCTATGACCCTGGGGCCTATGCATGCTCATTATTCCTGTCAGCTCAGTCTATTATCTTAGGTTGTAACAATAGTATAAGGAATGAAAAATAAAAAGAGGCTTATGAAAAGGACCAAACTGAAAAATAAAAATGGAGGGAGAAATAAAACAGCCTGAAATATCTGTAAAATAAATTTTCTACAAAGGTATAAATAAAAATATAGATATAGATGCTCTAATCAAAACTTTTCAGAACATAATTTGGCTTCATTAGTATGCTTTATTTGTAGGTTTTTGAGCCATACTAATTGGGGTAACATGAACTCATGTGAACAACATGGACTCCTCATGTCTGGAATAACTCATTTTGTAAGAGCAGCAGAACAGAGGACAGAAAGGGTGTTGATTTTATCCCCCCTGTTCTCACAACACAGGTTATAAATAAGTATTTCCCTTCCTGCAAAGTAGAATCCATAGATTAGGACTCTATTGAGTCTATATATTTACCAAGTCACTAATTAATAGAGGGCTCAGAATACAATATAGAATATGTAGACACAGTAAATATTTACTCATATCTAAGTCAAGTAGAAGGTTTTTTAGTTATTTTAAGTACCCATTGATTAATTATATTTAATTATTATCATCAATTAATCATAGTTATCAATTATCCATTTGTTGAATAACCACAGAATCAGTCTTGCTCAGTAGGTGTGACAAGAAAGAATTATTAATAGAGGTTCTACTTTTGATACCATTGGTGAATTGTCTCTAGATGGCTATGACATTACACATTCAATTACCCACATTTTCAGGCTGCTGCCAAGATATCTAATTCCAGGTCACTTAGATTTGGTAAATTTCCGTAGACTTCCAAGGTCTTATATAATAAATGTATGGAACAGTTTATTTACCTAACTGTCCATTTCATTAACTTAAAAAAGTTAAAAGAGGGGTATAGGGAAAGATTTTAGATTCTAAGACTCCTAGGTTTAAAATGATACAAAAACAGACACTTTATTTTCTTTTATTTTTGAAGGCACAAAGGAGCCTAGGCTAAGTAACCCATGCATATTCAAACTGCTCATGTACTTATTTTTCTTTGTGAACAATGAAAGAGCTGAAATTGGATGGTAATATTGACAGTTGCTGGATCTATTCGGGATGCACTAAGTGCACTTGCAACTTAAATAGCATCATTTTATAGTGTGGATTTCATGTTTCCTATAAAGAAGGTTTACCAGACGTATTAGAAAAGGAGTAGAAATGGGTAATGATATAGATGGCTTTTAAATGACATGCATGACTCCTACAGATGCAGCAGATCAAGGAGCAGTGGGAGGCTCACTCCGAACTGCTCTCTGAGAATACAAACCAGAAACTGTAATTGATGAAATCGCTTTTGCTGAGGACTCTGCCTGGAAATTCCCAATAATGTGTGATACATGCAAAGAAGAGATCTGTGTGCTTATAGAAGAAAACTGCTATACTGCTCTGATCATTTGAAGTTGGTCAGTTTCTCAGAGACAAAAAATTGACAGTATAAGAGCAAAAGCTGGAAGTATGTGTATTTTATTTTTAATTGTTTGCTCCCCTCATCCCTATGTATGTCAAGACTGGTCACACTGCTTGGCACAAACTAAAAATAATTCATGAAATTTTAATACGCTAACAAGTAGTTTGAAGTGGGGAGAGGCATGGTAGAAATAATAATATTTATGTCTGGCTGGTGTGGCTCAGTGGTTGAGCATCAACCCATGAACCACGAGATCGTGGTTCGATTGCCGATCAGGGCACATGCCCGGATTGCGGGCTCGATCCCAGTGTGGGTCATGCAGGAGGCAACCAATCAATGATTCTCTCTTATCATTGATGTTTCTATCTCTCTCTCCCTCTCCCTTTCTCTCTCTGAAATCAATAAAAAATAGTTAAAAAAATAAATACTGGTATTTATGTATGGCTTTTAAAAGAATGTATGTTTGATGTAATATTTTTTGCATTTAAGACATCATATTTAGTACTTTATAATTCTCACCATCATGACATTAGAAAAAGAGCTCAGTGTCTTATCTTTGCAGATGTGTGAAGTAAAGTTTGGAGACAGTGGGAAATTTTTTCAACTCTCTGGGAGGCAGAGAGGAGAAGACCTTATCAGTCATCTTAGGGGGCAGAGGTGAGGGGACTGGGGCTGAGGAGACTTGGCACCCACCTCTGCCTCTGGTGCTCACCATCCACGAGTCACTTTTCCCGCCAGGTGTTACAAGGGGCCGATTTTTAAACAAAGGCGACTTTTGCCCAGGCTTTTTCAACAACCTGGCAGCATGATATTTGGTCAAAATAAGTCAAAACATAGCATTAATACTATCAAGACAAATGCTCAACTACTAATTTATAAATTCTGAAACTTAAGCGAAAAATGATTCAAAGATAAACCATAGGCTTACACTATATGAAAAGATTAATAAATGTGCTGAAGAAAAGTCGATAAAGCAAAGTATGTAAAGTTATAATAAATCTATCTGTAGTGGTTGTGTCCCTCTTTATTGAAACAATTGCATTATGTAAACTTTAATCACAGTAACACATGTACACAATTACATGCCCAATAGTCATGCTGAGTGACTTTACGGCTGCTACTCCCACAAGTCCAGCTAAAGCAGCTATTTCTTTTATTCCCTTTCTTTTTTTAATCCTCACCAGAGGATATATTATTGATTTTTAGAGAGAGGAAGGAGGGGAGGGGAAAGAGAGAGTGAAAGAAAAACATTAATCAGTTGCCTCTGGTAGACTTCTGACTGGGGATCAAACAGCATCCTGAGTATGTGCCCTGACCAGAGTGAACTGACTACCTTTATGGTGCACAGGATGATACTTCAACCAACTGAGCCACTCAGCAGGGGCTTAACGAGCCCGGTGCATGCTTGCTAGTCCTGTCCCAGCTATTCTTAACACAAGCGATTTGTGAGAATAAAATAGAACATTGAGAAAACAATTATTCTGTCACATCTGGGCCAGCTGTGGTAAGAGGAACTAAGTTTAAAGTCAGATTTCTAAAACTACTTTATCACTAAGGAAGTTACTTTTCCAAAAATAAATTTTTTGTTAATCTTCTGCTATATTTCCTTACATCCTGTTATTTGCTTCTAAAAGCTTTTTACTTTTAAGGAAAAATATTTTTTTATCAGCAATAAAGGGAAAAAGAACTTCAGTGATGTTATTACACACAGTATTCAAGTAGAACATTCTCTCCAGATAAATACTGAGATTGTGAAATAACTTTGACCACATGGCTTTGGCCTTGGAGCAAAACTGAATAACCAATTGTAAATAGTAGGGCCTTTCAATAGGTTTGGGCTTTAATCCTTAACAATGATTACTTCAAAACCTTGACCAGGATACTTACATATCACCCTTTGCTAAGTGGGGATTAAGAATACCAAGGATGTCCTAACCAGTTTGGCTCAGTGGACAGAGCGTTGGGGCCTGTGGACTGAAGGGTCCCAGGTTCGATTCTGGTCAAGGGCATGTATCTTGGTTGTGGGCACATCCCCAGTGGGGGGTGTGCAGGAGACAGCTGATTGATGTTTCTCTCTCATCGATGTTTCTAACTCTCCATCCCTCTCCCTTCCTCTCTGTAAAAAGTCAATAAAATATATTTAAAAAAAAAAGAATACCAAGGAGGAGACAGTATGTAGTTCTGTATAAAATGTGCATAAAATTGTCACTCAGCAATCAATCAGTGCATGATTTGCACTTTGCATTCTTGGAATCCCCTTTTTCAGAGAGAGGAAAAAACTTGTTTTTATCTCCATGCATAAGCGAACCACTTTGAGAAGTTGCATTCTATCAAAAAATCTATTGATTTATACCCAATAGGTTTCCCCTGTAACCCAACTTTTTCAACCACTTAAAAGTAAGTGGGTAGGCTCCATTGGCCATTGATGATTTACACTTCATGTTGAGCTAAGCAGACTGGCCCAGAAGGCTCTGTAAAATAGATGAATTATGTATGTGGAGTCCAGGGCAAGACTTTTCCTTTGTGGTCCTTCAGCTGCTGTGGCGCCCATCACAGGGGAATGATCAGCCAGAGGTGAACCACCCTAGCTGTGTTCTGTCAAGTGCAATGTTACACAAAGTGAACACCACAAAATGTTTCCCATGAGAGGCTTGTTACTGCAAAATGCCAGATATCCAAATGCCCAAAACTTCATTTTACGAGCTCCAAGCAATTCTGGCAAACTCCCTAGGTAAGGGCAGATGAGAAGTAACACAATTTTCTACCTGGACAACTTTGTAATACCATTTATCCCACTTTTATAAAATTAGTGTCAGGGTTCCAAAGAAAGGAACATTAATGGCCAATTCTCCATACTGTTTGATAGTTTACATGTTAGTTTGTTTTGTACCCATAACAATAGTCTGTGGCAAATATTTGTACATCTATAGTAAGCAAAATTCTTGGAGCTGAAAGTGTCAGAACTGACTTAGGGAAATACATTTTCTGGCTTACCCCACTGCAAGAGGGCTGCAAAGCTACTCTCTCAGGGCCTCATAACAGAATCTGAGACCAGAATACTTCTAGTGCACCTATTAGCAAGCTATGAGAACTACCTCTCACTATAATAAAGAGAAAATGGGAGCCAGGCCAACGTGACTCAGTGGTTGAGTGTCAACCTGTGAACCAAAAGATCAGGATTCAATTTCCGGTCAGGACACAAGCCCGGGTTGTGGGCTCGATCCTGAGTGTGGGACGTGTAGGAGGCAGCCAATGAATGATTCTCTCTGGTCATTTATGTTTCTATTTCCCTCTCCCTTCCTTTCTGAAATCAATAAAAATATATTTAAAAAAAAGAGATAAGAGGAATTTATTTGAAAGATATGAGGCACTCTTGGAATCAATGTAGAATAGTGGGCCAGGTTTGAAATACGGCAGAAACAAAGGAAATTTCAGAAGGCCATTAGCCTGGAAATTGGCCTCTTCTTGATGTTTACGTCAGGGGAGGATTCTGACCCTATGCCAGAAATCCTACAAAAAGGAATTCCTTAAATGAGTTGGAGTCCACAAAGACCCTCCAGCCAAGAAATGTCCACTACTGTGCTCACCATTTGACAGAGAATTTGCCTTTCTCTATAACGGCAATATTGTCACCTGTATGTCACCTTTTTTCATTTGTCAGGAAGGAAGACTGCCAACAAATTCCAAACTTACACATTCCTCACCAACGGAGAAAGATTTAATTCTCCTTTTCACATTCAGTCCATTCTGAGAACCCTTTGGATGATCTGTGTTTGACCTGCATGCCCATTTTTGATGCAAGGAGAGAGTCCCCAGTCCACATGTCTCATTAAAATGTAGTAACGTTGGGCAAAAAAATCAATTACTATAAAGATATTAGCTTTAAATAGCTGCTAAAATTTCCATTTTACTGAAGAGAATGTTGCATTTATCAGACATTGGGTGACTTCTGTGTGCTAGATGCTAGAATAGGTATTAAGTTCAGTTGTATGTAGCTATCTTTCCACTGAACCAACTCTGCCACCCAGCCTCTCTATGAATGTGAACCATAGTCATGAAAGCTTCTTAACTACTGATTGATCCACACACTTAATGAAATAGGAATAATTTAAATGTTTTCAAGAGTAAAATAGCAGTAAACATTTTAATGAAATATGTCAAAATCAGCCATTTGAGCACTAATAAAATCATCTGATTGAACGTTTCTAGTCATTTAAAAAAAATAGAATTAGGCTGATTTAGCAAATATCCCTGAGGGGGGGAACATCCCTTTTATTTCACAAATAATAACTTATGAAATACTCTTGCCATTACCTTTCATTATTAGGGGGTTAATTATCAAAGACAAAATGTCATCCCAGTGATTATTGAATACTGTCTCATTAATGATGATTTAGGCAGAATTTTTTAAAAAATTATACAATTGAGTATTTGTATTAAATCATTGTTTCTAAAACCTGGGTAATCAACAGAATATCCTAGGATAATATTCAATATTTCCTATTAATGCAAATACATAGGTCTCATCTAAGAGTTCTGAATTATAAACTCTTGGGTTATTTATAATAGAGAAATCAATCTTTTCTAACTGCTTCAGACATGGTTTTAATGTTAGGTGGGGTTTGATACTATAAAACTATATGACATATTTAACAGAAATTTAAAATTAAGCATTTGCTTGATTTTTAAAGCTTGCATTGCAAGGTTTCAAGGTTATGTGCTAAGGGACTTACATAACTGTGACTTCATTGATGTGTAAAATATAGAGCTATTAATTTATTGGTACTATTATTCAATATCTTTAGACCCTTTTGCTGATGATATTTGCACTATAATGGAGCTTGTACATATAAATTCAGAGGTATCTGCATACTTCTAAAATAGGGTATGACCACTGCCTTGACTACCATCAGCCTGAGTTATTTCAGTTTATTTTTTCACGCATTTATTGAACAATGTCTATCAGACAGACAAGGCTAGGTTCTATAAAAGTCGGGGAGTAATAAGAAGGTAATCTTTTTAAATTCAATCAGTTACATCAGCATATGGGATAAATATGGTCTAAAGACAAAACCAGGAAAGGAGTGATGGTGAATTTCACAAAGTGGATTTTTCCCCCTGTTTAAATAACAAGTAAGTTCTCCATTTTAGGCAGAATTAAGTGCACCAGCAAGAAAACAAGCTCAGAAATAAAAGGAATGAAGATGCAACATATCAGAATTCACATTACAGCATTTGTGTGAAAGCCAGGTGTAAGACTCTTCAGAGAAACTTGGAGTTCTGAAGGCTGGACCCGTAGATGCCTGAGGAAGTAAGACTCAGGGTTTGACACGGTGAAGGATGAGAAAGTACAATAGGATCTCTAATTCTGCCAACTGCCTAGTACCCCTGTGAGCTATTGCTTGCCTTAGAGGAACCAAGTGCATGCTCTTCATACAGTGCTACAGATGGGGTTTAGCCGGAAGCCCTCCCTTTCAATGAAAGTTCAGAACCCTGATTGTTGTTTAATGCTGGTACCTAGCTGTAGTGCTTCCCAAGACAGAGGGAATGGCCCACATTTTTCATGACTTGGCTCAGGCTAACAATGTTTTCCACAATCAGAGGAATAGCGGACTGTCTGACATGGTCTGACTCTATAACTTCAAGATCACTCTCTTTCACTCTTCTCCAAGAAGCGTTGCTAAAAGTCAAAGCTTATTGCCTCACAATGCATTAGATATGGTTTGCTCCCTAAGATTTAATTATCTCTTTGATTTGTCCATGTAAAAACATCCAAATCTAGAGAAAATGTATAAGAGTTTATTTGAGTCAAACTGAAGACATGCCCTGAAGCCAGATCTCAAGGGACTGGGAAAATGCTATGGAGAAAGGCAGCTCTGCAGTTCTTTTTAAGCATTTGCAATTAAAGGAGGTAAAGTCAGGAAGATTACATGAAATCCATTGCTGGGAGATGGAGGCAGGAGCGAGCAAGGCAGAGTAAACCCCTCTGATTGGATAAAAAGTACAAGGGAGAAACACAGACTTATTTTACGTGGGTGAGACTAGGAGAGTTAACATTTACAGTCAATAGGTTTGGTAAATGGACAGCAAGATCATTTGCTCCCTTGATGGTGTTTAAGTCACGCAGGGGCTTGGAAAAGAGGATTACACTAGCATTTCAAAGGTGTGTTAACCCAAGTGCACAAGAACTATGGTCATGACTGGCTTCTGGCAAAGAAACCTTATAACTAAGGAAGGAATTGGCCTAAGGCATGACTACCCACCATGGTCTGCCCAGTTAGGAATTTATGGTCAGATTACCCTGTGAGTTTAGTTTTCATTACTGATCTTGTCAGATTCACTACCCAGCCCCTTTCTTTTCTTTTTCTTTTTTTTTGGGGGGGGGGGGGGTTGGGTGGGGGTGGGGGAGGGGGCTAATTGGGCATTTTATTTTATTTTTTAAATCTTTATTGTTAAATTATTACATATGTCCCCCTTTTTTCCACCATTGACCCCCTTCTGGCTTGCCCCCAAACCCCCGCCCCCGCAACACACGCCCTAGGCCTTCACCACCCTGTGTATGGGTCCTTGGGTTATGTATATATGCATACAGGTTCTTTGGTTGATCTCTTTCCTCCCACCCACCCACTACAGCCTTTCCTCTGAGTTTCTACACACAGCCCCTTTCGTTTATAGTTTCATCTGAAATGTTTCTTATGCTGGGTAGTCAGTCTTCTTATGTACTCTCCACTTCCCACTCTTAGATCCTCTGATTCCTCTCCCCTTTTCCGCATACGATGACTTCCCTTGCCATGTACATTGGTGGGATATGTTTTCCTCATGAAAATTAAAAAGATAAGTATTTACCTTAACAGTAATTCATACTCTTCTGATTATATTTCTATTTTATTTTTGTCACTGCCCTGTTTGCTTTTTATTTTCAATTTTAAAAATAGACTCAGTCATTGTCCTGGCCTGCGTGGTTCAGCTGGTTAGAGCATCATCCCATGCACCAAAGGGTGGAGAGTTTAGCTTACTGGAAGCAACCATTTGATGCTTCTCTCTCTTTCTCTCTCCCACTCTCTCTAGAGTCAATGAAAAACATATTGTCAGGTGAGGATTAAAAAAAAAAAAAGCCCGACTCAGTTGTAAAATTAACAGGAGAGATTAAAAAATCTTTTTCAATAAGTCACTCATGAATAATAAAAATGTTTTATAGTCAGCATTGCAACTTTTACCAAGAAAAGACCATTTTATTAACCATTTTATATAATATCTGGCATTTAAAGAAATAATATCAGGTCAAGATAGGATTATGGCTGCTAGTGTCTACCCTGTCTTGTTCCACCTGAACTCTATGTCTAGAGAGCAGATATGCAATATAATCTATATATTTAGCTAACTCTAGTTTTTATACCTTAGTAGTGTTGTTTGTATATTTTTTTATTTCATTGGACTAAGAGCAACTTGTGGGTCAACATTATTCTCTACCAGTTTGTTAAATGGATACATAGATAGATGATAGATAGATAGATAGATAGATAGATAGATAAGGTGAAGCCATTACATGAGCATTGTAAATTGATACCCTAGAGTAGCATGGGTCCTGCTTCTTGCATATTTCCATAGATACAGAAAATAGAGTCTGTAAGAAATTTTCCATAATTTTAAAAAACTTCGAGGGCTCGGCAAAGACATTTAAAGATTGGATATGCTGTTTAGGCTCCTATTTAGGCTTCTTCTCTCCACACATTTAAGCTACTGTACTTATGAAGCACTAGATAGTAAAAGGATACAACAGTAAGCAACCCATTGATTTTCCATGGGTATCTGGCTAAACTCCAATCTTTTAATCTAATCTAAGTTTACCCGCTCCTTCTACCACTATGTGCTCTTCATTGTCAAAAAGTTTTCGGTGCCCTGGCTAGTTTTGCTCAGTGTTTAGAGCATTGGCCTGCGGACCTAAAGGTCTCAGGTTCAATTTCCTATCAAGGGCACATACCTGGGCTGCAGGTTCCCCAGCCCTGTAGGGGAATGTTCAGGAGGCAACCAATCAACATGTCTCTCTCATGTTAGCCTCTCTCTCTCTCTCTCTCTCTCTCTCTCTCTCTCTCTCTTCCACTCTTTCTTTAGAAATTAATGAATATCCGAATATCCTCCAGTGAGGATTTAAATAAAAGTTTGTTTGCATATTTGAGATTTTTTTCCTGTGACCTTGAAGGTGCAATTTGCTCTCAGCCTGACCTTATTCTACGTTCTTTACTCCATAAAGAACTCAATTGTCTCTTCCTCCCTCAGCTTCCTTTGGAGAATAGACTGTCATAGAACCCACTGACTCCAACCATGGAAACCATATTCTCGGATGCTTTAGGTTTCCTTGAAGGTCAGGGCCAATTTGAACCTCAGAAAGTTGTTTTGGTTGTTTCTGTTGCTTGTGACCATAAACCCCACACATTTTCCCATTTTTAAAAAATAATACTGATCTAATTCAGTATAACCATTCTTTCTCAATAAATATAGCATTATTATATCAGAAAAATCCCCACACATAAACCCCACACATTTTCCCATTTTTTAAAAATAATACTGATCTAATTCAGTATAACCATTCTTTCTCAATAAATATAACATTATTATATCAGAAAAATCTTCCCAAACATGGTTCCCATGGGGAAAAACTGTAATCAAAATGCTTTTTCTTGAAAAATCAAAATTTTTTCTTCCCTTGGATATGAAAAAAAAAAATCACTGGACCAAGTTATTGCTGAAGATCCTTTGATACTTTACTTCTTATGATTTTCTTATCTACTACCATTTATTATTATTGGCAAGTTACAAATTCCCTTAGACAGAAAATCACATGCCCCATAGTGGGATTATTTCCCTCGCCCCTTTTCATTATGAATTTTTTTACCAGAATGTAAGCAAATTTTATAGTGAGCCCTGTGATTTGCAGATGGATAATAAGAATCAGGAATCAATAGTTAGTAAAATAATGTAGAAAAAGATAATACATTTTTGCATTTGAAGATTAATTTCATTGTTTGTCTTTCCTTATAAAATTAGTTTTGTTTAAGGCCTACTACTCAGGGAGGGCCTTAGGGAAATAAAGTAGCGCATTATTTCATTGTCTTCAGATCTATTTTCTGCTTGAACAGACTCAGCATTATATTCAAAGCAAGAAAATCACTTGCTGATTGAAGTCTCATTCTAAGTGTGGCAGAAAGGCCCACTGTCTTCCAGGTGTTGATTTTTAAGTCAGTCAATTGTGCATATTTCTGACCACATAACACCAGGAACTTGATTTGATATGAACTTAATCACTAACCTATATTGCAACAAGAGGACATTTTTTAATGCAACTATTACTATTTATAGGTAATCTGTTAAAACAAAGAGCTTCTGCTTTTATATCTCAGAAATTGGCCTTTATGTTTTATTTTTATTTATTGATTGATATTAGAGAGAGAGAGAGAGGTAGGGATTTGTTGTCCCACTTATTTATGCATTCATTAGTTCCTTCCTGTATGTTCCCTAAACAGGGATTGAACCTGCAACCTTAGCCTATTGGGATGATGCTCTAACTCAGTGATTGGCAAACTCATTAGTCAACAGAGCCAAATATCAACAGTACAACGATTGAAATTTCTTCTGAGAGCCGAAAACCAATTTCTGCGCATGGTCCACGAAGTTTCAATCGCACTGTATGTGTGCACCCGCACGTGGTATTTTGTGGAAGAGCCACACTCAAGGGGCCAAAGAGCTGCATGTGGCTCGCCAGCCACAGTTTGCCGACCACTGCTCTAACTGAACCCCCAGCCAGGACGGAAATCTGTCTAAATCCTTGCTCTTATACTAGCTGTATGACATTATGTATGCTACTTAACTTCAGTGAGTATTAGTTTCCCCACCTGACCAAATGTGTCTGACTCCCATAACCCATGGTATTTCCATTACATAAGGATTTTTCTAATGTGTCTGTAGCCACATAAATATTATCAATTTAAAAATTCCAATAAAGTATTTTATTTATTTCTTTCCTTTATATATGACTAGAGGCCCAATGCACGAAATTTTGTGCAAGGGGCTCGGCCCTCACAGCCGCAGCCCTCACAGCCCCAGCTTTGTCTGGAAGGTCATCCAGAAGGACGTCTGGAAGGACATCTGGAAGGTTGTTCAGCTGCCCAGTCTAATGAGCATATTATACTTTTATTATAGTCACCCTTAGAGTCCATGGCATGTCTATTCTCATCCCATAATACTTTGTCTGTTCATCACATATACATGTCCATGCCATTTTTAGCACTACTTAGTTTACTTGAACCAATTTGACTGTGATCTCCATAAGTCTGTTTCCCATGTCTCTATTTCCCTAAGTCACATGACACACCAAAGTACCTAGATTTTACTAGGTGCTTAGTAATTGCTGCTGCTTCTTTCTCCATTTAGGCTAATAGTATATGTTCAATAAGTGTAAGACGTTTGTCAGCAGAGTTATCTCCAAATTAACTCTAGCTCTGGAATTTCCTTCTTGAAAGAGAGGCAAGAGAAATAATTCAAGATGTCCAACAGCATTTCCTGTTAGAGAAAGAGCTGTAAACAAGCTGGTTGTCAATGAACAGTGTCCCAGGTTGATGGCTCAATTTTGTTTCTCCTTTTAACTGTGTTCTTTTTTTTCAGAATAATATGTGTTGCTGGAGGGAGACAAAGGTCACAGTAGCAGATGTCATATGTCATCTCCCGTGTCATTATGAAGGGAGTCTACCTTGCTGTGTTCGCCCCTCAACAATCTCCTGCTTGTTTTTCACTTCCCATGATTGTAGACGTGTTTCAAGTCTATACTTCAGGAAGCAGTGTCCCTGGAAGGAAGGCAGCAGCAGGGATGGTGCCCACACAGTGCGCACCAGGAAAGCTGTCCATGGACAGGTATTCAGTTTTGTGCCTCGCTTTTGAATGCAGATCAGCAAGTTGGGTGACTTTGTTGCAAAGGAAAGACGTAGGGAAATTCATTTCTCCTCTTTCTCTAAGTCAATGTTCTGATTAACAAAGTTCTTTAGTAGACAATGCATGCAATGAATGTTAAATTTTAAATTCTAACAGAGACGGGTACACGTAGGAAAGAGAAAAACATGATTGAGATTTATTCATTTATTCAACCAATATTTAATGGGTAATTATGATGTGCCAGGCACATAATATTCAGGATTCTATAAGTCCATGCTGTGATGAATAAAATTGTTTAGTCAAGAGAAGAAAGAGAACAAGTATACAGATAATTAAAAAGTGATATAGCCTGGCTGATGTTGCTCAGTGGTTAAGAGTCAACCTATGAACGAGGAGGTCACAATTCAATTCCTGACAGGGCACACAGCCAGGTTGCCAGCTCAATCCTCAGTAAGGGGAATGCAGGGGGCAGCCGATCAATGATTCTCTCTCATCATTGATGTTTCTGTCTCTCCCTCTCCCTTCCTCTCTGAAATCAATAAAAACATATTATAAAAATGCCCTTCATTTGAAAGAAAAATTTTACCATTTGGATATCTGTATCTGCACAAAGGAACAAAGAGCACAAGAACTGGTAACTACATGGGTAAATATACAAGATATTTTCCTTTTATCTGAGTATCTTTAATAGACTATTGACTGCTTAAACAAACATAATAACAATTTAGAGGGGAGTTTTATTAACATATATAGAAGTAAATTATATGACCATAAGAACACAAATTTCTGGAAGGGAGAAATGTAAACACACTATCCTATGTTTCTTCTTCTAGACATGAAGTTATATATCACTTGAAGATAGATTTTTGAAAGGTTATTATGACTGCTATAAACCCTAAAGCAATCACCAAAATAAAAAAACAGAGTTATATTTAATAATTCCAAATAAAGGAGATAAAATGGAATCATAACAATATTGCATGAACCCAAAAGAAGGCAGAAAAAGAGGAAAGAAACCATAAACAGATGGGACAAATATAAAATAGCTAATAAATTCATAGATGTGAAACTAATTATATAAATATTGAAATTAAATGCAAACAGTAAATAGACTACAAATTTTAAAAGCAAGATCCAATTACATGCTAGCTGTAAAAAATATTCTTTATAAAGACACAAATAAATTCAAAAATGGAAAGAGATATATCATGCAAACACTAATAAAAAGGCAGCTGGATATTAATATTGATTAATGTTATGTAATGTTAATGTTAGTAGAGTTTAGAGAAAACATGTTACATGGGCAAAGGAAGTCATTTCAGTAATTATAAAGAAAACAATTATTTAATAAACATTTATGTACCAAATAGCAAAGCTTTAAAATACACAAATCAAAGAAATGATAAAACTACACAGAGAAATAGACAAATTCACAATTATACCACTCTCTCAACAATTGATAGGATATAGACTTAAATGACACTATCTGCCACCTTGACCTAATTGACATTTGTAGAGCAGTCTTCCCTAAAACACGAAGTTGTAGCCATTAAAATCCAATACATAATACTGAATAACAACTTAAAAGTCAGACCAAAAAAATAAAATCTTGGATTATTTAGTCTCTCCCTTCATTGATGATCACATGCTTGTTCTCCTGCAGTAACTCTCCTCGTCTCCCTCCCTGGACTTTCCCTATTTGAGTGCTTTGTTGACTTGTCTCTCCAAGAGATATCTCCTAACCTCCTTGGTTTCTAAATTCTCCCTTAGGTCACATTACCAAAAGGATTTGTTCTAGAGCCAAACTGTTGAGGTCCCTCTCATTTATCCCACCCAGAGGTCTGACTGTATTTCCAACAGATTTACAATATTAACCTTCCAAGCTTACCAAATTTTACTGTTTTCTTAATAAATTATTTCCACCCTTTATCCCAAGACCTTCCTGTTATTTCTTCTCCACACCTGTCTAACACCTCCATGAAATCTTTAATTCTAGAGTAGGGCATGTATATGGTTACTGTCATTCAGTGTGATTTGTAGTGAAGTAAAGAAAATCATATTTCATTCCCTATGACCAAGAAATAAGAATTCTAATTTAAAAGTGTGTGAGCATGCTCGACCAGAGTGCCTCAGTTGGTTGAGTGTCGTCCTGTACACTGAAAGGTCGCCTGTTCAATTCTCAGTCAGGGCACATGCCTGGGTTGCAGGGTCAATCCCCAATCGGGGCATGTACTGAAGGCAACCAATTGATATTTCTCTCTCACATCATTCTCTTTCTCTCTTTCCCTTCTTCTCTCTAAGCATGTCCTCCAATGAGTAAATGCAGCTTTAGTGCTTGCTAAGTCAAGAAGAAGAAAAAAAGAAAACGATTAATTTCTCCTTTCCTGGAATCCTCGAAGGTTGTGAAATGAGCTCAATTATTCAAAATTAGTACATAATTGTCATCA
Source organism: Corynorhinus townsendii (assembly GCA_026230045.1). NCBI lineage: Eukaryota > Metazoa > Chordata > Mammalia > Chiroptera > Vespertilionidae > Corynorhinus > Corynorhinus townsendii. Next base: position 11,072,209 of record JAPDVU010000011.1, on the reverse strand, counting down.
AACTCTGACAGATATCTACACAGGCATGTGTGAGTGCCTATGCATATATTAGATGAACTCAATTTCTGTCACATAGAAACTGCAATTCCTCCGTCAAGTTAACTTCCCTGACCCTCAGTTACTGCAGCTATAAAAGGAGCATGAGAACCCTGCTACGCGGCTCACTGGGTTGTTTTGAGATGGAAGGAAAACATAGCATGAAAGTGCTTTAAAAATATGTTCAATTTGTTCTGTGCTTGAGAGACTTCTATTGTGTGTTGAAGTGGAATGAAAGTAACAAGTTAGTGATTTTTCAAAATTTCTGTTATAAAAGCATGGATATCACATTAGATTATATTTAATGAAAATGTTTCATTTGTCAGTGGTTTATCTGAGAGTATTGGGTTTTATTCTGGCTCTATCTCTTATTTGTTATTTTTAAGTGAGTTACTTAATCTCTCTGAACCTTAGTTGAAAATAAGAAGTAATGTCTGTTTTAAGACTATTTGTGAGGATTAAATGAGATAATGTAAGAATCACATCTGCAGGATACACACATATGCAAAATCTTTTAAAAAATATATTTCTTTATTGATTTCAGAGAAGAAGGGAGAAAGAGAGAGAGATAGAAACATAAATTATGAGAGAGAATCATTGATCGGCTGCCTCCTGCACACTCCCTACTGGGGTCCCAGCCCACAACCCAGGCATGTGGCCTTGGCCGGACTCGAACCTGGGACCCTTCAGTCCGCAGGCTGATGCTTTATCCACTGAGCCAAGCCAGCTAGGGCCATATGCACAATCTTAAGTGCTTCATAGGTAGACATGTAATGGAGAATGCTGAGAGGCGAATTATTTAGCACATTGTGTTGCTCACATTAGACACGGGGTTTATTTTGTAATGTAGTGGTTCTTCCTATTGCCCCCAGGGAACATTTGGCAACGTATGAAGACAATTTTGATTGCCACAATTGGGGCAGAAGTGTGCTAGTGGTATCTAGTGGGTACAGATTAGAAGTGCTGTTAAAAAATGTGACGATGCACATGCCCCCCACAACAAATTATGCAGCTAAAAAAAATGTTAATAGTGTCAAGATTGTGAAACCCCCATTGTAATGCCTAATGAAAGCAAAGATGTGCAGGATTCTCCTCCCCATATATGTGCAGCTTCTGACATCTGAAAAATGTCTCTATGCCCAGAGAGGAAATGGTAAAAAAGTATTCTGTGACTTTCTTTTGCCTTCCCCCTCTCCCCGCCATATTGTTCCATGGGCATTTATCTTGTTTTGTCAGAGTTAGGGGTCAGTGGGGTCCTATAAAACAGCCACATCTTGTGCAGAAGCTCTGACTATTGTCATAATAAACTGGAACATCATGCCCGGTATGGTGATATGATTCCTTTCCATGTTTTTTTTCTTGGCTGATACTCAAACTATTTTTCAGAGACTATGTGTATGTCTGCCGATCTAAATTATATGCAAGATGCGGGCCGATTTGGGCTAGAGATAGACAGCCTTCTAGGTCTCCAGTCCTGTTCCTAAATATCCCAGCAGGATCAGAACTTTCCATTATGATTGGCAAGATCATCCATTTCCTAGGTAGGTCAATTCACCAAAAAAAAAGAAAAAAATGAAGGAAAACCTTCCAGATGAAATGTACCACAAAGCCTCATATTCCACATCTGGACTAGCAATAATTTTTAGTTGTGCAAGACAGATATCAGATTGTCATGTGTAATCCCAGATCATAAATCTGTACACATGATCCTTCAGGAGATGCCTGATGTCTTGCTGTAGGCAGCGCCCGTGTTCCTCCTATTGGGAATTCATTCACATGTGGCAACCCAAATGCACAGAGGTACAAAGGCATAAAGACACATTATTATTTGGGGGCCAATAAAAGTCATGTGAGTAACATGAACCCAGGTATATGGATGACAGCAGTTGGACTATTATCCTGGGAAAGTAAACAAGAACCTAATAAAGAAAGGTCATTTTAGGTCATATTTTAATCAGAGAAATCACCTTGGTCTGTTCTTTTTAAAATATTTCCTGGTAGCAGTGGACGGTAAGCACATTAAGGCTGATTAGCCATAAAGTGGGCCCTCAAAATAGTTGCTGAGCTGAATGAATTAATAGTTGGGTGTTTAACTTGAGATGAAACAATTGACTTCCCATTGTTCTCAGGATAACAGCCAAAATCCTTTGCAGGGTATGCAAAGCTAGTTTTCTTTTAGTGCCCTGAATCCAGTTCTATAATTAAGTCAGGACTGTGGTGATCTTTGCTCAGTCGTCCTACATAGTACCTGCTCTGTACAGGGCTCTCAATAGACAGTTATGGAATAAAGAAATACATAAATGAATAGATGAGTCTATACGCTTCTGTTTTCTCAGGCCATTCTAGGCCCAGGGAAATATGATAAAATGTTGAGCATTACTCTTGTGGAAGTATCTCAATCTGATTATGATATTTGAACATACAAACCAAAATAAATCTTATCAATGATTTAATAATGCTATAGAAAATAGTTAAAAGAACATTGAAGGAGAACCATGCCCAGATTGTTTTTATGTCCCTGGGTAGCAGTTGCCGTTTGCTACCACAGTCTAGTCAAACCATTCTTGTTTCTGTTGTTATTTATTTGCTTGTCTTTGGAACAAGACAACCTTGGTTCCACTTAGTTTCTTTGTGTTTTATGCTGTATACTTGAACTTTTGTCTATACCCCTCTGTCTTCCTCTACTCATTCAATTCTTCCCTGACGGATCATTTGCTAAGAGACATCTCCCTAATAATCTGATCATAGGATTCCTCTCTTCTCTGACATTTTTTGTTCTTATACTGCTCTATTTTTCATTGTACTTGTTACTATTTTAAAATATGCTGCATACTTATTTGTTTAATTTTAATTTTTTTTCTACCCTCTAGAATGTACGTGCCATGAAGGGAGAAAATTTCTCTGTTTGTTTTCAACATGTTCTCCTTAACATCTCAATGAGGATGTGGGACCTAGAAAATACACAATAATATATTTTGAGTGGATATATGAATAGAGAAAGAATGAATGCATAAGTAAAGAGCCCTTTATAGAATTCCAAAATCTGGATTTGATCTCATAAGGTGAAAAGAATGCCCTAGTGGGGAAAAAAAAAAAAAAAAGATGAGAAAATTTGAGGCAGTAGAATGTGTGCAGAGTCATTGAGGCATAAAGGAATCATGGTATATTTGGGGACTTTTTTTCCCTGAAATCATATATGTCTTGGTTAGGGGCCAAACACAAGCTGTACAAATAGAAAATTGAGAACAAGGCAGATTATGAAAGGATCTCACAGCTAATAAATTCATCATCTTTTCTCTAAGCAATAGAAAGTCACAGAAGGCATTCTGACTGGTAAAAGAAATGATGCATTTTGCATTTTAGGAAGATCAGTTCAGCTGTTGGATGGAAAGGAAATGGAAGAGAAAGTGGCTGCTGGCCAGGAAACCAGCCGAATGACTGTTGACAAAGTCTAGAGAGTTTTGCCAAAGCATCTCCTGTAAGACTCTCAGTTTTGTTTTCTTTAAAATGTGGAACTGACCATTTTAGTATTACAGTAAGCCTCAGAAATAGCTATTCTTCTTATACTATTCTGTTTATTTTTTTATTGTTTTGTTCACTTCATAGGTTTTCATTCCAAGTTGATAAATGTAGGGAAGTGCAAAGAGAAGGAGGAATAAGAAATATCAGAGACATTTTCTTAAACCTATTTTATTTAAGATGCATGTTATCAAAGGTTAAGCTATATAAATGCATGTATAAATAGAGGATAAAATGAGGCCAAGATAACTCACATTGAAAAACTAAGGCCAGAGAGTATGGAGGCCAAGAGAAGGTCAGCATTAGCATATCAGACTCAGATAGAGATTATAGGGTGGCATCTAGGGAAGGAAAAGTGATATTAAAGTTAGGAGTGCTGGCAGGTATCAGAGTGGCAGAGATGGTGATGAGGGCAAATGTGTTGATACAAATGTAATGAAGCAGGGACCCAGCCCCAGCCGGGCTCCAGTCTTGACCCTGATCCTTACTGACAGCATAAAACTAAGTGAGACTATTACTTTTCTTTTTTAAAAAATTTTAAAATATACTTTTATTGATGTCAGAGAGAAAGGGAGAGAGATAGAAACATCAGTGACGAGAGTGAATCATTGATCGGCTGCTTCCTGCACATGCCCTACTGGGGATCAATTCCCCAACCTGGGCATGTGCCCTGACCGGGAATTGAACTGTGACAGCTTGATTCATAGGTGGACACTCAACCACTAAGTCACACAGGCTGGACTGAGTGAAACTATTCCTTATCTCCCTGAAATTTGCTTCCTTATCTGTAAAATAAAGACATTGGTGTTAATGTCTTATGCAAAACAGGGGTCCCCTACTTCCCCAAATTCTTCACCATAGTGACAGAACTATGAAGACTACATTCATTGGTTTAAAACTCAAAAAGGCTCCCTACATTTTCTGATGACAATGCTACAGCAGTTACCTACACCAGAGTTTTTAGTGTCAGAAGATATGACTCAGGGTAGCCATTCTGTGTTGTTGATGACTCTGATTAGTGATTATATATTGCGGGTTCACAAAAGTAGAAACATTACTGCTGCATTGAAATTATTTAATTCCCAGATGAAAGGTTACCAAACAGGGAGCCGAGGAGAAATGTTTACAATCAAAGAGAGCCAGAGAGTTGGGCTCAGATTTTTGAGGGCTAAATGATGCGTGGGGAGCATTCCAGCTTTTTCATTTGGATTTCTTCCTAGATCTTTTTTTTTTTAATACATTTTTTATTTATTTCAGAGAGGAAGGGAGAGGAAGAGGGAGATAGAAACATCAATGATGAGAGAGAAAGATTAATGGGCTGCCTCCTGTACACCCCCTACTAGAACTCATGCCTACAACCTGGGCATGTGCCCTGATCAGGAATTGAACTGTGACCACCTGGTGCATAGGCCAGTGCTGAACTATTGAGCCACACTGGCCAGACTCTTCCTAGAATGATCATTTTAGGGAAGGTAAACAATACTGTTTTCACATGACAGCCTCCAAGAGGCACTGATCAGAAGACTTCCTCAGCAGACACCTAAAGAGTTAACATTATGGGGTGGGGCAATGGGTGCACATGCAGTATGCAGATATATTTTGTTGAGTTGTACGCTTGAAACCAGTATGAATTTATGAATCCACGTCACCCCAGTAAGTTAATTGGAAAAAAGGGGGAGTTAACAGTATGAAGTGTTAATTTCTGAGAGGGGAAGACACAACTAGGAGTCTTGGCGCTGTTTTGTCTTCTTTTCCGCTGACATTTCCTATAAATGGTGAGGATCTGTGTCTGAGATTAAAAGAGCTCCGCAAGGGTTTTTCTTACACCTTTGGAACTAATTTGTTGACTTTACGCATGAGCTAAAATATTCTATTTCTGAGACTTCTCATTTTTCCTGAATGGTGGAGGATGCATGCTTTTTCATCCCAGTTACTTGGCACAAAAACCTACTTTCCTTTTCAGAGAGGATAATTTTGATCATGTAAAAATGTTGGCTTTGGGGGAAAACAGGCTTTGCAAAGTTTTTCTAGGGCATTGCAGGACACCATTTTAGGGGAAAATATGACCTGAGAAGCTGGCTCACTGGGAGGGGCATGAATTGTCATCAGAACAAGCTCTGAAGACCTTTGACAGGTGGCCTACAGGTGATCAGCATATACCGAGCTTTGCTAGGATAGTCCTGGTTTCTTCCTTTTCCCCAAATCTGTTAATCGGGCCCTCTCTCACTGTCAGAAGGTCCCATTTTGAATGATACACTATGTACTCACCTATTTCAGGGGGACTACGTTCAGAACTTGAGAGATTTAAGAGGTGTCTTACAGATCTGCTCCGTGACTCAGAGTTGTACAAAGCTGCGGCGAGGGCATGTCTTCTTAGTGTGATACCGTCTTTTGGCATGATACATCATTCTAACTCTGTGACTCAGTTCACCTCGGATTTGGATGTGAGTCACCCTATTGGATTTTGTGAATAGGTTCCTTCCTCTTCAGGGAGGGGAAAGAAGGATGGTTACATTCCCCAGCACATATCCAAGCCCTGCTTCCTATTCTCCACATTGTCACCTGGGGATCCTCTCTGATCTGTTAGTGTGAAACTCAGCTGGGTTCTGAACATGAATTTCTGCCTATTTTAGGCTTGTGGGTTTCTCATGAACACATTTTGACTAGAGAGAGTTAGATTTGGGATCTTGACTCTGTAACTGATTTAGTCCATCACTTATTTACCCACTAACCAGGCCTGCGATTCTAGAGCATCAGCGATTTTAGGTAATTATCTATTCCCTCCATCTTTAAAAGGAGATAGTGAGATGTGACTTAGTTGAGAAAAATAAATGAATAGGAAGGGCAATTGCACAGTCTAATCTATGGCATATAACAGATGCTGAATAAATGTTACTTCTCACTTTTCCTAATCTAAAAATGTCAAATAAGGAAAAAAGATACCAGCAAATTGAGATATAACTTCTCAAAACTTTTGTCATTCTTGACTTAAAAGATCAGTTTCCAAATGTTAGATTACTCTAGATACTTCCTGTAAGTGAAATCACACAGTACTTTTCTCTTTGTGAACTGGCTTTTTATACTCAGCACCTGAAGCCCGGTGCATGAAATTCATGTACTCAGGGGAGTCCCTCAGCCTGGCCTGCACCCTCTTGCAGTCTGGGACCCCTCGCTTCTTACTGCCCTCCTGCTCACTGCTCCTTAGTGCTGCCATGGAGGCAGGAGAGGCTGAGGCTCCCACCACTGCTTCTGGGCTCACCAGCTGTGAGCCCACCTTCTGGCTGATCAGCCCTCCCTCTGTGGGAGCGCACTGACCACCTGGGGGCTGCTCCTGCATTGAGTGTCTGCCCCCTGATGGTCAGTGTGTGTCATAGTGACCAGTAGTTCCACAGTTCAGTCAATTTGCACATTAGGCTTTTGTTATATAGGATGATATTCTCATGGCCCATCCATGTTATAGCATATGACAGAATGTGATTATTTAAGATTAATATGTCATGGCATGTATTATAGACAACATTTTGTTGATGCAGTCATCTCTCTCTGAACATTTTGCTTGCTTCCTTCTCTCAACTACTATGAATAATGCTACAATAAATATGGGTGTACAAACATATTTTTGACATCATATTTTGGAATCTGATTTTTTGTTTCTTATGGTGGCATTATTAAAATATTGTGCATTTGAGAAACTTGGAGTATGTAATAAAGTTGAATTATTTTTTAAGGGAAATTTACATATATCATCATACACATAACATTTGCAGAAGATATAATTTTGCATCCTACTTCCCTCATTATAGTAGACACATATGATGGGAGTTATAGACAGGATACCTTGTAAAGCAAAAACCCAGAAAGATGAGCAGCCCCTACATTTGATTCCCTCTGATAAAATGAGGTGTCTCAGGTCTTTAGGAACTTCTTTGTTATCTTAAGAAAAGTGCACTGTCACGTGTAGTGGAGAAAGTGCCTGCATGAAGCAGTTTTGATTTAACACCAAGTGCAAAGCCTTTTTATGAGAAAGCAGGAGAAATCAATGATGATGACTGAAGGAGAATACAAAGTCATACCACCGATCCCCAGCATTTATAAGCACCAAGGCCCGAGTAAATAAATATAATCAGAACGAATAAGGAAAAGTAAAAAGGGAGAGCCCAAAGAGAAAACACAGCCTACCCTTTATCTGGAAATGGAATCTCTATGTTCATCACCCAAAATGTTATCTTTCTCTGCTTACTTCAAATAGAAATCAGGTGTGCCCACTCTTCCTTCTCCCTAATTTTAATTTGTGCCATATGCTGATAGATAAAACATTCAAAATTTCAGAATCCATTTGTACCTTTACTTAAAGTCACAGAAACCAGACATATAAATTTATTGCAGATATGGGTTAACAGGGTGCCAGAAAATTAATAAACATATAGATTCAAGCAAGGAGATTTTATTGGAACTGGGCAATAGAAACACAGTTGTTTCAAAAGCGATATATGTGCTGGTGGCTCTCATTCTTATATTAGTATCCTATAGGCAATTGGTTAAAATACCAATTGCCTATAGGATACCATGGCTGGCATGTACTCCACATTCATGGATCCAATTGGTAGGGGCAGGGCTTGAGGCATCTCACTCCATCTCCAGGGTTCAGTGGCTACTTACTGACCCAGCACTGTGTGTCAATTTTTCATTGCATACGAAAGGTGTGTGTCCATTCTCTTCTCACGCTCCTGAGATTTTCTTCCATGTGAACAGATGTTTATTTAAGGTGTTCATGACTATGCCAGGAGGAGCAATGCTAAGCTGGTACAGTTTGGAAATAGTCTACGATATGTGGTCTAAACAGCTTCCATAGATAAGTAGTGAGGGAGAGTGTGATGTAATAACATTCTCAGGAGAGAGTTCTCTTGTTTTATCCCCAGAGCCCTGAGTCCAACACACACACACACACACACACACACACATGCACGCACGCACACACACTTTTGTTTTTTTCTTTACCCCTTCAGGTGTCTCAATGTCAAAACTTGATCTTGTTTGGTCCACTGTTGTGTTCATTTTTTCCCTTGAGGCTCACTGGGTCAGAATTGACTGATGCCCCCAGGATAGGTAACATGTCAATGCCAGTGTCCTCTCTGGTTTTCAGCTTCTACTGAAAGTTTGGTCCTTGGGAACTTTCTTTCATTTCTTATAAGTTCAACTAGGCAATACAATGCACTTTTTCTATGTTTATTCAATATGTTAAGATTTTATAACGCTGAGTTTTTAGGAATCTAGTCTGCCATGTTGCTGAAAATGAAATCAAATTAATCTACCCCTATGAACAAACATAAAAATGTATGTTTTTTTAAAAATCCTAAAAAGCCATTATTATATAGAACTTCTTTCAGAATAAAATTTCCTGGAAAATGCATTGCTCTATTAAATAAATGAAATTTTCTCCTAGGCATACAATTTTTTAATGTAAATGTATTGGGGTGACATTGGTTAATAAAGTTGTATAAGTTTCAAGGGTACAGTTCCATTGTTCATCATCTGTATATATCATTGTTTATTTACCACCCAAAGTCAAATCTCTATTGTGGGATATGTAATTATTCATCACAAATTGCAAGGTCTAAGCAAAGTACTCAAAGGCTTCCCTGTGCTGTTCTGTTCCGGGCTCTTGTCTCACTCTCACCAGGACTTGCCTCATCCCCTGGAATGGAACATGCCTAGTATTTCCCACACTGACATTTATGCCATACTGTTCTCTTTATTTTGAAAACCCTTCTTGTATTTCATTATCTTGCTTGCTCTTCTTCATACATGACAATTGAAGTCAGGTGACACAAGTTCTACAAAGATTTCTTGGATCCTTAAAATAACCTAAATGTCCATCTTTTGACTTGGGCAAATATTGCATTTTAGCAATAGGCATAAAATTATATGCAATTAAAAAAGTCCCTTATCCCAACTCCTTAATTAGTACTATATATAATCTTCCAATAGCTTTCTGTATAGCCAAGAGAAATAATTTGAGCAAATACTTTTAAGTGATTATCCTTCAAACTAAACTGTATAAATTGGTAATTTTTCCTATTTTGTATTTCCTAGTTGTACATATTGGAAATTGTTCCATATCATACGGTGCTTTATAAACCAATTATTTCTCACAGTGTTTCTAAGTTATTGGTTTATCCATTCCCCTTTGTAATTGGGCAATTTCCTCCTTTGGAGACAGGGACAGCTTGCTCACCTATGCAGCTGGAATGTCAACAAGGCACATTCAGGATATAGTTGTTAAACAAATGGAAGTGAGTTTAATTTCTACTCATTAATGTATTTTCATTTCAATGGGTAATGTCCATATTGTCTCAGCATTGCTCAGGAGATTCCAATAACTATTCTGTGAATGCTACAGCTTCATAGGTACAATGCTAGTCTTAAATTGTAAAGCAAATTTCATCGTACTCAATGTGACTTAAAAAAAAAAAAGACAGGTTAGGAATTTGAAGTCCCTTAAACAGTCTCCTTTTAAGGAGAGAAACAATTCAGACAGTCATGGCTGCCATTCGCCTGCCCAGGGATTGCAGGCATGGCATCAGCTTTGCTCTTTGGAAGATTTCTAGCTGACCTTTAGAGAAAGCTGGGGCTCAGCGGGAATAACATCAAGTGTTGCTACTCCTATTAGCAATTTTGAAGAAAAAAAAAAGCTCATGAAACATTGAAAAGGAGGGCCTTGGTTACTTAAGAATTTTTATTTTTTCAGCTCATACATAGAAATGGACAGCAAATGTTTAAATGCAAATATCACGTGAGTGTGTGTGTGTGTGTGTGTGTGTGTGTGTGTGTGTGTGTAAAAGTCTCAAGACTCAATCTACCACTTACTAGTTGTACAGTTTGATCAGTTTCTATAACATTTTTCCCGTGTCTTCACCTGTAAAATAGTCATAATCGTAGTGAGGCAGTATCATTGCAAGTTTTGAATATTGAAAGGAATATTCACAAAAGATACCGAGCACACACTTGACAGGTGGTACAGTGGGGAGGAAAGACCTGGCTGGTTAATCAGGAGATGGGAGTGCTTGCTCTGATGCTGCCCCTAACTCCCTTTCAATCACTTTCCCTTTGTGGTTGAGTGAGAAGTGTGGACTGGATGCGGAGAGAGGCCCATTCCATTCTTCAAGCTGTGAAGCTCCCAGCTGTGGGCACCATCATGCCTCTTCCCCTGCATCCTCCCAGAGGTATGGTTCCTCACTGAACCTCATTGTAACTCTTCACGACACATTCCTGTTGCCTGCCAGGTACCATTTTCAAGAACTTATTGAAGAATCTACTCCTCTAAAATTAGGAAATGCTCTGCGGCACTTTGGACAAAAGGAAAATGTATGTTGAGAGGATCTATGACAAAGTGGAGAGAGGGGGGTTCCAAGTTGGCAGCCTCGTAGGGTCTGGAAGCAGCAGGTATGGCTGGAGCAGGGAATGGCAGGTGTCTAGAGGGGGTCTTCAGGGAAAAGGGGGAAAAAAAGAAAGAAAAAACCTAACACATGACCTGACTTTTGGATTGTATAATAAGTTACATTGAAAGGCATCTTTTAAAAACCCTGGGAAAACACACTTATATTTTCACAGAAAATTGATAAAAGGAGAATGAGACAATTATTGCTAAGCAAAACAACAAAACAGTATCAAAACAGGGAATAAAGTCATAGTGCATTTCTTGGCTCAGTAATAACGCTTTATATGGATATAGCAATAACAATGAAGTATTAATTTATCTGACGACTGAGACAATGTATTTGGTAGAAGGTAGAAAGGTCAGGAGTATGAAAGAGCTCAATTCACAGCCAACATAAAAGAAAAGCAAATTGGCCTAGCCAGGAGATAAGAGGATGTACATATCATTTAGATGTATAGAGGTAAATACCAAAATAAAACTGCTAAATGAACTTTAAAAATACCATTGGGGGAAGGCAGTTGTTTCTGGTAGCAGGCTAAAGATAGAAGAATAAAATTGGTAACTAATGACAAGTGTACAACGAGGTTTCAATCTCATGAAACTTTGATGGTGCTGAATATGGGGGAGAGCAAAAGTAGGTTCACAGTTGTGTGTATGCAAAACACAGAGTTTATTCTTGTTTTATTATTTATTAATTATCGCATTATTTATTTCTTTTTTATTTTTTTACATTTTTATTGATTTCAGAGAGGAAGGGAGAGGGAAAGAGAGATAGAAACATCAATGATGACAGAGAATCATTGATTGGCTACCTCCTGCAAGCCCCTTACTGGGGATCAAGCCTGCAGACTGGGCATGTGACATTGACCAGAATCAAACCTGGGACCCTTCGGTCTGCAGGCTGACACTCTATCCACCGAGCCACACCAGCTAGGGCACATTTTCTGTTTCTATTATAACGGTATACCTACTTTTTGCCTGTACATTCTTTCTACTGTTTCATACAGACATTGTATGGAAAAAATATATTATTACCCATTAATATAAGGAGGGAGCATGGGTTAAAGAAATAATGATATCAATAGATGGTAGTGAGAAGGATCATATTTGAGTCTTTTGATGTTCAATAATGTGTAATTAACTTGCAGAGCAAGTAGCACTTTAAAGTGAACTAAAATCTTCTATTCCTACTTAATTGACATGCGAGAATTTAGGAGTTGCAGTTGACCCCTTTTACCCCTACTTCCGGATAAATAGACCCACTTCAGATGAAGTGTCCTGCACCAGTCTCTGGGGTGGGGCAGACTGATGACAAGAATGCAAGCACTAAGAGTCTCTTGATACCTTACAGCAACAGCCTTGCAATTCAGCAAGTTTGTTTGTTTTTTAAAGGCTTCAAGGAAACAGGAGAGTATTATCCTATTACAGTGTTTTCCATTGTAGCAGACTTTAGTTGGTCCCTGGAGGAAAAATACAAATAATTAAAAGTAATGTGCATAAAACTGGCCTGACTGGTAATGAGATAATAATTTTTCTAGCTATGTATTTGGGCATTGACTTTGTAATTTTATCCTCCAATGCTTCTGACTATTTCACATTTATGGACTGCTCTTAACAGTCACCATTAACAAAAAGATAATCCAGAGGCCAAAAACTCAGTGTTTCTGGCAAAAGAGGGAACTTTGGCATCTTAAAGCATTATTTATACTTTTACATTCTTACTCCTCTGTCTTTGTAATAGGATACAATTTCTGTTCTCACTATAAACTGCCTAGGACCTGGCATCTTTAGGTCCTAAAGATAACTATTATTGTTATTACTATTACTGCTAATAATAACAGGTGCAAAATGGTAGAAAACTATTATTATTGCAATATTGAGAATGGTAGAAAACTGTTATTATTGCAATATTATTAGAGCACTTATTAACATACAAGGACCAACATAACCATTACTAATGCATACTTTTCTATATTCTAAATGACATCCATGCGTGGATGGATGCATGCATCTATTCAGATGTTCAACAAACATTTACCTGGTCCCCACCACACGACCTGGTTCTATGCCCAGCAGATACAGAGATGACAGGCACAGTGTATAAACTTTATAGAAGGAGGAAGAGCACCAGGACATGTGTTTTTTTAAATATTTTTATTGATTTCAGAGAGGGAGAGGGAGACAGAGCTGGAAACATCAATGACGAGAGAGAATCATTGATCAGCTGCCTCCTGCACACTGCCTACTGGGGATCAAGCCCGCAACCCAGCATGTGCCCTGACGGGGAATTGAACTGTGACCTCCCGGTTGGTAGGTTAATGCTCAACCACTGAGATATGGTGGCCAGGCACCAGGCCATGGTTTTAATATAAAATGACAGATGGAATAAGCCAGTCAGAGAAAGATACATATCACATGATCTCACTCATTTATGGAATATAACGAACAACATAAAGTGATGAACAAAAACAGATCCAGAGATAGAGAAGCATCGATCAGACCGTCAAACCTCAAAGGGAAGGTAGGGGAGGGTGTGGGTAAGGGGGAGAGATCAGCGAAAGGACTTGTATGCTTGCATATAAGCCTAACCCATGGACACAGACACCAGGGGTGTGAGGGCGTGAGTGGGGGGTGGGCAGAGGGGGGCGCCATGGGGAGAATAAGGACACATATGTAATACCTTAATCAATAAAGAAAAAATAAACATAAAATAAAAATAAAATGTAACAACTAAAATAAATGAATAAATAAAGTAAAATGATAGATGGGTAGGTGAAGTAGAGCAGGGTCTCAGCTCATAAACTCAGCTCCGTATGCTACCTTAGGATGTTGGTTTTACTGAGCACTTTTTTCCACAGGAAGGGAGAGAGCTAAGAGGCAAGGGAATCCACTGGCATCCAAAGGAAGGGACGAATCAAAATGTATCTGTATCTTACCTTTCTGATTATTCTCCAATCCAATTCCTCCAATTCCTACTGAATGCTCATGTGAGGAGTGGTTTTAGGAGAATGATGCAGTTACAGTCTCTTCTTTCTTCCCTCTCATCTCCATGCATCTGATACTAAGGCAACTGGGACAGTCAAGAAGCAGAAGTCAGACAAAAATCAAAGCCCAATTTCACTCCAATTATGCCAGCCATGGGAAGAATCTCCTAAAATTTTCATCCAAACACACTCTCTTTATAAATCCTAATATCATAATCTGAAATAGACCTTAAATAAGTATTTCCTGCCCTCTAAGCTATAGGTTAGGAGCAAGTGAAACAATGGAGGTTTTTCTCCGTTGGTCTTGGGGAGTTTTTTTTTTAATTTATATTTTTATTAATTTTTATAGAGAGGGAGAAACATCAGTCAGCCGCAGGGGATAGAGCCCACAACCTGGGCACATGCCCTTGACTGGGAATCAAATCGGCAACCTTTTGGTGCACAGGACAATGCACAACAAACTGGGCCTCACCGGCCAGGTGACCTGGAGAGTTTTAAATAGGAATAGGTGACTACCTAAAACAGAGATTGGCTCAGCATGTAACAAATTTTTTTTTTAAAAATAGAGCAATTTTATCATAAATTTAGGGTATTATCTTAACCCTAAGTTAATTTTGATACCTGGAGGGAGATTAGGAATATATCACCTAAATATACGTTAAGACAAAGAAAACCCTGTGTTCATTGTTTCAACAGCTGTTAGGGAAAAGGAAGTTTAAATAAGGAGAATCACAAGCATACACTGGAGAAGAAAATGCCATTTCAGATATTCCTTGTATTTCTAACATAACCACATTTCAAAGTATCTTAAAATATTGATGACATGAAGCAACTAGTTTTACTCTCCCAGAACAAAGAGAAAAGCTATCTATCTTATACAGATTTTTGCCTTGCTGAACATTGCTTTTTCTTAAGGGGGGTGAGGGAAGTGTCCTTTCATTGGTTCAATAGTTGAACAAATGACACTTTCAATCTTGTGTAATTTGGTCTAAGTATTGTCATTTACTAGGATTAATGCCAGATGGATCCTGGGAACATTTCTAAGGGTTCACTGCTAACATAAAGAGAGGGCCAAAATATACACCTGTTCACAAGGGATGGGATGGAATGGATGGGATGGAAAAGAGAGGCATTTAATCAACAGGATATGCACATTGCTTTGCAGTAAAGGCGCAAGATTAGTGCAGACCTCTTAAAGCAAAATGTAACAAAAGAAGGGCCGGAAGACTGGTTTGCTTCTCCTGTGAGGTGACTGCAGGATCACTCTCCTAAGTAAGCATTTACCATGTACCAGGCCTTGGGCTAAGCATAGTCCTCACAACAAAGTTTAGTGCTTATGCCCATTTGACAGATGAGGAAATAGTCTCCAAGAGGCTAAAGAATGTACGCAGTTCACATTTTTACAAGTGGCATGGTGAGATTTTAATGTGGAACTCTGGTTTTAAAACTGTGCATAGAGTACCATATTTTGCAGGACTAGAAAGCGTTACAATTTTAGGGTTGAAAAAGGATAATATAGGTCATTCATCAACCATTCCCATCTTTTACCAGAATTCTTTCTACAACTTAAGCAAGTGGTCATCTAAGCTACTGGAACACCTCGGCTACTTAAGCCTCTGAAAAGGTTATCAGTCATGTCTTTCCTTTCCAACCATCTTGTGTTGCCATCATCCCCTTTCCTCCCTCCCTCATGCAGTGTGCTTGCTAGGCTGACCTGCCCCAAGACAGACCTCAGAAGAGCTTTCTCCTCTTAACCCACTGATGGCTCTCCATTGCTTGTACATACATTGTGGAATACTTCCCAATTTGACAAAAATCTGTCTCTCTAGCATCTTTCTGTTTTCCATATAGTGGGGGAAAACACTGAATAACAACTAGAGTTTCTAAACTCTAAGCAGTTTGGTGACCCTATGTCACTGGGCATTCTTTTTCTTTTGCCTAAAATTGAGTCTGTAGACTTTGCCCTCTAAAGAAAGCCTCTATTCATCTGTGAAGAGCCATAATGATGAGCAACTCATTTGAGAAGTCTTAGTATATACTTTCATCAAAGCCAGTCTCATCCAACTATGTGTTCGTAGGTATTTAATGACAGAATTTTGTAACAAAACCAGGACATCCTGATTTGTCTCAAAGTGGTTTCTTTCCCAGTGTACTATGAGCACGTTGAAGGCAGTGTCCATTTTATTTTCTTGGTCTCCTTCTGTTGCCATATATGCCTGGAACATAGTGAATGCTTACTAATTATTTGACATATGAACTTAATATCATCTATAAAGCTGTGGAGAAGGTAATGCTATTCTTCACTTCATTGTCAATCTGTTTCCTTCTATTTAGCTTCTCATTCCATCTTTCCACCTCTGTATAGTCTTAATTCTGTCTAAATCATGCTTATGTATATTGCCAAATGTTTAGCTCATCTGGGCATGGCTAGCACATGATTACTCCACTAAGGGACATGGGCACACCTAGTGACACTCAGGAAAATCACATGTTAGTTTATGATAACTTTTAGACAATGAGAGGCAATGGATTGTCAACTTAACAAAATTGCAGAGTGCATAAAGGCTGCTTATAAGGCTTGTATGTATTTTTTTTTACTTTTTACCTAGTTAATGAAATATTTTAAGTGAGTGAAGCATTTTTTCTTGGTGAAAGATTTAAACTTGTTAAAAGTCTAAAACCAGAATGGCCTAGTAATGCCAGGCTCAGACGATACATATTTGTTCATGCCCCAACGTTCTCTGGCAGCTGCCTAGGCAAGAAGAAAGCTTCTCTCTGAGATACCAAGTCTCTGCTTCAGAGGGACTTCCACTTGCTGGCCCACAGCCGTGTCATCCAGTTCTAAAGAGTCACTGACATCAACCACCATCCAAGCTTAACTCATATTTCCCACACGGAGGAGGGGGCGCAATAGAACAAAAGTATTTTTCATTATGGTTTATAAGTTGCTTTCATTTAATTAAGGTATTCCCAGAACCCATAAATAAGAGTTAATACTTTAATCAAAGTGTTAGGCCAGCCACCCAAATTTCCAATAATCAGGTTATTACCCAATCAGTTATTGTGTGTATTACCAAACGAAAGCATCAGAGGCAACATCTATGTTTCTGTTGTGAGAGGAAATCTGCTTTTAGAAGGAAATTAATTCATTGCTTCCCCTAGCTCCTTCAGGTTCTTGTATAATTCATTCTACTAAAATAATTCGGGAGTGATTTGTTAATAAAGTGGCAAGCATCTTCTCATGACCAAAGACATGTTATTGGCAAATGATGAGTCTGACACAGTTTCTTGCTTTCTATTTGGCCTGTGTTAGGAAACATATTAGACAAATGGGTCATGGTTTGATTTATTAAACATGTAATCATGTATCTCAACTTAACAGAGAATGCTCAAAAAATATGTCCTGCTCCTATTTCCAAAGCATTGAGTTAGAATTAAGATTCAAGAACCACGCCATTTGCTACTGACTGTCAATGACATGCATCAACAGTGATTCACCCTCCCTGAAAAGGAATAATATATTAATATATTTTCACAAGAAAATAGTGAAATTGTAAAAATTGAGTATCTACCTTTAGAAATAATTTACTGATGTAATGTAAGTCACAAACTTAAAAAGATATACAGCATTAGAATATTATCAACCCTTAAAAACCAAATCAAATTTATATTAATATTTTCTGCCAAATAGTAATTTCAACTTTAAAAGTGTAATCATAAATAGTAGCAACTAGAAACACAAATCAAAATCCAACTTTATTTTCACAAATGCTTTTATTGCTTAGTTTTTAAAGAGATAAAAAAGAACCCACTTCTTTTCCAGCAAAGCTGGTTATTTAAATGAAATTAAAACAGAAGGGTTGATTAATAAATATGGACTAATCCCTGTAATACTTAAGCAGATTATCTGAAAATAGATTGATTGCTTATGGCTATAGACAGTGCATCCTGAAGATACTGGAGTTTTTATTTTTTTTAAAAAAATGCTACTATGCTTTTAAAAATAAATAGATAAAATCCTAAAACTGAAACAACCTCCATTAATCTTTGCTTAAATTATAGTAATCCAAATTTAATTTGGAGAAACTACACGTTTTATTAAAGTACAGGACCATGTGTTACAACGAAATACATTTTAATTTGGATTCTCTAGGCTTCTTTTTAGAGTTAGTCTCTTTTACTGGGCTGTATTAGTCAATGAGTCAGGTTTATCTAAGGAGACAGAACCAATAGGCTGTAAATAAATAAATACATAAATAGTTGTAGGGCTAGAGACCCAAAGAAGAGCTCATGTTGCGGTCTCAAGTCCAAAGGCAGTCTGTAGGCAGAAACGCCCTTTTTCTCTGGGGAGCTCATCCATGATCTCTGATTCCAGACACTGGTCATTCAGCAGTTCAATACCCAGGTCCATTTTTGTGAATGGGAATCCATGCTCTTGACCCATCTAGCCTCTCTCTATCCCACCACCTTAACTACTGTGTTTATGCCCAAGCTATATCTCCTTAAAATGACCCATGATAGGGGCTAAGGTCAGTTGGCCGCATTCTGCTGTCTTGGTTTTTAGAGTATTTCCCATGATGGTTGCTATCTGGTGGGTGCTAGCATGCAATAGAAATACATTATATTCTGTGCTCAGTCTTGTATGTCCATCTGCTTGCTTGCTTTCTAGATCTCTTTCGAAAGTAGAGTAGCACATTAAATAGCTTATATGGGAAAATATCAGAAGTAAGAGGTTTCTTCCACACTCATTCTTGCATCCCATCTTTCTACAACCTCTTCTTGCCATCCCTTTTTGCAAAAGGCATTCAGGTTCACAGAGGTGAAGGGCTGTGCTGTGTCATATTGGGCTTATCTGGAGGCTGGCTGTGAATGTTGATCCTCTGGCTTTTAGACCGAGGCTTTTTTCTTTTGTGCGTGGCCAGTCCCTGTCCTTAGTGCCCAACCTAATAAATGTGCTTCAAACCTAAATGGACCCTTTTACTAGGCTTTTCAGCTGCATTTCATGTCATTGATGTTGCCCTCCTCAAAATCCTCTCTCCCCTTGAATTCTGTGACACCACTTTTCTTGACTCACTCTGTTTATCTTTCTTTGCTTCCATCATGGACTTCACTTCCTCTGCCTGTCTCTCAAATCTTTATTTTTTAACATGTTCTCAGAACATTTCTTTCTTTTCTTTAATGTCTCCAACTGGGAGACCTCATCCTCTCTCATTTTGATGAAAATGACTCTAATTTATGGGCCACTGTCAATGTATTCTGAAATCCAGAGCTCTATATCTAGTGACATAAATACATCTCATTTAATGCCCCGCAGACAATTCAACCTATCACACCCAAAATAAGTGCATCTTTCTTCCCCATCTACATGTTACATGTTTCCCCGTGTTTTTACTAAATGTTATTATTCGCCTAGTCACAATCCAGAAACTTAGTCATATCCCCATACCCAACCATCCTGACACCACAGCTCAAATGCTTCACGTGGCTCTGTAGTCCCAACGTTCGTTCATGGCACCTTCTGTATGAGATGATTTCTTCTCTGAGGTTAAAACTTTTTTACTTGATTTTATATCAGTGGCAGGTGAATGCTTGGAGTAAAATCAAGACCTGGGATTTATTGACCTCTTGGAGTAAATGGACTAACATAAGGCTTTTTATGGGAAGTAAGTCTCTCTGGCTATTTCAGTGCCCAGGTAGAGAGCACCAGCCGGCCAGTAATCTCCTCCCAGGCATGGAGAAATCTGTGTGTGGAACCATCATTGCAGCGACACGAAGGCACTTAGAGAGGAAACAGTCCTATCTATGCCTGCCAGTTGCTTTCCCACAGATGTTTTCCCTGGCCCCAGGTGACAATATATGAAAGTTGAGCTTATCTGAAAGGCAGTAAATTACTCCACTTCTTTTGTTTAAAAAACGGAATAATAATGTGGTTCTGTCTAGGCAGGATTGTTTATTCCTAAGAATCTATAAAGGGTTTCTATAAATAGTCAAGCCTTATAACCTGGGCCATGCCAATGCAATAGCTATCAGGTGTTAGGTGCCATCAGGTGCCAGGTCCTTTATATATTTTATATTAATGTCCACATTGATGCAATGCAGCTCAAGTTTGTTACTGACCTCTTGAAGGTCAAACCATAAGTGCTTGATTCCAGACTTTGTTTTAATACTGCTGTATGCTTTCAGCTCCTACATTTTCCCAATGAATACTTTTCAACTTTTTGCCTTTAAATTAGCCTTCATATACATACATGAATATATATATATATACATACATGAATATATATATATATATATATATATATATATATATATATATATTCATGTATGTATATATATATATATATGGCCTGGTGCATGAAATTCGTGCATGGGGGAGGGCCCTCTGCCCCGCCTGCACCCTTTCCAATCCAGGACCCCTCGGGTAATGTTGGACATCCCTCTCACAATCCAGGACCACTGGCTCCTAACTACTCACCTGTGTGCCTGCCTGATTGTCCCTAACTGCCCCCACTGCTGGCCTGTTTGCCCCCAACTGCCCCCCACCAGCCTGGTTGCCCTTACTGCCCCCCCCCACCAGCCTGGCCACCCCCAACTGTCTCCTCTGCCAGCCTGGTTGCCCCTAACTGCCCCTGCTGCCAGCTTGGTCACCCCCAGCTGCCCCCTTTGCTGGCCTGGTAGACCCTCACTGTCCCCCCCTGCCGACCTGGCCACCCCTTACTGCCCCCCCCCCCCGCTGGCCTGGTCACCCCAGCTGTCCCCTCTGCCAGCCTGGTCACCCCTCACTGCCCCCTCTGCCGGCCTGGTCACCCTCACTGCCCTTCCCCCCCCCCCCCCCCGCCAGCCTGGTTGCCCCAAGCAGCCTGCTGCTCAGTCATTTGGTCATCCCTCATTAACCCCCCCCTGCTGGCCTGGTCACCCCACGCAGACTGCTGTTCAGTTGTTTGGTCGTCCCTCACTAACCCCCCTGCCGGTCTTGTCACCCCATGCAGCCTGCTGTTCAGTCATTACTGTGAGGGTGTCCTAACCAATTTGCATATTACCCTTTTATTAGTACAGATATATATGAATACATAGGTATGTATAATGACAAAAGTTTTAGTTGGAAAAGGTATATATGTTTGGGCTTAGATATACATTTCCTATATACAGGGTTAACTTTTAACCCTGCTTAACCTCACTCAGCCTCAAATATGTGGACAGATACATTGATTTATTTGGATTCTGTTTGATAAGTACCCAGTCTGGCCCACACTGAGAATACAATAAGTAAGTTAGTTTCCATTTCAAGGCTTTAGTGAGGCAAACTTGAAAACACATTCACACACCCCAGACTCAGGAGAGCCTGACTCTGGGCTCCGTAATCTCTCCATCACACCATTCTGTGTGTGTTTCCTCTAGAAGCCTCTCTTTCATGGGTCAAGGACAGATTTTACAGCAGGAAAGGACTATTTCTGGGGCTGACATGAAAATGCTTTCACAGAGCAAAGATATAATATTATGACATCAGGTTTTATGGAAGGTGAGTACAAGAAACATCATTTTGAAGAGCACGTCAGTGTATTCTTTAAACTTACAGTGGAATCTATTGTCTGTTAGGCTTGGCAATGCCATTATGTTCGCACCTGACTGATAAATACTACCCTGCTGTTCACTGATAGGGGATGTTGCACCACCGGAACAGACTTTAATGTTTTCACAGAACAGCAACTTTATAACAAAGTGTGTTTTACATTTTCCTTATTTCCCAAGAAATGAAGAGTAACTCACCATTTTTAAAATATGACAACTAACAACAGAGGTTGAACAAACTGAATTCTCATAAATAAGTCTAACCACATAGGCTTGGCTAGAAGTATAGCACTGTTTTTGTGTTAGTGTTTTATTTTAAATATCCCCATATTGTGTTTTTATTATATGTCACATCTACCTTTTTATATAGCCAGATTTCAAATAATTCTATTTCATATATTGTAACAAAATATATTGAAATGTAATGTAAAATTATATAGTATTTTTAATATATGCAAGAACAGATATATTATTGAAGATATGTTTCCTGTGATGCTCCAGTGTTTGCACATGCCTGTGAGTAGTTACCCCCACCCACCTCCACCACCACACACATTGCATCTAGGATACATGATAAAGTGTGCACTGAGTAGTCAATATGGTTCTTTCTCTCATGGCAAATCTGAATATTGAGTAGTTATTTTCTGAACTGCTATTTTGAAAAGGATTCAAATGGCCCATCTAACTTCCATGTTAAAGTACCTGTGTGATAAAGGATACATGATCATAGTAAAGAGAAATTGGGGGAAGGTGACTTCTCATTTATGAACTCTAAGTATATGTCACATATGTGCAAACACTGTTTCGTATTCTGTGTGCTTGAGTGGGTCAATGGAGATTAGGAGGGAGGCACTAGAAAGGGAAAATAAGGAAAAGGAAACCAAACTAAACCGGTTATTATTATAGGTTTACAGTTGTAATATAAATAAATAATACAGTAATTAATAAATAATAATATAAGAATAAACTCTGTTTCATGCACTCACAGCTTTAAACCTACTTTTGCCTACCCCTTACACACACACACACACACATATATATATATATATATATATATATATATATATATATATATTCATAGGTATTTTTAAAATCATATAATGAAATGATTGGGAAATACAGATAATGGACAGACATCACCTGGCACCATCTGAGCATGATGGCTTAAATCCTACCAAGTAAACAATGAGTGAGAGGTCACAAGGTGGAGAGCCTAGAAAATAACATTAGGATTGAAATCAGGCAACTTAGTTTCTAATTCTTTCTCTGCTATGTCATCTTTGTGATTTTAGGCCAAATACTTAAGTTGTCTGTGCTTAAATGTCATCATTTTAATAAATGAGAACCTGTGAGCAACTTCCCAAATTTTGAAAGTTAGATGCAGCTATGTGGAAACACATGTGCCACGTGCCTGCCATGTAATAGACATACTATAAATATCAAATTGCAAGCAGAGAGCTTGCTGGGTAGATGCGGCATTCTAGTCACTGAAATGGGTTGCTATGCCCACACAATGTGTGGATCCACAGGGATTAGGCCTTTATGCCTGAAATCACCTATTAGCTGTGTGAGAGTCAGCCACAGCGCCCTCTGTCGGTGGTAGGACCCTAATGGAGGACTCACGGAGCAATATCTGGGCAGGAATTCAAGTAAGCCAATGCCGCCAAGTAATTTCTGAGGCTTCTCTGAAACATGCAATTCTGTGATCCTGAATCACATTTCTGGTTGCTTTCAGAAAACTCAATGAACAATAATACACTATCTGACTTTTCATAACCGCTGATTTTATGAAGCAGAAGTTACCTTAAGAGGTTGCAACGCAGACATCTTAGCAAGCAATTCATTTTGACAAGTGAGAGCATGGCAGGTCCCTTTCTCAAAGATTGTTGCCTAATGGATTTGCTTCCCTCAGAGAGAGGTAACTACGGGATTCACTCGAAATGAGCTCACATCCTGGAGGAGGGGGAGAGGCCTTTCCAGGAATCTACCTCTAGCAGATGGGGAAGCCTCATCAACATTTTCAATAGTGTCAGCTTAGTGGGTTAGGCACGAGAGCTTTTACAATGGATTTAAACCTCAATATCATGGAATGAGAATTCACAATGGCAGCATTCTCTTGCCAAGGATCAATAAGCTTCATTCTAAAAACCCTTCCATCATCAGCAGGGATAGGGCTCTCTCGGCAGTTGCTGTACTTCTTGGCTGCTATTCTGGAGCTCCCACGGTTTCAAGGAATAGTGTACACCCCTGTCAGAAGTGAGCGGAATTCAGCAAGAATTCATCCTCCTCACAGCACCACTTCTTTGGGAATACGTCTCCATGGTTATGAAAGGTTTGCTGAGTGCCTGTTAGGAGGCACTAGAGTGAGATTAGCAAAGAGGTGCAGAGATGTGCGGTATTCGAGAGAAGGAGGAATGGGTACCATCTTAATTTATCTTGGTCAGTAAGATATTTCAGGAGGAACTTCCTCATAATTGTACTTCCATTCAGTTATTTAGGTGATTTTCTTACTGCAACCTGATGATGATTTTCCATCCATTAATTTAACCAGCAGCATTCATCGCTGCTTATTATGGCTGAGAACTTGGACAAAGAACTAAAATTAATGTGATATATAAAATACTATCTCTATCTCCAAGGAGCTCATAGTCTGGTTGGGAGACATACATGAATTAGGGATTATAAAATAACCATGAAGATGGTTATGGAGTGGAGCAATGCCCTTGTGTGTACTCTACCATCTATGTGGATATTTCTCAACAAATAACAGATAAGGAGGGGGACAATATTTACTACAGAGTTTGACAATTTAAGTTAGAATTTATCTACACCACCTAGTGATTGCATATGTTTTTAAATACTTTTATTGAATTTATTGGGGTGACATTGGTCATTATCAGATATAAATATTTGTGTGTGTGTGTGTGTGATTGTGTGTGTGTGTTTTCAGGTGTACAATTCTATAACACATTATCTGTATATTGTATTGTGTGTGTACCACCCAAGATCAAGCCTCCTTCATCACCATTTATCCCCCCTTTTACTCTCTTCCACTTCTCCCCACCTCCTTTCCATCTGGTAATCATCCTACTATTGTCTGTTCATGAGGTATTTTTATTGTTGTTTTCTTAGTTCTTTCACCTTTTTTCAATCTTGATGGGAATGCAGATTTTTGAAGCCACTGTGGAAAACAGTATAGAGTTTCCTCAAAAAATTGAATATGTAACTGCCTTATGACCCAGCAATTCCACTTCTAGAAATATCTACACTAATGAAAGAGTAAGATACAAATTGACCATACCTTCGCGACACCCACCAGCCAATCAGGAGTGAGTATGCAAATTATCCCAACAAAGATGGCGAGTTAATTTGCATATACAGGTGCCAAGTGGCCAGGGGTGGTGTTCCATACCGCCCCGGCCACTCTGAGCCTCTGGGCAGAGTGGAAAGGTGGAAAAGTGGCTCCGGGCCTGAGTGAAAAGGTGGCTCCAGCAGGAGTGAAGGCGGTGCCAGCAGCCAGGGGAAGGAAGGCTCATGCTTGCACAAATCTTTGTGCACTTGGGGGGGTCCGTCAGCCTGGCATGTGCCCTCTCGCAGTTCAGGAACACATGGGGATCTCTGACTGACAGCTTAGGCCCATTCCCCTAAGCCAATGGTAAGCAAACTGTAGCTCGCGAGCCACATGCGGCTTGCGAGCTGCAGTTTGCCACTCTGTTGACTAATGAGTTTGCCGACCACTGACCTAGACTCCTGATTCCAATCATTACAGGCTGTTGTTGTTCCTTGTGATTAAGCCCCTATCCCAGTGGTTGGCAAGCTCATTAGTCAACAGAGTGGCAAACCGTGGCTCTCATGCTGCATGTGGCTCGTGAGCTGCAGTTTGCTGACCATTGCCCTAAGCCATCAGTTGGACATCCTTAGCGCTACCATGGAGGTGGAGAGGCTCCCACCACTGCTGCTGCGCTCTCCAGCTGTGAGCCCAGCTTCTGACTGAGCAATGCTCCCACTGTGGGAGCACACTGACCACCTGGGGACAGCTTCTGTGTAGAGCATCTGCACCCTGGTGGTCAGTGCAAGTCATAGCAACTAATTGTTCTACCATTCAGTCGATTTGCATATTGGCCTTTTATTATATAGGACTAGAGGCCCGATGCACGAAATTCATGTGAGAGTAGGCCTTCCTTCCCCTAGGTGCCAGCACTGGCTTCCCTCTGGCACCCGGGACCCAGGCTTCCCCTTGGCTGCTGGAAGACACCCAGGACCTGGGCTTCCCATGCAGCCCCAGCTTCATCTGGAAGGTCATTTGGAAAGAGGTCTGGTCTAATTAGCATATTATGCTTTTATTATTATAGATATGAAGAATTCTGAAACACTGATTTGAAAGAATATATGCACCTCTATGTTCATTGTGGCCTTATTTACAAAAGCTAAGATTTGGAAGCAGCCCAAGTGCCCATCAATAGATGAGTGGATTTAAAAAATGCTGATTGCATATTCTTGCTAATTTGTTCACTTGGCATTCCTGGTTTTTCCCCTTGGCCAATTCTTTTGGCACTATAACTCAGCCACTGTGATCCTCTCAACTGTATTATTTGGAATTTGTTTTTTAATTAATTTTTTCTTATATTAATCTTAGCAATGTTTTATGTAAATTTTTAAGTGTGAACATGTGGCCTCATTTGCCAAATGCTCTGGGGAAAAAGCAAAACACCCATTTCTCCCCAGGGCATTCATTCTAGAAATTCCCTAAATTGTCCACCTCAAACCCACCAAAATGTTAGAGAATAGGGACAAAATGTGTATGATATGCAGACAGTATAATCTCACAATCTTCCCCTGAGAGTTAGGCATGTCTTCCCAGAGGAGGCAATAATTAAGATGAGACTTAATAGATTAAATCATTTTGCTACATAGCTAAGTTTAAAGAGCATGCCAAATAGATAGATTTGTCTTTTCAATTGTCCAAAAAGTGCAAAGCTACCTGAAATAACCATAAAATCATTGAGAATTGCCAGATTATCATATTAAAGGCAAAGTGGCTAGGGGGGCCTAGTTATATCCTGATGAATCTTATATGCCTTGATAAGGTTAATTTTGTATTATATAGTATTATGAGCTAAAAGATGCTGGAAGGACAGTGAATTAACAAACTTCATTCTAATTATCAGTCCCAAGAAGATGAATTAAAGAGAGCAAAGACCAGAAGCAAGAGAAAATAACCAGAGTCAAGATGCCAAATGGCATGTGACGTAGAATTAGGGCTGGAGAGAATAAAAAAGTGGGCTTTAAAAATAGCCTGTGGACTCAGCCTCCTACTGGTAGATAGCAAGTTGACAGAGCTGCACATGAATGAGGAGGTCAGACAGAATCTGATTGGAAAACTTCTATTTGAAACTTCTCTGCATAGACATATCAGCTAAAATCACTGACATGACTGCAAGTGATGAGAATGTGTTAGGCAAGAACAGGATATCAGGTGTTCAATCTAGAGATCATGAGCCACCATTCATTCAACATTTATTGATTTTTTATTTTAGGCCTAAAATTGGTTAGCCTCAAGCCTCCAATGAGAGAGAGGGAGGGAGATGGTGGTGATGATGATGATGATGATGGCGATGAAGCAAGAGAAAGAATATATGTGTGTGTGTGTGTGTGTGTGTGTGTGTGTGTGTGTGTGTATTGAATGGCCAGATTATTATGATCTCTGAATGCATAATAATCTGAACACTTAGTGTATATCCTATATAATAAAAGGCTAATATGCAAGTTGTTCCCTCGACCAAGAGTTCGACCAGCAGGCAAGCTGGTCAACTGCCCATGTTCCCTCCCCCTGGCCAGGCTGGCTGGACCCCACCCATGCACAAATTCATGCACTGGGCCTCTAATATATATATATATGTGTGTGTGTGTATATATATATATATATATATATATATATATATATATATATGTGTGTGTGTATATATATATATATATATATATATATATATATGTGTGTGTGTGTGTATACACACACACACACACACACACACACACACGCACACTGAGTGGCCAGATTATTATGCGTTCAGAGATCATAATAATCTGGCCACTCAATGTATATGGCTAATACGCTAGTGTCCCTCTGACCAACCAGCCTGTCGCTATGACGCATACTGACCACAAGGGGGCAGATGCTCAATGCAGGAGCTGCCATGATGCACACTGGCCATTTACAAAGAAACAGCAGCACTGACCTGGTGCCAACAAAGCAACACTCGGCTTCCCCCAAGTGGGAAACAGGCCCCGCCACCACCCTGGAGCGACAGCTCACCAAATCACAGCCAAATCTGCTGAGACCTCATGGTGCAAAATGTGGCCCACAGTGCAGCCCAGCCCAGAAATGGTCACTGTGGGCACTGGGTAATGACATCCATAGCAATGCCCGGCTTCCTCTCCCTAGCAACTAGCCTTCTTGCAGTTTATTCAGCCCAGGAACACAACTTGCTTTACAGCCAGGTGGAAACATTTTACACTTTAACCAAATGTCTGTGAAGCATTTGCCCATTCCTCATCTCATTTGATCCTCACAGCAATCCTGGAGTAGGTAGACAGGAGACTCCATGGCATCCTATTTTCTTCCATTAGCTGGAAAACAGAGATTTAGAAAGTTTAGAAACTTGACCTGACTGAAAAGAAGTAAGAAATGGTGGACCTTGAAAATGACTTTAGGGTTTCTCACTGCACAGAATATAGTCAAACACTGCTGCAGTTAAATATTTTACCCCCAAAGAGAAATTGGGGTGCTTCACTGGGCTGGAAAAAGTTTAGCTAAATCAGAAAGCAGGTCTAATTAAGCAAGGTTATTCTATATCCACACTAATAAAAGAGAAACATGCAAATTGACCATACCTCCGCTACACCCCACAAGCCACTCCCACCAGCAAATCAGAAGTGAGTATGCACATTAACCCAAACAAGATGGCGGCGGCCACAGAGCTGGAGCCAGCCAGAGGCTTGGGTTGTCCCGGCAATGGAGGAAGCCAAGCTTCCTGCCCCCTCTGGCCACCCTGGCCTCTGTTCAAAGCTACAAAGTTTCAATTATAGAAGATAAATAAATCCCAGATACTTCCAGCCAGCCCTGGCCTCCGCTTGGGTCACCTGGGGGTGTGGCCAGCCTGCATACCACCACAGGCCCCTCACCCAGGCCTCCCCACACCCCTAGGGAACCCCCACCCTGATCCGGGACACCCTTCAGGGCAAACCAGCTGGCTCCCACCCATGTACCAGGCCTCTATCCTATCTAATAAAAGAGTAATATACAAATTTATAGTCACTCCAACACACAAGATGGCTGCCCCCATGTGGTCAAAGATAGCTGCCCCCATGTGAACACAAGATGGCTGCCACAAAATGGCCAGCAGGAGAGAGCAGTTGGGAGGGACCAGGCCTGCAAGGGAGGGTAGTTGTGGGTGATCAGGCCAGCAGGGATGGCAGTTGGGAGGGACCAGTTGTGGGTCATCAGGCCAGCAGGGATCAGGCCAGCCTTGCAGGGAGGGCAGTTAGAGGTGACCAGGCTGGCAGAGGAGGGAAGTTGGGGCGGCTGGACCTACAGGGAAGGGCAGTTGGGGGGGAACCCAGGTCTGTGGGGGAGGGCAGTTGGGGGGGACCAGGCCTGCAGGGTAGGGCAGTTAGGGGCAATTGAGCTGGCAGGGGAACAGTTAGGCATCAATCAGGCTGGCAGGGTAGTGGTTAGGGGCAATCAGGAAGGCAGGCAGGCGAGCAGTTAGGAGCCAGAAGTCCTGGATTGTGAGAGAGATGTCCGACTGCCTGTTTACGATGCAGGCTGTGGGCTAAGAGACCCCCCCATGCACGAATTTTGTGCACTGGGCCTCTAGTATATATATAAAGGGCTAACTTGATTCTTTGTCCTAAAAATTAGTATGTTCATAAATTAAATGAAGAAATTTTGGATATATTCAATGGAGATTTTCACACCTATTTGAGTGTGATTTCACACCTATTTGAGTGATTTTCACACCTATTTCCATCGATTCAATAGATGATGCCAAAAAGGAAAATTTTCCCATAGAATTTCTTAATAGTATTACTCCTTTGGGAATGCCGTATCATAAATTAAAATTGAAAGTAGGTGCAATCATCATGCTACTGAGCAATCTTAATAGTAAATGGGGTCTTTGTAATGGTACTAGATTTATTATCACAAGATTGTGACCTAACATAATTGAGGCTGAAGTATTAACAGGATCTGGGGAAGGAGAGTTTGTTCTGATTCCAAGAATTTATTTGTCCCTGTCTGACACTGGCCTCCTATTTAAACTAATTTGAAGACAGTTTCCGGTGATGCCAGCATTTGTGATGACTATTAATAAATCACCAGGACAAACTCTAGGCAGAGTAGCAGTTCAAAGAGCATGTGACATAAAGTTAAAGTTGTAAATACTTCATCACAAGGGAAATTAGTCAAGAACTCTGAAAGTGTTTTACCCTTCATGTGGTATACAAGGAGATATTAGAATAAGTTTAATCAAACTATCAGTCATTGTTTTCACCAATGTTGTTTTTCTATATGTTTTTGTTGTTTTTATATCATGTCTTTGTTGTTATTATATCATGTTACTATTGTTTATTTATTAGTCAATTTATGTATTACTTTCATGTACATTTTACTAATTTTCTTTCATCTCTGACACTTCTATTATAGAGAAGGGACAAGTAGCGATATTAAAATATTTCTTCTAATTAATTTCCTTTCAGTGTGCATGAATTCATGCACTGGGCCACTAGTTTCATATATTTTGAAATAGAAGTAAAATACAAACTGGGTAAAAAAGGTGAAGGGATTAGCTAAAGAATATATGTGTGCATTGCCCATGAACACAGACAATAGTATGGTAAAATCCAGGGGAAGTGGAGGCAGAGGGTGGTGGGAGTGGGCAAAAGGGAAGGGAAATGAGTGAAGTCTGCAATAATGTTAAAATTTAAAACTTTTAACAAAAAATATAAAATGCCACCACTCAAGTTTACTTATTAATTGATCAATGTACTTACAAAAATATTTAGGGAGCACCTATTATTTTATTAGGCACTATGCCAGGCATCTAAAATGCATCAGTGATAGAATCAAATACACTTGCCTCTCTGTCTTTTGGTGTCTTCCCCTTGTTCTCTGTGCTATCACATGACTTCCCCAAAATTGCCATCTCTGGTACATCTTATCGACACAGATGTCACATGAAGACTAATGAGTGTTATCATTAATAACTAGAAAAGAGCCCAGTCACTGTGGCTCAGTGGTTGAGCTTCCCCCTATGAACCAGTAAGTCAGGGTTCGATTCCCAGTCAGGGCACATGCCTGGGTTGCAGGCTTGATCCCCAATAGCGGGGGTGCAGGAGGCAGCCGATCAATGATTCTCATTATTGATGTTTCTATCTTTCTCTCTGAAATCAATAGGAAATATTTTTTAAAAATAACTAGAAAAGAAAATTCTAACTATGTAATGAGGATTATGAGAGAAATACAAAAACTTGCATTACATTTCTCAGTGCTGGGGTTACATGGGTAAATGCATGCACTCAGATAACAATTCACTTTATCTTGCCAGATAATTTACCCCTTGAGAGAGAAAACTAATACATCGAAGTGAATATGATTTCAATTGCATCTTCCTGTAGACTCTAGCAGGGAAGGCAGTTGGTGCCATGAGGGATATTAATGTGCTCAGTGCATTGGGGACGTTCACCCTCACTGAAGTGAACCCTCCGTGGTGTTCTGTCGCTAACCCACCCTCTTACAGGGCACAACTTTACTGATATTAAGTAAAAACTTAGGTTTCCAGTTGTGTCTCATGAAAAAAAGGTGCACATTTCATTCGTTAAACAATATCTTCATTTCTACTTACGAATATATTTTGTTTAATGAAAGAAAAGGGAGAACAGGAGGGAAAAAAATGTTGGTTGATTATTTTGCCCAGCTGGGTACACTCAGTACGTGTGGTTTTCCAGGCCCATTCTGATACCATATTGTGGGGATGTGTCAGTGGGAGTTGGTGAAATCAACTTTAGACAGATGAGCAAACCCAGGTTATTAAGTTTGAAGAGGGCCATTTGATAACAGAGGCTAAGTTAGCTCTGAGTTGAGTGTTTAGTTATTATGGGGAAACCGGTTGTCCTATCTAAGGAAGGCACTGGAACAAGAGAAAATCCAATGGGTGAGACATGAGACATCTAAGTCAAGGGCGATAGGTGAGACAGAGCTCTGTGGCAGGCAGTAGCCCTCCAAGGTAAGGAAATGATAGTGTTGATGATACTGTGTATATTTGATGAATGGGTTTGCCTGTGTGCTTTTCTTCTGCTGTATATCTTTGGGTGTATGTATATTTAGGGGTGAAGAAACAGGGAGTAAGAGATACAGACAGGCCAGTAGGACCAAGGTTGAATTTTGCCTTTTTATTCTCTCTCTCTCTCTCCCCCTCCTCCCTCCCACCTATCTCCTATCTGTCTCTTTCTTGCCAAAGATCACTACAATATATCCAGATTCTATACATGGAATAATTAAAAGGTTAGATTTGGTCAAAACAGAACTTATGTTTGGGCATATTTCGATATTAGACACGAGGGCTTCATCTGAAGTAATTTTACCCTAAAAGTAAAAGAAAATGCTTCCTCCAAATATTTCTAAATGGAATTATGTAAACAAAGCATTTGGTGACTGTATCTGTTTATCCATCTGTCCATCTAATTAGCTATCATAGTTATTACTACTATAATCCATCTTTCCTTTCAAACAGTGTACTAAAGAAGATAAAGCAAACATTTGCTAATATTAGAATACAGACAGGTGATATTTGGAAAGACATACTCTTTGAACTTAGTTTCTGGTGTTAACAATGTCATCTGGAAGGTACATGTGTGTATAAAGAGCATTTATCACATTCATTTTGCTAGATATGCCTGTTGTGAGAATGTTTGAGCAACTTCTGCCTTGTGGCCATATCAACATACTTGTCTTTGTATCACTAATGAAATAATTTGGTCCATGAAAACAGGAGGTGAAATAAAATTATGTTACACTGGACAGTTTTTGCTTATTTATTTCCCTGAACTCAAGATGATGGCATTTAATAAATTAATCCTTAGGGCACTTGTTGTGTAAGCTCCTCAGTTTATGCAGATAGTTTCGTGTACACCAGATCCCTTGGAAATAAGATGTGCATTTTCTGTGAAGGAAAATATCAATGCTTTTCTGCTGAGGAGGCTTTATTTAAGGATGTATGTAAGGATGATTTGGCAATCCTCTCTCTGTGTGTGTGTGTGTGTGTGTGTGTGAGGGTTTCCATCTTTCAAGAAGCAAAATCAAAAGAGACAGTATCATTAATGAAGTATATGTTGGAAAGACAACCAAAGTTGTTATTATTGACTCTTGTTTCCTCTCTGCTCTCTTTCTGTATATTAAAATATAAAAACATCCCGCTGCAAAGAAATCCTTTAGTGCCACCACTCACATCACATAGAGTGGATAAAATCGATGTCCCTACAAGTAAACTGACTTGGGATGAGTCCTTGAGCAAAAGAGCAGAACCAGGATTGGAATTCGCTTCCCCAGATATTTACCCCGACATCCCATGAATGTCATGCATTTTCCTCAGAGACTTGATCCACAACTGACAATTGCATTCTATCCAAAAAATGTCTGAGGCGGCTGTTGGAGTCTCTGTGAGTCTAAAGTTACATGATTCTATGGAAATGATGACAGCATTTTAGTGTTTTGTCATTTATAACCTAGTCAGGATCCAACAGGATTTTACAGTCTCCACATAAATCTTAATGCTGGCTGCTGAAGAACCAAAATGAAACTCGAGTAGTTTTATTTACTTTATCTTATCTTTTAGTGCCATGCACAAAGCATATCTAACACCCTGCTGACATCTGCACAGGAATCAGTTCTGTGGGAAATAGGTGGATTCATGGAGAAATAGTAATGCTAATAACAACAACAAGAAGGTAATAATAATAATGTTACAAACAATAATAATTGTATTTGTTTGCTAGCCCTCTCATAACCAAGTACCACAGACTGGGTGATTTATACAATAGGGACTTATTGTCTCACTGTTCTGGGGGTAAGAAGTTCAAAATCAAGGTGTCCACAGGTTTGCCTTCTTTAGAAGGCTATAAATTTGTCGCATTTTTCTCATCTGGTTTCTGGTGGCTGTCAAAAATCTTTGGTATATTTGGCTTAGAGAAGCATATCCCCAGTCAGTGATTTCATCCTCTCATGGTGTTTGACTATGTGTACGTGTATCTATAAACGTACCACTTTTATAGAGACATCAATTGTATTGAATTAAAACCCACCCTAATAATCTCATTTTAATTTGATTACTTCTGTAAAGACCCTAGCTCCAAATAAGGTTACATTCTGAGTTTCTGGGGGTTAGGACTTCAACACATACTTTTGAGGGACACAATTTAACCCATAACAATAATAATGGTGACTAAAATAAGAATTTTTTTTTTCTCATCATGGCTAAGAATTCCTAAACATTTACCACATAATGTACCAGATAATATGCTAAGCTCCATTGAGCACACTTAATAATCGCAACAACTCTGAGAGTAATGTATTAGTAGGCTAATTTTAATAAAAGGAGATCAAAAAGTTAATAACTACCAAAGTAGCAAGGCAATTGTTGGCAAATGGTAGATAGTTTGCACTTTAGGGGATATTCTGCAATATCTGGAGACATTGTTGACATGGGAAGCTATGCTACTGTTATTCTAGTGGAATGCTGCTAAACTTCTTACCCAACCCAGAATGTCAGTATTGCCGAGGTTGACCAACCTTAGTAGAAGGGCACAATCCAGGTTTTCAGACAAGTCAGATGAACCCTAAGACCCATGTTCTCAGCCACTGGAGGAATGAGCTGGGAGAGTCCACACTGGTGGCTTCTTGCCTGGCAGGAGCTGGTGCTCTGAGTTTGTGCATAAGTGGTCGGGAGAGCAGTGGCTTGAGAAGGTGGTTACGGAGGTCTTCTTTTTCTTAAAAACATCATTGCATTTTTTCTAACCCATTTTTCAATAGCTTATTTTGTTATCTTAAGATAGAGGTAAAATAATTGTTCAGGCAATGTTGGAAAAATACAGAAGAGCAGAAAAGTAAAATGTACCACTTAACTATGAAAAGCTAGCCATTGAGTATATTTTAATATTTTTTCTAGGCTCATCATGTTAATTCTGATATGGCTTCTGTCATATTACATGCATAATATAATTTTGTATTTCACTTTTACAGCTTTACATTAGTAGGTGGTATTTCCTTCTATGCAAAATCATCATTTTCAACAACTTTATGTAATTTTTTTATACTCTGAGACTATGTCTGTGTAGTAAAAAAACATGGGTATAATATTTTTGTTCTTTTTCTGTCTTCCCATCTTTCTTCCTTCATACATATTTATATACTTTATTTATTATTACAATACTAGAGGCCCAGTGCACAAAATCTGTGCATTGGGGGGTGTGGTCCCTCAGCCCAGCCTGCACTCTCTCCGATCTGGGACCCTACGGGGGATGTCCGACTGCCGATCCCACAGGGATCAGGCCTAAACCAACAGTTGGATATTCCTCTCACAATCCGGGACTGCTGGCTCCTAACCATTCACCTGCCTGCATGCCTAATTGCCCCTAACCACTCTGCCTGCCAGCTTGATAGCCCCCTAACCACTCCCCTGCCAACCTTATTAACACCTAACTGCTCCCCTGCCAGCATGATTGTCCCCAACTGCCCTCCCCTGCAGGGCTGAGGGGACTGGGGGACTTTGGCTGGATGAGGCTCATGGTGCCTGCAACCCCCAGCAGAGCTCAGAGGACTGGGGGGCTCTGGTTGGATGAGGCAGGGCTGAGAGGACTGGGCACCACTATCTTGTGGCTGTGGGCACCCCCATCTTGTGAGGGTGTGATGGTCAATTAGCATATTCCCTCTTTAGTAGATAGGATTTATCCCTCTCTAACACTCACTAAGAGTGATAGGTAGAACCAAGATTAACAAAACAAATAGTATAAAAACTATTCTTTATTCATTCTGTCATATTATGTTTCCAAAGTGTTACACCTCTCTTTTCTTATCAGGATGTGCATATCTGTTTCTTGCTCTCCTTCCATTCTGATGATTTAAAGGTGGAAAAGGTCCTGCTGGTGTGGCTCAGTGGTGAAGCCAGGAGGTCACAGTTCCATTTCCCATCAGGGCATGTGTCTGGGTTGTGGGCTCAATCCTCAATAAGAGATGTGCAGGAGGCAGCCAATCAATGATTCTCTCTCGTCACTGGTGTTTCTATCTATCACCCTCCTTCCTCTCTGAAATCAATAAAAATATTTGTTAAAGGTGGAAAAGCATAGTCCCTTCTCCTGGATATTTTCATGATTTAGAAAAGCCAATCGGTTTTTCTACTTTAGCCATGTATTTTCCCATCTATATTTTGGGTGGCCTTCTGTTCCCTCTTGGTGTAAGTCAGAAAAGATCCATGCGGCTTGTGTGCACTCTGTTCACGTTACATATTTTACTATTTTCCTGTCAGATGTAGCCATTTTGGGCTGAGATCAATTTATTGTTTCTACCATCATTTACTCATTTTGTATAATTTCTCATTATAAATGTAATGCAGGGTATTAGCCACATGCAGATTTGGTATTCTCTCCATCCTAAAACCTCACTACACTAAGGGAAAAAGATGATGAAATCACTATTTACCCAAACTTCAAAAGGTCAGGTGGGGAGAAAAGAGCAGACTAATTTTTTCAACACGTGTGTCAGGGGAATACAGGTGGAGGAGCTGTAACTGTCACAGAAGGGGGAAGTGAAGACATAGTGGCTTCTGAGAAGAAGGCTATTAAGAAATTGGGCAATTTGCCTTGCAGGAACCCTGAGGGGCTCAGAATTTGGAGGAACCATGAAGAAGGTGTGAACACAGGGAGATTCTTTGTATATAATATAATACACACACACACACACACACACACACACACATTTGTCTTGTTTTATAGAGCAGTTGCTATCTCTCAGTTTCCCCTTCATCCCACTGACAGTCCCAGGAGATTGCCCCTTCCTCTCCCACTGACTCTTCTGGCCAGAGATAAGAAGCTTGTTATGTAGAAATATTTAATCAAAATATCTAGAGAGGGACATACTAGTCAAAAAGTGAAGCTGAGATGAGGAAGATGTGGGACAGTGTAAGAAAAGTGAAAAAAGTAATGGTCTATAGTCTGTGTTATGGGTCACTTGCCTCATTATTCATCCTAGTCACAAAATTTAGGAAGCATGTTTTATGCACCCCAAAGCAAGACCTTAGAGGGTGCTTCTGTAGAGATATGGAAGGATCCCAATAAGTACTTCCACATGTAGATCCCCCTGACAATGGGAGACTGATGTATGTAAACAATAAACTGAGGGTCCCTGGTCATTGATATCCCTCCCCATGCACAAGGTTTAGTATTCTATTGGATGGAAATCCAAGAATCACCAGATATTTGAGGAAATCTTTTAACATGAGAGAGAATGATACAAACAAACACTAATAAAATGTGAAGAGCACATAATACAAAAAAAAAAAAAACCTTTAAAAATAATGAATGCTTCCTACATCAAAAATTACACACACACACACACACACACACACACACACACACACACACACACACACACACATTTGGGCATCTGGAACTCATTTTTGTTTATTAAATGCACCAATCTTGTAAGAACCCCTGACCACGAATGTGGTTGGCACCAGGGCTCTATGGTCTATGACTGTTTAGGAATAAGGGTAGTCAGCTCTCAGCATTATCAGCTTAACACTTTCCAGTGCTCAGTCGGGGGTAGGGCGAGTAGTGCCAGCTGGAACTCAGCACACAGAATGCATCCACTATCAACAAATTACTTTTCAGCCGCTCGGTTTCTGCCAGTGAAGTGCCCCACAGTAGTGGATTGAAATGAAGTGGAGAATAGAATTTGGCAATATTCTCTTTTCTAACAACAAAATGAAACTTGTTAATATCCCTCACACATTCGGATTATTTGGTGCTAGACCGCACAAACAACTAAAATCGCATTTCTTCCACATGCATTTACTATCATTACAAAGATATTCATTTGTTTTCAGATATGAAAAATGTCCCCTCATGCCACGTTTCCAGTCTTTTTTCATACTTGGAAGAGAAGACTTGGCATTGAGTGGTGGCTTTAGTAAAAGCCAAATCTCAGGACCAAGTATGAGATAATGAGCTATAACTCACATTTTGGTGTCATCTGGCCAGCCTGTTAAGTCACCCCACATTATTGGACCTCAGTTTCTTCATCTACAAAATGAATGGGTTAGGTGAAATTAATAGTTTTCCAAGGTGGAGCAGTATACTAGTGTGCTTAGATTATTTGTCCAGGGTCCCAAGAAATAAGTGACAATATCACAATAATGATAAAACTGGAAAGCTTAGGAAATTATTTACTTTAAAAAAATAAAATAATTGGATTCAATTTTCTACTTAAAAAAAAACATGTTGTTTGAGATAAGAATGATAAGAGGACACCTCAAGTTGACTCACAAAAAAATGGGAATTTATTATAACAGTATTTAGCTCTTAATTTCACAGACCCCAAGAGGCAGGACATGCTGCCATTGGGGATATAAGAACTCAAACATTGTCACTGACCAGACATTTTCTTCATCTCACACAATCTCTATGTTGTCTCTTCTTTCCACAACACAGCTCTTTTTCCTGCCTTGCACTTTATCAGTTCTCATGTGGCTCAGCTTTTTCTTCTTCATGGATCCTGAATGTTTCTGCAACTTAGTTCACAGTCACAACCAGTGGGAAATATATAGATACTGTTAAGCTAATGAAACTTTTTAATATGTAGGGCCTTTAGGCTAGACTAGGAGAATTTAAGAGGCAATGAGTAGACATTCTGATAGTTTCTTGATGGGTATATCTAGAATTAAAATTTCTGAAATTGTGTAAAATCTGAAATTTACCTGATCTAGGCCTGCAGTAAATAGAGTGATATTATTAGTTTTGTTCTTCATGACTGTAATGATTATAGATTATTGTAGCAATGTATAATTTTCCATTTTTACCCAAATAGGTATTTCCCATCAGTGATTCTTATAAATGTGGTTGTTATTTTCATGCAAACAGAATAACTGAGAAAGCCTAAATACAATGATCCCTACCCTTCCTTTGGGGATTGGAATTTTACAAATTATGAGACAACTTCTACAGAAGGGGTATATCAGTTAGTTTTTCCTTCAATTT
Organism: Corynorhinus townsendii; assembly: GCA_026230045.1. Classification (NCBI taxonomy): domain Eukaryota; kingdom Metazoa; phylum Chordata; class Mammalia; order Chiroptera; family Vespertilionidae; genus Corynorhinus; species Corynorhinus townsendii. Next base: position 11,033,359 of record JAPDVU010000011.1, on the reverse strand, counting down.
AGCAGGTAAGTTGTACCAAGCATGGTGTTTGAAACTAGTGACACACAGATGTGGGGGCTGAGCTATTCTTTTTTGTTGTTAATCCTCACCTGAGGATATTTTTCCATGGATTTTTAGAGAGTGGAGGGAGGAGGAGAGGAAGAGGGAAACATCCATGTGAGAGAGACACATTGATTGGTTGCCTCCTGCACTCACCCCGACAAGGGCCGGGGACCAGACCATGCTTGCAATCAAGGTACATACCCTTGACCGGAATCAAGGAATCAAACCCGGGACCCTTCAGTCCATAGGCCGACGCTCTAACCACTGAGCAACCAGCTAGGGCCGAGCTATTCTTAAGAGATCTACAACCCGGTAGTAGAAATAGACAAAATAAACAACCCCCATGTATTATTGTAATTATAGTAATATGCTTTAATAATGAAGCTACTGAGAAATCTTTAGGGAGGGCTTTCCTAAAGAAACCGTGTGAAAGTTGTATCCCAGTAAAGGAGGTGAGTTCCATGGGGTGAACAGTGTAGGGAGAATAAACACTGTGGGGAGAAGCATGACAATGTGAACAGGCTTGGCCATACACTGTTAGAAAAATGGTGACGTCAGTTTTGTCATTGCAAGGATGGTTTGGGGGTCAGAGACAACAAATCGCCTCTATGAGCCTTTAGATAATTGCATTAAGGAAATATCTTAAGAAGAACCCGACAAGGATGCCTGCTTTGGAAACCCTTAATCTTCTGGCTATGGATTTTCTGTCAAAATGTAACTACTTTTAATGAAACAGGAGCCCTTTGTGTGTTCTTTCACCCCAGAACTATCCTAACAGTCAACCTTACTGATTTAGGGTAGTTACCACAAATCCTGGTCAGCTTTGCATTTTTGAGTTGGAGGTTAAGATACTCTGTGGTTGGTAGGAAGGAGTTGCTATCTTTAAAAACAAAACAAGCCCTAACTGGTTTGGCTCAGTGAAAGCCAGTAAGAAGCTCCTGTGTGCTTAAGGGGGAAGTTGGGTGATAGCAGACAAGGCCCAGGCTGGGAGGGGCCTCATTGAAATACAGACTTGGTGTTTATTGACCCTTTGAAGCTCCCTTACTCAGACGGGACTGGAGTTATGATGCTCACAGCAGCCCACAGTAGCAAATAACCTCAAAAAAGAGGGACTGGAAATATAAGTCTTTAAAAACATTGTTCTCTCATACCTCTGTCCCTTCTTGCACAGTGCTGGGTAAATAGTAAGACTCAATAAATGCTTGTCGAATTGACGGTATTGGCAGCTCATTCACTTTATTCTAATTAAATTCCTCTCTCTAGGTGTGAAATGGCTTTTCATTGAGCACATTTCCGATGGAATTTTTGAGACTAAGACAATGCAGCCACAAAATGAACTCAAATCGTGTTTGGTTTGATGAGTGCATTTTATTATCTGCTGTTTGCTAGCAATTCGATAGCAAAAATCAGAAGCTTTTGTAAACACAAGGGGGATTAAGGTAGGGAGGGCTCCTCAGCTACTTGCAAGGCTTCTGAAGGCCACACAGAGGAAAGGTTTGGTTTTGTTCCGCTTGTTTTCCTTGGTTGTAAAAAATTCTCTAGAGCATATCTGTCCTCTCAAAGGAAGTGGGTGAAAGTGGCATTTGAGTATTTAAGAAAAAAGCCTCAAGACATATAAATAGACTCTCATTTGCCCAGAGAAGAGCCAGCTTTGGAAGATGTTCTTGCTTACAACCCACTTTGATCACCTCCTCCAAAGATCTCCATTTCAGCTTAGCTGGTAAATCTTAGAAGCTCATATGTATTTTGTCACAGCTCTGTGTGAAATATAATGTAATTAAATCTTACATTACATCAGTCCGGCTGCATAATAGTCATCTGGTTAATTTTGGTTTCCAAATGTGCTTTACAACCAACTCAGAAAAAATATTACATGTGATTCATGCCACAAATTGTTATGTAGGCATGTACTAGCATATTTATGGTATTATACTGCATGCCAAATGATGCAATAAATTCTAATATGGCCATGCTAATTTCCCTTGTGTTGACAATGTGAAGTTCTAAGCATTATTCTTTAATCAGAACACAACTAGTTCACTGAAGTCATAAAGTGGACTTCTCCCAAATATGCTTGCTTTCTTCATTTTTTTCAAACAAATTAGCTAATTAATTCTTCAACATGTCAGTAGACACAAAAAATGTATATAAAATATTGTGTGTATGGATAGATACATGATGGGTACATAGAAATTTCACAATTCAGTAACAAACCTGGGGATGCAGGGAAATTCTGGAACAAATATTACTTATGTGCCTAATTGTCTTTGATAATATTCCAAGTAAAAAGTATTAGAAAAATAATACAAGTAAACAAATGACCTGGGTATGGAGAGCCCATGGGATTTGGCATGGTATTTTTTCAGGCTGCCGAGAGCAAACAAACAAACAAATTAAACAGGGTGTGTATTAAAGAGGTATTTCACTGTAAAATGAAAAAAAATGTTCTTAATTTAGTTCTTTTTCCAAAATTTAGATATGATTTAGAAGAGATAAATATTATTAATTGTGCTTATATTAGGTTCTAGTTATTGGGCTATTTCCTTTAACTGCATTATTTACAAACCCACTGTGGTTGTCTTAATTTTTTTTTTCTTTTTCATTTTCTTGTTTTCATGAGAAAAAATAAACCAAAGTAAAACAAAAACCTGGCATTAGGCCAAGCATCTACATTTTGATACAGGTGTAATTCTCGAGTAGCTTCCCAGAAAATAGATGTCTAACAAGCTCAGTAAACAGTGGACTAGATTCCAAGTTTTTGATTAGACAGCCATTAAAGTTACTTAAATTATATGTATAGGTTTATCGCACCAAATGATCAGCTTATTTATTTCTTTAACAGTCATAGAACTATTGTCAGCAGTTCCTCGAACATGCTGAAAACAATGGCCCTAGGGATAGAGGCCTGTATATTTGGGAGAGCTTATTCTACTCATTAGGACTTCAGCCTACTGTCTAGAGGGAAACACTAATGTGAATTATAATATGAATGGTCCCTCCTGGAGTTGTACAATGCAATGTAGCCACTCTTCTTATAATTTTGTCAGTGCTGATCCCCAAGTCCATGCAAGATGAACAAACAGACCAAGTGAAAACACAGAACTTGCGATGCTAATAGAACCTCCAGGAAATATGTCTAATACGCATTTGACAATGCTAAGGCCCTTCTCTACAGAAATTTTAGGTTCTCCGGGCTTAATGAGCTACTAGCCAGATCAGGGGCAGATGGTTGATTAGATTTGGTTGACTTGAAATAAGATCCTAAAAGATTAATCCACTTATTAAATATATATGTATACATATGTAAACATTGAAAAAGCTGTATGCTTAACAATTGTGCACCTTATTATATAAGCTTTGGCCTATACAAACATTTTCATAACAACTACAATAACAACAGCAATAAATTTTTGCCATGCTAGAAGAAATAAATTATTTCATTTCTACAAGTTTGGAAGTTTGGAAGTTTGCAAAAGTTAAACATGTCCTTGGCATTATTTTAGTCACTAGAGATGCAATTGTGAAGGAAAAAAGTGATGAAATCCATCTATCTTTTCAGAGATCTCACATGCTGGGGGAAGGGGAGGGTTAGGGAAAATAAAAACAAAATTAACAAACAAGTAAAAACAAACAGAGAACGTACTGATAGCTGTCAGAGGGGAAGGGGGTTGAGGGCTGGATGAGAAAGATGAAGGGATTAAGCAAAACAAAAACTCATAGACACAGGCAACAGTGTGGTGATTACCTGGGGGAATTGGGGGTGAGGGGAGGAAAAAGAGGGTATGGGGGAGGTGTTAATCATGGTGGAAGGAGTCTTGACTTTGGGTGGCGAACACACAATACAATTTACAGATGATGTATTATACACGAAATCACTATAATTTTATTAACCAATGTCACCCCAATATATTCAATAAAACTTTGAGCCTTTTATACAATATTAGAGGCCCAATGCACGAAATTTGTGCACAAGGCGGGGCAGGGAGCATTGTGCCTCAGCCCAGCCTGAACCCTCTTGCAATCCAGGACACCTTGCTCCTAACCACCTGCCTGCTCACTCCTTGCTGCTTGGCTCACTGCTCCTTAGCTCTGCCACAGAGGTGGGAGAGGCTCCAGCCACCACCACTGCGCTCACTAGCCGTGAGCCTGGCTTCTGGTTAAGTGGTGCTCCCGCTATGGAAGCTCACTGACCACCAGGGGGCAGTTCCTACATTGAGCACCTGCCCCCTGGTGGTCAATGCACGTCATAGTGACTGGTTGTTCTGGTTGTCTGGTTGTTGCACCGTAACAGTTGCTGGGCTTTTATATAGAGAGATGATAAAATTTACATAAAGAAAAGACAAGGTAAGAAGAAAGCTCCTAAGAAGGATACCTAACACTACTGGGGTGTAACAAGAAAGGCTTGATTTGGCCCCCTATCTATTCTCTGCCCTTCTCTTTCTTTCCTGCTCTTGATCTGTAAGGATGGCCTCTCCTGAACTCCCATGGTCCCTAACTTCCGTTGGTTTTGCCCATGGAAGGCAGCAGGCCAGAAAAAGGCAGAAGAGAGCATTCAGGATGTGCCTCTGCCTTCTTTCCTGCTCTGTTGTGGCTCTGGAAGTGGCTTAGTTCCCCTCTGGATACTGTTGTGTGTTTCTTTCTGTGCCTGATTTAATTCACTTAGCATAATACTTTCATGTTATCACAAGTGGCAAGGTTTCATTCTTTTTATGACTAATAGTCCATTGCACTATGAAGATATGTACCACATTTTCTTTATCCATCTATCTATTGATTGCTTCCATGTCTTGGCTATTGTAAATAATGCTGCAATGAACATAGGGGTGCGTATGTGTTTTTAAATTAGTGTTTTGTATTTCTTTGGATAAATACCCAGAAATGGAATTTTTGGGTCATATGGCAGTTTCATTTTTAAGTTTTTCAGGAAACTCCATAATGTTTTTCATAGTGCCTGGGCCAGTCTGCTTTCCCACCAACAATGCATGAGGGTTCCCTTTTCTCCACAGCATCTCCAACACTGTTGTCTGTTGATTTGTTGATGATAGCCATTTTGACAGACATGAGGCGATATTTCATTGTGGTTTCAATTTGCATTTCCCTGATGGTTAGTGATGTTGAACGTCTTTTCATTTGCCTGTTGACTACCTATACATCCTCTTTGGAGAGATGTGTATTCATGTCCTCTGCCCCCAAACTGTGTAGGGACTTTATAAATACTTTAAACTTTTGTGGAAAGTGGTATATAAACTAATAGTGAGAATATAATACTTTGTATAGAACAGCAAACACATCCTATGGGAGATATGTTGGATGTAAATTAGCTTAAGAGAAGCAAGGAGATTTTGGTACCCTAGTGTTATCTATAAAAGAGTTGAAATTATATTAATACGGCAAAGTGGTTAAAAGCATGATCTGTAAAAATAGACAAAACTGAATTTAAATCTGGACTTTGAAGGTTGCTTCCTATGTGACCATGGTTATGTTAATGAATCCTTCTTGTTGGGGAGCACAAGAGACTTGGTTGGAAAGTTGTAAGGATAACATTCTGAGAAAAGGGGAGGGTGTGGAAGGCGACCTGCCTTGTCTATCGGAATTCTGACTTAGGGGAGTCTTAGGGGAGTGTCAAAGGCAGCACCCCTAATTATTCCATGACCTTTCCAAACAAGTCTGTGCATGTGCAGACCCCAGGTGTTTATTGGAATCCTCAATCTTAGTATTTGGGTGCCCTTGCTTAAAGGACAGTACAAACACATGTGTCCTCCCAAGATTACTTCCCCTACTGATCGTACCTTCAAGGTAAACTTTATCTCAGACTGCTGTTACAATAAAAGGCTAACAAGGCAGGCAATCGAGGCTGCTTGGCCCCTTGAGCCAGGCAACCCCTTAGCCCTCTCTTTCACAGTGAAACTGTGTCAGCATAATCTGTTCATCTGTCATTCAGGGGCTGCTGGTCAGCCCCGACACATTCTGACCTCAAATTTCTCCAATATCTGGAATAGGGCCCTAGCTTCATAGCCTGATGATTAAATAAAGTTAGCAATGCAGTTGTTTATTATAGAACCAGACTGTCAAGTGTAATCGCTATTATTTGTGCTAAAAATGAAGTGTTCATAAAGAAAGCCCAAGAAGATTATAAATCTTAAGTAAATATCATTTAAATGATCATTAAAACCACATCAATACATAGAAATATTTATGATAAATGTTAGGCAAGGGGGCTAACTAATGTTGTATTAGGATTGCTCTCCTCTCCCTTTTTATAGTTGTCCAGTATCCAACTAAATCTCTTAAAATAAGGATTGGAGATTTGGGGAGATATTTCTTTTATAATATAGTTAACAACATTATGCACCTTCTTTTGAACATTTTTAAGTAAAAAAGTTGCCACCTCCTAAATGATACTTCATAATGTAGGGTTGATTATAAAAAATCAGAATGTTGGTTCTATAGTTCAGTTATGTCTGACAGGTAATTCTAGACAATTAAAACAATAAAGTCATACCATAAAAATGTCCAGAGTTGAAAAATTCCATATAATTAACCTCATCTAATTCAGAAGTGAATTTCTTTCATTCTCCATTTGTATAATTTTAGTGGACCTTCTACCATACAGTTTTCAATTATTTTTTTCTCTCAGAATAAGTGCACAAAAGTGATTTGGAAATATCTCAGAGTTGAAACAGAAAGCTTTAGTTTACAATCCCATACTTCACATTAAGCCAAAAATAATTTCAAATAGAACTCATGAAATATTTCAAATAATTTCATTTGCAATGTTGGAGCTTATGCCTTTGGAAATACAAATAATATCACAACTTGAAAGATGTTTTTAAGTCAGATAGTCCAATTAAAGCAATTCAGTTGCTATACTGTGGCAATTTAAATCATGTTCTTATTTTGTTAATGTTGGCATTATCTGGTAAGCATTGTCATACAAATTCTGTGATATTACCCAATAGTATTTTTTTATTTTATTTTAAGATGTGTAGAGAGGCAAGTACCTGTAAAAGAAGGTGAAAATTTGAGCCCATAAGTTCTTTTCACACTAGATGAAATGGTAGATGAAATATCTCCTGACTCTATCCTCATTTGTGATATTTGATGAATATGGATTAGCTACCCTCAAATCTAAGATAAATTATAGGAATGAATTCAGGGTGGATGTGTGGTGTGCAATCCATACTGATCAGCTTGCAGAAAATGGCCTCAAAATGGTGATGGAAGGAGACTCGGCTTGTGGCAGTAAATACACAATACAATACACAGATGATGTATTATAGAACTGTATACCTAAAACCTGTATAATTTTATTAACCAATGTCACCCCAATACATTCAACAAAAAAGAAACTGCTTGCAACTTTATATGGCTAGAGATAGTTCTTGCACCAGTGTTTTCCACCCCCCAATTATATAGAAATTGTCATTAGAGATATTGGGGAATTGAGAAAGCAATTAGTCTAGAAGAGACATTTATTTCAAAGCTCAAAGAAAAAAAATCTATCTGTACAGTCTCACAGAATCATAATTTTATTAACAATTTAATGATTTCTCTTGTTTTTCTGATTGTCCTTATTTACCTATCAGTTATTCCTATTGTACCATGAACACCTTGGGGACAGACGCTATATTTTGAATCTCTACACATCCAATATCTGGCATTCAGTAGAGAATAATGAATGTTTTGTTAAAATGAATATGAATCTAACATTCTCTAGAGCATTGAAAAATATAGGACATGCTCTCATTCCACGCATTTAATCTTTTTTATCAATAATCCTATGGATCAAGAGTTTCAAAGTGAGAAAAGTTACATACAGAGTTATTTCCAAGATGAAAAGCAGAAGAAAAACCAGTCCTTGGATATTTTAAAACATTTCTCATAGAAAATTAAAGTCTAATGAAGTTGTAAATTTTGTCAACATCAAAACTTCTTTGGGCAGAAGAAGAGGCTAAAAGAGAACCAGTTTTAATTGTTTCACACAAGAAGACATAGCTAGCTAATGACATACATTATCCTAATAGGTATAAACTACAGCTGTTTGCGCTTGATAGCAGGCAATGGAAATCTAGCAGGATGTGATGTCATTCAGGTCCCAAGTTGTCTTTCACTAAATGTCTAGGAATTGAAGGAGATTGTTCTGTCAACTAATGAATCTACAGTCCCCAACAATGTGCACAATATTGCAGCTAAATGCATATATACATTTGTATTTGTATTCATCAATATACATCAAATAATGTATATAGAAGCATAAATGAATTATTTCCTCACATAATGGTTTATTTCCAGTGTTATTTTGTTATTTTTAATTAAATTTATTGGAGTGACATTAGTTAATAGGGTTATATAGGTTTCAAGCGTGCATTTCTATGACAGATGGTCAGTATATTGCATTATGTGCCCACCACCCAAAGTCACATCGTCTCTATCACCAAACATTTGGCCCCCTTTATGCTTTATTATCCCTTCTAACCTCTTCTCTCTGGTAACCACCACACTATTGTCTGTGTCTATGAGTTTCAATTTTATATCCCACATAAGAGTGAAATCATATGGTTCTTAGCTTTTTTTGACTGGCTTATATTCTTAGCACAATATTCTCAAGGTTTTTGCAAATGACAGTATTTCATCCTTTCTTATGGCTGAGTAGTATTAAATTGTACTCTTTACATTTTCAAGAATAACTTGAAGGACCCAGATCCCTTTGAGACTTTATAATTTCTTTGATCATATAAGAATGGAAAATGTCTTGATTTCAGTCTATCTCATATAGGAGAACATAATTTTTAAAAAACTATATATATATATATGCATATATATATGTGTGTGTGTATATATATATGTATATGTATGTATATATGATTCAGGCTAGCAGTATTTTATTAAGTTTTCATCCTAGTGTCACCATCCCTTTTAATTACATTCCAATGACAATGATTGGCAATGACTGGCTGCTGATGTCTTTGAATTCCTTTTCTTGACTTTAAAATATCAGACAACAGACCCAATTCTTCCTATTATTATATTTCATTGCCTCTATTTTTTGTTCTTCTAAAATTATTTTTCATAAAGAAGTCTGAATCATATTTAAAAATAAAAATGAGATTATGCCATTACCTGGCTTTAAATAATAAGAATCTCGATATCTATTGAACATAAAATAATATTGAAACTCCTTATCAGGCCAATAAGTTTTTGTATAATCTTTAAACCATCAAACTCAAATTTGAGCCATTTTTTTTCCTTGTTTCACTAAACTTTAGTTTTTTCAATTTTCCTTTCAATTTTTAAAACAACACAATTTTTTTTTTTTTTTTTAGGTACTTCGTGCATACTCTTTATTCATCTTGAAATTTCAGGTTCCTTTTATTTTATAAATCTTTCATTGATGTTTTTTTATTCTCCCTTTCAAATTAAATCTACCCTAGTAGCATTCTCTAATTAATCTCCACCAGGTAGTATTTTATTGATATCATAGTATTCATTTTTTACTATCTAATTGCATGAATATTAGTTGACATTTTTCTTCACAAAATATTATCTCCTGTGGGGTCAGGGGTGATCTACTCAGCTTATATTAGCTTATATTAGGCATTAGTAAGTATTGCTTGATCTAATGAGTAATAGACTGAATTGTGGTACATACTCAGTAACCACACTATCATAAAGATGTTTGAGGGCTGATATATATTCAAATAAGAATATACATATTGATACAGTGACAGAGATGTGAAATTGAGGATCCAACTTCTAATCATTGACTGTATTCTGCTCCATTAGTGAGAGAGTTTTTATTGGCCAACAAAATGTCCGTGATCTACACAATATGAATTGTCTTCTTTTAAAAGATGTTTTTATTGATTTCAGAGAGGAAGGAAGAGGGAGAGATAAAAACATCAATGATGAGAGAGAATCATTCATTGGCTGCCTCCTGCATGCCCCCTACTAGGGATTGAGCCCGCAAGCTTGGCATGTGCCCTGACTAGTAATCAAACTGTGACATCCAACAACTGAGACATCCTGGTCAGGCTATAAATTATCTTTTAATATTATTCTCCATAGGATTATTTTTGAAAGGGTCATGAATAATTTTGCTCTGAAATTAAGGAAGCTTTTATTACCGCTATATATAAACGGCTAATATGCAAAGTGTCCCTTCAGTAATTTGACCGAGAGACCAGGAGTTCTATCGCTTGCTATGGTGTGTGCTGACCACCAGGGGGTGGTGCAGAACAAAGGAAGGCCCCAGCCGACAGCCGGGAAAGGGAAGCCCTGGCCAGTAGCTGGAAGGCCCCAATTGGCTCTGATCACTGGCCAGGCCTAGGGACCCTACCCATGCAAGAATTTCATGCACCGGGCCTTTAGTCCTATATAATAAAAGAGTAATATGCAAATTGACTGTACCTCTGCTATCCTCCAGCCATACCCACCAGCCAATCAGGAGCGAGTATGCAAATTAACCCAATTAAGATGGCTGCAGCCACAGAGAGAGCAGAAGGCTTGGGTTTCCCCAGAAATGGAGGAAGCCAAGCTTTCCACCTGCCCTGGCCTGCCTTGGCCTCTGCTTAAGGCTACAAAGTTTCAATTATAGAAGATAAATAAATCCCAGGTACCAGGGCCTCTGCTTGGGTTGACAGGGGGCGTGGCTGGCCTGCAAACCACCACAGGCCCCTCACCCAGGCCACCCCAAACCCCAAGAGAACCTCCACTCTGATCAAGGACACCCTTCAGGGCAAACCAGCTGGCCCCCACCCATGCACCAGGCCTCTATCCTACTAATAAAAGAGTAATATGCAAATTGACCATCACTCCAACACAGGATGGCTGCTCCTATGTGGACACAAGATGACCACCACAAGATGGCCAGCAGGGGAGAGCAGTTGGGGGGTCAGGCCTCCAAGGGAGGGCAGTTGGGGGTGATCAAGCCTGCAGGGGAGGGCAGTTGTGGAGGACCAGGCCTGCAGGGGAGAGAATTTGGGGGCGACCGGGCGTGTAGGGAAGGCAGTTTGGGGGTACCAGACCAGCATGGAAGAGCAGTTAGGGGCGATGAGGCTGGCAGAGGAGGGTAGTTAGGGCTGACAGGGTTGGCAGGAGAGGGCATTTGGGGGAACCAGGCCTGCAGGGGAGGGTAGTTGCGGGGGGCCCAGGCCTGCAGGAGAGAGCAGTTGTGGGAGACCAGGCCTGCAGGGGAGGGCAGTTGGGGGTGATCAAGCCTGCAGGGGAGGGCAGTTGTGGAGGACCAGGCCTGCAGGGGAGGGAATTTGGGCGTGACCGGGCCTGCAGGGAAGGCAGTTTGGGGGTACCAGACCAGCATGGGAGAGCAGTTACGGGCGATGAGGCTGGCAGAGGAGGATAGTTAGGGCTGATGGGGTCTGCAGGAGAGGGCAGTTGGGGGTGATCAAGCCTGCAGGGAAGGGCAGTTGTGGAGGACCAGGCCTGCAGGGGAGGGAATTTGGGCATGACCGGGCCTGCAGGGAAGGCAGTTTGGGGGTACCAGACCAGCATGGGAGAGCAGTTAGGGGCGATGAGGCTGGCAGAGGAGGATAGTTAGGGCTGATGGGGTCTGCAGGAAAGGGCAGTTGGGGGAACCAGGCCTGCAGGGGAGGGCAGTTGGGGGGGACCAGGCTGGCAGGAGAGAGCCGTTAGGGGCAATCAGGCTGGCAGGGAAGAAGTTAGGCATCAATCAGGCTGGCAGGGGAGTAGTTAGGGGGTGATCAGACTGGCAGGCAGAAGTGGTTAGGGGCAATCAGGAAGGCAGGCAAGCAGTTGGGAGCCAGCAGTCCTGGATTGTGAGAGGGATGTTCAGGCCTAAACGGGCAGTCAGACATCCCTCAAAGGGGTCCCAGATTGGAGAGGGTGCAGGCTGGGCTGAGGGACACACACCCCTGTGCACGAATTTCATGCACCAAGCCTCTAGTATATCTATAAAGAACTTACTAATAGACCTTATGAATATATGTTAGATATAATGTGCTTATATAGATTTATCTTAATCAATGGGTAAAAGAAAGCTATCACTCCTAAAAAGCTGCTGAAGTTGATTTTTTCCACTTTGTTAAGAGTTATATAATATACTCTACATGTATAGCATCCTTTGAGGAAATAAGATGCCTGTCTTGCTTAGGTAAGACTGCTCAGGGCACAGTAGCCTCAAAAGCTTCCCTGAGGACCCAGAAAGAAGCCCAGACTCTTTCTTTACCTAACACTGAGAGCATGGGATAGAGAGGAGCAAGGGGGCATTGACTGAATGCTGGCAGCTCCTTGTTATTCCAAAAGCTGCAAAGAAGAGAAAATCTGTATATGTTTGTACCCTAATGCATAATGCAAAATAATGACTGATACGGTTGGTGAAAGAGTACAAAGCCCAGGAGAGCTCTGAAAGAACTTTTTTAAAAAAAGGATTCATCTTCCAAGAAAATTCAAATGATGCTAGTAAATGTCTCATGGTACATTGAGGAAGATATGTTTATTTCAACATAAAAAAAATGAGGCTTATTTTGAAGTAGGAATTTATAAATAGTTACTTAGTGAGTACATATGCTCAAGTCTATTTTAACCAGTCAAGTGTATACCCATTTATTCATCTATCTACTTATTCATTTACCCATTCATCTACTTATTTAGTTGTAAAACGTACTTTTTGAGAAGTAATTTTATTTGGGGTACTGGATTAGATGATAGAAATACCATATTAAACAAAAATACTTGGTTTATACCTCTATAGAAGACTATAGTAATAACCCACATTCTAAGATATTCTAAGATAGATACATATTTACTCTATTTGTCTGTCATCCCTTTCTTTAGAAAATTACTATTCTCTCATTCCATGTGTTCTACTTGAGCTGACAATCTTAACAACCTATGCAGCTCTGTGAAGAGATGGACCATGATATGGGACCTAGTAAAACTGACTCTGTATTTCTCTGCTTATAATTGTTCATTTAAGTCTTAATTCAAGGGAAATTTTATTACTGAAGCCAAACCAAGCAGAGAGCAGTCTTCTCAGAAGTTGATCTAAAGTAATTAGATAAGGTGCTCTATTTTTACAATGCAGTTTCTAAGACTGAGGAGCCTGACTATAGAGCTATGACTTTTTTTAATGGCTATATATGAAAAGCTTGTCTTCTGAGTAAAACTGGGCATAGCTAAGCAAAAAGAGAAGGCAGAGAGAGGACTTGTCTCTTCATGACCAAGTATCAAACCGTGAAATGAAGGATTCCCTGCCTCTCTCTCTGAATCTGTGAGCTACCTTGTTATTCTTTCTAGAAAACAAAGGCATCTTGATGAAGTCAAACACTCAGACATGTCTTGGTGAAAATGATGGATTTTAGGATAAAGGAAAAAATTAAAATATTCATGGTTTATAGAAAAGTGAATAGGTGGCATTAAAACAAACTTAAGGTAGGCTTGTGTTTCTCCTGGAACTAGGACTCCAAAAACATAGACCATCAAAGACTCTAAAAGTCTGAATAGACCCAAAGGAGGAAGAAAAATAAAACACCTTATTCTGTGATATTAAGACATGTTACCTGCTCTTCTTCATCAACATTATAATTTCCCAGTCCAGGTGTTTTCACCTCTTGTCATCCCCTCTATCATCATCTTGCTGAGCATCCCTGACCACGTAAAGGTAGACATTCATCTCTCTCCTAATCAGGCTGGTAGGAAGATTGATTGGATTAAATGAGACAGGTTAATGACATAAGCCTAATTTTTCTGTGTGCCTTAAAAAAAATCTAAAGATAATATAAACACAGTTCACAAATATTATAAATTCATGCACATGTGAGGGGGGTGGGGTGTGTCCCTCAGCCTAGCTTCACCCTCTCCAATTAGAGACCCCTTGAGGGATAATCCTACCTGGATTGGGCCTAAACGGGCAGTTGGACATCCCTCTCACAATCCAGGACTGCTGGCTCCCAACTGCTCGCCTGCCTGCCTTCTTGATTGCCCCTAACCACTTCTGCCTGCCAGCCTGATCACCACTAACCACTCCCCTGCCAGCCTGATTAATGCCTAACTGCTTCCCTGCCAGCCTGGTCACCCCCAACTGCCCTCTCCTGCAGGTCTGGTCACCCCTAACTTCCCTCCCCTGCAGGCATGATCACCCCCAACTGCCCTCCCTTGCAGGTCTGGTCCCTCACAACTGCCCTCCCCTGCTGGCCATCTTGTGGTGGCCATCTTGTGTCCACATGGGGGCAGCCATCTTGTGTGTCAAAGTGATGGTCAATTTGCATATTACTCTTTTATTAGATAGGATAGAGGCTTGGTGCATGGGTGGGGGCCAGCTGCTTTGCCCTGAAGGGTATCCCAGATCTGGATGGGAGTTCCCTTGGGGTGTGGGGCAGCCTGGGTGAGGGGCCTGTGGTGGTTTGCAGGCCAGCCACGCCCCCTGTCAACCCAAGCAGAGGCCCTGGTATCTGGGACTTATTTATCTTCTATAATTGAAACTTTGTAGCCTTGAATGGAGTCAGGCCTCCTGCTTGCTCTGTGGCCTCAGCCATTTTTGTTGGGATTTATTTATCTTCTTTAATTGAAACTTTGTAGCCTTGAGTGGAGGCCTGGGCCGGCCAGTAAGTTTGGCTTCCTCCATTGCCTGGGAAATGCAAGCCTCCTGCTCTCTCCATGGCTGCAGCCATCTTGGATGGGCTAATTTGCATACTTGCTCCTGATTGGCTGGTGGGTGTGGCTTGTGGGTGTAGGGAAGGTATGGTCAATATGCATATTGCTCTTTTATTAGATAGGACTAGAGGCCTGGTGCATGAATTTGTGCATAGGTCAGGTCTATTCAGCCTGCCATGCTCAGACCCCATAGGCAATTGGCTGGCTGGCCCAGCCCCCAATTGGGGAGCAGATGGGGGCGGATCAGCCAGGGAGAGGGGCTGCTGGTGGTTGGCCTTCAGGCCCCCTGGTCGAACTCCAGGTCGAGGGCCAATTTGCATATTTGCCTTTTATTATATACATTAAAATCATAATTTTTCCATTGAACTAACTGTGATAACATCTGGTCTGTCTTTAAAATCATCCTTTGTGTTTCAAAACTCATATTGACCCACCAAGGTTTTTATCCTTTTGGTTTTTTTGTTACTCTCCTCCACTCCCATCCCCTTCTTTCTCCTCCTCCTCTCTCTTTTTGTATTATTACTGACACACAAAAATATCTATATAAGACCACTAATCTTAAGAGTATAGCTGAATGATTTGACATAAGTAAACATACATAGCCACCACTCAGATTAAAATATATTCCCAGTTCACCAACTAGCACCATTTTCAGAATGAGCAAGAAAGTATTCATAATTGAGAGGAGGGTCAGAACACTATATAAAGTCTTACTGATCACTGAATCTTCCCTGCATGAAAGGGTAGGAGCTAATCATTCCAAACTCAGCATGTGTTATCAATGAATGTCATGACCTCCTTCTGAGACATGAATTCTGAAAGGGGAACAACCTGCTCAGTTTATGAAGGTCTGCTATGAATCAGGGTTTGTGAGACTTTTAATGTTTTTCTCCAAAACTCTGGATTACCAAACCTTGCAATAACTCTATTATAGTGCATGTCACATTATGCAGTACATCCCCTTTTATACTTCTGTAAACATTTATAAAGTAAGCATCTTGAGGTCAGGGCCCATGTCTAATCATTATATGCCAGTACCTGGAACATAGCTTAGAACATATTAGATTTTAGGAAAATTGCAGGAAAATGTCTGGATCCATGAAAGAGAAAATGAAGAAACTAAAGAAAGTAAGGGGGAAGTGGGAAGGAAAGAAAGACAAACGTAACAACTGTAGAAATATCATATTTTTCTTGTGTTAAAAATATATTTCATTTAAAATGTGTATAAGTAATGTGGTCGAGGAGGCAGTCTTTTTTTTTTTTTTTTTTTTTTGAGGAGTGGGTCTTAAAAAGAGGAAACTCATGAGTGAATAAATGAGTGAGTGAGTGAATGAAAGTAAGGAAGTAAAGGTGAATATTTGTTAATATAAGCCTTACCCGCATGCTTCATCTCCCCCATCACCTCTACCTACAGTCTTGATCACTTCTCCAAAAACAGTGCTGGTTCGCTAAGTGGACCTAAATTCTAGGCTGCAATTTCATTTTCTGAATACCCTGAAAGATCACCTGAATAAAATGGATTCTTAAAAGAATTACTCATGCAAAGAGGTCCCATAGCTCCTAAGTAGTAATAAAATAATTAAGCTTCAGAGAAACTGATAATGGGCAAAGTTACCCCCACTTCAAAATTTAATGATTTCTCATGGAAGCATCATTGGTATGGCCCAGCATCTCAATGATGAAAAAAATATTTAGGTCTCCAGACCTGCTTTAAGTTTCTGCTAAGTAATTCAAGAGCAGCACATTAAACTACTGGACACCACGACAATATGTTCAGAGTCTGTGGCAAAAACGGTGGCATATGGCATCTCACATGTCCTCTCTCTTGGTTGGGTTCTCAAAGATGGAGGTGGAGCTGAGATTTGAGAATGAAAGCGCTCAAGATGCCTAAAATTTCAGTTTAAATCCTGTCAACACTGGGCTGAGCCACTTTGCATTATATTGAAAGTGAAGGACTGTCTTGTCTTAGACAGATGCTCAACTATCAGAGCAGTCCTGGGAATAGCTGACATGCACCTTGTAATCATGGTTTTCCCTTAAGTATAGACAACTAACAGCACTCATAAAATGCATGACCTAATTTTTTTTGAATTTTTACAATTAGTGTTTATCACGAATAGTAAGTATGAGTCTAAATGTACACACAGTGAGTAATTATTTTGACAAAGTATCAAAGGTTCTTTAAAATATGGCCAAAGTCAGGAATGTTTTTAATCACATGTAAAACCCCCAATTAAAAAATATATTACAACTTTTTCAATTATACCTCAATGGAGTTAAAAATTATATCTAATTTACAATTTTTGAAAAGCTCTAAAATTTCTCTAGCAAGGTTAAAAAGGTAAAATCTCATTTTTTTTTAAATGTCTACATAGGCATTAAATTTGAACTTGAAAGTTTCATTGATGAAGTTACAGTGATGTTTTGGCACTACTATTTGTTTCTTTCCTTTTTTGTTTTTTATTTATTTAATTATAGGAATGTAGATAGAGTATTCTTTATATATTACTCCAGTATGTTTTTCATTTGTTTTATGAAGTAAATTTACACACAGTGAAATGGATAGGACTTACAAATACTGACACACACACACACACATGCACACACATACATGTGCACTCACCTGTCTAATCACAACCTCAGCCAAACTATAAGATGTTTATATCATCTATCTCAGAAATTTCACTTCTGCCCCCTTTCAGCAAATCTTGCCCCACTGAAAGCTGTGGTATTCTTATTTCTATCACCTTACTTTGGTCTGCTGTTCTTAAATGCCACAAAAATTGAACCATATACTATTTACTCTTTTTAAAAATATATCTTATTGATTTCAGAGAGAAAGGGAAAAGAAGAGAGAGAGAGAGAGAGAGAGAGAGAGAGACATCAATGATGAAAGAGAATAATTGATTGGCTGCCTCTTGCACACCCCCTACTGGGTATCAAGCTCAAAACCCAGGCATGTGCCCTTGACTGGAATTGAACCTGAGACCCTTCAGTCTGCAGGCCAAACCAGCTACAGTGGAATGCAGGTGTTTTAAACAATCTTCTCCAAGTTTGTCTGAACATATGTTTTCATTTCTTTTACGTAAGTATCTATGATAGAAATAATAACGGCTTCTTAACATATCCACATCTGGTCCCCAGAACAGCAAGTTAATTCCATGGCAGAGGGGGATTCAGGTAGCAGGTGAGATTAATGTTACTAATCAAAGGATGGTAAAGTAGGGGGAAGGGCCTGGAAATCCAGGTGGGCCATAATAGGTGATCTCAAGCATCCTTAAGTGAGAGAGGGAGGCAGCAGAGTCAGGTCAGAATGACACGAGCAGAGGAAAATGAGCCTGGCCACTGCTGGCTTTGGAGGTAGAAGGGAGACAAGGACAAGCCACTCAATCAGGATGGCTTCTGAGAGTTGCAAAAGGCCTGAGGATGAATTTCCCTGTGAGCCTCCAGAGCAGGACGGCGCCCTGGTATCCCCGTGATTTTAGCCCAGGGTGACACATTTTGTTTTGACTCCTGAATTCCAGAGTGGTAAGATAATAAACATTTTTATTTAAGGCACTCCATGTGTGACAATTTGCTGTAGCAATGACAGGAAAAATAAGACAATCTCATGAGTGGGGCGGTTCATTCATAGGGCAGGTATATAGTGAACTGGCTTATGAGCTACCACGTTTGTCCAAAGCATATAGCAACTCACATTCACTCCTGGAGCAACACGTCAGCATTCAGGTGCTCCACACCTGGCCAGTAGCTAGTGTTGTCTGCCTTCACGTTTTGAGCCATTTTCTTGGGAGTGAAGTGTTATCACATTGCAGTTTAATTTCTTTGCTGACTAATGATATTGGGTACATTTTCATGTACATCGTCACTGCCTATTCGTATATCTTCTTCCGGGCAATGTCTGTTTATGACCTTTGCCTGTTTTTAATCATGTCGTTTGCCTTTTTATGCTTTTGTTGTAAGAGTAACTATTGTATTCTGGATATAAATTGTCATATATAGGTATTGGGAATACATTTTTTCTGATTTGTGCCTTGTTTTCCCATTTTCTTTATGACCTCTCTTGATGAGCAGAATTTTATTTTTAATTTGAGTCCAATTTATCTTTTTAGTTTAATATTTAGAGCTCTTTGTGTTCTGGCTATAAAATTCTTTGCCTAACTCAGGGTCATGATATGAATTATTATTTTATTTTTATGCTAGAAGCTTCATAGTTTTAGTTTGGTTTTTTTCTTCTTTTTGTACATGATGTGAGGTAAGGGGTCAAGCTTTACTATAAAATCCCCAAAAGTTTAATACCATCTTATGTGCCCATGGATCTAACATAACAACTCCCAAGTTATGCAACCATATTAATTAGTGAAGTATATTATTCAATCATTATTTAATTTTGGAAAATGTTCTCTTTTTTTTAAAATAAATACTATATTATTTTATGGATCTAAAAATAATCCTATCTAATAAAGAAGGAATATGCTTATTGATGTCATGCCCTCACAAGATGGTGGCACCCACAGCCAGAAGATGGCGGTGCCCAGTCCCCTCAGGCCCACCTCATCCAGCCTCAGTCACCCAGTCCCCTCAGCCCTGCCTCATCCAGCCAGAGTCCCCCAGTCTCCTCAGCCCCGCAGGGGAAGGCAGTTGGGGATGATCATGCTGGCAGGGGAGCAGTTAGGGGGCTATCAGGCTGGCAGTCAAAGTGGTTAGGAGCCAGCAGTCCCGGATTGTGAGAGGGATGTCCCAGATTGGAGAGGGTGCAGGCTGGGCTGAGGCACACCATCCCCCCTCCCACCGTGCATGAATTTCATGCACTGGGACTCTAGTAACAAAATATGAGTGGTGACTGGGGAGTTGGTGTTATACATCATTTTCTTTTTTATAATTTTACATAAGCTCCAGTGTTCTAAAGTTACTGTTTATTATATGTCAATCATAAATGTTAGTAAATAATTTTGCCAAAATGAAAATAATCACATTTTATTTGCCATAGAAAATGGTAGAATGGTCCAATTGTACCTCTCATGTGTATGTGCTCAGAGACTTCCAGATGAGTATTAACCCACTGTAAGTGTATGGAAAGACTTATTTAGAAACAAGTGCACTTTTTGCTAGCACTCTATTGTGATTTCCTTCTTCTCATAATAGATTTTGCAGAGGAAGAAGGGAAATTTTTTTTTCTTTCCATAATTTAATTGGACTTATCATGCCAAGATCTGTTGCATTTGGCTATCTCCATATTTCAAATATATACATATATCTAGATGACCTCGTTTTTATTTAAACACTAGGGGCCCAATGCACGGATTTGTGCACCTTGAAAGGAACTGTGGGCTGCGAGGCGACTGTAGGCACAGGAGTGAGTCTCTGCTCATCCTCTGCACCCCCACCCAGCCCCTCCCACCACGGCCCCCAGTCCCCTGTCTGCCGGCAGCCCCACTCCCGCCGCTGCTCCCATGTGTTGACGGCGCCAGCCCGATTGCACCCGCTGATGATGCATTGCCATTGGGGTTGGCACCAGCAGCAGGTACCAGCAGGTCCAGCGCCGTCAGTGGGTATGAGTGGCAGCTGCTGCTCCAATCGCCCTTCGGGAGCAGGGGGAGGTGGAGAATCCCTAAGGGGTGATCAGGGCTGGCAGCTGCCGCTGACACCTGCTGATAGTGCCCAGTGATTGGGACCGGCATGGGGCATCGGCAGCGAAACCTGCTGATAGTGCCCAGTGATTGGGACCGGCATGGGGCATCGGCAGCGGGTGCAAACAGCAGCTCCAGTGCCAGCTGCGGTGTGAGCTCTGGGTGGGACCGCAGCATGCGGGAGCAAAGAATTTTCAGTAACCACCAGAGGCTTGCCCCAATGACAGCGACCTGCCTTGGTCTGGTGCCCCTGCTCACCTGCTCCACCATCCTGCCACAGCCAACACCCGCCATGTTCCACACAGGGCCCCTGGTGGTCAGCACATGTCATAGTGACCAGTTGGTCGGTTGTTCTGGTTGTTCCAATGTTCAGTCTATTTGCATATTAGCCTTTTATTACATAGGATAAACTAACAGTTCATTAAGCTGGAATAGAAATCTAAGCTCCAAATCTCTCTCTGCTGTGTAATAAGAGAGTCAATGTCCTCCATTTCATTGGATGATATAGAATTTGTCATTGGTGTTTTATTTGGGTTCACTTTCAAATGGAAAATCTCAAATCATATATTCCTGGTCTTCTTCATCATTTAGGATTTAAAAAACAAGCACTGTGACCCATAAAGACAGTTTTTCTTCAGTGTTCAATTTATGTGATACACATTAGTTTGAATAAGCTATTCAAAGCTGCTACCTTTTCCCTTGAAGACCAACATGTGGAACTCCCGTATTATTTTAGCTGTGTGCTAGATTTCGGTAACATCAAGTGGGTATGGAAAAGGACATTTATTGTCTTACCTGACTTTTAAGTACTGCAGTCCTCCCTGACCTGTGGCTGTACTTTCTGTGCTTTCAGTTACCCACAGTCAACAGCTCCCTGAAAATATGAAATGGACAACTTCACCTCACCTCATCACATAAGCATTATGTCATCTGACATCATCACAGAGGAAGGGTGAGTACAGTACAAGAAGATACTTTGAACCCTGGCTAGTGGCTTAGTTGTTTGAAGCGTTGTCCGTTACACCAAGACGTCGTGGGTTTGATTCCCCATCAGGGAGTGGGTTCTGTCCTCAGTCCCTGTGTGTAGAGGAGGCAAACAATAGATGTTTCCTTCTCATTGATGTTTTCCTCTTTCCCTTCCTCTCTCAATAAAATCAATTAAAAAAACATATTTGGGAGATAGCCCATTCACATCACTTTATTACAATGTATTGTTATAATTATTCTATTTTATTTTTAGTTACAGTTGTTAATCTCTTACTGTGCCTAACTTATAAATTAAACTTTATCATAGGTATGTACTAGTATATATAGGAGGCATTGTAGTATAAATAGGGCTCAGTACTACCCATGGTTTCAGGCATCCACTGGGGGTCTTAGAGCATATCCCTAGTGGATAAAGGGGGACTACTGTGTTTACACTAATAGAGGTGGAGTCAACACACATGTCAAAAGCTTTAGTTACTTTCCTCACACAAAGTAGTAGCACTATTGTAGTACAAATCAGAGGAGTAGAGTGAGGATAAAGAAAAACTAGTACTGCTAACTAATCTAGTGTCCCTTAAACTGAATCATGCTAGGCTCTTTACCTCTATCAGCCCTTGTCATATCTTTGTCCAGCCACAATCCATTTGGATTCTCAGAACACCCAATCCATACACAAGGTAACTGAGATGTTGAGTGACTTGGCCAAGAACACACATGTACTAAGTGGCAAAATGAGGAGTAGGTCCAGGTATTTCTGAATCCAGAGCCTATGCTCTTTGGCAGTTTGCTCTGTAAATTTCTATATGGGGAATCTATTAGAACTAGTATTCCTTATAAAGTCATAAAATGTGACGTAATTGTTTCAAGTGTATGTGTATGTGTGTGATCTGTGTATGTGACACATGCACGTTTGTATGTGCATGCCCGTGTGGTATAGGTCTAAGGACAGCTCAAAGGAAGGTCTTATGTTTACATACCTACTAGTTTTTATTTTTTTGAAATACATGGTATTGAGATAATATAAATATAACTCTTTATATGTCAAGGTGAACTAGTATCTAATAGATTGATCTATACACGAAGACGATTAGTAGAAAAGCAAACAGCAATTTGATATATAAATGACCTGTTGGGATACAGACTAATAGTTTCATTTCCAGGCAAACAAAACCAATGGAGCAGTATAGCTTTCTTCTGCCCCTGCAGATCCACTGCCCACTTTCTTTCCAATCCTCTCAGTGCTCCCCTCTGCTCATGGCACCCACACTGGGACTGACAGCTGTGGAGTTTTCCAGTGGTACTGCTTTACACCTCAACTTCCCCTTGACTTTGGCAAATTGGGAGCCATGATAGAAGATAGAGGGAGAGGGGAAGAAAGTGAAATAGTATTTCCTCTCTAAAGAATCATTTCTGAATGAAAGGAAACCTTCTTTCAAGGTTACCCTAAATATAGGACATTCTCCTTTCAGGTTCCCTTAACACCTATTCAGTTATCTTTTTGTACCCAGGGGCGGTAAAAACCTTAGGGCAATGCATTGTTCTTTGTGGTATAACTTAAAACTTTCTACATATGCCCCTTAGTGTCTTCATCAAGATGTTTTAACACTTTGTCTATATTAGTATTTCACCTGCTTCTTGCCAAGATGCTAGTACACATATACAGAGGAACATCATTTCTCAAACGTCTCCCATCTGGAACAAATCACTTCTCATCCAGACAACCCTTTCATGCTGATACCTGTGTGATCAGTCACACATCTCTCAGGTGACAAACAAAGGAGAGAGTGTGTAAATGTGGGTCAGTTTACACTGTTCAAATCTCAGGATATTGTGTTCTGAATGTTCACCTGTTTTGCTTTGGGGGTTTTTGCTTTTGTTGCTGAGTAAATTTTAAATTGTTATATTTTCATTCTTTACTAAACATCTCCTTTCCTTTTTGTTAAATTTTAATTTACATTGAATGCCCTTTTTGTTTTTAAAGTGTTTATTTATAGATTACACAGGACAATAGACATGTACTGTATATGAGAAAGCTTAAAACAGGGAATCATTTGGGGCTCTGGAACAGATGAATTCCATTTACATTATTTCAAATGGGAAACAATGATTCGGTTTTCAAACAGCCTTCTAGAATGAATGAAGTTCTAGAAACGGGGTTCCACTGTATGTTTTATAAATGTATTGTTTCCTGCTTTATAGAAACTTTCTGTAAGAAATTAAGTATATTTTAAAACGCAGAGTCATTTACATGTTGTTTCAGAAGTATAGTTCACAGACTCACACCTGGAGGAATTGAGAGAGAGATTATATGGGTCCAGTCCTCGCATTAAACAACAGAGAAGGAGCTCCAGTCTCCCCCAGGCCATAGTGTAAGACAATGACCACATAGAGCATGATTGTGATCTTGGGAATTTTATAAGGCTGATCCTTTTTCGACTATAACTTGCTCCTGTTCATTGCACATACTTGTACCATTCATAATTACATACTTCTATCCATAAAATTATATTGTTGAATATAAGGCACTTTTTTTCCCCGAGAAAACACGGTGCATTCTTTTTTATATCACATGGTTCTTTTGGGTTTCCAAACACAATGATATAGTGTAAAGTATAAATAAATAGCTTCACTTAAAATGTCATTTTCAAAATGACTGTACTTTTGTTCCACTGTGGAAGGAATTTAAGTCAGAACAACAGTGAGTTGCCTATAAAGAATATCCCATTTGACAGGTATAAACTCTGAAAGTACAGATATATTTCGAGTTATTCTTAGCTATGTCCTGTCTCTCTTCAGTGACCAAATTGATTGTCCTTGACAAATTAGACTGGTCAAACACAAAATAGACTCAGTTATCACAGTATCTAAGGATTTCTTTTCCTGCTACTTACCAAACTGCTCAGGTATGAGCCGCCTTTCTGACTAAAATAATTAGGAAGACACTTACCTAGGGGGATTTTTTTTCCCCTTCAGCATTGCATACATCATGGAACAAATCCATTCCCTTTGTTCTGTTTGCTGGCATTTGCTGGTGTTTTAGAATACTGTTAATCATTTATCTCTTATGTACTGGTATTGTTTTAAAATTCACCAGGTGCTTCTGCACATCTGGCAGATTGGTCAGAGATAAGCCTTGTCACATGGTGTTGGAGCGGGAGGGGCGGTGCTGCTCTTTGTGGATGTCTCCGGGGCACCTGGATTTCATTTCACTTTGGAGTCACAGATGCTTCTCTCACTGTTGGTCCCCATGCTCTCTGGAGGATTCTTTAATTTCTGACATTATAAAGATAAAATTATAAATTGAGAATGACCTAACTTCCACTTCAGAATGAGAATGTGACGGAGTTTATATTCCCTTCATGTTGCCTAATGATAGTGTTCAACATTTTAATGTTTTACAATTTATTCTGATTTTAAGCTTCAAATCCTCCCCTACTGAAGGACTAATTTTTTTAACAATATGCCCTCCCCCCCACCCCCAAATCACAGCGTGGTCTCAATACCTTTGTTCAGGTTTCTCTGTCATCTTTGTGCCCCATGCTTTTCTTTTCCCAAACCATCTGTGCTTTTCATTGGCCATTTTAAAAAGCCTTTATTACGATGAGGAATTTATTCTTAGCCTCTACTTCAATTTGTTAATGTCCCCTTTCAATGCAGTATTTAATCAACTGATTCCTGTGGATGTTTGCTTCTTCAGTTAATTTAGCAAAATGCTGTGCTCTCGCTATTCATTCAAGAAGAGGCTCCTCTCTCTAATGTGCTTTCTCATGGTTGCGGGCTGATTTATGATATGTGGCGGGCATAGCAAAGGCGAGCCAGACCCTGCATGGTGTCCAGGCTGGAGGATGCATTCCTTGTTCAGCAACTGACCCAGGAGGCCCTGACCCTTCCTCTACGCCACCTTCTAACACCTGTCTCTCTCTTCGGTTCTCACCCTCATTTCCTAACCCCTTTAGGAGAGTTTTCTTTCTCCTGTGTGTCCGTGCTTGTTTCATCACTGAGTGTTAATATGGACTATGCGACCGTTGTGTTATTTCTATTTGCTCTTACAATATTACATAGGTGAAATTAATGCCATATTATTAAGTAAGGAAAATACTGAAAAATAGAGAGTCTTGGTGCATTCCTAAGAATGCATTGGATTTGGGTTCCCTATAGCCCACATCCTCCCACCTCCATTTCCTGCTTGTTGTCACACTTCGGGTTTACTTATATCATAAATAAAGTGCTGTTGACCTAAGAATGCTAGACCCTACCCGACCTACAATGATATAGTAGCGGTTCTTCGACGTTAGAGGGCACCAAATCACTTGGAGAATGGGATAAAAGCATGCATTTCTGTTCCTTCCCCAAAGAACCATTCATTTGTGATTTTTTAGAAATGATATTATTTGGACAAGTCAGGTCTTAGGACTCATACCTTACCCAGTTCTACCTAATAAAAAATAAGAATTGGTGAGGGGAGATTTCTCTACTGATATTCAAAAAAATAATCTTTTTCTAGAATAAATTTCTGTTGCTGGTACCTCCTCCTTCCTGCTCTGGAAAATGAATAGATTCAGAGGTGCATCCACCATCTTTAGCAACCTTGTGGAACTATGAGGTGAGAATCAGAAAGCTGTAAAGCCATCACTCCGAAGTTGAAGATAGAGCAGGGGTAGGAAATGTGGGGCCTGTAGGCCATATAAATTCTGTTGAAATCATTTGGTGTGGCCTTGCTAAGGCCTTATGGGTGAGTTCATTAAATGTTTGACCAAATACAGCAGGCTGATTTTTAAGTTGATAATTGTGTATGGCCTGAGAATGATGTTAGGAATTTCCAAATGGCCCTTGGCAGAAAGATGGTTCCTCTCCCCTGGATAAAGGGAGTGGAGGAGTTAGGGTTCTGGATGACACTATTCATTCATTTCCTGCTCCAGTTCTGGATAGTCTACATGCAACCTCTGGATTTTTTTAAGACTAATAAGCCCCTACTAATTTAAGTTGAAGTTAGGAGTTCGGTTACTTTGTATCTCCATTTATATAGGCACCCAATCATTTAGAGGATCTGGGATTTCAAATTTAGTTTTACCATTTAAAAAATATATATTTTTTTATTGATTTCAGAGAGGAAGGGAGAGGGAGAGAGAGTTAGAAACATCAATGATGAAAGAATCACTGATCAGCTGCCTCCTGCACACCCCACACTGGAGATCGAGCCTGCAACCTGGGCATGTGCCCTGACCGGGAATTGAACCTCCTGATTTATGCTCAACTGCTGAGCTACACTGGCCAGGCTGGTTTTGCCATTTAAAGAAACGTTGTATCCTATTGTGCTTCTCTTTCCTCTTCCCGCATGGCATGGGTTCCTGGGGTCCTACCAGTGAGTCCTCTATCCCTGCTTCCACTTTGCTCATTTTGTTGCCTTTTTCTCCAGGAAAGAAACCCAAATGCTGCCTTTGTCATGGAGGTCTGTACCAAAATGGAACATGCAACTTGCAAAATCTAGGCCTTTTTTTTTTTTTTTAAGAATACACACACACACACACACACACACACACACAAACCCCAAACACTCTGCATATTAAAACGTCAGAACAGAGTTGTATGATGAATTAAGCATAAAAATAAATGTAAAACCTCTAACTCACTGCACGACAGCTATGTAGGTGCTATTGTGTGCTAGTGGGAAACATATCCCAGCTGTTCTAGAAAGGATGGCAGCAGCCTAACCTGGCAGAGACTCCTGGTCCTGAGCGTGTTTCACTCCAGGCCATTGCCTACCATATGGGTGGGAATTCCTACAGACATCAGCCCCAGCCTGGATGCACAGGCGGGCAACATCGGGCACCACTGGCCTGGCATAATGCAGTGAGTGTTGTGTAGCTGTCACTTCATTGTGTTCTCTTGGAGATCTTTGCCCGTCACACAGTTGACAAACATTGACTCATAATACCTTGATTCATTCTTTTGACAGTTATTTTTGTTGTCAATTTAGAATTGGATAAGCAGAGCCTGTTTTTTATGGTGCTTTGGGTACTTTCATATCCATCATCTTATTGGAATCTTGAAACAAATCTGTGCACAACAAATGAAAAGAATGTATCAGACTTTTTCAATGGAGGTTATTAGGAATTTAAATATCAAAATATGGGGAAACGATTTTTTAAGGCCAATTGTTCTCAAGTATGAACAGATGAAGGAGTTGAACAGTAGATCTCTCTGGCTACAGGCCCAATGTCATTTGCTTTGGAAACAGGGACTTGCATGTGGTCACCAGTATGCAGTGCTAGGATTAGGACCAGAATCTATATAAGCCAACATTCAGGCATCTGTATTTCCAATAGGTAATAGTCCTTTTTATGTGCAGCTGACATTATATTCTTTCTTTATGATTTCAAGTTTGGAAATCTGATTGACTCTGAACTTTGCATCCAGACGCTCTCCTCTGCCATGTCCCCAGTGGGTGATAATACATCTTTGAATTACTAGTGGGGTAATGATGGCGATGCTTGTATTGGATGATCTGTGCTATCTTGGGTTAGATGAAGAGGGAAACAAACAGAATCATAAGAAAAAAACAAACATTTGGATTGTTTGTGAAATCGTAAGACTGTCTTTGACACAAAGAAGAAATATAAGACCTGGGTGGAATTATCTGGTGAGTAGGTAGTAAACAAATGCAAATGGAATGGAATGACTGTATTATGTCCATTTTTATATATAAAATAGTTTACCTGCTGGAGGAAAAGCAAACGGTGGATGGTTGCTGTGATAATTTTATTACAATTTGTTATTGAGATACAAAGATGAGAAGAAAGATTATTTGCTTTGCAGGAATTTTCTTAAGTTAAAAAATCCAAGTTAAGATATATGGATGTTGCACTAAATACACAGATATACAGGTGAATGGATAGGCTGACATATAGATAGATAAACAGACAGATTAAATTATTCCATATGAATGAAGTTTTTAGTCAGAGAAACAGATCTATTATTGTCATGGATTATTACCTAATTTTTGAAGCAACCCAGTACATTTACAAATATTATTCAGCTGGCATTCACTGAGTTTCTCCAGTTTAGTTGTGGTAATCAGTGAATATGGGGGTTCTGATCACCTCACCCTAGTATACTTGTAGGACAGAGGTACCAGGCTGGGAGGGTAAGCCATGATGAACAAGAAGTATCTTCATGACCTAAATTTGGCTCATAGATCATGGATGTCATTCTGGGAAGAGACAGATGTCTCTGCCCACAGCTCTAGGGCAGTGATGCCAGGGTTGTACCTAGGGGGAGAGGCAGGCTTTAAGGATGGAGATATATGTGTCTCCCCAAAGGGACTGACTATTTGGGAGAGACTATGGAGAATTGCATGCCTAAAGGGGTTATTAAAAGCAATGGGGATCTTAGTAGAGTCTAATGCATAGGTGTTGGTAGCTTCAAGGTAGTCAGAACAACCAGCAAAACATCAGCAAAGTCAGAGAGATAAAAGAATTAGAAATACAGCCATAAAGAGCCCTGCTAGGATCACACACAATTGGGGAGTTGGGAGGCTATAGCTATACGAGGCTGTACCACTCAGGAACAGTCAGCGGAAGATTGAAGCATTGGCCATGCTGTGCACAGGTCCATAAACACAGGGCAAGGCATCACTGACCCAGTGGAGCTTAAGAACAATCTCTGAGTGCCAAGCTGGCGTGGCTCAGTGGTTGAGCATGGACCTATGAACCAAGAGGTCACGGATCAATTCCCAGCCAGGGCATAGATTGTGGGCTCAATCCCCAGTGGGGGGCATGCAGGAGGCAGCTGACTGATGATTCTCTATCATCATTGATGTTTCTGTCTCTCTCTCATTCTCTGAAATCAATAAAAGTATATTTAAAAAAAAGAAAAGAACAATCTCTAAGTAAAAATAGCACAGAAAGGGATTCCAAGGCTCACCTCTCCATAGGGAAGGAAAATAGGCAAAAACTCTCCAAATCAAGTTTCGCAGAACCTGGGAAATAATCGAAAATTTACAACAACCCAGAAAATACTGAGTTCAAAGTAAGGTGACTGAAGCATGGTAAAAGAGCTTTGTGGCATTTTATTGTACTGCGGCCTCACCACCTGCTTGCTTCTGTGGCTTTCTTGAAGATTCTTGCTTCCCAAGCAGCCGTATTCCTGGTGTGGTTCCCTGACTCTGGAGGTAGCAGAGATGACTTCTTTTCAGGGTATTCTGTCTTGACATGACTACTGGCTCCCTTAAGGACTGATGGAAGGCGCGGAGGGGTGAGGGAGGGGGGCATTCCTCAAAAACATGGCAAAGCAAATGAACAAACTGTTGCAACTTAGGACAAAAACCTAACAGTTGGGGCCAATGATAGACATGCCCAATGCCTGGCAGGAAAAGATGGTGAGATACTTTGGAGAATTAAGGCTTTGAAAAACTCCTACATATATGGAGTTTCAGAAGTCTATATGCATGCCTAGGGCAGGAAGCATGTTTTCAAAATACCTGTGAAATCTTCAGCTGACTTTTCAGGCTAAGTGCAAGTTCTAAGTGAAGGTTACCTCTGAGGTGTAAAGGCCTGTATAAGCATGAGCGTTGAAGGTGTTTCAACACAGAGCCAATCTGCAAATAATTGAAGAGTCTTTTCTCTTCTCTCTCTCTCTCCTTTAGCCTGAGACATTTAGAAAAATCTCTATTATCTCAGTTAGACAGTAGAATAACATATTTTTTAAAGTGTTGAAAAAAATGACAACCAAGATTCTTATTTCAAGCAAATCTATCTTTCAAAATGGAAATCAAAATAACACATTCCCATGTGAACATTCTGGCTTGAATTGCAAACTTTACCCAAACTCAATATGAAGGAGAGACATGTGTGCGTGTGCATGTGTGTAATTCCCCTCATTTCAACAGCCTCGTCACCAATTGTAAAATAAACTTTGTAAGGCACTACCCTAATTTCACATGCCTTTAACTTTGAAATTGGGAGAGTAGAAGTCCAGCATGCGCTAATATTTATAGTGTGTTTATGTAGACTTCTGTGGCCACATTTTATGAAAATGTGTAGAATAGCTCTTTTTTCAAAGTAAGAGCACGAATAAGAAGGAAAGTTGACAAGGAGGGTACACAGAATAAAGATACCTACAGTCATTCTATTTTGCTAGTTTCTGCTGCTATATGGGGGAAAAAATTCTTCTACCTTTATATATTGTATACCATGAATATAAATAAGTATTCTATCATATTGCAAGCTTTTTTTTTTTTTGAAAATAGTTGCAGAAAGGCTAAATGAGCTTTCTTCATTCTTTGTTAGGGAAACACCAAAGTTGATGGTATCAATCCTTTGGAGCTTCCAACATGTATAATGTTCTTTGGGTAAAATCTAAAATATCAAGTCCATGAACATCCCAGAAAACACTTGCACAGCTAAACCCAATACTTCCATCTTTTCATTATCTAAGATCAACTTATTTCACAGGAGTTCACTAATTAACATAATGATGAATATTATGTCATTCATGAAAACCAAATTACTATGCCGGAGTGACAGCCAGAGAAATGAATGCAATGGTAGAGGCCTCAGTGAAAATGGGCTTCCTGTTTGGCCTCTTCCTGCTCTCTAAACTAGATCTTGGCTTCTTGATTCTCTGATGGTCCCAGATATTTGATGTGAGTCTGGAAGAGTGTGAAATTTCCTCGAATGTTCCATACTCCTGTGAAGAGTATTAGGGCTGAAAAGTCCCTGCTCTCTGCTTCCATAGCTCCTCCTCCTTCCTCACTGATAGCTTCTGTCACATGATATAGGCACGTCTTCCCTGTGATCCTAGAAGCTATGAGGGGGCAAGGACAATGTGCATCTCTCAAAATTCTGATCACTAGTAACTAACAGAATTAGGCAAATGGAGTAGTTACTCAAAATTAAGTGTGAATGAATTAATGGATGAATGAACAAAATAATTAAAAACTTGAGATATTAACATTTTTATAGACTTTGTCCTAGAGGAAACTTTTTAGGTCACATGGTTCAGACTATCTCCAAAGAACAAATAACCTTTCTTTCATTCCCTTTAATCAGTGAACCACACCAGTGAAACAAGACGAGCAAATTAAACTACTATGGGACAGCTCTTTTTTTTAAAAAAAATACATTTCACACTACTAGCAAAGTCTGCTGAGACAAGTCTAGGTTTTTTTCCTTCTATTTTTAATATGCCTTTATTTATTTTAGAAAGAGGAAGGCAGCAGGACAGAGAGATAGAAACATCAATGAGAAAAAAACATCAATCAGCTGCCTCCTGCATGCCCCCTACCAGGGATCGAGCCCACAACCTGGGCATGTCCCTGACCAGGAACTGAACCAATGACCTTTTGGTCCATAGGTCGATGCTCAACCACTGAACCACACTAACTGGGTATGTGGGACAGTTGTTAATGTGTTTTGTTATTTTCTTTATTGCAAACCAAACTCCTCTTCCTTCTTTTAATTTACTCCTCTAAGGAGCTGGTCAAATGCCCAATGTCCCATTTTCATCGGAGCCTTCACTTCCATGTGCTAAACAGCTCAAGTTATTTTAATATTCACTCCTCTGATATCATTTCAATAGCAACTCTTAATCATTCATATAAATTTAACTGGTCATCTATAAAATAGCTAGTCTTCAAGCCAGGTAATCACCCTGTTTATTCTCTGCTCCTGTTCTAATTAAAACAGAGCCTAAGACTATTAGAATTTATTGTCTTGAGATAAGTAGCACAGGAAAACTCTACTTAAGCATAAAATATGATATTTTGAGTGAGAAAATTATTTACAGCATTATACTCCCAAATTAGATATTTCTTGACTGTCAAGCTTTTCTTATTCCCGTGGAGAAGTTGTTTATTCCTAGGGATGAGAATAATTTTTTGATTATTACCTAAACCAATACACAGGCATACAGTATTTCCAGTGATTTAAATATGCTAAGACTATTTTGGAGAATTACCAGATATATGCAGACAGCTTATCTGGAAGTACAGTTTTATTTTCATCTAAATCCAGCCCTTTCGATACACTTGTTTTACCTCAATTTCATTCTGAGGAATGAGGGCTTAGCTTTCCTTTCAGTAGACATTAAAGGAAGCGCTTCAGCTGAAACTCTTTAAGAATTATCTAGGTCACATTCACAGCCTTTAACAGGCATGGTGAGAACCTTTCCTTCCTTTCCCAGCTGACAGGGGCTGTGTGGTGTGAAGGAAGATGAATAAGGAATCGTGGCTTCTCAGTCTTATTCTCACATTTTCCTCTGTCCCGGGGGTGGTTTTTTTCAGCTTTTCAGATTCACAAACTTAATTCCACTGGTTTACAGTGTAAGAGGGCTCTAGGCCTGGTGAATTGGTTCATGCCGTTCTGAAACACAGGGGACTACTACAGAAGCCACAGTGTGAAGACATCCATTCGTGTTTTTAAGAGTTTTAAATGGAAGAAACACTGATGCCTGCTCATCAGAAACACCTGCCCTCAGGCAATGAAAATTATAAAAATCTATAGTTATTTCATTCCTCCAACAAATCGAACATGGCTCTCGAACCTGAAGTTCACTGCTAACACACACTGACTCTCACAGGGAACCCGAAACGCAATGGCAGCAGCATTGTGTGCTCAGCCTCAACACAAAACTCCCAGCACATGCTTTCTTATCTTGCTCAGTTGAATAGAACTCATTGGAAATATCAGTCCCAGCCCCATGTAGTGCCTCACCTCATTCGATGTCCCTGTCCCATGACTCCTCAAAATCGCCTCTGCCCAATTGCTTAGGCAAACATATCCACAATTGTATTGAGAACTGTCAATTTAGTCCAATAAGCAGTAACAGTCAGAAATGATTTGTGAGCCACAGGTCTTATTTGCCTCCTTGAAGTCATAGGTCATTGTTTGAGCTTTTCTTACAGATGCCCCCTTCATTAATTAAAATGCCTTACTGTAGTATTCCTCTGACTAACAGGTGCCTGTGGTTAACAGGTACAACACACATGCTTTGATTTGCAAGCGTGTAGGACATGATAGGGATGTAATTATTTATTTATTCAAGTCATGATGACTTTGTGGTCCTACCCACACATATTGGCATAAAGCCCAGGCTGTTCTTGGGGGCCCCTCACCAAATATGCCCATGAATTCCAAGAAGTCTGTAGGTGGAAAATTATTTCTTTTAACTTCAGGAAATGTATATACTCATGTGCTTCCAGCCAGAACAGTGCAGTGGTTTAAAGATTTCCCCTCATGCCCTAGCTAGTTTTTTCAGTGATTAGAGCATTGGCCTGTGGGTTCCATTCCAGTCAAGAGCACCTACCTCGGTTGCAGGCTCTATTCCTGGCCCCGGTCAGGGCGCATGTGGGAGGCACCAATCAATGTATGTGTCTCTCTCACATCAATGTTTCTTTCACTCTGTCTCTTCCCTTCTGTTCCACTCTCTCTAAAAATCAATGGGGAAAATATCCTCAGGGGAGGATTAACAACAACAACAACAAAATATATTTGCTTTCACCCTGGAGGAAATAATACACCTGGAAAATCACATAATTTTTTAAATGTTCAGACAATGAACAAGTAGCACACAACTGTGAAATTTGAGGGGGAGCAGATAAAATGAGTTCCAGATGGATCCTGGCCTTATGGGCAAGTGTTAGAAATAGATGAAGGTGAAAGAGTTCAGGTGGAGAACTGATCAACATTCTAGAGCTGCTTAAGTATATAGGATATTTGATCATAGTCAAGGGAGCTGAGAAGGGGTAGAATTCTGCATGAGAGCTTGTTGGGGGTCCTAGGTGGCAATGGGGAGGGGGGACTGAGGGCTGTTTGATCTGCATAGGTTAATCACGTGGAGGCCAGACGAAGAGAGATTAATGAAAAGCTGAGAACTGGACAGTAGCACCAGAATCCATGCAGACATTGAAACATGGCCGTTCTGACCCAGTCAAAGTGAAAAGGTCTTACTGAACATCTTAGGCATTCTGTGGACCTCCGGTGTTCAAGACCAAGGCTGTGGAGTAAGAATCACACATCAGACAGGCGCCAACAATTGCACCATTTTAGAGATGAGAAAAAAGCAGGAGGCTTAGGAAGATTAAGCTAAAGAGCCAGAGACTTGCTCAAAATGTGCTCTGAACGCATCCTTATGTTTTGGGTCATAATCATTTCAAATATACTAATTCACTAACACATCAGCATGTGTTATAATACTTGATTATATAAATATACCTCAATCTAGGTAAGAGCATATTTGGGAGTTTGGAAGAAAAACAGAGCAGTTTACTTATTTGAATACATTGGAATACAAGAATAATTAAATGAGAGGAAACAAAAGGAAAAACCGTAAGTCTACATGTTTTTTGTCCCTTGAAATTGAAAAAAAAGAGTAGATATACATTTTAAAAATGCCATGATCTTTCCTCCTTGCAAATGCTTTTTGGAGAGTTAGCATATTTCAATAATTCTATTTTCCTTTGATTGAATTTCTTTGATGAGAAAATGACTCTTGATACCCTTAGAAAAATCCAAAATATCTGTGTGGATGCAAACTCAGTGAGTTGTGATTTGGAGACAAAAGGAAGAGAAAAGCGACTGATACTTTTATCTAATGGGCAAAGATGTAAATGAGCAGTGTTAAATCAAAGGGGGAAAATGAGCACCTGGTTTTGAGCACTGCCAGGGTGCATAAGAATGATAGAGTCCATCTGTCTGAGACGGTAGAAATGTGTGACCTCAGGAAGAGATGGAGAGGGATCCTTTAAAGATGAGAAATGAAAATGTCACCAAAATTTTTGAGAAAACACTGCTTCCCAGGAGCAGATTAATGAAGCAGAAGCAACGCTCCAACTGTCAGCTGCTGAATTATTAACGGAGGAAAAGCAGAATCTGTGGACAGGTGCGGGCTTGTCCAGAAATTGAAAAATCTTCAACCAAAACTCCAAGCGGAATCACAGGGAGCTCCATTTGACTTCTAGGTGAACACTGTAATGGTTCCTTTGCCTTAGATCTTGATGTTTAAGAGGGTATCTCTTTTCATACATCTATACCCACTGTCTTTCAAAGAGGGATAGTCATGCATCTATGTCAAGAATTGCAGGTGGGAAAAGGGGAAAGGAAGGCTGGTATTGCATGCAATCATCATATATGTGCTTCCAGCCCGACATCTCAAATGGGAGTGTGACTTTGGAAAAGCACTTTTTCTAGCAGGTGAAACAAATAGTGGGTTCAAACTTGTGCTCTGGGTCAAAAGAATGGAGTTTAAATGCAAAAATATTTCCTGAGTGACCATGAGCAAGTCTAAGATCTCGAGCTGAGGTTTTTCATTTGGAAATGCCTCCTGATCAGGTTATATAGCAAAGATTAAAAGACATACAATACAGAGAATACAGCTGTCCTTTTCCTTTCCCTGGGATGCCTGTGTTTCTGGATTTAGTCTGCTCTGGGTTTTGCCTTCCAGACTCCACCTAGAGCAGTAGCCTGGCTTCTCTACCTCATTTCGCTTAGCAACATAAGAACCCACTTGAGATCCCTAGTTAGGAAGGAAGTCAAAATCACATGGGACAGTTTGCAGCCCTGAACATAAAAATGAGCAATTTATCCAACTATTTGTCCCAGAAAATCAGGACCACTCACAGAAGGCCCTCATTTGATAAACATGTAAAATCTACAATGTCATTAGTCATCTGGATGGAGGAATTCAAAAATTGAGCCTAAAATCAATAGCAGCCAGTTACCCTAATTCAAGGATCTAAAACAAATTTAACATACAAACACACTGATTTCTGCAATTCATACTTTACAATGAGTCTTTTCTATCTCACACATATATTGTTGTGTATGTATGTCTATTAAATATTTTATAAGGTGTTACTGTAGTAACAGTCTAATCAACGATGCTTTAATCTCTTTGTTATTTATAAGGATACACTTATGCGTAAAATAGAACATGCATTTATGCATACATGTGCATAATTTATACTATTTTGTTCATAAATTAAAGAAGAGATTCATAATTACTATTGTGGATGCTGCAATGTACTGCACGGCGCCCCTTTAGGAGTGAAAGGCTTATTCTTTCACCTGATGGGAGTGCTGCCAAGATGACCTTGGGCCCTCAGTTGTCAGTCTTCCCTGTGAATTGTCTCAGCTGAAAAAAAAATTTAAGACTATTCAGAGAGATGCCCATTTCCTGTGACACCCTACATGCTGCAGTTGATCACCACGAGGATACAAAGGCGCAGTCCCCAAAACTAAACGGACACCCAGTCTGCATCAGATGGACACATTCCTTTGTCAGATGTTAATGCTAAGAATACTCCCTTCTGAAAATCCTGCATCTGCTTTCTAAGGAAAAACACCTGGAACAAATGCCAAAAAGGAAGCGTTGGTTGAAATGAGGAGAGAGGGTGTTTAACAACAGACACAAAAACCATACAGAATCGTTGCAATTAGGGGAAGTGAATGGAAGAGGAAAGGGCTGAGCTGAAACATAAGGAAGGGATCTTCCCTGATGGAAGGATGGTGTCCCCTGTATATAGAGCACAATATTCAATTGTGCTACCACTGGAGGCCACTCATGCTAAAATGTTGACTCCTCCTCAGCTTAGCTTGTGTGTCTGTGCACAAGACACTTAAATGCTCTAATATTTAAGGGGGAGTCAAAGGAGAGAGCATATGCTTGGCACATAGCACCATGTCCAATTCACATCAAGCACTAAATAAGTAAACAAATAAATTGTGAAAGTTATCATTCTTAGCTAAGCTATCCTCAGAGCCAAGGTTCAATGAGGCATCTATAATAATAAAAGCGTAACATGCTAATTAGACCAGACAGCCGAACGACCTTCCAGAAGTCATTCCAGACATCCTTCTGAACAAAGCCGTGGCAGCAGGGGGCCGAGGCAGAAGTGGTTAGGGCGATCAGGCAGGCAGGTGAGCAGTTAGGGGTGATCAGGCAGGCAGTCAGAGTGGTTAGGGGTGATCAGGCAGGCAGGAAGACAAGAGGTTAGGGGTGATCAGGCAGGCAGGAAGACAAGAGGTTAGGGGTGATCAGGCAGGCAGGTGAGCAGTTAGGGGTGATCCGGCAGGCAGGCAGAGTGGTTAGGGGTGATCAGGCAGGCAGGAAGACAAGAGGTTAGGGGTGATCAGGCAGGCAGGCAGAGTGGTTAGGGGTGATCAGGCAGACAGGAAGACAAGAAGTTAGGGGTGATCAGGCAGGCAGGCAGGTGAGCGGTTGGGAGCCAGCAGTCCCAGATTGCAAGAGGGATGTATGACTGCTGTCTTAGGCCCAATCCCTCAGGGCCCCAGATTGTGAGAGGGTGCAGGCGGGGCTAAGGGATACCCCCCCCACACACACACACACACACACGAATTTTGTGCACCTGGCCTCTAATTTTTCATATAATTTCCTTTTCCATTGTGCTTTATAATACAGAATTGTATGCACATTTACAAAGCAAAGGATACACATAGTGATTATTTGTTCACAAAGTAGTAACCCCCTCCCAAAGGGTTTATCATATTATTTTTAAGGATGTGGTGCTTTCATTTGCCAACCCAAATGCATACTTGACTTTTCTCTACCCTATTCTGTCCCTGAAAATGGGTCTATATAGGTATCCCCTTTGCTTTCTGCCTGCCATATAGATTTGGCCGATGGGAGAGGGTAAGAGGAGATTCAACTCAGGGTGTTTATTTCCCACAAATCTTTCCATACCAGCTCACTGTGGGCCACTGCATCCCTTAACACAAACTAACATCAGGTCCACCCCACTTACTCCATGGTCCAGTAATTTTTATTTCCTCAGTCCTGACATTTGTCATATATTTCTGCTATAGTTAGATCTAGAGTATTTCCTTCCTCCTTGATTGTTTACTTGTATTCTGACCAGACCTTGCTAAATAGTGACATTGTAAAGTTGTTTCCAAGTACCCAGCTAGAATGCTCCATTTCCTTCCTCCTCCTGCTAGAACCTTGACTAACCTGAGTTTTCCTGGGGATAAAAATGTGTTTTTATTCAGAAATGATATTTTAATCCATAATGGTTCTTTTTAGAATCAGTTGTCTTCAACCTGTGGAACAGCAAATGATTGGTTCTGAATTCAATATGAAATTTCTCTAACTTTATAAAGTAAACTTGTGTACTCAGCTCTATGTGTGCCTAAAATGAGCAAATATATTGATAAAAGTTATTTTAAAATGGAGAGACCTCAACCATTAGGTTCACTTATAGTGAGAAATGCTTTAGTTCTTAGGGTGTGTTTTTTTTTTTTCAAACTATATACCTCTAAGAGACAAAAATATATGTTTTTTATTTTGGCTAATATAAAAAATAAATGCTAAGCAAATGTTTTAAGCAGTGCAACAATAATAACAACAGCAAAAATAAAAATTCTTTATTCTCAAATATTTTCATGATAACTCGCTCAAGACTGAAAATTGCCCTCAAATCAAAAAAAAATTAACTAATAATATAAAGCATGATAAATCCAACTACTAAAATATCATGCGGGCACTAAAACTAGTTTTATGAAAAGGAGAAATATTTCATTGAAAGATTATGTCTGCATCTTAGATGAGAAAATATCAGGATATTCATTTTAAAGTGTGAAAATTTCTGAAAGAAAATACTGGTACATAACAGCTACTGTGATTGAATCCCAGGTGTAGGGTAAGGATAGTATGATCTGCTGTTTCAAGTTTTTTTAACTCCTAAATTGACAATAATGAACATAGAATTCGTTGTCAGAAAAAGTATACATGATTTTCTCATATCTAAAGTAAAAAAAATATTTCTTACAGCTATTTAAAATTGTGATCAAGAGGATGAATTTGTTTTAAGACTATATCTAAACTGTTCTGGCATTGGAATTTAAAGAATGAAGTGAACAGCCCCAAAATTACTATGCATTTTTTTTTGTAATGAAGACCTTTCTTAGTCATAGAAATGTGGATGAAAAGAATATAACAGGTATCATCCTAATTTCCTCTAAATTATACTTAATTAATGTACTGATCTTAGTGTTACCTCTTAGAACTGAGTCATTTTTATAAGAAACCACATCAGTTTGATATAAATTTTCAAAGACATAGAAGTACAAATAGAACAATGCAGGAGATTTCAGAACAAAATTATCTTAATTCCCTGGGATTTAACTCACAGTCTTTTTTGTGCCTTTCACGCATTTCTATTTCAATATTGCCAGAGAAATTATAGGAACTTGGCTTGATGTTAATGTTGGGCTAGGAATAAAAGAAATATATTTAAGATGTATTTTTTCATCCTCCTTTTTTAAAGTTTTATTGAATTTATTGGGATGACACTGGTTAATAAAATTATATAGCTTGCAGAATTCTATAATACATCATCTGTATATTATATTATATATTCACCACCCAAAAGTCAAGTCTTCATCATTATTTTAGGGGGGCATATATTAGACAGTTTGCACAAGGCCCAAATTGTATCCCCAAACAAGTTACATCAGCAAACAATAAAACACAAAAGAACCTCTGTAGGATAACAGTGCATCAGGGAGGGTTTATCACAATTTGGAAATTTTAGTAATTCTGGTCTCCCTGGTCTAGTTCTTTCTACTTTCCCTTATTTTAGAAAGGCCTAATAGACTATTTGGTATTGGCTTTCATTATATGCGTCCATCATACGTACTCTTTGTCAGTGAATGCACAAAATACTCCTTCATGTGGACATGGTAAAGTTTATTTGCTATTCTTTTCTTTTGTTAATTACGTGATTTCTGTTATCTGTAATTATAAATAGCATTATAATAAATAGTGACCCATGTTGATTTTTGTATAAAGTAAACCTAAATCAATTCATTTATAAACATGCTATGAATTACAAAAAATTATGGATATTTTCAATTCAATAGGGTTAAATTGGTTGGGCTGAGCTGTCTTTCTAGTTTCATCTTTCCTGAATTCTATACTAAAAATATTTCCAACTTCTTGAAATTGTCAACCCCTCTGCTGAAATATCTACAAATAGCTCTAGTTTCTTTCCTTTTCTTTTCTTTATTGTTGTTGTTGTTAATCCTCACCTGAAGACATATTTTTTTTCCATTGAGTTTTTAGTGACAGTGAAAGGGAGGGAGGGTGGGGGAGAGAGAGAGAGAGGGAGGGAGAGAGAGAAACATCAATGTGGGAGAGACACATTGATTGGTTGCCTCCTGCACATGCCAATACTGGGGCTAGGGACCGAACCTGCAACCCAGGTAAGTGCCCTGCTCTCATCGCTGAGCAAACCATCCAGGGCTCCTTCCTATCCTTAAAAAAACAACAACACATTTTCATTGATTTCAGAAATGAAGGGAGAGGAAGAGAGAGATAGAAACATCAATGATGAGAGAGAATCATCACTCTGCTGCCTCCTGTACGCCCCACATTGGAGATCAATCCTACAACCCAGGAATGTGTCCTGACAAGGAATCAAACTGTAACCTCCTGGTTCATAGGGAGACACTCAACCAGTGAGCCACACCATCTGGGCTCTTCCTATTCTTCCTTTTACCTAAATTGCCCTTACCTTTATTGGACAATAAAAGTTATACTGTTCTCTCAAAAAATTTCAAATGTTACCTCTTGTAAGGAGCGTTTCCTGATTACCCCATTTAGAGTTAAACTCTTTTTCTCCTATAGAATTTTACATGCCTGTATGTTAGCATTTAACATATTGGATTGTTGTTATGCATGATTAAAAGTTCGTATCAGGCTTAATCTCTACAGGTTTGGCTGGGAGTGAACTCAATTGACCTTGGTGTTTCCCATCTTACAGTGATGCTTCCCTTAAATTCTAGCCTTAAATGTAGAATGCTGTTTGCCTTGTTTGCTACTTGGGAGCATACCTGGCTTTGTGGAGCAGGGTAGTCAGGCAAGTCTTAAACCTCTGTGACCCAAATGCTGGAAAAGATTGGTGACAGAGCGAGGCAACCGCTTCTCTGCATCCAAGTAACCCACAGGCGCCTCAGGTCCTGCTCCTGGAAGCCATATGCGTTCCCTGCAGGTGAGGACGCAAAAGAAGCTATGTGCTCGCTGTAGAAGCTGGCAGGTCTCTCGGTGAAAGGAAAAAACACTCTGTTGTATCCATTGCCCTGTGCACTTTATAAAGCTAAGTACACGTAGCGCTGGATTAAAGCCTACTTCCGTGGGTGTGATTACCAGCTACAGCCCATCCAAGAGCTTTGCTGCTACAATTATGTACATACATAACATGTATTTATAATAATTTGCCTACATTTCTATTTTTTAGTAAATTATGTGCTATGCTTCTCCTTACAGAAAACTTCCTTTTAATACCTAGTTCCTGGAAAATTTCTCATATAATTGGTTTGTAGTATAGTTTATTTTTATAGACTGTTTAAAGGAAAATAAGAACAGCAGAGAAAGCATTAGAAAGAGCCTGTCCTGGTGTCTTTGTGTCTCATGGTTTGGATTTGTTTTCCCAATACAATTGAAGTCTCTTTTATAAACTGTACACAACCTCTGCATCTACCTTGATTCAAACTGACACTGTGGGAAACTTAATTATCCAGTATGACATTCTCCAAGTAAGCCATAATGACTCCCTATCTTATTAACTTTGTTGCTGGCATTATCTTGGCCAATCAAGAATCCTCCAGAATGCCAAAGGTCAACCTTGTCTCTTGCCTTCATAATCTATACATTGAAATATCTGGATAGATTTAGACATAGCCCATTGTGAGGTTTGAGGACACAATTAGACAACAAAATTCAGAGACGTGTGTTGGTTCTGCCCTTTGCATTCACATAGGGCTCAGTCTGAGAAAATAGATAATATGTAAAGGAGCTTCTTTAAATGTATCTAGCTATGTGGTTCAGACCTCAAAAGATTAGTAGGTTAATTTAGCCATGCATACCACCATCCCCCTAATTTAAAGAGCTGGAACAATCTTTAATAAATAGTAAGTTATTGACCATGATGTGTGTTTCATTTTATAGAGTTGAGGCTGAGGAATGGAGGGATTAGATAAACCAAAGAGGAAAGATACATTACATACTAGAAACTTTACAAATGACCACCAATCACATAGAATATAGAGTTTGGGTACCATAGGCAAGGCGGACTTATGAAGGCAAAATTTAGGCAGGTTAGGAATAAGCATGGGTAGGGAATGTTTCCTAATTTGGATGGAAAAGTTCTCATATATGGGCGTATGTTGCTTTTGTAAATGATCAACAACATCCTGGAACCTGGAGATGAGAAATAGTCATTAACTAGATTTGTAATGGTGAAGATTACTGGTTCTGACAACAAAATTTCATTTGATTTAATTCATTCTTTTGAATTTTATAAATATTGCTGAGAGGATCCATGATTTATTTCCACTGTTCAGCAGAGATTGGTCCCAACACCAGTTGCTAGGGCTTTCCTGGACTAGAATTTTTAAAATCTCAAAGGATCCTGGAAAGAAAGGCAGTTCATTTTTAATGAAAGTTCGGGCATATTTAGCTGGGAATGAACAGCTCCATTCCAAAAAAGATCAGGATCACAGTCACGCAGGTCACATACAAATGATGATATGGCAGATCCTCACCCATTCTGTGACAAGAATTAAAAAACAAAAAGCACTCATGATTGAAGATAAGCCAATGAACATAATGTCAAAATTTAGAGAGAAATCAATAACAATATACAAGAAAGGCCATCATGCTCTTTGTAATTCCTTTAAATCCAAAACAAAACAACCACCGAACAACAACAGCACTCTTG
The DNA here is from genome assembly GCA_026230045.1 of Corynorhinus townsendii. Lineage (NCBI taxonomy): Eukaryota > Metazoa > Chordata > Mammalia > Chiroptera > Vespertilionidae > Corynorhinus > Corynorhinus townsendii. Next base: position 10,990,339 of record JAPDVU010000011.1, on the reverse strand, counting down.
TTATTTTATTGATGGTTTCTTTTGCTGTGCAGAAGCTCTTTATTTTGATGTAGTCCCATTTGTTTATTTTATCCTTAATTTCCATTGCCCGTATTCGTAAAGAAGATTTATCCGTAAACATGTTGTTATGAGAGATGTCTGAGATTTTGCTGCCAATGGTTTCTTCTAGGATTTTTATGGTTTCATGTCTTACATTTAAGTCTTTTATCCATTTTGAGTTTATTCTTGTGTATGGTGTAAGTTGGTGATCTAGTTTCATTTTTTTGTATGTATCTGTCCAATTTTCCCAGCACCATTTATTGAAGAGACTGTCTTGATTCCATTGTATGCTCTTGCTTCTTTTGTCAAATATTAAATGAGCATAATGGCTTGGGTCAATTTCTGGGTTCTCTTTCCTGTTCCATTGGTCTATATGCCTGTTCTTGTGCCAGTATCAGGCTGTTTTGAGTACAGTGGCTTTATAGTACAACTTGAAATTTGGTATTGTGATTCCTCCAACTTTGTTTTTCTTTCTCAAGATTGCTGCAGCTGTTCGGGGTCTTCTTTTTATTCCATATACATTTTAGGAGAGTTTGCTATAGCTCCATGAAATTCGTTGTTGGTATTTCAATAGGGATTGCATTGAATCTGTATATTGCCTTGGGTAGTATGGACATTTTAATGATGTTGATTCTACCAATCCATGAATACAGTATATTCTTCCACTTGTAAATCTTCCTCTATCTCTTTTTGCAATGTCTTATAATTTCCAAATACAGAGCTTTTACCTCTTTGGTTAAGTTTATTCCTAAGTATCTAAATGTTTTTGTTACAATGGTAAATGGGGTTGTTTATTTGGTTCCCTTCCTGAGAGTTCATTATTGGTGTATAAAAATGCCATAGATTTCTGGGTATTAATTTTATACCCTGCTATGTTGCCAAATTCATTTATTAAATTTAGCAGTTTTTGGGTGGAGTCTTTAGGGTTTTCTATGTACTGTATCATGTCATCTGCCCACTCCATGGGAGAACGTATTTGCCAATGATGCATTGATAAGGGTTAACCTCCAAAACCCTCAGGGAACTCATACAACTTAGCAAAAGGAAGATAAACAACCCAATTAAAAAATGGGCAAAGGAACTCAATGGACACTTCTCCAAAATGGACATACAGAACACCAAAAGGCATATGAAAAAGTGCTCAAAGTCACTTATCATCTGAGAGATGCAAATCAAAATGACAGTGAGGCACCATCTCACACCTGTCAGAATGGCTATCATCAACAAATCAACAAACGACAAGTGTTGGTGAGGATGTGGAGAAAAGGTAATTCTCATGCACTGCTGGTGGGAATGCAGACTGGTGCAGCCACTGTGGAGAACAGTATGGAGTTTCCTCAAAAAACTAAAAATGGAACTCACATTTGACCCAGTGATCCCACTTCTAGGAATATATCCCAAGAAACTAGAAACACCAGTCAGAAAGGATATACGCACCCCCATGTTCATAGCAGCACAATTTACAATAGCTAAGAGCCCATCAGCAGATGAGTGGATTAAAAAACTATGGTACATCTACACAGTGGAATATTAAGCAGCTGTAAAAAAGAAAGAACTCTTATCATTTGTAACAGCATGGATGGACCTAGAGAGCATTATGCTAAGCCAGTTAGAGAAAGATAAATATCACATGATCTCACTCATATGTGGAATCTAATGACCAGCATAAACTGATGAAAAAAATTGACCCAGAGACATAGAAACATGGAACAGACTGTCAAACCTCAGAGGGAAGTCAGGGGAGGGTGGAGGGGGGAAGAGATCAACCAACTAATATGCGTATATGCATAACCCAAGGACACAGACAGTGGGTTGTGAAGGCTTGGGTGGGGGGGAGGCAGTCGGGGAAAAAGGGACATATGTAATACTTTCAGCAATAAAAATTTATTTTAAAAAACAACAAGAAGTCAGAAGTAAAATGGATCAAGACTTTAGGAGCATTATGCATCAGCCTTCCCTTAATCCTCAAAGCAGATAAATGGTTAAATAGGATGACTGAAATATTTGTTAACAAAGGTCTTAACTATATGGCTGTTTGTAATTCTCCAATTTGTAGTCTTATTTATATTGTGTCTCTTTGTAGCAAAAGGGCCTTGATCATCTAGGATAGTGCCAAAGATCCCAGGGAGTTTTATTTTTCATTTTCTAATAACATTTTTGTAGATTTTTAATAATTTTTCCAATTATCTGACAGCAGCATCAACCTATGGGGATTCAAATTGGATCCAGCATCCTTCGGGCTTATGATGTCACAGCACATAGTTAACCTGAGCTAACTTCAGCATGTCTGCTCATCATTTCCTCTTCAGTAAGTTCTTACAAAAGGGCCAGTATATAGCAAGAAGTATGCCTATCTTCCTCTCTCTTTCTTGCTGACTACCACTATTTCTTTAAAAAAAAAAAAATATATATATATATATATATATATATATATATATTTCTTTATTGATTTCAGAGAGGAAGGGAGAGGAAGAGAAAGATAGAAACATCAATGATGAGAGAGAATCATTGATCAGTTGCCTCCTGAACACCCCCCACTGGGGATCAAGCCCACAATCCAGGCATGTGCCCTTGGCCGGAATCAAACCTGGGACCCTTCAGTCCGCAGGCGGATGCTTTATCCACTGAGCCAAACCGGTAGGGCTACCACTGTTTCTTTAAGAGAACAAAATTGGCACCACAACACACATACTTATGTAGCAACTATTTTTTCTGCATCTTCTGGATTGGTGGTTCCCAAATCTCCACCTTTATAAAACTAACTTTGGCATTTTGATAAAATGCATAAACATAGCCTCTCATATTCTGAATCAAGTTGTAAAATAAACTAAGGTTTATGATCCTACATTTAATTTAAAAAATAATAGTTTTTTATGAAAAAAAAGAACCTCATGTTGGTAGACCATATGCACTCACAGAAACACAGAAGACATTGGTTAGCCATTGTAGAAATGAGATGTGCTGTGCATATACTTTGTTCTCAAGGAAGAAAGGAAAAAGCTAGGAAAGAAAGAAGCATAGAAGGAACTGCAAGATGAAAGCATGTGGCAATATAAAACATTGAGAACTTTTTATCTTTCATGCATTCTGCAGGGCATTTTATGTACTTTATAGAATTCAGGGGAAAATCTCCATTTTCCATATTAGAAAAGGAAGATTCAGTTCACTTAATGAATCAGTCAGGGGTCCTATAACATCTAAGTAGTGGAATAAGAATCCTGTGCTGTGTCTAACTTTCTAATAAAAAAAATCAATCATTTTACCTGGACAGTACAGAAGATTGAAAAATGTGTGCACACATAATTATAATGCAGACGAGACAAAAGGCACTCCATGATATAAACACAAATACTTAAGAAGTGTGGGAAATAGCGCAGTGATTGCTAGAGTAGGCAGATAGGCTGTTTTCTTTGGAAAGGTTAATTAAGGGCTCATTCAAGAAGATCAGTGTAGCCTGGCTGGTGTGGTTCAGTGGTTAAGCGTAAACTTATGAACCAGGAGGTCACGATTTGATTCCTCATCAGGGCACATGCCTGGATTGTGGGTTCAATCCCAATGGGTTTATGCAGGAATCAGCCAATCAATAATACTCATCATTGAAGTTTCTATCTCTCCCTCTCCCTTCCTCTGAAATCAGCATATATGTATTTTTTTAAAGAAGATCATTGTATATGGACAAATCTGACTTTGTAATTATTATTTTCATGTTGACAATATGAGAGCAGCAACTACATATAAATACTATGCAGCTATAAAAAAAAAAAGAAGAAGAAGAAAATCTAACCTTTTGGGATGGACCTGGAGATTGTTATGTGGAGTGAAATAAGCCAGTCAGAGAAAGACAAGTACCATATAATCTCACTTTTATGTGGAATCTAATGAACAAAATAGAAACAGTGATGGATATGTGGAACAGACTGACAGCTGTCAGAGTGGAAGGGGATTTGAGGGACTGAGTGAAAGAAGGTGAAGGGATTAACAAAAAATAAATAAACCAACAACATATATGCATAACACATAGACCCAGACAGCATATGGTGATAGCCGGAGGGGTAGGGAGGTGGGGGCTAGGTGGAGGTGGGCAAGGGGGGAAAATGGTGATGGAAAGAGACTTTGCTTAGGATGGTTGGTGCATAATACAGTGTGCAGATGATATTTTGTTGAGTTGTACACATGAAATCTATATGTTTTTGTGAACCAATGTGCCCCCAATAAATTCAGTTTGAAAATAAAATAGATGACAATTCCAGGGGGAAAGTTAGAGTCCTAAAAATCTTAAATATGTAGCCATTTCTTGGTTTTTATAGTCAAAGGGTAAGTAACTTGTTAAAAGCCATGACTGATGAGCTCTCCTGACAAGACTTTTCATGATAAGATACTTTTTAATGTCTCCTCCTTTTCCTTGGATATTTCCCAAAACACAACATAAAATCCTTCCTTGCCAAATGTCATAATGGATGTTGTGCTGTGCCCGTCATTCAGATCTTCTCCTTTGCACCAAGGCCCTTTTTCCTCAGAGGCAGTTGGACATGGAGGCAGCTGGAGACTCTCAGCCTGTCTTTTAGAGTGTTGCCCCTAGCCACAGAGAGCCTCCTGACCCAGGCTGGTGCCCCTCCCACTCAGGCAGCCTGCATCCTCTGACTGGTCTAGATCCAGGTCTAGATGCTGAAAGACAAGAGAATTCTGAAAGACCAGCCAATCACCACCAGCACTCTTCAAGTGATTGAATTACTGCAACTCAATCACAACTTAGTTCCTCCCTCTGAGCAACCCTACTGCCTTCATTGCATTACAGGGGTTGATCTCGAGGATGCTCCTAATATGTATGTTTCCATCTTTGGGCCTCTTATCCTGGGAACCTGACTTAAATCATCAAACTACCATATTAGTTATTCCTTTCAGGTGCTTTAATTTCCTGTATATTTATTACTGTAAATGCTACCTTTTGGAGTAATATACTTCAAATAAATACTCTTCCATGGACAACTCTATACCACTTTCATCTTAAATTGTACCTTAATTAAGAATGCTTATTGAAGGAAATGCCTTAGATAGAATGTATGGAAAATACCTTCCTTCACCATGGGGCAGAATTGATGATGCTCTTGACTCCAATGAGACAGGAGAAATGAATGTAGGAGAAGAGTCTACAGAGAGGGCCACATTTAAGAGGGCTGGGGCTGTTAGTTAAGGCCAACAGTAGGTTCCTCTGTACCTGCAGGGAAGGATCTGTGAAAATAAATACGTCACGGTTGAGTGTAAGTGGGTGAGTGGATCTGGACAGGGCAATGGAAGAGACAGTCATGCCCAGGACAATAGCTATCTTGCTTAAGGCCTTGAGGTTAGTAAGTAGTGTTATTGTTATAGACCCAGCCCACAAGAATTCCCATTCCATCATTTGGTATCATAAGTATATTCTATTTTATTATCATGAAATATCTCCATGTTTCTATCTGAGGAAGATCTTTAGCTTCCTAAGATTTGGGGCTAAATGTTACACATTTCAGAATTTCTAATACCTAGCATGGTGCTGGGTAGAGAGCAAGTTCCTTATGTCTTGCTTATCCCTTTCTAAAGAATAGTTAACCTATTTCCCTCTAAATTATGTGTTAAAGAGAATGGAACATCATTCCGGAAAGTCACAGTAGTTGACAAACCTTGGGGATGAATGGGCAATGGCTGCCATGGCCAAATGCTATTATATTCAGAAAGATCAATAAAAATATCTTAACTGACTGAGCAAGTGAAGGAAGTTAATTTTTAACCACCATATTTCTTGCCAGCACATGATAAGACCTATTTAAAGGAATTATGAATGTGTGAATGAACTACTAACATCCTCAAGAGCAAGCATATTAAGAAATAATGTATTGCAATCATGCTAAAATGTGAAAAACAGGTATTCTGCATCTCTTTGGAACTAAGGAGGTTACCAAAATGTATTGCCATGGAGAATTCAGCTTTGATGAAAGGAATCTGAATGAACCAATAACTGATCTTCATTAATCACCATTGATTCTCTGGCAACAGGTTGAAAATAATGGAGGCAAATTCCTCAAGCAAAAGAGAAATGGCAGCCCCTAAGTTATGCTAGTCCATTAGAGAATTGGACACACAGGTCTTCTCATGTGAAGCTAGTGTGCAAAGTGGAAGGAAAATGTAGGCTTACCAGGGGAGAGACTCTGCCAGGTTTCAGAGGCCAAAGAAACAGGCCCCAGATGGAGCCCTATGGACTGCTGCCATCGCCTTGGCTGGGCTGAGTTCCAGCCATTTGCCTGCATCTGTCAGTGCAAAAGGCAGAATCTTTCCCCTCCCACCCTCTTACATTCACCTACACCACCCACCCACTCTTTTCAAAATATATCTTATTTTATTGTCTTATTAGTGAGTGGAGACAAGCTCTGGAAACCTCTCCCCATCAAAAGCAGCCCACTCCCTTCTGTACAGGAACTTACTTTTCTGCCCGGAGCAGGTGTTATTGTTTAAAAATACCAAATACAACTCCTTTAGCTACTATAAAAAGCATCGCTTTTGAAGCCTTCTGTAATTTGCAGAGCAAATGGCATTAAGAAATTTGCTCTTGCACCTGCCTACTCTTCAGATTTGCATAAATGTTCATTGCTGTACAAATGTAGCACGGCGTTCAGTTTGAGTTTATGCAAAAAAGCAGAGGCCTTGTCCATCTATAAAGCATCTTCCAGAAGAGTCGCAGGCACTTCCTTTGCTTCAGCACATGGAAGAATAAGGGTTTCAGAATTTGCATGCTCAAAGAAATTTTCTACAGGACAAAAGGTTAAAAATTGAAGGCTGTGCACATAGTTTTGTCTCTTTAAGAAGTAAGTGTCTATTTGAATACATTGCATTCTGAACATTAGGCACTGACTGGTGGGAGAATTTCCTTAATCATATTAAGGTAACAAGCCTCGTCTGGAGTCAATAATGTGAACAAATGTTCTTCTATTCTAGTACCATCGGTGATGATATGGTCCACAAATTGCCAAGAATCTAGAGCTTTCAAAATAGAAAATATTTTAAAAGAATAATAAGGGGGAAAATAGTAGATAGGGAAATTGAAGCTGAGTTAGATGATGCTCTAAGTACATTTGTTTCTTTGCATCTTGCACATGTAAATCTTCTCATACATACCATATTGAGTGAAATAGTGAGCTCTCTACAACTTGTTTTTTCCCACTAAATCTGTTGTGTACTTAGAATTTGCTATTCTGTAACTTGCTTTATCTCTATGGTCTTATCTCATACCTTCATAATTACTTATCATAATTAATACAATAATTACTGCCATGGTTAATTATTCATACCACAGTATCCAATTTCAGTAGCAATATAGTTTTCTTGGAAAATAAATATCCTATATAATAAAAGGCTAATATGCAAATCAACTGAACTGCAGAATGACTGGTCACTATGACGTGTACTGACCACCAGGGGGCAGACGCTCAACACAGGAGCTGTCCCCTGGTAGCTAGGGTGCTCCCACACGGGGAGTGCTGCTCTGGCAGAAGCCAAGGAAGCACTAAGAATGTCCAACTGTTGGCTTAGGCCCGCTCCCTGTGGGGAGCGGGACTAAACCATCAGTCAGACATCCCGCAAGGCAGTGGTCGGCGAACTGTGGCTCACGAGCCACATGCGGCTCTTTGGCCTCTTGAGCGTGGCTCTTCCACAAAACACCATGGCCTGGGTGAGTCTATTTTGAAGAAGTTAGAAGAAGTTTAAGTTTAAAAAATTTGGCTCTCAAAAGAAATTTCAATTGTTATACTGTAGATATTTGACTCTGTTGACTAATGAGTTTGCCGACCACTGCCCCAAGGGCTCCCGGACTGTGAGAGGGCACAGGCCAGGCTGAGGGACCATCCCCCTCCCCCAAGTGCATGAATTTTGTGCACACGGCCTCTAGTAAAATTATAATTATCCTGGTAAAACTACTGTATATGACTCCCTCCCATGAGTGATAATAAAGTGTTAAAGCTTCACATTTGGGTCTCTGACTACATTTCTGACTTTTTTTTTCTCTTGGTCCTTTTACCTGCTTCTTTAAAATCACCAGTTACATTTTGGGCTGAATAATTTTTAAGGTTGCACGTGGAATCTGTCCTGTGTATTGAGGGGTGATTAGCAGCATGCCTGGCCTCTACCCCAGCAATTTCCAAACAGTGTGCTGCAAGAAATTTTAAAATATGAGATGAAAAAGGTTAAAAATCGCTCCTCTACTCACTAGATTCCCATAGCATTGACCCAAAAGTCATAATTAAAATTCGCTCCAGGCATTGCCAAATGTCTAATGGATACAACATTTTCTACCATTGAGACCCACTGATCTTCACACTGGTTATGGAACTCATGTGTATCTTCAAACATACAAAATGATTTACACATACGTTTTGTATCCATTAAACACAGGGTGGGGAACAGCCACCACCACCCCCATTCCCCGGCCTGGCTGTATGTGGCTGATGAAATCATTTGGCCTGGCCCTGCCAAGGATTAGGGGTGAGTTATTTAAATTTTTAACCAAATAGAGCAGGCTAATTTTTAAGTTGATCATTTTGTGTGGCCCAAGCATGATGTTGTAATATCCAAATGGCCCTTGGCAGAAAAAGGAATTGGATATGATTCCTAGGTATTCCTCTAAACTCAAGTGTCATTGCTCTTCTCTGAACTTTTCTGTGATTCTTCCGAATAGTGAGTATGTATGCCACCTTAGACATAACCCTATTTTTCACATATTGCTCTGTATTGAACCCATTTTTATTTCTGTATTCCCCATGAATCCCTGAATTTATAAAATGTAGAGCTTGTTTATACACAGTTCTTTGTCTATCCTATTTCCTAGTAAAACGATTGTCACGTGAGAGGAGCTTATTTAACATGTTCCAAAGAGTGATGGAGTGTTCAGATTAATATCGAAATGAAGATAGATGTTTGTTGGTGGGCCACACACTAGCATATTGATACTCAATAGATGTATGTTTATAGAAGGGATGAGTGAAACTTTTCACGTAATGATGCTTAGAATGTTTGGAGCCTACACAACACAATCCCCAAATCTTCCCGGATGTTCATTTCAAACTATAAAAGCTTTCAATTTGTTGTCCTTTAAGTGTAAGCTACGTTCCTTTAAAAAAATATTATCCTTGTTTCATTTGGATGTGCTGAATTAAACGGACCTCTATTTTATGTTGTCAGTGCTCTATAACCTTCACTAGACGAGAAGATGAATCTTAAGTGGTCCAGAGAGGCTTTGATCCATGCAAAATAATTACAGTCCGTTTACCTTTCCCTCTCATTTCACCCTCTCCTCACAGGGCAGTCCTCTGTCCTTCTGGTCTTTGTGTGGTTTGGCAAGAACTAATGATGGCACATTTAAGCCTATGAGATTTTAGTCTGAATCACGGCAGCAGTCAGGCCTGTGGCATGAATTTGCCTTGTACATTGTAGAGAAAGGAAGAGAAAAGGAATAAGGTAATGAACGGTTTGTGCACTCTTTTTTGCCCTCTCTGACATCATGCGAGTCACAGGCAGACAGGTCAAGATCGATGGCCAGGTCCTTAAATGGCTTATAAATTGGTGAAGCTCAAAGACAGGATGGGGCTCCACCTTGATTCTCATTATATGCCAGCTTTGGTGACAGGTTTTTAAATAAGCCCTTCTTCTTCCATGTGTATCAATAAGGCAGACATGAATACACTTCCTGGGTGATTCCTGGGACAGGTAGGAGCTTTTCTCTGTTGATTTTAATCGAATGCATTTAAAACACGGTGAGGAATTCTGCAATGATTTGAACGGCCAGCAGAGAGAAGTATGATAGATCAGTAGCTACTGGAGCAAGAAGTGAGAGGATGGATGAAAGTAGGATACTGGTGGGGGTCTGTCTATATATATATATATATATATATATATATATATATATATATATATATATATGTGTGTGTGTGTGTGTGTGTGTGTGTGTGTGTGTGTGTGTGTGTGTGTGTGTGTGTGTGTATGGGATGAGAAAGAGAGAGAGAGGAAGAGTTTGGTTTATGGGATTAAGGAAGCTGCAAAATCCCACAATCTGCCTGCCATCTGCCATTAGGAGAACCAGGAAAGCTGGTGTTGTAATTCAGTCCAAGTCAAGGAGAGCAGGGGCATGTAGGTGATATAAATCCTCATCTGAGTCCCAAAACCCAGGAGCCATGAACAGCCACGCCTGAGAGCAGAAGACAAAGGTCTCAGCTCAAACGGAGAGTGCAAATCTGCCCCTCCTCTGGCTCCTTGTTCTGCTCAGGTCTTCAGTGGGTGGATGTCTCCCACCAGCACTGGTGAGGTCACATGACCCATTACCCAGTTAACTGATTTGGTGCTAGGCTCTCTCAGAGACACTCTCACAGACATGCCCAGAAATGATGTTTTACCAGCTATCTGGGCATCCCGTAGCCCAGGCAAGTAGATGCACAAAATTAACAAACACAGGTGTGTTCCAAAAATCCTATCCTATATAATAAAAGCCCAGCGACCCCTATGGTGGAACCACCAGAACGACATTCTCTATGATGCACACTGACCACCAGGGGAGCAGATGCTCAATGCAGAAGCTACCCTCTGGTGGTCAGTATGCTCTCACAGTGACCGGGGTGAGCAATGCTCCCACAGCAGGCTGATCCCCACAGGCCTTACCCCCCACCAGTGCACGAATCCTGTGTACCAGGCCTCTAGTATCAAATAAAGAGATAACAACATAATGGAGAAAAAAGAATTGGTGAGGCATGTAAATACTGAGTCCATTTTAGACCCTCATTTCCACTTCAATTTAATGATAAATGGAATAGAAGCTACTCACATATTCTTATTAATGTTATAATTAAGATCTTATTGGTATTAGTGCATAATTAGCACACATGCTGGCATAGAGCTGAGTTTTAGATCTCTAGACATGTTTTGAATCCCTGACCCTTTCAATTTCTTTTTTTCCTGAGCTCCAGTTTCCTGTTTGGACACTATCTGGAATAGTATACATTTCTGGCAACTTACACATAATTAGTAAAGATTGCCTTATTTTGACAATATAATACAATTTTTTTATTTATTTCAAGTTCTAAAAATTGTATTATAATGATTTTATCAAAGATATAGATATATTCTAGAGAGGAGCTGAAAATATTATTCTCTCCTACAGTCATTTTCTGTGACTTTATGGTCTTTTTTTTCTGTGAGCAGTTTTCTTCCTCCTAAAGTTATCACATAAATATTCTTATTTGAAAGGATAAAAATCAATGGCTTGATTCATATATCCATGTATAATGCCTTACCTAAAGCCATTTTCTAATGTGGAAAAGCAAGGAGAAAAGTTATTTCTTTCAGAAATTGCAATGTGTTGTCTTTTGACTTATCAACAATGTCTGCAGAGTTTCCGAAAATTTTACAATCAGATTTGTTTTTCCAAAACAGATGTTGGGAAGGTCTTCTGCTTGTCTTTTCACATCATAGAAGAATTATTACTCTGATAGGACAATGGGAGACAGATTAGAAAATGATGAGATGGAAGCAGACTAGGAAGTGGCAAATCTTGCACTTCAGTAGATTCCCAGGTTACAGGATTGCAGATGAGGCGAATATATCAGGATCACTTTCACTATATACTGAATTGATATGTTTACATGCATGCACTTTATAACACTATCTAATTGGTGGAACAAGTAGAAAGACAAAGATAGACATTCATTTTTGAAAGATGAAGTGTCCTCGCTGAAATTATAGCATCACATGCAACTTGGCTGACCTTCTGGAAATAGTGTTCATGACATTGACTTTGCCTCTCACCTGTGCTTATTCTCACACACATATGTGCAAAATGTGCAAACATGTGCACACATGCGCACACCCCCGTTATTTCATTCTGTAACTTTCAGTAATTTTGTGCTAATGTTATTGCCACACTTTAGTAAAACACATTTATAAAATTGCTTTTAGTCCATAATGAACTCTTATGTATGAGGACAAAGTGACTAACCACAGAACCTGAAATGGATTCGATGTGACCTAACAAATTAAAAAGCTAATTTCTTTCCTCTCATTGTATCAGCACCATAAATTTTTTAATCCCATTTTTGTTCTGAAGAGTCCTTTGATTATGAGATTCTTTTTCTGGAAAAGCAAAAAACTTATAAAGTTCTTATTTGTAGTAGGAGAGGTTAGGGTGGGCTTACTTGTTGAGATTCACTTGAGGTGATTTAATAATTTACATTTCTTTCATGTGTTTGAAAGGTAGACTTTGTTACAGTCAATAGGTACTGAAGTCACTCACATCAAACCTTGCCTTCTCATTCCCTCTCCTCTGAAACGAAATATCTGAATCAAAAATTACCATATCTTAGAGGCGCAGACAGTATAATTATGCCAATTTTCAAGGCAACTCTCATGGTTAGATAAAATGTATGTGAAAATCTGTATTTTCACTGATCGTTTGATTCAGTCTCATTAGATAGTATCACCTTTCTTCCAGACATCAATTAATGCAGTGGCTAGAGAATGAATCTCTATAGTCCTAGCTTTAGTTTGCCATCAAATTAGGTGCAGAGAAAAAATGAAGGACACAGAACAGTACACGTGTGTGTGTGTGTGTATACACACGTGCATATATATACATGTGTGTATATATATATACACGTGTGTGTGTGTGTGTGTGTGTGTATATTATATATAATTATTGAATTTGATTATTTGTAAGAGTAGAAGTATTTTGCAGCCAAAGTTGAATTCCTGGTGCTTCAAAGTAAAACTAATTCTATAGGAAATTTGAGTCATTTCTGCCTTAAAAGTCCTATTGCCCCGGGGCCTCTTTTGCTAAGAACAGGGCTTAGGGGAGACTGAGCTTATGATCTCAGAAATCACCAAATGAGCACTTTCCTTTCACGAGTGAGGAAACCACATCTCAATAGTGGTAACAGTGGGCAATTTTTGCAAAGACACAAGAAAGGCAGCAGGATCATGATTAAAACAGAAAAAAATACATTGTTCGTTGTGCCATACTTTTCACACATTAGGACCCCAGCCATAGCCAAGTCCCCAACGCAAGTAGGCTTTGCCTTTACTAAACTAGATAAAGTGTAACTGCTATGTCTGCTGTTCAAATTCTCCAAGGAAAAGAGCTCTTCTTTGCTTGCATCATTTTTTTAAGTTTACCTACTTGTCAAAGTCAGAACATTCAGATACCAAACAGAAGAGTGTATACAATCTTTATTGCAGCCTGTTATTTCATTTTTCCTTCCCAGTGATCTTTATGGTGATGGAAAAGTATTTCTTTTTAGACTCACATGCCTTCTCCATATGTCTCCATGTCCTCCATTATTCCTAATGATTATGAAGCACAAATGCCTTCTCACCTCCATGCAGGTATCCTGCCCACACAGCCAAGCATCTGCATATCACAGAAACTGATGAGCACACCAGATCATAGTGGTTAAATGTGTCACTCAGCCCTAGCTGGTTTGGCTCAGTGGATAGAGCATCAGCCTATGGACTGAAGGGTCCTGGTTTCGATTCCTGGTCAAGGGCATGTGTGTTTGCAGGCTTGATCCCTGGTTTTGGTTGGGGTGTGTGCGGGAGTCAACCAATCCATGTGTCTCTCTCACATGATGTTTCTCTCTCTGTCTCTCCCTCTCTCTTTTACTCTTTCTAAAAAATCAATGGGAAAATATCCTCGGGTCTGGATTAACAACAGAAAATGTCGCTCAAGCTCTGCTGCTTACTGACCGTGAGAGCCTGCCTTGTTCTTGTACTGCCTAGCCTCAGTTCACCTCCCAGGTCTCGGATTTGGTATTCTGGCCCAGTGTTCATCAGAAATCCCACTTCTCACAATCAGCCTTGGCTTCTCCCTCGTTTATTTTTACTAATTCTGACCCCTGGTCTCTCTAGTTTCTGCTTTAAAGGGTCTGCCCCTGGATACCTCCTTCGGAGGTACTTTCTGAGAAGTGGCAATATAGTTGTCTGAGGGGGTGGACAGCCAGAGTCCCGTTTCCTCTGTGTTGGATACCTCTCAGTTGTCTCAGCCTGGCCCTCGCCTGTCCACAGACAGATAGGACCGCTGGTCCCAGGGCCCAGAGCACATAACTTACGTTCAGGGGCCTGGGGAGACCCGTGCCCAATTAGAAGAACAAAGAAGGGGGGAGGGAAGAAATTTTTAAAATTTTTTTCCCATCACAGAAAAAAAAGTGAGACATAAAGGTGGGGGTTTGGGGAGGGGTAAGAGGAGGACCCGGGCAACTTTTGACCCTGTATTCACTTCCAGGTGTGGGTGGGTTTGTATGTGCAGTGTCATGAGAACTTTTACTTTATAAGGAAGGACCATGGGTGGAGTACGTCTTGAAGGGCTTTGCAAAATTTCTTACACACTGAAAACAAAGTTAAAAAAAAAAAAAGCTGCCTACTCAGTTGAGGATAATCCAATTAAATATTTTTCTAGGAACTGAGGGATGTGGTGATAACTTAGAAATAAATGTGATGTTGAATTTCTGTGCCTTGGCATTCATGGTAATTTTCAAAAGAACACAATTTCCTCAAAGATTCAAGCACTTTTAATGGAATGAGCCCTGGGTCATTCTTAACTCTGTTTCCCATAGTTCCTTGGACATATCACTTAACGACTTTAAGTTTCAATTTGCCAGTATGAGTATAGAGCTGACAGTTTTCTTTGCCTATCTGAAAAATAAGACAGAATAAATTGAGATGGGGGAAAAAATTGCTTTGTACACATTATTTTGAAAGTATTTGTATTGACTTTTAGAGAGGGAGAGAGAAAAATCAATGTGACAGCAAACCATCTTTCAGCTGCTTCCTGCACGCCCCTACTAGTGGTTGTGCCTGCAACCTGGGCATGTGCCCGGATCTGGCAACCTTTTGTGGCACTGGGCAGTGCCCAACTAACTGAGCCAAACAGCCCAGGTCTGTGCACAATTATTTTTATTTTTTGTTGAGTGCCCAGCATACTTATCTTTTGATCTTACAAAAATAAAAATAAAAACTCTTTTAATTACCAAAAAGTTATTTCTCTAAATTAGGCATAGGGAGGCAGACATAAACTGTAAATGAATGTGCATGGTCTTCTGTCATTATCATAGTTTTAAATGAAGCTAAAGAATAAAGACAGGGGAATTCCAGATCGGATTCACCACCTGGAGACAATTTCATGTTTTGTAAATGTGGGATTCTGGCAAGGCCCTGGGCTCAGAGCCACTTAGGAGCATCATTTCTCCTTTGAGCCAAGCACAAGGTATAAAATCAGTGATATTCTGGGGCGTTTAATACAGACACCTGGATTTGTTTGGGGGAAAGCACTTACCCAGTGTCCACTGCTCATAGAACTCTTAAAACCTGAGCGTTTTTGTTGTGTGTGTTTCTGTTGTTGTTTGGTTTGTTTGTGTTTCTTTGGCCATTGCAAGCTTTCTGTAAAATTGATTCAGGTAAGAGGGGCACAGGGTCCTTGGTGGGTGCTGAGCACTTAGGAATTACAGCATTGGACAGGATGTTTTAGAACAAGTTGTCTAAGTGAATCCTCTGAGTAACCCTGCTCAATAAGGACTTTTATGCTATATTTTTTTCTTTTTAAATAAGGAAAGAACTTAAGGGGCACATTCAATATTCACACAGTTACTAAAACAAACCTGGGATTGGAAATGGGATCTTTTTGCTCCTACCCTCATGATCTTTTCGCACTCAGGTCATGATGCCATACTGCAAAAAGGGTCGAGGTGTGGAACATGGAGCTTCTCTTCATGTGTCTTTTTTATCTCAGTGTGGTACTGGCCAGGCCATGGTCTTCAAGCAAAAATGGAGATTCAAATAACATGGCATGTAGGGGGCAAAATATAAATAGACAGAGTTTCTTAAGAAGACCATAATTTTCAATCTAAAAATCCCTTGGAGAGATGCAAGGCTGGCTCCAAGAATACCTAACAATGCCCGGCTGATTGCTAGGTGGTTAGAGCATCGGCCTGTGGACTGAAGGGCCGTGGGTGAGATTCTGGTCAAGGGCACATACCTTAGTTGTAGGCTCAATCCCCGGCCCCTGTCAGAGTGCGTGCAAGAGGCAATCAATCGATGTGTCTCTCTCACATGGATGTTTCTCTCTTGTCTCTCCTGCTCCCTTCCACTCTCTCTAAAAATCAATGGGAAAAAATGCCCTAAGGTGAAGAGTAACAACAACAAAAATATTCTAAATAAATAACCATGGTCTCTACCTTTGGAGATTTTTCTTGAGAATGTCCAGGCTGGTCCATGAATATCCTCATGTCCTTCTCTTCAATACTCACACCAGGTGGTTATGAGTGTGGGCATTGCTTTAGCCTGGATTCTTAGAGTCAGATCTGATTAGAATCCCATCACAGAGGGAGATGATGAGACATGCTTGCACAGCTCTTAAAACACCTTATATTATCTTCTTGGGAAGTCAAAATCTGGACATTTAGAGAGGCTGAAGTGATGGTCGTTAGAGCATAGGTGCTGAATTCAGAAAGCCCGAGTTCCATCTTAGGTTTATGTCTTCTTGTTTATATATCTGAGCATGCTCCTTAAGCTCGGTATGTCTGAGGATAATACAACATTGCATAATTACGGGAAGATCAAAGGAGACAAGCTGTAGTCAGCACCTGACAGTCTCTTACTGTTACTGTGGATGCTGCTAGACACCAGTGCCATGCCTGGTAGCTACTGCACAATGGCCATCGCAGATTATCCCCAAACCCTGTGGTTTACAACAATAAGCATTTGTTCCCACACTCATGGAGGTCGAGGTCAACTGTGATTTGCCTGCGCCTGTTTGGATCTCAGCTGGGAGGACTTGTTTCAGGACGCAGATGAAATTGAGCGTGGCTTCAGGCTCTGGATGGGGTTCAGCGTGGCTCCACGAGCATTTGTTCTGGGCCCCAGAATCCAGTGCCAGCAGATGCCCAGGGCACGCTTTTCTCAGAGCGAGTTACTGATGTGCAAAACCCAAGTCCGACGGCACAGGCCCAGGCAAGGCCTCCGCGGGCATCACTTCCACTAGCATCCTGTTGGGCAGAGCCAGTCACACAGTCAAGGCCACATTGTCTGAGAGGGAAGTAGACTTCACCAGCATGAGATTCGGGGCTAGAATAAAAATACCTGGAAAAATAACCCAGAATATCAAAAAGTAGAATAGTAATGGTTCTCAATGAATAAAATGAGGCTCTTTAACATTTGTTGTGCACAATTTGCCAGGTATTGCATATGTTGATTTTTCTTTAAAGGTGTGAAAATGAAAATTCACCATCACCTGTTACCATCATGGAATGGGGACTGTGTTTACCTTTTCCTGTCTGAGAGTCACATTGAGGTCATTACACTTCTTGTACAGATGGCTGAGATTCCTCTATGTTAGAACAAGTGATTTTCCCCCGGCACCGTGCTAAAATTCCTAGAGGCTTTAGAACTAGGGAGCTATGGTGCAGTGCGCCTTGTGGGAGCTGTTTGCTAGAACTTAAGGTGAGGGTGGTCAGGTTGCATGGAATAAAGCAGCAAATATTTCCTGCAAATCAGTGTTAGTCTAGCTTCATGCCAGGTAAAAGTTAAAACTGAATTAGAAACACCACAAGGTTCCATAAGAAAGTAAACAAAAGAGAAAGCCAAAACCCAAAACAAAAACAAAACCCAGTCGTATCTTGGTGGGGGTGTGAATGGAAGATTAAGGAGATTAGGCTTTAATCGCCTAAGAGTGGACACCAGCTCCAAGTTACTGTACAGGAGACTGGCTTTCCTGGGAGTAGTTCAGCTGTACATGACCCCTGGCTTACTAGCTAGTGTAATTTTAAAGGATAAATAAGAAATCAACAGAAAAATGTTCAACATACCAATACAAATTAAGACTATTATAGAAAGTCTTTTCAATGGGAAGGAAATAGAAAAGATTGTAAACATTTGAGAAGTTCAACAACAACTGAAGAAATGCAGATTATAACAGAAACGTGCTGCTTTTGTTTTTATGAAAATTTTTTTTTCAAATGGTTAAAAATTTATCTTAGTGTGGTAAGAATACTTAACATGAGAACTACCGTTCTACCAAATTTTTTAAGTTTACAATCCATTTTTATTGACTGTTGGAAACATTGTTACAGGAGGAAATGTCACTATTATGCTGCAGTGGTAACAGTGTGGGGCACAGCATAGTCTGGTAAATTCTTAGTGGAAATGTAATTTGACCCCAAATTTTTAGACCCAAATTTGTCACCATCTATAGAAAATTTAAATGTGCATTGTTTTTGTCCAATATTTACATTCACAGATATTTCTCCAAGAGAAAAATAACAACAACAACTATATTTTTAAAAATCAAACCAAAACATTGTCAATGCACAATAGATGTTGAGTGGACGTTTCATTGAAATCTTTCAATAGCAAAATTGGGACTCAATGAAAAGCTCACAATAGTCAAGAAGTAGTTACACATTCTGACTTCCACACATTACGTAAAATTCTATGCCACTTTTTTTTCCTGCAACCTGTCTTAAGAAATACCGACTTTATTATACTTTGTGCATCACAACGTGGTATGCAAACTGGGCACACTTTTCCAAAGCCACAGGCTATCATGAGGCACAGGAACCGCTGGCTTGAATTCCAATGAAAAGGAAAAACGAAAATCTCTTTCCCAGGTCTCTGTGGAGAAAAATTGCAGTGGCCTTCCCATTGACTAATCACTGATCCCAAGTACTTTGAAGTTATAAAAGGGAAGGGGAGAGTTGCAGTTAGTGCAAGCAATAGATAATACCAGAGTGCTCATTAGCACTGCTCCTGCTTCGTTTTGTGAATCACACTTTTTTCTTATTAAAAAAAAACCACTCAAGAGCTGGAGAGACACTTGACACATTTCTTCAATGCATTTATTCAAATCGTAAACCTTCGAGGCCCTCAGATCTGAAACGACTAGCATAGGAATCAAAATGAGAATAGCAAACTGATCATTGATTGAATGTGTTACTGTTAATAAAGTCTATTGTGCACTCTCAGCCAGAGGGTTACCAGGAGAAGGTACCTTCCACGCATTGTTTTCAGATGGTGGCCTGAATCCATGCTTACATCATCTCCCCCCAACCTGCCCCATAGCAGTTATTAAACTGTTAAAATAGTAATAAATATTAAATTATATTTACATGTATAAATAGAGACCTAGGGCAATGACACAGCCACTGAAGTAGGAAGCTGGCTTCAGTATCTTCATTTCACATAGCAAACTGCATGAGAGACTACACGGGCTTGTACAAGAGCAGGCGTAGAGTGGAAGGCAGTTTCGCATGGCTCCAAGACAGCCCTCTTCCCCTTCATTCCGCATTCTCTCCATATTTATAAAATGCTAGTGTCTGGATCGGATGGCATAAGCCACATGTAAGTGGCTTGTGAGCTACAATCTGCTCCTTAAATGGGAAGTGCTGATTATAGAACAAAGAAAATGTGTTTCTGTAAGTTAGTAAAGTCAGGCCCATTTTAACACCATACAGAAACAGATTCCTATCCAATAGTGATCTAAATCATTACAGTATAAAGCTTACATCTTGTTTTTATTTTTTAAATTTTCCATTGCATGTTTCTTTGCATTCTCAATTTCGGTATTTCAAACCATGTGAAGATTTAAGAGATGGTTCCTTCTCTCAAGGGTGTGATATTCTGAGGGGACAAAATTAGGCGCATAATAATTTCTTTAAGTGCAGTTATGACAATAACATAACCACACAATGTTGAACATAATATGAATCACTGAAAGACGGTCTAAACCCTAGGGGGGAAGGCACATGAGAATTTTAGGAAAAGAATCCCTTAAGGAAGTAGCGATTGCCTAAATCCCAAGACACCCAACCCCATCCATGCCAGTGGTCGGCAAACTCATTAGTCGCAACCCACAGGTTGAGAACCGCTGCTGTAGAGCCTAAGACCATCAGAAAACACAGATATTTACATTACGATTCATAACAGTAGCAAAATGACAGTTATGAAGTAGCAATGAAAATTATTTTATGGATGGGAGTCACCACAACATGAGGAACTGTATTAAAGGTTCTCGGCATTAAAAAGGTTGAGAACCACTGTTCTAGAGGAAGAGGCAATGAGCAACACTATGAAGGCATGACTTAGTAAAAAAAAAAAAAAAAAAAAACACCGGTTTGAGAAAGCATACATATTAGTGTCAATGTCAGTATCCACAGGGGCTCTTGATCTCCTCTTCAACACTAAGATTTACAAGTTTATCACAGGCCCTGTCCAAATCCAACTGCTCAGAAAGATGTAGTCCAGAAAGCACAGCACACCAGGGAGTCAATACAACCTTGAAGAAGTGTATTTAACTGTTAACACAGTTAACCAGCAACTATATTTTGCCAGTTCCCCTTACCTCTACCAGGTGAAAGCTCAGATAAGGGAAGAAAACTTAGGTCTTGCAGGTCTGTGATCCAGCCTAGGATAGAAGAGGGGAAAAATGTATTTCAATCCTTTTAGGTTCTTTGTGTGGTCCAAAATCAATTTAACAAAAAATATATTTAATAGGAGAACAACAAAATTTAATTCAGTACCTAAAGGAGCCCCATAAGAATAGCAGGCCCACCAGCAGTCAGGCAATTGAGGCTTCTGTGCTGAAGGAGAAAGGGGTCAGGGTCTGGGACTTGGACGGGAAGACAGATAATTCACAGGATGATGGAAAGAGCAAATGTTAGGCAAACAGTTGTTTGCCATGCCTTGCTGATAAATCTTTCTGAAGTAAAAAGAGGTTATCTTTGGTAATAGCTCTCTTTCTGGTACAATCTCCCAACCTAAATTCTTATAGATATGTAAGGAGGAGGTGAAAAGAAGAACTTCCTGAGTCTCTGTTTCTCAAATACAATGAGCCTAAAATAATCCTCATACCAAAGAGATACATTTTGGGGAGACACGTTTTCCTCTCCTCATGAGTTTAGAAGCCTCACTGGCAGCATAAGCCAGTGTCTATTCATCCCTTCAGAGAAAGTAATCGGGTCCCTACATGGAATATGCTAGTTAAGAGTTCCCCTTTATGAAATTTCAAAGCCATGGCTCCTTAAAACATTTTTATCATCCATACAATGATATCCCAATCACACCCAAATTCCTAACCCGGGATGGATTTTTACCATAAGCAGTGCTGCTTACTAATACACTTCATAACCCACCTTTGTCAAATCTTCCAGGGAGAGAGACAGTTAACTAAAGCTTGCCTTCTCATTCAGAATGTGAAAGTATACTAACCCACAGAGTGGCACTAGGCCCCAAATTTTAGTTTGCAAACAGAGGATCTCCTTGTTAAACATTCATATTCTCCAGCCTGAATCTGATTTTATACTTACAATTGGAAAATTAAGGGCTTGCATATCTGAAGATTACGACACATTCTAGGCATATTCTGAAGCACCCCAATGTTTTGAGAACCACTGGCGATGGTACCTGAAAAAAAAGAGGGAGAAGAAGTTGGCAGAGATAGTTCATTCATTCATCTAATGCACATTTATTTAGTTCTTTGGCTAGAAGATATAGGCAGTATTGTGAAATGGTCCGTGTTTTGTGTAGAATCTGCAATTTTAACTTCAAAGCAGTGGCACATTTTGTCCGAAGCAGCAAAATGGGAGTATTAGCAGTTTCTTTTCTTTCTTTCTTTCTTTTCTTTCTTTTTTTTTTTTTTTTTAAAGATAATGACTCCTCTCTTTGGTCAATTGCATCAAGAAGGCGGGGTAGGGTGGCTGATGGGAATGAGACCAGCAAAGACTAAATATGGGGCAAGTGTCTGAGGAAATGGCAAGGTGGGTGGAGAGAAGCAGGAAGATCTCAGAGGCTCCTTATAGGCACACTTTGCAGGTCTTAGTAACAGGATGGAGGGGAGAAGGGAGAGCAAGTGGTCATGTCCTTGCCAAAATGCTATCTGAGGTTCAGGAAGAAAACAGATCTTGTTAGTAAATATAATGGCAGGTCCCCAAAACAACATTTTTAGCTCTAGTATCTATATCTTTCCAATATATTCACTTTTAAAAAATATATTTTATTGATTTCAGAGAGGAAGGGAGAGAGAGAAAGTGAAAGAAACATTGATGTTGAGAGAGAATCATTGATAGGCTGTCTCCTGCATGTCCCACACTGGGGATCGAGCCTACAGCCGGGGTATGTGCCCTAATCGGGAATCAAACCATGACCTCCTAGTTCATAGATCAACACTCAACCACTGAGCCACACCGGCTGGGCTGTATTCACTTTTTGTTTTGTTTTTTCTTTATTGATTAGGTATTATACATGTGTCCTTATCGCCCCATGCCTCCCCAACCCCCCCATTCATTCCCTCACCCCCTGTTGTCTGTGTCCATTGGTTAGGCTTATATGCTGTATTCACTTTTAAAATCTCATGTTTTCTGACCTTTTCAGATGCCCTTCACCTGTCAGTTCAGATGCCCGTATTTTAATTTTAATGCTTCCCCAAGGTCAGGGTGGTTAAGACCTTTCAGGTTTTATTCTTGTTATAAATGAAAACATCCCCTAGGCTATAGACTCTGCTTGGTGTTTTCTTAAAACAAATGCACACCTGTCCCAGACCTTTGCAGTGCTTCCCTTATGAATCATTGTCATTTCTTTGTGGGAAGGGAGAGCAATTTCAGTGCCTTTTTCTCATCACCTGCTCTCTGTTCCAATGATTTCTAATTCTGAGCCGCCCCCCTCCCCCTTTCCCATTCATCCCTCTCAGTTCAGTCTTCCCCTTGTGCGGGGTGAGGGATCACAATTCCCACAGACTCACGTCAGGATGCCACATTGCCAGTTAGCAATTAAGGAAGCCCATTCATAAACAGACATAACCATTCAATTATGTGAAAGGCAGGAGAATGATCGCTTCCCGCTATGCTGGCATCCTGAGCCACATCAAAGAGGCCCGTATTTATTTCAGATCATTATACCTTGATGACTGATCAATTTGACCATCTTCCTATTGTGTGGGACAAACAAAAGGAATCTTTGTCTGTGTTTCACAGCCATTGATCATTCCTCTAGCTTTCAGATTGCAAGGCTGAGATCAAAGGAAATGGGGAGGAGTGATATTTTGGAGCCTAATGCAAAGCATGATCATAGCTGGGTGTGTTCTACTTGTTAAATATCACCTCTGCCTACTTTGTATTGTGGGATAAACAAACAGTGGGACCACTAAGGTGATTATGCCTCCTAATACCCTGTGCATCAAATTCTATTTGCGCTTTGATTTTAGAATCAACCCCCGCCCCCCCAAAAAAATAATAATCCACATGTGAATTCCAATCAAAATGATCCACCTACAGGTTCTGCTGGTAATTGCTGTGTGATTTTAGTCAGGTAGGCTTCCTTATCTGGACCTCAGTTTTCATCCATGGAAAATGAGGAAATGGAGACTTGATCATTTTTTGACATTTTCATTAACATGCTAAAGACTCCGCTTTGATATTCAAGGGATACACCAAATTAATTTACTTGTTATCATAATTGTTTTTAGCCCACAGGCAAAATTCGTCAAAAGTGTGTGTGATGAATATGAACTCAGGGATGTTTTTAACAGAGAATATACACCTATAATATGATGTCATGCCTATGGACTCCTCTCTATAAAATGTGAAATCTTAGGATAAGGTCTAACACTTTTGTTTGTTTAATCATAAACTGGATTTATACAGTACATGATATGAAAGCCTCACCTAATCCTTTAAAATCTACTTCTCTCCAGGGGAATCCACCTTTGACAACCCATCATATTCCATTTGATGCAAATATATAAGGACGCTATCAGCATTTATCTTTGGTTTTACATGAGTGAGGCTGCACTTTGCATGTGACTTAGTGACTGCATTTTTCTCCCCACTTAGTACATTTCAGTGCCTTCCTCGTCAGCATATACAGATATCTCCGTTTCTCTTTGTGGATTCATGTAATTAATGGTATAAAGGCACCGTCATTTAATGTGTCCATCTGTTGAATTAAATTTGGATTTTTCATTTCTTCTCATTTTTACAATGACCAAAACGTTGGGGGGAAAACAGTGTGTTTTTTCCAGTTGCCACTGTACTTTTTCACCTTTTCTCTTTGCAAGAGCTCCCTGTGATTTGACTAGTGGTGTACTTATACCTGATGATTAATTCATAGAAAGGTATTGTTACATGTTGCCCTAGTAATGGATTTAGATTTATAGTGGTAGAAATAAGCTTTCACCATTCTTTACCTTTCGCTCTATTATTAGATGGATCCAGGGAGCCAGCATCAATTACAAACATGATAGAGGGCAAATAATTGAAAGATTTATAAGAATTACAATTCTTCACCCAGGAGCAGAAGGAAGTGTCATAGCCTCCTCCTCCCAAATCGTCTCTTGTCTGTTCTCTGGAAGACTGAATGGATTACAAATACCGAACTCAAAAGGGAAAGAGAAAACACAAGGGATTTCAATCCACACATCCATTTATTCTTTGTGGTTTTAAAAATTTACTTGCACAATTATTTCTTTGCATAAGAAGCATTTCTGAAATATTTGACATATGCCAGTCACTCTAGTAGTTGATAAAATATATTATTTGTTACCAAGAAGTCTAAGAGAAATTTTTTTAAAGAATGCTATTTCTTTAACACTTGGTGTGTTTTATTTACTTCACCATGTTATTCTGTTTCTTTTCGCAATAGCACAAGGTAGGGTTTTGATTTCACTTATGTAGATATACAAACCAGGTCACTGAGAATGACTTCTCCCAGGTTAGGGAGTGTGGCATTTACAGTCAGACCAAGTCGATTCTGAATGAGCAACTGTATGTCTTTAGTTTAGATGTCTGCTTTCCTCATCTAGGAAAGGAAAATGATATTGCAATATCTATCTGCTCAAGGTGAGTTTGGCATGAGAACAGGAATACCATCCAAAAAAAAAGTAACCATGACTATTGTTATTTTCATTAGCCTTTCCCAATCTGAGCACTTTTAATGGTCAAGATGGACCCAGATGAATGGAAGCAGAGGGTGACTGGTTAGGCCCACCTTGGGGTCCGGACCAAAGGATATGCTGACACTCTTTAATTTAGCTCCTGGCAGTAAGAGAGAGGTCAGAGAGTGAGGACAAAAGCCCTGCTTAGGAAGAGGTGGGGAATGACTATTATATACACATCAAGACCCACTATGGGACGGGAAAAGGCTCAAATGCATCAATAGGGAAGCAGGGGAGGGAGAGGACTGTGACATTACCATATCTCCTCCCCGCTTTCCAGAGTTCTCTGTTTCCCTCCCTACTACCTTTACTTCTCTTTGCTCACTTGTTGGTGATTTGATCCACTCTCCTGTGTCTGGTGATGGCCCTTTGCCAAGGCAGGACATGTTCCCAGTGGGTGAGAGAGCTTCCGCTCTGCATCTCTTTAGCTCACAGACAGTGTCCTAACCTCAGGCTGACTTCTTTATCCTGAGAGTTGCTCCAGACAGGCACTATTCAGATCAATTTATTTGACTGCTTTGCCCTTTGTTTCCTCTGCTATTTCTCTCTGCCATTTTTAGACAGGTGCCTGGAACGAAAACGCTTGTATGTGGGGCTCCACAGCATGTGTTTTGCTCTGGCTCATACCAGGACCCAATAGTTGAGTTGGCAAATGCATTTCCAAGTGGTTCTAAATCAGAGCATTCATCTCTATACCACAATGATAATACCTAATTTCAAGCAGCTCTAAGTCATAAGTAAGATAAACAGGGTGAAACACTAGGCAGAAAATGAATGATTAAAACATGATTGATATATTTTTTTTTGTAATAGATTTCTAAGACTGAATAAACTGGGGGAAAAAACCCTACAAAATGTGAGAATATGTTTTCACTCTTGTTCATATAATCCCTAGTTTGAAATTTATACAGTATTTCTCTACACATGTCATAATTAAAGGTTCATTGACTAATACTGCATAGACTAGACTAGACTCTCCTCCAGATGGTCTTACTAAAGAAGCACACTTCTAGGAAAGTATTTGCATATAGATGAACTCAGCAGTCACTCTGGACCTTTGGACCCATTTCAGTCTCTCTGGTGACAACCCTTATTTCTTTTCAATACCTTTTTTTACTCAGTGCTATCATGATTTGTATTTTGAAACCTCTAGTATGACTTTCAAAACATTCAACCCTCATTGATAAGAGCAGAACACGAAATGTAATGTCACAAATTAGTTGGAACTGGAGTTTAAATACTGGGGAACCGAGCTTTTATAGTCACTACCGTGTGATCCTGCTGATTTTTCCATGAAGCACCCAGTTGTATCTTTTGAATAAAAATGGGAAGGGGGACAAGCCCAAAGATCACACTTTAAACAGTTTCCAACAGTACTCCATGTCGTTTTTGTTACAGGCCTAGTAGAAAATCTGTTTGATTTTATAACCAGCAACATTGAGTTATGGTTTCTTTATTACTTAATACTTACACTATCTGACTAACTACAGAGAGGATTTGACAAATGAAAGGATTTTTATAAATGGAGATACATAGGCCAAAAAAAGTGGAGAGAAGTGAGGAGATGGTACAGAAATAGGTGAAAACACTGTGGGGTGTTCAAAATGCCTTGAAAAGTGTTGAAAGCAAAAAGAAATGAGCAGTGTACTGACAATTGCTCTCTCCTTCTCTCTCCTCCTGGCTAAGTCTCAGTGTTCCTTTACAAGTCATTTCCTTTTAGAATCAACCCTTGTACTCCTCCTAGGTGGATATAGGTTTTCCTCTTCTGTTTTCTTGGCACCTGCAACCTTCCCCATCAAAACTTTCACAGCAGGCTGTGTTGTAACAGTCTATTTGCTCCTCTGTAATGCTGGTGGTCCTGATACAGCAGCTAGAAGGGTTCAGGAAACCTAGAGAAGGGGCTGTGCATAAATTAAATAAGAGTCCAGAGACAAAACATAATTTTGAAAGGCATTTGGGGGGGGGGGGCGGGTGCAGAAGAGCTTGGCTGAAGAAACCAAGTTCTTCTTGTCTCAGGACCCCTTGCTTTTTATTAACACAATTTGTCCTAAGGCAAGGTGGAGATATACACATGAAAGAGTAGGGTTTCCTACAGAATCCATTGTCAGGATGGGGAATTGCCTTCAGCTGTTCAGGTGTTTGGCCAACAGGAGGCAATAACATGTAGATTAAGATGCCCTGAGCTGTCTGGCAGCAAGCAATCATTTAATGCATCCTTTTCAGGTTTGGGGAAATGCCTTTAGCCATTCCCAACAGGGGATAGCATATGTGACTCAGCCCTTGTTGAGTCCCCAAGTTCGATCAACCTTTCAATGAAACCCTTGCAATTATGACTTGTTGGAATTGGCTTCTGGCACTCTGTCTCTAGGATGATGTCTTGGCATCTCCACAATGCCCTGTTTAGATCTACATCTCCACTGTGTAGCATAGAGTTTGTGCTTATTATATGGTTATTGAAATGGGCTTAATACAGGTCTTTATAGTAAGCTGAGGTCTTAATGAGATCATCAAAGAGCATAGTATTGTTACTGTTGCTAAGGTGTAATCTCATGGGTTTAGTAATTATGAACTAAATACATGGGAGATTCTGGTCAAAGGGATAAAGAGGTAGGATAAAGGAGTATAGCGAGATAGTCCACTAATAATGAGGAGATGATATGCAGGCTCTCTACTTTATAGTTGGACCAGTGTGTGACTCTCCTAAGAAAGACTCCTGTAAATGTCCTATGAGGATCTTGGAGCCGTGAATAATTGCTATGAGTATTTACTTTTAAGGTAGAGAAGGGCACTCAGTTGGAGGTAGAGTTTAAATCATAGTTAAGAAGAGAAAACAAATTAAAGTAGGGGAAGTGGTACCAAGCAAGATCCGATAAGAATATATTTAAGGAAATTAGTTCAGAGTCAGGAATCCGTTCTAAATGCTATTCAGAATAGCAGATGGATGGGAGATGATTTTAGAGTTTAGCTTTTACATGTATCTCTGGATGTCACGACTTAAAATGGTTTGGCATGCTTTCAAATCCTGGTTGCATGATTGGGAGCAGGGTGGTACAGGCTGGCTCAAATAGCCTACACAGGCCAGAGAACTAGCAGAGGAGGTTTACATGCAAAAGAGAGCCATTGCAGTGCTGTTACATGAGCACTAATACATACCTGCACAGGATCTTGAGCCATACTCTTTTAAATCTTTGTGCAAATTACTAAATTTTGTCATCTGTAAAATTGATACAAGAACAGAACTGCCCTGGCTCAGTTGGTTGGGTGTCATCCTATGCACCAAAAGGTTGCTGGTTCGATTCCAGGTCAGGGTACATGCCTGGGTTGCAGGCTCAAACCCTGGTAGAGTGTGTGCAGGAGGCAGCCGATCCATGTTTCACTCTCACATGGATGTTTCTCTTTCTCTCTCTCCCCCTCCCTTCCTCTCTCTCTAAATAGCAATAAAAATATTTTAAAAAACTGAACCTATCTTGTAGGCTTGTTCTAAGGATTTAAAGGATACAACTTAAAGCACTTAGAACAGTGCCTATCACATTATAGCTGCCCAGGAAAATCTAACTTGTATTCTAAACTGTTACTATTTGCTACCCATGAAAAGTCTGCATATATCAAAAGATCTTGTCTACCAATGACACTACATGTATTCAGTAATATTTAATTTGGTTCCTCCTATTTTATTAATCAAAGACATTTATCACTGCTGTCAGAGCTGATTCAGCAGGAGATGCAGTGTGTCCACAATGAGTTGACACAACTCCAGCCAAAGGAACGGGCATTTAACATTTTCACCAGTGTGTTAGGAGTCTGAGCCAAAGTTCAACACTTGTTGAAATAGTGACAACATCTACTTTACATCTGATACGGAATTCTAACATTAGATTTTTCTCCCTATAAACCCTTTAATATTTTAATTATTCCTTCTTCCATTCCGCATTTTCCACCACTGCCCAAGCCAGACCTTGCCGAGAATTCTGCTCTGAGGCAATGTTGCAAGTTTAAGGAGACCATCACCACACTGGACATTCGTCATCACATCAGCCACCTCTGGAGCAGGGGGAGCAGGGGGAGCAGGGGTGGGAAGGAAGAGACCATCCGGTGAACTTGTAATATACAGCTTACTTTAAAATAGCCCTGTTAGGAAGCCAATTCAAGCAAGCTGAGCTATTAATCCCACTGAAATTTATAGCCGTGGGGACACAGGGGAGACCAAGCCATGGGCAGCATCCCATGAAGTCTTTGAGAGAGAGAAATATGCTCCTTTTACATATTAGATGCTGGGATGATCTAATTGCCAAATCCATCAATGCCCTTCTGGGGCTGTTGGGATGTGATCCGAGGGACTCTGCAGAGTGGTTTATAGCTCCGTAACAACTTTCATCCTTTTAACGGCCTTGCTAAAAACAGAGTCCCTGTCTTCCTTAGGAGGTACCGATAGCCAGCATCAGAACGCAGTGCTATCAGAAACTCAAGGTAGCCCTGGACGGGTGGCTTAGTAGGTTGGAGCATCGTCCCATACACCATAACATTGTGGTTTGATGCCAATTAGAGCACATACCGAGGTTGCTGGTTCAATCCCCAGTAAGGGCACATGTGAGAAGCAACTGATCAACGTTTCTCTCTCTCTCTCTTCTCTCTCTCTCTTTCTCTCTGTCTCTCTCTTTCTCTCTCTGTGTTTCTCTTTCTCTCTTTCCCTCTCCCATCCCTTCTTCCCTCTCTAAAATCAATAAAAATATATCCTTGGGTGAAGATTACAAAAAAAAAAAAAATCAAGGCAAATGATCCCATTTCCCCAAGTGACTTTACTGATTTATCTTCTTGCATGTTTTCAAAGGATTAATATAGGAAATTCATGTATAATATGCTACATACGTGCCTTTATCTTCTATTCCTAGAGGTTAAATTTTCATTCTCTTGCATTCTCTAGGGTTGCTGGCGCCTGTAAGATACCCGAGCCTGGCACTTTCAATCGCTGGAGGCAGGTAGGACTCAAATCTAAGTGAGAGACAAGAGGTAAAATAAATTTGCAGATTTATTCCATGAACTTCAGATAATATGTTTTGAATTCTTGTCTAATACTAAGCACTGTGAATTACATTTGAGCACTCACAACAGACGTAAAGATGAAAGAACTGGAACTGTACGTGGTAAATACCTTAGGTAAAGCAGTATCAGGAATAAGAGGCAGACTGTGGAGTTAAACTCAGAGAGTCTGAACTCAGAGTTTTAGTTCTGAACTGTATGCTGTACCACCTTCTGCTGTGCTGTGCTGCCTGCCTGCTTTTTTCCCCTTTTCCCATGCCCCATTCTCTGGACCTATGGCAGTGACCTTCAATGTCTCTCTGACTCGTTCTTAGCAGCTTCGTCCCTGATAATTTCTTGTTTGACTCTGGACACCTGATTCCTCCTTCCCCAGAGTGCAGAACTCTAGCTTCCTACAAACAGATGAAAGCTTACGACCTGTGACCCGTGACCTGTACTGAAGTCCTGCCTGAGGATACAACCCCCAACAATCCTATTGTGAAAGGCACAGTACAGAATAGAATTCATTATTCCACATTCAGATGGGCCATATTCTCCATCTTTTTGTCTTCTTCGGCATTTGAGTGTCTTTTACTACTATACCTTTCTGTTCCATATTTTATCATATTTCACTGAACTATAGAACAGATAAGAGAGGACTTTGAAAAGTACCAAACAAAAATATGCATCTTTAGATCCTACATGGGACTGTTATTTAGCCACCTTCTTATGAGTCTCAATATTTTGTTAGTAAAATAGCAATGATAATACATGCCTAATAACATTGTTAAATGGATCAAGTAAGAAAACATTGATAAAGCAGAGAGTATAGTAAGAGGAACATAGTAGGTCCTCAGTAGCTCCTAGCTATTTAAAACAATGTTGTCCTTCTTTACAAAGGATTATTTTATTGAATAAGTTCTGAATGCTTCTCAACTTCAAGGCACTCCATTTCTTTTCTACGGTAAAATCTTACTCTGATGCTTGGCCCGTAGCAAGTGCTCCATATGTGGCGATGAAACTGAATTTCTGAGAGTTGTTAAGACTTAAAAATGAATTCATGGAAATTATTTCTCATCTCAAAATTCTTGCTCTGATCTAAGATTAATTCATCGGAAGTTGCAGAGGGAAGAAGGGAGGGGCGAAGTGGGTTACAAGTAGAAAAAGAAGGGATAAAAAAAGGTAATCTGCGAGATATTTATCTAAGCAGCCTGGCGGTGAGAGTGGCAGCCGGGGATGGTCTCCCGGGATGGGAGGGAAGATGAATGGTTCCCGGGGAAACCCGGTGCTGCTCCTAAAAAGGAGCCTGCTGGGGCCAGAGCTGGCCTTCTTGACCCCACATTAATGTAGGAGGAAGGACAGGAGGGAATCATGAAAGGAATGCGCACTCTCACACTCCAGCAGCAATTCCCCTGGAAATACCGGATCTGCTAAGGCAGCGGGTGCAAGTATACGCAGTGGGTGGAAAAGCACTTGAAATGGGACTTTGCCGCTGCAGCTCTGTGACCTGAGGGGCATGACTCGGCTCTCTGGTTCTTCATGCTTTTTTGAAATGAGGAAAATAACATCTGCCAAACAGGACTTCTCTGGCAGTTAAATAATGCAAAACTGCACTAATGCTGTTCCCCAGTTTATAGATCTAGGCCAGCGAATGTAACCTGCTATGCATGGCAGATACGTATTTTAGGCTGAATGGGAAGAACGGGGTGTGTGCGTGTGTGTGTGTGCGTGTGTGTGTGTGTTATTTTTTTTTTCAGATGTTTCCCTGTTCATTTTTATTGAAGAGCAACCCTTAATTGAAGTGCTGGCACCAGTGTGTTTACTAGGGGACCCTGAGCTCTGGGCCACATTTCATGGAACCAGAACCAGGAGTGGGTACTTGATTTTAGTTAAATGACGTAGACTTGTCTCTCCCGGAATTTAGTCTAGGCGCAAAG
Organism: Corynorhinus townsendii; assembly: GCA_026230045.1. Lineage (NCBI taxonomy): Eukaryota > Metazoa > Chordata > Mammalia > Chiroptera > Vespertilionidae > Corynorhinus > Corynorhinus townsendii. Next base: position 10,958,371 of record JAPDVU010000011.1, on the reverse strand, counting down.
CTTCATGTGCATGATGTGTGTGTGTGTGTGTGTGTGTGTGTGTGTGTGTGTGTGTGTGTGTTAGAGAGAGAGAGAATGAATGTGTAGTATCCCATGTGTACTTTTTTTCTAGGACCGTATTCTTAATAAATACTTTCACAAGAATCTCAATTTCATGCTCCCCTTCTAGAAAAATCACTCAGAATCAGTGGACATGGAAATTACTAGCCAACGATAGACCAGCTCTAAGGCAGATGTAGGTGTCTTAACATCTCATGGCAAAGGCCATTTAATTAAAAAAACAAAACTGAGTGGTCTACAGAGTCTGACAAACTTGTATAGATCTACTTAGCACCTACTCTTTGACCTTGGAAAGTTATTTACCCTCATGTGCCTCAGTTGCCTTATCTGTAATATCTATCTCCCAGGACTTTTTGGAGAAATGAAATGTGATGTGGGGAATCTTCCCAGATGTTCTGGTCTATCTTACACATTTACTAAGTAGTGTTTCTATTTGGTGTTTCTATTTTTATCACTACTACTATTGTTTTCTCTGCAGATTATTTAGGGTTTTTTTGTTGTTGTTGTTGTACTTTTTCTCATTAACAACTGTGTCCTCCTAACTTACAGTTAAACCAGTTAGAGAGTACTCTCAAAGTCCGTAGTTAAAGTGAAAACACTATTGTAAATACAATTGGAAGAGACTGGTTGCCATGGTGATGTTTTTTGCCCAAGTAATGGAGAGGTAAGTTAAATGGCAAGGGATGCTGTAAAAATAGTTGTCTGTATTTTTAACTGCACTGAGTGTGATGGATTGAAGAAAAATCTCAAATTGTAGTCAGACGGCTGTTGCTTTTTTTTTTTTGGTTTTATTTTTTGGTGTTTTTTTACAGAAAAAGTGTTTTTACTCCAGTGCTGCTGTGACCCACAGTCATATGTATCTGTTACTGGTGAATGTTCCTGCAGAAAGGAAGTGGCATCACATGACGGCTTTATAGTCCGATATCTGATATGTGCAATTTTCTGTTCTCAAAATTGTGTCCATGTTCACCAGCCGAGGACTCAACTTCTCACATGTGAAATGTAGATAATAATATGTAAAGACATGCTTGTTTAAGTACTGCATAAGCTAATTCATGTAAGGTAATTAACGGAGAGCCTCACAGTTAGTGAACAATAAAATGTGTTCATTATCATCATCAAATTGGCATCAGCGTGGATGCCATTATCATCATGATCATATCCTCGCTATTTTAGAACAGTAGAGTCTGTGCTGTCCCGAGGGATCATTTAGCTAAGTTCTACCATCTCATAAAGATCATTTGCTACATATCAGAAAATGGGGTGACTCTGGTGACATCTATGAAAATTGGGTAGCCTCTGGGGACTCATGAGCTAAATGTCCCCTTACATCCACAAGTTTGATAAAGGTAAGAGGTATGCATGTTTTGTTTACTGTTGAGTCTAATAAGCAGGGCAAAATGCTTGTCTGGTGCCTGGCACTGAATAGGTATTCAACCAGTTCTTATCCAGGGAATGCATTGCATACTGGATAGATTGGTAACTGAACTCTTGAGTAAATGAATTGAAAAGCAGAAATAGGGCTTCGGGTGCTATGCAGCATGACACAGGGACCTGGCCTAGTCTAGGATGGCATCGAGGGGTGTTTCCCTAAACACAGATGGTTAATTATCATCCATTGGGAGGCCCTGGGTCACTTCTGCCCCTGCAATGGCTGTTGTCTCAAGAACAGGCAGGTGTAACATGGTACCCTCTTTGACCAGCTCATACCATGTTATCACCCAGGCCTTATAAATATAACATGTTTCTCTAGCTCACTGATAATCGCAAAGTAAATGACTTAATCCCAGGGGTGGGGAACATGCAGCCCACAGGCTGCATAAGGTCCAAGAAATCATTTGATCTGGCCCTGCCGAGGCATTAGGAGTGAGTTAATTAAATATTTGACCAACTACAGCAGGCTGATTTTTATGTTGATGATTTTGTATGGCCCACGAATGATGTTAGCAATTCCAAATGGCCCTTGGCAGAAAAAAGGTCCCCCACCCCCTGGATTAGAGGAATTTAAATGGCGATCAAGTAACCCTCCTGTTAACTCAGGGCAAATGAAGCACACACATTCTCACTAGTTTTTTGCAGATGTCACTGGTCCCTTCCTGCAAGCACCATCCGAGAAAATGCATATTGCGATTTACCAGGAATCTTCCTCCCATTTATTGTGCCCTGGCTGAGCACAGTGGCCCCTGGTATACTGTGCAGCCTCACTGGGCCCCAGGAAGGGAAGTCAAGAACTCTGACTCCAATACTAGATTGCCAAGTTCCTAAGTCTGTCCATAGCTTTTCTTTCCTTCGGCACTGAATTTCCCTTGCATCTTGGCCAAAGATTTCTGTCCTGGCCAAACCTGGATTCTGACCAAATGTTTCATGATTATCTCTCCATTACCTGCTAGCGAGCACATGACATTGATCTCAGGTGGAGAAACTGTGGTTTACTGGATCCCCAATCTATGCATAAGCACATTTTAGCTTATCTTTGTCTATCGTTTCTAGGACTTGGCAAGTAAATAAATGTTTCATTGTTAAGAGCCATGTGCCAGATACGATGGTAAGTACTTTTATGGCCTTTACCTGAGTGAGTCATCCCAGCCACAAGACAATTTTTCAATGCTCATTTTGCAAATGAGAACATATTATTGGAGAAAATAAGTCATTTGCTTGAGTAAACATGAGGATTTGTTATCAGTGCAATAGAGATACAAGTTTTATCTCCTTTAGTATCATTCTACATAGACTCGAGTTGATGATAGTAAGGCACCAAGTTCATGGAACTGAATAATGGTGAAATCAGGTTACAAACCAAAACTTACTTTTTTTTAGTTCAATTCTGGAGTTATCTTCATTGAGGCCTAATGTCACAAAGAAGTAAGAGGGTTAGAAAAATGACTGCCTCGTTAGGACCATGACTTCTGGAGTGATCTGAAGGCGGTCCAGTTCTAGCTCTGCCTCATGGTAGCCTTGTAAACTTGAGCAAGTATATGCTAGGATTAGTGTATAAATTGTACTTAACAACCAGTTTACTTTATTTTTTTTTTGATGTTTGAAACAATCTTTTTTATTTAATCTTTATTGTTCAGCTTATTACAGTTGTTCCTCTTTTTTTCCCCAATCTCCCCTCCATCCAGTTCCCATCCCACCCCATGCCCTTATCCCCCACCACATTGTCCTCATCCATAGGTGTATGATTTTTGTCCAGTCTCTTCCCACACCCCCACACCCCTTTCCCCCTGGATTGTCAGTCCACTCCTTTTCTATGCCCTGATTCTGTTATATTCACCAGATTATTCAGTTCATCAGATTTTTTTATTCACTTGATTTTTAGATTCACTTGTTGATAGATATGTATTTGTTGTTCATAATTTTTATCTTTACCTTTTTCTTCCTCTTCCTCTTCTTCAAGAATACTTTTCAGCATTTCGTATAATACTGGTTTAGCGGTGATGAACTCCTTCTGCTTTTTCTTATCTGTGAAGCTCTTTATCTGACCTTCAATTCTGAATGATAGCTTTGCTGGGTAGAGTAATCTTGGTTGTAGGTTCTTGCTATTCATCATTTTGAATATTTCTTGCCACTCCCATCTGGCCTGTATAGTTTCTGTTGAGAAATCATTGGGGCTCCCTTTTAGGTAACTAACTGTTTTTCTCTTGCTGCTTTTAATATTCTCTCTCTGTCTTTTGCTCTTGGCATTTTAATTATGATGTGTCTTGGTGTGGTGCTCTTTGGATTCTGTTTGTTTGGGGTTCTGTGTGCTTCCTGGACTTGTAAGTCTATTTCTGTCATCAGGTGGGAGAAGTTTTCTGTCATTATTTCTTCAAATGGGTTTTCTGTATCTTGCTCACTCTCTTCTTCTGGCACCCCCATAATTCAGATGTTGGTATGCTTGAAGTTTTCCCAGAGGCTCCTTACACTATCTTCATATTTTTGGATTCTTTTTCCTTTTTGCTTTTCCTGTGGGGCGTGCTTTTTTTTTGTGGGGGGGGGGTGGTTCTTTGTATTTCAAATCTTTGACTTGATTCTTGCAATCCTTTAGTCTACTGTTGGATCTCTGTATATTATTTTTTATTTCAGTCAGTATATGCTTAATTTCTAGTTGGTCCTTTTTCATATCCTCTAGGGTCTCACTAAATTTATCAGCCTTTTCTAAAAAATTCTTGAAAAACCTTATAACTGTGGTTTTGAACTCTATATCCAGTAGTTTGCTTACCTCCCTTTCTTTCATTCATGATCTGTTTCTTGGTCTCTGCATTTTGGCTACTTCCCTGTGTTGATAGAATGGCTTTGTGTGCTAGGTGTCCTATAGGCCCCAGTGGCTCAGCCTCCCCAGTTACCTGAGGTGAACACTCTTAGTGTACCCCTTTGTGAACTGTATGCACAGTCTTGTTGTAGTTAAGCCTTGATTGTTGTTGGTATCACTGGGAGGCATTGACCTCTAGGCCAAGTGGCTGTGAGGATCAGCTGTGTCTACAATGGGAGAACTTCTGTGCTGGAGACACCATTATGGGGCAAGACTTGCTTCAGTGGGGCTTTGGTGCGCACTGAGTCTGCCCCCTGAGTGTGTCTCTTACAGATCTGAGGAGTTGTAATCTGGATGATCCCACTCTGACCCCTGGGTACACTGGCTCTTGGATCTCCAAGGAGGTACTTATTTAGCCTCTGCCTGAGGCCACCCAGCAGGAGCTATGGAGAGATCTGCAAATTCCTCTTCTTTGTTTGGGTTTTGGAGGTGCCCAGATGAGGCCTGGCTATGAAGCAATGCAAGCTTCTGTGGGGCCTTGGGCCTTCCTTTGTATGTTCTGGGTCTTTCTGACTCAGCTGCAGTTTGTTATGTAAGTTTAGGTTTCAAAGGACCAGACCATTCATATGCAAAAGCCTCTGCACACAGCTTGAATGGGGCGGAGTCTCAGGGCAGAGAAAACAGCAATGGCTTCCCATCAGCCCTGCCCTAAGAGGCCCCTGGGTCTCAGTGTCCCTTCGCAGTCACTACAAGCTCCTCTGAGAGAAAGCCACCCTCGAGTTTCGCCTGCTGCCAAACAGTCCAGTTTCTCCCCTTATGAGTCTGCGTACCCAGAGTCTCGCCCAGGACTGGAGTTCAGAGCAGTCGGGAGCTTGTGTCTCCCTGGGGATTAAAAAAGCCAGCTGCGTACTCAGTTGCCAGCCCTCTCAGCACGTGCCTCTGTACCTCTGGACTTTACTTCCGCAGCTCCTCTGAGTTTCAGTGTGCTTTTCTCTTTCCTTCTAGTTGTAGAATTTCCACTCAGCCAGCCTTCCTGTGGTTCTGGATGATGTCCGTTTTGTCTTTTAGTTGTAGTTTTGAAGTGGTTGTGTGAGGCAGCAAGTTCAGGTGTTTACCTATGCCACCATCTTGGTTTCTCCAGTTTACTTTAAATGATGGTTAGGCATGCGAGGTGCTTAGCATTGTGCCTAACATGTAGTTTGTGCTCAATGAATTCTATTTATTATTACTCATAATAATATAATTCAGTTTTGACTGAGCTGCAAATGATTATGAACAAAGTGCTAATGTAATGTAAGAGGCATTGATGGCTGCAACAAAAAGGAAATCTCTGTTTCTCTGGCTGGTGGACAACAGCCCACCATGTGCTGGCTGTGGCGGGAGAGCTTGCTGGCCTAATGGAAGATTAACCCCTGTCGAGGGTTTGGAAGCTGATTAACTGAGCTCATCATTTTACCTAAGGAAGTCATTCCCTCTGCCCATGCTTCCTGCACTTTTGAATGATACTCATGCAGCATTTAACTGGTGTGGGCATTAGAATGCATTAAGTTCAAAATGGCCTTTTTCTATGGGATATGTATAATCCATCTGGAAATGTTTATTTTCATATTCTAAGCCAATCTAGTTACCTGATAATCAGAATAATGAGTGACCCCTGTTGATGGGATTCTACCATCTGAGTAATTCTGCATATTTATTCTATAGTTTTAAATATTTATAACAACTATTCTATCCTAAACCCTTCTACGTGCATTTTAAAAGAGCAATATAGACCAAGACAGGCAGATGTTTATATGATAGGCCAGCCTCATTATCTTTACTGACTTACATGCACATAGTCTATACACACACTGTCATCCATATGTACAAACACGCTCTCACACATACTTGCCTTACTGCACTTTTTAATTACAGAAGAATGTTTTGTGCTTGGGAAAAACACAGCCACACATTAAATTTAGGAATAGTCTCATTTTTATCCTGTGGCTCTTGAAAACTTAAAAATCTCCATGGATGAACCTGGAGAATATCATGCTATGTGAAATAAGTTAGACAAAGTTAAGAGCTATATGATTTCAATCATATGCGGGATCTAAAACTGAAAGCTACAAATGAACAAACAAACAAACAGACAAAAGCTTGTAGACAGAGGAGGAAGCGAGTGAGGGTAGTAAAGGGTAAAGGGGTCTCATATGCTAGTATATGGTGAAGGAAGAATTTGACTTTAGGTGCTGGGCACACAATGCAAAATGAATATCATGAGTCATAGAAATGTACTTTAAATCTATATGATCTTATTAATCAATATCACCCCAATAAATTTAATAAAAAACAAAGTCTCCAATGATTTAGGATTAATACTGGTTTTGATACTTCCAAAGGTAGTATTAAAAATTACAAGAACTAATACTGAAATGCATATAGAATTTTGGACTTGCCAAAAGTGTATTCACTAACTGTACCTTAAATCAGGTTAAAGAATTCAAATTTAGAAAGTTAAACAGGATAAATAATTCAATAGGGATGATGATGTCATGCTTGTACAGTATTTTCTCTCCATGTCCCATATGTCTCCAAAACAACGCCAAGAAAGAGACAGGCTGGGCTATTATCTTTAGCTTAGAAATAAAGAGCCAGGGCTCAGATAATTTAAATAGGATAGACTCTCCCCTTTTTCTTTTACTCCAACTGCAATATATTTTTCAAGTCCTTTGATCCTCCCACCCCAAATTATAAGAGAACAAATTGGGTACTAAAGACAGAGGGTATTATTTACAAAATTAGTCATGAAGTGACCAAATGCCAAGCAACATTCTCATTTGGTCCTCCCAACACTTGCCAATTAAATTCCTAATACCTGACATCCCCCATATAGATGATTTCAATTCAGTTGACAGATCCATAGCTTTGTAGAACCTTTGTATTCAACACGGGTTGCTGAAACTTACATTCAGTCCACCATCTCATGTTAAACCACAATGGATCACATTCTCAGGAACTGATGTTGGTTTTACCGTGAAATCTAACTTCAGGCTCTTGATGTGTTTCCCATGTTACCACTGCCTCTCTGTAAAGCTGCTTGTCTCAGCCTTACATGAGTTGATAGCTGGTTTCCACAGTTAAGGAACTTAAATAAGATGACATTAAAATAATTCAGAAGAGCAAATTTTTATTCCATCTTGGTCTATTATGGCGAGAGAAGATTTGGACTGTGGTGCTAACCAGTACTGAGATGTTCTAGGAATGCTTGCTGTGAATGGGAATGGCAGGGTATTGTCCTGCTATGTATAGTGCTGCTTTGCAGGGGAAGGTAACCCTCAGGGTGTGGTCAACTTTCAGTCTCCATGCTTTGTAATGTTGAGTTTGCCTTCATTAAAATTTCCAAAGTTTCTTTTTTGTATCTTTCTGTAATGGTTAGTCACACATAAGTGAATAACACAACAAATACACAAAAATAAAGGCTTAGCTAAAATACTAAAATGGCGGGTTTTGTAAATATTGTTTTCTCTTGAACTCCCTGTGAGCCTGACCTGGGCAATGCATGCAGTGTGAAGCTAAATCTGCACTGCTACTGTATTAACCAGCACCTGAAAGACATAAAAATTCTATCAGGAGCAGAGCAGCAATGTTAAATTGGAAAGAGGATTAAGACCTAACATCTTATGTAAAAAGAATGACTTTGGAATGACTATACATTGCATTGATATTTAATATTTCACAGATGTATGCCTTTTATTTTTATGTGCTATTACTTGAACAGGGGGATTTGATGGAATTTCTCTGTCATTGTGTGCAGTTTGTTTTTTAAAATTCATGTTACAATGAATTTCTCAGGTCAAGTCAGTGATAGCAAGAAAAAAATGACTGATACAAATATTTCCTGCCCTAACCGGTTTGGCTCAGTGGATAGAGCATCGGCCTATGGACTGAGGGGTTCTTGGTTCAATTCCGGTCAAGGGCATGTACCTTGGTTGCGGGCACTTCTCCAGTAGGGGGTGTACAGGAAGGCAACTGATCAGTGTTTCTCTCTCATTGATGTTTCTAACTCTCTTTCCTTCTCTCTTCCTCTCCATAAAAAAATAATGCTACTACTAATAATAAAATATATTTTCAAAATATGTATCTTTTCTAATCTATTAGAGTCAAAGTTGTCTCTATCAGTTACTCTATGGCCTCATGGTTGTTCATTAAATAAATTTTAATACAAAATATGTATGACTGGTGGGATGTATAGATGCATGAACAGATGAGACAGATATTATTATCTTACTCTTAAACATATGTATGTCTGTCTATATGCATTTATATTTTACTCAAAGCAAATGCCTAAAAATGTTGAAATGTTTATATATACGTACTAGAGGCCCGATGCACGAAAATTTGTGCAAGAGTAGACCTTCCTTCCCCTGGCTGCTGGCATCGGCTTTCGCTCTGGCTCTGCTGGCAGGAACCCAAGACCTGGACGGCTTCCCTCTGGCCCCGGCTTGTCCAGAAGGATGTCTGGTCTAATTGGCATATTACCCTTTTATTATTACAGGTTATCTATCACCTATCTATCCATCCATCTCTTCATAGTAAATATATTTGGGAGGTAGGCTTATGGTTATTGATTTCTCCTTATATTATTTTACTATATATATATATATATATATATATATTTAGATTGTATAATTTTTGATTGTATAATTATTCATTTCTCCTTATATTATTTTACTATATATGTATAATTTATATATGTATATATAATTTATATATGTATATAATTTATATATATGTATATATATGTATAATTTTGATTGTATAATTACTGATTTCTCCTTATATTATTTTACTATATATATATATATATTTAGATTGTATAATTAATTATTTTTAACTATAGAGTGAAGAATTACACATAGTTTTTTTTAAATATGATTTTTAAAGTTGATTTCAGAGAGAGGTATGCAGAGGGAGAGATAGAAACATCGGTGATGAGAATCATCAGTTGGCTGCCTCCTGCACGTCCCCTACTGGCAATCCAGTCTCAAACCAGGAATCAAACCATGACCTCTTGGCTCATGGGTTGATGCTCAGCCCCCCTGAGCCACACTGGTCAGGCCACACTTCCTTTTTATGTAATATCATCTGATGTCTAATTTTTCCCAGAAGTCCTTGGATACTATGGAATTTGACTCTGAATATTGCTTATGATGCCAGACTTTTAGTCCTCTTCCTTTTGAATGACTCTCAGTCATTTGCCTAAGTCCAATACCAGTTGAGCAACCTTTATTTTGTCCCGCCTACTACTTGTAATGGTGGGAAGGTGTTAGAGACTGAGTTATGCCCCTCCCCTCAAAAATTTAGATGGTAAAGTTCTAATACCCAGTATGTTAGAGTGTGACTGTATTTGGAGATCGGACCTTTAAAGAGGTAATTAAGGTAAAATGAGGTCATAAGGTGGGCCCTAATCCAACATGACTGGTGACCTTAAAAGAGGAGGGAATGAGAACACAGATGCATACACCCAGGTGACAACCATGTAGGGGCACCGTAAGAAGGTGTCCATCTCCAAGTCAAGGAGAGAAGCCTTAGAAGAAACCAAAGCTGCCCACACTGTGATCTCCAGCTTCTAGTCACCATAAATTTCTGTTGTGTAAGCCACCCAGTCTGTGGTATTTCGCCATGGCAACCATAGCACACTAATACAGAGGTTAGTCACATTTTCATTACTCCATCCATTAAAAAAGAAAAGGGCCTTGAGGGTATTACAAACTGCCAAATGTAATTTAAATTATATTTTTAAAAAACAGGTTTTCTGCTTATCACCTGAATGCCATTTAGACAATATATTTAAGGAAGCACACGTGTTGTAAGTATTGAATTGGATATTATGAATTGGATCTTGTTCAATCTTCTTTACTTGAATGATTCACAATATCCAATTTTATTATGTGATATACTTTTGTTTCAGTGAATTAGTCAGATACAAGCAAATGACCTTTTTTCCCCCTTTTTCTAGCACTGAACTCTATAACAACTGCTATGTGTTTTATAAATGAACAGGTTTTCTATGAAAGGAAAAGAAGCACTATTTCCTGTATACCTGTGTATTCAATTCTAAGTGCCATAGTTGTTACATTATATTATTCACTTTTTACTACATTTGACACTGTAATGTTCAGTGTGCCCATTTACCAAGTGAGAAAACTGAGATGAGATGTGTTCTTAAGTCCCCCATGGTCAAATGACTAGTATGTGAAAGCACTAAGAGGTATACCCAGGGCCTGCCTGCCTTGGTGAGCCCTCGCTCCCTTCTGCACATCATCCAGGACAGTATCATCATTTTGGAGGAGGCTGTTGTTCTTTCTCCAGGTCCAGGTGAATATGCTCAGAAGTTTTTACTAGTTCACTTTGTTTGTTTATGCTAAGAATGATCAAAACTTTGTTTTAATGAGTGCTTTTGTCAAATGTTATGACCTTAATTAATATAATATTTGCATACACAAAAAAACACCCATATCTTCATATTTTGAAAATTTTGGTTTTTGTAAACTCATGGAAAACTTTGATAGATGGACATTACACAGACAAACTATGCCAATATATCTACTGTTGCTCTTAATAAACCTGGAGAGGATAGAGTAGTAGGCACAGCCATTTCCTACAGTTGAATTGTGAAACTGTAAGACATTAAACGAAAGTTAAAATGAGTTTTCTGTTCATAGTGTGATGCTCGTAATAAACGTTGCATTACCTGGGCTGAGAGATAGACACTTTGAGTGAATGCTTTGTTGGGGAAATACATGTATTGTGCTCAAGCTGAATCAGATTTAGCTTTCATTTAACAGATGGACAAGCTCTTTCATAATGTTAATGCTTACTCTGAATTCTCATTGAGGGATGTCATTTTGAGTCTTCTCTGACTCTCTGAAGAATGCCTAGGCCCAAGCTTTGTATGTGTCTGACTGCAAGGAGGGAAGCAGATTGCAGAACTTAATTAAATCGTGTTTTTAAGGAAGAAGATAAACTCATAGGCAATGCACAAAGTTTTCAGACTGCAAAATCACCTACCACAGAAATAGCATCCTCACAAAGTCTGTGGGCAAACGGAAAGACCTACATATCGTTATCATAAACGAGGTCACTGGGATAAACATGAATGCTCCTAAGTATCATGAGAAGCACTCAGTTATTCTTGATGTCACATTAATTGGAAAGGGCTGAAGAGAGTTAGCAGTGTATGTAGTAAGACACAAACTCCTAAAACACTACAACAGTCACCCAGTCAATCAACACATATTCCCTTGGAATACCATAAAATTATTTTCGTTGCTACTTCATAACTGTAATTTTGCTACTGTTATGAATCGTAATGTAAATAACTGTGTTTTCTGATGGTCTTAGGCTCTACAGCAGAGGTTCTCAACCTGTGGGTCATGACCCACAGGTTGAGAACCACTAGTAGGGTCGCCTAAGACCATCGGAAAACACAGATATTTACATTACGATTCATAACAGTAGCAAAATTACAGTTATGAAGTAGCAACGAAAATAATTTTATGGTTGGGGGTCACCACAACATGAGAAACTATACTAAAGGGTTGCGGCATTAAAAAGGTTGAGAACCACTGCCTTAGATCATGATAAAAATTATTTCTGTTAGGGCACTAGAGGTCCATTGCTAGGTGTGGACATTGTAATGGCCATTTCCCATGCACAAAATGCCATCATAGATGTTCCATCAACTGTGACTCAATGAATGAGTCTTCACTTTTTTTCAAGGGGAAGTAAATGAAAATGAAGTTATCACTGGCTTGTAATTAAAGAGTTTGTACCAATCCCAAATGTTCCAATAACTAACTGATGATTTTTTGGCATAGTGCTGAAATTCATGTGTTAAACTTATTTTCTTATCTATAAATTTTTTCCACTCAAAACATTACTTTCCTGAGGGAAAAAAATATTATAAGACTAGAGGCCCAGTGCATGAAATTTGTGCAAGGAGGGGTGTGTCCCTCAGCCCAGCCTGCACCCACTCCAATCTGGGACTCCTCGAGGGATGTCCAGGTAGGATCGAGCCTAAAGGGGCAGTTGGACATCCCTCTCACAATCCAGGACTGCTGGCCCCCAACTGCTCGCCTGCCTGCCTTCCTGATTGCCCCTAACCACTTCTGCCTGCCAACCTGATCACCCCCTAATCACTCCCCTGCCAGCCTGATTGATGCCTAACTGCTCCCCTGCCAGCTTGTTTGCCCCCATCTTCCCTCCTCTGATGGCCTGGTCACCCCTAACTGCCCTTCTCTGCAAGCTTGATTGCCCCCAACTGCCCTTCCTTTCATGCCTGGTCCCTGCTAACTGCCCTCCCCTGCTGGCCTGATCGCCCACAACTGCCCTCCCTTGCAGACATGGTCCCTCCCAACTGCCCTCCCCTGCTGGCCATCTTGTGGCAGCCATCATGTGTCCACATAGGGGCAGTCATCTTTGACCACATGGGGGCATACATCTTGTGTGTTGGAGTGATGGTCAATTTCCATATTATTCTTTTTATTAGATAGGATTACATAGGACAGAGGCCTGGTGCGTGGGTGGGGGCCAGCTGGTTTGCCCTGAAAGGTGTCCCAGATCAGGGTGGGGATTCCCTTGGGGTGTGGGGCGGCCAGGGTGAGGAGCCTGTGGTGATTTTCAGGCTGGCCATGCCCCCAGCAACCCAAGCAGAGGCCCTAGTGTCTGTGATTTATTTATCTTCTATAATTGAAACTTTGTAGCCTGGGTGAGGAGCCTGTGGTGATTTTCAGGCTGGCCATGCCCCCAGCAACCCAAGCGGAGGCCCTGGTGTCTGTGATTTATTTATCTTTTATAATTGAAACTTTGTAGCCTTGAGTGGAGCCAAGCCTCCTGCTTGCTCTGTGGCCACAGCCATTTTTGTTGGGATTTATTTATCTTCTATAGTTGAAACTTTGTAGCCTTGAGTGGCGTTCAGGGCCAGCCAGGGCAGGTAGAAAGCTTGGCTTCCTCCATTGCCAGGGAAACCCAAGTCTCCTGCTCTCTCAGTGGCCACAGCCATCTTGGTTGGGTTAATTTGCATACTCGTTTCTGATTGGCTGGTGGGCATGGCTTGTGGGTGTAGCAGAGGTATGGCCAATTTCCATATTACTCTTTTATTAGATAGGATGAGTCTGTGAAATCAGGTCCATTTGGAGACCCATAGGAGTCATTAATACATTAAAGGTTCTCCAAATCCTGATGGTAAAGACTATGGTACATGTTAAGTAAACTTTTTCAACACTTACTTGACAAAGACATCCATTTTTATCTACCTTTTCTTATACCTGTTAATGGTCCATTAAATGCATTACTGTCAAAGAGGAACTATTTGCCAGGCCTCTTTCCAGGTGAAGTCATTTCGAGATCCTCTCTCTCTCACTGACTCAGTGTGCTACAGACTCCATCTAGATGCTCTGTAAGTGACAGAAATTATTTCCTCCCTAATCTTCACTGGTGAGTATTCCTAATATCTCTGAGAGTGGTTGGAGTTTTAGAAATTGAGTCCCATCTTTTGGAAAACCCAGGCCAAAAATAAATAAAATGTTTAAGGAGGATCATAGAATAAAATGTATGATGCAAAAATAATAGAATTCTTAGATGACCATGAAATCCAGATGGCCTCTGATTTGGACATGAGTTTTTAGATACAACACACAAAAAAAATGAAAGAAGTAATTGATGAGTTGGATTTCATTATTTCTTTTAATTCTGTTTTAGCTATTGTGAATATTGGTGTTATGAATATGCGTGTACAAATATCTCTTAAAGATCCTGCTTTCACTTCTTTTGGGCGTACATCCATGCTGTGAACTGAATGTTTGTGTCCCTCCAAAATTCATAGGTAGAAATCTTAATGTCCAATGTGATTATATTAGTAGGTGATCCTTTTGGGAGGTAACTGGGTTATGAAGCAGAGTCCTCAGGAATGAGATTAATGTTTTTATAAAAGAGGCCCCCAAAGAAATCCATCCCATGCCCTCCCATCATGTCCAAATGTCTTTTTGTCCCCATTATGTTTATAATAAGAAGGGAACCATGTTAATTCTCACTGGCTTTTTCTGGGCTTTTAACAGCTGGTTACGACAAGCTACAATTACCAACTAGAAATTACCTCTCAGTTAAGAGTGGTAGACATGGGAAGCAGCTCTTTCAGTGTGTGTGTGTGTGTGTGTGTGTGTGTGTGTGTGTGATGACTTACTACCTCATGCTTTGATTCCTTGTTCACTGTTTCAGCTCAGTTGTGTTTACATGATTGCATGTTGCGTAATCACTTCCACCAGTAGACATAAAAAGTGAGGAATGCTTGCTTGCTACAGATTGGAAAAGTTGACATTATGTGACACAGGGCAATGTATTTATGCAACCCTGTCTCAGACAGAGCCTTAAAGGCAGTTCAGAGGTGTCAACAACATTGATCTTTAGAGCAGCGCTTTCGGTTTCACCTTCTCTATGAGGAAACAGACCAGAAGGCATCAGGCCCTCCCCGGCATTCCCAGATCCTTTCACTGGAAAGCCCACCCCTTTTCCACCGCAGCCTTCTCGCAGAAGCCCACTCATGGCAGACTGTGTCTGTCCTTCGTCTTCCACACCTTCAGGCCAGAGAGGCGCTTTAGGGAAAATGAAACATGACCTCTGCTCCCATATGCAAAAAGCAGGACTCCTTTGGCAAGACGCGGCACGCATGTTTCTTTGATTATCCGTGTTTGGAAGGCATCTCCACTCTCATGTGCTCATTTTATCCTCTGAGCACCACTGGCCGTGAGCAGGTCTGGTTATGTAGCCTCACGTTATAAATGAGGCCTGGAGTTCAAATAAGTTGACTGGTTTTGTGGCAGTCTTTGGTTAGCAAACCTTTTTTTTTTTTTTTTTAACTCTCCAAGACTTCTACCGCCAAAAAGAAAAGAAAAATCCTACCTGTGAATAATGGCAATTTAGTTTTCAGGATAACTTAGACTATAGAAACAACACTTAGATACTGTAGAAACCGTCAAAAATACACAAAACATACATGCAGTAGTACAATTAAGACAGAAATAGAAACAGTTTTTACTTTTATTTGCATTTTGTTGTCATTTGCTATATTATCTTTTTAAGTGTATTTGGACAACTTAAATCCAACTGCATGTTTACCTTTAGTTGCTTGCTTTTATGTGGTAAGCGTTTCGGCATGTTGATGAATTCTTTATAAACCTCAGTTGAATGCCTGCATAATATTTTCTAATAATGAATACATGCTACTTCAGTTATTTTTTCTTGGTTATTATACAATTAATGATTTTCACTTTTTGCAAGTCCAGAGGATGTTGAAATAAATATCTTTTCATATAACCATTTCTCCTGATTTCACAGTATTATTGTATGTTATATTATAGAAGCAGGATACCCGAGCCAAAGAGAAACACTATATTGATATTATATTAGTTCAGGAAAATTGTGCATTCTATAACATTATGCATATAATTTTTAGTTTGGAAACTGAAAAGTAGACTCCAGCATGTTGGGAGAGTGCAAGAATCGATGATCCGAGGTTCTCATAGGCAGGGGGACCCCAGAGAAGTGACAATGACCTTCTCCATAACATTGAAATCTGCCAACATAGGCAGGCATCTGCCCTGTCTTGAAAAAGTGATGAGGCGGCCCAGCACAGAGCCTGGTACACACTAGGAGTATAATCTGTCTGCTTCGATTTCTTCTCTTCCCTTCCCCGTCCGCCAGCTCATACCAGACAGCACCAATGGCCTGGCCTTTCATTCTTAGCTCAGACCTCCCTTTCTCCTTCCCAAGGTGAATGCCCGCCCACTGC
This sequence comes from Corynorhinus townsendii, assembly GCA_026230045.1. Lineage (NCBI taxonomy): Eukaryota > Metazoa > Chordata > Mammalia > Chiroptera > Vespertilionidae > Corynorhinus > Corynorhinus townsendii. Next base: position 10,942,250 of record JAPDVU010000011.1, on the reverse strand, counting down.
GCCAGTGCACAATCAGCAACTGCCTTCTCTCCCTTCCGGGGAATTGCTTGGCTTGACTTTGAAATTGCCGGCAAATCTTCACTTAATGTTTGTATTTGGTTGAAAAGCCTGGGAAGACTTAGCAAGGACAAGCAAATGAATATAAAATAGAGGAGGAGAAAAGGAGCAGAATAAGAAATAAGAGTTAGCGGTGCTATTTCTTCTCTTAGATCAGAGACACAGACACACCACCCACATGTGCAGGTCAGAGACTCAGAGATTCAAAGAGGAGGATTCTGAATATCAAGGTAAAAGTTACTCAGACAAGCGCAGACAGAATGCAGATGTTTCTCATTTATGTGGCTGACATCTCGGACTTAGATAAATATATGAAATGCTGACTATCTCCATGGCAGTCTGTGTATTCAGGGCTCTGTCCATAAACACAGTCTAGAATAAGAAAGAAAAAAAAAATAGAAGAAACTATTGGTTGTCAGTTTGTCACGACTTTCACAAAAAATGACCCGTTTAATCGCTATGAAATATTGTACTAATTGCTATCCTCATTTTTAGGCAACATTATCGGGCTGGGTTAGATTAAGTAAAATGCCCCAAATTCTTACTATCATCCAAAGTGCTTTTAAGGATATTATCCATATATTAATATCCATTAAAGATATTACTTCTAGGCATATGCTTAGATAAACATATATCATGGGTCAATGGTGGGAGGTGAGAGGGGCAACTGTAATACTTTCAAACATAAAGATAAATTAAAAAACAAACACACCACATACGGAAGTTTGAATTACAGCATTATTTTTAATAACAAAAACTGAAAATGGCATTCATACACATCCATAGGATATAGATTTTAAAAAGTCTGAGGTAATTGTGGACTAGTAAAAGGACTGAAATTATATGCACCAGTATCCCCAAATTATAATATTTGCCATAAAAGCAAGATATTGAATGATTCATTCTGAATGAGGATATCATATAAAGTCTGAGCACATGAAAGACAGTTGCAATCATAGATTGTCGCAGTATAGCAGTAAACATTTGCAGGTATGGAACAGAAAAAAATCAGTGATTACTTTTGAGTAGGGACTTGGGAATAGAATCAGTGAAAATTTACAAAGGAAATTCCAATTCTACTTGAATAACCATGACGCCAATGGTGAAACTGAACAGTTTTGTTTGGTTAGGAGGTGGCACTCAGGTGTTTACTGTATCATTATTTTAAATAATTGTTGAGTGGATAAATGATTGGGAAATCAAACAAGGAAGGAATGCAAGCAGTACTTCTCAAGTAGATAATAAACAATTTGGATCTGATTACTTTTTTCCATATACAATTGTAGATGTTTGGTTCTACTTCAAATAAAATAAATCAGCATCTGTGGGGAGTAAGCCTAGTCAAAAGAAGTCCTGTATGCACCATGCACACACATACACAAAAAACATTGTCCCTGAGATGTATTCTGTGTGTGGCATACTACATTTTGAGAACCTTTGTATCTAAAAGAACATTTAATTTGCAGAAATCAAATAAAGAATAAGTATTTCCCTAAAGATCTCTTGGGTTATATATTTTATAACTTAACCCAATGGGTAAACAAAATGATTCAAAGAGAACAAGTAAAAACTCATACCATGGTTTCAATGTTAGTCTTGCCTCAAACTGGCTGTCCTGCATAGATGTTTAATCCCTTTTTGTCCCATTTCCTGCGTATAAAGAGAGTAATGGAGTAAACACTCCATAACACTTTCTTTTAATGGCATTCCCAGAAAATTTGAATTACTCAGGCCCTTTTAATATTGAAGAGTGATTATATAAGTTCTTTTGTTTTATCAAATATTCATTGAGTGCCTAGCACACACCAAACAGTATTTTAAAGCAGAATCCAACTCCTACTATACACCGGTTCTGCTGCCATAGGTGGGGTTATGTGGTGTCATTTCTTCAGTAGTCCTTCTTCTCAGTATCAAAGGAAGGATAAAGTATGTGAGAGGCCCATACATTATATAAGACACAATTCTAACAAAGTTTAGCAATAACGTTGAGGAATAAACATTTCCCTTATTTTTATAGATGTAGAATCTGAGGCTCAGTTATATTAAATAACTGTTCAGTTACAGAGCCATCAGATAGCAAAGCCAGGTGTTTGAATTGCATCCCACAAGTTCTAAACCCAGCTCTCTTTCTTTGTTGTTAGTGGTGGGATGAGCCATAATCATTGCTTCCAATCCAGTATTGATAGATCCAGCCTTTGAATATTCATAGGTCCTCTGGTACTTGCTAGGATGCTAGTTTATCACAACTAAATTGTGGTGCTCCTGGAGAATATGTCTGGTACTTCCATTGTCTAACATTCTAAATTTCCCTGAACCCTACAATTCTACATCTCATGATACTGACACGTTGGACTTTGCTTCAGCCTTGGCTAAGATCTTCCCTCTCTTTGAAGAATGAACACCTTGCCTCAGAATTCTCCACTTATCACCGGATTCTTATGCTTCAGTTGTGCATTGATACTGACAAATCCTAGTTACAACCTCAAGTTCTTCATTCAAATAAGTAAAGTACAATTCTGACCCTTGGAGATCTCAGCCTAATGAGGGAGAATAGCATGTAATTCCCAGTATACTGGGAATTAGTTACTCAATGCAGATGGTTTAATCCTCTGTCCCAGAGGGCATGCCAACACAGCCCTCAATTCTCACCACACAACACTGTTTAAAAGTTATTGGAATCAACCTCTCCAGGAGACATCAAGGCCCTTTGAGGATCTGAGTAACCAAGACAATTATAATATTGAGAGAGAGAAAAGTGAAGGAAGCCATAGACCTTTCCACATTCCACTGTGGACTGATTTTCAAAGCCTAGTTAGTGACTTGGCTCTCCTTTATTTCCTTTCATCTAGTTTCAGGGTCTCTGATTGCCTTGTTAGTTGCCTCTTCCCATTCCAGTCTTTGGTAACATCCCTAATTATCACCTAGATGTGGAGTTCCCCCTATTTCTCAAGGGAGAAGAACCAGATGGGAGAACAAAATTGAACATACAAAGTATCGAAACCATCCCAATGTCTCACACAAATGGTACATGTGGCCAAATACTACCCATTCTTTACACTTCTCTCCAATGTTACCGTGTGTGAGGGATTCCACTCCTAACCATATCTGTTGCGTCCCGCTGTAATAATTGTGTTATTAAACAACAGTTTGTTTTAATGCCTGCCTACCCTTTGAACTATAAACATTTGCCACTGAAGACATGGCTTATTTACTTTCAGAACTAAACCATAATGCAAAAAGCAGATGCTAAGCTTATACTTGTTCAGAATTCCAAAGCAGCCACTAAAATGTGCTCACTTGCAAAATCCGCTTAATGTAAAATCCATACTTATTTATATCCTTTGTAGATAATTAATGCTTATAACTTCAAAGAGACACATTTCAAGCAATAAAATAATCATGTGTGGGTGAGTTACAATAGTTTTGTAACAAAGGTTTTGTAAATATACTCATGACATTGACTCCTAGTAAGAAAAAAAGAAAGGACGGGAGGGAGAGAGGAAGAGAGAGAGAGAGAGAGAGAGAGAGAGAGAGAGAGAGAGAGAGAGAGAAAGAGAGAGAAAGAGAGAGGGAGAGAGGGAGAGAGGGAGAGAGAGAGAGAGAGAGAGAAGGAGAGAGGGAGAGAGGAAAAGAAAAGAAAGGAAAAGAAAAGAAAGGAAAGGAAAAGAAAGGAAAGGAAAAGAAAAGAAAAGAAAAGAAAAGAAAAGAAAAGAAAAGAAAAGAAAAGAAAAGAAAAGAAAAGAAAAGAAAAGAAAAGAAAGAGGCCTTCTTTAACTTCTAACTTCTGCATTTGGTTTTGGGATGGTCTCAGAATTCGCTCATTTTGGGATTGATCCCAGTAATTTTCACCATTGATGCTGCTATTTTCTCTGTAATTCTGACCAAGTCTGTTCTTTCATATCCCTTGGCTAGCTGAGGTAGTGAAGAATATTTGGTGACCACTTACTATAAGTGGCTTTTGCAAATGGGGATATTTTTGATAACACTTATTTCATTGAAACTTTGTACTTCTCCTCTTGCCTATGTGGCTATGTTGGCTGGGCATTATTATATGCACTGAGAGGTTGCACGTTGGTTCCATGTCAGGGCACATGTCCAGGTTGTGGGCTAGATCCCCAGTAGGGAGCATGCAGGAGGCAACCAGTGGATGTTTCTCTCTCATTGATATTTCTCTCCCTCTCTCCCTCTCCTTTAGTCTCTCTCTCTCCTAAAAATCAATTAGAAAAAAAAAATCTCTGTAACTCTATAATTCTTATGGGAAATACTTCATTTAATAGCAATAACTAAATAGATGTCTTAACACCTTGCCAAAATATTCAGTTTAATGATGACATGATATTGTGAAATCACAATATACATATTACTGTCTTTATAAGATCCTTTCATTGCCACTATGTCAAATACCAGATACATTATCTGATTCATTACAAAGCCTTGCAATATGGGCATTTTACCCTTGTTCTAGAAATAAAGAATTGGAGATTCAGTCAGCTAAATTTATATTCTAAGTCTAGATGACAAGAAGTAGCCACATACCATCTCACACCTGTTAGAATGGCTATTATCAACAAATGCTGGCGAGGATGCAGAGAAAAAGGAACCCTCATGCACTGCTGATGGGAATGCAGACTGGTGCAGCCACTTTGGAGAAGAGTATGGAGTTTCCTCAAAAAACTAAAAATGGAACTCCCATTTGACCCAGTGATCCCATTTCTAGGAATATATCCCAAGAAACTAGAAACACCAATCAGAAAGGATATATGCACCCCTATGTTCATAGCAGCACCATTTACCATAGCTAAGATAAGTTCCCATCAGCAGATGAGTGGATTAAAAAACTGTGGTACATCTACACAATGGAATACTACACTGAAGTAAAAAAGGAATTCTTAACATTTGCAACAGCAAAGATGGAACTGGAGAGCATTATGCTAAGTGAAATAAGCCAGTCAGAGAAAGATAAATATCACATAATCTCACTCATTTGTGGAATATTAATGAACAACATAAACTGATGAACAAAAACAGATCCAGAGACAGATGAAGCATTGATCAGACTGTCAAACTTCATAGGGAAGGTAGAGGAGGGTGGGGGTAAGGGGGAGAGACCAACCAGAAGACTTGGATGCATGCATATAAGCCTAAACAATGGACACAGACACCAGGGGTGAGGACATGTCGGGGGGGGGGGGGAAGGGGGTGGGAATAGGGGCTAAGGATACATATGGAATACCTTAATCAATAAAGAAAAAAAAAGAGAAGTAGTAGCCACAAAAAAATGAAGTATTTTCTTGCAGAGTGAGGTTGAGGTTCAGTCCTTTTTTTTCTTCACCTTAAGTCTAAGCACCTGAAAGGAGTCCTTCTCACGACGTAAGGGCAATGGCACTGCTGATGGCCACGGTATGAGATCGGTTGCTGGTGGATAGTTACAGACACCCTGAGACCCGGTGTGGGGAGGGGCGGGATGAGTAATTGGGTTTGCGATGTGAAGCAACTCGGGTGTCTACTGAAAGCTGGCACTGGTGCCTTCTGGGTGACTGTGCCAAGGGGCTGCCTTTTCTAATGCTGCTAAATGCCATTAGTAGCAAGGGCTGTGAATTTCCTCCTGTCACTTGCACTAACCTCAGCAGAGAAGTTTCCAGGGGACCTCTTCCAGGGAAGGTCACCAGCTCATTCTGTCATCACGCTAGTAGCTTGTGATGAGAAAAGACAGGCAGGAAGTCAATGGAATGATAAACTGAAGATTTTTGAGAACACAAGAGAGTTAGGCTTTAAGACCAGGAAATCGAAAATACTGCTGATTAGAGGGAAAAATGAGGGGGGAGGGGGCACCACTAGTAGAGAAGATTATTATTTTGTTCTCCTTTTTATCTGAGAAACAAATTAAATTTTATAGTGTTGCACCAAGTATCTTTAGGTATTGATTTTGAAATCTATGCTTGACATTTAAGGTGACTGAAAAGATATGGGTATGGGGGTGGGCATCTAAGCCAGGTATAAGGTAAGGTGGTCTTTTATCAACAAAATTTCAAAGATTTCCATAAAGCTGTGCTACAGTGTGGAAATTCAAACAATTGCTGTGTTATTGGTCTCATGGGGATGATCTCACATGCTGTCACAAATCACAGTGGATCTCACAAGGTTGCTTGGCTCACTGAAAGAGAAAAATGTACGCCCTACAATTGATGTTGTGAGAGCTCCCTCTACTGCCCCTCCTTATTTCCAAAACCACATAGACCTTGACAGATCCAAGATCCAAAGGTGAAAATATGTGAAAGTAAGGAAATATGTGAAGAGAGATGACACAATGAAAGGGCACTTTTCAGGACCACATGTTATGGTGGTTGGAGAAGACGTTGACGGAGGATGTGTTGAGATCTTACAAGGTTGCAGGAAATTCACTGTTTATATTTTATGCTTCCATATAAAATAAAAAAGAGGTCACTGTTAATTTGAACATCTTATCAAATGGAGTCACTGCATTCTCGGCATTTGAATCTCTTTGGGGGACTACTAAAGCTAAAAGGCATTTATATATTTCTAATATTTCAGAAAATCATGAGCAAGTTTTCTAAAATGCAGCCCCCTTACTCTAGCTAACTAAAGAAGAGACCTGTATCACTCATGCCCATCTATTGAAGTATAGTTTTATTGTGAGCCCCACTGTGTGACAGAATGATTAGCACTGGATTTGAATATAGTATTCCTGATAAGCTTAACAAACTTTTCAATGTTCTCTATATTTCCATTGCCCACTATTTATAACTTTAAATAAGTTTAAATATTTAAACTGTTTCTTTCTCTTTTATTGGTTAAGGTATTACATATGTGTCCTTATTCCCCCACTGCCCCCCCCCCACACACACACACTCATGCCCTCACCCCCTGGTGTCTGTGTCCATTGGGTATGCTTATATGCATGCAGCCACTGTGGAGAACAGTATGGAGTTTCCTCAAATAACTAAAAATGGAACTCCCATTTGACCCAATAACCTCACTTCTAGTAATATATCCCAAGAAACTAGAAACACCAATCAGAAAGGCTATATGCACCCCTATGTTTCTTTCTTGATATGCTGCCTCTTTCCTGGTGTTTTGACCCAAGAGAACAGTTGTTCCTTTTTCATTTTTAGCTGTGCCTGTTAGTATTTCTTGGATGTTGGCTTTTTAAGCTTCAAGTCTGGGATATATATAAGGCAAAAAGGAAGCCCAAAGAGCTCACCAATGTGACCATCTTAGGACTCTGAATTCTCTAGCTGGCCTTTCTTTTCCTCTCCACCTTTCAGAATTTCTTTGTTTGTTTTATATATACTATCCTAGGTTTTCAGTTGTGCTAATAGGAGTAATATGAAAAAGTGTAAGTACTTTATTTCTCCAGCTGTGTGTGTTGTAAGAATATACATTTTCATGAGGCATATTTTCATAAGGGACCTTTTTGAGATGAATCAAGAAGGATGGTCAGTATGGAATACAGGAAAGTGAAGAAAAGGAGGATCTTTGAAGATATTTCAAGGACAACAACGGTTTTGAGGCTATGATATTTGGAGTTCACAAATGTGTTATATTGAATGCAAACCATGAGTAAGAGTCTTGTGTAAGGCTTACCATAGCTGTGGCAACTGCATCATGTGTGCCTTGGCTTTGCTTGCTTGTTTTTCTTGATCACTTCATCCGTGACTCGTCATATTCTTCTTCCTCTTCCTCCTCCTCCCTCGATTCCTCCTTCTTTTCCTCTTCCTCCTCCTCTTCTTTCTCTCTTCCTCCCTTACACTTTCCCTCTCTATTTCCCTCCTTGTTCTGCCCTTGGAATTAGCTGACATATTGCAAGGAATCTCAGGCCACTTGGAAGGCATATTATCATTCCAAGTGGCACCAGTGAAATTCTAGAGAGACAGATGTTATAGCCAGAATTAACCACCACCAGATACGTGAGTGATTGAATCTACAGATGATGTCACAAGAGCTGATGGCTTGTGCTAAGCCTGTGGAAGGAGAATATCATTGGGCATCAAAGCAGGCTTATGATTTAGGCCAAATCCTTTAATCATGCTGAACCTTGGTATTACCTTCTTCTAAAAGAAGTATAATAATGTATTTTCATTGTTGAAATACAAATTAAATAATATAATTGATTTAAAATGCCTATTTTAATAGAGGGCTGTGAATATACTAACACTAAATATAAATCTGATGTTCTGTCTTCTTTATATACTTAAATATAAATAGGATACTTGAAATAATTTAAATAGGCTGATGATAGAAAATTGTGAACTTCATCGGAAGAACATAGTTTATGTAAAGAAGCTTTGGATCCTGGCTTCCAGGAGGGAAACAGGGCTCTTTCACAAGTTTTAATGTTGCTGACCAAGAAAATAAAGTAAGAGGGGGTTGTCCTAGGTGGGAATGTTACAGCAAATCAGGAATGAGATGAGAAAAAATGAAATTCTTAAGGAAGGGGTAAAAGAAGACAGAAAGTTGGAATGGATTCATCAAAGTCTGAATTTGCAGGACACATGACTTCTGCCTTGGGATTGGTTTTTGGAGGGGAAAAAATTGCACTTAAAAAAAAAAAGGATGGATTAGCCCATTGAAGAGTCTCAGTGTTGAAGCATTACCATGCAATGTGTTAAAATGACATCTTCAACTATTTCGGCATCTTTTCCATTGTGGTTGCTGGAAGGATTTACTTTCTGTTGGATTAGTACCTTCTGTACACTCAAGGAATGCACCCTTTTTTTCTAGGCACACATACACACAAAGTGTTATTTTTCCTATACAAAGAGAGACTTGCTATCCCTATCCAGTCTTTTTTTTTTTAAGGAAGTAAAAGGGAAAGAAATTCTCTTTCAATGATTGCTTATAGGACTTGCTTAGAAATCTCCTCACATCATGATACCCTTCCTTTGGATATGGTCTGTTTGCTCCAAGCTAATTGAACAACATGAAACGTATGTGTGATTTACAAAGCATAAACAGTAGAAACTACAATCATGATTTACAAAGTGTACTCAGCAGAGACTCCATTTGTTATTTATAAAGTTTATACAGCTCAGGTTCTGTGACTTCAGAAATACACATTGGGAAGGATGTTTTGGTTATTTACTCTTACGGTTTATAATTTTGTAACAGCATTATATTAAATGGCCATCATTGTAAATTTGGAAATACATTTCAGTGGAGTGTGAGAGATGTGGGGGATTTTTTCCCGAATGAATCTCCTAAGAGGGGGACTCTTCCTCTTTAACTAGTGGAGAATGACGAGGAAAGTTAAACAGTGATTCCACCTGTGTACCTTGTTTTGATCGTGATTTCTTCAAAGCTCATGTGATTTTTTTGCATTAAAAGCAAGAAATCCAGTTGCTCATTGACAGTCTGTTATTATTTGAGAGATAATCATCCAATAATAATTATTGCCACATCCTAGAATTTCACAAACCCTGAGAAACTGATTGACTTAAATAAGTCTTGCAGTTGTACCTAAAAATAATTATAATATAAAAAGGTGGCTGACATTATTATTGACCCATTTTCCCCCATTAGTGTGGTTTGTTCATAGATAGAGTTTCTCCATACCACTGAGGGAAGGCAAACAAGCTAAGACTAAAATAAATACAAAATATAAAGGTATATTTTATGGAGTTGCAACAAGGTAATTATCCAGGTCTTTGCTTAAGGATTAGGAAACCTGAGACTTGGGAGGTACATTTGATATTAAGCCTATTTTCTGCTACACTATGTTATTTTTAAATATATTGCAGCAGAACCAATAATAAAAATACATTTGACTTATTTTGTTTTTAAATATCTAAAGGAAGAAAACCATCCTTTCATCTGCCATCCAAATTACAGATTTCAACTAAACTTAAAATGAACAATACATAACAAAAAGAAAATGTAAAAAGCTAAGAGTTTTTTGTTTGTTTGTTTACTAAACACAGCTCACTCATTTCTAGGGTGTTTTAGTCTCATGATTGAAAGAACCCCTTTTCATATATTGACAACAGAAGTAACAGATGAGGACTGAAATATATGTATTAAGAGGCTATGAACTTACTTTATTTCAGTAACTATGGAAAAGAGAAAATGTTTGGCTATAGATATCCCTGACGTAGAAGCCAAACTCCTTAATGTATTACTTGAGCTGCTTATCCTTTGGGGACTTCAATTCTCAGGCTTTGTGAGCATTAGACATGATAATATCAGACACCTTTCAGGAGAATCAACTCTTTTCATTGAAGAAATACAAATAAAATATAACTTCCCTTGAAATGCTGTTTAAAGATTTTTTTGTAGAGTCATGTTTAACATGCTATTTGAGGAGTGGGGTGTTCATTCTCCTTTGTGCATTCTTTTTCATTTTGAATTGATACTGACACAGCCTTCCCTAGACGGCACATCATAACCTATATGGAAAGATTGTTATTGGCTAACCAAGCTGTAGATGGGGAGATATCTTGTTTCCATGGTGATAAAATCCACTCTCCTGGCACAGTTAAATTGCTATAAGGAGTATTTAGAAGTGAAACCTACAATATCTTTTTATATATCAATTTCAAAAGAAGTGAAAAGTAACATGTTAAGCCCTTGTATGTGTGGCCAGTCAATTTCACTAACATTTAATCCTTTCCAACATATTGGAACTCTTCATCCTTATTTTCTTAAATTTTATGCATGTATGTATCTATGTATGTATGTATTTACTTACTTACAAACCATTCCTTCAACATCTAATAAGTGCTAGGATATATAAATATATAGAGACATCATTTATGAATAACGAAAGATAACTATTTTGACACAGCTTCTAAAATGGCTTTGTAAGAAGTTCCATGAATCAACAGCTAAAACTGATGAAAATTATTAAAAATAAACATGTAAAGTCTATGAAAATCATCCTAGGATCACAGCAAATGAAGAAACATTTATATAAGAAAATCTACTAAATCTCATGAAGACAGTAAAAGTTGAGCCATGAGCCATTGTCTCCCTCATCTTCTCCCCAGCTCGACGTAGAAACTCAATGCCAGGTGATGTGGCCTACAGAGTGAGGTTTCCCCACACATTTCAAAATTTGCTGGGAGGAATAGGCCTCTGAAATTTCTTTTCCCTCTCAGCCTCACAGTGCAAAGGCTAAATTTCAGGTGCCAAGAGCTCTCTTTCTTTAGCTATCATATGGTAAGATTCTACCCAAGCAATAGCAGGATAAAATTTCTGTAATAAAATGTAAAATTACATTACCTGCAATGGAAAAATATCCTAGAGAGGTTCAAAAGTGGATCTTAACTAATAAAAGAAACTATCAGTAACCTTGATGATAGATTCATAGAAATTACGCCAGCCAAACAACAGTAAGACACAGATAAGAGAAAATCTTAAAATCAGCAAGATAAAGCCAATTCATTATGTACAAGGAGCCTCTGAGAAAATATGGTAGAGAGCTTTGTTCCTATCACACAAAATAGAGGCCAGAAAGCAGTGATAGGATATATTCAAAATAGTGTAAAAAAATTAAAAAAATATTTAACTATGACTCTTATACCCAGAAAAACTATCTTTTGACATGAAGATAAAATCAAGCCAGTTCAAAATAAAGAAAAACTGAGAGAATGTGTTGCTAGTAGAATCAACTTACAAGATATACTAAAGGACATTCTTCCAGATGAAAGCAAGTGAACCTAGACAATAATTTAAATCCACATGAGAAAAGAAACAAAACAAAATCAGAGCACTGGTAAAGGTAATTATGTAATTCTAAAAGAGAATGTATAAGAATATTTTTCTCCCTTCTCTTAACTGATGTAGACATCAATTATATAAAACAACATCTTTAAAATGATATCTATGTTACACACACACATATTTTACAAAAACAGCACACAAAAAAGATCTGTGGGAGCTAAGTTGTATTGGTGTAAAGATATGACACTAAATGGTAACTATAATAAAGAGAAACAGAAATGTAAATAAAAAGATAATTTAAAAACTCTATAAGTACATAAACTATATCAACAATTGCCTTTAATATTAATGGAATAAATGATTCAGTCAAAATGTTCTGAGCTTTGATTTTAAAAACATTTCCACCATAAGACAAAAATATTACTAGAGAATCAGAATCACATTTATAACTATAAAAGTTTTATCCTATCAGTATGATATACAATTATATAGAATTATGTATAAATTTGCAACTACCTAAGTATGTATTTGTGTGTTTATACATAGATATATTTCTTCAATTAATAGTGAAAGGAAAATTAGTTTTTCGCATGCAGAAAAATGAAGTTAAACACATACCTCACTCCATATAAAAAAAGCAAAAAACATTGGAGTTAAATTTAAGACCTGAAACAATAAAGCTGTTAGAAGAAAAAATAGTATAAAATGTTTTGATAATGGTCTAGGCAATGATGTTTTTGGTGTGGCAATGATTGTTTAGATATACCCTAAAAGCACTAACAATAAAAGCAGAAATAAATTAATGGATTGCATCAACCTAAAAAGTTTCTGCACAGCAAAGGAAACAATCAACAGATTGAAGAGAGAAACTAAGGAAGGGGAGAAACGATTTGCAAACCATATATCCAATAAGGACTATCTAACTAATTGTCGCGGAAGTACAAATCAAAATCACAATATGGTATTATCTCATACCTCTTAGGGTGGCTATTATCAAAAATATAAAGAAAACAAGGGTGGATGAGGATATTGAAAGAAGGGAACCTTTATATAATATTGGTGGGAATGTTAATTGCTACAGGCATTGTGGAAAACAATATGGAGATGCCTCAATAAATTGAAAATAGGTCCTGGGCAGTATGGCTCAGTTGATTGAATGTGGTCCAGTGCACTGAAAGGTCACAGGTTTGATTCTGGTCAGGGCACATGCCTGGGTTGCAGGTTCAGTCCCTAATTGGGCAGCCTAACAATGTTTCTCTCTCATTTCTCTCTCATCTCTCTCTCTCTCTCTCAAAAATCAATAAAAACAAATATATAATAACATTAAAATTCTCTAGTAAATAGAATTTTTGCAAAGATAACTTATGAGCTGTTGTTGCAATGTTAAGATTGTGTGTTTTCCCTATAACTAGTCCACATGGGCAAACTGAAACATTAAATGTGTGCTTGTTTTTTGTTGTTGTTTTGTTTTGTTTTGTTTTTGCTAATCCTTACTCAAGGATATTTTTTCCATTGATTTTTAGAGAAAGTGGAAGGGAGAGAGGGAAAGAGAGAAATAGAGATGATAGATAGATAGATAGATAGATAGATAGATAGATAGATAGATAGATAGATAAACATTGATGTGAGAGAGATACATGATTGGTTGCCTTCTATATGAAGGATTGAACCTGCAACCCAGGTACCTGCCCTGGACTTGGAAACGATCCCAAAACTCTTTGATGCATGGGCCAATGATCTAACCACTGAGTGTCACTGGCCACAGCAAATGTGCATTTGGTTTTTACCATGCGTATCAGTTGATAATGCAGATGTTGTAATCAAAGAAAACACGATAATTTCAAGAGAAACATCAAAAGTGCTTCATTCAAAGTAATGTCCATCGCTAGCCTCACATTTTCCCCATCTTTCAGGGAATTTGTGGATAACATCCCAATAGAACTTTTCTTGTTTTGAGGCAAACCTTTCAGGGACCCAAATTTCCACTTCTTCGTGAGTTTTGAAGTGCTGCTTAGAAAGTACGTGTGCCATTGATTGGAACAAGTGGTCATCTGAAGGAGCAAGGTCCGATGAATACAGTGGGTGGGTTAATACTTCCTAGGCAAGATCTTTTAACATGTCTTTAACTGGTTTTGAAGTATGTGATGATGCATCATCATGAAGCAAAAGTACTTTGCTGTGTCTTCTGGCCCTTTCTGGTCATTTTATGATCCAAGCATGGTTCAAATTGATTGTTTGTTGTTAATAGCGATCAGTATGAATGGTTTCATCTGGTTTTAGAAGCTCATAGTATGCCACACCTTCCTGATCCCACCAAATGCAGAGCATTGTCTTCTTTCCAAAGCGATTTGGCCTTGCAGTCCATGTTGATGGTTGACCTGGACCAACCCATTATTTTGTGCATTTGGGATTCTCAAAATCCACTTTTCATTGCCAGTCACAATTCTATGCAAAAAAGACTTTTTTTCGGGCTGTTGAAGCTACATTTTACTGATGACTTTTCGGTTTTCCATTTGTCTTTTGTTCAGTTGATGTGGAACCCATTTTCCTCCCTTTAAAATCTTTCCCATTGCTTGTAAACCATCAGAAATTGTTTCCTGAGGAATGTTTAATCTTTCTGCAAGTTGTTTTTGAGTTTGACATGCATATTCATCCAATAATGCTTGTAATTGTGGGTCTTCAAAGTTTTTCGGTTGACCTGGATGTTCTTTGCCTTTCACTTTGAAATCATCACTTTTAAAGTGCTTAAACCAGCGTTCACAAGTTTCTTGAGACTAGAGGCCCATAGGACTTCCTTCCCCTGGCTGCTGGCACCGGTTTTCCTCTGGCATCCGGGACCCAAGCCTTCGCTTTGGCACCCGTCTTCCATCTTTACTTTGGCCAGAGCCTTCAGTCTTTGCTCCAGCCAGAGCCTTTAGTGTCCACTCCAGCCAGAGCCTTCAGTCTTCTCTGCTCTGGCCAGAGCGCTGCTCCTATAGCTCCCTCTGCCCCCTATCTTCCCCCTTATAGCAGGTGACTCACCCTGCCCAGCTGCTCCATGCCTGCATATGCAAATTAACCCTCCACCTTTGTTGGGTTAATTTGCATACTCACTCCTGATTGGCTGATGGGTGTCGTGGAGGTATGGTCAATTTGCATATTTCTCTTATTAGTGTGGATGGGGTATGTTCACCATAAGCTTCCCAAAGTATATAACTTTCAGCAGCACTTTTCTTCAAAATAAAGTAATGAATTAATACTTCCCACAAATGCTCTTTTTTCTGGCATGAAATTTGACATTTTTAAGTGCAAAAATATCTATGATGTTAACACCTTCAGAAAATTTTGACATATGAAGTTCTGAAGCTTGCTGTCAATACAACAAAATAGCATACCTATCAAATGGCACATACAGGCAGTCCTCAGGTTATATCAGACTCGACATACATCGTTTTGTGGTTATGTCGCCATCTCCCATTTATTTATTAAAAAAAAATAAGTTCCGTCATTTCAACATATGTACAAATGTGCTTTATGTTTTTTTATTATTTATTTACCACAAGTAAAGGAGTAAAGGTCAGGAATTGTTATCTTTCTTTTAATTTTTTTTTTTTTTTTTTTTTTTTTTTTTACTGATTCACTTAATTACTGCTGTGTATGTGCTCCATGTGAGTGACGAAGGTGCTTATGTAGGTGGGTTCCAACTTATGGTGAAAATCACGTTACGCCGCGTCATAGGAACAGATCTCCGATGTAACCCAAGGACCTACTGTATATCAACATATGTGTAACTCCATCTATTTGCATTATTATCCGGTACACCTGGCAAGCTTAAAACCTTGTAACTTAATTTAGAAAAACAAACATCTTTTATGAAAGAATAGCATTAGTAGCAGTAACACTTATGCTGACAATAAAAGTAAAAATAATCTTTAAATAAATAGTATAGTAGACAACATTTTTTGGAAGGGAGGTAGAGTAACAAATCACATCCTTATGATAATTAGGAAACCAATGTTTGTCCATGCCATTTTTTAAAACATACTAGAATCAATCAAAATCCAAAGTCAGATTTATTTTATAGCGTGTTCCATTTTAATGAAATTCAATAGAGAATTTCAGCAAATCATTTTAACATGTCTTTTTGGGCAAACCATGTTGCTGAAGATTTAGTGTCATTTCAAAAGAGTCTTATAAAAGGCCATTCTATGTTAATTTGTGAATTATATTGCTTATAACACCTTGGGGTAAAATTTGGATCCTCAGTGCTCAGTTTGCCTCTCTCAACAAACATTAGACAACTCAGTAGGCAGAGAAAAAGCTAATTCTGCTTCTTGTTCATTAGCATGCCTGGACCTATGGATATTTGATTTTATTCTGGCAATTAACGTATGAATCAGACACAATGTCACCGTGAGTTTCTCCACGGGAGACATAGTCGTACCCCCTGCTCTGTGGAGAACCATTTGCTAGGCCATCTCCTTCAGCTAAAATTTCATTTTGCATTATTCGGGCATGAAATGCATTGAGCTGCCTGACACATGGCAATAAAACATTTTGTGTGCCATCAGTTCCAACTTGTTGAACAACTATGTTAGATGGAAGGGAGTGCCTCCCCATAGAGGGTTAGTTCCTAGAGTAGAAAAATTGGCACCCAAAGTCACCTTATTTACCCCATTTCCCCAAACTTTCTCAAATGCCCCTCTAATTCTTATTCTAAGATGCACTCTTAAAAGAGTCATGTGCCAGGTAAACTAAGGTAAACAATATGATTCTTCTCTGACTCATGAGCCTTTCCTTGCTGTGCCATGGAATCACTGAAGGTACCTAGTACTGGATTGTAACACATGGTGGTTTAGCTCTGACCTTGGGGCAAATGGGCAGAGCTATCCAGTACTAATGTGGTTTCAGCTAGTAGCCATGCTGGCTTTATAACCCAATTCTTTTATTTTTTTTTAATCTTTATTGTTGAAAGTATTACATATGTCCCCTTTTCTTCACCATTGACCCCACCTCCGGCCCCCACCCTACCTCCAGGCATTCACCACACTATTGTCTGTGTCCATGGGTTATGCATACATGCATGCAAGTCCTTTGGTTGCTCTCTTCCCACCCACCCATTGAATCTTTATTGACTCTTCTCTTCTTGAGACAAATTCCTTAGAGTCTGAGTCTCTGCCTGCCCCCCCTAGCTTTTCCATCTCCACTCCCTAAATGACCTGAGGTCTGAGATCTGAGACGGAAGAGCTGGGACTCTTGGCATGCTGGGATTGCTCTTATTTATCCCTTCTTGGTTAACCTTGATACACAGTCTTGGCAGAAGCACCTAATGGGTAGTTTGTTAAGTGGATGAATGAAGGATCGTGTTTACAGCTGTGCTACCCAGACTGTCACCCATTTCTTGACATTGGGACAACATATGAATGGAGTTGTATATTCTTTGTCCCTCTCTTATGATATAAAATAAAGATGAACGAAGAAGATTCAGCCAAATCTCAACTAGTCTGGAATATAATCTGTATGAAAGGAAACATAAATTAGGAAAGGCAGAACATGAAGTGCTTTGTCTGGCTAAGAAGTAATGGAGAACTAGTCATAATTTTTAATTATTAGGATCTGATTTCAAATGGGCTGGTCTGTGAACTTTCCGCTGTTGGACAACAAGCAAACACTGATTTGATACTGACCTTTAGTTAAGTCCTATTTGAGATACTTCTGAGATTAGGAAACCTGACTTTACCGGTGAATCCAGGATTCTAAATATTTTCCTTTTGTTTAAATGATTCCCCCGGAAGCAGGAGATGTCTGTGAAATGCTTAGACAAATGTGGTTAATATAGCCTATCATTAATTTGTCAGGTCTAATTAATGGTATCAGTTACCAGATGCAGAAGGAGACCATTACACTTCCTAGGAGTATAAAAAAAGCAGTCAAGGAGGCTGCTGAAACCTATACTCTCCCAGGATTACTGAAAGTAATGGAGTGAAAAATAGTAAGCTAAATAGAATACTTAAGAGAATTAAGAATATGGATTTACTAACTCTGTTCAACTGCCATCCTGGGTGGACCCAAACATCTAGGTCTATTAAGCAAACATCAACAAAAACCCAATATTCTACCCAACAGACTTCTAGTTAGTGCCAAAGGGGAGGTTAACATCCACACAGATATTGTCTTGACTCTGACCTGTGCTGTAGTTTTTCCATTATGCTGATCTGTGTTTTGGGGGTACTTTGCTTGTAGTCTTCTGAAACCCTCAACACAGATCTCAGGTGCACCACACCTACACTTCTAACCCACAGAAACAATGAGATAAAAAATGTGCAGTGTTTTAAGGTGCTAAATTTGTCATAATTTGTTGTGTAGCAATAGGGAGCTAATACAATACTAAAAATAATTATCTGAACAAATGAATGGCAATGTCTGAATATGGATAAAACTACATATTCTATTTGAAGGTAAATATTAGTTTTAATTGGCATATCAACCACTAGTTAATTCATTATCCTGAAATTAGTCTTCAATGCAGATTATTCCATTCCTTAGATATTTAGTATATGCCTACAGAAATGCACGAAGTAGAGAACAGAGTAAAAGCCATTTATTGTCTAATTCAAGTATAAAGCACTTTATTACAGACTGGTGACGGTGGTTAAATATTATTATTTTTGGGGGGATTGGGTCAAATAAAACGTCTGTAAAATTGGCTTTATTCTGCAACCCGCCTGAATTTGGAAGCATTAAAATTAATGAAAGAACTCTCAGATAATGTCTATCTACTGACCTTTCCTATTTTGAACAGTTTATGTTCCATCTAATTTCTTACACATCAAGTATCACTGCATCCAAAATAGCAGGGTAAGAGTCACCTCATTTTACAATATGTAAGCTTCCATTATAGTTATTAACATTTTATTTCTAAAATTACTGTCAGCCTACTACTATTCTCTCCTCCTGTGACCCTGTTTTATGTACATTTTCCCGATCTCCAAGAGCCTTCTTTTTCTGTCATTTTAATTTTCAATTTCTATTCTAATTTTAATTATAATCAGCACCATTATTTCAAGGCAGCAAATTTTAGAATTGCTTTTGAATCTCTGGATAGCTTAAGAAAAAGTAGTTATTTTCTTTAAAACCTCCGAAGGCAAAGAGAGGGATGACCTCTGGCAGATGTAGATTCTAAGTACTTTGAAACATGATCCTGAATAATAAACGTGAAACACACAGAGTCATGGGGGATGTGCTTGTGGGAGTCAGAAAGATACGCTGTGCCATCTTCCCTCAGTGATCTTTCTGTGCTGCTCGTTCACAATAAACATTCTAATCCATGGACATAACTGACATTTTAAATAACACATTCTGTTTTTAATGCACATGCAGCACATACGGAGAAAAACATTGCCGTGACTGCAGCAGATGCTTGTTTATATGTATTTAGTGCCATTATAAAAAAGAGCCTGGAGAATACACAACCGGAGGCTCTCACGTATATGCCCAGTGCTGAGGGAGATGCGTTTCATTTCTGGCAATTTAAGGCAACTAATCACTCTCATTAAACAAATAAGGAGTTATGACACGCGCAAGAGGAAAATGCTGTGAGCACAGTGCGCCTCGAACATAAAAGTGCTCTAGAACTTGAATTTCTAGCCGCATCTTATTGGAGCACAGATTATTTGGGAGGTTATGACTTGTGACTATTTCTCAATTTGAAACAAGGAACTACTGCAATGGCAGGTCTCTGCCACTCGCTTATTAAAATGGAGAGGGGCCGAAACCGGTTTGGCTCAGTGGATAGAGCGTCAGCCTGCGGACTGAAGGGTCCCAGGTTCGATTCCGGTCAAGGACATGTACCTGGGTTGTGGGCACATCCCCGGTAGGGGGCGTGCAGGAGGCAGCTGATCGATGTTTCTCTCTCATTGATGTTTCTAACTCTCTATCCCTCTCCCTTCCTCTCTGTAAAAAATCAGTAAAATATATATTTAAAAAAATAAAATAAAATAAAATGGAGAGGGGGTTAGTGGTGGAGGAAGAAGAGGCCATGCAGGTTAAAATTATACCTGGACACATTTAATCTTGGGGTTGCTAACTGCTTTAATAGAGGTGGAGATAATTCACAGACATAATAGCCCAGTGGATTGAGAGAGAGGCAAGGTATGAGGGAAGGCTCTAGGGCAAAAGGACCACAATAAATATTAAGCATGAGCAGTAGAAAGCAGCAGAAGCTCTGATTTGGGGGCAATACCCAAGGGTTCCTACAGTTGTGAATAGCCCTCTCTCACTTCAGGGTGGTGGAACTAGTAAAGGCTTTGGATTGAGGCAGGACTGAGGTAAATCTCAGCTCCATGATGAATGAACCCCCTGCCCACGTGTGCAGGGTGCAGGTTAACTCTCAAAGCTTCTGTTTTCTCTTTGGTGAAAATGGCTTACTGATTCTTGTCTCTGAAATATTTTGTGAGGATTAATGTCTTTGAAAGTTGAGCTAAAATGAGTGATAGTGGCTCTCTCTTCTTTTATTTCTAATTTGAAGAGTTGAGAAAAACCCATTCTCAGTAAAGAAACCTCTCATTGGATACATTTAGTAACAGAACAGCATGAAGCTTACCTCTGGGTAGGTATGGGACAAACCTAAGATTATTCAGAAAAAATAAAGATTGGTTTGCATCTCACTTGGATGGATCGCTGTAGAATTGTAAGAAATAGAGAAAGTGCCCAAAGAGAAAGTTAATGAAGAAAAGCATATAAGAAAAGAAAAGTAGAAAAAATGCCCTCATAATGAGCAAATTCACAGTTCTAATTAATTTTTAAAGTATATTTGACACTGTGCTAGAATCTGTGGTCAGATTATGGTCTAAAGATCCGGTAATATCTTCTGAGGGAGACATATGCATGTAGGGACTAAACCAAGGCAATGGGATGACCTATTAGTAGCTAGAATCTATTAGGTGCTTATGAATATTGAATGAATAAATGAGTGAATGAGTGGATAGAGATGAATGACAGATGGATGTATGAGAGCTTTGGACTCAAATCTTATTTTTAGAATTCTAATACTAGTATATTAGAGTTTTAGTGGCTTGTGAGGAGAATTGCATTTGTCTTCCATATTTTTCTCCACATTGCTCTAGGACAAAGAAAAACTTAAAGCTGATTTTTCCGTATGCTATCAGTGCTCACTTCTGATTATTAGGTTATCAGATTTCTCTGTCCTTATCTAAATATAAATATTTCCTTTGGTTTATGTATGTATAGGGCAAGGAAAACATGTTCCAGAGAATACATGAATTATTTTGCTCATAATAGGTTAGTTTCTCTGAAATAAATATCAGAATAGAAAAACAAGTTGAAGATTAAATAAATCCCTTGACATATAAAATTGAAAAAAGGGTATTACAAAGATTGTGGAGTGAATGGAATTGGGAGTGATCAAAGCAATGTCATCCAACTTCAAAAGAATTTTATTCAAACTGAAAGATGCAGGAAAGAGAAAAACAACAGCTTCTTTATTTTTAACTTTATTATCCCAGTATGGCAAGAGGAAAGATCGCCTACATTCCTGTAGCGGGGACAAAAAATAGGTTGGGAGGGGTCATTCAGTGAGATTCCAGGAGCAGACAGAGAGGGCCATGTGGTCATTATCTGGGGCAGGAGATCACCCCAGGTCTCATGTGTTTCACGTCACCTCCTTGCCATTTAGTTTGCGAGAAGCAGAGCTTAAGCATGTTAGAAGAAGCAGGAACCCCAGAAAAACTAAGGAAGAATGGCTCAGCCAGCACACCAAGTGCTACAACAGCTGTTGTGTCAAAAAATAGGTCAGATGATTTTGCAACAGACAACCTGTTTTTGTGGTTGGACTCTGCCATGTCCAAGCTGAGTCACTTTGGACAAGTCACCTCGCCTCCTTGAAACTCTTCTATTGGGTGATTTTGGAGGGAAGGCACTAACAAGGAAATGGTCCACCCTCTGCATGCTGCTCAGTTCAGTGTGTTAAAATCCAACCCAAATGGCCTAGCGTGTCCAGAATGGCATCACCCCTGTTGGAAAATGAGGGAGGGAGTTCCATCATTCCAGCTGAAAGACAGAATCCACAGCGGACCAAGGATGGAAAAGACAAGCAGACCCCTTCCTTATTTAAGCCTAAATCTTCCCATCTATAAAACAAGGCGGTCATTTTTTGCTTTGCTTTGCAGACAAGTTATGATGAAGAAAAAATACAAAATAAATTCCAAAAAATAATATTTTTATAGCACGTTATAAAATGACTGTTAATGTCAAAAGTTATAATCATGATTGCTTAATAATAAACTTAACAACATTTAGAGACAGGCCTTGTAGCCTCTATAAACAAGATCATTTAATTATAAACTAGACATATCTGTATTCAAATATGAGGTGCATCTTTTTTTTTTTTTTTTTTTTTTTTTTTTTTTTATGGCAGCGGTGGGATCTGAAGTGCATAACTTTTTAACTGTGTCATCTTAGACAACTCACTTAACCTTTCTGAATCTTTATTTCCTCATCTGGTTGTGAAATCCTATCACTCAGGAAGTTTTAAATACCTTGTTTGATGATAAAAGTAAAACACTTAGTGTAGACCTCCCTATATGGTAATTCTCTTCCTCCTCTATTGTTCTAATGTATTATAGCCTAATCTCAGTGTTGCCTCTAGCCTTATTGTTCTTTGTGGTGAAACTTGACACCATTCATTCATTTTCTTGTCTGGTGTGGCCACAGTTGTCTTCACTAAAAAGCCTGTTACTTCCTGTTCCACTGGATGGCTCTCAAGTTCCATATTCACCACTGGGAATATGTGAATATTCCTTGATGACAATTGAGATTGCACATCTTCCAAATGGAAGAAAGAAATCTGAACATGGTGAATATGATATGACTCTAGGAGGTCAGAATAAGTGTTGCCGGTCCTTGAATACAGTTGATGAGATGCCTTAGGACCTTAACCCTTATTTTTATAAACTAGAGGCATGGTGCACGGATTTGAGCACTGTTGGGGGGTCCCTCGGCCTGGCCTTTGGGGATCAGGCTAAAACCAGCTCCCTGACATTCCCTGAGGGGTCCCAGATTGCAAGAGGGTGCAGGCCAGGCTGAGGAACCCCATTGGTGCACAATCAGGGCCAGGGAGGGATCAAGGGAAGGGTCCAGGGCGTGTCTGGCCCATCTCACCCAGTCCCAATTGGTGGGACCCCAGCAGCAAGCTAACCTATGATCAGAGCATCTGCCCCCTGGTGGTCAGTGCACGTCATGGCGACTGGTCAAACAGTCACACACTTCACATATTAGGCTTTTATTATATAAGATTAACCGAAGGAAAATTTGGTTTTGTTATAAGTCATTCCACTTAAAGTTGTAGAGCCAATCAATGACATAGAGTGAGGATTTATTGTGTTACTCCTCTGCTGATAAATCAGACAAATATGTTCCAGTCATCTCTTCATTAATTAGTTTATCCATGGCCATGTCACACACCTAGAGCGTATCCCTTGGGCAATGTAGTGCATTGCTGAGTTTACCTTCCAGACTGAGTCATCAAGGAAAGTGAGGTTATGAAACAAGGATTAGAATAGACTATGCAAAACCTTGAATGCCACGCTAACAGATCTATAAATTATTGTATTTTCTTGGTTGATATTTCTAAAATTGGATTTCCATGCTATCACTTTGTGTGTGTGTGTGTGTGTGTTCCCATGTGTACCTGTAGGTAAATATAGTAAGGGAAGGAAGATTCTGTTGTCAGATAAGTTTTGAAAAATTCTGTGCAGGACACTGTAAACAAGTGTCATTATTGAGAATTTAATATATTCCCCTGAATTGTGATTTTTTTGTTATTGCAGGGAGTGGAACATTTCCAAAATATATTCCACTCAGGGTCACAATTTGTGGGGATGCTAGTATTTCTCAGAATATGATTTGGGAACTGAACTCTGGTGAACAGGAGAAGATAATAGGGTTTCAGATGAAATGCTTATGTGTATTAGTTAAGTGCGGAGGCAGTAGGCAGAAATGGAAGATGACACAAGCCAATTTCCTACAGTCATTCTTTGCTTGTGTTCGGACTGGGACAGAGATTTCTATTAGACCTATAACTGACTCGAAGACTTCAGAGTTCAAACTAGATGTAAACGTGTGGAAGCATCACTGTTATGATGCTGCAAAGGCTTTAGCTGCTTTGAAAAACTTTCATCACAGGATTTTCATGCACAATGTTACTTCAGGACAAGTGGCTCTTGCCTGTTTATTGAAAAAATCTGATTATTGACTTCAAACATTGAAATGTTTGGCCAGCAATGAATGCTTGTGCATGTGTGTGTGTGTGTGTGTGTGTGTGTGTGTGTGTGCATGTATATGCAAGGGAGAAAGGGGGAGAGAGAGAGAGAGAGAGAGAGAGAGAGAGAGAGAGAGAGAGAGAGAGAGAGGAGACATAGAGAACACCATCATTAGGGGAGGCCTGACTTGAGGTGGTAAACACACAGTACATTATACAGATGAATTACACACCTGAAACCTATATAATTTTATTTATCCAATCTTAACCCCGCTAAATTCAATTTAAAAATCCATATACTTAAAAAAATAAATAAATTACTAAAAACTTGGGTGAAAAAATAGAAATCTAATTCTTAATTATAT
Organism: Corynorhinus townsendii; assembly: GCA_026230045.1. NCBI lineage: Eukaryota > Metazoa > Chordata > Mammalia > Chiroptera > Vespertilionidae > Corynorhinus > Corynorhinus townsendii. The sequence continues at coordinate 10,917,893 of JAPDVU010000011.1, read as the reverse complement.
CTTTTAAATTATGATTTAATTATTATTAATCATATATATAAACCATCCTGCATGTCAGAATGTTACACACACACACTTATACACCAAACACATATTTTCTGCTGCTCAGGAGAACATATAAAGAAATATACTCATCTGTAGGGACCATTTTAAGAGAGCCATTGTAGTGTAATAGAGACTTTCATTTCTCTCTGTCTTTCCCCTCAGCATAGCTGATCCCAAGAGGCACATTCTGTTCTACCTCAATGACCCATGTCACAGTGGAGTCACCTGTGAACCCCCCCCCCCATTCTGTTCGGCAATAGTGGATTTTTTTTAATTTTAATTATTGTTTCTTACTGATTTCAAAGAGGAAGGAAGAGGGAGAGATAGAAACATCCATGATGAAAGAAAATCATTTATTGGCTGCCTCCTGCACACTCCCTACTGGGGATTGAACCCACAAGCCAGGAATGTGCCCTAACCAGGAATTGAATTGTGACCTCTTGGTTCATAGGTCAACACTCAACCACTGAGCCACACTGGACAGGCTGCACTACTGGAATTTTTGATCGGATAAAAGAGGAAGTCCAAGTTTGTTTTTTCTCAAACTGTAATCTCTTTTCTGTTCTTATAAATGTCATGGTGAATTTGAGATAGCAAGAGGGAAGAAACTATTTTCATGTGATTCAAATCTTTAGCTTTAAACTAATATGGGAGCATAAAAGAGAGTGAAGAACAACCATGCCCTAGTTTCATTAAAAAAAAAAAAAAAAAAAAAAAAAAAAAAGCTGAGTGGCTCAGTGGGCTGGAGTGTCATCTCATACACCAAAAGCTAATGGGTTCCATTCCTGGTCAGTGTACATACCTGGGTTGTGGGTTCCATCCCCAGTCAGGCCTGATCCCTGGTTAGGTTCTTATGGGATGCAACCAATCATGCTTCTCTCTTCCCCATCCCCTCTAAAAATCAATATTCCAGCTAATTTTCATTATATGCCACTTTTGTGTGCATCCTATTTGGTCTGACCAGTCTTATCTGACTGTTTTCAGTCAGCTGAGCTATTTGTGATTATACTTCTTGGTATAGTGTCCAAAGTCCTCCTGTTATTCTTGCTTGGCAAAGTCTTATTCATATGTCAAGATTCAGTATCACAGGATGGAAATATTTTATGTGACCATGTGCTTTACTCTACTGCAATGCAATTGAGTCTTTTGTAACCGGGAGTCCATTGGGAAGAGACCTATTGTTTTAAGATCTCTTGGATCTCATCTATGTCCCCAAATGTATGCCCTTGGGGAATATTTACAGAATTAATTAATCATTATGTGCTTATAAGGCAGAAAGTTTTTGCCAAACAGTGTACCTAAATCATTTTGCATTCCTTGTGTATGTAAATGTATTATTTTCCTGAGAAAATTAGGATATCATTTTTTTTTCATGTGGAACATTTCCTATTATAAATATGAGTTAGAAGAAGCAATTTTGTAGAGGCTCATTTAACCCAGTCATGTTAAAATGTCCACCAGGGAAATATTTCTGAAATCTAAGTAATGCATAAATATTTTTACTACAGACCATTTCATTTCTAATTTCCTGAATTTAACTCAAATCAAGTTGATTTTGATAATAGAGCTGTGCAATTACTTTTAATCTAGGATATGAACTAACTAACTATATACATGAATCCAAAAATGCATAAAGCTTGGATGTGACGCGGGAATCAGGGTTAAATGTAAAAATTCCATACATATTACATTCTCTCCTTTTGTATCATATTCAGCAAGTCCATATTTCTGTAAATGCTGACAATAATGATGTCTTTGCCCAGTGGAAATGATAGTCATTAAATAATGACAAGTCATTTAGAAATGTGTTCTAACATGTATGTTTTTACTATAATTATGAAAAGGTCCTAAGCCATCAGATTAAGCAGCCAATGAATACCTAAGAATGCTAGGTGAAAAATTAGATTTACAAGTATATCCCAGACAGTGAGCAATATTTTTCCAAGTCAAGTAAAAATTTCTTGAGGTCAAGAAATGCCTTCTCAGCAGGTAATATTAGAGTTTGTTAATAAAAATGAAATCTGTTTTTAATATATAAATAATATACGCATACATATCTATTTGTAAGGCAGAAAGATTTTGCATTAAAAATGTACGTGGATATATAATATGGCTGAAAGTGAGATAGGTTTTCCTTTGTAAATAAATAACAGGTCATAATTTGTATTTGTTAACAAATATGCTGTTAACTTATTAGCAATAATGAACTATTCTTTCTGATTAAGGGCGTAATTGAGAAAGCATATCATTGCCAAACCCTGAGTTTGATGATTTTAAGTATGTGATCTCCCTTAACTCTTTTGAAATGGGGATCTAACATCAATTATTTCAGATGAGGGATTTGGAATTCCCAATGGCCCAAAAGAAGGATTTGTCAAAGCTTGAATAGTAAATGGAAATCTGAGGTGTCCTGGATTGATTATCCTATTAAGATTGCCCATCTCAACATCTCTTTCTATGCAGTCATGATTTATGCTTCATCTTCTATTCAAGCAAACATGTTTAATTTAGGTAAAACTAAATGTCGTAGAGCTCATTGATGAAGACATAGTAATACAAAAATGCAAAATACATGTTTGTTTCCTTCATGATGGGTAGGAGTGAAAAGAAAAATATTACATAATATTTACAAAGTTTTTATGTACTCTCAAATTCTTATTTGTGTACCATTTTTTAAACCAAAATCAAACTTAGGACATAGGCATTATGACCTCTGGCTTAATCATAACACATTCATTTTTCCCACTTTTTTAATATGGTGAAAATAAACAGCAGTGTGGACAGCATGATTACACTTCTGAACATTTTCACACATGATACTTTATTTTGTACATGCTAGATACTAATTCTCCATGTAATCACCACGTCTTGATGCTTATCACTTGTATTATATTGATAGAAGGTTTATTCCAATATTTAATCTTGTAAGTCTATAAAGTCCTGCTTTTTAAAATGTGTTAAATATCACAATCAAGAAATAACATGTAATAAGGTACACATAATAAGGAAAACCAATTTTTATTAAATAAAAATCCCTAAGCCCAAAGAGGTTAAATATATGTTCAAGTCTGCCCCGCTATGAAAAGGCAACATTGAGAATATAGAGGGGTTTGAGTTTGTTTCAGTCCTTGCTACTTACTCCTAATTAAAATCTCTCATGATATCCACTTGATATTAGATTAGGAAGTAAAAGTTAATGTCTCCACCTCTATATTTTACGTTCTGCTGCCTGCCCATAATGTTTATGCTGCCAAATGTTCTAAGTAATAGTACACCAAGTCTATCTTATATTTCTAAAACAACAACACCACCAAGTCATTTTCTAAGTGACATTAAACACTGCTCAACTTTAATAATGAAACTGGGGGGAAAAAGACACTTAAAATTATAGGTTATACTTGAGGTTCCCAGATCTGACAGAACCAATTTTGCTTTTTCCATCCAATTCTGGAACTATCGACATCTTAGTGAAAGCTGAATTTAAAAAAGAAATGCTCAGAAGGCATTAGGAAAGATGCATGGATTAGTACGCATGTGCTGTGTTTGCTTACATTGGGCTACTCCCTTGGAACAATAGCATAAATGACAAGGAAAGGCAGGCAACCTGTGAGCGCACTCACGAGGTGGCTAATAGAATCTTTAAAATGAATAGCAGGGAAGGCACATGGTACACACATGGCATGGAGCAGTCACGTCCCGGCGCTCTAAACCAAGGGCTCAGTCAATTAAGGCCTTTTTTTGTTAAATAATGCTAAATTAAACCTCATAATAAAACTAAATTATAGAAGATTTGTAAAACTATAAAGTTAAAAATAAATTGTTCTTATCAAGATATGGCTGCGTATTCTCTAAATATTTTCTTCCCTGTCAGGTATGTGGGTCGTTTACTCCCATTCGTTCCATGTTCAGCCAAGCTGCACAACCTGCCTCTCCATCAGAGGTTCTTCTCCATTTCCCAGGAAGTCCCCATGTCGGGCACAGACCATTTCTGCCTCCTGCCTTTTAGAGGAAGACTGGTCTCTCATGTATGTTTTAGTTTATTTTGTTAGTTTTGTCACTTCTATTCTTTCTCTTTTGTATGTTCACTCAATTTTCATTAGATTTAAATAACACAATGAGTGTCCACTTCTATTTTGTATTTTGGAAATTTCGTTATGCTCTGAGAATATGCTTCTTATTCTCAAGGAAATCCTTGTTTAGCATCTCACAGGTAGATTTCTTAAATACAGACAACACTACAAAGCAATGTTGTAATTCTAGACCTATTCTAAAATAAAATGCTTATATAATGAAATAAAAGCAGGAACTGAAAAATACCTTAATAGTAGTGTCAGCATGGTTAAGAATGAGGGCTTTGTTTAAATCCCACCTCAGCCATTTAATAGAATTACATAAAAGCATAATGCTGGGAAAGTATATTAACTTCTGTTTAATTATATCTAAAATAAAAATGATAATAGTAGAGATGAGGAAGGGTTTTTTTTAGGAAGCTTAAATGCCCACTCTCATTGAAATCAGAGTACTGGATGGTACTCTGGGAAATATCACTCTTCCTAAAGGGATTAAATACATATAAATCCTGTTAGCTCAGCATTTAACACATGATATTTAATGAATAATTGTTGGTCTTATAAGCATTACTAGTAGTTGTAGCAGCAATGGTATAGAAGTACTATTACAACTATTAGTGCTGCTATTATTATAATTATCTTGGCCACATAATGAGTGAATACATGAATCAATCAATAGACTAGGATTTGAATCCTTATCAGAAAGTAATAACATACATGATAATGGAGAAGCACAATTTTTATATAAAATCTAATTTCAAGTGATTTAGACCTTGCAACCTAAAGAAACCTAGATGATCATTTGGTTCAATTCCTCATCTCTGGAAGAAAATACTGAGTCCAAGAGAGACCTAATATTCTGTTAATGATCACGTAGCTCACGGCAAAATAAAGCTCCCTTGGATTTAATTATGTGACAGACCAAACATCCACATGCATATCTGGATGGCTAACAAATTCCTTTCACAATGGTGGAAGTAGTTTATGATATAAAAATTTCAATATATATAAAATGTTAATATGTTATTATAAATACTAGTACATACATATATTTGACCTATTGTAGGATTCTGTAATAACTCCTCTAAAGGTGTAATAGACATGGGAAAGATATATTAATATGTCTGTTCAAATTTGTAAAGCTTGCTTTAAAAATAGACTAATATTTTTGTAATATATTTTATTGATTTTTTACAGTGAGGATAGGAGACGGATAGAGAGCTAGAAACATTGATGAGAGAGAAACATCAATCAGCTAGCTGCCTCCTGCACACCCCGCACTGGGGATGTGCCCGCAACCAAGGTACATTCCCTTGACTGGAATCGAACCTGGGATCCTTCAGCCTGCAGGCCGATGCTCTATCCACTGAGCCAAACCTGATAGGGCTAGACTAATATTATTAAAGAAACATTACATGTTTAAAAAATGAGCAAAATATAGGAAAATAATCAGTTTCATCATTGTGTTTACACTGTCCCTATCCTGAGCCCTTCGCCTATTTCCTCTGAGAGGACCTGTGAGCATCTGGACAACTGGGGGTGAAGATTTTGCAATGACTTGTTATTAACTGATGTTTTTGAATCAGCTACTTCCTAATCGTGGAAAAGAATCCCTGATCATTGAAATTAAGTCATCCACTGGAATTTCCCTGATGGTTGGGCTTATGTTGTTACAAACAGATATTTGGCAAAAAAAAAATAGAGAAATGTTTTTGATGGTACCAGCAGAGAATAAACCCCCTGTCCTTTCTCTTTTTCCTTCTTCTGATCTCCAGTCCCTGTGAAGGTGAATATATTAGGCCCAAACTTAGCTGCCCAAATCACTTGATCCATTCATTCTTTTATACATTCATTCCATGAAATCTCATTAGATGTTTTCTCTGTGTTTAGGGCACTGGGAATACAACTGTTAATAGTTTCACAACAGTACTCATGGAATTTATCATCTAACTGAGGAAGGAGACAAGTATTCAGTCATTGATGATTAATGAGTGAAATCATAGTGGTAAATGCACTTTGAAAGCACATGGAAAAGACAACTCACCCAGACTTGGGGGACTGGAATGCTTATTGAAGAACATGCCTTTAAAGATGATACTGGAAATAGGAAGGGTAAGGTCAAGGGTATCCCAGATAGGGGATCAGCATGGGGTAAAGTCTGGTGGCAGAATGAATGGGGTGATTCCACAACATTGAAAGAAGGTAAGAGTAATACATGGAAAGCTGTGAGTTGAAGGGCTGGAGATATATGTAAAAAAAATCAAGGAGAAAAGACATTTCTAAAGCATAATAAGATCTCAGATTGTGGCCTTATGTGATCATCATATATGTATGTATGTGTGTGTGTGTGTGTGTGTGTGTGTGTGTACATGACTATCTGAGAGTGTGTATATATACAGCACCTGTCAGCAAATTAGCATTTAGGTATGGGGCTCAATAATGGATTTCTCGTGGAAGACTTTACAATCACTTACAATCATTTCCTCCTCTTCATGTAGTAAATCTTCAATTGAATCTGAAAACAGTTTTGAAGAATCTATCTTCCACAAAAGCACATTAAATATATTTTAGGTGCATTTTCCACATTTAATCTTCAGAGAGACTGACAAAATGGGGCATCAAATGAAGACTACAATTATTGTTCGTGAACTTTTGATAATATTATCTGCAAATGTCTATTCACATTCGTATAAGAGCACAAGCCTGACAGAATATAGAGATGTGTTTTTTTTTCCTTTCATTTCAAAATTCCGCTATTCAACATGTACTTCTAAGGTCTGTGATGAACAGTGACAGCATGTTGAAGGGATGCTTGTCTAACGTGATTGCAATTCCATGAGTTGGAAGTCTTTTTTATTCAGAGACAATTACGTATGGAGAAATGCTTTCCCTAAATCAGATGACACAAGGTGGTATTTGCTGGGAAGACATATAAAGATAACTTCACTCTGTCCCTCACCAGTTTTGCTCAATGGATAGAGCGTCAGCCAGGGGATTGAAAAGTCCTAGGTTCCATTCTGGTCAAGGGCACATGCCCAGGGTGCAGGGTCAATCCCCAGTAGGGGCATGCAGGAGGCAGCTGATCAATGATTCTCTCTCATCATAGCTGATGTTTCTATTTCTCTCTCTCCCTCTCTCTTCCTCTCTGAAATCAATTAAAAATATATATTAAGGAAAAAAAATAACTTCACTCTGAATTAGTTAATTCAGTTTGTATTTCTCTGTGCAACACAAATGGACAAAACTGTTCCCCTATGGTAAAAGGTGATTTAGAAGATGGTCTCAGAATGTCACTAATGAACGGTGACAAACACAACAAAAAGGAAGATGCTGGACATATGGACTTAAACTACACCTTTGATAAGAGTTGCTTTCTGCTCGGAATAAGAGGATTTTTTTACCAAAAAAATCAGAAAGAACAAATCTGTAATTGGTAAGAAGATATTGTAGAAAATGGTAATTAACAAGACAGGGATGTCAGCTTTCAGCACTCTTATTCAACACTAGAGGCCTGGTGCATGAAATTCATGCACAGGGAGGAGGGGTCCCTCAGCCAGGCCTGCACCCTCTCCAATCCGGGATCTCTCTTGCAATCCAGACCACTGGCTCCTAACCGTTCACCTGCCTGCCTTCCTAATGCCCCTAACTGCTCCCCTGCGGGCCTGATGGCCCTAACTGCTCTCTCCTCCCAGCATGATCCCCCTAACTGCTCTCCCCTCCTGGTCTGATTGCTCTAACTGCCTAACTGCTTTCCCCTGCCAGCCTAATCCCCCTAACTGACTATCTGCTCTCTGCTGCTAGCCTGATCCCTCTAACTGCCTAACTGCTGTCCCCTGCCAGTCTGATCCTCCTAACTGCTCTCCCCTCGCTTGGTTCCCTAACTGCCTATCTGCTCTCCTCTCCTTGCTTGATCCCCCTAACTGCCTATCTGCTCTCCCTTCCTCTCTGTGCCCTGCCCTTTGGACCCCCAGTTCAGGCATACTGAGAGGTCTCCGCCATGGCCCAGCCCCAGTCCTGATTGGTCGATAAGTGATGATGTCTTGGCCAATTTGCATATTCCTCTATTATTAATATAGATCATACTTGAAGTCCTAGCCACAACAATCAGATAAGAAGAAGAAACGAAAGGCTTTTATATTGGAAAGGAAGAGATAAAACTGTCATTATTTGCAGATAACATGATACTGTTTAAATAGAGAATCCTAAAGATTCCACCATAAAACTACTAGAACTGATAAATGAATTCAGTTGAGTGGCAGGATACAAAATAAATATCCAAAAATCAATTGCATTTTTATATACCAATAATGAGCTATCAAAAAGGTAAACTAGGAAAAGAAAACAATCCCAGTCACAATTGCTTCAAAAATACCTAGAAAAATTTTTAATCAAGAATGTGAAAGACCTGTACTTGGAAAATGGTAGGACACTGAAGAAAGAAATTGAAGAGGATATAAACAAGTGAAAGCATGCACCTTGTTCATGGATTAGAAGAATTAGCATCTTTAAAATGTCCGTACTACCCAAAGTAATTTGTAGATTCAGCACAATTCCTATTATGATACCAATGGTGGCCCTGGCTGGTTTGCTTCACTGGTTGGAGCATCAGCCTATGGACTGAAGGGTTCTGTGTTTGATTCCTGGTCAAGGGTATGTCCCTGGGTTTCAGGTTCATCTCTGGTCATGGTCAGGGCATGTGGGAAAGGTAACTGATCAATGTGTTTTTCTCACATCAATGTCTCTCCCTCTCTCTCTCTCTCCCCCTCCCTCCCTCCTTCCTTCCCTCCCTTCCACTCTCTCTAAAAAAAATCAATGGAAAAATAATCCTCTGGTGAGGATTAACAACAAAAGTAACAAACAAACAAAAGATACCAATGGTGTATTTCAAATAAATATTCCAAAAATTTATATGGAGCCACAAAAATCTCCAAATAGCCACAGCAGTCTTGAAAAAGAAGAACAATGTTTGAGGAATCATGCTACCTGATATCAAACTATACTATAAGGCCATAGTAATCAAAAAGGAAGGTACCGGCATAAAAACAGACATATAGATCAGTGGAACAGAATAGAGAGCCTAGAAATAAACCCACACATTTATAGTCAACTAATATTTAACAAAAGAGGCAAAAATATACAATGGGGTAAAGATAGTGTATTCAATAAATGGTGATGGGTTAACTTTGCTTAAAAGTTAAACATTACCAGAGGCACATCTGATTGCCTCAGCTTGGTGATGTGGTCTATCTTTAGAGCAGTTTACTAGTCCCTGTGTGGGAGAGAGAGGAATGGGTTATATATGAACATGGATGTTTCCTCGGAATCACTTGTTTCCAGCGGGAGAAGAGCATTCCCAAAGGAATGTGAGTAACATTTACAAAAGGAGGTACGATGGGCAGATAAAACCATATTCTCCACTATACTTGTTCAAACAATTCCCATGATCTTTTCAGTATTTTATAAGAAGAGTTTTAAAACTTTGCCTAACTATGACAGTAAAATTAATCTTATAGTATTATCTAACATTCTTTCTCTCTCTTTTTTTTTGTTTGTTTGGTTGTTTATCTTCACCCGAGGATATTTTCCTATTGATTTTCAAAGAGAGTGGAAGGGTGGGTAGAGACACAGAGAGAGAAACATTGATATGAGAGAGACACATCGATTGCTTGCCTTCCACACATGCCCTGACCAGGGCAAGGGTTCGAGCCTGCAACTTAGTTACGTGCCCTTGATTGGAATTGAACCTGGAACCCTTCCATCCACAGGACAATGCTCCAACCACTGAGCCAAACCAACTAGAGTAATATTCTCTTTTTAATTATTAAACTAGAGGCCCGGTGCACGAAATTCGTGCATGGGGGGGGCGGGGTGTCCCTCAGCCCAGCCTGCACCCTCTCCAATCTGGGACATCTCTCTCACAATCCAGGACTGCTAGCTCCCAACTGTTCACCTGCCTGCCTTCCTGATTGCCCCTAACCGCTTCTGCCTCAAAGCCTGATCACCCCCTAACCACTCCCCTGCCAGCCTGATTGATGCCTAACTGCTCCCTTGCCAGCCTGCTTGCCCCTAACTGCCTTCCCCTGAAGGCCTGGATCCTCCCCAACTGCCCTTCCCTGCAGGCCCAGTCGCCCCCAACTTCCTTCCTCTGCCTGCCTGGTCACCCCTAACTGCCCTCCCCAGCAGGCTTGATCACCCCCAACTGCCCTCCCTTGCAGGCCTGGTCCCTCCCAACAGCCCTCCCCTGCTGGCCGTCTTGTGGTGGCCATCTTGTGTCTACATAGGGGCAACCATCTTTGACCACATGGGGGCAGCCATATTGTGTGTTGGAGTGATGGTCAATTTGCACATTACTCTTTTATTAGATAGGATAGAGGCCTGATGCATGGGTGGGGGCCAGCTGGTTTGCCCTGAAGGATGTCCCGGATCAGGGTGGGGGTTCCTGGGGGCATGGGGCGGCCTGGGCGAGAGGCCTTTGGTGGTTTGCAGGCCGGCCACACCCCCTGGCAACCCAAGCGGAAGCCCTGGTATCTGGGATTTATCTTCTATAATTGAAACTTTAGCCTTGAGCAGAGCCAAGCCTCCTGCTTGCTCTGTGGCCACAGCCACTTTTGTTGGGATTTATTTATCTTCCATAATTGAAACTTTGTAGCTTTGAGTGGAGGCCAAGGCAGGCCAGGGCTGCAGAAGCTTGGCTTCCTCCATTGCCAGGGGCAACTCAAGCCTCCTGCTCTCTCCAGCTCAGTGGCTGCCACCATATTTATTGGGATTTATTTATCTTCTATAATTGAAATTTTGTAACCTTGAGTGGAGGCCTGGGCCAGCCAGGGTGTGCGGAAAGTTTAGCTTCCTCCATTGCTGGGGAAACCCAAGCCTTCTGCTCACTCCATAGCCTCAGCCATCTTGGTTGGGGTTAATTTGCATACTTGTTCCTGAATTGCTGGTGGGCATGGCTTGTGGGTGTAGCAGAATCATGGTTAATTTGCATATTACTCTTTTATTAGATAGGACTAGAGGCCTGGTGCAGGAAATTCGTGCATTGGGGGTGGTGTCGCTCAGTCCAGCCTACACCCTCTTGCAGTCCGGGATCCCTCAGGGGATGTTCACCAACAGTTGGAAATCCCTCTCACAGTCCGGGAACCCTTGCTCCTTACCATCCGCTTGCTCGCTGCTCCTTACCACTCGGCTTGCTGTTCCTTAGCGCTGCCATGGAGGCAGGAGAGGCTCCTGTCACTGCCACTGCACTCACCAGCTGTGAGCCCTATTTTTCTGTGTAGTTGTCTGTGGACCGACTGTTCTCTTCCTTCTCATTGAGGGCGAACATAATTTGAGGGCAGAGTGTGCTGTCATGGAACGCAGAGGGCTGCCCGGAGCTGAGGGGAGTGGCCAGGCCCACCGGGTGAGAGGTGGATACAGAGGACACTATCTCACCCAATTGTGGGGCGGGATGGCCAGCCTTCATCTGCCTGACCACACCCAGGGAGAGACCGAGCAGGGTGTCCACCTCTCCATTCTCCATCCTTCTATCTGTGACACCTGTCATCCTTGCCAGGCCTCCTCTAAAGTGAGTTCAGCTCAATCCCTGAATGTAACAGGGCATGGAGAGGGGAGCCTCCACTCCAGTTCCCCCTGATTCCCAGTGACAGGACCTGGTCTCAGGATGGTGGCCACAGCTGCAGAACATAGATCTGTTTCAAGAAAAGTTGGGAATGCAGACTTTCTTATGAGCCCTTATTCCAAAAGGTGGCAGTTTAGGCACATTGTAGCAAAGGCACCTTCAAGAGTAACATAAATGGGTAAAGTCAGAGCCAAACCGGGCCATTTCCAATCTCTCTGAGGTGCGTGGACAGAACTAAGTCTCAGCTCTTTGCAGGACACTTCTGGGTTTTTTTAAGCCTAAAAAACAGTAGTCTGTCTCCATTCTTATTCTGTGGGATCTTTTCATCGTCGGATAGAAGGATACGTACATTGGGGCAATCCCCTTGAGACACAGTATTCCAGTTGCACCCATGTGATGATGACAGAGCCCCTCAGAGTGAGGGAGCCAACAGATGGGGAGCAGGGAATTCTGAAAACCAAAGCAAAGGTTCAGAACACGGAAGAAGCCCTTGGCGTTCTGCTGAGAAACTTGGACTCCTTCCTCTGCGGTCACACGCCTGGCAGTCACTCAGAAATATCTTTGTGTCGGCCACCTTATGGAATTCTCCCTTCTCTCCGTTCTCCTGAGCCACACTTCAGACGTTGACTGCAGCATTCTCTTTGGTCATCGTTGTTGTTTTTTTCCCAAAACGTTACAAAGTTTATATCGATATAACATACAAAGATGCAGCCTCCTCTGTAGAAACAGGGAAGGAAGGGGTGGTTAAGTAAGGCACGTGGAGCTGCAGCAAGCACCAGCTGTGGGGAGGGCCAAGGGGGAGAGGAGGTTGGTACTGGGGCCAAGACCCTAGCCATTGCTAGGGAAGTAGGGATCCCCTCTGAGTGCCACGTTCTGAGGCTGAACTAATTGGTCAAGCTGAGCAGAGGTGGGTGGCCACATCAGCCATCTTTGGTGCTGTTTACCCTCTCCCTCCCCAGCTGTATTGTAAAACCCCAGAGCCCTGGATTCCAGAGGCCCCATCCAAAGCAGAGGCCCTGGGAGGGAGTGAGAGGAAGTGGGTAGGGCAAGTTTGAAAGCCGATATGCCTGTGTGCTGAGCGATGGCCAGAGATAGTGGTGAGAGGTAGCAGGGGAAAGGCTCTCATACATGACATTCTGTGGGGGCCACAGGTGAAGGAGGCCAGGGAAGTAGGGTAGGGATGGGGCACCATGGCCCAGCCTCTTAGGCATCCCTGTCTGTCCTCTGCAGTGTACATGGAGGAAAGGGGCTGCCTCTGAGGAGGGACCCGGCCAGGCCAGGTGACCATCTTGAGTTCATGATGGTCCTCACCCTGAGGTGCCTTCTAACTGGTGATGGACCCAGGCCTAACTCCCGCCTCTGTGTGCACCCAAGACCCAGGCCTGACTGACTGCCACCGCGCGGTGGGCACCGAGGACCCAGGCCTGATTGCCTCAGCTGTGGGTGTCCTGGACCCAGGCCTGACACCCGCTGCTGCAGGTGTCTGGGCACAGAAAGTCCCCCTGCTGCATGTGCAGCCTCCTGCTGGCCTGTTAATATGCAAATTGGTCGTTAGTGTGACACTGTTAGGACCAATTTGCATATTACCTCTTTATTATATAGATTTATTGGGTTGATATCGGTCAACATGAACATATAGGTTTCATGTGTGGGTTTCTATGTTATAAGATCTGTATAATGCACCATGTGCCCATCACCCAAAATCAGACCTTCTCCTGCCACAATATATTTAGGACATTCTCTTTTTAAATCAAGTATTTCAAATTATTCAACGAGTGTCTGAGTAAGGACAGGAGGAGCTGTTAAGACTTTCTGTAGTTTCCATTCTTATCACTGTGCTGAGCACAGAGCCAAGTGCTAGACCTATCAAAGCCTGCATCATTCTACTTTTATGTGAATCTGTATAAAAAGTTCATTGTCATTTATTAATATTTAAATAAGCCATTTCTTTTTTATATTCTTTTGTACTTTTAACTCTGTCACGCTCTCTACTTTGCCTTTCTTTTTCTCTCCGGTAACAAGATTACCTCTGATTTCTCACCATATACATGTCAAAATCTGGGGCTATCCTCACTATTTGATCTGTGCCATCCGAGACATTGCCAAGGCTATTGGCAATTTTAATTAATCAAATGTGTAAGCTTGAAGATTGTTTTTGAAAACTAACCTTTCTTTACTCAAGACCCCCCCCCAAAAAAAAAAAAGTAGCATCAGAAATTTATAGTTTTTGAATACATTTAGGAAATGACGAACTTGAGGTCATAGGAACTGAATTCACACTGTACTATTGTTTCATTGGTTTCAAACAGCATTTCAGCTTATTCAAAGAGTATGTGAGGAAAGGCAGAAAGAACTCTTACTACCGTCTGCATTTACCATCATATAGCTGTGCTTCACAGTATAAGCATTCAATATATTTTTATCAAACATACTTTAGGAACAGAACTAAAACTCAGGTCTGATATTTCTTTCTTTCTTTAAATCATTTTTTATGTTTCAATTGCAGTTATTCTATTAGTTTCAGGTGTACACCCCAGTGATTAGATAGTATAAAATTTACTATGTGATCACCTGCTATTTCTTTTACTATAAGAATTATAAATGTAAAGAAATGCAAGTAGAAAATCAAAAGGCTCCATGATTTTTATTGCAGTCAGTTGGTTTTTAATAAAAAGGAAAATTACTGCATGAGAGGATACAGATCTATTAGCATACCTTTAAACATTTTCCAATATTAACACTGCATTCCACTGTGACCTGCCTGTGATTCTGATCCCAGCCAGCATGCTGGGACTTTTACCTTTGCTCAGCTAAGCCTTCACACACACTGTCTGTCAATCACTCTCTTCAACTCTCTCTCTCTCTCTCTCTCTCTCTCTCTCTCTCTCTCTCTCTCTCTCTCTCCCTCCCTCCCTTTGTCTCTCCCTCCCTCTCTCCTTTTTCACATCTAAGTCCCGGCCCCTCCCTGTGCTGTGATTTACCCAAATGCAGCAGCCATTCCTACTCCCTTTCCAATGATTATACCAAGGACAGAAAATGCCCCTAAATTAAGCCATCACACTGGCACAGATTCCAATGAGTGGGAAATGCCAAAAATGATCCATTTTCACTGCAATTAGAAAATCATAATATCAGAGTTCAGCCTGAACAACCAGTGAAGGAACTCCCTGAAGCGTGCTGTGAAGGCCGGATGTGGAAAGCGATTTCCGATGCTGGGGCTGTCTCGGTGGGTCACTAACTGATTTACACATCCACACTGCTATGCCCATCCACAGGTTCAGACATACCCCAGAGTACCTGTGTGTGCTCATCCTGGGTTTTTTGAAAAGCTAGATGAATCTCCCGGAACTGAGATTTTAAAGGTCATTGGACCAAAATGCAATGCCACAGTGCCCTCCAGTGGTCTGATATATTTAGAATAATTATTTCTCGGATGGCAGGATTCTTGCTTGGAAAACCGTAATATGTTTTTACTTTTGATTTTAAGAGAAGGTAAAAAATATGAACAGCATCAACTGTGATAACGGCAACATCTTTTTCCATCTACCTCCTCTCATTTTGTTTAAATTGGTCTTTTTCTGCATTGTCCCATCTCACTGTTTTCCCCAACCCCCTCTCTCTAATAGTCCTAAATTCTTCTGTGTTCACCTTGCAAAGGTGGCAGACGGGCCATGCTGCTCAGGTCCCTGTTGTTAGTGTAGCAGTCAGATGCCCAATCTGTCAATGTATTATTTTAAGAGTTGTGTTTTTGGCATTGTATGGCAGACCAAAGTCATACAGCTATATTCCTATTTTTTGTGTGTCTAAAAACATGTGTCTATCTCTCTATTACCTTAGACTTCCTTTAATTTCTCTTACACTTTACAGATTTTAATATTGCTTGTGTCCTATAACCTTTCTAAAGTCACTTATTTTATCTACTCATATTTCCTAGACTTTATTGGTTTTTCTGCATAGACAATCCCATTGTGAGTAAGTGCAGACAGTGTTCTTATTTTCTAACCTCCACCTCTTTTATTTATATTTTCTTGCCTTATTTTACTGGGTAGAAAATCAGATACAGTAGGATGTGGAGCTGGATGTTATATAGTATCTTATATCGTAGGAAGTGGGAAGGTATGTTTGCTATCACAGGCAGGTAAATCTTGCACTAAGTACAAAGGGTTTTCACCAAGTTGCAGAAAGGTCAAGGTATTTCTGGCCATATTTTTAATAAGACATTGATTGTTGCAAGCGTTCTTAGAGTTCCTAACGTGTGTTGGGCTCTTTAACAAGTATTGGGCATTTTATTGAGATGAGAAAGACACAGTGCCATGCTCAACCAACTCCCAAGTCTCATGCTCAGCATGCTTTAAGTAGCCAGCACTGAGGAGACATCATGTCTGCTGTCAAAGACCCCCGCCCCCACCCCAGCTTGTGCCTCCCCTGGGCTGGACCTGTCTAAGGAAAACATCATTCCATGCCCCATTCTTTCACCAAGTTGTATTCCATGGGCTTAGAAGTGAACATCTCATTTGCACAGGGCATTCAGATTGAAGAGTCAGTGCACTGGATCTGGTTTTGTGATTTTACTTTCCTCTATAAAATATTCTTTCTTTGATTCAAGCATGAAAGGTTACTAGTGTGTATAATTTACCCAGAATACCTGTTTTTACTGCCACAGCCTCTCATGTTTCTCAGAACAATGAGGGAAATGCAATACATAACAGGCAACTCAAAAACAGCATTTAGTTAAATGTGTGTGTGTGTGTGTGTGTGGGTGGATGTGTATAAAATATTTACCCACACACATATAATACAGCAGCTATTGTTCTGGGCTCTGAACAATATAAAGGAATCGATATCTCTTATAGAGACTTTACAGTAAACCTTGAGGCATGATTCTAAGTGGCTTTGTTGATTTTATTAAATCTTTTCATTTTCCCAACAGTGAGATTTAATCTTATTCCCATTGCCCAGATCAGAAGGGCAAGGCACAATGAGGTAAATGTCACAGGCATAAAAGGGAGCCTGGGGTCAGGATCTCCAGGGTTTGACTGCAGGGCTGCCTGCTTCACATCTTACTCTCTGTTGATAGGAATTTCCAGTGCTTGGAAAGGCGGTAGAAAAATGAGTATTTTCCTCCCAATGATTATGAATGGCATGAATGCAGACACTTGTGGGCATAAGTGTGTTTTTAAACTGTTATTCCTATTTTAGACTGTTATTTCGCTTTTCAATATTTCATTTGAAAAGAGAAACAAAAATTGTCAATTCCTCCTTTTTGTTTCTCTTTTCAAATGAAATATTTACCTTGGAGTGAGTTTTAAAATGCCACCTGTATTATAATCACTGCCTCAGCCTTCAAACTCTTTTATGCCGCTTGCAGTTGGGAAGGAAAGTCTGTGTTGCAGAGTTGGACAAGGATAAACTACTGAGTTAATGGGCTGGAAATTGACATTTCTGTCAGGAATAATTTGGTGTTCATGGGTAGTTCTGGTCATTTCCTACATGCTTAAATGATTGTACTTTTTCAGAAAGATAACGGGGCTCATTCTAGCAAGAAAAGTAAGATCAAGATAGGAAATAGTTTCTGAATAAAGTTTGCATGACATTATTTTATTATTGTTGTTGTTATTAAATGCCAATTATAAATGGGAGTCTATTCTGTACTATTAAGTATAAAGAAGGAATAAAGAAGATAAAGATTATTAATATAGCTTTTAAAATAATTGTAAGATGAGATAGGTCACCCCTTCTCCATTAACTTGTGTTTAAATAAGTCAGCATGGACTACGTTGGAGAGATATAACAAGATGCTAGCAATCTACAAGATGCTATGTAGGTTGCTAGCATCTTGTTATATCTCCCCCACGTAATGGGTGAGATAATTCTCTACTTTTTGGTTAGTTATTGACAGAGACAGGTGATAGAAGAAATATAAACTACCTTACCTCCATGTGTTGGGCAGACTTCAATTTCACATGGCGATAGCTGAGTAGGCTTTAATACTAGTTCGTGGAATCCTTTCTAGTTTATGGCATTAGGCTATTAGTGCTTGTTCTGTGATATTATTGTGTATTTTCAAATTTATATGTCTTATTTTTATTAATATTTACACTTTTTTTCTCTTATGAGAATTTGGGAAACATTACATTGTAGGTGCTAAATGAAGTGCATTGTTGAACCAGAAGCCTAGTATTTTATTTCACTACTAGAGCCCCAGTGCACAAATTTGTGCACTGGTGGGATCCTCAGGGGTGTGGGGCGGGACATGATTGGCCCTCTAGGCAGGTGGTGGGATGTCCTTGCTGGCCCAAGATCCAGATCCATCCTATTGACATTCTTGCCGGTTGTTGGGAGCCATCTGGCAGCTGCTTTTATATCTTTTCTTCCTTGAGGAGTGTCTAGGGAGGGGAAGCAGCTGTAGTGCCTGAGGCCACTTCCAGGAGGCCAGTGGTGCTATCGGAATTTTGTCAGTGGCGCTGGTCTGTCAGTGCCTGTCCTGTTCTCCAGAGATTGGACCTGCAGGACTACTGTGGGAGTGAGTGGCTGCCGACAGGCTGGTGGGCCACTGGGACGGGTCTCAGCTGAGTAGCGCTCCCACTGTGGGAGTGCACTGACCACCAGGGGGAAGCTCCTGCATTGAGCATCAGTCCCCTGGTGGTCAGTGTGCATCATAGTGACTGGTCATTCCAGTCGTTTGGTCACTTAGGCTTTTATATATATATAGATTATCTGATTCTGAAAATGTCCATTGTTACACCATTGTAACATAACATACTCTTCCACACCCGACTTTTAATTTTCACATTTGACTCTACTTATTATATTTCATTTTTTTAAATATTTTAGTAACTTCTTTGGACATAAGCTTCAGCCATACTTCTATCCTTGATCTCTTGAATTTTCTCCTTTCATTTCAGCAGTGAGTACTGATCTTCAAATAAGTAGAAACAATAAGCACATCTACAATAACTGTATGTATTCAGCACCTGCTGGGTTAATAAGGCCTGCAAGAGTCTTATTATCTTGCACCATTTGATTCCTAAATCAGTCCTCTTAAATAAGCAGCAGCATCCTCAAATGCTGCTGATTCACACACACACACACATACACTCTGAGAATATATCTATTGTGTGTGTGTGTGTATATATATATGTGTGTATATATATATATGATATACATAACATATATATACTCACAGAAATTAGTGATATGTTTTATGAAAGGAAAAGTCACAATCTGTTTCATCTGCCTGGCATGGCTACTTACATCCCTAGTTTTACCAATGTTATGAGCAATATTTCATGACTCACAGATGTTGGAGAGACAGAAATGCCATCTAATGTTCCAATGTTGATATCCTTTTTCATGGAATAAGGCAGCATGTATTTCAAAGTAGTAACAGTTCTTATGTCTGTTTATTTTGAAAACAACCTTGTGCTATGGGTGACACATGCTATTGTGTTCACTTTACAGCTGAGGAAACCAAGTTGGAGACATCAAAAACATTCCCTGTGTTGCTGGGAACGAGGCTAGGCTTCTGGCTCCAAGCATATTCTTACTTCAATGTGCCACTCAGCTATTATGGAATCATTTCAATTTGGGGAAAATAGGACATTTAGTGTCACTCAACTTGCATTGTCAGATACTTTGGCTATGGAAGTCATGTTGAGATACTTAACACTGACCAAAAATACAACCAATATTGTGCAAACTTACAATTTAATGTGAAATAGCTCTCACAATCTAATAGAAATAGAAGTTCTCGTAGTGATTCCATATTCTATATAATAAAAGAGTAATTTGCAAATCAACCAAAGAGCAGAATGACTGGTTGCTATGATGCACAATGACTACCAGGGGGAAGATGTTCAATGCAGGAGCTGCCCCCTGGTGGTCAGTGCACTCCCACAGGGATAGTGCCACTCAGCCACAAGCCTGGCTGACAGCTGGCCTAAGGGCAGTCAGATATCCTCCGAGGGCTCCCGGACTGGGAGAGGGCACAGGCCAGGCTGAGGAGAGGGCACAGGCCACTCCCCCGAGTGCACGAATTCTGTGCACCATGCCTCTGGTTTCATATAAAAAAAATGTTTCAAGGGCATACCAAGTTAAGGAGTTAGACTTTAGAAAAGTCTAATTCTGTGAAGCCATAAAAATGAAATCAACGTGGGGCATTTGGTAAAATTATGAAAAAACCTTTGTGAAGAATGTATAGTATCCTAATTAAAGAAGGACAGATATTGATTTGTCTGAAAATAAGAATGCAAAATAAGAAATATTTAGCACAATTATACAGAGAAAAGTTAACCCTTGGATTTTATATCAGGTCTTTTTGGCCCTTGTAATGTATTTATATGTCTGCAATTAATAAATGCTCCTGGCAATTTCTATTTCATCGATTTACTTCCTTGCCTACCCTCCAAATATTTTTTCATTTGCATCCTGGAGTTTAATTGTTAGGTAATTTTATTAGTAGTTGCTTATCCATTTTAATTGGAAAGGAAAAGGGAATGACTAAATCATTAAAGTTGTATTTTAAATTTTCAGTAATATATTTAGTGTTATGGAATTGTTCACTTGAAATTATATAATCTTATTAACCAATGCCACCCCAATTAATTTAATATAATTACAAATAATAAAAATAAAAGTATTTTCGCTGTTAAAAATAAGTAAAATTGTTCAGTTTCATAGAGAGTACATTCTAAAGGCACTGAACAAAGTCTTTAGGACATATGTGTATGTGTGTTCATCAAAGCACATTGAAGACCTACTATACTGTGAGCCTTGGTCCAAGTCCTAGGGAATAAGAAATCCACCAATCAGTGTCCTGACTATAGCATCGTCAGCTAGCTCCAAAGCTGCCACTAAGTCACAGCACAGATGACGGTCTTCTTGCAGAGCCTGTAATGTTTCTTAAATGTTTGTTAAAGGAGATGATTCTTGAAAAATAGAGGAGTTAGGAAGGGAGACAAATGGGAAGGGCATTTCTGGCAAAGAGAATATTACACATAAAAAGTATGGTGGTGTGTTAATGTTTTTAGATGTTTTAATGACTGTGATTGTTTTAATGGCAACCCCAGAGTGTGGAGCTGCATGATAACTCATCAATGTCAGGGCCTATACAGTGTATGAGTTGAGAAGGAACATGTAAAGACTTTGAAATATATTGAAAAGGAGATAAGGAGTCATCTAGGCATTTTATGCAGCAGAGTAATAAGCTCATGTCTGTAGCAGGCAGAAAAATTGAAGGATAGAAATTGATTCATATGTGGGTCAACAAGGATTCTTTCCTGTTGCAATTGTCAGAAAAATCCAATTTATGCTAGATTAAGGGGGAAATGGATTTTACTCATTAAGGAAACTAAAAGGTCAAAGGGCAGCTAGCTGGGTTCAGGGATTCAGCAGTACCACGCAGACTTGATCTCTCTCCTACTACATTGATTACGGCAGTGATTTTCAACTGACACACCACAACAATTTTCAAAATATGCAATACCTGACTACTTAATCAGGGGCACTGACCTTCTTTCCCTTAGGTTGTCAAATAAAAAAATGACAACAGCCAACACAATAGCCGTCTGGTGTGTATGCATCAGTATTATACCTCCCTTTCTTTGTCCGATTGGCAAAAGCTGTATTTGTGGCATGCCGTAGAATTTTAGTAATACGTTTTTATGTGAAGTGGAAAAGGTTGAAAATCAGCTTTTAATGCATAACAAACTACCCCAAATTTAGTGGTTGAAACAAACCTTTATGCCGCTCCTTGATTATGTAGGTCAGGAATTTGGTTTGTATAGCTGGGGAGATCTCATCTCAGTTGGCCTCACCTTTTGGTCATGGTTTTGTTGTAAGTCAGCCAGGTGGCTTTGCTTCTTGAAGTTTGCTTGCTGTCAGCTGGAGCTAGAACTATGGCTGGCCACATGCCCGGAATCCAGCAAGCTGATCCCAGGATTGATCATATGACCCGGCCAAGGTTCCAAGAACAAGAGCAGAGGAATGTAAAGCATAAGGCCTACGATTAGGCTTGAAACTGGCCCAAGGATATTTATGACAAATTCTATTCGTCAAAAAAACTCACAAGTCCAGCCTAGATGAAAGAGTTTCAGGGAATTGAGTTCTGTTGAGTGTGAGGCTGTAAGCTAACATTATAAAGAGGAATAGATACAGGGAGGGGCACAATTTTGACCCTTAATGCAAATAAAAGTGCCAGTGAGTTTCTTCATCTCTAAATGCTCTTCTTGGCACATTCTATGGCTTTCTTTGACAATGGGGAAATGGATATTGAAGTTCTGTCTACCGATCTTTTCATCTCTGAATACCATACTATTTTGTTTTATTTTGCTGAATGTCTTAGTCAGATTGGGCTGTCTGACGAATAGCATAGATTGTGTTCCTTAAATAGAACTTTATTTCACAGAGTTCTGGAGACTGGGAAGCCTGAGATCAGGGTACCTGCCTGGTCCGGTTCTGGTGAGTGCCCTCTTCCTAGCTTGCAGATCAATTTATTCTCACTGTGTTCTCACATGGGAGGGAGACAGAGAGCGGATCCTGTAATGTCTCTTCTTATAAGGCTGCCACCCTCATGACCCGGTTACCCCCCAAAGGCCCCATCTCCAAATACCATCCTATAGGGCACGGATTTTTCAACCTTCTTCCTTTCATGGCACACATAAGCTAATTACTAAAATTCTGCAGCACACAAAAAAAGTATATTTTTTGCCGATCTGACCCAAAAAAGGGTACAATTTTTATTTACTTACAAAAAAAGTGTAATTACCTACCCCTTTTGCTCCAAAGTGACTTTTAAAATATCAGATGCCTATACTTGTACAGAAGGGTTTCTGGTACCAAGAATTAACCAATCAGACACAACCTTATTATGCCACAAGACCAATAAGAGGCAACTCTGTTATATGACCTATATATGTATGGTTCAAGACTGGGCATTCACACCTGGATGGCTATTATTGTGTTGGCTGTTGTCCTTTATTTGACAATCTCAAGGAAAAGTGGTCAGTGCCCCTGACTAAACAGTCAGGTATTGCATATTTTAAAAATACCTGAGACACTCTGGTTGAAAGCTCTGATATAGGGCATAAGGATTTCAATATATGAATAGTAGGGAGCAAAACATTTGGTCCATAGCACCTAGACTACTTCAACCTCTAGGGTGATGTCCGAATCACACTTTGATTCTTCATGTTGGGCCATGTACTTCTCTTAAGTGGGGTGGGGGCTGATTTGAGGGGGGAGCCTAGCTCAGACTCCGTGGACTGAGAGTTATTAGACTGGTCACGAAAACCATAGCTTCCAAATATGGGAGGATGGAAATCAGGCAAACAGAAAATATGCATTAAGTGATCTAGTGGGGAAACTCTTAATTCCTGTGTTTTGGATGCCAGGTAATTTCTATTTTCTGTATTCAATTGCTGAGAACAAGAGAAGCATCAACTGTAATTTAACACCTGGAATTAGCAAATGACATTTTGCTAATGTTAATAATATTTTTCTCTGACCTATAATGTTCTCTTTGCTTTATATTCACAAATGACAAATCTTTGAGCCTTAATTAGTTAACAAGTGGAAACATATTAGCAAGGATGAGGCTCTAGTGCTTCCGAAAGAATCTGCTCTTCTTGCTTGAAACCCAGCACATGTTTCTTATTTTCCTTTGTCTGGCTTTCTCGCCAGCCCGTGACAATTGCACATCTCAGATGGTCTCTGACTTTTTAATTCCAATTTTTTGGTCATCAGTTTGTTTTGAGATTTGTGCTGATCTGTACTTGTTTTGGGGGACACCTTATCTCCCCATTATGTAATTTGGATCATAGCTATTGATTCCTTCCTTATTGATGATATTTCAAAGGGATAGAACCTATCAGACTTCTGCAGTATATCAGCATTTTTAGGCTCATGTTTAGATTTTTTTAAGACTTCTCATACCTGAGATAGAAATAAAGTTCAACCCCTATTTCTCCATTCCTTTAATCAGACTAAATATCTAGTTCTTACAACAGTGCATTTTGAATAGCAAATGCTCAATCAATGTCTGAAGAATTGTCTTGAACAAAGGGTTATTAACTATTAGCAATGACTGCTCCATGAGCTCAGTAAGTTTTTTACTGCCGAAGACAGCATTCTCTGAACAGTCTTTAGCTTAATGCATACAGAGTGACAAAAGATAATGATAAAACTGCTTCATTAAAACATGAACTTAGCAATTAATGTGATGTGACCTTAATATTAATTATCCATGTATTAAAAATGTTATTGTAATCTGGCCAGTGTTGCTCAGTGGTTGATCATCAACCGATGAACCAGAACAGTGGTCGGCAAACTGCGGCTCACGAGCCACATGCGGCTTGTGAGCCGCGGTTTGCTGCTCTGTTGACTGAGTTTGCCGACCACTGCCTTAGGGAAAAACACTTAAAACATTTTAATAATGCACTAATGTCTTTAACCTGAAGTCAAAACTTCTGGGTAAGGGTAATGCCTTATGCAGTGGTCGGCAAACTCATAGTCAACAGAGTGGCAAACCGCGGCTCGCGAATTGCATGTGGCTCACGAGCCGCAGTTTGCCGACCACTGAACCAGGAGGTCACAATTCGATTCCTGATCAAGGGCACATGCCTGGATTGTGAGCTCGATCCCCAGTAGGGGGCATGCAGGAGGCAGCTGATCAATGATTCTCTCTCATCACTGATGTTTCTATCTCTCTCCTTGTCTTTTCCTCTCTGAAATCAATACAAATATATTTTAAACTGTTATTGTACATTTTAAGGTACTTTGTATTAGCCCTGTGATATATATACATATTTCTATATAAAGTGATATGTGTGTATTTTACTTCACTGAAATACTACATTTGGTAATACCCAAATATCATTGAGCATTCATATGCTATGTTTGGATAGTTCTCTTTTGAAAATGGAGCTCTTAATGTATTTTTCTCCATAGCTTTCTAATTGAAGTTCTGGGTTTATTTTGTGAGAGAATGATCTGCTTTGATATCTATTCTTCATCCATGATCCATCAGTTCCAGGAAGCAGGAACTATATTTTCTCTGTTTTTGTTCATTACTTATTTACGTAGTGCTCAAACTAACTCCCTCACTAGGCATTCATTTTAAAAAACGAACAGTTTTTAGACCTATGTGAGATGCCAGGAAGAGAGTCAAAAGCAAGGTAGTCATGGCTTTCGTTCTTGTAATTTATAAAATAACAGGACTGCAGTGTTTCAGGTATTCCCTAAATGACAAGGCCTCTGTTCTTTAATGAATGTAACATGAATGGACACACTTATCTATGCGTTTATAGAGCTATGTGCAGATGTTCTCATATCACATAAAAATAGTTTGTTGTGACCATGAGGAGGTGAAAGAGGAGTGCGAAAATTTTATTTTGAAAACACGTGTACATCTGGTCAAATAAGACAAGGTAGAGAAAAGCACCATAATAAAATGGATATGGCTATACGCAGGGTGGGGCAAATGTAGGTTTATAGTTATGAGTCCACAAAACACAGAGTCAATTCTTGAATTATTAATTAATTACTAGAGGCCTGGTGCACAAAATTTGTGCACGATAGGGTCCCTAGGGCTAGCCGGCAATCAGACCTGATCTGTGGGGCGACTGGTGGCAGCGGGGTGATCGGGGGGCGGGGGGAGCACCCGTCTTGACTGGCCTGGGGCCTGTGGGCTGGGGGCAACCCCTGCACTAAGCGTCTGTGCCCTGGTAGTCAGTGCGTGTATGACTAATCCTTCTGCTTTTGGGTTGATTTGCATAATAGGCTTTTATTATATAGGATTGTATTATTTTCCATATGAACAACTGTAAACCTACTTGTGCCTCACCCTGTATATACACCCTACACAGTGTAGTGTGTAGGGGAGCTAATGCATTTTAGAGGGCTTTGTGTAATATTAGTTGTATTAGTTCATCAGCAGCCTCATACTATAAGGCCTCACAAAATAAGCAGCATGGTCTTTATCCTAAAGTTAATAATGTGGGACTTTTGAAGGAAATATTTGTTTTTCAAAGCAGAGACCGAATAGATATTTGGAAAGTATACTCCCTTGATAAAGTACTGGAGTGCTGACACCCCCTTCTTGTTTCACTCATGCCTTTTCATTTATATTTTAATTTTTTTCTTTATTGATTAAGGTATTACATATGTGTCCTTATCCCCTCATTGCCCCCCACCCCCCACTCATGTCCTCACTCCCCTGGTGTCTGTGTCCATTGGTTAGGCTTATATGCATGCATATAAGTCCTTTGGTTGATCTCTCCCCCTTACCCGCACCCTCCCCTACCTTCCCTCTGAGGTTTGACGGTCTGATCGATGCTTCTCTGTCTCTGGATCTGTTTTTGTTCATCAGTTGTGTCACTCATGCCTTTTTAGATAACACAAAATATGTTCTACTTAGGGAGCTGCTATCAGTAGAACAAAAGCAATAATATGATTCCAAATATTTGGTATAAAGATTGTCAATTACAAATGAAGAAAATATAATTGGCAACAAATATTCTGCTAACAATGAATCCTTTCAGATATGGCAAAAATATTTAAAACTTTATGAGAGTAAATATCTACAACACACTAAAATCAAGTTAGGAGAGAGTAGAGTGGAAAGTCATGAATTAGTGATGGATATACCTGGGAAAGATGGAAAGGAATCACTGTGGTTATTAAATGATAAAATGTATAATTCTTATGTGATATTGAATCAATGCTCCTTGAATCATTAATGCATATATTTCCAGCTTTCTTCACCCATTTAAATCAATGTTTTTACTCATTTGGGGCATCAAGCTCAGACAGATGTTCCATTGCTAATATCTTAATTTCAAGTTTTATAGACAGATTTGTACACAGTAAATCAATTTCCTTGAAAACAGACTCTAGGGGTAAATACTAGAGTTTTCAATACTACAAAGTTTTCTCTCAATTATCAAGATATAAGAGCCACAGACTAGAGAAAACAGATGAACCATAAAGGATTTATCATCCAATAGCAAGAGGGATGCCCTTTTAGTTCTAGATGATGACATTGAAGGAAAAGGAGGAAATGAGAGGATGTTTTGCATTTATCATCTAGGCCTGTGGTCAATTCTGTGGATTGACAGTTTGCCTGAGCTGGCTTTGGCTAGATTTACTCATGCATTTGCCTTTAGCCAGGGTTCAGAAAATCTGACCCTGTTCAAATCTATATAAAATGCTCCTAGGTAAAAACAAATTCAACCAGCTTATTGGGGGGTCTTCAGGGTGTAATGAGATTGTGAAAACTGATCTAGTTTCATTACTAATAAAATAACATATTTAAAGAATGGTGCCTGACCTTAATAACTTTGAAAAAAAGAGTGTTTCATCAAAATACATAGGGCTATTAAAATAGAACTGTACATGGACATTCTGATATGCTTACAAATATGTTTATCACAGGGATAGTATTTCACAATTCTGCAATGACTTTATGTTTATGCTGATATTGAAAGAAATAAGTGATTATAATGTAGCTACTGAGTGCTAGATTTCTCACTGTCAATATAAAGGTATTCCAAATAAGGGGAATGTTATAATGTGTTTGATAATTAATCAAACACACACACACACACACATACACATGCTCATGTGCACCATGAGCGTATAATGCAAAACCTTATCTATTAATATAAAAACGATTAATATAAATTCATACTATATATATTTATAACAGTATGAATTTATATTAATAGATAAAGAGATAGATAAGAACAAATATTGGTATATGTGCATACAGATATGTGTGTACATACATATTTTTTCTAACTTCATTCTCTTGGTGGGTACAGAAGCAATGACACTCCAGAGCAATGAGCCCACCCAGTATGAAGATCATGGCATCTAAAGCCCATTTTCTAATAAAAGAAACAGACTTCTTTCAGGAAACAATGAATGTATTGTTGGGGCAGGGAAAACACAAAGCTGAGCTTAAGCTTACACCTTCTTCTCTTGCCAGAAAATAAAACTCTTAAAAAAAGGTATGTTGATAGGATACAGGAGCCAATCTGAAAGAGTTCCCAATAAGCAGACCTGGGGTACAAATGAGCAAT
The DNA here is from genome assembly GCA_026230045.1 of Corynorhinus townsendii. Lineage (NCBI taxonomy): Eukaryota > Metazoa > Chordata > Mammalia > Chiroptera > Vespertilionidae > Corynorhinus > Corynorhinus townsendii. The sequence continues at coordinate 10,890,084 of JAPDVU010000011.1, read as the reverse complement.
AAAATACATAGCAATGCCATTGGCTTATGAACAGAGAATGCTGAACTATGAGTTAATATTGATGTAAATAAGTGATTAAGTAAATCATTGAATAAAGAATTGATTAAATAAATGGGTTGAGAAGGAATGAAAAAGGAACAAAGTAAACACAAAGAGTGACAATATACTGTAATTTTAAGTATATCTGCACCATCTCTGTCATCTCTGATTAAAAAATAGACTGGGAGATATAAAGTAAGATAAAAGAAATTATGTTTTTTTCTTCACATCTTAGTTGTGATGGGCAAAATTTCACCATATAATATTGGAGTGACTCGGTCTTCAAATAAGCATGTAGCTCTAATACAAAGGACATTCCAAAGATATTTGACACTGAGCTTGCCTTTGGGAGAGAGAGCTTTTCTTCTTTTTAGTTAAATGTATTGGGGTGATATTGGTTAATAAAATTATATAGGTTTTAAATGTACAGTTCTATGACACATCACCTATATATTGCATTGTTTACTCACCACCCAAAGTTAAATCTTCTTTCATAACAATGTACTTCTCCTTCCTTCCTTCCCTTTCTTCTTTCCTTCCTTCCTTCCTTCCTTCCTTCCTTCCTTCCTTCCTTCCTTCCTTCCTTCCTTCCTTCCTTCCTTCCTTCCTTTTTTATTTCTTCTTTTCTATGTTGAAAGTGAAGATGATTTTATTGATAGCACTGAAACTCAGCCAGATAACGGACTCCTTGATATTTCTTAAAAAGCCCATGAACTCAGTAAACCATGTAGGAGATAGTTTCAGTTTAAAAAATAACATTTATCCTTCTATGTGTGTGGTCTCTGAGTTTTGAGTAATTTCTGGAAAGAAGGAGAAATTGTAAAGTCAGTCACTGTGTGGTTTTTATTTCCCCAAATGTGCTATCTGACTATGTATGCAAGTTTGTTTGAAATGTGCAACATGATCTGTGCCACTCTGGTGCCTGCAATTCTACAAAGGGTCCTTAAATTTTATGTTGCATTTGGTTTAAATCTGTATGCCTGCCTTTGAGAATACAGCATTTAAAGGTGTTGAAAAACATTATGTAAAAACACATATATTCATAGTTACTGCTTTCTCTAATTCTTTTCTACTGACACACACAAAACACATTATGGTTTTGCACAATGCCCACCTAATTTTAATAATTGGACTAACAGAAAGTAACTGGTTTTAACTTATTTGTGTGATGTAATAGAAAGAAACCATAACACAGTTATGGAGACACAACTGGTACCAAAGAGTTCCTTGGAAATGACAAGAAGGATTTGGTATCAGAGTGGGATTTCTTTCAAAGTGCAAGTTAACTTTTTTTTTTTAAAGAAAGCATGATAATATCATTTTCTCTGATTTAATCACAGGATCATGTAGGGAAACATCTGTTTCTAATGTTATTATGTCTGGTTTTTATTTGGTCTAAAGTCATTAGAATGCTGAAGACCTCAGGCAGCCTGTGAAAGCAGTGTGTGCGATAGATGTGGCGTCTTCTTTGGAAACCACTCATCCATGCAAAGTAGCAGGTGATGGAAAAACTCTCTCAGAATCCAGATAAAAGGGCAATCTTCTGGTGATGAATTTAATCTTTGATTTCTGAGTTGATCAGTGGCACTTGATTTTTTTTAAACTTCATCACACCAATGCCTCAAAATGTGTAGATCTTAATAAAGAAGAGTTAGGTAAATTGCAATATAAATGGGCTGCACAGTGCTTCTCTCCCAGGAAATACTTGGGGACTTGGTACAAATACCTCAAATATTAAAATAAAACATGTGAAAAACTAAATGGGTCCAGAGACATAGAAGCATGGAACGGAATGTGGAATCTCAGAGAGAAGGAGATGGGGGAATAATGGGGGAGAAGAGATCAACCACAGAACTCATATGCATATATGCATAACCCATGGACACAGACAATAGGGTGGTAGAGGCCACAGAGGTGGGGGTGGAGGGTGGGCTAGAAGGGGTCAATGGAAGAAAAAAGGGGACATATGCAATACTTTTAACTATAAAGGTTTTTAAAAATAAATAAATTTAACACTATAAAGGGTCTTGGAACCACGAAAACATACCATCAGGAAGATTGCACAGTAATGTATGTTTCTACTTGTAAGCTGCTTTTACCTAAATACTGAAGGTAAAGATATTGAGAGGTCAATATACACTATATCATCTGGCCTGAGTTTCAACGTTGGCAGGATTTTGGGGTGCAGAAGTATCAAGTGTAATAAAGATCAGACATTATAAAAAATCTGGACCATGGGCTGGCTTAAATGTACAGAGTTGCAGAAAGCAAATACCTGTTTAGGAATATATGTTTACATTCATAATTTTTTCAAATGGCCACATACTGAAATGTAGATAATGTAACAATTTTCTTCATTCATAACACTAAGCGGATCCTCTGAGATCCCTGCACATGGAATTCTTAGATGTATCAATTCTTATTTTTTTAGTCATTATTGTTGAATGTATTACATATGTCTCTCCTTTTTTTCCTCACTGATCCCTTCTAGCCTGCTCCCACCCCTCGCCCTAGGCCTTCACCACCTTGATGTCTGTGTCCATGAGTTATGCATATATGCATACAAGTCCTTTGGTTGATCTCTTCCTATCCACTCACCTACCCCCACCCTCCCTATTCTTAAGGACATATTAAGTTTTTAATACTGTGTGAGCAGTATAGCAGGGGTATTTGTCCAGGCTAACCTTTGGCTCTTTGTATCTTAAACAACTATTGCAACCAGTCACTGATGGAGGAGATCTCCTACTAGCGATTGAGCTCACAACTCAGTCATGTGCCCTGAAAGGGAATTGAACCATGACCTCCTGGTTCATAGGTTGATGTTCAATAACTGAGCCACACCAACCGGGCCTGTCATTTGTTTTTTGAGTCCTTCCTGACTTTCTGCTACAGCAAGATACTCCAGGCTCAGACTGTCTATTTCCTGTCCTAGTCCCAGAACTATCAATATCTCCAGCTGTGCCCTGGTTCCTCACATTAGAGAATGTTATAAAAAGCCAAAATCTGTGTGCTAGATAGGCTCTTGCTATTGAGTTGTCAATTCTTCCAGGCCCTTTCCTCTGAGAGAGCCAAGAAGTTAGTGTGTGTATAGTGACCCACATACATACACATATTTGTACATATTTTTGTGTGTAACCATCTATATCTATATTAACCTAAACACAATTCCTTACGGATGTCTCCAGTGTAATCCATTACCATACGGATCATTCAGACATTCTCCCTGGCTTATCTATAACCTGTCACTGCAAAAGGGAGAAAATGTCTCTCACCATCTGCCATTCATTTACTTAATTGTTCAATTGCAATGTACATGTATAGTGATTTCATAATTTTTCATCTGTACAGAAATGAGAAATAACTTTGTTAACAAGATTGCAGTGCTATGCACATTCCATTTTGCCTTTAGTCTTACAGATTCTGATCATTTCCTGAAGTTATTTAAGTCATCATTTATTTGGAATGCAGGCAGGTGCTTTTGTGACCATTTGCATTCTGTTCTGAGATCTCTTGATCTCCTAAATAAATAATGCTTGAAAATTTGCATACTTACTTGAAGATTCACACTTTCTTCTGTAGATGTCTACAGGCTTTGACATATGCATAGTGTCATGTATCTAATATTACAGTGCCATATAAAAATAAATTCACTACTCTAAAAACTCTGTGTTTCATGTACTGACCCCTCTCCAACTGAAACCCTGTGACCACTGATTTGTTTACTCGCTCAACATTTTTACCTTTACCAGAAAGTTATACACTGTAATGGGAATTATACAGTGTGAAGTCTTTTTAAGACTGGTTGCTTTCAATTAGCAATATAATTGTTTTGTTTCATTGGGTAATATTCTATGCACCACAGTTTTTTATTTTTATTTTAATTTATTCTTCTATTGAAAGCATATTGGTTGTTTCCAGTTTGGGGCAATTATGAATAGAACTGCTATAAATATTTGCATGCTGGTTATCATGTGGACATATGTTTTCAGATTCAGACTGGCCAGGGCTGGCTATCAATCCATTTATTTATCTCTGTTTCCATTGTGTGAATTTTGGTAGGTTGTATCAAGGAACTGGTCCATTTTATCTAAATTATAAAATTTGTGAACACAAAATAGTGGTTTTATTTTTCAATTTTTAAGGTATGAATAGTTACAACCTTCTTCATTTCTAACATTAACAGTTTGCATTTTCTATCTTTTGGTTGTTCTTCACTTGGATCAAGATTTATCAATTTTTTTGAACATTTCAGGGATTAATCAGCATTTGGTTTCATTGATTTTTCTTTATGATTTTCTTATTTTCAATATCTGCTCTTATTTGGATTTCTTGTGTTCTCCTTGCTTTAGACATATTAGCTCTTCTTTCTATCTATAAGAAGAAGAGCATAATAGACAAATAGACCGAAGGGCAGAACAGCAGAACAAACATCCGGATGACCACTCTATGACACGCACTGGCGCCTGGCCTGCCGTCGCCCCACGATCACCTTGCAAAGGGAGGCCCAGGCTACCTGCAGGCAGGGCAATCAATGGGAGGGGGAGGCTCCCGGAAACGGGGTGGAACAGGGGCTGTGTGTCGGTGGACATGGGCAATGCCAGGCCAAGGCGAGTGCGGGCCAGGGCGGGGCTGAGGCTGCAAAGCCTGCAGCTGGGGGAAGGAAGGAAGGCCTACCCTTGCAAGAATTCCATGCATCGGGCCACTAGTAGATTCATAAGGTTGCAGCTTAGTTTATTCATTTGAAATCTTTATTCTTTTCTAATATGGAAGTTTAACGATCTAAGTTTCCCTCTGAATACCACTTCTACTGCACCTTACACATTTTGAAGAGCTTTATTTTACTTTTTGTTTAGTTCAAAATCATTTTCAATTTAGTTAAGAACTGCTTTGACCCAGGGATTATTGATAAGGGTGTTATTTAATTTCCAAATATTTGAGGAATTTTTCAGATATATTTATTTTATAACTTTTTTGTTTAATTCTATGATGGTTTGAGAATATAACTAGTGCAACTATTATTCTCTTGAATAGTTTTTTATGTTTTCATTCCTATTCAGAGAGTGAGTTAAGTCTTACTTTCAGAAATATATGGGTCTGGCTTATTTCAGGACCTTGCTGGACTATGGGAATAATTAACACACTTCCGAGGCTCAGCACAAGATTATATACCCCACTCTCTATCAAATTAGTTGGGGCCGTGTGACTGAATTCCGGCCAAAAGAATTATAGTAGTAGAAATGTTGTATATTGCTGTCAGGCATGTCATGATCTCAATAGGGTATCCCAAGACTCTTTATAAATGTTAACAATCACGTTACTACAGCAGAAAAAAAGATATACATAATATGTAATACACACACACACACACACACACATTGAGTGAACCCATAAATGATATATGAAATTGATCATTTTAAAATTAAATACTTAATATTAACAATTTCTTTCAATATAATGGTACTTTAAAACAAGTTTGTTTGTGCTTGTTTTTTCCTATAAGTGTAGCCTTAGTATCATCTTTACCAAATTCACTGCTTTTAAAAGGAAGATTACCACTTCTTAACTTGCTAAATCAGAATCTATGTGAGGGGAACTCCAAATTTTTTAATTTTAAATAAACAATCCATCTACTGGCTAAATTTAGGCAGAGAATAGTTAAATTTTGCAAACTTTTTCATAGGAGACATTTCATTTAATTTACATATAGCCCTACTTGATTTACTAGCAGTTTTCAAAATGTTTTATTTATTTGCATTTATATTTATATCCTTCCTGTTGTAATACAGAGAGAAAAACATTTAAATGTATTTACCAAAATGAGGTTTTTCAAAAAAGAAAACTCGGCTGGGTAGGTCCAAAAAAATATTAAGATGAAGCCAATTAAAAGTTTAAAATTGAAAATGTGTGGCAGATGGCGGGACCTTTCGGGCCCCCTAGAGTTGCAACAGGACTGACTGTGAGCTTTGGCTCTGACCAGCTTGCAGAGTTTCAGATGCTATGTCCGTGACACTTCAAGGTCCTTGAATTCACATTGGGGACACAGTCTCTTGTAAACCCATTTGATTTAAAAAATGGAAATTTCTCTGCACATTTCAAGAGACTCAACCCTTGCTTTAAGGGGCCTACCCTTTAAAAAGAACCGATTATTTTTCCTCTTTCAAACTAAGAACTGGTGTCTGCAATCATTCCCTGGAGGAGTGTGGTTTAAAAAAAAAAAAGTGTTCACTTGTGTCACTTGCTTTGTTAATAAACAGCAGATTTCATTCTCTGGGGCCATGCTAAATTTATAAAGAACATGCCATTCCAGACAAAATTGATTGTTTTTTTGTTGTTATAAACTCACTAAATTAGTGGATAAAAGAATAGAGTGGATGGAAAATATCTTGATCATCATAAAACAACTTGATAGCAGTTCACAAACACACATCCAAAAAGATCTTGCTTGAAAATTTAATTTAAATTATCTGAGCTGCAAGTACTGTCACGCAGATTGAAAAGTGAATGAAAAAATGACCATAAAGAAAAGATAATGAAAAGTGCTGATGAAGAAATCTACTATGGGCACTTAAAATCTAAATGAATATTTATGTGCAAGAGGCTAAGTAGCCCCAGCTTTCATTTCTCTCATTGCCTCCTCAGTTGAGAAGCTTTGTGGATAGCCGAGTGAATCGTTTAACTCCACTCCTTGAAAGCATATATCATATTTAGAAAATCGGCAGTTGGCTCACCCAGTTTTATTAGACTTTCAAGATGAATTCTCTGCTCCAGAACTTCAGCCATCCTGACAAGTACCAGGGAGAGTTTATTAATCCCTGATATATGGCACAGTGGGGGCAGGTGAAAGTGGGGGAGGTTTGTTTGGAACTGAAACCACTGTCATGTGAGTGTAGGGTGTGGTATTCTCATCTGAGTGCACAGTTAATTACATAACTCACTGTGTACCCACAGTGTGTAGAACCAGCCTCTTTGATCCAGGGTTGATCGTAAGGGTTGGTGAATGTCCTGCGTTTCCAAGTTAGCGAGGACTCAAGTGCCACATGAGGGCCTGCATGTGTCCAAAACTCCAGTACCAAAGAGGCTCTGGGGCAGCTAATATACCCTCAGATGAGAATTAAAAAAAGAAAATCCATTGGTAAAGATAAAATAAACACACAGATGAATACACACAAACAAAACTAGCTGCATTCCCCATGGCTGGCTAATTTTAAAACAGATGGCCTAATTAGAGACTCTGGAGCAACAAGAGACACCCACGTTCCAGAAGGGAAATAAGATACAGTACCCCTGAACTGAAAATAAGATCTAATAGTAGAGAAATAACAATTATTACTCTAATGGTTTTGGATAGTCACCACAAGAAATCTAGATTAAATGAAATTGGAAATGGCAGTTCCCATTGATTAGTTCAGTAAACTCTAGAGAAGCTTGAATAAAGTAAGATCGTTGTTGCCAGCAAGAAAAGTCTTGTGGCCAGCCAAAAGAAAAAGTATGTCCCTTTAATTTTAGATGGTATTATTTATGTGTTTTTTTCCTTTCACCATTTATCCACTCTATGCCCTCTTCCATCACCACCCCCCTCCCCTGTCATACCACACTATTGTCCATGTCCACAAGTTCTCTCTCTCTTCTTTTTTTTCTTTTCTGGTCAATGCCCCATCCCCCCAAGACCCCCTCTTCACCATATATGTCTGCCTGCTCCCTAGTTCATTTTGTTCATTAAATTCCACATATGAGTGAAATCATATGGTACTTGGCTTTCTCTGTCTTATTTCACTTAGCACAATACTCTCCAGTCCCATCGATGCTGTCCCAAAGGGTAAATTTTTTTCTTTTCACAGCACAGTAGTATTCCAATGGGCAAATGTCCACAGATTTTTTATCCACTCATCTACTGATGGATAGTTGTTTATGTTTTTTTTTTCTCCTATTTTCTTGTGTGTGTGTTTTTTTCTCCTTCAGTATTTATTTAGAAATGGAGTCATAATTCTGTTTTCCCCCTCAATTTTTATGATTGCTTAGAAAATAGAAATGTAATAGCAGACCAGCATTTTTTAAATTGTGGTAAAGTGTGTTAACTTTAATCACATCTTTTTAACATCTGGCAAACGTCAGGTAAAATCAAATCCTATCTACTGTACTGGATTACCGACAGAGACAAGTAGGTCTGTGTTTTGTGTGTGTTTCTTTTCTTTTCTTTTCTTTTTTTCTGGTAACCACTACACACCAGCCCTAAAATAGCCTCTCTTTCAGGTCAAAATAGTCACAGTGAAGGTTTTGAGTTGCTTTGCAGGCAGGCATTACAGTTACAGAATATTTTCACATAATCAAAGTTGGATGTTGCTGGAGAGATCAAAGGAGTTGGTAAGTGCAGGGCAAGTGTGCCAGCCTTCTTAGAGGACCTGGGAATGCAATGAACCAGCCAGTGAGCCCTTGGAAAGCCAGGGTTCCCCAACAGATGAACAAAACAAAGACTGTGAGAGATGAGGGCGCCAAGGGCCGCTTCTCAATGAGTGCGCCCATGGGCATCTGCCCCTAACGTTGAACCTTAGAAAGAGAGAGATTGAATAGAGGCAGCAGAGTCAAAACCATCATGCAAATACTAGTATAGCAGACTCCAGGAGGAGATAAGAGGTTAGACTGCTTTCACACAGGGTTCTTGTAACAGGAGAGACTTTCTTGTCTCTCTCCCAATAGCACCAGCCTTGAGGTGCAAAAGGTGAATGGCAACAGAAGCACCTTAGCAAAATTAAGCACGTTATGATGTAATCATTGAACATTAATATGGCAAATCCAAAGGTTCTTTCAATAGGGAACACAGTTATAATCACAAAACTCATCTTAGCTTTGTCAATTTTTAGCACTTTGAGAACTAGTCCCTTAAACTCTCTGAGCTTCTACTAACTTATGTGTGAAGTACCAATAATAATATTGTTGTCATCGTAGTAGTAATAGTGGTGAAAATAACTTAAAGACTTATTTCCCTTGCAGAGCTATTATCAGAATTAAAAATGAGCATATCAACAACCTGATCGTGGCAAGGATTTATATAACAGCTGCCATCATGAATCTGTGATAATAACTTACTCACAAATACGTGTTAAGCCATTCCCTTGTTAGGATTTACAATGGAGTCATCACCTCTGCTCTCTTGAAATTTATATTTTGTAGAAAAAGTTAACAAGTAAATGGAACAAATAACCCAGTTTTAGGGCAACTTGAGACCGCTATTAAAAGTAGAGATTAAAATGCTGGTGGGAACAAAAGGTGAAGGGAGAGAGAGGAATAGCTTAACCAGCAAAGGAAATAGCACGAGCTAGTGAAAGATCGGAGTGTCTGGCTGGCGAGAGGATGACGCCTAGCAGAGCAGAGCAAGGGTACCTAAGCCTGGCTCCCTGGACTTTGATGAATATTTACCAGCTGCATAACCTTGGGAAACTAATTCCTGGGCGCAGTTTTCTCACCTGTACTATTGAACTAACCCTACATTTAGAAATTGTTGAGATATTATAAGAGATAGTCCATATAGTATAGTATGCCTAATAAAATGTTAGCTTTTGTCTGTTATAAGTTTACCATTAATATTGTTGCTATTAGCATACTGTCATCACCATCACCACCACCACCACTACCACCACCACCACCACCACACCACCACACCATCATCACCACCATCACCACCATCATCATCATCATCATCATCCAGGAAAGTGTAACATTTTGGCTGTCAGAGAGACTGCTTAATACAAATCTTCATGCTGATCTGACATTTTATATTTTTTTCATTATGAAAATGCATTCATAAATATCCTTGGCAGAAAAGATGATCAGGTTAAGTTCTACCTCTATGATATTTCTAAAACTCAAATTGTGAAAATATATAACTTATTACATATAACATAAATATTTATATGTAATAATGTAAACATGTATTTATATAAATACCCATAAGTATATCATCTCTCTTACCCACTCTCCCAGTGCTGTGAACTGGTGAGCAATCTGAGGCTATGGCTCCGGACTCCCGGTGCCTCTAATGGATGCTGCAGTGACTTCTGTACCTACAACTGTCAATCACACTAGGTACCTCATCTCAAAACCAGGCACTGATCCCTGAATCAGGTTAAATGGGGGATATTCTAACTCAGGCTCCAGAGATCAGCAAATGCCACTGTCATGCACGGAGAAACTTAGCAAGACACTATAGTCCTTCCCTTCTTTTAAAACCAAAAAGGGAAACAACTTAGAAATGAATGATCATCTGAGACCAAAAATAGAAAGGGCATAATTATTTTAATTTGGCTAGGTTTTGTGTTTTTGGTTTTGCTTTTGTGTGTGTGTGTGTGTGTGTATGTGTTTTTTTATTTGTTTGTTTTTTGGGTTGTTGTTTTGTTTTAGGTGTTACATTTGTTTTATCTTGTTTAAAATTTGTACCCAAACAGAAACATGACATGAAAATTTCACTCCTGGCTACTTGACACCCCTTGATTTGGTTTTAAATAAGATAAATGTGTTTGGAACTTGAATAATTGCCTTCCACATTTTGTGTACAAACTTATCTTCTGTACGCACATTTCTGTGGTTAAATCTCTTGGTCAAGGCACTTACTTCATGCCTCAATTTCTTCAACAAGAGGCAGAATAATGGTTTTTGACCTTAATAATGTATATGAAATGTTAGTCTATGTAAAATATTTATACCATTGACTGACATATGGTGAACTAAGTTTGATGATTATTCTATTTTTCTGGAAAGGTTATTTAAAATATTTTCTTTCAGTTTTCCCATCTGAAAAAGTTTCTCCATCTGTAAAATATCCACCTGCAGAGCTATTGAGAAGAACATAAATAATCTATACTAAATGTCAGGCATACTTTTGAGTGTATAATAGTCAAGGATTGCTAGTTTTTCTTCTGAAGCATGCTAATATTCCTAGCTAACGTGATATTTAATCTGAAACTCGTAATTGATAAAACTTCAGATGTAGACATTAAATACTACCTAAATAAAATTTCAATTTTCTCAAAACTTACCAGCATGGCATAAAAATGCCCTTCTTTTTACATGCTAGACTTTACTATTGGACCCAATTATTCAGTCCTTCTTAGCAGTATTGTAAATCCACACCCTTGCCAGGGTCTCCTGGTGCACAGAGTATACCAGCCAACCTGATAGTCCGGGCTTGGTCACGTGACTCTCTCAGGGCTATTAAATGTTAGCAGAAACATGGGATTTGCGGGGCATTTTGTCTTACCCTCTTGAGCTTTTACCATTTCTTAAAAAAAATATCAGGAGTACCTGCTGCTCCCACAACCTGAGCCTGAAAATGAGGTCCGTGGAGCAGAGTCACACAAGCTGACCTTCACATGTAGGAGCAAATAATACAGTCTTATTATTGCACGCCAGTGAGTTTGGGTTTACTTATTATGCAGCACTTCATTCCCCTCTCCTCTCCCCTAGGGGCACCCTGTCCTCTTCATCAACTGGGGGTTAACCTCTATGCTACACTCTCTTGAAAGTCTTCTGCTATTAGGGACTTCCCCTCTCATGCACCTATCCAAGTACCACCCACATAAGTTCTTTGTGTGTTGCTTTAATCCAGGGGTCCTCAAACTACGGCCCGCGGGCCACATGTAGCCTGCCGAGGGTATTTATCTGGCCCACCGGGTGCCGCTGCCTGTTGTGCTTAGCAGCCGACTCGTCCTGGGCCCGCAGTGCGCATAGGAATTTTTTTTATTATTATTGTTTGAAGTATTACAAATAGTAGTACATATGTCTCCTTTTTTCCCCCCCATTGATCTCCCCCCAGCCTCCCCTACCCCCAGTACATGCCTTCACCTGCCCGCCCTCCCCCGCTCCCCAGTGTCTTGTATCCATTGGTTGTGCTTATATGCATGCCTATAAGTCCTTCGGTTGGTCTCTTACAGCCCCCCTCGCCCAACCTCCCCTGCCTTCCCAATGCGTATAGGAATTTGTTCATAGTTGTTTTTTTTTAACTATAGTCCGGCCCTCCAATGGTCTGAGGGACAGTGAACTGGCCCCCTGTTTAAAAAGTTTGAGGACCCCTGCTTTAATCTCATGGCCGTGTGTTTTTCCTTGATCGGTCCAGAGAGCCTCAAACTCCTTATGCAGCATAATGAAAGGCTTATACCAAATGACCGAGTGGGCTTTAACTCAGGAATATAGAAAGCTGAGTGGTGATGGCCCGTTGCCTTCAGTATAGGGGTGATAGGTTGTGACTACATGGGTTTGCTTTTGAGGTGATGAAATATTTTTAAAACATTTAATAGTGGTGATGTTGCACAAAACTGTGAATTCATTCAATCCAGTGGACTGGACACTTTAAAATGGTTCACTTTATTTTTATGAACGTCTTCTACACTTAAAAAAAATAAACTAAATGGGCATTTTGTTTCTTTACTTACACTTGATTTTTGCAGATTTAAACTGGGTTACTCTCTCAGCATTAGTTTCTCCCACAGCCCATTCTATCACTTTCCTGTTTCCATAGATAACTTACGCTTTAAATTCTATTTCTAATCCTGTGAGTTTCTGCCTTGTCAATCACCTTCTGCTGGTTTCAATATTCTACTCGACAAAATTACAATATTTGGCTTAACAATCACAAATATGCTATTTCTATATATCTGTGGTTATAAACCAGAAAGCCTGGGCCCCTCAATTTCTCTCTGCTTTTATTAGGCAAATACTTTTGTGTAAATTGTTTTATTTATCTGGGTTTTATTTATTTCAAATGCTAAATGTATTTTATTATTGCATAAAAAAACACCCTAAGACTTTTATTTCAAATCTAATTGTTTTATGTGGGTTTTAATCATTCAAACACTATAAAATCAATGCAAATATAACTGCCAGCAATATGGTAGTGACATAACAATAATCAGCTTTCATTCATTCACTCATTAATTCATTCAGCAAATACTCTGTGCACTTGTTCTACAGTTTCCCTGGAGATATAAGTATTACCAATAACAGATATTATATACATATATATACACACACACACATACATATATGTATATATATATATAAGAAACTAAGAAAAAAAGAGACGAACAGACACAGTTATGCCTATTTTATTATCTTGTTTTGTTCAAAGAGGCATGATTAAACAGGCTGATGTAAAACTTATTTGGAAGTCAATTATTTTGTGCACAACTCTGTTGATGACATCCATATATCGAGTGTTAATAAGTAAGATTTTCTGAAGAGATAGTTCTTTTAGGTGCATGTAAATTACTCATCGTCTGCCATGTAATAGATAGTGGGTGTCTGGAATTACTTGTAACTCAGAAATCATTCGTCCTAGCATCTTTAAAACAATCATCTGAGGAGGCGATTGGATTGCCCTCAACTTGTAAAACATCAGAGTACATAATAGGTATCTAGGGTACGATGCCAGCTTTGTGATTCTGAGAAAAGCTGCCCCCTGAAATTTTAGTATTATAGAGAGAATTAGGAAATAGAATATCATGTAGAAAAAAACTATAGGTCTAATGAGCTAGATGGATGACTAGCACTGAGAAGATGTGTGATATTCAGGAAGTTAGTTCATACTTCTAAGCCTCAGTTTAGATATCTACAAATAGAGACAAGATACAAATTTGTATATTTTGAGATAGGACTCTATGCCAGGCTCTACAACCAGGTTCTTGTGTTATATGTGCGAGCTGGACTGGTACTCATGACCGTTTGCTTGTATCGATTATCTGTTGCACCATTAAAACCACCCCAAAACTCAGAGATTTAAAATGACAACCACTTAGAATTGCCCATGATTTAGTCGGTGACCAGGGATTAGACTTGCTCACACATCCTGTTGCTCCCCACCGGAGATGATTGGGATACTGATTGCTCATCCTGAGCACATCCATCCAGGCTTGTTCCTGTGGTACCAGGAGGATGCAAAGTAAAAGAAGATAAATTCCAATGTGCAAACATTTTAGAAGTTTTCATTTGCATTTCATTTTTAAATATCCCACTGGCCAGTGAGAGCCACATAGCACAGGAAAGGTTCAAGGGCTTAAAGAAATACATTTCAAGTCTTGATGAAAGAAACAGCAATGTCACAGGGTCATAAGTATAGGGGTGGAAATACATATTTGACCATTTTTTTTTAAGAACAATATTCCACATTGCACCAGTAGGTCAATTCCCTTTCATTTTGAATCTCAATATGAAATCAGCTTCTTACTCAGAAAGGCAGTCACAAACTTAAACAAGAACAGGGGCTCTGAATGGAGAATTTATATTGTGCCAAGTTATCAAACACAATGAACATTTACAGAATTTTGAACTAATAGCTTTCTCTAATTTCTCTAGTAATCTTGATTTGTTTCCAGAAATTTCTGCTTGGCAGAAGGGGAAAGATAATTATTATATACCTAATAATGCCATAGATGTTTATTCACAGGAATAGTATCTTAATTTTTTATTACACTCTTCCTTAAGATAATACAGTATTTCCCAAAATGTATTTAGAAAAGTGATTATTTATGTTCATGTGATAGAATGTGTTTGTGGATTACTGGGTTAAAACTAAGTAAGCTTCATTAGTGCACGAATTCTTAAAAGTCATTAATATGCTGATGAGGAGTGTATTTTTCCAGTAAGGGACTATAATATATATGTTGTTTTCTCAAATTGATTTGAATTTTGTGGATAAAGATAATCCTATAGAATAAAAGGCTAATATGCAAATTGACCAAACAGCAGAACAACCGGTCGCTATGATGCATACTGACCACCAGGGGGCAGATGCCCAATAAAGGAGCTGCCCCCTGTTGGTCATTGTGCTCCCACAGGGGAGTGACTCAGCCAGAAACCCTGAGCTGGGCTCACGGCTGGCAAGTGCAGTGGCAGTGGCAGTAGCCTCTCCCGCCTCCACAGCAGTGCTAGGATGTCCGACTGATGGTTTAGCCATCAGTCGGACATCCCCCGAGGTCTCCCATATTGTGAAAGGGCACAGGCCAGCTGAGGGGACACCCCTCACCCCGAGTGCACAAATTTTGTGCACCGGGCCTCTAGTGAGTGCTAAATAACTACCATTTAGGAAGAACTACTTCTGATCTAGGCATGTACACATTCAAAATCTCATTCAATATTTACATTTGTGACAGGTGTTATAGTCATGGGAAGACTGATGAAATGAAAGATAAAAGAAGCCAATGAGCTTGCCAAGTTCCACATACCTTGGAAGTGACAGGTTTGGGTACCAAATTCAGTTTGACTCAGGACACATCCAAACTATCAAGTCGTACCAATTTCAGGTGGCCTTTCTTCCAACACCTACCTCCAGCAGTTCAGGGCATCTTGGTTGGCCCCTCCCATGTCCAGAATGTGTTCTGGCACCTATGCCCTACACAGGCATGTGGTGTCTTCTGCCAGGACCACTTGGAAGCATACCATCAAGCACGCCTTCTGCCCTCTAAATCAGTTCCCCACATTGCTCTCTGGGAACACTCTGCACAGCTAGGCAGCGAGCTTCCTATTAATCATGTTTCCTAATCATTTATTTATTAGAACAAGGGAGCTGAACACCTGGCAACATTTACATTTGCAATTAGGGAAGCAGCCTCACTCTAGCAGAAGTCTGATTTTATTACTTGCCTTTGCCTTGTAAAATCAAATTGGCTCAGTAGTGGAGAAAAGTTACACACACAATGTTGAAATTGCTGGAAATAACCTCTTCTCCCACTTCAGATTCGGTAATAATGTATTGGAAAGATTGGTAAGCTCAAAATTTAATTCATGATGCAATTGTTAATGGGAAGCAGTAAACTGATATATTAATCTCATTTTTTCATTACTTCAGGATACCTTAGTTGAGCACATACTAGTACTATACCTGTGACACTGTTTCTGGCCCTATATGGCACAGTGTTCAAACAAACCTGTGACCATTTTCCATGTTGCACTAAACACTGAGAGAGCCCCCACTCACTTATTAGAAAATGGAGATAACTATATCATAGGTGTTTCTGGGGCTTAAAATGGATATAAACATAGCATCTAACTCATAGGTGAGTCATACACAATATTAGCTGGCTTCTCACCCACCACATCCCACTTAGGCATCATAATCGTAAGGATGAAAAGGCAGCCCATAGTCACAGATTTTCAAACGAGTATGGAAGATAAACTAGAATTTCTGGGGGAAAAAAAGGTAAAGTATACTCTGGTCAATGTCAAAAAATCCAACGGTAAAGGTAACTAAAAGATAATTTTGAATATGGACATAGGTCACATGGTCGTTTTCTAAACATACAGTGTTAGGAAAGGTAGAAAGGAGCTAGGATTAGATGTTTACATAAGTGGCTTTAAACTGAGTCATAGGTGGCTGAAATTCATCCTGTAGCCAAATTATTCCATTGACAGCAAAGAGTCATGCTGCATGAGTTTAATGTAGCTGGTGAGTACCTTGTGGGAAGGCAACTGCGATTGCCAATGAGAAAGCCATTTGGAATCCTATATCATTGCAGTTTCTTAGTTGATGCCAAGTTCTCCAACTTCCTGGCTTCACCCTCTAAAATGCAAACTCCCCAAAAGAACATTTCTCCTCTTCAGAAGAAAATGTCAAACCTCCTAGAACGAGCAGTCCAAATGTGCCAGATGTTAAAATTAGAATATCCCTGGCCTGTCGCAAGGACTCTGGGCTAGAGACAATGACAATTCAAAGCAGGGCAGTGAAAATGGAATTAAGAAAATACATGGAGACTCACTCTTCTAGTGGGTGACAAGCTCTCAGCCGGCGCCCCGTGTGCAAATTAAGAATTACATGTCTGAGATCTTCAAAACAAACATGTGGTAAATGACCTTCCAAATGAATGGCTGATGCTGAGGAACACTTCCAAACCCAGTGGTAACTAGATGGAATGGGGTTCACGTGGAAATACAGGAGCACAGTGAGCAGGCAGCCCTGTGACATTGGGCAAGCTGCTTCACTTAAATAATGCTAACCTCTGAACACTATCCATCATGAGATATATGGTAAGAGCATATGCTAGGCATCCATTTTCAATACAATTAGTCATTTATGATATAACATGTGATCTGTAATTGTCTTAAAGATACTGTATGGGTTACTGTTGACCAGAAAAATTCCAATAAAGGTTTTTCCTCTTTTTAAAGAAAGAATCAATGGAAAAGTGATTGGAGAAAAAAATAGTTTATATTTATTAAAGCCATGTGAGATCCAAGAAAAAAAAGGAGAAAAGAAGTAAATTTTACTTGAGAGAATGGAAAGTAAGCAAATTTAGTTCTACCAAGATTTGCATAAAGATGCACTTCAGAAGAGATACCAGGCAGCTGGATCTTTCACCTGCTGGGGATCCGATTGGCCTACATGGGAAGTGCGAGCTACCTGCCTGGGAAACAGATGTTACCACTTTCACTTAATGTGGTAGCAGGAAGTTGGTGAGGATGAAAATTGTGTTATTTTTAAGGTTGTGATTTTTACTGTTTGGTGACTTTTCTAATCAGTATATACCTGGAGGAGACCAGAGCACATATTCATTTTCTGTTCTTTGCCCTATCCACCTCCTTCCTTGCCTTTACTGCACTCTGGATATTAATTTGCACCAACATACGCATGCCAGCAAAATATCGGTCTCCTTTGCCCGGCCAGCATGGCTCAGTGGTTAAGTGTCAACCTATGAACCAGGAGGTCACAGTTTGATTCATGGTCAGGATACATGCCTAGGTTGTGGGCTTGATCCCCAGTAGGTGGTGTGCAGGAGGTGTGCAGCCAATCCATGATTCTCTCTCATCATTGATGTTTCTCTCTCTCTCCCTCTCCCTTCCTCTGTGAAATCAATAAAGGCATATATTTTAAAAAGAAATGCTGGTCTTTTTCAAAATACTGACTGGGTCTCTAAACCAAAGCAGGATTTCTGAGACTTAGACATGACTTTTCCCCCCACCCTGAGGTTACCCCACCCAAAGCCAACACATAAAACTGGGTCCTAATGGTACATTACCACTACGTGGATATGTCCTGTGACTGCCTTTTACTTTATGGAGCTGAACAGAGGAATTCTTGAACTTCTATTGTGTTCTATAAGAACATCACTTCCGGTCTTGTCACTTGTGAAGACTGCTTTTCAGTTCTACAGTCCCTCCTAGTGAAAGTCAGACTGGTTATCTATCTTATCTTTGACAAACTGTCTTATCACAATGACAATAATAAAAGGAATAATAATAACTATCACTTACCAAACACTGCATATGCGCAAGGAATGTGCTAAATAGTTTACCTATGTTAACTGCTCTAATGCTAATTGCTATTGTCTTAATTGAAAGAGGAGGAGATTGAGGAAAAGAGTGATAAGTCAGTCACAGATCTGGAAAGAGAATGCATAGCATTTTAAGAGACCAATGACAGAAGTTGCTAGAGGAAAATGCTTAGCCTGTTTCCCTCTTGAAGTCACCAGCCTAGATCCTGCAACCAGATTTCTTATGTTCAAATTCTGGCTCTGAAAACCTAACTCTCTAGGCCTTACTTGTTATATCTTTAAAATAAAGTTATTAATAACAGTTTTTACCTCACAGGATACCTAGCTAGGATGATTTAGTAACTAATACATGTGAAGTTATGAGGATGAGACTGGATAAATAGTGCGTTAAGTGTATTAATCATCTATAATAATAAAAGGATAATATGCTAATTAGACCAGATGTCTTCTGGACGTTCTTCCGGACATCCTTCCTGATAAAGCCAGAGCTGGAGGGAAGCCAGCCTGGGTCCCGGGTGCCTGCGGAGGCCCAAGGGAAGCCAGCCTGGGTCCCGGGTGCCTGCCAGTGGCTGGAGGAGGGAAACCTGGGTGCCTGGTGCCAGAGGGAAGCCAGGGAAGGAAGGCCTACCATTGCACGAATTCATCCAGATAACCTTCTGGATGAAGCCGGAGCTGCCAGGGCCCAGGCAACCTGCTGCGGATACAAGGGCTGAGCCCCTTGCACGAATTTTGTGCATCGGGCCTCTAGTTATTAATAATAATGTCATAATTGAGGGTAATAGCTAAGATTCTTCTTTGTCTTCATAACTGGGAGAGGCTGTGACCTATAAAGCATTTCTAATTTTTTATTATTTTATTTTATTTTTTGCTTAAGTCCTAGACTAGAATGAAGCTTTGAACCATTTTGCATGTAACCTTTCCTCAGGTCTTTCTTAATATTCCATATCTTACATTCTGTATCTGTGTGAAAATTAGAAGAATTTCAAGGAGAACAAACATATTAATCACTTTCTTGGGTACAGCGATCTAATCTTTCTTATCTTGTGGATTTTTTAGCCTTTGTTCCATGGAGAAGCATTTTTTCCCCTGTGGGGTGTGGATGGTGCTCTAGGTGGTCTTGTGTTTTTCCTTGAGCTGAGTGAGTGGATGTCAGAGTGACAGTCAAGTCACTGCCTTGGACTCCCATGCAAGGAGGCCTGGGGACTTGGTGATTTAATGTAGCACATTGTCTCTCAGTGGAATAAGCACTCTGAATCGCTAACTTCAAACAGAGCAGTGTTAGTATCAGAGGAGAAAATGACTTATTGGCCTGAGACCTCTTCATGTCCACCCTTCATTTCTTTGAATTTCCAATAAACCTAGCTTACACTCTCCTCCTGGCTGCTGATGAGGAAGCTCTGGCCATACGCAACCCCCATGACAGCTATGAAGCCTGAGGCAGAAATACGTACCCATTGTAATGTTTGTAATATGTGATACACAATGCAGAGTATTATCAACAGTGTTATCAGGATATATGAGCTGTGTGTGTTTGTGTGTGTGTGTGTGTGTGTGTGTGTGTGTACATGTATGTATTTCTATACCAAGTAGATATGGGAAGGACAAACACTTCACTGATACCTAGATGGGGGGCTTTAGTCTTTTCACCTTTATTTTGTACTAGAAGGCCGGTGCACGAAATTTGGGCATGGGGGTAGGGTCTCTAGGCCTGGCCAGCGATCAAGGCTGATCTGCGGGACAACCAGTGGGGCGATCAGGGGCCCACACTGGCACCCAACTTGGCCAGCCTGGTGCCACCCCACTCACCCGCCCCGCCCCCCGCTGCCGCCAATGGTCACCTCCCTCTGCAGGCGACTAGCATGGAGGTCAGGGGCCCCCTGCTGGCACCTGCCTTGGCTGGCCTAGGGCCTGCAGGCTGGGGGCAGCGCCTACATTGAGCATCTGCCTCCTGGTGCTCAGTGCATGTCATAGCAAATGTTCCACCTTTCTGGCAATTTGCATATTAGGCTTTTATTATATAGGATGACCTCTTTCATTGCATGATGAAAACTAATTATTTCTATAATCAGAAAGAATGTGGATAAAACCATTATACACTGTGAAACACTAAAAGTTGATAGTAAATGTCTACATTGATCTGTAACTCTATTTGGAGGATAGTTTGGTATTTGCAAACCAGGGAAAAACCAGTGGTCTCCTGTGGAGAAATGTACTATTCAAAATTGAATTAAAAAGCCCTAGCTGGTTTGGCTCAGTGGGGAGAGCATTGGGCCTGCAGACTGCCTTCAGGTTTGATCCCAGCCAAGGGCACCTGCCCAGGTTGTGGGCTAGATCCCTAGTGGGGAGCATGCAGAAGGCAGCCGATCAATGATTCTCTCATCATTGATGTTTTTCTCTCTCTCTCCCTCTCCCTTCCTTTCTGAATTCAATAACAATGTATTTAAATAAATAAATAAATAAATAAATAAGAAAGAGAAATTATTTTTTAAAAGGCAAAATACCATGAAGCCTTTCTGTTTCTCTACAGAGAACTTTAAAATAGAAAATGGTAGTAAGGTAAACTTGGCTATGAAAGGAAATAGATTTCTGTTAGTGGCATTTTGGAGTTTGCCAGTGAAATGCCCACACGGGCTCCCATGTGATGCTCTCCATGATGCTGTCATTGGGTTATTACTGCCCCATTGTGCAGACTGAGTGTTCTTTGCAAAGTCATCCAGCTGCTCAGTGCGAACTAGAGCTGAAACTCAGGTCTCCTGACTAGAATTCTATTCTCAGCAACCCCCCAAAAAAATCACATTTGGGAACTCCATATTTGTGGGTGTGAACAAAGAAATACCCTTAATAGATGTATAGACCCCTAAAAAGAATAGGGAAATGACTATGCAGCATTTTTATTTTTATAAGACACATTGCTTTATTTTCCTTTCAAAATTATCTAATGTATTACCCAAATTACATGGACTCAGAACAGGTACATGTACTTATTATGTATATGTACGTGAGTGTGTGTACATGTGCAAACAGTGTCACAGTGAACCCAGATTAATAACATTCTATTTCTAGCTATTTTGATGATATCACATAGTGTCCTATGTTCCCTTGGGCATCCCAGTCTCTGGCAACCACGGGTCTGTTTTCTGATTCTCTGAGATTTCCTTCATTTCGATGGGAACAGGGGCCCTAGGTGAGATGAGGGATGAAGAGCAGGGCCCTTCTCTTGCTGCACACCAGCCAGAACATAAGACATGTCCCGGGCTCCACAGCCTCTTGCTGAGTTAACTCTTAGGAAAATCTTAGGAGAGCAACCCCCATTCTCCATTTACAGAGGAGCAAACGGGGTTCCAGGGGCCACTGAATAGATTAGGGAGGTCTCCTAAGAACAGCTCTGAGATTTGAAGCTAGGCTTTCGTGGTTCTAAAGTTCTTCTGTTTTCTTTATTGCTCTGTTTTGTTTTTGTCTAATATTTTTCTAATGGAGATATAATTGGCATATCACATTTTATTAGTTTCAGGTGTACAACGTACCGATGCAATATTCATTTACATTGCAAAATAATCACCACATATGTCTAATTAATATTCATGTCTATTCATAATTACATTTTTGTTGTTTGTGACGAGAAGTTTTAAGATCTACCCTCTTAGCCACTTTCAAATATACAACACAGCTTTATAACTACAGTCACCACGCTGTACTTTACATCCCTATGGCTCGTGTATCTTATAATGAAGTTTGTATCTTTGTCCCCCTTTGTCCATTTTGTCTACCCTTGAACTGCTGTCACTGGTGACCACGAATCTGTTTTCTGACTCTATGAGTTTTGCTTTCATTTAGATCCCACATATAAGTGAGATCCCATGTTATTTGCCATATAGTATTTTTTAAATAGAACAGTTTAGAACCAGCACCCATGCCATGAAGGTCCTTAAATTATAAATAATTTTGTGACTAGGATATCCAAAGGGACATAGAAGATTATGTGATGTCATGAAAATAGGATGTTACCAATCTGGGTTCACTGTCACACTGTTTGCACACATACACACACTCACGTACACATACATAATAAGTACATGTATGCACACCATCGCTCTGCCTTCAATTAAGACATGATCTCTCTCATGATGACCACTCATGGCTTCAGGGGCTTCACCTTCACACTGTTTTCTTTGTTTGTTTGTTTTTTGTTCTCACCTGAGGATATTTTTTCCCATTGATTTTTAGAAAGATTAGAAGGAAGGGAGGGATGGGGAAAGAGAGAGAGAGTCACGGATTTGAGAGAGACACATTGATTGGTTGACTCCCTCAAGTACCCAGACAGGAATCAAATTTGCAACCCAGATACATGACCTTGACTGGAATTGAATCTGAGACCCTCTGGTGTAGGGGCTAACACTCTAACCACTGAGCAACACTTGCACCTCCACACTGTTTTTCATAAGGAAAATTAATTCTAGCTGCCACACATCTTAGTGTTTATCAACTGAAGTCAAATAATCTCATAGTACACTTTAAATATGTATAATTTTACTTGTCTGTTATACCTCCATAAACCTGGGGAGGTGGGGGGGCGGGATGAATTAATTATATTATTTTTGCATATTTTTCTTGCCATTATTTAAGCAATAATATTTCCATTTGAATGTTACACACGAGTATTCATCTTAGTACAGCTGGTGTGCTCAGTGGTGGAGCATTGACCTATGAACCAGGAGGTCAGGGTTTGATTTCCAGTCAGGGCACCTGCCCAGGTGCGGACTTGATCCCCAGTGTGGAGCATGCAGGAGGCAGCCAATCAATGATTCTCTCTCATCATTGATGTTTCTATCTCTCTCCCTCTCCCTTCCTCTCTGAAATCAATAAAACTTTAAAATTTTATTTATATTATACTAATATATTTTCTCTGCTCTTGTGTGTAACTTTTTAAAATTAAAAAACAAACAAAACATAAGCATGTTTTAAGTCCATGCAATCACAAGGAGGTGGCAAAATGCCCTTTCGATGGATTTTTGGAGAGCACTGTCTTGGCCACAATCATGAGGTCATCTTTCCAACTTAGTTTTGGAAGGAACTCACTGCTCCTTAAACAAAACACTTAAAGGTGCAGTACTCACAACCCTCTTGGTGGTTAATTCACAAAGGAAACAAAGCAAATCACTGATTAGTATCTGAAATATTTTCATTCTTGCCCCTAACAAAATTATGTCCAGGAAAACATTTTAAAAGTTTCATTAATGCCCTCAGTTTATGAGATTGTGGGAAAACAGTTCTCAGATGTTGTTGGTGGGAATGCAAATTGATACATCTGGCTGTATGAAATAAAGTGTGAATATATAAACTCTGGACTCAGCAAATCCAGTTCTAGACATTTCCCTAAAGTGATTATCAGACACGTGCATGGAGATATGTGAGTGTGTGTGAGAGAGAAATAGTTCTCTGTGACAGGTTTTATGCAACTTAAAAAAAAATGAAGGAACGTATCTGTTCATTGTTTAGTACTAATATGGTGATCCATAAATTATAGCCACTTAAAATAAAAAGGAAATTTTATGGATAGGTGGATGGATAGATAGATAGATAGATAGATAGATAGATAGATAGATAGATAGACAGATAATTTTTGGGATAGGTTATTTGGGGGGGAGAAAAGGGTGATTATAGCCTGGCTGGCTTGACTCAGTGGCTGAGTGCTGACCTAAAAATTTGGAGGTCATGGTTGGATTCCCAGTCATGGCACATGCCCAGGTTGTGGCCACGATCCCCAGTGTGGGGCATTTAGGGGGCAGCCAAACAATGGTTCTCTCTCATCATTGATGATTCTATATCTCTCTCCCTCTCCCTTCCTCTCTGAAATCAATAAAAATATATTTGTGAAAAATGATGATTAAAAATGGCTTGGTCCCATCACTCAGAGTAACAATTTTTTTAGAAAAAGGTTGACCAGCTAATATTTCTTGATAATCTATTATACACCACAAACGTATTTAGTCCATACAACAACTCTATGGTCTGGGTGTTAAAAATCTATACTTAAAAAAGATGCAACGAGCTCAACTCATGGAGACTGTGAGTGGCACCTCTGGGATTTCAACCCAGGTCGGTTTGGTTCCAAATCTGATGCTCTTTCTCCCGTGCCAAGCTGCTTCCACAGCAGTTGGAACTTGTCTGCATCTGTTCTATACTTGTTTGCATTTTTCCATTTTCAAGCAGCAGCCCCCCTCCGTCCCGCCACGAGCAGCAGCACTTCGATTCCCTTCCCTGTGGCTGCAGCAGACCCGCTCACCTCCCAGCATCCATGAGTAGCTCTGCAGAGGCTGGGGCAGCTGGCATTCCACCCAGCGAGAGGGACTGGGAAGCACAGAGAAGTCCTCTGAGAGAAGGCAACATCTGTTTGATAGGCAATGAAAAATAAACCTGTAATAAACTCATTTTAGGAGGAAAAAGAAGGCCCCTCCAAGTGCTGATTATTCATTTTATGCAAGTACAGCAGTGTTGGTCTACTTGACAAGTAAGAAAACAGCACATGATCACAGCCAGGGGGTGAGGTTGCTCATTCCAAGACCAAGTGCAGGCAATGGCAGATGCGGAAGCATTTAGAAAGCTTATCCAGAAAGCCCCCACCACCTGTGGCTGGCTCCTGGCACAGAGAAGTGACCCAGGTGGTGCATATGTGTCAGGAATGAGTTCTAATTCAGTAGCAATGACTTCCTAACCACACTAGACTGCCAAACTACTATTCGTTCATTTGGCCATCAGTACATTTTTTCTTTATTTCTCTATTCATTGCTTCCTTTAATCAAATATTTTTTATATACTGGAGGCCTGGTGTATGGATTTGTGCACATTGAAAGCAAATTAATTAGAAGAAATATTTTGGAGGCCAGGGAGGGGCCGCAGGATGTTGGCTCCAGGTGTGTCCAGCCCATCTCACCCAGTCCCGATTGGCTGGACCCCAGCAGCAAGCCAACCTACCATCAGAGCGTCTGCCCCCTGGTGGTCAGTGTGCATCATAGTGTCTGGTTGAACAGTCAAATGGACAGTTGAATACTTAGCATATTAGACTTTTATTATATAAGATGCTATTGAAAACATCTTTATTTTCTCTGAAAAGAAGTGAAAACATGACCCATTATGATTATTTCTCAACATATATGTATAGTGAATCGTGATGTTATACATCTAAAGTTAATAGAATGTTATACACTGAGTGGCCAGATTATTTGACCTCTGAATGCATAATAATCTGGCCACTCCGTGTACTTCTCTTGAGTACCTCATTTATTTGATATCAAAGATACTATAAATCATGTACCTGATCTGTTTTCCCCTTTGCAATGGCTGACAGAAAGCTCAGGGCAAACAGGTGGTTGATCTCCAGCAAAAGTCTAGAATACTTTTGGTACCCATTTGAGATATAAATACACTGAGTGGCCTGATTATTATGTGTTCAGGGATCATAATAATATGGCCACTCAGTGTATGTCAACTAGTGGCCTGGTGCACGAAATTCATGCATGGAGGGGGGTTCCCTCAGCCCAGCCTGCACCCTCTCCAATCGGGGACCCCTTGGGGGATGTCCAACTGCCGGTGTGGGATCAGGCCTAAACCGACAGTCAGACATCCC
The DNA here is from genome assembly GCA_026230045.1 of Corynorhinus townsendii. Lineage (NCBI taxonomy): Eukaryota > Metazoa > Chordata > Mammalia > Chiroptera > Vespertilionidae > Corynorhinus > Corynorhinus townsendii. The sequence goes on along the minus strand of JAPDVU010000011.1, from coordinate 10,864,170 downwards.
TCTCATAATCTTGGACTGCTGGCTCCTAATCACTCACCTGCCTGCCTCTGCCTGCCTGCCTGATTGCCCCCAACTGCTCTCCCCTGCCAGCCTGATCTCACCAACAACAGCCCTCCACTGCTGGTCTGATTACCCCTAACTGCCTCTGCCTGCCTGATTGTCCCTAACTTCCCTCCCCTGCCAGCCTGATCTTGCCCCCAACTGCCCTTCCCTGCTGGCCTGATCTCGCCTCCAACTGCTCTTCCCTGCCAGCCAATTTGGTTCTGATTGGTTGGTTTCTATGACAGTCAGTGTCTCTGGGCCTCATTAGAAAGGCAGGGCTGATCAGCAGCCCCCACGGAGGCCCAGAGAGAAACAGAGGCACGGCTGCTGGTGAAACTTGGAGAGAAAGAGAGAGGCAATGGCTGATCAACAGCTGCCACAGAGGCTGCGGATCAGACCCTGCCTCTCTCTTTGGACCTCTCTCCAGGCCTGATCTGCAGCCCCCTCAGCAGTCAGTGCTGGGTCACCAGGGCAACCCAGCACTGACTACAGGACTGACTTCTGATCGGTGGAGCCTTCGGTCATTTTGGACATTACAGACCCTGGGTTTTTATATATTAGGATTACATCTCAAAAAATATATTCTTTACTATATGCCTTAATGGATATTGTAGTTATATTATAATCGAGGGTGGTTTTCCTGTGGAAATATAAAAGAAAGTATACAGAATAAATAGTAGGTTAGCATTCATTGAATTTAAATCTGATAATTATTAATGAATATAACAAAATGAATTGAAGAAGAAAATAAAAGAATTAGAGGCTAAAAATAATCCTTGATAACAACTGTACTTGATATGAGCTAGTTTACTGGCTATAACTTTGATTGTGGAGTAGCTAGAGCTTTGCAGTTTGCAATGATATGCAGTATTAGCTATGTCAGTGGGATCCTACAGAGGCCAAGCTTAGAGATGGTGAAGATAGTGCACAAAGTTCACACAGGAAGAATAACCTGCTGCAAAGGCACAGAGACATGGAAGAGCATGGCATGACTAGAGACCTACGGCAAATGATGCAGGATGAAGATAGAGTGCCTGGGATAAACACCAGGGATTTAGAGGCAGTGGGAAAGTGAAGGAATGCCGCGCCATGTTAACAAGTCTGCATTTAAGAGAGCAAAAAATGATGGAGCCATAGCAGACTTTGATCAATCAATGAGGGGGATTTGTTTATGCTCTGAACAGAGAGTTGGCTATCTGTGCCTCTGCTTCTCCTTTCTGTTGAGCAAAAGCAGTCTGCCTGAACCCTGGGCATGGGCTGCAGTGCACACACATGGTCTGCAGTGCATACACATGGGCTGCAGTGCACACACATGGGATGCAGTGCACACACATGGGATGCAGTGCACACGGAGGTGCTCCCTGCTCAGAGCAGAGCTGCCAGCAGCGCCCAGGGAACATTGGATAGCAGATGAAAGGTAGCAGGGATTTAGAGAGACCTGGAAAGAAGACACCTTTGTTGCTGCTTTCTGGGTGCTGGAGATCACCTAAATATCATCTGAAATGCTATTTATTTCCAGCAAAGATATTTTTTAAGTGTACAGCTCCTGTGCCTCAGAGACAAAGGGCAGCACATGGAGTGCTCCTCAGCAATTCTGAAAAAGACTGTGCAAGAGCATCGGAGCCTTTAGTCTTGTGATGGTCTCAAAGAGGAGCATGATAAACAGGATATTGTAGGGCAAACACATCTAAAATACTTCTCTATCGCTCTGCCAGAAATGATTAAAAGAGATTAATGTTTTCAGTTCAATTCAGTTCCACATACTCTTCTGTCAGGCTCTTATTTGCGCATTCTGGTAAGGGTGTAGGAAGAGGAGGGATGGATTAGCTTGATAACACTATGCATAGTCTTGTATATATTTATATAAATGAATGCCTATTATATATAAACAAGGAACAACATAGATAATTAACTATATATGATTACATATATGTAGATTAATTATACTATTCTAATGACATGGCTGGAGTATAAAATTATTACAGTAACCAACTTCAGAATGTATAGTTCTATCAGAACACCATTCAACTTCCCATCAAAATAATGCTGGTGCCAAACACAAAAACTACACAAAATATACAAATAAAATAGGTAAGGATTCTGTGGAAAACACAAAAACAGACAGAACTTGTGTGTGTGTGTGTGTGTGTGTGTGTGTGTGTGGGTGTGTATAAAGGTGGATGGAAAAGTGACTAGTATGGGGGTAATAAATTGAAAGCAAACTATGCTTAGATAAAACAGTAACAAATTTTCTGGAAAAACCAAAAGTAAAGAGAAAAAAAATCTATAAATCATCCAGAGGGGGGAATATATAAGGAAAAGTGATATAAATACCTCAGATTTATCCCCTATTATGGAGGCCAGAAGAGCAAATGACAGTGGAATAGCTTTTTTTTTTTTTTTTAATGATTGAACATATCTCCTCTGCTTTACTGTGGGCTCCAGACTTAACAGTTTTATCTTAGATTATATGGGAACAGCTTTACAACTGTTTTTTATTTATTTATTATTTAATTTAAAAATAAATACTTATTTTTCCTCATTATATAGAAGAGTCCATCTGAAAAGATTATGTGGACTTTCCTGAGATCCTAGTACTACTCCTTGAAATCTGTCCCAGCTCTGTTCATTGCACATTCAGTTTGGTCCCAAATTAACACCATTTAGACTATCGTTAATTCAACACTAAAAGCTGATAATAAAGCAATGCAATTGTTGGAATACACATTACATATGTTTATTTAGACTTTGCAGTGTGAGCTTTAACTGTGCCTCCACTAACAGATCTCTTTATCACATGACTCAGGTGAGAATTCAGAGGTTCAGATTCAGCCTAAACTGCAACTTACCTGTGTTATAAGCGTCACTCATAACATATTTGGAGTTAACTCATTTAAAAAAAAATTAAATGTAAAAGTCTTGCCTTCCCATTCAAGCTATTTGATGTATCAGCATCCCAAACATAAGAAATGGATTCCAGTTTATTATCTCTTTGACTTTGGTTTATTTTCCCTGTAGCAGATGGAAATGTCACCAGCTAAAGACACTACCCACATGCAATGTTAGTGGGAGAATGACAGGTAATTATTGCTTTAATTCAAGTGCTCATATGCTAAAGGATTATCAACACTTACTGATATCGTTATAATAGACCGCCAGGAAAAAAAATGACTCAGAAATTCCATATTAGACTGGCTGGGATGAGATATGCAATTACCTCCACAGATGAGATACATCCTTGTCACCCTGGCCTCCAAGAGTGTGAGCACAGAGAATGACACACAGCAAGGGACAGTAAGATATAGCACTCACGTTTTCAAAGTTGGTGCAGTGTCTACATCCTGAGGGAACCGAACTGGAAGCTTTCTGGATAAAATATCACCTCTGTCCCCAGTTGTGTCTGAAACATGGCATTCCACGCACTTGTTGGAGTCATTATCGTGTATACAGCTCGCCCTGTGAACTTCAGGATACAACACTGACTGAACGGACATATAAGAATGAGATTTTAAAATGTGCTATTTCAATTCTGTCATTTGATGAATGACCCTGCTCTGTAGTCGCATTCTATAAACACTCCAAACTTACTATACCAGGATATGGCAGTGCCTAGACCCCAATCCTAAATTCAGTGTGTTTTTTTTTTTAATTAAAAAAAACAACATATTTTTATTTATTTCAGAGAGGAAGGGAGAGAGAGAGAGATGGAAACATCAACGGTGAGAATCATTGGTTGGCTACCTCCTGCAAACCCCGTACTGGGGATAGAGTCTGCAACCCAGGCATGTTCCCTGACTGGGAATCAAACTGTGACCTCATGGTTCATAGATGGATGCTCAACCACTGAGCCACACCAGCCAGTCTAAATTAAGTGTTTTTTAAATAGTTGGCAGGGCTTGCTAACCAACTCCTCTGTGTCTATTTTGTATTGTTGTAGACTTTTCATTTTTGTCTTTTGTGACCAGATTTCCTTCAGGTCTTCCTTTCCTATTAGCTCCTCCCCAAGGAGGAGAATTACAAATGGGAAATCATCTAATTAGGCTGCACAATACTTATTAGGACATACTTGCTACTGGATTAGAACTTGGATGGTATTTCCTTTTATTTGCTTCTTCTGGCAGTGGAATGTTCTAGGACCCAGTTTTTATATTTGGAAATTATTAGAGGGACTTTGGTGTAGGCTTATCATTTAACATTTATTTCAAGAGAAGCAGTTTAGAATGGCATTGAATTAGAAATTGTTTGAAGGTCCCAGTACAAAAATGGAAGTAAAACATTGTTCCATACACAGATTAGCCCACATTTAGTTGTATTAAACAACAGGCTGATTATACTCACTGATTCTGTGAGTCAGGAATTTGGCAAGAGGACCATGAGGTTGACTTTTCTCTGTGTCAATGTGTCCTCAAATGACTGAGGGTGACTCAGCTGCTGGGGCTGGAACCACAGGGACTGTGCGTCCATTTTCATGGTGCTTCCTCACTCATGTCTAATACCTGAGTTGTGATGGCTGAAGGATGCGCTCAGGTGGTCCCCTTAAGCAAAGCACCTGTAGGTTGTCTCTGGCATGGCAGTCTCAGCGCAGTTAGATCCCCTTCCTGGCCACCTGTCATCTGTAAGAGCAAGCATTACATTGAACAAAGTGAAAACTCTCTGACTTTTTATGATGTAGGTTTGGAATTCATCCAGATGGATTTTATGGGCTGAAGCAGGGAAAGCCCACCTGGATTCAAGGAGATGGGGCATACACTCCTTCCCTCAATGCGAGACTAAGAAATTGTTTAGCTGTTTTGAAGCCTTCACAGAGATGTAGATCTTATTCACAAAAGAAGAAATTCAAAAGGGACTGTGTGTGTGTGTATGTGTGTGTGTTTTGGGGGAGATGATAAATGAATGAATAGATAGATAGATAGATAGATAGATAGATAGATAGATAGATAGGATAGGTAGGATAGGTAGGATAGATAAGATAGATACACAGACATTATATAGCCATATGTAATATACTCTAACACTAGTGATGCTAAATAAAACAATCATGACAAAGTATACTTCTTCATGTATGCTTACAGTGAAAATTATAGAAGGAAAAATACCAGACATTTAAAATATGGTTACTTGTTGGTGTAAGGGTTTAAATAAACTTAAGAAACACTGTAACCAAAAATGAAATACCATTTTTTATTTATTAAGTTATCCCAAAGTGGCCACACCTCATGAATGCTGAATATGGCCATTCCCATGAACTGACGATTGCTGATGAAAGTGAGCCCTTTTAGAAAGCAAGTTTGCCAGGTGACATCGTAAAGCAATCCTACATTTGTCTCAATGATTCTTCTATTATCATTTGAAGTATAGAAAATTCTTTTTAAGTCTATAAAAAACATTCCTGGTACATTATTTCTATTTTTAAAATATATATAACCCATATTTCAGATTCAGAATAATAGTTAAATAATATGGCAATTAGTAAATATAGTCATTAACTATAATAATTATAAAGATTTTTTAAATTACATGGGCAACTTTTCATGTCATAATGTTATAACGTTAATTAGACAAAGAAGATACAAATACATATGTCCCTGTGTGCATGTATCCCACACACAATGACATATACACAAATACATATACTGTGTATTTATGGCAGATGATTCTGGTTGCTACCATTGATAAAAATAACAATAATAATTGTTGCCCCAAGGGTACTACTAAAACCCTTAATATTCCTGATGAGAAAGTTGAAGTAGAAAATATCTACGTTTTTAAAATATTATCATTAAAATCTCTGTGAACCCTAGTTTTTATGGTGAGCTCAGGAGGGTGGCATTATACCCATGATAGTAATTATAGCTGTGATATGTGGTGGCATATATCAAATATGAGCAGCTACCTAAGTATTTTATGTACAACAAATATTTGAGTTCATTTATGTTTCAGAGGATAGAGCATTTCACTCTTAACAGTCTATGTATTCCAATAAATTCAGCAGATTTTGTACAAAGATATTACTATTAGACTTAAAGTTACTGGAACAAGTCACTCGTATTTGTATCCCCAGGACCTAGCAAAAACATATCTTGAACAGGCCTTAATAAAAAGCATGATATATAATCAATGTGATGATCTGTTGTGCAACTTATTGGCCCATGGGCAAATCTATAGGTAATTTTGAATCTTCCCTAGGAGTGCTCAGCTTCACACACTAGTCTGGTGTGCCATTTAATGATAAATGCAACTATACTATAAAACTTACCTTAAACTGTGAGCATGCTCTAAGCTTCTATTCCACACTGGAATATTAGCTCAAATAATCCTGAGTTTCTTTTTAAGGGATAGGTAAGTAAATCTTTCTGTTCTCTGTTCCACTTACATCCCCGAGGCACTGGCTGCCAGGTCACACTCACGGGTCCTATGCCATGAATTCCTGTTGTTTTGCAATGGAAGCTTGGAACCGAAAATAATCTAGAACCTGAAAAATACATACACCATTTTACTTGAAACACCTGAGTTGCCAGTGTTTTCTAATGGTTATTTGTCCATTGGGGTTCTCACCCAGCTGGTTTGGCTCAATGGATAGAGCCTAGGTCTGCAGTTGGAAGGGTCCCAGGTTCAATTTCGGTCAAGGGCACATGCCTGGTTTGTGGGCTCAATCCCCAGTAGGGAGCGTGTAGGAGGCAGCCAATCAATGATTCTCTTTCATCATTGATGTTTCTATCTCTCTTTCTTCCTCTTCCTCCCTGAAATCAATAAAAATTTATTTTTAAAAAAGAATTAAAATCAAACAAGTAAACAAACAACCATCTCCAGGAGATCAAAGAGTTAATTACAAAAGATGTAACCAAAGTGGGCCCTGACAACTATTCTATCACGGAAGCGAAACCCTATATACAATATAAAAGTCATATCTTTGGTAGGAGAAATTAATCTACATGGGAATCTGTTTTTTAAGTGGGTAGACTAGCCCTTATTAATTAATACTTAGAAAGATGTGCCAGGTACTTGCTAACTTAGTCATATGAACAATGTTCATTTTTTCTTCATTTTGAAGGAGGTTCATATTAAAACAAAGGTATACTGTGGTTTAACTTATAATACAAAATTGACCTTTCCAACTCTAAAAATAGATTTTTAAAAAGTAGGGGAGGGTGGGGCTAAGGGGGAAGAGATCAACCAAAGGACTTGTATGCGTGTATATAAGCCTAACCAATGGACACAGACAATGGGGGGCAGGGGGGGTGTGAGGGTATGAGTGGGGGGTTGGGGAGTATTGGAGGGATAAGGACACATATGTAATACCTTAATCAATAAAGAAATTAAAAAAAATAAAGATAGGAGCTCTTGAAAAAAGAAATCAGCTGCATAACGCAGAACATGGCCCTGCATAATTCTTGTGAGGTTAGAGTCCTGTCTTCTTTAGTTTCTTTGTTGTGTGATCACACTAGTAAATGTGCCCACTCCTTCTGTGGGAAAAATAACAGGGCTCTATCCCCACCACTCTCCTACTTCAAGATGCTCATGAAGCGTTTACTGTAATGCAAGGATGTCCCCCCCACCACTCCACCAATGTCACCATGGCTCAGGACGTCCTGAAATCCCAAAGAAGGACTATGCACTCAACACCTCCTTTTGCATAGTCCTTCTTTCTGTTTGTTTTTCTGACATTTTTCAAGAGACAGACCACACTTTGGACACATTCTAAAACTTAGCCCCAGGCATGTAAGTGCTTCTTCTTGACTTCCATTTCCCCTAGCTGGTATTCATTTTTATATCCAAGGTAAAGGACAATCCTTTCTTCTCACCCTACTCTCGGAATAAATATTCACTGCGGTCCATTAGGAAAGCTTTTAAATATTAAAGTATATATGAAATATGTTTCAATCCAACACAACTCATGTACAATTTAAAAGTTGTCTCCTTTTTCTTTTGAGTAGAGGGAAGTCTGTCATTTATAAGCATAATATCAGTACTTAACATAGATAAATTGAAGAGCTGAAAATATATAGACTCAAAAGCCCAGCAATTCCACTCAATGAAAATTCATGAATTTATTTAACAAAACACATTTACTACAATGTTCATAGTAGCATTATTTATAATTATAAAAATTGGAAACACTCATATGCCATCAATAGTACAAGTGTTTTCGCTACAGAGTGGAACACTCCAGAGGGTGAACAAAAGACAACTGCATACTCACAGGTTGGTATTAGAGATGCTGCCCAGCTCAGCACGTGAGGAGAGCAAAGAAAGGAAGCAGAATTAGATAGAGGAGATCAAGCTTTGTGCCAGTCCCTCCTGATTCTCTGGCCAACACTGCAAAGGGTTTTAAGGAAAGAATGGTCCCTCAGCAATGCCTAGAACTGGGGGAAGAGGGCTGACCATAAGTATAGGGATGTGGAGCAGTCATTGGATGTTGGCCACTTGGAGAGTGGCCAACAGTATACGTGAGATGCCTTTTCTCAGTTGACTGAGAAACACTCCCGTCTGCTTAGATAATGAGTCTTTTTACTCCTGGAGGGGTTTTTGGATATGGGTGGTAAATCACAATATTCACTGCACTCATGTAACAATGTCAATAAATCTCACAAAGACAATAGTAACTAAAAGAGCTTGGGTGCAAATGAGAAATAGTACATAATTTCATTTATAGTAAACACACAAACAGGTAAAATGATTGTGTATGGTTAGAATTCAGGATAGCGGTTAATGCTGAAGTTTAATGAACAGAGGAGTTATGTATAATGTTCCTTTTCTTGGTCTGGGTGCTCGGCGCAGGGCTCTATTCAGTTAGTATGCATTTGAGCTGCATACCTAGGATTAATGAATCTTTCTGTGGGTTGCTACCTAGATGAGGTTGGGGACAGTTTCTATAGGAAGGCAGCAATATGTGCTTTAAAAAAAAACAAAAACAAAAAACTATATGTTGATCTATTATGTATCTATAATATGTATATGAACATAGTGGGGGTGGGGAGTATAGTATTTCTTTTATTTCTACTCTTCATTGACATTTTTTAAAACCAGCGTTTTCAATTCATGCTGCACTTACTGCATTTTCCATTCTTAGATGCAGCCAAACCAGAATTTTCTGCCCTGCATACTGTTTTAGTCTAAAGTAGGTCAATATCACAGCTGAGGAAAATTATTTAGGATTAGAATAAATTCTGGTTCAAACAGAAAAGATCACTTCCAAAACTCTGAAACACATTCTTCACTAAAGCCCTGTCTATAAATAAATATGTAAAAGAGAGATTCTTGAATTTTAGAGGGATGTAAATAATATTCCATATTTATTTTCATGGGTTCAGAAAATCATTATATATACTAGTGACCTGGAGTACGATATCACGCAAGACTCAGGACCCCAGACCCTGGCCTGCCATGGGACTCCCCCAAGTCCTGCTGCAATGCGAGACCTAGAGTCAAGTCCCAGCACTCTGCGGGACTCAGAGTCAAGTCCCCGCCCACCCACATGTGCCTCACTGTGCACACAGCCTCCTGGTGACTCGTCTTTGGTCGTTAGGGCCACTGGGTTTTTATAATATAGACTAGAGGCCCAGTGCACAAAAATTTGTGCACTGCGGGGGGATCCCTCAGCCTGGCCTGCCTCCTCTGCAGGAGGCAACCAGGCTGATCATGGGAAGGCACCACTCCCATCACCCTACTGCTGCTGCCACTGCCAGCCATGGCAGTTGTGAGGCCTGAGCCCTGAGCACAAATTCGTGCACTGGGTCTCTAGAGTGTGTGTGTGTGTGTGTGTGTGTGTGTGTGTGTGTGTGTGTGTGTGTATTAGGGAAACAAAGATGAATATGGTTTATAGCTGAACAACCCTTATCAAACCCTTATCAGCTCTAATTCAAACAGGAGAAACAGATAGATAAAGCGATAATTGTCACATCACAGAGCATCTTTATCTGGAGTTTACTGACCCCTATGTGAAGAAGAAGACTCTAGCAGATATCTGTTTATGTCAAAATATCACATTAGCTTTCTAAGTTCTCCTATCATACTGCAAGTACATCATCTATTTAGGGAGTAAATACTTTGCCTTGTCTTCTAACCACCTTAGCTGAATGGAACACCTACACACAAACACACACACACACACACACACACACACACACACACACACACATGCACACACACTCTCTCTCTCACACACACACACGCACACTTCAAAATGGCAAAATGGAGTTGGAAAGAATTGATTCAAATAGCAGTACATCACTGTATATAAATAACGGTAGACCCAAATAGTAACTCAGACTATTGAAATATTTTATTTGTAGCTGGCCTACTTCTAAAATGCTTGCCCAAGCTACTATTCATATATCTCAGCCATCTGAATCATGTTCCGTACTTCATTAATATGGTCACCTTTTACCAACACAAAGCCTGTTTGCTGGCAAACTTCTTCTCAGCACCCCTAGTGAATATTGTACATGACCAAGAAGTCCTTGGTTGGCCTTAATATACTTTCAGAATCCTTTTTAACTCACTACTCTGGTGAGGCCCAACCAATTGATCAGTGTTGGCCCATAATATGCTACCTGTTGGCCATTGCTTCTGTTGATATAAGATACATCCAAACCTGTAAATACTTTTCATAAGACTTGGTTTGAGTCAAAACTGATGACAGCTGTCAGGAAGCAGGATTTCAAATGCTTTGGAGATTGATAACTTTGCAATTTCTTGTATGCACTTGGAATTAAGAAAGATTAGTAAAGGTGAGGCGTGAAAAAGCAAGGTGGGGATTGGAATACAGGATAGTTAACAAGGTTTTATGCTTTTTTGAGGGCGAGTGTGCTTATTTCAAAAGTGTATTAGCCTAGCTGTACAAAAACAATGGACAGGGCTTGCTTAAGGCAAACATAAGTCTTTTCCTAAAGAATTTCTATGCTTGGGGTGTGACTACCCCCCAGAACCTGCCCAGTTATGAATTTATATCCAGATCACCCTGTGAAGTTACTTTCTGTTGAACCTCCCTTCCCCCCCCTTTTCTGTTGTTTTGTTTTCGTTCATACTTCTCAATTCTGGGGCCAGGGAAAGCAAATTCTATATTTAGGAATGGAGTATGGGTTTGAGAATCAATTATACGTGGATTGTCAAGTAGGCATACACTTTACAAAGAAGAAATAAAATATTTTTTGAGCCCAGGATGTTTGAGGACTTATCTTAGAGGAATGCATTCTGTAAGCACTAAGTATTCTTTATCATTTCCCAGATCCCTACTGTGTATCAGGCGCTGTGTCAACTCCTGGACAGATAGATGAAGATGACAGAGGCCACGCCCATGACCTTAAAAGTCTTGTAATCTCACAAGTGAGACAAACAAACATCATAATCATCAGACAGTGATATAGATACTTGGGTACCAGTAGTTATATAGTTCTATGCACTGAGGGATGCTAAACCTTCACAAGGGGTGAAGGTTTTTTGGGATCATTATGGAATACTTTACAGAAGTGACCCCTAGATTGTCTTGAAAGACATTTGGAGTTAGATAAGAGCAAAAAACCATAGAAGGATGCCTAGGGTGGGCGTGTAGGCTTAAGGTGGAGGCAAGGACAGTCAATCATTCGAGACCACCTGGGTGTAGAAAACGTGTTCAAGCCCACACATTTATACTCAGCATAAAACTTGAAAAAAGCTTTGCTTAGAGCTCCGGGTACATGTCAAAATTGTACTTTGACTTCCTTCTCCTGGACAAGTTGCGTCTTCTCCAGTTGCTGAAAAATTGCATTCTACAGCTTTCTCTCTTCCGTATTGACAAATGGTTAAATGGAAAGAGAGGTCAAAATAGAAAATCAATGTGATTTTGCACAGTCCTCATTACTAGGTCAGCCATGTCTTCTCTGTGCATACGCGAGCCGGCTTCCTTGTTTTGAGCAGGCTTTAAAAAGGTTGCCTGCTGGCTGAACTGTCAGCTCAGGGAGAGAAAAATTAGTTTTCAGAACCTCTCTGCAATAAGAATAAAAGGAAAGGAAAGCCTGGTACGCCACACCTCTGATTCTATGTTTGATTATCATCATTAATGCCCACACAAGAAGGAAACTAATCGTCTTGGTCATTTCCATTTAAAATAACGAAGCATGAAGATTTTCAGCTGAAAGGGTCTTTAGGGACCATCCATGTCAAACATCCTTTCTTCTTTTATTTTACAAAAATGGAAATGGGTGCAGGGAAAGGTCAAGTGGCTTGCCCAAGGTGACAAATGAAGCTAATGGCTGAACCTGAGCTCAGTCCCAGAGGAACGTGTTCTGGCATCCAGAGCAAGGGGGAATCATTTATTTTGAATTACAATTTATTATTCCTTCAACAAGAAAGCTTTTTTTTTTATTTAAAAAATAGTAAGCATGCTTTTGTGGGACTGTGCCATGGAGTCTATTTATCTGTGGCTATCTCTGTGTGCATGTGTTGTGTGTGGGGGGGGGCGGGGGAGGCGGGTATACTTTTCATTCTTTAGCATCAGCATCTCCAACCCAGTGGGTACCAACACAGGCTGCACATTAAAATCACTTGAAGGGCTTTGAAAAAAAAATCAATGTCCAGGCTCCACTCCCTAGAGGTTTTAATTTGATTGGTCTGGGATGGTGTGTTACGATCTGTATGTATGTTTAAAGTTCCCTGGGTGATTCTAATGCAAAATCAGTGTATGGAATCGCCGCTCTGACCCTGCATGGTAATCAGCATTCAGTGGTTCCTTCACCTCCCCATAGTCATGGTCATCTAGACTGTTAGTTGTTTGATATTCCTCTCCCATTGACTAATATTTAACTGAAGCAAATTTATTTTTAAAATAAATGTTACACCACTGTGACAAATGATAAATGCTTAACACCTATTTAAAAATGGAATAAACATGATATAACCAAGAACAAATTATTAAATATTAGATTGATATCATTAGTTGTCTGAGACTCTGAGCCTAAAGCTTATTGCTTTGTTAAACTTACAGATAACACATATGAAGGACATGTTTAAGTCGGTCACAGGACACCAAGATGTTCCCCCTGATAAAAACGGATGGATTTACAGAAGTACCAAGGGCACACTTTTCAAACAGTGCCTTGCCACTTACAATATCAAATCCTCTTATTACCAGTGGTAAACATTCCACACACTGAGAATCTGTTATTTAATATACAAGGGGAAGCATGGGATTTTGTCTTTTTAAAATATATATACTTTTATTGATTTCAGAGAGGAAGGGAGAGGGAGAGAGAGAGATAAAAATGTCAATGATGAGAGAGAATCATTGATTGGCTGCCCCCTTGCACACCTCCTACTGAGGATCAAGCCCACAGCCCAGGCATGTGTCCTGACCGGGAATCGAACCTTGACCTCCTGGTTCATAGATCAATGCTCAACCACTGAACCACACTGGCTGGATGACATCGGCAAGTGTACCAGGGTGCTCACCTTGTGTCTTGGTCTTTTCTGCTGCTCTCAGTTGGGTTACGAGCCACACTGCACTATTTAAGGAGAGTGACTCCTACTCCACATCTAAATCCCTGGGCCACAGCCACTTTCATGAGGAACCCTTAACAAAATGAGGCAGGGCATGTCCACACCCCTTACTCCCCTATGCCTCCAGAGTAGCCAGATAGCTTAGTCAGGTAGATGCAAATTGCTTTACAGGTGAGTTTGAGAGATCCCAGGAATATTTAAACACAGGAAGTAGCCCAAATAAATTAGTCAAGTAGATGCAAATTGCTTTAGAGGTGAGCGTGAGAGATCCCAGAAGTATTTAAACACAGGAAATGAAAAGTCAAGTTTATAGCTAAGTTGGGTATTTTCTGCAGGCTCAACTGAAGATGTTTAATTAAATAGGCTCCCAATATGAAAAAGGGACCCTGGAGTGAAGTCCCTCCTAGAAAAGGGATCCAATGAGACGGTCACCAAATCCTGATGAGGAAGGAAATGATGGCTTAGGTAACATGGAGGTGTTAGGGGGAGGGCAGTGCCAGACACTGCACAGAGGCATGTGTCACATACATGCTGCAGGTCTGCTCTCAAAGCTTAGTGGAGAACGCGTCAATAATGAGAGGTTTGTGCTTGTGGAGTCCAAGCCATCCTTCTCCAGTCAGGTGGCTGGAATTCCCTCCTGGTTGGTAAAGCTAATCAGTTCACAATGTTAACTGTTTCCACACTGTCTGTTGGTTCTCTTTTCTTTTTGTATGTTTTGTTTTATCTGTGTATATATTTTTTCTCTCTTTTTCTTCCGTTTTTTTTTCTTCTTCTTCTTGTGTTACTTGTCCAAACTCCAAGGCTATTTCCTTCACATACAAAAAAATAACTAAAAGTTGAAATATCTCTTGTCACCTTTGAAAGGACATATGTACACCCTTACCCCAAAGGCCTCCGGACCTCCCTTTCCCCACCCACCCTCCCAGAAAAGATCAGACTCCCAGAATCCTTCTTCTTTTCCTCCCTGGGGAGACAGTCTGCACTGTGAATGATGCTCAGGGACTCCGAAGGCTTGGGGTGGGTGGGCAGGATGGATGCCTCACATTTCGGGAAGCAAGGTGAGCAGGCAGTGGGGACCACATCCCACGCTCAGTGGTACATATGTCATCTCATGCCTCTATTTTCTGTGTAAACTTCCCACCAGGAGGAGTTGCAGGCTCCTGGTTCTTCTGACTTTCAGAAGGAACCCTTTTGCACTAGGCCTCGCAGGCTGAACTCATTTGAGGAAAGGGGGAGGCCTCCCAGTTAGCAAGGAGCTTGCCTCTTCCCTGTGCAGTGGGTTTGACCTTAGCTGCATGTTATAATTACCTGAAAAAAACAACAGTACCCATAACTTCTAACTTTAGCTCCACTAGAGATATGCTAAATTTGCATATTTAGGATGAAGTTTAGCTTAATGTGTTTTTAAGCCATTTGTGATTTAAATGGCTTAAATGTAACAGATTTTATACCTACTGTGCTTTGGAATTAGTGTGTGCCTCCATTATTATTTATTGATAATCTAATTATTGATTTATCTGGTTTTCTTCATTTTATTCTTTGGTAGTGAGGACAGTTTATGGAGCTATATTGGCTTTTTCCCAAGCTAGATTCCCAAGGAAGGGTTCAGGACATATAAATTTTAAAATCCAACAATGTCCTCTGTGGTTTTTAAAAATCAGTGATCTTACATGATCTATTTCTCCAAAGTTAACTCATATTCTTTCTTATTTTCTTCTTGGACTCCAAACACCTACTATTGTTATATTTTGTGGAAAAAAACACACACAAATCTCCATGTAATTTTAAAGACTTTGTTCATGCTGTCCCATTGACATGAGTAGCCATCCTAACCTCTCTACACACACACACTTTGGATGGTCAGAGTCATTCTCCAAGTACCAACTTAAATATGACTGAAAGGGCCACCACTCTCCCCATGTTCCTTTACCTCCGAATTACAATATAAGCGTATTGTATCACACCACAATATCACAAGCATCAAGCACAGAAAAGTTGTTTTACGGATACTTTGTAGAAAACAGGGAGGCAGGGAGAGAGATGATGGAAGGAAGGAAAAACAGAAAGAAGGGGGGAAATGAAGGAGGAAGGGAAGGGAAAGAAGACAGAAGGAAGACAAGCAAGTGTGTTAGTGGAATAAAGCACCCACCTAAAAACAGGAAATCCAAAATGTCTTTGTAAAACACAAAAGCATCAGAATAACAGAATTCCACAAAGTCATCTGTCCAGAGAACATATTTTGTGGAGGCAACAGTGTATCTATATAAACATCCATACTTTCAGACATCTCAATATTATAGTTTTATTTAAATGTATTATGAACTTGAAATGGTCTAGAGCAGTGGTCGGCAAACTACGGCTTGTGATCCACATGCAGCTCTTTGGTCCCTTGAGTGTGGGCGCGCACATACAGTGCGATTGAAACTTCGTGGTCCATAGGCAGATCGGTTTTCGGCTCTCAAAAGAAATTTCAGTCGTTGTATTGTTGGTATTTGGCTCTGTTGATTAATGAGTTTGCCGACCACTGGTCTAGAGCCGTAGTCGGCAAACTGTGGCTCGTGAGCCACATGCAGCTCCTTGAGTGTGGCTCTTCCACAAAATACCACTGCCTGGGCGAGTCTATTTTGAAGAAGTGGAGTTAGAAGAAGTTTAAGTTTAAAAAATTTGGCTCTCAAAAGAAATTTCAATTGTTGTACTGTTGATATTTGGCTCTGTTGACTAATGAGTTTGCCGACCACTGGTCTAGAGTATTTAACATTAACTTGATAGATCAATGCTCAACCACTTGATCCTTATTTATGGTGATCACTTAACCATACTGTTGCTTCTCTTTTTTTCATTCACCCATCCTATTAAAAATACTTTACACTGCCCTAACCGGTTTGGCTCAGTGGATAGAGCTTCGGCCTGCGGACTCAAGGGTTCTGGGTTCGATTCGGTCAAGGGCATGTACCTTAGTTGTGGGCACATCCCCAGTGGGAGGTATGTGGGAGGTAGCTGATCGATTTTTCTCTCTCATCGATGTTTCTCTCTCATCGATGTTTCTGACTATCTCTCTCCCTTCCTCTCTGTAAAAAAATCAATAAAATACATTAAAAAATACTTTACACTCTATCATATGCTACTTATATTTAACAGATATTTGATAACTTTAGCTAATAGCTACACATCTGTTAGCAAGTTTGGGGAGAATAAGAGCAGAGAACAGAAGCACTTAGATTCCTTTTAGAATAAATGAAGGTGGTAGTGTGTTTGGTTGAAACACAGGCAAAGACACACTATTGAGATTCTGATATATTAGGGCTCAATAAAACAGAATTTTGATGTTGAAACTTATTTGTATGTTTGCCAAATTGTCATCAAAACTACACCTGTAGATAATTAAAAGCATTTATTAATTTGCAGCAAAGTATTATCTACTATGTACTAAATTTTTAAATCAAGTTGAAGCATCATCAAAAAAGTTAAAAAGCAACCACAGAAATGACTTTCAAATATATGGAGGTAGGAAGGGAGAGTGAGGGTCACTGCCCTGTTAGGACAAGGTTTAACTGAGGCATGCCCCGTGCTGCAGTTCTGTGAAAAAAACTTGCACTTTTGGGAAAACAATGAGCTGGTGTGCAGCATACGGAAAAGCAGCTCTATTTTGGGTTTCTTATGGAGATATTGTACCTCTCATGCCCTTTCCCCTCGCTGGCTGTTGCTAAAATACTTCTACTCCTCTGATAGACAGACACAAATTGAATTACCAAACACGCTTTTTTGTTTGTTTTTTAAATCTAAGCAGCAAGAATCTCTATCATCAAACACTGTCTTACCACTGCCATCTTGTGGGCAGGATGCTGCCATGCAGGTCTTCCAGTGGCCAAGTCAAGAACAAAGTTTGCATCTTCTCAGGAATGAGAGGTAGAAACCAACAAGGAATGGACACTCAGAACGAGCTCTGGAGGCCTCTTCCGCTGCCCTCCTGCTGAGTGACATCAACTGTTTAAATGCATATAATATATCCATCGAGTAAGCATTTTGAGTATATATATGTACATGTGTAGTATACATATATATACATATATATGTACACACACACACACATATATATGTGTGTATATATATATATATATATATATATACACATATATATATATACTCATTATATTTATATGAGGCCCAGTGCACAAATTTGTGCAACAGCGGGGTCCCTCATCCTGGCCTGTGGGGATCAGGCAAAAACCAGTTCTCCAACATCCCCTGCGGGTCCTGGATTATGAGATTACGAGAGGGTGCAGGCCAGGCCGAGATATCCACTGGTGCACGAATCCATGCACTGGGCCTCTAGTATGCATATAAAATATTTTGTTAATTTCATCCTTCCCTCCCCATTTCCCTTTCCCTCTGAGATTCAATAGTCTGTTCCTTGTTTCCATGCCTGTGGTTTCTGCTCCTGTGTTTAGCATCTGCCCCCTGGTGGTCAGTGCACATCATAGCTACCGGCTGATTGGCCAGTTGTTTAGGTTTTTATATATTTAGAAATGTTATAGATATATGCTCGCATTACATGTTTAATTAATTAAACAAGTATTTATTGTATATTATAAGATAACACATATAGCAGGGGTCTCCATGCACATTAAATTCATCATAAACACTCTAATATGATAACATGAAGTCATATAACATCATATGCTACTTTTAAAATTCTGAGAAGCCATATGGTATCTTTCATCCTTAAAACTGCCTCAGCCCTTCTCACCTCAGCCTCCTCTCACTATTTAATTTTCTCTTTTGATCCTACTCCTGCTGGCTTTAACTTGTATATAAATTAGGTAATAAATTAAAGTTAACCATCAACATCTTAGGGGAAATTTTCCTGGTTCCCTTTGCCAACTGAAAGATATATTTTATTTTGGAATTCTAAATATTCCATATAACCTTAGCTATATTGAGACTGGCATAACCTTAGCTATATTGAGACTGGCATAGCCATCATACTATCATATACTTTAGAGTGAGGTTTCTTACTAGTGGCACTTACTGGCATTTTTGGACAAGTCTTGGTGGCGGTAGAGATGGTGCTGCTTGCTGTCCCGTGCACTGTAGGATGTTTAGCAGCATCCTTAGCCTCTCCCTAGAAGATGCGAATAACATGCCTAGCCCAGTCTCCAGCATGGCAACCAAAAATGTCGCCAGGTTCTGCCTACTATGCCTTGAGTGGGGGGGAAGAAGGGTGGGCATGGATGTAAATCATCATTGGTTGAGAGCAACCCCCTCTGGAGAAATGAATTTATGACTATTTTCTTAATATTATGGGTTATCTTCCTAATCTCACCAACCTCTCCTGGAATGTTTGTGCACATCTTTTCTTTCAACTTCAATGCAGAAACACTTCAAATTCTTGAAGATCCATAAATGTTCATAGCACTTTTTATTGTACTCAATCTTTGCTTATGGATTCTTGGAATATTTTCATCTCTCTTGTTAAGTATAATAGTCTTAATGAGCAAAAAAAAAAGGGGGGGAGGGGTGGGGGACTCCTTTCTTTCCTTTTCTCTAAAACAGCGTTCCTCCGAATGTGTTCTGTGGAGCACTGGCACTAGCCATTTGGTATTTGTCCATTTGTTGTGTGTGCCTGTGTGCATACCTGCATTCAGTGTATGTAAACATTTTTAGAGTTGCAAAAGCTGCAAACCATATTCCCGTCGCAGGCTTTCACAATGTACAATAACACAAAGAGTGCGTGGAAACTTTGATTCATACAATTGTTTAACAGTTTTTCCCCCTCAAATATATTTGATTATGTCAATGATGAAATAAATTGATCAGAGAGTTTAGCTAGTCAAAATGTATTTTAATTTAATATTTTTTCCACTTGGCTCCTGAAAGATCATTACCATATAACCTTTTTATTTCAACTCATATTAGTTTCTGATGGGAGAGAGCAATGGTCACTTAGACTGCAAGACTAGTTTTGAACTGCCCACCCAGTTTAGCTCAATGGTTGATCATTAACCCAGGAACCAAGAGGCTCCTGGTTCCATTCCCAGTCAGGGCACATGACCGGGTTGCAGGCTCCATCCCGTGAGGGAGGGGGAGCATGCAGGAGGCAGCCAATCAGTGATGTTTCTCTCATGGATGTTCTATCTCTTTATCCCTCTCCCTTCCTCTCTAAAAAAAAATCAATAAAACCTTTTTTTGTATAAAGGATTTGTTTTTAACTGTCACTGCAGTGTGCAAAGGGAATTATAGAGTCAGGGCTGGGGTGGGAAGACAAGAGAGAGGATGTGAAATGAATGAAGACAGTTAACTTTTTTTTTAATATATTTTATTGATTTTTTACAGAGAGGAAGGGGGAGGAATAGAGACTTAGAAACATCAATGAGAGAGAAACATCCATCAGCTGCCTCTAGCATATCCCTGATGTACCCACAACCAAGGTACATGCCCTTGACAGGAATCGAACCTGGGACCTTTCAGTCCGCAGGCCGACACTCTATCCACTGAGCCAAACCAGTTAGGGCAACAGTTGACTTTGTCTACAATATGAAAAAATATGAAATTCCCAGGTCCTCACATGATGAAAAAGGCCAGGGACGGGTGCCGAGATAACTTGTTTATAATTAAGACACTGGCTAAATACCCTACATAATAAAAGGCTAATATGCAAATTGACCGAACGGTGGAACAACTGGTCGCTATGAAGTGCACTGACCACCAGGGGGAAGATGCTCAATGCAGGAGCAGCTCCCTGATGGTCAGTGAGCTCCCACAGGGGGAGGCCACTTAGCCACAACCAGACTCACGGCTGGCAAGCACAGCAGCCTGCCTCTGCAGCAGCACTAAGGATGTCCGTCCGACATCCCCTGAGGGCTCCCGGACTGTGAAAGGGCACAGGCCAGGCTGAGGGCCCTCCACCGCCCCCCCCGCCCCCCACCCTCCGAGTGCATGAATGCCATGCACCGGGCTTCTAGTGGGTTAATATTGGGGAAACACTCTACTGGGCGAGTTTCATTATCTGTAACTTGAAGAGACTGGGCTAACGGTTTATGCTTTAGCTTTTCCAAGCTCTCAAATGGGTTGACGGTAAAGTTGGTGCTGGGGTGGTTGAGATGGGTGGTTAGTTTGCTGTGATGATTCTGTACTTGATCTTGTTTGTGTTCAGCCTTCATACAGCACCGAATGGGGATAGTCTGCACTTGCAGGAAGTAACTGTTTAAATAAAGTGCTTGTGTGGACAGATTTGAGAAAGGGACTACAGACAGAGGGAGTCATAGGGGCTGTGGTGCTGGTAGGCGCTGAGGTCATTAAGAACTGGAAGTGTGGACATCAAGCAAGCTTCCCAGCAGCCACTTTGGTCTTCCATGACCTCACCTCTCCATTTAGATGAAAAAAAATCTTTCTTTCCTTTTTTTTTTTTTTAAATCAAAACCTGATCTGAAAAAAAGTTATGTTTAGATAATAACATTAACTTGGAAGTCACTAATATGAGCTTAAAGAGATGCTTCTTCTTAAGTCAAATTAAGGCTAAATATTTTAAACTGAAGGAGGAAATATCACATCTGGTGGGTTTTCAAAAGAAATGAGAAAAAATAAAATTGTTTGAGTTGGAAAATTCTACTCCACCTGTTCAGACCAGGAGTTATAACACAGAAAGGAAATGCCTGTATATTGTGTTTGTTTTCGATGCAACTCCTATCTCTATTTCTGTGCAGGGACTTAGAAAATGGGACACACCAGGTCTGTGGTGTCACATGCAATTAGTACCCCAGTGAATTGTTAATGACACAACTGCAGCTCCAAAGAGACATTTTAAATAAATCTAAAAATACATCACATCTTCACACACTGCTCTTATAAATTAATAAATGCACATACATGCATACGAAAACGAGAATGAATTTGGCAAACAAGCTACCTTGTGTCAAATGGACTAGATGTGAAGTATGAGTTGAGCAGGGAGTCTCAGGGTCCTAGCGGGCACAGAGCTCATGTGCAGAATCAGATGCAGGACATCTCACTGTCATATTGAAATAAGGAGAAAACAAGCTCTGTGTTTTGTTGTTGTTGTTCATTTGTTTGTTTTGTTTTTTTGTGGGTTTTTTACATATATTTTACTGATTTTTTACAGAGAGGAGGGGCGAGGGATAGAGAGTTAGAAACATTGAAGAGAGAGAAACATTAATTAGCGGCCTCCAGCACACCTCCTACTGGGGATGCGCCCGCAACCAAGGTACATGCCCTTGACTGGAATAGAACCGGGGACCTTTCAGTCCAAAGGCCGATGCTCTATCCCCTGAGCCAAACTGGTTAGGGCAACAAGCTCTGTTTTAAGGGACAGTCTCAGAGTTGGGGATAGGACAGGTAGGATCAGAAGTGTGATTGATCAGTGCTCACAGTAGGTTAAGCTGGTATTTGAACGAGAACCAAGGTGTTCACAGCCAAAAGGGGGGAAAAAAGATATTTCAGATAAAGGAAATAGTTGCAACAAAAGCAGGCTGGTATAAAAGAAGTTTGAGGAACAAGAGACCCCTCTGTGAGGCCACAGAATGCTGGAGGTCATTCTATAAAAGGTGGAGTTAGAGAGAAAGGTTGGACTTAAAAGAATTGAGAGGGAAATTTTACAGTGCTGTTTAAAGGGTGGTCCATAGACTTTTGTAACCGATTATTAAGGGACCAGTTATAACATAAGGAGAAGGGGAAATTGCATCTTAGAGTTTTAATGTCAACAATCACTTTGGATCATGTTGCATTTCAGAGCTGCATTAAATTAGAGAGACAAGCAAAACCTTAGAATAGTGCTTAGAAAGAAATATGTGAGACAATAACATACGTCATATAGGTAGTTTTAATTTCTACAGCAGCCACATAAAAGCATTAAAAAAACACAGATGAAATTTAATAGCAAATTTGGTCAATAATATGTGTCTAAGATGTGATTTTCTACATTAAATAAATATATACAATTTTTAATGAAATTGTTCACATTTCTTTTTCAAGCTAAGTTATTGAGATCCACTGTGTATTTTCCACTAACAGTGTGTCTTGATTTGAATTGGCCACATTTCAAATTCCCAGTAGCTACATGAGGCTATCGATTATCCCCCTGAACAACACTCATTTCTCCTAGTGGCAGAAAAGTAATCAAAATTCACCATTAGTTATGGTGTTGGCTACATTTAGTTTCCCTTTATACATTTAGATAAAGCTCATTCTATTCTATTCTCCCTTCCGATCCATTCCCTTCCTCCCGTTCTGTTCCATTATGTTCCATTTCATTCCATCATATTCCTAGAGCGATTATAGCTTTGCCATAAATGAGTGTTGAATTTTTTTTTCAAATGCTTTTTCTATATCTATGACTGGAAAGTCCTTCATTCGCTCTTTTTTCCCTCTTAAATGTTTGATAAAATTCAGCTGTGAGTTATAAAACACATTTGTAATAAATTATACCTTCCTCTATATTAGGGAACTGTTTGGTTAAGATATTCACCCTATAAACACCTGACATGGCTGTCATATGAATCTAATACGGGACTGGAGTTTTCTTTGGGAAGTTTATAATTAGAAGTGCAAGTACTTAAGCGCTAATATAATGCCTTTCACTGTATATTTGTTTTGTTTAACAGTGTTTTCAAAGAATGTATCCATTTTTGGTCTCTGGCAATGTTGGCCGAGGCTTGTTCGTTGGAACAGACACCTGATGGGTCCTCTTTACTTTTCATAGACAATCCTCTCCTCCCTTTGATTCTGAGAGAGTCTATCCATCAGTATCCTAGGACTCTATCACCTTGAACCAGGACCATCAAAGGCTCTGTTGGCAATGTCATTGGGACCACTTGAAACCTAATTAATCCACCTGTGAGGTGCCTCAAAACAGCTTACACACCTACTTAATTGCTATAACCTCACACCCACTGGGCACCACAAACAGAGATTAAGCAGATTCCCATGCACCCTGCAACTGCTGTATTAGCATCATTTAGTGCAAGATTAATGAGAGAAGCTGAGAAAGACGGAAGTGTGAAATAAAACCATAGTTTGGGGTTGTAGAAAACTTCTAACGCCTCTTAAATAGAGCTACTACTTAATGCTTAATACAGTCTTTTGGATAAAATTAGGGCTTTTATTTTTCACTACATGCTTTATTTATCCCAATGAACTTTGCAAAGCTTGAAACCTGAAAATAGCATTGTCTTAAGAAAAAAAAAAACAACTTCAAATTAAAACTTATTTTTTTAAATGCTTAAAATACAAATTTATATGGAGTAGTCAAATTCAGGACATACATATTCATTTTATTGAGAATAAAAGTTATGTTTAATATGTCAGATGTACTGTTTAAAATCTAAACATTTATTAAAATAATCATAGTAACAAATGGCAAAGAAGAAAATAATTAACTACCCAATCAATTCAATCAGAAAACACAGATAAGCAAATCAATAATAACAAAAAATCCCTCACAAAAAATAGCAATAAAATCCTTGAGTGCCTGACTTCAAACCTAGGTTCCTTGAATATGAAACATTGTTATATCAATATTTCAATCTTAAGTAAGTTGTATATATGTATATATACACACATATATAATATACATATAAATACATATATAATATCATCTATACAAAATATATTACATATAATATAATATAATATTGTATGTTTAAATCTATATAAAGTGTTTCAATTACTCCAGTTATCAAAAAAACACAAATACTTGTATTACATAAAAATATATCAATTCATTCCTTGAAGTAAAATAATCCCTTCATGTAGCATGATTTAATTTTACTTGTGAGAATTCCATTGACTTTTTAAATTGCATAAATATAGAGTAAAGTCAATTTCGCATGTGGATTTTGGTTTGTTGATGGAGTTTGAAGAACTCAGGATCTGGTGTTTGGAGCCATGGGCTGAACATGTAACTTAGTCTCAGATCTCTGAAACTGAGGGGTAAAACAGAGGAGAAGGAATCCTGTCTTAATTCAATCCCTACATATTAATAAGGGTCCAAAGGAGAATGAATGCCAATGTAATTTGAACCATTGGGTCATTCAAAAGTGGCCATTTATTTTATATATATATATATATATATATATATATATATATATATATATATATTTGAGAGAAGAAGGGAGAGGGAGAGAGAGATTAAAACATCAATGATGAGAGAGAATTATCGATTGGCAGAATCCTGCATGCCCCCCACTGGGGATCAAGCCCACAACCCAGGCATATACCCTGACCGGAAATCGAACCTCAACCTCCTAGTTCATAGGTTGACGCTCAACCACTGAGCCATGCATAGTGACCATTTATTTTTAAACCCACTCGGTTCTTCAAATGTAATAAATTACACCCCATCTATTATTGAAAACATCAGATAACATGGGTCAAATGATTCAAATCTGTAAATAAGCTAGGATGGTTCCATTGGTAACTTTCATGAGGCTTATCATTTTTTGTAATTATGCAACATGATTCTATTGTATATATTCATATATTCTCTGAGAGATAAAGTCATAAAGCATATTTTCAATTCTTAAATTTTGTGAGCAAGACAGTAAATAATCAGATGAAACAGAATATGAAAACCTTGGAGGTTTCCACAAGGTTTGTGGAAGACAAAGCAAAGCAGATTAGAAGTCCTTATGAAGAAACGACAAACAGAAAGCTGGCATAAAAGTTTCTGCTATTTGAAATGTATGTGGTGTATCTACACAACACACAAATATACACACATGGAGTTAATGGTGGACCAAGTAAGTGTTGGACTTCATTTAAATTACATACCAGTTTGAGTAGAAAAGCAAATAAGTGATGACCATTTTAGGTGCTTTAAAAATAAGATGGAATATCCTTAACCGGTTTGGCTCAGTGGAGAGAGCATCAGCCTGTGGACTGGAGGGTCCCAGGTTCAATTCCGGTCAAGGGCATGTACCTGGGTTGCAGGCACATCCCCAGTGGGGGGCGTGCAGGAGGCAGCTGATTGATGTTTCTCTCTCATCGATGTTTCTAACTCTTTCTTTCCCTTCCTCTCTGTAAAAAAAATAATAAAATATATATTTTTTTAAAAAGACGGAATAGGTTAAAGACCTCTGAATTTTAGTGATTTAATGAAAGACGCACCATGGGAAGGGACGGACATGGTTCAGTGAATGGAGTAGTACTGAGGGTGAATTTTGAAAAATGAGTGATATATTTGAGAAGAGGCAAGCATTTGATTTGGCAGGAATGAAGAACCTAGAGCAGTGGTTCTCAACCTTTCTAATGCCGCGACCCTTTAATACAGTTTCTCATGTCGTGGTGACCCCCAACCATAAAATTATTTTCGTTGCTACTTCATAACTGTCATTTTGCTACTGTTATGAATCGTAATGTAAATATCTGTGTTTTCTGATGGTCTTAGGCTCTACAGCAGCGGTTCTCAACCTGTGGGTCTACAGCAGCGGAT
This sequence comes from Corynorhinus townsendii, assembly GCA_026230045.1. Classification (NCBI taxonomy): domain Eukaryota; kingdom Metazoa; phylum Chordata; class Mammalia; order Chiroptera; family Vespertilionidae; genus Corynorhinus; species Corynorhinus townsendii. Next base: position 10,838,210 of record JAPDVU010000011.1, on the reverse strand, counting down.
CTCAACACTCACAGGTTGAGAACTGCTAGCAGGGTCGCCTAAGACCACTGGAAAACACAGATTCATAACAGTAGCAAAATTACAGTTATGAAGTAAGAACAAAAATAATTTTATGTTGGGGGTCACCCCAACATGAGGAACTGTATTAAAGGGTCATGGCATTAGAAAGGTTGAGAACCACTGGCCTAGAGGAAGGAATAAGACTGGACAAGGAGCTTAATGCCACAATGCAATAGGTCTGATATGATTTAAGTATGATACTGTGGTCAGAGAAAGCATTAAGTGGCCCCCTGCAGTGGAGTGCCATGCCAATTTCGCATCTGGTAAGATCATTTTCGCCTGCCCTGTGGGGAAGGGACTGGGAATAATAAGATGAGAGATACGAGATCATTAGGTGGCTTTTCAGTAGTCTGGATAAGAAATGATGTTTCTAAAAGTGACAGCATACAGAAGGGTGGAGATTAACAAGTCTGTGTGAGTTACAATGACTCATATAACCTAAACAATTGGATATAAGGTGGAAGATAAATTATTAAAGATAACAAGCATGTCTACCTCTTTCTCTCTTCTGAGAGATCCGTTGTATGTTTCATGTGACTAAAGGTACATGTTAGATTTGGTGATACTCCAACATACAATCTTCTGCTAAATAAACATATTATCTTTGGATTACACCCAAAATGCATGATAGCCTTGTGCCCAACTGTATTCTTATACTGGATTACAAAGGTGATTTTCCCTCTTAGAACTATAGAATTCAAAGCATTTTTCATTGAAATTACTGACATTTGCCATAAAATGTTTCAGGAAGTGATCAGTAGTCTAAAAAGAGAGAGCTCCTCCCACCTTCTTTTTTTATATATTTTTTATTGATTTTTTATAGAGAAGAAGGGAGAGGGATAGAGAGTTAGAAACATCGATGAGAGAGAAACATCAATCAGCTGCCTCCTGCACACCTCCTACTGGGGATGTGCCTGCAACCAAGGTACATGCTGTTGATGGGAATCGAACCTGGGACCCTTCAGTCCACAGGCTGATGCTCTATCCACTGAGCCAAACCAGTTACCCTCTCCCCTTCTTTTTCTTTTTAAATGTAGTATCTTTTGAGCACAGGCACAAACACTACATGTCCCATATAATGTGGGTATTCTGACTGCAGTCAAGTTAGATAAATCGTAATAAACACAAATTGTCACTAACGCTCTCAGCTTATGCCATCTAATATTGTGTGAATACATTTTATTTCCTAACATTATGAAACAGCCAAGAGTATAATAAATTACTTACCTAAGTCCTTTGAGGATTTTTGCATAATTTACCAAAACAAATTGCTTTTAGTGGAAAAGCTGCTAATTTACATGAGTAGGAAGTGTTTTCCTTGGTGTGATGAATTTAATTTCAATTTCCCTGTTTGCATGAATTCACTCCAGTAATTCATCACTGTTAGATTAAACTACAACTGTGTTTTCCTTGAGTGGGTCCCTAACATTCAATATATATGAATGAAAATAAACTGCTTTTATAGTATGGCTATATAGTATATATAATGCATGATTGTTATGGTACCTTTATAATAGAATGAATAATCATTAAAATTGATGTGATGATGCATAATTCAAAAATATGAGCAAAGACATTTTGTACTCTTATAGAGTTATAATTCAGGTTTAAAAAAATTTGCTAAAAGAAGAAAAAGACACATTTATGGGGTCCTGAATATGTACCAACTTGTGCCCTGGGCATTTTCTCTGTGTTTTGTTATTTTTCTCACATGTCTATGAGGTAATATTTATTGGTCTCTTCTGGAATTAAGGAAATCTAAAATTAAGAAATAAAAACCCTTAACCTCTTTGTGATATAGCTGGAGACTGTGCTTTAATTTTTTACTATAGAACTATGCTAATTATCCATTGCTAAAATAAAAAAATAAATAATAGCACCTAAAAGTTTCTAGCTTAAACCCAGCTGGTGTGGCTCAGTGGTTGAGCATCGACCTATGAACCAGGATGTCATTGGTTCCATTCCCAGCCAGGGCACATGCCTGGGTTGTGGGCTCGATCCCCAGTGTGGGGAATGCATGAGGCAGCCAATTGATGATTCTCTCTCATCATTGATGTTTCTATCTCTCTCTCCCTCTCCCTTCCTATTTGAAATCAATAAAAATATATATTTTTTAAAGTTACTAGCTTAAAGGAACCAACAGTTATTATCTGACACAGTTCATGAACATCAGGATCTAGGAGTGGCTTAGCTGAGTGGCTCTGGTCTAGAGTCTCTGGGAGGTTGCAGTTAAGCTGCTGGCGGGAGCTGCAGTCATCTCAGGATTTAACTGAGTCTAAAGAATTAATTGCCATGCTCATGCATGTGGTTGCTGGCAGGTCTCCCTTCTTCCCTGGCTTTTGGCCACAGACCTCTGTTCCTTGCCATGTGAGGCTCCCCATAGACGCCTAAGAGTCCTCCTGACATGCTTTGCCCAGGGGACTTGGTCTGAGAGAGCTGCCCAGCAAGAGGCAGACCCTGCAGTCTTTCTGAACCTGCTCTCAGATGGACAACTATCCCTTGGGCTGGTTCCCTTGGTCACGCAGACCCACACTGTACAATTTGGGAGGAAGGCTTCCACTGGGAGGCGGGCGTGGGTGGGGGCATCTTAGCACCTGGCCACCACACACACCAAGGATAAACGTTTCCACAGCAAAATGAGAACACCCACAGATGACACAAAAGAGTCCGTAGGAAGAAAGTTGGTCTCAAAAACCGCCGAGGTCTTCAGTGGCGTAGAAGTAAAGTTGCTCTCAGAATATGTAAGATCTGGACCATTAACTTACTGCCATAGCTCAAATGTTGACTATACAGAATGTTCGCTGTGAGGCAATGTCTTGGGACCCCAAAAGGTCTAAGTGTTGCAGGGGCGGTGTTTGAAACACTTCATAAAATCTCACCCATCCCTTTGATCACTTTGATGAGCAGAGAACATTTTTCATAATTCTGGTACTTTTCTGTAAAGCACCACCAGCGTGTTAGTGAGGAACGGGTTAGATTTCAGCTGATGTAGAACTTGATTACAGCGGTTTAGACACCTAGAGGGAAACTGGCAACTGTTGGTTTGGGTTCAAATTTTTATTCCCTTTAACCCTCTTGGACTTCCCCACAATGCTTGTATTTTCATCATGTCTGCCACCTCTGTTCCAGCTGCTGGGATCATTTGCAGATTCACTGCTGGCCTTAGGGAGGCAGTATAGTGCCAGCTACAACTTTTCATTGTTGTTGTTAGTCCTCACCTGATGATATGTTTTAATTGATTTTTAGGGAGAGAGGAAGAGAAAGGGAAAAACAGAGAGAAACATCAGTGTGAGAGAAACACATCGATTGGTTGCCTTCTGCCTGAGCCCTCATCAGGGCCCAGGCCAGGGAGGATCCTGCAACCAAGGTACGTGCCCTTGACCTGAATCGAACTCGGGACCCTTTGATCCTCAGGCTGACCCTCTATCCACTGAGCCAAACCGGCTAGGGCGCCAGCGACAACTTTTGATTTGATTAGAAAAGCAGAAGCTTTCTTAATGCCACAACAGGTTTTCAATTCTATCTTCTTTGCCAAGATTAATAACAAGCACATAAGTTCTAATATAGCTTACACATGTACAGCACTGCAGTGGATGTGGAGGGATTGAGGATAGTGTTACAAAGCACGTTAACGGCAATGTATTCTAATAACTTTGATACCACAGGTAAGTATCAAGGGCCAAAGAAATCATACGAATGGAGGCACAAAATATCTCTGAGGGAATCAGGGTATTTAACTTAGATGGAAAAGATGAGTAAAATGTCAAGAGAAGGAAAATAACATTTTCAGTTAAAGGCAGTTGCACGTACATGGAACAAAGGCAGAGAAATGCATATATTCACTACGAGTTAGCAATAGGATTTGGGTGGACTTTAGGACGTTTCAGAGCAAGCAATAAAAGACAGACACCTGAGTTTGCGACACGCATCTTCCTGTGATGGTGTAGGCACGTTAACCCTTAGAGGTAGAAGTTGAGCAAGGTTCTGTCTAGTCCTCAAAGTCTTTCCATATCTTGTTTGTCTTTTTGTTTTTAATGTCTAGAAAGACAGTACATTCACTTTACTAGTGTAAATCATTCCTGCCTGGACTGGTACTCAAGGAGGAGTGATGAGGCCGCTTGATCTGTTCCTCATAGTCACATTCCATAGAAGCCAGGTCACAGATATGGACCATGCTGGCCACTGGAACCAATCATGTTCATTTGCTCCAAGTAGAACATTGCGTGATAAAACAGGGAAAACATTTATAATTTATAACTTGGTAGTATTTTTATTTAGATCCCTATGCATGAAAATGTGGGCAATAACTTTCTAGATAGAAAGGACCACCTATAATTACTTAATCTGCACAAGACTCCTGCATAGACCTATAATGAGATGGGTACTTACAGAAGGCTGTGTTTATTTTGTGTTGGCCTTATGAAAAAACAGTCATTTGCATATTTCTCTCAATTAAGTATTATACTAACACACTTAATTAAAACTATAAAGGGCACTGGCAATATTTTATTCTTTTAATGAAAGAAGAGACATATTATGCAGTTCAGACTGTGTCTGTATTTAATTTTCCTGACTTCTTTTTTACTGTGCAAACTGCTCCTTCTCTGAATGTTGTCAATTAGGATGAAAGGAAGAAAAATTAAAATCGCTCTTGAAAATGCACTTGTGTTTGTTTGTGGAATCTGTGTACATTCAGAAAGCTGTGATTTGCATATTTCATGTGTAATTAAGCCCTGGAAAGGGAATGCTGGAGAGGCCGGGGCAGTTTCATATTCCACCAATGTGTTATTTGTCACCACTGGGGATTCCTGTCTTGTCGACATGCTCTCTTCCTTATAAACGTTAGACTTCTTTTATTTCCCTCCGAATAATACTGTCAGCAATCCTTTACATTTCTTTTTTCTGCTGTGTACATTCAAATGTATTTATGGGTATGTATTATATGGCAGTGTCGACACAGCAACTATTGAGATAAATATGGTGGAACAGAACGTATACTGTGCTTGAATTCTGAAAACCTGATTTGGAATCATAGCCCTTCCATTATATTTATGAAAGATTTCTATAAGTCACAGCTAGGCCATCAATGAAGTGGAAATAATGGCACATATCCCATTGTCTGTAATATCAGAATGTCAATTGCTCCATGTACACGGAAGCACTCTCTAAACTGTTACACATAAAACAAATGTAGTGTTTTTTCTCAGACTCTAATCTCCTTAAATCAAGAAGACAAAATAAATTAATGACTCCTGTCCAAAAGGGGCTCATAAGTTTAGCGGGAAAGACAAATATATAAGTCACCATAATTCAAGGAGAAGAAAATGTGTAATATATGAGAGAAATAAAGAAAATATATAAATAAGGCAAACTTGCCTGCAGTTCATTTGATTTCTGTGAGAAGGCCTCTTTGGCATGAGACCACTAGTGATAGATCAGGACCAGAGGAAGTAAAATTTCATCACCAAGATAGAAATCAGGAATTTTTTTTTATTTGAACCTGGATTCAAGAAAAATGGGATATTAACTTAGGGCTGGGCAAAAGTAGGTTTATAGTTATAGGTGCCCAAAGCAGAGTTTATTCTTGTATTATTTATTACGTAATTATTGTATTGTCCATATGAACAACTGTAAACCTACTTTTGCCTACTCCTGTAGTCACAGAAAAAGACAGCTTTTCCTGACTCAGTTTTCTTTCTCAGCACCGTTATTTGTTCTGGTTTTAAACCTTACCAATACAGTGGCATCACTGTGATATTTTCCCCAGTCTCACTTTCTAGATGACCCAGACTCAAAGAGGATCAACATCCCCAACATCTAATGAAAGGAGCATTTCATCATGTGAATTCATTGGTAATCTTTAGACTATCATTTCTCAAAATAAGAGCATCAGAAAAGAAGTTTGCATATTTTCCAAAGTGTCTTTGGGAAAAGATTCCTAAATGGGAGTTTTTATTTATCAATCCTTAGAATCTTTCCAAAAAGATACATTGGCAAATTTCAGTGGCATCAAACTGACCGCATTCTAAGATAGCTCCATTTCAATTTGTTTGTTTTTTAATCTCAACTATACAATCTATATATGGCTATTTGTCTTCAAATCAGTGCATTAAAAATAATCAGATGCATCAAGTTTCAAAGTACTTTATTATTCTGATTTTAAAGGAATCTACATTTTAGTTTTGCAAGTATCAGAAAAGTCAAGTTGAATTTGTTAAACAAGCATGTAGCATTTGTTGAGCTATCTTTTCATACAGCTACCAATGTAGGTGCTCTAAGTATGTTATTACATTGATAGTCAATAGTATCTTATGGCCCTAGCCAGGGTGGCTCAGTTGGGTGGGCGTCTTCCTTTGCACCAAAAGGTTGCTGGTTAGATTCCTGGTCAGGGGACATGCCCGGACTGAGGGCTTGATCCCCTTTAATGGGTGTGCATGAGGTAGCCAATAAATGTTTTGCTTTCACATTGATGTTTCTCTCTTTCTCTGTTCTCCTCCCTTCATTTATTTCTATAAATCAACTTTAAAAAATCTTATATAAAAAACGACTATTAGCCTGACTAGTGTGACTCAGTGGTTGAGCATCAATCTAAGAACCAGAAGGTCACAGTTTAATTCCCAGTCAGGGCATATGCCCAGTTTGAGGGCTCCATCCCAAGTGGGGGCCCCGCAGGAGGCAACCCATCAATGATTCTCTCTCATCGTTGATGTTTCTATTTCTCCCTCTCCTTTTCTCTCTGAAATCAATAATATATTTTATATATATGTGTGTGTATATATATATATGTGTATATATATATGTGTATATATATATGTGTATATACACACACACACACACACACACACACACACACACTAGAGGCCTAGTACATGAAATTCGTGCAATGGGGTTGGGGGGGGGGGGCGGTAATCAGCCCAGCCTCACCCTCTCCAATCTGGGAACCCTCAAGGGCAGTCGGACATCTCTCTCACAATCCAGGACTGCTGGCTCCCAACTGCTCGCCTGCCTGCCTTCCTGATTGCCCCTAACTGCTTCTGACTACCAGCCTGATCAACCCCTAACCACTCTCCTGCCAGCCTGATTGATGCCTAACTGCCCTCTCCTGCAGGCCTGGGTCCCCCCCAACTGCCCTTCCCTGCAGGCCCGATCACCCCTAACTTCCCTCCTCTACTGGCCTGGTCACCTATAACTGTCCTCCCCTGCAGGCTTGATTGCCCCCAACTGCCCACCCTTGCAGGCCTGGTTCCTCCCAACTGCCCTCCCCTGCTGTCCATCTTGTGGCAGCCATCTTGTGTCCACATGGGGGCAGCCATCTTTGACCACATGGGGGTAGCCGTCTTGTGTGTTGGAGTAATGGTCAATTTGCCTATTACTCTTTTATTAGATAGGAAGGAGGATAGAGGCCTGGTGCACAGGTGGGGGCTGGCTGGTTTGCCCTGAAGGGTATCCTGGATCAGGGTGGGGGTTCCCTTGGGGCCTGTGGTCCTTTGTGGGCCAGCCATGCCCCCTGGCAACCCAAGTGGAGGCCCTGGGATCTGGGATTTATTTATCTTCTATAATTGAAACTTTGTAGCCTTGAGTGGAGGCCAGGGAAGGCCAGGAAGTTTGGCATCCTCCATCGCCATTGCCGGGGAAACCCAAGCCTCCTGCTTGCTCCCTGGCTGGCCGCCATCTTGATTGGGTTAATTTGCATACTTGCTCCTGATTGGCTGGTGGACGTGGCTTGTGGGTGTAGCAGAGTGATGGTTAATTTGCATGTTTCTCTTTTACTAGTGTAGATGTGTGTGTGTGTGTGTGTGTGTGTGTGTGTGTGTGTGTGTGTGTGTGTTTAAATACTATCTTATGAAGTAGGTACTATTTTGTAAAGGTCAGCACTGAGGTCAGAGCTTGTGAGTTGCACAATGAATGTTTCAAAACTAGGAAATTGTAGATTTGGTTTTATGCCCTCATGTATCTATTTCAGGACAGGGCTATACAATGAGCACTTTTTGAAGTTATTGAAAGGTTACAGGCTTTAATAATCTGCTTACACAATGCTTTCTAATAATGAGCTCCAAATGATAAATGAGCTCATTCATTACATGGGAATTTGGGCTGCCACACAGGGCAAAAAAGATACAGATGCACTCTCCTTCCTCATTGCTCTTATTGAGTTTCTCCACATGAGAATTCCCACTGACTTCTGAGGCACTGAACACAGAGGACATTAAAAGACCACAATCTGATCTTGCTTTACCCCCTGTGGTGCTCATCTAAACTCCCTTGAAGCTCCTGTGAATTCAACTGAGCTCAGAGTGGAATTCCACTTCTCCAAGAGGAAGAATGTGCTGAGAATTTGGCTTCCAGTCCAGGGTTCTTTCTGTATGCCTTCTCAGTAGAGTTCACCTACTTAAAAGTTTGAAATCAATACTTTTGAGCTTGAACTTTTCAATCCTGGGTTGCTATCTGTCTTTTTTTTCTCTTCTTTCCTTCTTCTTTTTCTTTTTCATTCTAGGCACCCTTCTAAATGGATGTGATCTTGCAATAGCATTTATCCAAAATTCTTTCAGAAATTGGTTTAATGATCCTGATTTAAAAATCATTACTGCTAACAACCCCTGATATTTCACTCTTCACATTCATGCTTTCACAAGTGTTGAAATGAAACATTCTGATCACCCAAATGACAATAAAAGTTCTCATTATGGTCATTGACTGGATTCTCAGACGTTTGAATGCTGTTCTATTATGGACTCTGTAACAAAAGTCATTTACACAGTATTTAAGGTGCACTCTTTTCTGGTTGTCAAATTTGGCAGAGATGAAATTTTTGTAGATAACATTCAATCAATTGACACACATTCTTTTTTGACATTGGATAAATTCCACTGACCATTCTCAATAATGGGTATATGTCACTATTTCTCTGTCCTATTATATTTTTCCTAACAATCATGTACATTTCTACGAGGAATTATCTAGGAATCTTAATGAAAAAGTATGTATGAGAAAATCAAGAAGTAAACAATTGTGCAGAACAAAGACTTTTTTAAAGACAAAGTCAATTCTAAATAGTTTATAGTTCTGATATAGGAGATATGTATGATGAGTTTTAAATATAAATAAAGATATACATCTTTTTGTCAATGGAAAAGTCCTCTATCATATTTAGAAAACTGAAAATATAGGTTTAATTCCCAATAGAGTATCTAATTTGAAAAATAAAAGAACCCCAGTTATTCAATTTAAATAATTATTTTTAGGTTATGAACTCACTTCTTTTGACTTTGCCATCAACCTCTAGATGAAATGTTTCAAAAGTTTGCATAGTGATTTTCCCATTAAAATGCAAATCAGTTTCCTTAGTGACAAATGTTAAGTTAAAACCCTAATATGAAATGGAGACATGCCTTTAATGGTTACAATTTTAAATCCAATCCTGTGTCAAGTTCTGAGTTCTGGAGTTCTGGAGTTCTTTGAGAACTAAACTGAGCAGAAGTGTTTCAAATCATTTCATGTCTGATAATGTGATGTTGACTGGTCAAAGAGGTGTTTCCAACAAGGAACAGATTTTAATTGTTAACACAAATTGTTAATTGTTAAGAAATAAGCATAAGTTTGAAATAATTGATTTTATTTGGTTGAAATTTTATATATTTACTTATAAATTTGATAGAGAACATCAAAGAATTTGACACTGGAATCTCATATTGCTGTGATTAAAGGGACCTGAGATCTTAGATAAGGGCAGGGTTAATGATAATAATTTGACTATGGTATCTTGTTCCTGAATGCCTTTGATAGATTTTATAGTAGTCTCTAAAAGCTCCATAACTGCAATATGGGGTTCTGGATTGGATGCTGGATAAGAAAGTGACACCAGTGGAAAATTGGTGAAATCCATCTATTTACGTGATGTGACGGTACTATTTTTTTCAGAAGCAGCTCCGATGTATTTCTGATGTGTATAGGATGCCTTTTCACACTTATGATTCTTCCTGCACAAGGTTTTCCTAACAACTGTGATGTGCTGAGATGTTCTAATAAGAATAGGTTGTTTATAATTCCATTTGCTCAAGTTTACTTCTGTGTCTTTGGGAGTGTTTTATAATTCTTTTCCCCAGAACCCCCCACCCCCGAAATGGGATATGTAAACAGAGCTTTTCCTTCTCTCTTTCATTCACCTCATACAGGCATTTCCATTAAATGATCCTTTGATTATAATAAATAGCACATTTGGATTAAGTCTCAGAAGGGTCTTAGAAGCATTTGATAGTGATAAAATAGCTACAGCATGCCACAAACTTTGCCATGTCCTTTGCACTATTCTAGCCCTGATTTTCCCTTTTTGCAAATTGGGCAAATAATTTCTAAAGTGAGGATGTTACCACATAAAATGAGAGAGAATTTCCAACCCCAGAGGTTGGTTTTAAGGCTCTAAATGAGAATCCTTCAACAGCAAGGTTCTGGGTTATATTTCCTTATTTCTTAATTTTGTTTCCTTTATAGTTCTTAATTTCTCAAAACTACTGTGGACTAAAAGGCACACAGTATTAGAAAGAGACTTTTGTATTGTTAGGGTTGCCGAAGGAGGATTGCACGAGGCCAAAAGGGGTAAAGAATTATGAATTTACTAGAGGCCCAGTGCACGAAATTTGGGCATGGGTAGGGTCCCTAGGCCTGGCTGCCAGCCAGGGCCTTCCTTCCCCAGCTGCCAGCTGCCCCCTCGCGGTCAGTGCACAACATAGCAAGCAATTAAACTCCTGTCTCCCGGTCAAACTCTTAAGGGGACACTTTGCATCTTAGCCTTTTATATATATAGATTAGGTAATCTGGACACGAGATGGGCTGTGCCTCAAAATGACACCAGCACCCAAGGACGGGGAGTCAGGTTTTTAAAGGACTCTAGGTGAGCTTTTTCTGGGCAGAGAATTCTCCGTGCAGCTCTGGATTCCAGGAAACTCTGGAGGGGAGAGATAATGGTCTAAGCAAATGCAATGCCCATTGTGAAGTGACCTAAAGGTCAGTTACCAGTGGAGGGGGTTATCGATTCAAGTCTTTGATCAGACCTAACATGTAAGTGTTAAACTATTGCCTTTTTTGCTATTGAAGTTAGTGGGTAGATTTTAACTCTGTGGTTTTCTTTAATTTACTAAGACAATGGATGGCATGTTTCTCAAATTTATAAAGATGGCCTGCAGGGAAATAGCTAATTACCCTAAATATATTTTAAAACTCCCAAAAGGAGAGACAGGCAAAGCTTTTTTCAAATAGGTCTGTTAGAATAGCTTAATATTCCTTTGATAAACTGTGGGATCATCACAATGGTGGGATTTATTAGGAACTCTGTTTGTGCTGCACAAAGAAAGCGGAGTCTTATCCTATGCAGAAACCTGTGGCTGCGAAGGGGAAATAGACCATTTAAATGCAAATCTTCTAATCCAAGAGATTCAGAGCTCTAAATAGAAGTGGGTCTTTAGGGTGACTCATGAAGTTAGCAATATACGGACATTTCTTTGGGGATTACTACTTATATTAGAAAATCTAATAACTCGCTTTATTATGTGAGGATACAGCATCCTACCACCCACGTATCCCCTAGACTTTCCTTAGTTACTGTTGCTCATAACGTGTGAGCTTCCTGGTTGCTAAAATTTCAGTGGCTCCTTAAGTTATAAATCAGGTACCAACAGAGCTCTGGTTCTAGCTACAGTATTAAATCATCCATAGTAATTACATAGTGTATATTCTCCTGTTGTGACTATTGGAAAAGTGCTGAAGAAAAGTATGCCAAAAAAGTCAGAATAGTATATATTAGAGGGACGATATTATTTCATAAGGACAGTTCCACTACAAGATCCACATCTGAGCTGTCCTTCCACAAATCACATTGAATATTCAATTTTAATTTCTTTCCCTATACCCAATGGCAAAGGAGACTGTTTGTAAACCACACTTATGATGTTGGAAAATACAAAGACAGACTTTCACGAATCAATTTTGTTGCCAGTGGAAATGGGGTCCCTCCACGGAGTCACAAGAAATGCATTTCCGGGGACCCTCATATAGGAGGATGAGGCTTAGTAGTAAGATTCATTGGGGTAGAAATCAAAGTCTGCCCCCAGGTTTCTGTTGTCTTAGCTCCACCCATCCATTGTAGATGCCCAGTCTTGTCTTCATCAAACCCAGAAGGGTCAAGGTCCAGAAATTCTGTGCCATTCGTTCAGTTCATGCCAAAGCTTAGTCCCATTCAGTCTCGAGTTTAATTTAGTCTCTTCTCCTGCCTGCTCTCCTGTGGGTGCTGTGCCACTGTATCCCAGGCCTGTGCTGGGGCCACACTGGGGCCTGCATGACCGCTACCAGGGAGAGAGTGCCCAAAGAATAGGTGAGCCCAAGGCAGAGCAAAGGTTACCAAGAGAGAGGCCTTTAGGCTTTGATTTTATTATTGTGGACTTTCAAGTTGACCAATCTCTTTCCCAGTCCTTCCTGGCCTTGTCCTGGGCCCTCCCCCTGATCAATCCAATCTTTCCCCCAGATTAGACACCTCCCTTTTATGGTCTCTAGCTTGGATCCTACTGCGCATGTGCATACCTCCCCTGGCCTCAAATAGAATCCTAATGGGCGTGTGCCTAGCAGAGGAATTTCCCCTTTATTATTTCATCTCTCCCTTGGCAATCCCTGCTGCTGGCCTGTAACAGATCCTTCCCCATAACAGAGTCTTCCTGCTGATTTGGGGGGTTAGGTCTCAAGGGTGGAGGATGGGGCTGTCCCCTGGAGTGTGTGAAACTAGCTTCAGACCTAAATAAGCTTGGCCAGTTTTGCTCCCTTATGTTTTATTCATATCTTGTTACCTATGCTAACAGTCCCAGACTTTGGTATTTTTCTTATAACTTTCTCACAGAGTTTAACGGGCAGCAGTGTTATAAATGATAACTCAGTAGGTACATATTTTATATTTTGTGACCTTCACCTGCATGATTATTTGTTGAATATTTGTCTGCCTCACTATACTGCATGATAATGGAGCTAGATCTGTTTCAGTCAGTTTAATTTCTCAGGATCCGTTACTGTGACATGGACACTTTGTACAGTCCTGCAAAGCGTTCACTTTCTCACTCACCTGTAGCGATTTACTGAGCAGGGCTCTCTGTGACCTGCTGGGAATACAATGCAAATTCCTACCCTATCCCCCACCTCATTGAATTTACAGTATGTGTGTAGAAATAATAAAGAAAGTAAGGGAGGAAAGGAGGAAGGAAAGAAGGAACTGAAAGTCCATATCCTCTCTGCCAAGGCTATATTCAATTTTATGTCTTATCACTAATTATGGATTTATAGAATTTCAAGCATCATTGAATAAATGAAAGAAGCATTTGGATGGCAAATAAACATGTCTGTGCATGCAGGCACTGTATTAAAAAGCCTGCCCATTAGCTCTTCAGCTTCCTCCCCGCCACCCCTAAGGTTGATTCAACAACTCCTAATATTCTAAATAAGAACATGAGGCTAAGATGCATATGCTCATTTTTAATAGGCAAAATAACTTCCACTAAGGATAAAGATGATTCATGTTGCTCACTGTCTCCCAGGAGAAGCTGATGATTGTGAAATAGACTAGAACTCCTTCCCTTCAGAAGACCCAAGTAATCATAGTGAAATTATCACTGACTTCTGCAGGTATAGAATCTCCCAGGTCATCTTAGCAAGGGTAAATCTGCCCAAAGGTTAAGAATGAAGTCACGAAGCAGTCAGATAAATAGTGGGTAAAGTCCATGTTTATATCTCTTAACTCTTTCATTCACAGGAAGTTTATTTGGCCAGAGAAACTGTATGGCATATAGTGAGATAACTGCAATAAGCATTGTAGGCCTGAGTAGAAGGACAATGGAAAGTGTCACACCAAGGACTTGTACATTATTCAGAACAAGTGATATGAGCATCTCTGCAGGAACCATATCTTTAAAAAAAGAATGCCTCAAATTTAATTTTAAAAAATGAAAATCAAATACAGAAAATGAATTTTGAGGAGATTATTCTTGGAATCATAGGATCAGAGGATTTGAGACATGGGAAAAGCCTTTGGGAAATTATCCCAACTTGGTCAAATTTTCTTTCTGTTTTTGTTAACAGATTTATTGAGTATAAATTTATGTATAATAAATCCACCTATTTTCATTGTCCAATTGAATAATTTTGCTACATTTAAAGAGACATACCATCATCACCATAACTTAGTTTTAGAACTTTTCAATCATCCAAAGGACTCACATATTTACAGACAGTCCTTTATCCCACTCCTATCCGTAGGTAACCACTATATCTACTTTCTGTGTCTACAGATATTCTTATCCTGGACATTTCATATAAGTGGGGTCTTACAATATGTTGTCTCTTGTATCAGAGCTTCTACCACTTGGCATAACGGCTTTGAGGATCATCCATATGTAGGAAGTTTGTTTTCTTCTTATTACTGAACTAGAGGCCTGGTGCACAGATTCGTGCACCGGTGGAGTGCCTTGACCTGGCCTGTTGGGATCAGCAGACCTCTGCTCTAGCCTGCTGTCTGCATCAATCCAGCACAGCACAAAGTAGTGCACAAAGCGGCAGGCAGCTGGGGTGCTACTCCTGCTCATCCTGGCCCTGCTGCACCTGCCGCCGCCACTTGGTAAGCTCACTGCCGCTTCGCTGAGGTGTCCACGCACCTGTCCTAGGGTGATTCCTGTGCACCTATGACTGTGCAGCTGCTGCTCATCATTGCAGCCTCGCTTCTCACATGGTGCTAGAAACGTGGTCACAGGCTCGTGCCCAGTCAGTCCAGATGCCGGTCCCGATCCCAGTTCCAGTTTGGATGGGGGAGGGGCATGCAGGAGGGGCACGCATGAGCCCAGCTCTGGTGCCCATTGGTCAGCTGAGTGGCACTCCTGCAATGGGAACACACTGACCACCATGGGGCAGCTACTGCATTGAGCGTCTGCCCCCTGGTGGTCAGTGGGCCATCATAGCTACCAGTTGGCTGGTCAAGTAGTCGAGCAGTTGACTGGTCACTTAGGCTTTTATATATATAGACTAGAGGTATGGTGCACACATTCATGCACAGTTGGGGTTTGGCCAGACCACCCTGATTGGGGCCCATAGGGCCGGGCTGGTTTGGGGGAGGGGCTGCAGGTGGTTGGCAGGCTAGCCCTGCCCCTTGGTTGAACTCCTTGTCCAGGGGACAATTTGCATATTAGCCTTTTATTATATAGAATTATATTCAGTTGCACCAATTCTTTGAATTTAAAGATGAAGAAACTGAGATCAAGTGAGGTTTTGTGACTCCCTTAGATTCCTACAACAAGTCTGTGGCTATTGAATTTGGCCTCCCTGGTTGTGAAATCATCTTCTGACACTGGATGACAAGCAACCTGACCTCATGCTGGCTGGTGCTGCTCACTGGGGAGAGAAACATCAACATACATGTGGGTGACTTTGTATTGGGACTTCTCACATGAAGTTTAGGGCCATTGTCACTCAGCTAAAACAGAAAGCTTGACCCTAGCTATTTCCCAGTCCTTTGATGTGAAGTTTAATGAATATGCATGCACACTCCCCAACATTAATTACTTTGGCAAAATATGCCCATTTGCTGTGGCAACTATTTCATAATTATTTCTCTACTTACTTACCTTTCTCCCCCAATGAGCACTTTGATATCAGGGTGCTTTTCAAGGCATAAGTCTGGAAAAGACACAAAGAACTCTTTGACCATATGCATATTTCCATATAAATGCTGTGCTTTGTAAATAGAAAAAGTCAAAGCAGGTCACTTTTCTGAGCTCCCACAGGTAGTACGTATCAGAGATAAGTAACGAATTCACATTTTGTTCACTCCTACATTTGAAACATTTTAGTGACTAAAGATGAACTCCACATTTTATCCTTTCTCGGGTATCCAGCAAAGTTAACCATCATGTTTTGCAGTCTCCAAGGAACCTAATGAAGGCCATCACTCTCTCTAATTAGTCCCCCTCTATTTCCATTTTATTAAGAACAAGTTGGTGGTGCATGCTGGCCCTCTCACCTGGTTTTAATTAGGTCTCATGAAACACAATTTGGTGAATCTGGCCATTCACCTCATTATAAAAAAAAAGACCAATTATCCCAAACCAGGATTCTAATAAAAATAAAATCCTCCTTTCCAACCAAGTGGTATTATCTGCTCCTATATATTAAATATTTGTACAAAATAGACACTAACCATCAATTTCCAAGAACTAGTTAATTAAGTACTCTTAATCTCAGACTTTTAACCATTACCAATTTTTATTTATATGTTGATGCAGTACATTTTATATTTGGGCCGTTAAAGCAGGTGAGCAAAGGAGGAGTTGAAATTGTGCAGTGGTGAAGGACACGGAATCTGTCCAAGTCCCTGGGTTCAAATCTGCTCACTCCCGCTGGCCATATTTGTAACCACAGGCACGTTTTATACATTTGAACTCTCCTCTGCAAAATGAGAGGAATAACACTATCAATCATATTGGGTTGTGGTTCAGCCTAATAGATATGTTGCAAGTAAAGCATGTGTAATAGTTATTGAGGCAGTAAATTTTTATATATTATTATAGCTGTTATTGAGATTGTTTTTTGGATTTATTTTCTGTCATTACTTTTAGATATTTTCATAGAGCCTGAAACTTCTGTGAGATATCATATTCCAAACTCTACCCTTGGTTCATCAACATAAAATATTCCAAAACCTCAATCCCAGTCTTCAATTGCTTTTAGAAGAAGCACAGGTAGTCCTTTTATATCTACGTGACCAGACTGTCAGATCAGAGTACTAGGCAGTAAGATATCTGATCTTATTATGCAGGTTGAGTCTTCAAAACTTCTCTGTCATGCCCCCTGGTATTGGTATTTCTAATTACTGTAAAGGACTATCAGATAGTGCCAAACTATTCCCTGAATACAATTTAATATATTTCCTTTAACGTTAGTATGTGTCTTATAATAAAGTTTAACTTCATGAAAAAAAAAGTGGATAATTCAAATGGGAATTCAGTACAGATTGGGAAATACTAATAGAGAGAGATGGAGAAATGGAGAATTGATATTCAGTGGGGATAGAGTTTTAGTTTTGCAAGATATTCAAGTTCTAGAGAGCTGTTGCACAATAAGGTGCATATATTTAATAATGTACTATAAACTTAATATGGTTAAGGTGGTAAATTTTATGCTCTGTATTTTTCACTGCAAAAAAACACATGCATTTTGTTCAAAGGATATCCAATTATACCGAAAGAAGTATATTGCTATACATATTACAGATTAGAAATGTGATTTATTTAATAATTGACCAAATGATTTTGGAACGCAGATTGTGAAATAGAAAGATCTCTAAAGGAACTATAGATTTTTATTGCATAAGTCTCTATAACCTGTATTTCATCTCCTCTGTAATTATATGGATAGTGGACAGCAAAGAGAACACATAAGCATGTTCTTGCATCAGGACATTTACTAGTAAAAACGGAGTTATTTTTTCATCTCGGTAACTCACTTCATGTGGATCTTCCGAAGATTCAAATGATTGTACTTTTCCTAGATGCCAAATTAAGGGCTTGAGAAAAAATATTATGTGTGGCCAAATACTAGTAGCTCTTATAATTCCCTCATCAAAATTCTGGGATTCTAGCTTGTTTATGTCAATCATTCAAACCAGAGATGTGCGTAAGCGTGTGTAATGCGAGCATGTTCCCTCCTCTGTGGCTTATTTAGATGTGCTTAGAGGAATCTGAGAGTTGTCACATTCCAGAGCACCTTTAGGAAACTCTGGAACTGTCTAGCCAAGTCGGTTTGGAAAGCGCATGCCCTCACCCCTCTATAATCCCTCTCTCTGAGTTCTCCGGCCCCTCGTTGGCATGCTCATTAATCCGGCAGCAACGCGACTTTCCCGTGCAGTCATGTAGTGATTCACTTGAGGAGTCTGGTTCAGAGTGCACCGTCAAGAGTGAGGTTTCAAGTCAGTACAGAAAGAATTTCATAATAACAAGTGCTTTTCAGCCATGAATGAAAAGTTACTGCAAAGGATACTGTGAAATGGTCTTTCAGCAGTCCGAGTAGGATGCAAAGAAATCTCCCAGGAAAGGTGAACTGTTTGTAGAGACATTTCTCTTATCTTGCAAACCATATTTTACAACTGGGTAGTTTTCCTCCGGTGAGAGTGAGTTTTTCTCACAGGAGGTTGATGACCTCCTTTAAAGAAAAATCAGAGAGAAAAAAAACTGAGATGTAACAATCCAGAAAAAGGTACACACACTTAAAGCGGCACAATTTGGTTTTCTTCACACACACACACACACACACACACGAAGTAAATTACTATTGACATTTCAAACACTGTATAATGATGTGCATTCTAAACAAGTTAAACAACACTTAATCTCTCATCCTTTCATTCACTCTTTGACCTATCACCTCTTCATTCTTTAATCTATCACCAAATCATTTACTTGTGATTTTGGGGGCAACTGCACAGAATCTCAACTTGTTAAACAAATATTTGCTTTTGTACTTCTTGAGTGAGTATTAACTCATACATCCCATTTGGCTGCCTAGAAATAAGTTAATGATTTTAAGACACATTTTCAATACTAAATGCCAGAAATTGTGCACACAATAGGAGACTCACCCATCTGCCCCAGCTGGGGGAAATGCAGTCGTACACATTGTCATTATAAACTGGTGTCCTGTCATTCAGCACAGGCGCCCAGAGGTTTCTCACATGTAATAAAGTGGTATAATGATTTATTAACCCATGTGAAGAAGCGAATTATAGTTTCATGTGGTCCACATTTCCAACAGCACAAAATCCTCTCATTTCCCACAGTGGATTTACATACAACGATGCCACTTTGGGGCTGTAACTATGTATATACAAGCCTCATCAGAATACTGATCTCAATAAGCACTACTTTTATTTTCCTGCATCCAAACAGGTTGGCCTCTTCAGCAGGCTCTTTTCTTCCTCTTGTCAAGCTTTCCCTGAGCATCTGTCATTATTTCAACATCTGGAGGGGGAGATAAGCTGCTCCAATTGGAACATTGCAGTCAGCAACTTTCTCCAGGAAACTAAATTTGTCACTTCTGCAAAGCATCCGTCTTCTGCCAGCTTTTGACGTCCTATCCTCAGGCCAAACTCGAAAATCAGGCCTCCCAGTTTGTAAGGCTGCTGTGCTAGGGACTAATTCAGCGATAGAGAAAAGGATGACAAAGGGTGGAAAGATCATGATTAACTCGAATTAATTTCTGGAACAGCAGGAAACCCATCTGAATATGATATAAAGATTTAATCTTAACCTGATGTCTCTCCAGCCATTACACATGAGTTCCTTCTTAAAGAAATATTGAATGCTACTCTGCCTTTTTGTCTGACAATAGCTTGTACAGTTACTGTGGTTCTTTGATGGAGGGAAAGATCATCTTCTCTGATTAATCAGAAAATTAACAACTGTTAATTTGAAGTGTGATACGAAATAAATTCTCAAGTCACCATCCTGATTCTCATCATTCAATTAAAGTGACAGCAGATCTGCACAAAAGTAAAATTATTTTTTAAAGGCAAATCTGATCAGATTCTTTCTCTGATTAGAACTGTTCACTGGTTTCTTTTTTCCAAAGAATATCTTTTTTAAAAAAATATGTTTTTACTGATTTCAGAGAGCGGAAGGGAGAAGGAGAGAGAGGTAGAAACATCAATGATGAGAGAGAATCATCAATCAGGTGCCTCCTGCATGCCCCCTATTAGGGATCAAGACCACAACCCAGGCATGTGCCCTGACCAGGAATTGAACTGTTACCTTTTGGTTCATGGTTCAGCGCTCAACAACTAAGCCACACTGGCCAGGGCTCCAGAGATTATATTGATGCTTTTATGTGTCAGTTTGGCCAGTTCATATACAGGGTGAGGCAATAATAGGTTGTGAGCACAGGGAACATAGAGTTTATTCTTGTATTATTACTCCTTAATTATTGTGTTATTTTCCATATGAGCAACTGTAAACCTATTTTGCCTCACCCTGCATATGGGGACAATGTTTCATGACTACACTTCTACAGTAGAACTTATCAAAATTCTTTATCAATTCTGTCAGATATTCAGAAAACACTGTGCAATGCCTACATTGCAAAAGACAAATAAAATACATAACACACTATACTATTTTCCCATTGCTGCAAATTTACTGGATTAAAGCAACACAAATTTATACCTTACAGTTCTATAAGTCTGAGGCCGGATACCAAAGTCATCCATCTAAAATCAAGGTGTGAGCAAGCTAAGCTTTACCTTGGAGGTTCCAGGGGAGGATCGGCTTCCTGTTCATTGGGTTGTTGGCATCCTTCCGTTCCTTGGGGTTGTAGGAACCAGGGTCCTGCTTTTCTTTCTGCTCAGAAGTTGAAGGCTGTTTGTTGCTTTCCTTGGCTGATGGCCCCTTCCTCCATCTTCAGAGCCACCAATGGCGGGTCTAGTCTTTCTCAGACCATTTCTCTCTTCTTCCATCATTTTTTAAGTTTAAGAACTCATACAATTAGGATAAATTTCCGTCTCAAGATCTGTAACCCTAATCTCATCTGAAAAAGCTATTTTGCCACTAAAGGTACTATACCTACATATACTGGGGATTAGGATGTGGCCACAGTTGGGGGACCATTAGTCTGACTACAATGCATATTCTGATAAGAATCGCCTCTCTTAAGTGAACTTACGATGTTTTATACATTTCATCATAGACGAATGAGAGGAAAACAGCCTAATGTAAGTAGCCCAGGTGCCTAGGAATATTTACCATGACTAGAGACAGTCTTTGTCTTTGAACTTCATTAATACCTCATAATTATTACCTGGATCATATGCCGACCAATGAAAATTAAATTAATTTTATTATTTATCAATGTAATATATAGAGCGCTATATATTATGATATACATAATCTTATTAAAGGGTATTTCAAACACAAGGATTCAGAATGGTCAGAATGATCACCCTTAATCACTATTTTCTGTGGATATAAACTGAATAAAGTTGTATAGTGCACAACATGCAATGTTTATCCTTACTGCTCAGTAAGGAGCTGAGACACACAGCTACACTCACCAGAGTTACAAACAGTGGTCTAGCAGTCCTACATGCTTTGGATAAATTATTCAGTTAACTCTCTACCTTTGTTTTTTGTTGTTTTGCTAATAAATTCTGAATACTAAAAAGTAGTGAGTGCTAACAGGTTTGGCTCAGTGGATAGAGCGTCAGCCTGTGGACTCAAGGGTCCCAGGTTTGATTCCGGTCTAGGGCATGTACCTTGGTTGCAGGCACATCCCCAGTAGGGGGCGTGCAGGAGGCAGCTGATTGATGTTTCTCTCTCTCATATATGTTTCTAACTCTATCCCTCTCCCTTCCTCTCTGTAAAAAATCAATAAAATATATATTTTTAAAAATAGTGAGTGTACATCAGTTCATATTTTGCTAAGAGAGCACTACCCTGTGAAGCTGTCCAGCCACCTACCCTACATAAAGAGACTATATTGACAAATACTTATTGAACTTTCATCCATGTGTATATATCATTTTATAGCTCCCAATATCTTTTTCATAGTGCTCCTTTAAGAATATCTTGGCACTTATCTATAATGTTATCCCATGACATTTTAAAAAGTTAAATTCTGGAAATTACCTGATGAAAGGCTTTTATTTTCTTATTTTGGACTGTATTTATAGGAATGATCCTATATGAATAAAGTTAGCAAATAACATTAGATTCAGCAATAAATTATCTTTCTCAAAAATTATCTATGTCACTGGGCTGAAGATTGTCCAAGGAAGTTAGGAACACATATCTACTGAATGTGGAGGTTATGACATTAACAAGATCCTAATTTTTACAATCCGGCCCTATCTAGCATGACTATTCTAGATTATTCAGAAAGTTATAAGTCTTTAGCATATTGGAATCATGGTGTACACTGGTCATCGCTTCAGGGGGCGGGGCACACACACAACTGTCAGGCAGAGATATTAAATTTGTAGAAGAGCTCCTTTCTGTGGAGCTCTACCACAGGTGAGAGCAGAAAATGAAATAAAATACTAGTTACATAAAGGGAATGCTAATAGTGGTTCATGACTTCCTATGGAAAACAACCTTTAGCCACTACTCAAATCATTCTCTTCCTCTTGCCTGCCCTTTAAACCAGCCGAGAGGATAGGTAAAGGATGTTTGAAACTGAGAGCAAGTTTCACTAATGAGTCTCCTGACGCTGTCCCAGTGCTGGGCACGGCAGAATCGCATCAATAAAACATTAAGAGGAAGCGCTCAGAGCCCTTAAGGTAGCAGCCAATTCTCATTCCAGGGACTCGCGTTTTGTATCAATTAAAGAATAAACTTCAAGAGATGAAATTGACTTTGCTCAGGCTTGTAGGACACCTCGGGCAAACATTAGCACAACAATCGCCATCGCATTCTTTGCACCTCCCAGGTCCCCTGAAAGGACTGGCTCTCATCTCTCATCTCTCTTTCTCATGGTATACTGTTATTCTAATTTACTCACCAAGATTTGCATCCAAGTCCCAATTCAGCTTGTTGGACACTGAGATGGAGAAACAGAGAGGAGCCTTTGTCAAACCTGCAGTATTTCCTTTGTTTATAAGTTCACCTCACAACTCATCTATTTTTTTTTTTTTTCTCCTTCCATTGGGAGATTTTCAAGGCGACTCTGCGAGGTGGGATAAGGATTTGCTTATTTATAAAACTAATGCTCCCATAAATATATGTGAATTCTGGGTGCCTTCAGAGGCATCTCTTTCTCCTTGGTGCTTGAATTGTAGAGAAAGCAAGAGTGAAAGAAATGGCATTAACACTAACTTACTCTGTGCCTTTATTTGTTATCACAACAAATTATTTCCGAATGTAAATATTAGGATGAAATTTAGAATGAACATTGGTAAATCTCTGTGTGTCTTATCACACCTACATCAACCAAAGGGATTTTGTTTAAAGGATCTCTTCTCTTGATGAAAATTTAGAATCATAAAATCCTGTGGTTTTACATCTGGAAACCTTATTAACATCATTTGCATAAAGTGCCATGTTGATATCTTTCAAAAATAAACAAATCTGCATTTTCTCCTGTAACTTGCCTCATCCAAAAAAAAAAAAAAAAGCTTTGAATATTCAGGAAAGTATAATTTGTCTTGGCTGTCGCATTAGTTTAGGGTGTGATTTACCTGTCGTTGTTAAGACTTCTAAGGATATCTTGATTAAATAAGCATGAATGTGATAGACCAGCAAACATTTTCAGAACACACGTGCGGAAGGTTGGGAAGCATCCCGCTCCCGTGCACCCTGCAGTGGAGCAAATCCAGATACTGTCCGTGCTCAGATTCAACCTCAGCCCTCATCCCTGGAGACGAGACACTGCCCCCAGCAACCTCTCATTAGCAATAGGTCTGTTACCTCTGACATCTCCCAAGGTCCTGTCACCATCGGCAAGAACCCACTGTGGCCACATGTGCCCCTTCTCCCTCCTGCCCATTTGCTACAGTTATAAAACAATTTGAAACATGGGAGAATTAGAGTAAGAAACAGTGTCTTTGTCATCATTTCAACCGGAGCACATTCACCTGTGCACTGAGTACACCCAGGGACTTACCTGATCTGAAGAGGCATTTGGGGAGAGAGTCGGTTTTCAGAAACACATTTCCGAGTGTTCAATTTAGAATCTCTTCTAATACACTTTTATGCATGTTTGAAATTTCAAAGAAAAGGAATAGATTTTGTTGTTGTTAGTGAATTAGGGGCATGAACAGATTGTATATGGGCGATAATGAAGAAAGGTAATCCATTGCAAACCAAAAATAGTTGTTAACAAATCAGAAGTTAATGCCTCTTCAGCCTCTGTATAATAGAATACGAGAAATCATTCCCTTCAGCATCTCCCTTAGATAGGAAGATGGGTTAGAAGAGGTATGTCCCAGGTCATGCTTTCAAAGAATGTGTTTATTCCTTACCCACCTCTCTGGGACTTGCATATAGCATGACACCAGTACATCAGGAACCAGAGTTATCTGAGTACCTGCCCTAAGCTTAGCTGGGAACTTGGCTCTGAACTAACGAGAAACAATCCTTGTGTTCACAGTATCTTTAATCTAATGGGAGGAGAGAGAAAGTAAAGAAATATTTATGAGTAAATATATGATTATAAATTATAATAGTGGTATGTTCTTTATGGAAATAACTAGAGGCTAGGTGCATGAAATTCATGCACGGGGGGTGGGGAGGGGTGTCCTTCAGCCCAGCTTGCACCTTCTCCAATCTGGGACCCCTCAAGGGATGTCCAACTGCCTGGTAGGATTGGGCCTAAATGGGCAGTAGAACATCTCTCTCACAATCCAGGACTGCTGGCTCCCAACTGCTTGCCTGCCTGCCTTCCTGATTGCCCCTAACCGCTTCTGCCTGCCAGCCTGATCACCCCCTAACCACTCCCCTGCCAGCCTTATTGATGCCAAACTGCTCCCCTGTCAGCCTGATAGCCCCTAACTGCTCTCCCCTGCAGGCCTGAGTCCCCCTACAACTGCCCATCCCTACAGGCCTGGTCACCCTCAACTTCCCTCCTCTGCCAGCCTGGTCACCCCTAACTGCCCTCCCCTGCAGGCTTGATTGCCCCCAACTGCCCTCCCTTGCAGGCCTGGTCCCTCCCAACTGCCCTCCTCTGGTGGCCTAATTGCCCACAACTGCCCTTCCCTGCTGGCCATCTTGTGTCCACATGGTGGCAGCCATCTTCGGTGTTGGAGTTACAGTCAATTTGCATATTGCTCTTTTATTAGATAGGATAGAGGCCTGGTGCACAGGTGGGAGCCAGCTGGTTTGCCCTGAAGGGTGTCCTGGATCAGGGTGGGGATTCCCTTGGGGCGTGGGGCAGCCTAGGTGAGGGGCCTGTGGTGGTTTTCAGGCTGGCCACGCCCCCTGGCAACCCAAGTAAAGGCCCTGGTATCTGGGATTTATTTATCTTCTGTTATTGAAACTTTGTAGCCTTGAGCAGAGGCCTGGTCCAGCCAGGGTGTGCAGGAAGCTTGGCTTCCTCCATTGCCAGGGAAACCCAAGCTTCCTGTTCACTCAGTGGCCGCAGCATCTTGGTTTGGTTAATTTGCATACTTGCTCCTGATTGGCTGATGGGTGTGGCTTGTGGGTATAGTGGAGTATGGCCAATTTGCATATTACTCTCTTATTAGATAGGATTCCAAGTTGAAATGAAATAAGAGGGGAGTTGTTGAGCACATTCAAAGGTCAAAAGAAAGTTCATTTTGAAGAATTACCTAAACCCTAAAAGTTAAAGCAAAATTGACCAGACCAAAAATGTAATATAAAAGGGGGATGATGTGAGGGGGTTCCTAGCAGAGAGAGCAGCCAAGGTAAAGACTTGCATATGGGTCCTAGATGGTCTTGCTCAGTGGTCAGAGCATCGGCCAATGGACTGAAGAGCCATTGGTTTGATTCTGGTCAAGGGCACATACCTCGGTTGCAGGCTCCTTCCCTGTCTCCAGTCAGGGTGCATGTGGGAGGCAAATAATAGATGTTTCTCACATTAAGATGTCTCTCCGTCTCTTCCCCTCCCTTCCACTCTCTGTAAAAATCAATGGGAAAAATACCCTCTTGTGAGGATTAACAACAAAAGACTTGCAGATGGTAAGGAGAGCAGTCTAACAGGAATTTTAAGAAGGCCAACATACCTTAAGAGTTTCGCGAGACATGGGAAATATTTGAATATATTGGTGATGCCTTAGTCGGTTTGGCTCAATGGATAGAGTGTTACCTGCAGACTGAAGGGTCCTGTATTTGATTCCAGTCAAGCGCACATGCCTGGGTTGTGGGCTCGATCTCCAGTAGGGGGAGTGCAGGAGGCAGCCAATCAATGCTTCTCTCTCATCATTGATGTTTCTATCTCTCTCTCCCTCTCCCTTCCTCTCTAAAATCAATAAAAATATATGTTTAAAAAAAAGAATATATTGGTGACTAGAGCAAAACCAATCTGTGGAAGACCTTACTTTAAACAGTGGTCCTCTCATTCCAATTCTGTTGCTATGGTTTTGTTAATTCATAAAATCATTCTCCATTTTTATGCAGCCTAACATAGGTTTAAAAAAAAAATGGAACTTGGAGCAGCTTTACATTTCCATGGGTTCTACACATAAATTTGGTGCTCTACTTGAAAACTTCCATTTTCATTGTGTAATCAAAATGTGACTGCCAGTTAAGTAGAGTTAGGCAAATTAAACTACATGACAGGAAAACATCCAACATATAATCTCCTATCATCAAACAGTTTGCAGTGAGCATGTATTTTGCAGGTTTCACTATCTCAATCTGTATTTGCCCTCAAACCTTCCTCGGGCTCTCTCGACATTGTCAAATGAGGAGTTGAGTGATTACCACAGGAAGGGTATCGATGGAGACAGCTCAGGTTAAATGAGTCCCCTTCTCCTAGATTCTGCTGTCTAAGAGCCTCACGTCTCGTCTTCAATTTGCTTGCATAAACAGAGCCTTAGGGCGACTGAGAGACTAGGAGATACTCCAAACGTGCCTCAAATAATATTACAGAATTTAAGGTCTTGTCTACAAAGCATATCTGACCCAGAACATTTCCTTGCTGAAAGAGAGGGTGGCAAGATTCTGCTCCAACTTTGTTTTGCTATATTTAAGGAAACTGAGGCCCAAGGATGTTGGCTCATTAGTGCTATTGCATGGTGCCCCAGAGACAGTCTCTGGTGGTAATAGAGGTGAAATGCACATAATCCTGGTTCTCAGTCTTCCCTGGGCATCCGTATATTGTCATTGGGACTCACGCATCCCAACAACGATTTAGCAAGCAAGCAACATTTATCAGCCCATGCAGGACTCTTGGGAGGCTAATCACAGCTTACTCCGTGGTAGAGATTACACTCAGAAATGTATGGGTAATACTTCTACTTGCCACACCATGCCTAGGAAGATGTGATTATTAATGCTATTCAACATACATATTAAAGCTACTGGGGACTACTTTGTATTTATTTTTTAAACAAAAATAGGAGTAGCCATCAGCAGAAGTTGTTCAAGTCCAAGCAATGGTTATTTGTAGTAGTTTCAGTATTTTAGTCTTAATTTTAGGTACAGTAAAAGCAATGGCTACCATTGAAGGACCTCATATAACCAAACTTCTTAAGAGGTGATTTATATATCTAACTTTAATTATTTGTGTTATTTATTTAAACAACATATACTTACTAAGCGCCACTCTCAGGCTTTGATTCAGGAAGTTGAGAGAATGCAGTGAACACAAGTAACGTCCCTATTTCATGGCACTTATATTCCAATGTGTCCTGATATTAACAGAGATATGTATTATTAAATGCTTCCCTTTCTACCTTCTTTTCTATCCTACAGTCTACACAAACATAATTTGCCTTGCACAAAATATAAGTTATAAACAAGTTAACTTTTTTGCCAAGCTGATAATAGTTCAGTGGTTGAGCATCATTCTATCCACTAATCAGTGGCTGGTTTGATTCCCAGTCAGAGCACCTGCCCAGGATGCAGGCTGGATCCCCAGTAGGGGGCATGTAGGAGGCAGCCCATGGATGTTTCTCATCAATGTTTCTATATCTCTTCCTCCCTCTCTAAAAAAATCAATAAAAATACATTTAAAACCAACCAAACAAAAAACTTTCTTCATAGGTACCCCCAAATAAAAATCCAGTTTCTTAAATAAGCCATGTATTATTATATACTATGTCTGTTCAGAATAGTTACCGCTCCCAAAATAGAAATGTGGGTTTTTGACCTTGTTTTGATTTGGGACTCTGCATTGTCAAAGAGGCATGCCAACTTGGACTCTATCTTTGAAGTGTCACTTCCACCATCTGTATTCATTTCAATGCCATGCCCTCGATGTGCCTCTGCACGTGGAGATCATTTCATTCTTAATATCGTCAGGTCACACGGAGTGCTTTTCACCCAGGAAATACAAGAAGTGCAGAACCAGGAGCTTTCTGGGCGGGGGAACAAAGTCCAGAGGAAACCCCTGGTGAGACTGTCAAAGGCAGAAGGTGCAGCGGTGTGAGAAGGTGCCCCATGGTATCCAGAAGGAGGGAGAGTGATTGGCAAGGTCAGGCCATTTGCAGAGATAGCATTTGAGCCTCGTTCGATTGAAACTTAAAGGCTTAGATACGTCAAAGGGCTGTGAGAGAGGGAGCATAAAAGAGTCAAGCGTTTTCTTAGGGGAAACTTGGTAAGAAAAAGAATCACTCATACTGAAGGAATTATATAAATGGAAAGAAACTGGACAAGGAATCTAGGGTATGTAGTACTTAGAAAATATTTTTAAAACATATAATTGTATTGGATTTATACAAGGATTCCTTATGAGCATGTGCTAGGAGAGACCATATTTTCAAAATAATCAAAGAGAGTATAATCAGCTAATATTAACAACTACATTTTTATTTTTGTTAATCCTCACCCAAGGATATTTTTCCATTGATTTTTAGAGAGAGTGGAAGGGAGAGGAGACAGAGAGAAACATGAAAGTGATAGAGACACATCAACTATTGCCTTCTGCATGTGCTTCGACCAGGGCCAGGAATCAAATCTGCAACTGAGATACGTGCCCTTGACTAGAATCAAACCTGGGACCCTTTAGTCTGAGGGCCGGGGCCGACACTCAATCCACTGAGCCAAACCTGCCAAGGCTTAATTGCTTTTTAATAATTCTCATCAGGCAGTACATTTCAAACATGATCGTTGAATCAGAATCACCTTTAAAAAAACAAGCAACCTCTCTGGGTACCCAGCCAACGTCTCTGAGAGTAGGGCAAAGGGTGGGCTTTTCAGCAAGCATCCCACAGTGGGAAGCACCTCTTCTGTCTGTGTAGATTCTCTTTGGTTCTTCATGGTCCGACTTGTGCTGCACTCCCTCTCGGCTGTGTATGTATCTTGTCTCTGGGGGATTTTCCATTGTGGAGCCCTCACTAGAGCCACCCAGACAGATAGGCGACACCAGACTCTTGTTCAACCATTCTCCACAGAGTTACATGTTTTCTTCTCTGACTGCAAAATCTTCCCAGCCTTTTTTTCTCTTTCTTTCAAGAATTCCACCACGAGTCGCTTTCTCTGGGAGGTCTCTGATGACTATACCAGGAGTGGTAATAGGCAGTCTTTCCAGGTGCCCCAGTGGCTCCTAATGTGATCTAGTCATCTGACAATCTCAGTGGTGCTCCTAATGTGATCTAGTCATCTGAAAATCTCAGTGGTGCTCCTAATGTGATCTAGTCATCTGACAATCTCAGTGGTGCTCCTAATGTGATCTAGTCATCTGAAAATCTCAGTGGTGCTCCTAATGTGATCTAGTCATCTGAAAATCTCAGTGGTGCTCCTAATGTGACCTAGTCATCTGACAATCTCAGTGGTGCTCCTAATGTGATCTAGTCATCTGAAAATCTCAGTGGTGCTCCTAATGTGATCTAGTCATCTGAAAATCTCAGTGGTGCTCCTAATGTGACCTAGTCATCTGACAATCTCAGTGGTGCTCCTAATGTGATCTAGTCATCTGACAATCTCAGTGGTGCTCCTAATGTGATCTAGTCATCTGACAATCTCAGTGGTGCTCCTAATGTGATCTAGTCATCTGACAATCTCAGTGGTGCTCCTAATGTGATCTAGTCATCTGACAATCTCAGTGGCTCTCATTCTGGGTTGCACTAATCATAGGGCATGTGTTTCTTTCATATATTTGGTAAATTATTTTGAAGGATCTGTTTGCTTCCAGGCAATATGCTAGTAACTTACTGTCCTCTTTGGTGAGGGAGATGAAAAGGAAACAATTATTAGTACAATAAAGGGGAATAATTGCAATGAAAGGGGAAATGCGGGATATTCTAGGACCGTGGTCGGCAAACTGTGGCTCGCGAGCCACATGTGGCTCTTTGGCCCCTTGAGTGTGGCTCTTCCACAAAATACCATGGCCTGGACGAGTCTAATTTGAAGAAGTGGCATTAGAAGAAGTTTAAGTTAAAAAAATGTGGCTCTCAAAAGAAATTTCAATCGTTGCACTGTTGGTATTTGGCTCTGTTGATTAATGAGTTTGCCGACCACTGGTCTAGGACAATGCCACAGGGTCCCAAGACTGTGTATTAGTCTTCTCTGATACACAGTCAGGAATGAAGCTGCTTGTCTCATGGCCCTACGTCCAGCCTTCATTGAGAATTCCTTGACAATGACAAGAAATTCTGCAGCCATTTCTATAGTAGGCTTTTCTCCAGTTGAAAAAAAATTAACACTCACTAAATTTTATTTTTTTATTTGTAAATATATTTTTATTGATTTCAGAGATGAAGAGAGATATATAAATATCAATGATGAGGGAGAATTATTGATCAGCTGCCTCCTGCAGGCACCCTACTGGGGATCAAGCCCACAACCCGGGCATGTGCCCTTGACCAGAACTGAACCTGGGACCCTTCAGTTTGCAGGCCAATGCTCTATCCACTGAGACAAACTGGCTAGGGCTAATAAATGTTATTTTATACTTAACCATTCTCTATATGCTTTCATAAGGATAAGGAAAAAAACAACACCATACCACATTTTCTCTTAGCCTCACATTTATCTGTGTTAAGCTTATCATGATATTTGCTGAAATAGATTGCTCATTTAATTTATAGCAGTCCTTACTCTGGATCCTATCACCTAATCTTTACATCATCCTTACACAGTAGGTGCTATTAGTATCACCACTTTACAGATGAGGAAACTTAATTCCCATTTGTTTAATCACCACAGCCCCTTCATTTCCAACATGTGTTGCCTGACTGCAGAGTGCACACTCTCATCCATTAAGCTGTCTTTCCTATAGATTTATTTCACCTTGACATCCATTGAGTCTTAGATTCCAGTTTTATTCTAACCTTGTCCTTTCTGGAGCATCACATAGCAGAAGTTCTAGGATCAGAGTGTATGGTCTGAATCCTGGGTTCATTACTTATTCGCTAGGCAGTCTTGAGTAACTCACTCAAGCTTTCTGTGCTGTAATGTAGTCCTTGGCACAATGGAAATAATAACAGGACCTCACTTATAGAATTGTGGTATTAAATGAGTTAACGCATATTAATCAGTCAGAGGAGGGCTTAGCACCCAGTAGGCACTCATTTCTGGTTATCATCACTGCTCTTGTGACTATGACAAGGACTGCTACTAAGGGAGCATTGTCACCACCATGGCCAGTCTGTGAGCCCTTAGGACATCAACTGGAAACAGTTTTCCCATGATTAAAGTGGGCACTCCCTGTTTTCCTTATAAGATTTCTATGAGGATGGAAATAAAAGATAAATGCAATATTATTTCAAGTTTTCTGAATCTACACTAACAAAGTACCTAAATTATATTGCTCCATTTTCACATTCATTGATATGCATCTCTTTTCTTATTTTGTGATATTCTGAAAGATACTTCCTAAAATTGTGCCATCAGCCTGGCTGGTGTGGTTCAGTGGTTTATCATTGAACCATGAACCAGTAGGTCTTGGTTCGATTCCTTGTCAGGGCACATGCCTTGTTTGTGGGATTGATCCCCAGTGTGGGGCGTGCATCCTATCAATGATTCTCTCTCATCATTGATGTTTCTCTCTCCCTCCCTCTGAAATCAATAAAAACATTAAATTTTGTTTTTTATATGCTATCATTCCAAACTTAGAGGGAAAAAGAATCTCAAATAGCCTCATTAATATAGCCATGACAACAAGTTACCTTAAGAAGGGTGCAAAAAACAAAACAAAGAAGCAAGAATAATGTCAGATGTCCCCTATGAGTCAGAATCTGAAATATGGTGGAACTACTTTTATTTAACGTCTGCTGTACATCTGCTTATGGAAAACATAGGCTGGACCCTAATTACACACTGGGCCCAATGAGCAAGGCAGTGATCTTCTCTAGGCCAGGCACTTTACCTGTGTTTCCTTTTCCTTACACCAGTGTTCCCTATCACACTATGAAATCTGATGCATCACCCCCGTGTTTATTCCACAAACTCCTAAATGTGCTCTAAGAACAATGAACAAGCAAGTTCAGTCATCAGTCCAAGATGAGAATTAATGTTTTAAGAAACGGCCTGGTCAATGGTTTAATGAATGGTCCAGAAAAGCAGCTATGAGGAGGATGGTTGAACATAGGTACCTAAATGTTACATAAAACTTGGGGAAATTCTAGAAGGAAAGTAAAATAAACTCATCAAATGATCTCTAGGTAGGCACTGCTACATTTTTCAACACTTTATGGATTATTTTTATTTATTTTATTTTTAAATAATTGTGTATTTTTATGTTTTATTCTTTTAAAATTAAGATACTGTGGTTTTTCAGTTTAGTGTTTGGTAATTTTATCACAAACTTTTCATAGATAAGATTCTAATAACTTTATAGTCTTCTAGACTGGGGATTGATAATTACTTAATTCATCATTACCTTTTTGTTTCTTTTAGCTCATAAATTAAAATGTGTTCTACATGAAGCTGCCATATGCATCTTAGTTACTCAATAGCAGGTTTACACTTGGGCATCTTTCCAAATAGCAGCTGCTAAAATGTGAAAGACTAAAACTAAATTGTCTTCAACTTAGAAGAGGTTTTTTTTTTTTCAGCCCTAATTTGCCTGTGTTTGGTGTGGAATTAGGTATTGAAATCCACTCAAGTTTCTAATTTTCAGCTTCCTTGAACCCACACAGCCTCATCACTGTGAGTTTGTTACTATAATGAATTCCCCGTTAAATCTAACAAGGGGCTCACCACACACATATTCTTACATGGTATGTTTGTTTGTAAATAAGACCTAGATCAAAATGTGGATGCTAGTGAACCCTTTGGAGTCTGTGTTTTAATATAATGATTCTCAAACTTATTTTAATGAACTATGCAGCCAGGGCCAAGTTGTGCCAAGTAGAGCTAATTCATTTGATGGAAAGAGAAGGGATTGCTAAGTTAAACACTCCTCACTACTGGACTGTGGTATTGGTGTGGTCATTAAATATTATTTATTCTGAACAATGGAGGTAGTTAATGAAGAAAAACTTGAAAAAGACACCCTCGGCTTATGATCCTGGGGTAGCTCCCCTGCAAATCAAAATTAGAACATTCCCCTTTGCAAAACCGATTTGTTGCTGGCCTTTATCATGAAAACCAGATAAACATAGTCATACATAACTCATCAGTCTGGGCACATGTGTATAGTATAAGACTGTCTTGCGGTTGGAGCCTGAGACTGCATTTTAATAAAAAGTCTCCCAGGTAATTCTCAGGGACACCAAAGTTTGATAATGACTACGCTAGGACTATCAGATCTTCTGTCACCTAAACTGATGTCAATCTGTGATTCCACTGAAAACATTCCAATGGTTTTACACAGAACTAGTAATTTTGAAATGCAATGACTGCTTTGAAATATTTCTACTTTTACTGCTCAGAAACTGTTTAAAAGGCTAAGACAGACGACTTGCCTATGTGGTGAGGTTTGTATATGTAGGTGAGGAGTGTAGAGGGACAGTCAATAATGTAATATATTCTGGTCTGTGCCCTAGTGCCTGCTACAAAGCCCGAGGCATGGCAGGTACCCAGTACAATGCATGGAATGAATTAACTGATTTGAAAGTCCATGGAAGTTGTGCAGGTAAATCTCAGCTCCTGAAGCGAAGACTATGCCCCCAAATAAACTCTGCAGCCATTACTCGGTGGGGATGGGAAGCAATCCCTTCGCAGGCTTTCTGTAAGAGGACACTTATCTATGCAGACATCAGGGTAGTGGAGGCTTTGCCATTGCTCACATCCTATAGATGGAGAGACTGACTCCTCTTTTGTTTCTTTTGTGTGAAGAATGGCCGCGTGCCTCTAGATGGTGCTGCTGGCTCATAACTGAGCAGCCACAGAAGTCCAAGTCCCAGGCAGAGGGAGAGCCTTGACCTCCAAGGACCCATCTCCGCATTCCTGTCTCTGCCTCTTGCCAGTTGGCAGGAAGCTGTATTTTAAAATGCTTCTCCTTGGCCTATTCCCGTCACCTTTCCTTCCCACTTGCCCCTCACTATCTCTGATTTCAAATTAAGGAAATGGTTTTTAACATGTTCTTAATAGAATTTCTAATTACGTTTATGCTCTTTGTTTTGTGGTGTGCATAAATGGAAGAGTAGAGCTAAATGATCCATGTTAGAATATAAAGCACTGTTTCTAACTGGAAATGTTTCCTGTTGAAAAGCCATATGTATGGAACTTGATACTTACATACTCCATACATAACCTTGCCCAAGATACATGCTCTTTTATTTTATGTTTTTATTGAGTTCAGAAAGGAATGAAGAGGGAGAGAGAGAGAGATAGAAACATCAATGCTGAGAGAGAATCATTGATCAGCTCCCTCCTGCACGCCCCACACTGGGGATCATGCCTGTAACCCCGGCATGTGCTCTGACCAGGAATCAAACCATGACCTCCTCGTTCATAGGTTAACACTCAACTGCTGAGCCCTGCTAGCGGGGCAAGATATTTGCTCTTTCTGAGTCTAACTGTAGTCATTTAAGAAAGAAACAGCTTGACATAAAAAATATAGCATTAGAAATGCTCAGGATTGAAATACGTGTGACATAGGCACACCTGCTTGCGCTCTCCTTCCCAAGGACAGACTCCAATATGTTTTCATGGTATTCTTGCCCAATTAGCTACACCTGGGATCAGAATCCATTCCCAATATAGAAAGGAAGATGGGTAAGTGACTGCCAATACTTTAAATCAGTCCTAACCTGATTATAGGACAGTGCTAGAAAATAACTTAAAGTTGTTTACTCAGAAGCAAAAATAAAGAAGGATTTTGAGTATAGGGGAAGCAGAATCTAGAAAGATTCTGAAATTCAGCAAGAGGCTAGAGTCCATAGGAAACACTGGACATATACCACCAGTCGGGCCCTTATAAGAGTAAGGTCAGAGCAAGAATCATTCATTGTGGGTGTTGGGAAGAAAGGCTGTTTTCTCTTACTTAGCTTTCTGAGCAATACCATTCCCAGAGTTTTTAACACCAAAAGAGCATTATAATAAAATAACTCAATCTAGAACCATGTTTTTTAAAGGGATTTATCTTGTTTCTCTCTCTTCCCTTTCTATTTTCTGGATTAAAAAAGCAGAAGGTAATGCAAGGCCAGTGTTGCTCAGTGGTTGAACTTTGACCTATGAACCAGGAGGTCACAGTTCGATTCCATGTCAGGGCATATGCCTGGGTTGTGGGCTCGATCCCCAATAGGAGGTGTGCAGGAGGAGCTGATCAATGATTCTCTCTCATCATTGATATTTCTCTCTCTCTCTCCTTCTCCCTTCCTCTTTGAAATAAATTTATATATACTTATATATGATATAGTGTATTTACATATAAGTTAACACAGTAAGTACCTTGATGTGCTCACACATAGAAATGGACAGGAAGCAGCCTGAGCATCCTCCGACCATAGGAAAGACTCTGCAATCAGCCCCTTGGGATCAAGCCACTCCATCTGTGTCATGCCCTCTGGGTTTTGGTGACATCACTGATTATTCATTCACAGACCTGCTCATCCCATCACTGCTACACACCAGGCAGGATTGCTCATTGTTCCCCACTGATTAGAATGCTGTGATTTATACACAGGTGATGCAAAGGAAAAAATGAGACCGAGGCCATTACTGGCAGGTGAATTTTTCTAGTTGCTTGACTCCTGGATAATCAATCTTCTGTGGAGTATCCCCCTTTACTTACTGTAGGGTTTTGTAAAGTGACTTTCTACGCTGAAACTGGACAGAATTCCATGTATGTTCAGATTTAAAATGCAACTGAAACATCACTTTTTTCATGATAGTGTAAGTATCTAATTTTCCTTACAATTGTCCTTTCTGTGAAAACTCTCATGATTGATTCAAATAATCCAAATTGACATACTGAAAAGGCAAAGTAGAATGTGTGAATATTAATATATCAAGTTTGTCCCCACTCAAACACTCAAGCTGGCTCACATCCATCAATGGCTCCTGGGGGAAAATGCAGACAGCACTAGTGCTATTTAACTCAATTGTACACGTTTGGACCAGTGTTCAGAGTCAGAGCTCTTAAACATTGCCTTCTGGAAGTCCCTCCTCTTGACAGGTAAAGAACACAGGTCATGATAGGAGGCATCACACAGTATGAGAAAAGAAGGAGAAGTGTGCTTTCTTTTTTAAAATATATTTTTATTGATTTCAGAGAGTAAGGAAGAGGGAGAGAGAGAGAGACATATCAATGATGAGAGAGAATCATTGATCAGCTGCCTCCTGCACGCCCCCTACTGGGGATCGAGTCCGCAACCAGGCATGTGCCCTGTCTCAGAATCAAACTGTGACCTTCTGTTTCATAGGTCAATGCTCAACCACTGAGTCACGCCAGCCAGGTGAGAAGTGCGCTTTCTTAATTCCTGAGTCTGAACCACCTCGTTTTTACATCCTCTGAGAAGCAGGGAACATTTCTGTGGACCCCTGGCATCTCATGCAGCACCCAACACAGTCGCGTGCACAGAGCAGGTGCTCATATGTAATAATTGCAGCGGTTTTGGCATCCATAGAACCCTGAAGGGCTAGGGAGGTGGAAGTTCATTAAAGTGTACAAAGAAGTGGGAATTTGACAGAGAGAAAAGTTGCATTGATGGATGTAGTTTCCCAGAGCGTAGTTATTTTGGTTGGTCTTTACCTATCAGCTCAGCATTTGGCAAAACTATCTGAGATTTGGCAGATGAGTCCTTCTAGGTATATGGGAACAAATATATAATTTTTCATTCAATTCGATCATGGAAGAGACAAATGATTGGATTCTACTAATGCTACTCACTAGATTGTAGCTAACAAGCCCAGAGAATGCCCTAATATATGTAACGTGGTTTTCAATGACTTGCTTTGTGACCTTGGAAAACTCACTTAACTGCTCTGAACCTCAGTCTTAATATTTGTCAAATTAAGTGACTGAAAGGGATAACCTGAAATTTCTCAGGAAACTAAAAGTAAATGATTTCTAAGATGCATCCAGAAAAGATCAAAACACTTCAGTTCAAAATGTCCTTTCAACCAGAAAATTAAATTACTAAAGTACTTCTCAGACCCATCAGCGGCTCTCGGAAGCCTGTATGGATGACTCTGAACTGTGGCCAGATTTGAGTATTACTGGTAATACCCACAGTATTATTAGGAAAGCATTGACTAGGAGTCAGACCAGGCTGAGAAAGGTCAAAACTTCAAAGATTTATTTCAGCTTGGGCCTTGTGCTAGTCGGAGCCCTCCAACTGCAGGGGTCTAGGTTTATAGAAAGTTTTGATTTTGAAGATGTGGGAAATGCACCAAAAATTAAGTACTTAATCAGAGGAAGTTATGGGCACAGGGAGGGTAAGAGGGGGAAGGTCATTGCACTAGGCTTCTTATGAAAAGTTAGCCTCATTTTTACATTTATTCTGTATGATAAATGCTTCTTATAGAAGTGGCTACTGTGTTGTTTTTTTCTTTTTCTTTATTTCCTTTTAATTTCAAGAAATACTAGGTATCTGTTTTGTTTTGATTTTTTGTTTTGTTTTGTTTTGTTTTTTAAGATTCAAATAATATAGAATACAGACTAACATCTAAGTAACCACTCTTCATCTTTGGACCACACAATGCTGACCCATTTGACTGACGCACCGTGCTATACAGGTAGCTATAGCTTGGTATCACATATTTTTTTAAAACCCTTCTTTAAAAAATATTTTTTATTGATTTTTTACAGAGAGGAAGGGAGAGGGATAGAGAGCCAGAAATATTGATGAGAGAGAAACATCCATCAGCTGCCTCCTACACTTCCCCCACTGGAGATGTGCCTGCAACCAAGGTAAATGCCCTTGACCGGAATCAAACCTGGGACCCTTCAGTCTGTAGGCCGACGCTCTATCCACTGAGCCAAACTGGTTAGGGCTAAAAACAAAACAAACAAAAAAACAACGCTTCTTTTAATGAATGCATATAGAAACAGTAATAGACACACTAATATTGTACATTAACAAGTTCCTACATTCAATCTCATCAGGTGATTTGAGATTTTTATCCTGTGAGGTGTGCATTCTACATCTCTGAATGCTGGCATAAAATCCATTGTATGAGTACACTTGAATTAACTGCCCCTCCGAAAACTCCTTGAGTTAGTTTAAAATCCTTGCTATTTTTACAACTCATGTTCTTATTTAATATTCATAGTTTGCTAACAGTTTCTGATACTTTTTAGAACTAGAATGGGTATGACTTTTGAATAGATAATCACATCCCTTCCCTGGACTACATGTTATAGAAGAAAAGCACATCCTTTATCTTAGACTTTAAGGAGGTGGCCTACCTCTGAGTCTTGCCTTTTTCATTAGTGGCTGTGCTACATGGCAGAATTAGTTGCTCCCAGGCTCTTTTGATATCTCCTTCATCTGCAAAATGGTTTAATTGTTTTGTAAGCATGGAGAAGGAGAAGGAGAAGGAGGAGAAGGAGAAGAAAAGAAGAAGGGGAAGAAGAGAGCATATGCTCTCTAAAATAGCAAGAGTAAAATAAAATACTTCAAGCGTTGAAATCTATACTAATAAGGGAGAAAGGTGCAAATTGACCGTACCCTCATGACTCCCACCAGCCAATCAGGAGTGAGTATGCAAATTAACCCAACAAAGATGTCGGGTTAATTTGCATACATAGGTGCTGAGTGGCAGGGGGCAGGAGCGGTTGGGGGTGGGACACTTGCATCGTCGCCATGGTGATGTTGCAGGCGTTCTGTACCGTCCCAGCCACTCTGGGCCTCTGGGCAGCATGGGAAGGCGGAAAGGCGGCTCTGGGCCCGAGCAAAGGTGGTGCCAGCAGCCAAGGGAAGGAAGCCCCATTCTTCCACAAA
Source organism: Corynorhinus townsendii (assembly GCA_026230045.1). NCBI lineage: Eukaryota > Metazoa > Chordata > Mammalia > Chiroptera > Vespertilionidae > Corynorhinus > Corynorhinus townsendii. Next base: position 10,799,197 of record JAPDVU010000011.1, on the reverse strand, counting down.
TCTTCGTGCGTTGGGCCTCTAGTATTATATAAAAGCAACCAAACTCTGCTCTTTTGAGTCTTTTCAATGATGATTGTGGCAACTACCAAGCCAACACTGTTGTAGGAATTCAGTCTAAGAGAGTGGATGCTCGTCATCGTGTATGGTGGTCCACAGTTTGACACACTTATATACAGTCCCAGACTCAGGGCATCTCAGAGGAATTCCAGGGCCCATCAATGGCATTACATTGTTTGTAACTGGTATGTCCTGTCGGCTATAGTATCCCAAAGAGGACATTCCTTCAGAAACATTCTCAAATGCATTCACTTCTCTGTATTCAAATTGGTAGGAAAATTTCCAGGGGAGATTTAGTAGAAGTATTTCTAAGACTCAGAAAGAACATATCTTTAAATTTTGTAGAACTTGATTACATAAATCTCCATCAGAAAAATAAGTGCCGTGGTATGACTTTTTAGAAAAAGAGGACAAAAGACTTGATATAATTTGTTTATGCCCCAAACAAAATTAAAAATCGTAAGTAAAAAAAGCTCATGCTTATGGAAAATGCCTTCATTAGATTGGCTGAGTTTGTGTTTTGATCAGGAAGTTATTTTTTTCTATTATTTTTATTTTCATGGCAGGGTAGTTTTATTGGACAGAGAAATACAGCTTGAAGCATAAGTATATTGGAATCCTAAATTATGTCTCCTTAAAAATGATAAAATCTTATTGACATGAATACTTTATATCCAGGCCTTCTAAGAAAAATCTTACTGCACAATTGAATCTTTTAACTAATCCAAGTGTCACCTATATATAGTGTAAAGAAATTCTATTATTTTCTGCTTCCCATAACAGCTTGGAAATTGCACAACCTACTTTAGCATTCTTTAGTCTTTAACAAGTAAGACTGGGAATTAAGGAATAATCAGTAATGGTTATCTGCCTTTTCCTATTTAAGAACAATAATGGTGCTCAGTCATCCCCAACAAGGCTGTTAATTAATCATTGTAGCTATGCAGGTTGAAGTCCCAATGTTATCATCATTGAAGCATAGCAGTAATATAAACTCCTGCTTAAGTGCTTTTGTTCTGTGAAATAAATCTTTGCGTTACAACCATTCCTAATCATTTATTAAAAGTATAACACTTTGCCATTATCATACTTGATTGTGATGTTTTTAAGCCATTTATTTGTTTTATCTCCTTGCTAGCACAAATTTAATTTGCTAGAATTTTAAGCATGCAATGGATTTGGTAGGAGAGGAACAGGAAATCTCTCTAAAAGAATGAACTCGTAAACAATGGAAGACAAAAATTAAGAAATAAGATAAAAGCTTAATCTGAATGCCCAGACTGACTGGTTAGTCAATGGACATTTAGCACAAAATAAAGAGTGTTGGAATTATTGGATCCAGGGATAGAACACAACCCAAAGAAACAACGAATAATATTATTGAGTTAGTCATAGTATCTGAACCAAATAGAACTTTCTCTTGACTTGAAAGGAAGGTTTGTCTCTAAATTGGAAGTTGAGGTAATAGCCCAATTTGTTTTTAAATGTTCGGATCTGTGAATAATTCAAGTGAGATTACTACTTTATAGTTTTTCCTGGGACCTACATCCCCCAGGAAAGACAACTTTTTTTAAGAGACTTTTTCTAACCATATACAAATGGTCTCTACTTTATTCATAGCACAAAAATTTCAAAAAAAAACAAACAAAAAACAAAACACAAAACTTAACAGGACTGATTATTTACCAGGAAACACCACACAGCACTGAGTACCTAGGAGACAGTTGTGCCACTCCCATCCCCCAATGCAGCAAGGGAACAGGGTGCAGTCTCTTGGTGCTCTTCTTCAAGCACACGCTGACCAAAGCCTTGAATGGTGTCTAACACATGTTATGAAGAAATTTAAAATCACTAATCATTACACACATAGACCAGAGCTTATACAACCAAACAAATGTTGACTTTTCAAAATATATATATTTTATTGATTTCAGAGAGGAAAGGGAAGGGAGAGAGAGACAGAAACATCAATGATGAGAGAGAATCATTGATTGGCTGCCTCCTGTACAACCCCTACTTGGGATCAAGCCCACAACCTGGGCATGTGTCCTGACTGGGAATCAAACTGTGAACTCATGGTTGATAGGTCTATACTCAAACACTGCTCAGGACGGGCCGAATGTTGACTTTTTGAAGCAGGTACCTAGGAAGCCTGCAGATTTACTCTAATATATGACCTCATCACAAAACTCCAGAACTCCCCCTTCATGTCTTTTCATACGTTTTCAACTAAGAGACTGGAAACCAGGAACAGTTTCCCAAGCAGAGATAGTTTGGGATGGATTCACTACCACATTCTGAAATTGGACCGCGATTTTAATCAAACTTGAGTTTGGTCACTAATTCTATCATTTACTGCCTGAAAAACTATAACATTACTATGGGTGACTAAATGAATGAACATTTGCCTAAGCTAATATATGGCAATTTTACTCCTTAATAGGAAATCTCTCCTTAGCAACCCTGACCCTACATTTTGATATAGTACTGAAAGGAAAATTGGCTAATATATGAAAATACTTTTGTCAACAAGAAACTTTCCTCCTCTTTTCTCTCATTGAAACATGCATTGGGTGCCTGCTGTGTGCCATGCATTGTACTAGGCAAACTTAATACAAAAATAGACATTTTATGTCCTCCCAAACCATAGAGTCTAATGGAAAAGAAAAACAAGTAACCAGATAATGAGAATACTTTCTGATTAGAGCTATAACAAAGGAAAGCAAAGGACATGTGAGACTAATAGGAAGAAGGAAAGAGAAGAGAGTTTAAGGAAGGCTTCTTAGAGAAGAATTGTGGATCTGGAAAAATGCGTAGAAGTTATCATATCACCTCTAATGGAATGAATACTTATGTCGCCACGTAACTCAAATGTTGCAACCCTACCTCCCAGGGTGTTAGATTTGGGTGGCGATTAGGTCATGAGTGTGGAGTCTTCATGGCTGAGATTAGTGACTTTATAAGAGACCTCAGAACGCTCTCTTGCCCTCTCTCTGAGGACACAAGAAGTCAACAGTCTACAAGCTGGAAATGGCCCTCAGCAGTACCAGATCAGGCTGGCACCCTGATCTTGGACCTCCAGCCCCCAGAACTGTGAGAAATATGTTTCTGTTGCTCATAAGCCACCCAGCCAACTGTATTTTGTATGACAGCCCAAACTGACTAAGACTTTGCCTCATTGTCAGGTGAAGGCATTGCAGTCTAAATAGAATAATTCATTAATACAGAATAGAATGATTTTTCACAGATTTTAACTGTGAGTGATTTTAGCACATCTCTATATATGGAGTCAGTGCTTTGTGATTAGTCTATCTGAAGAAAGTCTATCCATTCTGCTGTATCTAGGGAAGATCCAATTTATGCCTATTGTCCTGAAGTAATGGTGACAATTTGCTCCTTTCACTCTGGAGAGGGTTAGAAAACAATTGATATAGTTTGGTCCCTTCGTGTATGAGGTAATGTGTGGTCTCTGAGACACGCATGGCCAAGATTCATTCAGGAAAGTGCAGCATTAGGAATGATGACTCCAAGGGCAGTAGTTGTGAGATTGAAAACTATCTCACATTTACTGGCTGTGAACAAGTTATTGAACCTCTGAGCCTCAGTCACCTCATATGTGTAATGGATTTGGTGGGGGGCTGTGGTATTTACCTTACAGGTGTGTTGTAAAGATGGAAAATGTTAGTGTCTGTGGAATCTTGAGTACAGTGCCTGGCATATATTCCAACCCAATATATGTTAGCTACTATTATAGTGTCAACTATTTTTTCACCAACTTATTCTTGTAACCATATTCATGGAGAGCATCAGAACAAAGGATTTAAAGGCATCCTCTGGGACCAAACCATGGAAGTTGGAATTGTGGTTCTGCCAGGTCTACATATAAAAGCTATAGAACCTTGGGCAAATAACTAAACCTCTTTGTGTCTAGTTTCCTCACCACTGAAATAGAGATATTAAAAATACGATCTACCTCATATGGTTATGGATGGTATTGAATGTTATAGAGAGAATATTGAGAACAGTTCTCATAATAGAGAAAGTGCAGTCACAGATGTCATCATCTCCATCATCAATATTACCATCATGATCACCATCACCAGCATCACCACAAGCATCATCATCATCATCATCACCAGCATCATTACTAGCACCATCATCATCATTGCCTATATCACCATCATCATCATCATTTATTTTCAGGCCTATTTTGTGCTAATTTTTGAGGCCATTACAAAATTCCTTTGGCTCTAAAGATCCTACAAGTATGTACTGGATATTGATAATGATATTTTTTGCAAAGTTCCATACTTGGTATGAATAACCAATAAATGTTATCTAACTTCTAAACTATAATTTTGACTTTCATTACATTGGACCTTCACTAAATGTTTCTGGGACTTGTTTTCCTGAAAAATACTTTTAAAAAAATATCCACCTCTTTCATATCCCACTTCAATACTCTTAGGAATTATTAACAAATAAGATGACTGTTGAATAATAAAGCACCAAGAAGTGCCCACTCGATTCATTAATGGCGTTTGACTCCTAGAAAATGCTCAGAAGTACTGAGAGAAGCAGGAGCTGTCTGGTTTTGAGTGTTTCAGTTTTCAATTCATTAATCAAAGCCCCACATAATGATTCAAGTACTCCACATTATACATACCGTAGCAAAAACAGCCTACTGCCATGAAAGTTTAACAAAATAATCATGAATGAAAACAAAAGTACACTGAATTAACATAAATAAAATTCCAAAGGCACACACTCTCTTAAACCTCAGCAAGAGTAGATGGACACTATCTTGCAGCCTAATTGCAAAGTGATTTCACTGTATCCCTTTTGAGTACAGAAAAAAATTGTGGAAGTTCATAGTTATTGTTGTTTCCCAATACAGCCCTCTAGAACCTAGTTCTAAATAATTCTAGTTATCTCCTCTGGTGAAGTCCTTCAGAAAATCAATGGCTTAACACACCAATTTCCTTATTATTTCTTCCTTTCTGTTGTGTTTTCAATTTGACATTTCAAACCTTTGCATATGTCCCCACCCCTTTTTATAAGGCTCTTCTCTCAGATCCCGTTCTTACCCATCTTTATTCATTTCACCTGGTGACAATGCCAACTTGGATGCAAAACTTCCTCTGGCATCTGTTGCCTTCATGCCCCCAACTCCTAGTCAGGATAATCCCAAGGTCCTTGGTGGCCAGTTGAATTTATCTTTTATTCATCCTTAGCTGCATGAAGGCTGGGTTTCCCTTTTCAGTCATAAATTCTTCAGGAGCAGAGCTCTCTTCATGGCTTACACTTTGTGTCATTCTTGACTGGATTTCACCCCATTTTCCAGCAAGGAATTACAGGTTCTGGGTGTGCAAGAAATATCGCTCAATACATAAACAAATGACTGTGAAATAAGAGTAATGTTCGATGGTAGACTCCAGACCTTGTTACATACAGAAGGTATGCTGATGTAGCCCTGTGTTCTTAGGCAATATTATCATGGCTTAATTACAAGCATGCTTTGGCAAACACAACAGTATTTGTCCTGAAAATTAGAGTTGTCTTCAGTTCTGTCTGTGTCTTTCTGTCTCTCTTCTTACACGCACCATATACCTAGGTGGGAGGGGAAGGGAGAGAGAGAAAGAGAGAGAGAAACCTGCCAATAACACCCATGTGATATTGCCTTTGAAAGAAAGACAACCCCATTAAATTGCTTTTGAAAGAAAGGCACAAAGTGAGTTAGGTATGCTGAACAAGAGAATATCAAAGGCAGACTTTCCCCTGCTGCCATTCACTACATGAAAGTGTTTGGGAGTTATCCCTTTGCTCGTTTTAGTGGTATGTATAATGAGATCAGAAGACAGAAACTCTGGCAACTCTTGGATCCAGTTGTAGCTACTAGATTCAGAGAGGCACTCTGCAGAGGAATGGTGATTCTATTTGAAAAGCCTGAACATTCAGATGCCTGGAGTGGCCAATAATCACTCCTGTCTTGTCTGTGTATCATTTAGTGTCTAGTGGTATGCAGTGGACATTTTTTTCTCACTTTTTTTTTTCTTTTCAGTCTTGTGATCATGAAAAAGCTTCTATATGCTCATTTGGTTCACGTAAAACATAGTCTCAAGAGCAGAAAAAGAGAAACTTATGCCTGCTAAGAAGCATTGTAGGAAACCAAATAATCTCTCTCTCTCTCTCTCTCTCTCTCTCTCTCTCTCTCTCTCTCTCTCTCTCTCACACACACACACACACACACACACACACACACACAAACACACACGTCTATCTAATTCTATGTAAACAGTATCCAGCAGCAAAGGAATCTGCCAACTCGTTGTGTACCTTCTGTTGGATCTCCTGAATGACTTGATTTGGTTCTTTTCTGCTTGCATCTGCCTACTGTCTTTGCCTTTATTTTGGCATTCCAAATAAATCATTATCGATTTAGAACCAAGATTGACTTGATGTATTAAGAAATTTGCTCAAAGTCATAGAAATAATAGGAGAGTGAAGCACACATTATCCCTGCAGCCTGATTTCAGAGCCTGCGCTCTTCCCCAACACACCCAATCCTAGCTTCCTCTTTTGCCCTCACCACTCACTGAGCTGTGTTAGGATAACAACCCAGGGCTCTTGACTCCAGGAACTATTTTCTTTCTTGTCTATTATGTTTCCTCAAGTGAAGCATCATCAAAGTTATTATCACGTTTTATGCCACTGAACTTCTCACTTCAAGTGAAAGAATAAATTCTAACATCTCTGGCAGCAACAGTTAACCAATTTATTTCAATCCTTCTCTTAATTCATTGCTCTCCCAAGTTACCTGCTTTAAGAAATATACACTGTTTGACGGTTTGCTGAATTTGAAAAACATTAACCTATTTTATGGAGATAGCTATATATAAATTTTAAAAGGCAAAGGAAGATATATAATGATCAAATGCTAGTAAAGGTTTTAAATGCTATGTGTCTCCCTTGAGACCAGAGAAATCTGTCCAAAATCCATACAAAAGTAGAAGCTGAACAACTCCTGTTGGAGTAGAGGTAATTTTTAGTTGAAGGTTTATTGCATCTTTAGATTTGTTACCTCCGTGTTGGCAGGGTTTTTGCATTAAAAGACAATTAATCTTGGCAAGCATATATGCAGGATTTAAATGAGGTGATTGGGAAGTAATTGAAAATTAGATGTATGGAATGATGGAAAGGCCAATAATTTTTACGAAATACTTACTGTATATGTCAGAAACCAGGCTTTATTTTGTTTTGCTTTTTTGCCTTTGCACATAGCAAATAACAATTCATTAATTCTTTACACAAATATTCCATAAATAGTTATTGCTAGTTATCATTATGAGGAAACTGAAAGTCACTCTCCAAAGACACAAAAATACTAAATGATATTTTCAGTATTTGAGCTCAGATTTCAATAATTCCACATGGCACAATCAATTCTCTATGAATTGTTTCCCCTTTATTAAGCTTCTTACTAAAAACTGATGTATCTATTTATCTGTGTTTTTTGTTGTTGTTGTTATTAATCCTCACCTGAGGGTATTTTTTCATTGATTTTTAGAGAGAGTGGAAGGAAGAGGGAGAGAGAGAGAAACATTGATGTGAGAGAGACACCTCAATTGGTTGCCTCCCACATGCAGCCCGACCAGGGCTGGGAATGGAACTTACAACCATCGTACATGCCCTTGACTGGAATTGAACCTGAGATCCTTCAGTCCTCGAGCCAACACTCTAACCACTGAACCACCAGGCTTGGGCCTATTTATCTACTTTAAAAACTGATTACCTCTGAAAATACAGGCCTGGTATCTCAGGATATGGAATTGCTTTAGAAGTCTGACAAAATATTTTAACATTAGTGCTTATATCCTTTATAATTTTCTTGTGTTTTATTTTTACTGTCCATGTGATACTAACATAGGAGTATTAATTTGTTGCTTTCCCTGTATTAAAGAAAGCCTATTTTTGTCTGAATTTGAATCTAAGTTTCATTACTCAATATCTGTGTAACTCTATGTAAGATACTGAGTCTGAGCTTAGTGTTCTCATTTAAAAAATGTGAATAATAATTATATAAATTCATAGAAATGTTTACTATCAAATGCTTAAGAACATCAGGCAAATAATAAGGTGTTCAATAAAAGTTAGCTAGAATTATTTGAAAATAGTATTTTATATATATTATATATTTATATATACACATATATATATATATTTCATAATCACACCCCTATAATGTAGAGAAATAATTCCATATTGCTAGTGCATACATTTAAATTATGCATTAAGAGTTAAAAGAAACCTAGTCTGTTGAATTCCAGATGCATTTACATTATACATTTGAAAATAGTATCAGATACATTTATTCTTTATTTGTGTTAGGATTACCAATGCATGTGAGTCACTCAGTGACATTATTGGATGGCAGGTCCTAAGGAGTATAACTGAGTATTAAAGGATATCTTCTCTTTACTCAAGAGGCATATGGGAGGCAGGAAGGTACACAGGTTATAAAACACAGAATTTTAATGAGCAACATTGGGGAATCCCAATGGGATCACAAATCAACCACTGTTCAAGAGAGAAAGAATAGGTTTTAAAAATTATGACCACCAATTCAATATTTTCTACAACTGCCTGAGTTAATTTAGGAATTAAGTTATACATTTATTCACAAAGGCAACGGTTTCTGGGTCCCCCTTCAATAGAAGCAAACATTAAAAAAAGTATAACAGTTTAATATCATATAATTTATCTTACCATATGTCAGATGCTGAGATACTCTTTTATCACCTACAACAGGTAGATATTAGATCTGGATAGTACAGATAATGAAACAAATTAGGGAGCTTAAACCAAGAATTACTTCATATATCCACTTACTCACTAACTGTGTAATTTATTCTAGCTTCATGCCCAGGACTTAAGCCACACTGATAGGTAAGTTTTAGTTCTCTAGAAGTTGGCAGTCCATGGTAACATAATTGAAATAATAGATAACATATAGCAGTCTACATGCCCTGCACATGCATCACCTCATGCTCATTTTCTCAGGTGTTGTTACTATCCTCTTTTATAAAAGAAGCAACTAGGTAAACTTTTAATCAAGGGGCCATGCTTTCAAAGTCTTCAATTCTGCATTGACGTTCTGTGACATGGCCAAGAGAATGGGTCTTAAACGCATACAGTCTTGAGTCTAATTACTTTTTAACATTCTGTTCTCTTTACATCAGTTTCCCAAACTCAGCACTATTGAAATCTAGACCAGATAATTGTTTGTTATGGAAGGGTTGGGGGATGGTTCTGTGTATGGCAGGATGTTTAGCAGTCTCCATGACCTCAACACAAGAAATGCCATTAGCAACCCCATCTACCCCCCAGTCTTGTTTTAAGATTTGATTTGAGAGAGAGAGCAAGACAAAGAGCAGGAGAGGGGAATGGAGAGAGAGAGAGAGAGAGAGAGAGAGAGAGAGAGAGAGAGGAGAGAAGAGAGAAGAGAGAGAGAGGAGAGAAGAGAGAAGAGAGATTTGTTGTTCTAGTCATTTATGCATTCATTGGTTGATTCTTGTATGTGCCCTAACTGGAGATCAAACCCACAACCTTGGCATATCAGGACGCTCCAGCCAATTGAGCTACCTGGCCAGGGCTCCACCTTCAGTCTTAACAACCAAAAGTGTCTCTAAATGTTGCCAAAGTTTCCCTGAGGAACCATATCAGTTCCAGTTGAGAAACCCTGGTTGTCATTACTGAGACAGTATAATTTCCATCCATAATCAGGAAGATTTTGACAAAAGCAGATACATTCCCATTAAATCTATTTAGCAGGTCTGTACAAAATTATTATTTATTATTCCTAATATATTTAAAATATAGGCAAGGCCAGAGACGTTCTCATTTTCATTTCTTTCTGGAATCCCCAAGACACTCTATAAACAGAGCACACAAAGAACTCTCAATGAGGGATTAAGAAGGCATGAGGAAACATGTTCAAATTGTGACTCTTCTGCTATGACTAAAACGTTGTCCACCGTCACTAGTAAGCTCAGGCAGCCATAACAAAATACCACAGATTAGGGGGCCTAAAAACAGGTATTTCTTTTATCTCAGTTCTGGATGCTGGAAATTTAAGATGAAGGTGTGGGCTGGTTTAGTTTCTCCTGAAGCCTGTCTCCTTGGCTTGCAGATGGCCTCCTTGTCACCTCTGTGCACCCACATTCCCAGGGTCTCTTCTGTGTCTACAAATGTCCTCTTCTTATAAGGATCCCAGTAAGATTGGCTGAGGAACCCATAATCCTCACTCATATTACCTCATTTAACCTTTATAACCTATTTAATGATACTGTCTCCAAATACAGTCGTATTCTTAGGCACGAGGGTTAGGGTTTCAACATATGAATTAAGAGGAGACACAGTTGAGTCCATAGCAATTTTGTTTGCTCAAAAATTCAGTCTTCCAATTATAAAATGAGTATACTTTATTGGGTCAGTTTGTTGTTGTTTTTTTTTTTTTTTTTGTAAACTTTAGTCATTGTCATACTGTCATTATGATTTGAGCTATTTCCCCAGAATATCTTCACTGCTTTGTTTAAATTTTTAAATCAAATTGCTGTTTAAATTGTAAACATACTTTAAAGGAAATTTAAAATCATTACAATGAGTGGAAAGCAACTATAGTTCCTTACCTTAGATATAAGATGACTAAATTTTTTTAAATGAAAAAATATATATCTTTATCATGCTCCAACATAAGGCTTCAAGTCTGAGGTCCATTCTATCTTGATTATAATAGCAAGTGTTAGAAATGTATTGGAGACACATTAGCAACATACTGATTCATTCTCCTTGATGTATCCAGAGGGAATGAAAGAAAGCTGAGATGAGAATTAGTTTCTCACTGCAAGATTCAAGGTTAATTATTGCCTTGCCAGCATGCCATCTAAAACCATCTTGAGTTTCACTAAAAATCCTTCTGATTTATACCCTAATTTCACATCCCCCACTCTGGCAAACCCTGTACCAGTTGATTTTTAATTCTCTCAAAGATCCTACCAATCTTTTAGGACGTATAAGTGTCGACTATTAAAGCAAGTAGAAAGTCAAGTTAATCGTGAAAGTTATGGGGTTAACTGTAAGTCAAATGGATTGAGTGGTGTCATTGAATGATGCCTTTATCATTGACACGAGAGTGCTGTACAGTTCAGTTCAGCCCTAATGCGACTGTCTTCAAAAGTTCAAAGACAAGAGACTACTTTTGCCTTTTTGGTACACATATCCAAGAGTTTTGCAATAATTCATGAGATGATGGACAGAGATTGTTCTATGATTGATAAACTCAAGGGACATAATGTACCATATTTGAAGTAGGTGTTACGGTGATTGGTTTAATAATGACATGAGATGTCAAAGATTAAAAATATCAGGGGGAAATGTCTATGTAATATGCAAATGACTGTTAAGTGCTAGCATTTTTAAATAGATAAGGACAGAAAGCACATGCACCAGAAAGACAGACTCGAGTATCATTCTAGCTCACACAGACATTTGGAATACTTTCAAGTTCATTGCTGGAGTGTTTATGAATCTCACAGAGCACCTTTCTTTCTCAGAGTTTGGGGACGTGTATACCACATCACAAAGTTGAAAATAATGTGAAAACGTAGTGAGCAGAAGGATAGAATATTTTTATTTAGCAAGAGCTATTCTTAATTTTTTAAAAAGAGCTTTATTTAGTGATTAATCCTATTTTACTACCCACTCTCTTTGGATCAAGGTTGGGAGGGGTTAATTGTAATGTATAGTATTTTTTAGATATTTTGACAATAAATGCATAAAAGTAATTCTTTTTTTTACATTTTGGGAAAGCCCAAGAATGTCTCCTCCCACACCACTGAGGATAACCAGCTCTCCCACTGCTGTTTCTGCAAGAGTCACTAAAAACTGCATTGGTTTACTAAACCATGAACTCAAAAAGAATGGGAAAGGTGTACAGAAGCTTATTTATTGGATTGCTTCAGAATAGGTACCAAAAAGAGGCTACTTCAACTAAGGAAAACTAGGTTATAAGTAAACTCACTCCTCTGGTTTTCTATGTAGTTTTAGACTATTTATTTATACCTGTTGTCTTTCATTTTCTTCCCTATAAAATAAGACAGGAATTGGTTATTTCTAAACTACATTGAGTGATGAAATTTTATATTTCATTCAAGGGCAGTGTGTGTGTGTGGGAGGGGAATCTTAAGATAGTCATATTGGAATCAGGATAAAATAAATGATGGGTAATATGCACTTGAACTTACAGTATTCTAACACTGTAAATTGCTTGGAGGACAGAAACAAATGTGAAGTGGAAAGATAGAGGAAAAGGCCAAATGTCAATATTTGTAGGTGGCATGATAGTCATTTTGGAAGATGCAGTTGAAACAACTGGAAACCAATTATAGCAAAAAGTGAAATCCATGGCATTTGGGAGATGCGATATGCATAAAGATAATGCAGTACTTCCCTCCACATCTGCAAGAACCCATTACACATTATAAGGAAGACTTCCTTTGCAAAGTAAAATGCAGATTAAAAATAACAAGAAATGTGTGGGACACATATAGAGAACACACAAAATTTGTTTAGGGACCACAAGATATTTTAATGAATTGAGAGGCATACTATATTTTGTGCTAGATTTAGTGGTCATTAATACCAATAAAAATTTTGATTCTTCAGGAATTGATACATGGATTTAATATCATTCCAATTAAAATCACAGTGGGGTGAAAGGGATTAAGAAGCAATTTTATAAATACTCTACATTTCATGTGGAATAAGAACAAAATAGAATGCTCAATATTTTTTAAAAAATACTGTGATATTGGTGAAATGAAGTTCGCCATGCTGGTTATTAAAATACACCATATTTAATAGTTTACATTGTTCACCAAGTAGGTGGCTGACCAAAGATTGGAATCTTGATCATCTGACATCAGATTTTGTGCCACTAGCCACTATGGAATGGAGCTAGAAATAAATACATAAATGGGAAGATAAAAGGACAGGAATTAAATCAGAGAGATTATGAATATTATGAAAAATTTGATCATCAGGTCTAGCCAGTGGGGCTCTGTGGTTAAGCATCTACCTGTGAACCAGGAGGTCACAGTTCTTTCTATTCTGTCAGGGCACAAGCCCAGGTTGCGGGCTCGATCCCCAATAGGGGGCATGCAGGAGGCAGCCGATCAATGATTCTCTCTCATCATTGATGTTTCTCTCTCTCTCTCCCTCTCCCTTCCTCTCTGAAATCAATACAAATATTTGTTAACAGAATGGTGACTTTTGTTTAGGAAAAAAGAAGGCTAGAACAACAACAACAATACAAAAAAGGAAGAAAGAAGGAGAAACCACTTCAGTTTTAGTGGAGTACAGGGATGTGTCCTGGACTGCTCTGCATAGGAGGAGGATTTAGAGCTGCTCAGCGGCACTCTGTTCTGTTATTCAGGGACCACATGTTTATTGCATGACTATTGTGACTAAAGAACTGTTTGGATCCATCAGTGAAAAATAAAGACAGAAAGCACTGTCCTTTTGTAGCTTAAATTATATTCGGGTTTTGAGTGAAGACAGAAAAACAATATCCATAATAAATAAACGTCTGCACGGTGTGCTCTCCCAGGAGTGATTGATGCTATGGGTGAAAAGGCGGAGAGGGGTCGAAGGACAGGAGAGAGCTCAGCAGGTGAGGGATGGGGGAGGAAGGGGAGGAGAAATAAATGTGGAGAAATAAATTGGAGGAGAAATAAAACAACAAAGTAGACAAATTATGTGAGGGCCTCAAGACACAAAGCCGATAAGAATTTAGTCAAGTGAGGAAATAGGAGAGCTTCATAACCAGAAGAACACAAGACTGCCAGGATCGACATTTTTAGGAAAGTATGACCTCCATTAATGTCTCCAAGGATGGGAGGGTGGTGACTGAGGGACAAAGAGGAAAAGTGACTTCTGTGTCTAACACATCTGTTTATTGGCTGAGCCAGAACTAGAACTCAGGTCACCTGCATCCAAGACTGACTTGCTTTCTAATCCTCCTTTGAGCTTTGAACACACTTGCCCTGGTTACTGTATACATATGACCCTGACCTGGTCTCTCTCTTCAAGGTACACAGAATCATGTAATATTATATCAAATCCACTGACAACATTATTCTGAGCAGGCAGGGGGAAAATAACATACTAAACACAGGAACTGAAAGCCAAAAAAGGATGAATGGGTATCTTGACCAAAATATGTTTACCATTTTGCAACCGGAGTGCAATCTTTAGTGAGTAATTTATATTAAATCTAATAAAAAGTATGTCATTGAGTTTATGGCCACATGCACCACAAATCAGGAGTGAGTGCTGCAGTGCGTGTGAGTGAATTATGCCCGCTGTCCCAGGAATGCAGGCGAAGGCAATAAGACACTTTGAAACGCATGCAAGTTTCAAACTCTGACTCTTAAAAAGTTCTCGCGAAGTGCCTGCGTTTTCCCAGCGGCTGCGTACGTTTTCCTGACAGAGCCCGTGGTTGGGCAATGGGTCCCGAGGTGTTGGCATGAAATCCCCACTCACATAGTAAATCCTTCAACGCGTGAGGCTGAGCTGACAGCGCCTCAGAGATGCTTTTCCATAAACAAATGCCATCCTCCACCTGCTTTTCTCTTTGTTTCCTATAAGAATGGTAATGGTAAGCTGAGACACTTAAACAGGACAAAGGAGGGAAAGGTCTTCAAAGAAAGAGAACCCTCAGACAACGGGGAAGTTCTTTATGATGTTCTGCTGCCTGGAAGAGATTAAACACCTCTTCTTTCCCACTAACTGATGAAAACTTTGTCTCAATGGGCTTTCATCCCACAATAATTATGGCAGGAGAATGCTCTTGCTTAATCTTGCTTAATAGTTCTACCTAGTATTTAAGTACGAAAGCTCCGGATGTAGGCAGACCTGAGTTTAAATCTTAGGCCAAGCCATGTGAAAGTGGACACTGTAATTAAAATTGCCGGGGCAAAGTTTAATCTTCTGTAAAATAGGACTAATGTTTGCATCTAATGCATAGGGCATTTGCTCCTTTTGATTGATATTTTTCATGCAACTGATTTACCACAGATCTGGCATATAAAACTCTCTAAAAAACACTAGTATGGATAATGTTGCAGCACCAGTGGGTGACCATTTCAAACAATCAGAGGTAGCACTAGTTTCACAGCGAACACTAGATGAGTTGATATGTCTGATATCATCAAGGTCAGTGTTACTGCAGATGAAGAATTTAGCCTGGTAGTAAATGGGAGAACACTAGGAATAATACCTATTACTATTATTATTATTATTATTATTATTATTATTATTATTCTTTGTTACTAGGCATTGGTGAGAGTCTACTACATGCTAGATATATAGATATTTTGACAGGCAGAACCTTACAGTAAACCATCAAATATCTTTTTTAAAAAATATATTTTATTGATTTTTTACAGAGAGGAAAGGAGAGAGATAGAGAGTTAGAAACATCGATGAGAGAGAAACATCGATCAACTGCCTACTGCACACCCCCTACTGGGGATGTGCCTGCAACCAAGGTACATGCCCTTGACCAGAATCGAACCTGGGACCCTTGAGTCCACAGGCCGATGCTCTATCCACTGAGCCAAACCAGTCAGGGCGACAAATATCTTTTTTAATCTATTACATAAAGAAAAGTGAGATATAGATATATACGATGCATTTTACAAAGTTACAACTAGTTGATGAAAAAAGTATAACTTAAACTCTAGTCTTTTGAATAAACATGAAAATATTCTTTGAGCTAATTGGGATTATATCATAACATTCATGAATTTAGCAGTATGTATGTACTATCTAGAATATAATTATGAGAGGCTGTGATAAGTATTTTTGAGGAGCTTATAAGATTGTGATAACTGGAAAGGTTAATTAACAAAACCTGCAAAAAAACACTGTTAATGAAAAAAGGGATATGCCGTGTTGATGAATAGGATTACTTAATATATTTCAAAGTTGCCAATCCTCCTTCAAATAAATTTATAAGTATTTGGAAGTCTAATGAAATTTGAAATGCCTTTTTGGAAAATTTTAGGTAGGGAAAAGAGGCTCGTGAAACCTCAAGACAATTATGAAAATTTTAAGCAAATATAGCTTTGCTCTATTACATTTAAAATATTCTCCAAAGGTATTATTAAAAGTGTATGCTTTTGCTGAAATAGACAAAAATAAAATGGAACCCAGAACCTTGTATGTGTGAGAACTTAGATTATTATTGAGATAGAGGATCCACACTCACTCAGATATGTTATGGAGACATTGAGAGAGCTCTCACTATATGAGAAATAATAATAATAAGTATTTTCCAACTTGCAAAAATCAACCTTCAAGGGTTTGCATATTTAAATATGAAATTCAGGATTATTAAGATAGTAGAGGAAATAATAATAGCATTATTTAGAAAGGATTTCTTGTATCTGTCCCTGGAAAATACAAACTATATAAGAAAAAAAAGGTGAGTTAATCTCCATTAAATTTAAGAATTTATATTCAAAACAATGAAAATGTAGACAAATAGAACATACATATGTCAAGTCAGAATAAGTTATTTGCAAAATTTAAAATGGGAAGTGAATAATAACTTGAATTTTACAAGGTTTTGCTGTAAAACAAGAATATGATGGGAAATCAAGAGAAATAGGTACATTGTATGAATAGAAAAGTAGCATAAGGGAATACAAAAGTATGACAAGTACATAACAAAAGTGCAAGCAACAAAAGAAATTACAGAACAAAGGCCAATCACTTTGCATTGTCATTTTAGTAGAGTACAAAGTTTGATAATGCTTGGGAAAGTGAGAGCATAGGTGCCATTTCAAAGAGCAATGGCCTTTAGGATGTGTGTATATTTGCTAGAGGCAAACATTTGGTTGAATCATCCCAGCCAGACACTGTCAGGAATGGTCACATGATGCAAAAGTGAATATATCTTAAGAGAGTTGTTACTACGAATGACAGGAAGTAGGATTTCAACTTAGATATCCCTCTGTGCAATGAGGTATTTCTCTGATAGTACCTATAAACACTGATGTGTTGGTGGTGCCTTCTCCTTCATAAATCACATTCTTACTAGGAGTTGGAGACAAACATGATTTCTGTCATTTGTAGAATCCATAAATTGTGGCATATGCATTTGTTTAAATACTCAATAGTGTTTTGATACTTCATGTTTTATTTACACATATTGACTTTATAATCAGAATTGATCCACATTATTGGTATATAGCCACATATAGAGATTGAAAATCCATCTGTACATATACACTGAGTGGCCAGATTATTATGACCGCCTGACGTTTGTAGGCAAATTAGCCATACACTGCATCGTATGGGATATGGAAGCCAAAGGCCTATTCGAACACCTTTGCTGTCTGTAGTTACCAAGATAAAATGTCTCCAATTTGCACAGGACCATAAGGATTGGACAGTCGAGCATTGGAAAAAAGTCATGTGGTCTGATGAATCACGTTTCCAGTTGCATCATGCAGATGGCAGAGTGTGAATTTTGCAGAAACAGCGTGAAAGCATGCACCCCACGTGCATGAGTACAACCCTTCAAGCTGGTGGGGGCAGTGTTATGGTTTGGGGCATGTTTTCCTGGCATGATTTGGGCCCTTTAATTCTTGTAGAACAATGTCTGAATAGCACTACATACCTAAGTATCGTTGCTGATCAAGGTCATCCTATCATATTGATGGCGTATCCCAATGGAGATGGCTTCTTCCAACAAGACAATGCACCATGCCACGGTGCTAATATTGTGCAGGAGTGGTTTCAAGAACATGAGGGAGACTGTACCTTGCTTAGGTGGCCCCCACAATCACCAGATCCCCATGAGCATTTGTGGGATGAAGTTAAAAAAGCCATCAGGCAACTGGTTCCACAACCATCAAATCTCACGAAACTGGACAGTGCTATTCATCAGGCATGGTGTCAGATTCCTCGCATCACCTTTCAACATCTCGTGGAGTCAATGCCAATAAGAATCACCGCAGTATTGAAGGCAAAAGGTGGCCCAACGAAGTACAGATGGGGTGGCCATAATAATCTGGACACTCAATGTATATGTGTGAGTATGTTTATATAGATTACACATGCATATGTTTACATACATATATCACACCTACACCCCCATATATAATAAATAGAAACACTATTTTGAAAGTTTCGCACATCTTATCTAATGAAGAGTGAATATGCTAATTGACTTCCCTGTCCTCAAATCTGGCAGTGCCCACAACCAATAAGGAGGAAATATGCTAATTGACTGCCATGCCCTCAAAGATGGCTGTGCCCACAGCCAATAAGGACGGAATATGATAATTGACTGTCACATCCTCAAAGATTGTGGTGCCCACAGCCACAAGATGGTGGTGCCCAGTCCCCTCAGCCCCATTGGTGTGCCTGCCTCCAGAGTCCCCCAGTCCCCTCAGCCCCCCAGCCTCCCAGGGCCAGCCCAAGGTGCAGGAAAGCCTCGGATGGTGGCTACCCAGCCGCCCAGAGCCTCCTGAGGCTTAGGTAACCAGGGCAGGCTGAGGCTTGCTATGCAGGCAGTGGCAGCAGCAGAGGTGTGATGGGGGCATCGCCTTCCCCTGATCACCAGGTCGCCTTCTGCCCCTGAGGGCTCCCAGAATGTAAGAGGGGGCAGGCCGGACTGAGGGCACCTCCTCCAGTCCATGAATTTTCATGCACCGTGATTCTAGTATTTAAATAGATTACAGCCCAGCCGGCATTGCTCAGTGTTTGAGCATCAACCTATGAACTAGGAGGTTGCAGTTCCATTCCTGGTCAGGGCACATGCCAGGATTACAGGCTAGATCCTCAGTGGAGGGTGTGCAGGAGGCAGCTGATCAATGATTCTCTCTCATCATTGATGTTTGTATCACTCCCTTCCTCTCTGAAATCAATAAAAATATTTTAGACTGCAAAAACTATAAATGCATGTTATTATACATGCATATGTGATCCATATCAGTTGGCTGAGAAAGTCTAGCATCAATGACACCCCAATAGCAATAAGTGTACCTAGTGTTTAGATATTTGATTCTAAATACCATCCTCAAATAAACGGAACTATGACTCCCGAATGGGATCTCCGAACAACAAGAAAGGATATCCGTGGGAAAACTGGTAAAATCTAAATAGTGTATTGTTACTTAACTGTAGTCTTCCAATGTCATTTTCTTAATTTTGATAGTTGTCATATGGGTATTTGAGATTTTTCACAATAGGAGAGGCTTAATGAAGGGCAGATAGAAACTTTTTACAAAGGTTTTGTAAATTTAAAAATATTACCAAATCATAGTTTTAAAATTTACAGAAAGTAGTTTTCTATTAGAGGTATGAAAGAAAAGAATCATTGGATTTGAAGAGGAAAGAAGTATCTTGATAATGGTGTGATGATAATAGTTAGAATACAAGGAATATAGTTAGAATACAATGAATCCAGCCTTATGCAGATCAAACCCAATAAAATGAAATTAAATAAAATACTCAAGCCTAGAGAAGGGCTTACAAATTTAAATGCCTACTGGATCTACGCAAGTGTGGAAAACATGCATAATAGGTTGGGTGTGGACAAATAAACTCAAAGGTGTTGAGTATTTCTAACAGGGGCAATCAAAACAGCTAAAATTTATTGAGCACTTACTTTTTAAATTACTATACATGTAATTTAAATTACTGTAAAAATGTAGGGAATTTACTATTTGGGTGAGATGCTACAATTAAATCCATTTCACAGAGAAGAAGCTGAGATACAAAGCGTATGAATAACTTTCCTAAGATTACAATACACAGAACAAATTTGACCATAGGCCAATCAATCCTAGCCACAATCAAATTTATGTGCCCACATTTTAAATTTTCTTTCAAAAATTTAGACATTCACATTTTATGTTAAAAATCTTGATTAAGCCTTAGCTAGTTTGGCTCAGTGGATAGAATGTCAGCCGAAGGGTCCTGGGTTCAATTCCGGTCAAGGCCATATACCTTGATTGCAGGCTCTATCTGGCCAGGGCACTTGCAGGAGGCAACCAGTCGATGTGTCTCTCTCACATCAATGTTTCTCTCACTCTGACTCTCCCCTTCCCTTCCACTCTCTAAAAATCAATGTAAAAATGTCCTCAGGTGAGGATTAACAATAATAACAAAAATCTTGATTAAAAGACATTGGAAAATAACAATTTTAATTTCAAAATTAATAATAAGCCAACAAACAAGACAGTCAGTTCTGAGAAGAATCACAGACTACTAGCACACTAAACCACAAATTGGACTCAGGGTGTATCTTCATGAGTTTAACACTCCTGGAGCATTTCTTTTTTTTAATTTATTTATTGATTAAGGTGTTACATATGTGTCCTTATTCCCCCATTTACCCCCCCCCATCCCTCCTACTCATGCCCTAACCCCCTGTTGTCTGTGTCCATTGGTTAGGCTTATATACATGCATACAAGTCCTTTGGTTGATCTCTCCCCCTTACCCCCACCCTCCCCTACCTTCCCTCTGAGGTTTGACAGTCTGATCGATGCTTCTCTGTCTCTGGATCTGTTTTTGCTCATCAGTTTATGTTGTTCATTATATTCTACAAATGAGTGAGATCATGTGATATTTATCTTTCTCTGACTGGCTTATTTCGCTTAGCATAATGCTCTCCAGTTCCATCCATGCTGTTACAAATGGTAAGAATTCCTTCTTTTTTACCACAGCGTAGTATTCCATTGTGTAGATGTTACCACAGTTTTTTAATCCACTCATCTGCTGATGGACACTTAGGCTGTTTCAAAATCTTAGCTATGGTGAATTGTGCCCCTATGAACCTAGGGGTGCATATATCCTTTCTGATTGGTGTTTCTAGTTTCTTGGGATATATTTCCAGAAGTGGGATCACTGGGTCAAATGGGAGTTCTATTTTTAGTGTTTTGAGGAAACTCCATACTGTCCTCCACAGTGGCTGCACCAGTCAGTTGAAATAATTTTTTAAAAATAATTTCTGCCATTTTCTGCCTATGTGTTATCAACATTTTAAATAATTTCTCATTAGTACAATTTTGTTACTATGTACATAGAGTACTATGATCAAAAATCAGGAGACTATTCAAGGCATCCTAAGTAGAAAACATAATAGAGGGGTTACTCAAGGCTATCAATGGAAGATAGTTAATTTTTAAAAAATTACTGATTCTAGAGACTGATTGAGCTCTGATCTGAATTTTCTGGGTATATATTATTATCAGGCATTCATGATTCATCAGCCAAATGGGAATGGCTAATGTGCCTACTCTAGGAACTTGTGATTTTTTTTTATTAAGATAACTCATATCAAGCACTTAAAACAATACCCAGATCATCATGTGTGTCCTGATCATAGTTTAGCTAATACTTCTAATTTGGGGGTCAATATTTCTCATGCCAGACCTAACTGAATTCACTCAAAAAAATATGAAATATATCAGGTTCTGCTCTCCACATTTTAGTGATGAAAATAAATGATCTGAACTACACATCAATTTGCATTATGACAATTATTAGATCTATGGTCTTTGTCACAATAAATTTTCAGGAGCTGCCCATGAATCCCAATGCTTACGTTAACCATGTGGCGTTCTGCTTTAGTTCATTGGCCCAGAGACCTGAGCTGAGATGTTTCTTGCCCTTAGGGTATCTGCATATTCTTCCAAATGTTACTTGGACGGTTCACTCTATCTGCTTGTGGCATTCTCTTGTCGCTTTAATATCAGAACAAATAGAAGATGTACCTGAGTGATAAATTTCTACAACAGAGGACTCCAGTCTGTCCTGGGTCACTGCACACATCCCATCATTGCATATTGGAATCAGGCCTTGACTTTTAGAAGGTCCTCCCTATGTTGATGCATTTGTGGATTTACCTTTAACAAAATCTCCTTGCAGCCAGGGATCCATGACCAGATAATGGGATCACTCATGCCGCCTGATTTATGCAGTAACTCTTGAACTGTGTCATGGAGAAGCTCTTCTATTCCTTTTGCCAAGGGCCTCTCAGATAGAAATGACTCAAGCCATGTGAAGGAACAAGCCGTGGGGAACTATCGTTTAAGAAAAAGAATTTACTAGTCCTTATTCAACCCTCCTCATGAACATAATAATTAAAAATTTCAAAGGTGTTTTCCATATGGGTCAACTTCTTTCCCTTGAATTTATTGTTCTTAAGATAAAAGTGAGTGTTCCTCTTATTCAGGTCAACTGTGTCCTTGATCTGAGACAGCCTTACTTTCTCTGTAAGTTTTAAAGGACACTTTCCCTCCATATAAAATTCCAGGTTATTGGTATTTGTTTGTTTTTTCCTGTTCACTCAATTATCTTTTTAACCTGAATTTTTTTTAATGGAAAGCTGATTGTAATTCTTATTTTTGTCCTATATGTAGGGAGTCTTCCTTCTCTCAATTAAGCTTCATTCAAGAATTTCTTCTTGTGTTTGTTTTTCTGCAGTTAGAATGTGATATTCCCTATTGTAAGGTTGTATTGTGTTGTTTTGTTTTCCGACTTATTCTGAGCATCCTGGATCTATAGTTTGTGATTAATTTCTGGAAAGCTCTCAGTATTATATATTTATTACATGTTTTGTATGAGTAACATACTGTTTTGCTTTTTTTGTAAATGTTAAGCTCCTCACAACTATGACCTTACCTCTTTTCTTCTTGTCCCAGGACTGAATACATTATTGATGCTGAGTATGGAATTCCCTTGATGTTCAAATAAACACAATTTAGAGGTGCAAGGGAATTAGTGCCACATGAACTTAACATTTAACATATAAGAGATGAAACCAACTCAAATATTCTTTTTCTTTCCTTAACTTGGAAGAATCATTGTAAAATGCAGTGCTTAAATGCACTCTCTCCCTTGATATTGTGGCTCTCCCTGCTTCTCTGCATTATTATTATTTTCCCTGAATTGTAGTACCTTTTCCCACAACTCTAGCTCTGGTTACTAAAACTAAAATAGGAGTTATTATAATTATGATTATAGAGCAAACAATTTTACAGTAGTTACTAGGTACTAGGGTTTATTCTCAGTGCTTTATATATATGCACTAGTGATCCGGTGCACTGATTCATGCACATTGAAAGGAAATTAATTAGAGGAACTATTTTAATATCATTATAAAATGAGATTTATTTTCATCCTATAATTTTGACAGATCGAAACACATGTGTATGATGGGTGCCTGCGAGAGTTTTATATGCATGGTGCATGTGTGAGTCAATGTTTATTTTTAAATTGCCAGTGCACATCATAAGTACTGGCCTGTTGGTTGGTAAGACAGTCAAATGGACAGTTGTTTGGTCACTTAGCCTTTTATATATATAGATATCTACATACATACCTACTTTGCCCTCCCCCCTCACCCTTATAGAATTCTATTTATTATCACCATTTTATAAGTTAAAAAGCTGAGTCTCAGAGAGGCTAGGTAATACATCTGAGCTCATGTTTCTCACAACTCATAGGTCTAAGATTCTTATTTAGGCATCAAGGCCAGAATCCATGTGCTAAACTACAACATCATGCTGACTTTGGCTGGGAGAACTATTCAGCTCTATTAAGAAGTGATAAGAAAGACAACAAAAAGAAAACCAAAGAAAGAACTAGGATTACTGCAAAGATGGGTGGATGGGCAGCCTGGAAATTCTCCATATATTATATTCCAGAAATGATTGGCAAACTAATATTTCAGATGAGGGAAATGTCTTAATATGACTAACAGAATACATACACCACGGTGGTTTTAGGCATCATTAAGGTCATAGTTGTGAGGAGCTTAAACTGCATTAGTCAATTGTCATATAATATGCAGATGCACAGACACACATATGAAAGACTTGGCTCAGTTCAATCTTAATGGTATAAAATGATGACTTGGGTAAATTTGTTACAATTAACACTACTGATTTCTTCTGGAAATATCACAAAATCTGAGACTGCATAATTTTCTACATCTTCCACAAGTTCAAATAACTTAATGACTCTAAAAAAAATTTTGATAATTAAATATTACTAAATGCTAGTTGTCCACACTGATAAAAAGATAAAAGTTTTAAAATTTGATTCTCAGGGAGTCTCTTAATGCTTAAAAAATTCAAGGAAAATAAGATATTGAGAACAACCAAATGCCCACTATGAAGTACATAGATATTTATTATCATTATCTACATCTGCTTCCTCCCACCCCCAACACAATCAGGAAATAAAGAGATTACAGAGGAATGGAGCTCAATGTCTGGCATTTGAGCTATATATTTTATTTATTTAACTATAGAATTAGTATTTATTAACCACCCAATATAAATTGAATAGAGGACACTTATTTAAGAAGTGCAAGATGCAAAATAAACCCCTCAGTAAGAACACCTTATAATCTATTGTCTTGAATCCATCTTCTAATTCTTTGGAAAGAGTCTGGACAAGAAATATCAGGTGGAAGGTGGGCAAGGCACAATGATACATCTATCATCTTATCAGGACACAGGACAGGGAGAAATGATTCTATGACGGAAAGATAAATGCTAGTTGGGTTGTCTTTAGTAACTTTTGTATTTATCTATTTTTTACAAGATTTACTACCTGAGAGATGCAGTAAGGTCTGATTACAAATGTCTGTGTCATCACAGGAAAAGTTATTACTCATATTGATAACAAGGGACAAGTGAGAAAAATGACTGACCCCTGGGGAACAGTGCATTAATGATCATCTGCACCCTCAGTACTCACAGCTGGGCTCTGCTAGATTGTGGCAAACACCCTAGGGCAGTGGTCGGCAAACTGCGGCTCGCGAGCCACATGTGGCTCTTTGACCCCTTGAGTGTGACTCTTCCACAAAATACCACGGCCTGGGCAAGTCTATTTTGAAGAAGTGACATTAGAAGAAGTTTAAGTTAAAAAAATTTGGTTCTCAAAAGAAATTTCAATCGTTGTACTGTTGATATTTGGCTCTGTTGACTAATGAGTTTGCTGACCATTGCCCTTGGGGTTATTTCTATTTTTGCATCAGCACTTCAAACCATCCATGGACAGAGCCCCTAATTCTTCCCCAATGATCTCTGGTTGTGGAATATTCAACAGTAGAAGTTTGAGTTGACCAAGTGTAACATATCTTCTGAAGTGGAGCTGTGAATTTTATGCAGTCCCAGACAACACAGTGGTGGTCAGGATTTCTGCATGATCTTGCAGTCCAAGTGAGTATAAGTATGCAGCTGAAAACACCTCCAGAATATGTGCATTCTTGGTCATTGATTATTAATTTAGTCAGGCCATCTGTCAATCAGACCATCATCCAACCAGCCTCTGAGCCAGAGTACCAGGCAGCCCCATGCAACTGGTCATCCCTTTAATCAAGCATATAGCTCGTCAGTTGGCCATCCATGAAGTTAGTCACCCAGTCAGTTTGCAAGTTAACTAGCCAGTCTGCTAGGCAGCTAGTCCACCAGTCAGTGAACCACTGAGCCAGAGTGAGAAAATCATTGATTTTTTCCCTTTAGCTTGGCAGCCAGGTATTCAAGCCTGTTGCTAATCGATAATCAGTCATTCTGTCCGCCAGTCAGTCCTTAAATCTAGCAATAAATGGGGATTTCCCAGCTTTGTTTTTCTTTTTCTTTTGTTTTGTTTTTAGGATTGCTATCTATCTGCTTACCATCTCAATATTTTTAATCATCATGAACAAACCAAATCATTCCATTATAGATCTTCCAACTAGATAGGATATGTCATACAGCACACTGCTGGGATGTTTGGTAATTAGAACAGACATGGTTCTGCAAAATGTTAAAAGAGTCAGTAGGTTTGCAGTGGCCATCTCAACATAGTTAAAAAAAAATACTCATTTTAGGAAGATATATTTACTGAGAGCCTAAGGAGCAATAATAACAGAATTACCACATTTTAAATTAAGTAATTAATAGCATGCCTTTCAGGTATTCCATTTATGTATTATTTCTTTTTCTTCTTTTAAAATATGATTTTATTGATTTTTAGAGAGAGGAAGGGAGATAGAGAGCTAGAAACATTAATGACAGAGAGGAACTGCATCGATTGGCTGTCTCCCTAGGAGGCTATTAGGATTTGAGCCCGCAACCTGGGCATGTGCCCTGACCAGGAATAGAACTGGAGACATCTTGGCTCCTGGGTCGATCCTGGGTTGATGTTCAACTGCTGAGCCACACAGGCCAGGCAATTCCTTAAATAAGTTCAATATTTTAACAATAAAACAGATTTACCTTTCAGATATTATCAAGTTAAGAATTTCAGGTACTCTAGAGTTAGCTTCTTTAGTTCAAATGAATTAGATTGCCTCTACTGAAAAAAGAAAAGAGGATTCAATCTAGGTTTATTCTTTAGTTCATTCTACAATCATTTATGTACTATATAATGGAAATTAAAAAAAAAAAAACACAACACACACACATACTCAAAGTTTAAAGGCAAAAAGAAGAAAAAAATACATTCCCTGCTCTGAAGGAATTCAGTGACTTTGACAATGATGAAAGCAAACATTTAATTCAAGAAGGTTCCAATCCTAACAGAAGTACAAATCTTTATGTGATCAGGGATGTGATCCCAGAGAAAAGATGATGCTGAGTTGAGTTTTGAGGAGTAAGTGTTGTTTGCCTGTCCATTTGGGCTGGAGGCAAGGAAATGTGCAGGGTTCTTTCAGAGAAGTAGCCAAGGTTCTGTTTTCATGGACCAGTCTGCATGCGTGTGGAGAGTTGTCACTCAGTAAATGAGGCTGTAGAAGCCAATGTGGTCATAGCATTCATTTCATGTTCTTCTGTGAACTTCACCCTAAAAGTTTCATGATAAATCCTATAAGGACCATGACTGAGAGCAGAGATATGTGCCCATCCACTTCATAGCAACTTCTACATGTCTGCTCCTCTGTTTTTGGACAGTGTTCTTCAAACTCTTTTGTTCATACATTTTCAAATGAATTTTTCAAACTGTAACCTCTTTCAAATATTTATGGTAACACATAACATTTAACTTTAAGCATATTTATAAATGTTGTGATTCCTGGCACATGTTAATTATTGACATTTTCCAAATAAGACAGGTTGGTCATTCTTATAAATATGTCCAATGAAATGGAACATTTGGGTTTCTGGACCCATTTCCAATGTGTGGTGTGAAACTGGGGGTTCCCACACCACTAACAAGCAATTCCTGGACACCATCAAAAATTTTACTAAGACTTTAATTGTTACTAACGTATCCCATTTTCCATCTAGTTAAAGCACGGTGTTAATTCTTACATAATCTGAAAGTGTAGGAAGACATGTAATATCATCAACTTAAAGCATCTTTACCAAAATTACATGAATATATATATATATAAATATATATATATAAGTATATATATATAAATATATATATATAAGTATATATATATATATATAAATATATATATATATACACACACACACACACACACAACACACACACACACACAGATATTCATGTAATTTTGGTAAAGATGATATATATATATTTTTTTTATATATATAATTACTTTCTTATTGAAGTATGCAGTGAACTGCACTAACATTCAGTTTATGACTCAATGGAGTTTTACATTAACTAGATAAAGTCATCTACCTACATATGCATTACCTCAGTAAAGTCAATACACTTCTCTTCTGACCTCTTTTACCATTCGTCAAAAATAACACTGAAATGAAATGGAGGAAGGCATTTTTTAAAATAAATGTACTGGGTCAAATGAACAATCATATGAGAAAGTAAAAGAATATCTTGGCCCTTGTCATCGTTGGCGAGGTCATCAGGAGGACGTGACCTCCAGTTGACCTGGGACCTATGCCCAGGCAATTTTAAGCTCTTTCCCTCTTCCCCTGTGCTTGGGAGTGTGCATTCTGCTCCTTATTCCCATAGCAAGATCAGGTTCAAAAACCAACCCTTGAGAGAGTGATGTGTTGTAGAGACCATGAAAACATGACTGAACCCAGCTAAGTCCTCTATGTAAACGTTTAAGATTCCATTCTACAGGTGATCATGGAAACCTACTTGTCTTGACAAGCCTCATAAGTAAGTTCCTTTGCTTATCATAAACAAATATTAATTCCAGATATATTGTAGAATTAAATATGAAGGGAGAATGATAAGTCTTTTAGAAGAAACATAGGAGAACATCATTATTTCTGTGAAGACAACAATTTTCTAAATAGGACAGTAACAGTGCTACACATTAAAAAAATAAAAATGTGTATATCAGATTATATTAAAATGGACAACTTCAGTTTATTCAGAAGATTCATTAAGAGGGCTACCAAACAGCCCAATAGAAGGAGGGAATATATTCGTATCTTATGTTCTGAATATATAAAGGGACTCTTAACAGTCAATAAGGAAAATAGAAATAACCCAAAAGAAAAGTAGGAGTAATACTAGAAGCATTTTACACCAGTGGAGAGTCAAATGCTAATGAGCCCAGGAAAGATGACCAACCTCGTTAATCATCAGGGAATTGCATGTGGAAACCACAATGCCATAGCAGCCCCCATCTACCAGACAGGCTAGAAGGAACTAGGCAGACACTACCCAACGTTGGTGATAATGGGGCATTAGGAATTCTCCTGATATTGCTTTGTAAAACCCGTTGGCAGTTTCTTATAAAGTTAAGTGTATTTTATATCTAGAAACTTCATGCTGAGTTATATATTCAACAGCATCCCAGTGTCTTGATTGAGAAGACTCTCACTTTGTATCATTTTGGTGGCTCGGTTGCAAACCCAGTGACCCTATTTGTGTGTTCCTAAGCTAGTACAGTAAAACTGCGACCTAATGGACTAATTTGGACCAAGAGTGTCCGTGAAAGCCCAAAGTCTGTTATGTAACAAAGTATGTTTTCCAAATGCATAAGTTAAAAATTTCACAAATTAGTTCACCTGTTTTTACTTATGTAGACATGTTTGTGTTATTCAAATTATGTATGAAAAGTTTAATTCTGCAGAAAAGTTTTGTAGGTGTTACTATAATTTTAAACTGATAATGAACATATCTGGTAAATGGGTGCATTCACCAGTCACCATGAATAAACAAGTGCACAGGGATGGCTGGGGCGTGGCTTAGCGCACGTGGGCCCATGGGCAGGCAGGCAGCAAATAGCTGCAGAAAGTCACGCCACTCAGCAACAGGACCACTGATCAGAACCGATTACAGAGAGCAATGCAGTGCGATCAATACTAAGCAGTCACCAAACATTGTTTATGAGCAGTGACTCTTAGATTTAAAAGGTAGGTTACAGTTGTAGATATGTAGTATTTATTTATGTCAGCGAAATTACTGCAGTGTTTTTCCAACATATGGCTTATCCGCTAAAATTTGTTTAGCAGTGAATTAATAACAAAAAAAAACCCTGTTAATTTAATTATAAGCAAATCTTGGTTAAGAATATTTTTAAATTAACAGGGGGTTAATTTGCACATGTAACATATGGACCAGAAGTAAAAAATTTGTTCAATCAAGTTCCAAAAAATCAAGGGTTTACTGTACTTTGGTTGCAAATCAAGTGACCCTATTTGTATGTTCCTAAGCCAGTACCATACTTAAAATATATATGTATATATATATACTGTATGTACACATATATACATATATACTATACACACACACACATATACACACATCTATTTTTTTAAATTGATTTCAGAGAGGAAGGGAGAGAGGGAAATAGAAACATCAGTGATGAGAGAGAATCATTGATCAGCTGCTTCCTGCATGCCCACTCTGGGATGGAGGCTGCAACCTGGACATGTGCCCTGACTGGGAATCCAACCTTGACCTGGTTCATAGGTCCACACTCAATCACTGAACCGCAGTGCCAGGCAATACAATACTTTTGTTGCTTAGGTGGAGGCAGGAAGGACGTCCAGGCTGAGCTTGAGCCCACTGGTGGCATTTTAAATTTATACTGAATAGATCTAGTAAATGGGTGCATGGAGCGCTGCGGGCAAGCCAGTGAGCCCGGAACCTTACTCGGGTGAGCGGGAGCGGAGGGAAACCATAGACGGAAACCATGGAGGGAAAGCCAGGCTGGAGCACAGCCTGGGCCTCACTTCCGCAGCCTCCGGACTCGCTGCCTTAGGGCACTTCAGAGAAGGCCTGCAAGTCAGGTACAGTCGTGAGAAGCATTTTTCAGTCAAAGACAGAGTGCATCAGATTAAAACGGAGCCGGAACATTCCTGTCGCCTAAGGATGACAGGACGCAGTAGCTAACCATGACTCGCGTTTGTGGCGATGCTGGCCTGCAGTGTTTATAAAGTCTCCACAGAGGACGGTGATGTCCTGGGCCTTCACGTCCATGCACCACTCACTCCCTGTCTCACCCCGAGCCAAGGCCAGCCCTGTATGCAAGCGCCTGGTAAGTGCCCAATCCAGGTGCGTCATTTGCATCTTTTCTAAGGCATTGCTAGTCACCTTTCTATATTCACGAATGCAATTGCTTCCCATTGTGTTGTAGTTGCCTACAGTCCGCAGTGAAGGAGCTTGCCATCCAGGTTGGTGGCATAAAAGTAATAGGCTTCATCATCTGGGTCTGTGTAGGTGCCCCCTGGGATGTGGGCACAGTGACCAAATTGCATGATGACACCTATCTCAGAATGCACCTTCCTTTTCCCTCCTTAAAGGATGCACACCTGTTGCAAACCCTTGAATCTGTTCATTAAGATGGACTTGACTATTCGTAGACTGTCTGCATTTTAATATAAAGCTGGGAATTATCCACTTCTGCAAACAAAAGCCAGCTATTCTTTTGATTGGAACTGTCATGGATCTGTGGATAAATTTGGCTGAATGTGAATCAACACTTTGGGTCTTTCAATGGAATTTGGTACATTTTAAGGTTTCTTTAAAATGACACAGTTCTGGATGCTGTTTTCTGCCACTTCGCCGATAATTCCGAATCACAGATTATTTACAGATTCCTCCCAGCTGCCTGTGAAGATTATGAATACAATATTAATGATCGTGGAAAACTGAAATTTACTTTTTTCATTGACAGTGTTTATGTTTGTTTTCTTTCTTGCTTCACCTCCATTGAATTTACCCATCTAAATCCCTTACATGTTCTGGTACTAATTTCACCCATGATAATAGTGGTTCGGGATAGGCCATTAGCATTCTTTCCAGTACTAAGAAACAACCCTTATTTGTGTTTATGGTAGAGAGTTATAAATTACATCGAAATACCATTCAGTTGGAGCCGTTCTCCAAGATTGTAAGGAGATGGGTGGTCTCCAGGGGAGGGTTGTCATAAAAAGTAAAATCAAACCAGCTGAATAATACAATAAGTCTCTGTATAAAGCTAGCTCAGCCAAGCAAGGAGATGAAAGGTGGCAGCCTTTGAGGAGACGGCTGACAGATTTCATTTGTAGAGGATCAGATCTTGCCCGGGTGTCACATGTCATATCTCCCACCGCCTCCTTGGTGTTCTACAGGCACCCTCTCCAGGCGCTGTCAGGGGAGTGTGCAGAGGCTGCCAGTTAAAGGGCAGGCGTGGTTAAGCCAAGTGTATAAAAAACAGCCATTTTCTCCTGTCGTCTCCTGTTGAAAGGTTCAAACAGAATATCTAGTTGATTTACTAATCATACAGAGAGAATGTGAGGCTGGAATAAATAAGTTTTCTCTCTCTCTCTCTCTCTCTCTCTCTCTCTCTCTCTCTCTCTCTCTCTCATCTTTATCTCTTTCTTCCTATCTTCCCTCTCTCTTTCTTCTTGGTGGTTCTTTTTCCCATTTTCTCTTCCTTAATTCTTCTTTAGCCCTTCTTTATATATTATGTAATTCGCCCTCTACGCCAACCTGTGTGACTGCTTTCTACTTCCTCCTTTCTCTTTTTAATTAGACTTTCTTCATAATTCTTCCATAGTTATTGTTGTCTGTCTTTTGATTGCCTGAGAAGAAATCCATCTAAAGCTTGTCTGTGGCTCATGCTTGCTTCACCTACAGTCTTAAAGAAAAGTCTCCTTGACCTCTTCATTCAGTCTTCCTCTTTTCTCTTTTTATATTCTGTGTGTGTGTGTGTGTGTGTGTGTGTGTGTGTGTGTGTGTGTGTATTTTCTCTGGTCAAGGCAATATGCTAGACACCAAGAATGGAAAGATGAACAAATGTTCATCTCTGACCTGGAGTGGTTTACCAACGTATCCCCTCAATTGTTTCTTAGTCTGAACAATTAAATCATCCCAGTCTGTGTATCCAGAAGGAAGTCAAGGTCTTCACAACGAATACCATACAGTTTACTCATAGCCTAGAGACAGTGGTATTCGGAGCTTTGCAAGTTGGATATGAGCATATGTATAAGCATTTTAACAACCTTTATGATTTCCTCTCCCAAGGAAACAGAATTTGAAGTGTAGTTCAGTCTGAGATTAGAATACCCAGGTCTGTATATGAGTTCATGATTCTCAGTGAACTTAATTTGTGACTCTGCCCTATATATCCTTTCTATCCTCAACCATTCAAACACTGACAGTGCACTAATAATGGCAGTAATAATTCCCAAAATTATTTCAGTAAACATTTTGAGTCTAATAACCAACTATAACATGATAGCACTATAAAACAGGCATCCTAACTAATTTTCCTCAACATACCATGCATATACTATGTGAAATTTTCTCTCTCTCTCTCTGTCTCTCAGTGAATTCTGTATATAGTTATATGCCTATTGTGTAAGTTTTCAGAAATGATTGTGGATGAATGGCTGAATAAATAAATCATATTGAAATAAACATAGATCCAATACTTATGATTTGAAATTGCCTATTCTGTTGTTCAAAATAGCATTAAAATATAATACACTGAAAAAATTGACTTTGCTAGAGTGTTTTAAACTCAGACTTAATAGAAAAATGTCTTTATTTCAGTCAAGTTAAATTGAGTCGACTAAAATTTACATAATGCCTACTATGTGTCTGTTACAGATCTGGGTTTTCTTATATAAGAGACCATTCAGTGCATAAGAAAGCATTCCAATAAAAGGCTTTCAAAAATAGTATTTTGAACAGCACAGTCTGAGAAGAGGCAAGGCAAAAAGGAGGCTATTGTCTAGCCGTGATCAATGCCAGACAGTTTCAAAACGCCTCTGGTGACATCTTTCTCACCATCTCATAATGTTTTGCAAGTTGTTAGTAAGAGGACATTAAATCACCCTGGTCAGTAAAGCTATTATCTTCCCTATAACTCATATAAATCTACTATGTACAGGAAATAATTATGTAATCACTCCATTGCCATTCTCATAGATAAAGCACAGCCATTTTCTTTAGGGTTATATTATAAATGTAGCAGAACCTGCTTATGCACAGGAAGCAAAAATGTCCATAAATGCATAACATCAGTTCTAACGGAGACTTTATGTATGTGCATGCGTTCACACACACACCTACACCTTCACGCACTCCCCTGAAAACATACACCTGCACATATACAGCACCTGCACACACACACCTGCATAAACACACCTCACACACACCTACACATATACATACCTGTGCACACACACTTGCACACATACACAGGCATGCACAGGTTGACTTCTTTCCATCTCTTTCACACTTCTAACCATCCTCCTCCTAGCAGAAACTCTCAACTACAATAACTAACAGATTATTTTACAGTTTCCACTCTGGTTTAATCCATCCCCCTTATTATCCAGATCTTAGGTGATTTTGAAGGAGATTTTGAATACAGAATTTTAAAATTGTGACAAATCTCCTATGTACAAATATGCATATGTGCATGGCAGGGTATCTTGGGAAGCTGGACATGGCTTAAGTGTTCATTAAATGATAACTTTTGTGGTACCTACTGTGTGTATCAGGACTGTCTGGGTGTTTTTTATATGCCCATACAATTTTTATTGCAATCATTTTTATATGAAGGTGTCAGTGTCTCTAGAGTGTTATGCGAAGTTCCCCTTTCCACCTTCTGTTTAGCCCTGGCATCAGAATAAGACACAGGAGACCTAGAGATCCACATAAAAAATGTCAGTTTAACAAAGAGTAAGTTAATTGCAGAATGTGGAAAAGGTGTTACCAACCCTCTCTAAAACTTGTCACCTTCTCAAGTGTATCCTTTGAGACAGCCCACTAAAGAGAAATGGGGGTTTGTTGAGTAAATCAGTGATCCACGATACCTGCCTTGCACTGACGAAAAGCAAGAGGAAAAAAACCCCCATCGTGTTCATAATTCTAGCAGTCTTAGATCAACACAGCAGAACCAAGATATAGGCACTGAAGTGTGCCATCCAATGAGATCATTCAACCTGCCTCTACTCCTCTTCTGCACATTAATTTTCCCATTTTACAGATGGGAAATTGGTGCAATATTGCAGATGAGTTTCAGAGCTATGTAACATACCCAAGGTCGCACAATTTGTAGGGAGGCATTTGAATACTGACTGATTTTGTGCAGTGTTGTACACATAACTGTTTTGCTATTTTGCTTCTCTCTGTACTTTATTTATAGAGTTCATTATCAAAAGATGGGGTCTGATTATAAAGACCAGGAGTGCTAAGGAATTAGTTTGCAAACAAATTAATGCAAAGCAATAAAGATTTTTGTAAGGCGAATGACACATTTCTAGAAGGACGTAAAGTATACTTAATAATGCTTTACATTCAAATCCAAATTGCTTTCCATTCTTTATATTTTCAGTGTCTAATGCCTCCTGTAGTTCTTCATTACCCATTCTGTCTTCCTTCTGTGGGTATATTTTTATTTTCTTGTAGTATTTCCACCTTCTCTTGCTACTCAGGCATATTTGGAAAATAAGATGAATAATTGTGTAATTGGGAAAAGTGTGTGCGTGAAGAGAAGTTATTTTAACAATACTTCTCAATGTCTCCTGAGATTCTTAGGCAAGACTATGTAGATTCTATGTGTAAATGGGACCGAGATGAAGAAGTTGACCTCTGAACTGATGAATGAAGCTTGTGGCATTCTATGAACTTGGCTAGTAGAGATAAAAGGTCTTGGATTATCTATCTATTTATTTATTTATTCATTCATTTATTTATAAATCAGTGCCTATTTTCCTCTTGGTGCCACAATACTGAATCCTTGCCAATTTTGAATCCTACTCAAGTTCCTCAACTCTATGCAAAGCTCTCACTGGAAAATAAATGTCATGCTTAATTCTCCAACATCCTGTTTCTGTAAGAGGATTCATTTGGTATTAACTATATCTTGAGTGAGTAGATTCTTAATACTACTAAGAATCAATTAGCTAGACCAACTCCTTCATTATGCAGGTGGTGAAACTGAGTCCTCTCTCTAGAACTTGACCTTGGCCCACTAATTCCAGTTTAGAATGAAGTTTGCTGAGTCAGTTCAGCAAAAAACCCCACATCATTGGTCTGACCATCATGTCACCTTACCCTGCCCTCAGCAAAAATCCTGTTAGATCCCTTTAGCAAAGATTTACCCTACCTGTCAATAATTTTCCACCCACCCACCCACCCCTGGACTCCTTGGCTCTATCTATCCCCATCTTTCCTTATTGTATTCAGTATTCAAAATCTCCTTCAAAATTGCTTAAGATCTTACAAACCCATTGTGTTAGCCTCTATCTTGAATAAAATATCTCTTAATGCCCTTATTAAATATCTTAACATAAGACATGAAGTGAAATCTCTTGTCCACATTTTGGCCTTAAAAAATCTTGATGTCCTTGGACAATAATTTCACATAGTTTATTGTTCTCGATTTTTATGATCTGATGCTATTGAATTTTACCCAGGAAAATCTGTTCGTTTGTGTGGGTCTTTTTCCCCAGCTAAGAGATCTATGCTTAAGTGGTCACTGGTGGGAAAGGAGGAACATAAGGTTTGTGGCCAGATAATTCAGTCTGCAATTCCAGCTTTGCCTCCACCTAACCTTGGACTCTAAGGCAAATTATAGAATATCTTTAAACCTCCTTGAGAGTAGTTTACTGTATGGAAAACAATGCCTACCCCAGAGAGCTCTTAGGAACAGCAATATATACGGTGGCGAATGATAAATAACAGGAAATACTAGTTACTTAACAATTATCAATTCAAGTGTCTTCTATTTTGGATGGTTCCTCTTCTTCCTCCTCCTCCTCCTCCTCCGCCTTCTTCTTCAGTACTTAGTTATTCATACCAGTCACATACTAGATGGCTAATATGGTATGAGAAATATTCATAGTGCTGGTGTGCAGGAAACTTGAAAATAGTTCTTTTATGCCCCCAAATAACTCATTAAAGTTTTAAAGTCATCAGCTTAACATTATTTAACCTGCAAAACTTTGTTTACATTATCCAGCAATGAGGTTTTTCTTGTTGTTACTGCTTATTTACTTGCTGTCTTCAATAATTTCATCTGCTCAATCTGAGCTTTTAGAGGTTATCCCTTTATTATGTATTTTTAAGAAGAAAAAAATTGAGAACTGTTTTAAAGAGAGAAAATAAAATTGCTTTAGCAGTTTAATGAGGATTTTTCTTTTCTCTTAAATCTACTTAGAAAGTAGCCTACTCTGTTATGAGACTCAGTGGTTGAGCATCTACCTTTGAACCAGGAGGTGAGGCTTTGATTCCTGGTCAGAGCACATGTCTGGGTTGCAGGCTTGATCCCTAGTGAAGGGCATGCAGGAGGCAGCCACTGATGATTCTCTCTCATCATTGATGTTTCTCTCTCTCTCTCCCTCCCCCTTTCTCTCTGAAATCAATTAAAATATATGTATTTTAAAAAGTAGCCTACTCTGGAAGCAGGAAAGGGAAAGAAAGCAGGAGGATATAAATAGAAAATATGTCCCAATGTGTCTGATGCTGATACATGTCAACTCCGGAAGCGCTGAGAAAACCACACATAAGATGAAGGCATAATGATGAAGACCCTCCTCTGGCTGGCAGCTGAGATCCAAGTCAAATACAAGGCTTTTCTTAGGGATTTATTGCTAAAGCATACACAGTGTCCTTGTCAAGAAAAGTGGCAGCTTAATATGTTAACATGAAGGGATAACAATGCAACTGTTTTTACATGTTTTTGAAAGAAATAGCATAGATCATAGATAGTGGATTTTTTTAATGACGCAATTAAAACAAATAGGGAACCATACTCAGCACTTAAAAGGAATGAACTATTGCTGCCAATAATATCTTGGATGAATTTTAAGGATATGCAAAGTGAAAATAATCAGAGAAGAAGGGAGAGGGGGAGAGAGATAGAAATATCAGTGGTGAGAGAGAATCATTGATCGGCTGTCTTCTGCAAGCCCCACAGTGGGGATGAAGCCCGTAACCCGGATATGTGCCCTAACCGGGAATTGAACCATTGACCTCTTGGTTCATGAATGGGCACTTAACTACTGAACCCCACTGGTCAGGCCTGTTCCCTTGATTTTAACAGTGGTAAAGGAAGGACCCCTTACTACCTACTCCATCTATCTTAGAATTCACTAATTGATCGTATTATCCCTTTCCGGTAAATCCAATAAAATATTTTAGATTGTTTCTTAACACATTGCCCCTGAAAAATTCTACTTATGGATTAGAGTTGTCATGGGGATAAAAAGATGATTTAGTATGCCATGAATACATTAACCCTAATATTCAGCATTCATTGACTCTTCATTATGGAAAGTGAATGAGGATCCCCTTACAGAAAGCCGCCTTCTTTCTTTCCTCTGACCAGTGTGTAGCTCTCTTTTGGGTCTGCGCCAAAGCAGAAATCATGAAAAACATATGAAACTGTTCTTTCTGTGCCCTGAAGAGCAGTCACATTTATTTGAAGGCTATACATGAATTCTATAGAAAATGAAATAAAAAAGAACTCATTGAAATAGATTGACATTGCAGAGAAAAGCATAAGCCATGTAATTAGACCAAAGTAGGTTTTTTTCTACATTCTGCATGATCTTGGACAAGTACTTGACTCAGTTTCCTCAGATGAAGGATTATTAGAATAACACTATCCTATTGAATTTTTTTGCGGAGGTTAAGTGATATAAAGAATGCACTACATCGACACTGGTTCTCTTCCATTTTTATTTTATATGTTGAAATCGCTGACACAGAGCATGTGATTTTCCTAGGACGTGCAACGGTATTCAACTTTTAGAATCCGAGGATGTTAGGGTAGGAACAGTCTTTTGATCATGCTGTACTGTCTTCCCTTGATGGCTGGGACCAGGACTCATCCATCCCTTTGTAGTCTGTAATGCTTTGTATTAAAGTAATGGTTTATCTACTCCAACAGCTGAGTATCTATTCAAATCCTAACTACTTAGGCTAAATGAAAAAAAGTCCCAGTGTATCAAACATAAAATAGATCATTTGATTTCTAGAGTGTCATGACCTAGATTATGTTGACTTGGAGTGCTACATTTGTTCCTCTTTACAGAGTGTCTTTTTTTAATAGAACATTTTCTCGATGTAAGTTTTTGAATTTTTCTTAAGACTCAGATAGGCACATTTAAAAAAAGCTACATTTGTTCTTAGGGGTTTGAATTACCCTTTGGATAAAGAAACTTACCTATATTATACTGTAGATCCCTATCTAGAATAATTCTGAGTAAAATGGAATTCAAAAGCATGGGGGAAAAACAGTAATTTCAAGGGCTTAAATTTCTGTTTTACTTTTTAATGTGGCATCGGTTCCCTATACTGGAACTTTGAAAAATGAAGGGGCATGAGTGGTTTGTGTCAGGACAGCTTGCCACTACATGGTGTGGAAAAATGGTTCTCAAATCTGCCAGCTTAGCTGGCCACCTGAGCATGTGGCCTTCAAACCTCTGTAATAACAGTGTCCTAAATGATGTTATTGCACAGGTAGGATTACTTTTCTATAGTCAATCATACTAATACAATTATTAATAATATATAGGAATCCTATCTAATAAAGAGGGAATATGCAAATTGACCATCATGCCATAATAAGATGGCTGTGCCCACAGCAGAGGCTGAGTTCCCATAAGGAGCCTTAAAGAGCAATCAGCAGGGACCTGAGGCTGCGTGGTACTGGACTGGGGCAGGGGATCTGAGGCTGCACCCCCCACCTGGTGGGGCTTGACAGGGGACCACAGGCCGTGTCCCCTGCCCTATTGCCAGGCTGGGGGACCTTAGGCCACACCCCCTGACTGGCAGGGCTTGACGGGGGAACCCAGGCTGTGTCCCCGCCCTGTTGCCAGGCTAGGGGACCTCAGGCCATGCTCCCCGCCCTGGTGCTGGGCCATGGGACCTGGGGCCAAACCCCCTGCCCGGCGGGGCTTGGCAGGGGATCTCACGCTGTGCCCCCCACCCAGCGGGGCTTGATGGGGGACCTCAGGCCATGCCCCCTGCCCCGGTGCTGGGCTGGGGACCTCAGGCTGTGTCCCCCACCCTGGCACCGAGCCAGAGGACCTGAGGCCATGCCCCTAGCCCCAGCACCAGGCTGGGGACTTGAGGCTGTGCCCCCTCCACCTGGCAGGGCTTGGTGGAGGACCTCAGGCCATGCCCCCTGGCCCTCAAGGTGTGCACCCTGGCCTAGGCCAGGCGACCCGAGACGGCACCCCCAACCCGAAGGGGCTTGACAGGAGTGGGGCAGGCCAGGTTTTGATCTAGCCCAATGTGGGTGGGGCTGGCCAGGTCTGGGTCTTGCGCGATTTCAAGGAGCACATGGCTGGGCAGGGACTTGACTGTCATTCCCGTGGTACGCCCCAGACTCTCACAGGAGGAAGATTTTCATATACATTTTACTAATTTTCTTTCATCTCTGACACTTCTATTATAGAGAAAGGGCAAATAGCAATATAAAAATATTTCCTTTAATTAATTCCCTTTTCATGTGCATGAATTTTGTGCACCAATCACTAGTATAGATAGAATTACCATTACATAGTATCATTATATACTTAAGAGATTGACTTGTATCAGGAAATAAATCTCTCTGTTCATGTTTTCCCTGAGTCCCAATAGCTATTCTGCTTAAGATTATTACCAAAATCAGTGCAGAATCAAAGATGGGGAAGAGTTTTTAGGTGTGGCCCCATCACCTGGAATCCTAGAATCTTCTTCAGAGAGGTCTGTGTTCTATGCTTGGCAATACAGAACCCGAAGCAGGAGATCTCTGTTGTGGCATTGCATTTTGACCCTTTACCATGAGACAGTTCTCCTAGGAATAGAATGAAACCATTAACTTATGAGGGATAGCTGAGTTTATCAAGGCATCCTATTTACCTGGTAATGCAATCATTTCCCAACATTTCCTGCTTTCACTCTCATTTCTTCAGGTCCAGACAACCATAATGAACTTCAAAATATGTAAAATGGGCTGGCCAGTTGCTCAGTGGTTGATCCTCAACTTATGAGGCAGGAAGTCAGGGTTGGATTCCCAGTCTGGGCACATGCCCAGATTGCAGGCTTGTTCCCAGTAGGGGGCGTGCAGGAGGCAGCCCATTAATGATTTTTCTGTCATCGTTTATGTTCCTATCCCTCTCTCCCTTTACCTTCTTCTTTAAAAGCAATAAATATATTTTTAAAAAACATGTAAAATATACCAATATCGTCTTACACTCAAAGGAGCCCCCTTGATTAAGATCACAATTCATATTCTTCCTGCAGTTTTTCTCAAGTCTCCCAAAATTATGTCTCTCTTCCCTTTGTTGATTAATTATGTCTTTACTTCCTTTTATTAATGGATTCTATTGAGACTTCCCTGACTTTGGAGGTTAATGTCTATAGTTCCTTTTCCCTTTTTGGCACTTTTATTTTTCATATGTTTCCACAAATTAATTTCTTAGGCCAATAGTCAACTTGTCTTGAGAGGGCTTTCTGACCATTCAATTGGTATTCCTTATCACCTTCAGTTTTTGTGTACCTTTTAAAAGGCATGATTTTTGTCTATGTTTATGATTTTTTTGGTTTCTTATCTCTCTTTTAAGAATGTAAGTTTCCTGATAGGAAATCAGGCTTATTTGGTAAACACTGTACTACCAGTGTTTAGCACAACATTTGACAGATAGTAAGT
The DNA here is from genome assembly GCA_026230045.1 of Corynorhinus townsendii. Lineage (NCBI taxonomy): Eukaryota > Metazoa > Chordata > Mammalia > Chiroptera > Vespertilionidae > Corynorhinus > Corynorhinus townsendii. Next base: position 10,758,032 of record JAPDVU010000011.1, on the reverse strand, counting down.
GCTCAATAAATGTTGTCTTTCAACTGAATAGATGGCACTACTTTCTTATGCAAAGAAAAATTTCATTTAACAGAATCTTTAAAATATCTAATGAAGGATATAGGACAGAAAAAAAATATTGTTATTATATATATATGATTATTCAAATAAATGTAATATATGCTACAGGTTACATTTTAGAATATAATATAAAGATATGTTAAAATTGTTTGTTGCCTTATAACCTAACATTTCAATGAAATCATTGTTAACAGATGTTTCTTGTAGGTTTTTTTAGTGCCTCTATTTGTGAATTGCCACATGTCATTAAAAAGTATGTTGTTATCCATCTATAATACCCATATATAATAATATGTGTGTGCATTTTTGCGTGTGTGTGACTTAAAACTATATTTGATCACTTAGATGATTTCTTATTTCTTCTATTGCAAAATACATGGCATTGAAGATCTTTGGGTATGATTCTTAATGGCCTTCCCTCATTATTTTTGTGTCACTTTCTGACTGATTTCCTTGACATTATCATCCAACACAAGTATAATTGTTTTGTTTTGTTTTAATTTCCCAGAATTCTTTCTTATTTTCTATTACATTTAGACAGCATCTTCTTTGTGTTTCTTATTTGAAATATATATTTTTGCTTTCTGTATAAAGATTACATATTGCTCTTAGAGTCAGGTTTTGATTTTCTTCTCAAAGACTATTTATTTCTCTTAACTTCTTTCTTTGTCTTCTTTGTCTTGAGCTCCAGCTTTATAGTAGAGACCCTCTTCAAATGTCTAAATATCTGATGATATTTGGATTATTGTTCATATTGAAAAATAACTAAATGTTTTCTAGTTAGCTCTGGTTCACCGATGGTTGGTATTTGTCAATTGGTACAGCTTATTGGAGGATAAAGGGAAAAAACTGAAATCTTTTTCTCTTGGGAGAATTCCAGTTTTCAAAAAAAACACACAACACAACAAAACTTTAAATCTTCAAAAATGGGCTCAATATATCTGGCTGCCAAAAACATTGGGACTAAATAGTAGGGAATGATTCTCAGTAAGATGACTCTCACATTTCAGTTAGGAAAAAATGCACTTAAGTACTTGTGTTTACCTTTATGCCTCTCATAATCTTCTGCTGAGTCTGTTGATTTTGTTGGCACGGGGAGAAACAGTACAGAGCAGGAGTCTGCTATTCATTTAGCTTTCAACCATCATCTATTCCTGCCTCTAATTCCTCAGACTCCATGGGATAATTCTGGGTGGATCCATTTTTGTAAAAGTCATTTAAAATAACACTACATGTTACAAAAAGTTTTTTGAGGTAATGTTGGTTGGTAACATTGTGTAAGTTTCAGTTGCGCTACATTATAAATTGACATTTATATGTACTCTGCCAGAAGTCTTGTTTCCATCCATCAACATACATATGAGCCCCTTAACCCATTTCACCCTCTCTTTCCACTCCCTTCCCCTCTCATAATGCCTGATCTATGTTATCTGCTTTCATAAGTTGTTTTGGTTTTGTTTGCTTTATTTTTTGTTTTTACATTTCATAAATAAGTGAAATCATACAATATTTGTCTTTTTTTTTTTATCTTACGTATTTCACTTAACATAATACCCTCAAGGTCCATCCATGTTGTCACAAGTGGCAGGATTTCACCTTTTTTTATGACTGAGTTGTATTCTATGATTACACTACTAGAGGCCCAATGCACAAAATTCCTGCATAGGTAGGATCCCTAGGCCTGGTTGGCAATCAGGGCCGATCTGTGGGTGACCAGCAGGGCAATCAGGGCCCCCCTGCGGGCACCCGCTTTGGCTGGCCTGGGGCTTGCAGGCTGGGGGCAGCTCCTGCATTGAGTGTCTTCCCCCTGGTGGTCAGTGTACATCAGAGCGACCAGTTGTTCCACAGGTGGTTCTTCTGTTCAGTTGATTTGCATATTAGGCTTTTATTATATAGGATGCTTTTAAGTTCTGATTCTTTACCCTCTGTTAAGAAAATTATTTAATAGTAAATTAAATAATTTACTATTTCAGGTGATGAATACAAGGATTTGATAAAATTTGTTAAGGCTCTTTTTTTATTCTGTGATGATAATTCCACATGCATTAATGCACTATAGATTTATAGTCTAAGTTAAATAAGATTGTCTTATTCAAGATAAACTTCATGTCGCATCTATAATTTTCAAATATTGAATTGCAGTCAAATAAAGGGTCATTTCTCTTCAGAGATTTATAGTTTAGCAGATGCCCCAACTATTATATCTCTCTGGTTTCCACTCTGTATTAATTAAAAGTCTCATTTCTTTTGTCCTTGGCCATAGACCACTGATCTGAACAATTACTCCAGGCAGAATCAGCTGTAGTCCAGGCTCAGGTGAATAATAAAATAGAAATATACTGCTGTTCATTTTAAAGCCTGTCAATGCCTTCATATGAGAAAAAACATAATATTTTTCTACTTTAATTGTTGATTGTAGAAAATAAAATATTATTTTCCAAAATCACCTTTATATACTGTATAACATGCTAAGATATTGATATATTTCTAAGGTGGCTATCATAGCACTTCAAGGAAATTAGCATTACATCTGATTTGTTCTTGGAGCCATTTGATAGATGAAGTAATTGAGACCTAGAAAAGTTAAGAACTTTGTGAAAAACACCTGTAATGGTGTTAATAACAGTTAAAATATTCTAAGTGTTTAACCTGAGCTGGTCATAATAATAATTGCTTTTCATTTATTAGCACATCTAATCTCCATAACATTTTATAGTTATTGGTAGTATTATATCCATTTAAGCTAATGAGAAAACTATAATTAGAAATGTTTTAAAAGCAACACAAAGCATAACGAACATAATAAAACGCAATTGTTTATCTGGGGTTTGAGACGATGGGAGCCTGATTCTGAAATACACGCTTGTCCCACAACCATCTCATGGCTGCTATAGGTATGTGCCCATCAACTATATGGACATTTTTGAAAATGTCAATATGACTTTTGAACTTAAAGAGGTGATTGGAAACCTACACATTGTCTTAGACCACCTAGTCTTGCATTTCTTCTCTCATTTGGTGATAAATCCAGTATAAAATTAAAGTCAGGACACAGACTGTTTTTAAAGAACAGACTTTATTAGGGTGACATTGGTTCACAAAACCATACAGATTTCAAGTGTACAACTCAACAAACATCATCGAGTTATTGCATGTGAGCCCATCGCCCAAAGCAAAGTCTCTTTCTGTTCCCAGTTATCAATTATCGACCCTTTGTCTGCCTCCACCTACCCCACCCTCCTTTCCCTCTGTTGTCTGTGTCTATATGTTACATGTTTTTGTGTGTTTTTGCTTAATCCCTTCTCCTTTTTCATCCAGCCCTTCAACCCCTTTTCTGAAGTATCTAGGATTTTATGTGGCAGAGACACTTCCATAGGAATCCCCCCAACTGTACTTCACACCTTAATATCGTTCAAGAACATTCATTCAGTGTTGACACCATTCACAATTGTGCAAATGACATTATCACGTTGTCAGGGAAATTGAAGCAATTATCTCAAGAGTTAAGTAATGCACACATTGACATATATTTGCCTTTTGATAACAGGGAGTGATCTGTCATCTGAAAAGCGGGCCTATCATTGAAATGCTTCTTAGATATTTATTTCATCCCCAGGAGAATAACCACTTTGGCAATAAACAGTGATATTCTTTCACTTAAGGTGAGGTTTAGGATTAGAGAGCTGAGTTAGCACTGGCAGCTTGGCATATATTAGCATATGAAAACACTCAGCACTTTGTCTCTTGGGAAGAAGGGTAATTAATCATTGACAAACAGATTGTAATTCGTATCATGCATAACTGTAAAGAAATAATATCTCAGCCTCACGCAGTCTGGGTGTCCTTGTGGGCGGAGGAACTGAAAACTGCTCAGTGGGAAGCTGGGTAGGAGGGTCTGAACCTGAACATAAAGATCCCTGTACCGTGCATTTCTGAGTGAGAACAGAGCAGAGCAAATCCTGGTGAGCTACATAATCACAGTCAACAAACTGAGCAAGATTCTTCCCAATACCGAGGAGACAATAGCTATTCATTTCCAATTTCTGTTTTTTTAAAAGTCTAGTCTAATTTAAGGAGAAAGGAGGGATTGCCAGCCTCTGGCCTGGAAAGCCAGGGGTTCATGCCACTCAGCTTTTGGAACCATCATTGTGGTTCCTGCCAGTATCTCTGTCAGGGCTGCTGGCCATCCAGTGGCTGGGCTGCATGTGTAAGAAGATTCGGTGTTGTCACGCAGCGTTCATTATTTGCACAAAATCGCTCATCCATGAACTTGAGCTCATCATACTCTTCTTGCATCCTCCCTTTCTCTCTTGCCTGAAAATTGCTCCTATACCATAAACTGAGGCAATAATAAGCTTGACTAAATTAGTGCGCTTCCTTCAGGTTTGCAGTCTTTGTGACTTTTCTCTAACGTCTCAATATGTGTATTTCAATATATTTTGTTTAGCGTTCCAGTTGTTTAAGGCAAAATTGTAGCAGGAATTGGTTCTTGGGTCTGAGCAGATATGTCTTTCCTATCTAAAACTACACTGGTAAAGAAAAAATTATAGCTGAAAATTACATGTCTAAAAGTAAAAATTTCACAATGTGACCATTTGGTTAATGTCTCTGGCTTCAGTTTGTATTCTCCTTTGTCGACAGTTGTTTGGACCTTACTTAATTTATCATCTGTGAATGGATTAACAAACTGCTCATTCTCAATAAACATTGAGTGAATGATTGCAGAATAAATGATGAATAATTATACCGTCTTCCATAAATAATGGGAAATCAGTTGTATAACAATGGAAGTAGCGCAATACTATTTGGTGTGGAACTTTTTAAAAAATATATATTTTTAAAATATATTTTATTGAGTTTTTACAGAGAAGAAAGGAGAGGGATAGAGAGTCAGAAATATCGATGAGAGAGAAACATTGATCAGCTGCCTCCTGCACACCCCCTACTGGGGCTGTGCCCGCAACCAAGCTACATGCCCTTGAGTGGACTCGATCCTGGGACCCTTCAGTACTCAGGCCGATGCTCTACCTACTGAGCCAAACCGGTTAAGGCTAAAAAAAATTCTTGAAGTCTGAAATTTACTAGCTTCTTGGTCTAGAGATGAATTCTGAAGTGTGAACATGTGAGAATGCTGCTTTATTTCCTCCCCTTTCTTAAAGAAATACTCATTATACATGGAAAAGTATTAGATCCTCTCTCCTAGTTTGGCCATTTCCCAGGCACTACTGTCATAGTAGAATGGAGTAAGTTCATCTGATGACTTGAATTATAATTTTACTGTCACCCTTGACTAAGTGACCATATGATTTTGGAGAGGACACTTCAGCACTTTGGGTCTAAGATCACATCATATAAAATGAAGTAGTTGGCCTATAAAGTATCTGATCACTCTTGAGAACTCAGTCAAAGCTATTAAATACAATATTTCTTTTCTCACTTATTCATTTGTATTAGACGCACTTGCTACAGAGGGTTGCCTGATATTGTTTTTTTTTCATATCTTGCTTAGTGAGAACATAAAAAGAGAAATGACTCAAAGAGAGGAAGTAACAAAAATATCAATAATACAAGATGCAATATAACTTTATTGTATTTGCTATGACTTTTCAGAGTAAAGATAAAGCTAGCAGAAAATTCTTTATCTGGTCATTAGTTCAGTGTTCCATGGAATAAAGTACTGTGGAGCTATAAAAATGGGCTGTATCATTTGATTTGAGAGAACTGAATATGAACTTACTAACATATATTATTCAACAGAAGTTTTATATATGCTTCTAAGACTTGCATAATTAAATATACCAGAATTACATATAATATTCTATTTGTCTCATTTGTTTCTTTTTAAATGTATTTCTTAAATTGTCCCCGGGGTTGCCTTTGTATTTTGGGAAGAGTTGACATTTAATAGCGCCGTTAAGTGTGTAGTATGTAATAGCAATGAGATAAGCCATGTGTATATAATCTACTTGTTTTATAGTTAACACTCTGATGATTTATACATTACATTTTCTTATACAACAAGACAAAATTATTATGGAATTATAATTCTAGATATTTGAGTTCCATCGTTATAGAATAAAAGTACTCCCATTTCAAAGACTACCATTTCAAAGTACTGTCATTTCCCAATTGGTGGGGAAAGAATGTGCTGTTTATTTTCTTTCTTCTTACCACCATGGTTATAAAATAGGCAACAATCCAGTTAAACATTGTGATTTTGTTTAAAAAGTTTTTATAACTTTTTTACTTATTTAAAAAAAAAGGATCAAGCACTATTCAAGGCGCTGGAAATATAAAAAGCAAATGAACTAGACACAGTTTATCAGCCCCTGCAGAACTAGTTCTCTCCTGGGGTAGATAGTAGACAAATAACATATAAATGAAAAATACAAAATTGACAGCCAAGTGAGCTTTGAAGAGAACTACCAGGGCCATATACCGGTAAAGCAATGTATGTGGACTGACGGACAGAGCTAGTGAGTTACCATCCACAGATCATCCACAAATCTCTCAAGACCAGATGACTCCAAGGGATATAGTTTCTCTCCATTTTTTCAGGACACATTCTGCCTAGTGTACATCTCCATCTGGATGTACTGTAAACACTTCGAATGCACTGTGTACACAATCACATCTGTCATTTAATGCCTAAATTTTCTAAGCTTAGCTATATTCCAACTTTAATGATGTACTCCTACTGATTTACCACCAAAACATCTCTTAAGCACATTCCCTTTCTCCAGCTCCACTTCAGGGTGCTTAGTGGAGATCCAATTCCATGCCATACACTTTGCAAGTTATACGTACGTAATCTTCACCCCAAGGCAGTTCCTGTACATCCTTGGCTTTTGGACTCGAGAGCCTGGTTTTTCAATCACTGTTCTTTTACAATACCTTTTTTGACCTGATTGGCAACCCTGAAATGTTGATCTGTCATGCACTGCCTTGCTATTTCACGAATTTCTCCTCCGACATAGCATTCTTTGAGATTCTCTGTCACATACATCAGCAGTCCATAAACCTGGCTGACAATAGCAGTCACCTTGGTCCTTGAAAGAAAGTAGGTGCACATATATGATACACATATATGAGATATATGATATCTATTACATATGAGGTACACACACATTTGTTTCAAGGACCTGGGTGATCACTATTATCAGATGACCACTATATGTATATTTGGCCTCCCTAGCATCCTGCAGCATCACTGAAGACAAGAAATCTGAATCTGTATTTTTATAATATTTCAGGCAATTGTGATGATCAGCTGACATTGTTGTACTATGGTTTCCAGATTGTCTGAGCTTCTTCTATGAGTTATATCTGTCCCAAATGCTGCTATAAGCTCCACCCTTTACCTTATAACATATGTTCCAATGTCACTGAACAGTGTTTCTCAAACACCATCTTCTCTACAATTCCATAATATCCTCAAAAAATAAACTTGTCTGGAACTACACCCATCTTCCATGCGTTTATTTAATTAGCAAGTCCCTGCCCTAACTTCCAATCTAAACATACATGCCCTCTTATGAAGTTTCTTTTTTCTTTTCTCCTTTGTCTGGTTTCACCATTTTTCCTCCTATTCTGCCCTGTATGAAAAGGTTTGATCTAACAATTATTATCAGGCCCCTGGTCCCACTGAAGGAGGCAGTAAAAGGAAAATTACATAAGAGCAGGAAATTAGTGGTTCTTGCATCTACTCTAAGATCTGTCCTTCACTTACTATAATGATTAGGATCACTCAACTGTAGCAGTGCTACCTACAATTAGTTTAACACATTTAGGCAAACATGCTCACCCCTAAAGCAAGACACATATTGCCACAGAACTACAAATAAAATACAATCAACTCCATCCAATCAAACATGGAAGAAGAGGGCTCAGAGAAGGGTTGCATGGTGAAACCAAGATTGATTTATCCGTTTATTTCTTTCTACATTTGAGGTATTGTACACAATCTGTACCAATACAAAACAAACAGCAAGAAATGAATCTAGGGGGGTGCAAAAAGAAAGTACAGAGGACAAAAATATAGATTGAAGTATAAAACAAGTAGGAGCATAAATTCCAATTTCTGATATACACTGGGTGATTTCAGTTCTCATTAATATTAATCATCACAGTCGTCTAAGAGATCAATTTGTATATTCATTTTCAAGACAAGAGAACTGAAACTCCAAGAGATTGAGTGATTAATTCATGTTTATATAATCACTTGCTGGCATAGGCGGGCTTCAGATCTATATTTAAATCATCGTCATTTTTTTCCATTCCATCACAATTTTTTCACTCGAAACTTTCAGGTGAAAACTGAATCTTTGGTCAGGAATCAGACAGTAGACAATGAATGCAGTAAATAAGCAATTACCATAGTCTGTAGACTGTTATGTAGCACAGATTATAGACGCATCACCTTTTGAAACTGCAAAATAATTGGTTTCTAAAGAGAAAACTTCTTGGTATAAGAAGTGAAGACAGATTTGGATTTAGAAAAACTTGGGTTGGAATTTAATTAGCTATATAAGATAATCTCTGAGCCTCTCTATGCACACACACATACATACAACATATGTGTATGAGTATGTGCATGTCTATAATAATAAAAGCTTAATCTGCTAATTAGACCAGAAGTCCTTCCTGATGAAGTTGGGGCTGCGAGGGAAGCCCGGGTCCCGGGTGCCTGCTGGTGGCAGGAGGGAAGCCTGGATCCCGGGAGCTGGAGGGAAACCAGTGCTGGCAGCCGGGGGAAGGAAGGCCTACCCTTTCGTGAATTTTGTGCATCAGACCTCTGGTGTATACATAGGAGGGATAATAATACCTTTTTCATACCTTAGTCATAAGTAATAGAGAAAATAGGATATGATATACTTTTTCCTGCTAATTACCTGGTGGAAACTGACTACCTAAAGCATGCAGAGTGTCACTTTGGGAACTGATTGGATAGTGGAATTACTTTATTTCTGTAATGGTTACTTGTTCTGAGATCACTGTGGAGACCAGAACCTCTCAAGGTAAGCAGGGATCCCAGCCGGACTCTCACTGATCATCTAGTGCGCTCTGTCCAAGTAGATGTCGCTGTTTCTTGCTTCACAGTTTGTGGAAGCTTCCTGCTTCCTCTCCTCATGTCTTGTCAAGCTCTGCTCTGTTCTCACAGATTACTCTAAAGACAAATGCTACAAGTGAGGAACAGTTATTTTACCCACGGAGATTATTTTACCCACAATTCATTAGAATCCCATTTAATGCATTTCTTAAAAAATAATAAAATAAAAAAAAACAAGCAAGCAAAAACAAGGAATATCAGATGTGGAGAAAGAAAAAGCCCTGGTCCCATTGCTATACTAGGTTGCTTATCTGCATAGATGTTCTTTGAAATACATTCACATTCCTTAGGTCTTTCCTCGCATCTAGAAACCAAGAGATACAAAGCTAAGAGCATCCTTCTAGCCCCAAAACTCAACTTCTCCATTTTCAGAGGAATGTGATTAAAGAAGAAAAAAATCAATAACTCAGCTCCTTTTTGAGGGCTCTGTCTTGGCCCTGCAGTTCTTTGTCCCAGTGGCGTGCTGTGATGTTATCTGTCTCACTGCGGGACACCTAACAGTAGATCTGTCAGTGTGACATGCACTGAAAAGGACTAGTTCATCCCTAAACTGAGGTCCTCCGTGGTCTATTAAAAAATGTTTCACTTTCTCTCAGGGACTTTCTGTTACTGTTTCTTTTGCTTGTTCAGATAAATAGGAAAGGGCTGGGAGAAAAAGGGGGCAGTAGAACAAGACAACAATCAACACACAAGTGTAAGTCCACTGGCTAAAGAAGAGAATGATATTCTTAGAAGTGGGAAGCCTACATTTGTGTAGTTTCAATGCCTGTACTTGGACCTGGACTTTTGAGATTCAGAAACTAGTTTCGTTTATTTTTTTAAATGTGCTATTTTAAGTTCTGCTTGATGTAATAGTCTCATAATACCCAAAAGTTCTGGATTCTGTAGAGCTGTGCTGACTTAGAAAGTTTTCCTCTATGTAAATGTACAAAAATCTAACATTTTGCGTCCAAAGTAGAGCCCCATTCTGCTTCCTGAAACATAAATTACAGCAATGAAAAACCCTCATCAGACAAATGTAAATGTTGTTCTAGAAAATAAGATCGCCATACTTGACTGTCTTACGTGGTTTATCTTCTTACTGCCAATACGACCTCAGATACTGGAATGCAGAAGCAGTAGCTGCTTTGGTATTTTTTTCCCCTGCTATTGGGCCTATTTCTCACTGCTCCCCTACATATGTGTAAGCCTGAATGGAACGTGGACTTGAAAATAAACACAAGGGCTAAATCGCTAAAGAATGAATTATTAAACACATTGGGTAGCAGTTTATTCTCCCTAATCTGAGCTAGCTTTCAAAACAAAGGAAACTGACATATAGCCTTTGAAAACAGTGGCAAATTTTAATCAATCCTGACTTTTAGCCTTTTTTTTTTTTGTATGTGTGCCCAACGAAGTCTTTGAGCTGCAGAATGTCACTTTTGTTTTATAGATTAGCAAAAACTGGCAGTCTTCATATTTTCTGTTACAGAGCTCCTTAAAACATGGTTCAAAGATCATCTGCAAGAGCATTACCTGGGAAGTTAATTAAACATACTAGATTGTAAATAAACATCTTGGGGCGGCAGGGTCTGATTCTCATATTCAAACATGGAAAGCTTACTCTACCATCTAGCTCAATGTCCCATGGAGTCATAAGTAATGTGAGGTAAGCAGTGGATTGGAAACAGGTGTTTTAACTGTGTCCTGAAGTCCAAGTGATGGTGGCTCAGTTACCTCGGTTTGCGATGCTGAATCCATGTGAACTTCTGGTCTGAGACAGTCTTAGCACCAAGCAAACACATGACAATATTCGTCTTCAGTGCTGGGTGGTGGGAAGCGTGGGCACATCAGAATTAGGTTTAATTCCTAGAATTGCCACAATGAGCTGTACAAAGTACTTTAACTTTCTGATCTCGTTTTCCTTAACTCTGTGGATGATATGGAACTCCTCTCACATTTGAAAGAGTACTTACAGTGGATATGCACAAAAAGTAGTTTATTCTGGCAGAGGGATGCCTTAATATAATGCTCCAGAATCCTGAGAAGCCCGCCTTCTAAATAATTTTTTTTAAAAAACATATTGTATAAGAATCACAAGGTATAGGAGATGTTGGGACTAGAATGATGTTCTTATCCAGGGTCAACATCAAAGAACGCGTGTCCATAATATATTTAGTAATAAAAAGGGTTATGGGACCAACTACATTTTGGAGATACTCCTATACCCAATTTATCCCTTTCTGGAAAGTTAATAAAATTGCTTACTTGGCTAGAAAAAGATACATAAAGCAAGATTTTAATTTTATTTGAGTACACATTTTCTCAGATCTAGGTGACCAAGGAATCTTTTTGTTTTCAAGTTAACACTTCAAAGACTCATTATTCTGAAGAACACAGTTTTGTAAATGGTAGAGTTGCAGTCCTTGGAGAAAATCAGCCCAATCCTTGTTCCCCCAGGTACTCTCATGCCCTTCTTTAAAAGCTAATTAAAACACTCATTTGAGCCATTTTTGAAAGTCAAATAGTAAAGAGATCACTTCCTCCCCCCCTCCCCCCCCCAGTGTCATGATCTTGGCACCAGTTTCCAGTGATGAAACCCCAAGAGAAAAATGTCAGCCTTCAAATGAGCTCATCACATATAATGATCCCTGGTTATTGTTGAAATCACTGCAGATATATAGTTGGGTTTTTTTGAGCTCCTGCAAGAATGTGAAAGTGTAATTTTCAAAACATAACCTGCACTCTTAAGTCGTATTAATTGTTCCTTGCTTGACACAAAGGGTCTGGAGCAGAGGCACCCAACAAAGAAGATATTATGAGAACAGTCAGATTAGATTTGTGAAGACAATTAAGCTTAATTCTTTATAGCTTCTCCTTGTTCTTAGCTTGGAAATATTTCTTGCCATTGAATCATTTGGAATCATGGTAGCAATGCTGGGGAAAAGTATATTTATTAAAAAAAACAAGAACAAAGTCATAAATCTAGATCTGTTCTACTACGTGAAAATAAATTGAGGAACTATAAAAGTTTGCATTGTTTGCTATAGGATTTTTACAGAAAGTATTCTTAGCCTTTCCTTTCCTGTAAATACATCTTTGCTGCCAGATTTTAATTGCCCCCAGAGGACAGGTTACAAGGTAATTAAATCAACTCTCTTCAGCAAAGAATACTTTAAACAGTCTTGAGAGACCTCTAGTTTCTACATGACCTTTGAGAGAAGCATTTTGCAATTGACATAATTTGTGGTCTTGTGGGAGGCTTATCTTTGGAGCCATATACTAGCATCTGCTTCCATAAAGTTTGCATTCAGATAAACTCAGATGCACTTGGCCAGTTGCTTTTCTCTTCATATTGGGTGCTTCATGAATTGGGATTATGTTTAATTCTCTCTCACTTTCATCAGGAGAGCCAAATTAATGAATGTGCATAGTTTACTTCACAGAACTCAAGAATGACTGACACTAGGTTTAAAAATTAGGTAAAGCAAACCATTTTCTCAAAATGTGCAGTGACCCTTATGCTTGGGAGAAACAGAGAGATGACATGGACGCGACTCTAAAAGCTTTAGCATTTCCAGCTGCAGGAGCATCTTTAGAAGGACCTGGTGCACTAGCCAGTTTTTCCCAGTGGTTAAGAGCATCTGCCCGGGAATGAAGTGTTTTGGGTTAGACTCTGGTCAAGGCATGCACCTCGGTTGCAGGCTTGGTCTGGGTCCCAGAGATTGAGGCGCATGCAGGAGGCAACCAATCGATGTGTCTCTCTCACATCAATGTTTCTCTTTCTCTCTCTCCCCCTTCCTCCCACTCTCTCTAAAAATCAATAGAAAAAAATATCCTTGAGTATAGATTAATAAAAAATAAAGAAATAAAAGGATCTAGATAAATAGAGGTAAATGGTTAACTCTCTTCCCAGCTTCCTTCCCAGTTTCCTTTTCTTTTTCTTTTCCTATACCAACGAATCTCTGGCTAACCCCAGCACGTGAATTCCTATAATGGAAAGTTCTGAAGGCTGGAGCATTTTATTGCCTGTAAATACTATTCTATGTAGGACTTTGTATGCTGCAGCTTTAAGAAAATACTTATGAATTAAGCAAAGTGTTTCAGGGGGAAGGATAGACCATTGGATTTGAAGTTAGAGTAATCCATCTTTCCCGCATCTAAGTGCTTGTGAAAATTAGAGGAAGTAAGTGAATCTGCCTACATTTTTATTGCCTTTTCTATAAAATAAGGTATTTTATTTTCATTTTTAAAAAGTGTTCAATTAAACAAAGAATATTAAATATTACTTTTTCTGGAAAATTCATAGGTATTTAATCATTATGTATTTGTTAAGCTTGTTTGATGGGCCAGAGAAGATAAATGAGACCATCCTGTGGGAATATAATTCTATAATTACACTCTTTATTTTCTGAACATTGGACTTTACTTGAAAGTGTTTCACACATTTTGTAGGTTTCTTGTGACTGTCATCTTTCATGATGCTGCCTCTAATTTTTAAATTTACCCTTTTTAAATTATAAAAGAAGTACATGCTGATTGAGAGGAATTAAGAAAATGAAAAAGAAAACAATGTCCACAATTCAACTGTTTAGAATGAATGATATTTGAATGAGCTCTTGAATTTGAAAATCTCATACTGAGTTTTGAATCCCCATACTGCCACTTGACACTCTCTCTGTATATGCACATATGATGAATGTGTGTGTTTAGGTGGGTGTGAGTTAATATACTACCATATTAGGTTCCTATTTAGATATAAATATATGTTGTGATATTTTTATGTCATTTTCCTATGATATTAAACATATTTTAATAGTAGAATTTTATTGGTTTCAGACTACTGGACTGTACAAACGAACCAGATACAATTCTATATTTTTATACAACTTTAACTTTAATATTTAACATATACTAAATGGATATATAGTATAACATATACTAAATAAATATATTATTTCATAAAATAATACCCATAGTACATATAAATATATAGAAGAAAAATTCTAAAATATTATTTGCTTTTTTTTTTTTTTACAATACATCTTTTTTGGAAGCATTATTTTCTCTGTGTGTAACAGTTGTTATCTTTTATATCCCAGAAACTTCTTTACCACTTACTTTTTCTCTTGAAACACTTGAACAAGGAAATGTTTATCCAACCAATATTGCCAATAGATGGGGTTTGGGTTCCCCATTTTACCCCCATTGCTATTTGTCAAGATACTCTAAGGTTAATCCCTAATGTATAAAGGGCCAGGTGCTGTCATGACTGAACAGACCACGGTCACCATGAAGTGCATGGAGCAGCTCTCAGTTCCCTGCCCCCTGGCCCCTGAGCCACTCGCCATAAGCAGGGGTGGCGGCGAGTGGGACTGGGGACTGTTGAGCAGCAGTGGGCTGCTTCATAGGGTGGCAGCGAACTTAGCGGAGCAGTCACGGGGCGGCACTGAGTTTCATGAAGCAGTCGCAGGGTGGGGGAGTTTTGTAGAGCAGTCACCAGGTGGCAGCGAGTTTCCTGGAGCAGTCACGGGGTGGGGGAAGTTTCACGGAGCAGTGGCAGGGCGCGGGGGGGGGGGGGGGGGGGAGGGGGGTTTCATGGAGTGTCCAGTGGCGAGCTTCCTGGGGCGGCAGCAAGCTTTGTGGAGCAGTCAAAGGGTGGAGATATCCCTACAGAGCAGTCATGGAGCGGGTGGGGGGGGGGTTTTGCGAAGCAGTCGGGGGGCGTGGGGAGCTTCAAGGAGCAGTGGCGGGGTGGGGGGAATTTTGCAGAGCATGGTGGGGTGGGAGGAGCCTCACAGAGCAGTGGCGGTGTGGGGGTGGGGGCCCTCGCAGAGCAGTCCAGGGGCCACAAGCATCGCAAAGCGTCCGGAGGTAGGGAGCTTCACGTAGCATCTCAGGGTGGCAGAGGCCAGCGACAGAGGCCAGCGACAGAGGCCAGGCTAGGCCTAGGGACCCTAACCGCACATGATTTTGTGCGTAATGGGCCTCTTGTAATGATAATAATAATAATAATCCAAAGCATTCAGCTAGACAGGACCTTTTCTTTTCAAAAGCCCAGACATAAGTGTATTTGAAATGTCTCACAATTGTATGTGATTCTGGAATGGCTCCTTGAGACTGTGGAAGCAAGTATGTTGCTGGATCTGGTTCCAGTGTAAGTCTGTGATATGTTACTAGCCTGTCATGCTCTTTCATCAGATGAGAAACCTGAGCCTAGAAGGGTAGTATATTATCTAAATGCAGCAGCAGATTCATTATTCAATTCAACCCCTTGAATTATAAAGTGGGATTTCTCCCCTGTATTCCAGGAACTCTATGTGTGTGTATGTGACATTCATAATTCTGTAATATCCTATTGATTTCTTGTGCAATTTGGTAGATACACATAATGTCAACATCAATTGTATTTGCATATTACTGATAAACATATGCATATAGTAAACTGCATTTCCTATGAAGAGAAACAAACTTAATCAAATATGTGAAATACCATAGTTGCTTTCTTTTGCTGACTAAAAGGAAATCAATTTTAGTTTTATCTCTACAATTTTTTTTAATCATCAAGTTCTTCGAGCACTACCTGATGGTATTAATCATTTCTATATTTCCTTTTAATGATTCGGATCCAGGGAGTCCAAAGTCATGGAGCTTCTGAGATAATAAAACAATTTTGTGTCTTAAATTACTCCTCAGTCCTCTAGCATATAGTGGGAATTGTCACATTGCTTCCTCTGAAACTATTTTGTTGACAAAATCCCCCAGAAGAAATAATTGGCTTGGCATTCATACACAGGATTTAGTTCAGGTATTAAAACAAGACTTACTGTACATCATTTAGTAAGAAATTTGTCAAGAGTAGGTTCATTCGTAGACAATTTTCTTCTCTCTACCCTATCTTTATTTCTAATGGAGAAGCAGAATCCTGATTCACTGATGAAAATTTACTTTGCCTAAAATCCATATTAGGTTTGAATGAGACTTAGTTTACATGTAATAGTGAATTAAAAAAAATTATTGACCAGCTGCATCATTTCAGGAGAAATAATTGAATGTGCTTTCATGATTCATATATATATTAAATATACTTTCATTGATTTTTTACAGAGAGGAAGGGAGAGGTATAGAGAGTTAGAAATATTGATGAGAGAGAAACATCGATCAGCTGCCTCCTGCACACCCTCCATCGGGGATGTGCCCTCATCCAAGGTATATGCCTTGACCGGAATCAGACCCAGGGACCCTTGAGTCTGCAGGCTGACGCTCTATCCACTGAGCCAAGCCGGATAGGGCTCATGGTTCATATTTAATGATATATCTGATTTGCCCAGATAAGAACTCAAAATTAGGGCTTTGTGCAGAAATGATAGAAACTGGCATCAAAGTTCTAGAAAGTAGAAAAGTCAGATTAAAAGTTAATGATAACTATTATTTTTCTCCTTTTTTTAAAAAAAAGTCCTCTATTTGCTTCCTTATTGTAGATGATAACCAATGAACTGACAATAGTTCACAAGAAAATAATTCCAAATTCTTTTCCTATACACTCTGTGCACTATGAACAAAATTAGATAATGTATTATAATTAAAAAGTACCACATTGAGACTCATGATCTTCTGTCTGCCTCTCTCTAGCACTTAAACATAACCCATCCCACCCTCATCCAACTTTGGTACCTCCAAGAAGCCAGGTTAATGGAGAATTATGCTACCACAATCCTTAGGGTTAACAATTACCCTATTCTCATTCCTGTAACTCACCTTTCTAGAATGTGCTCTTCTATCATAATAGACTCCTGATTCTGGAGCTGAACTCCCAGATTCCATGACAGGAGACCTCATCTTGCAATTTCTATTGGACGTCACAAATTTTTTAAATAAATATATTTTTAGTGATTTCAGACAGGAAGGGAGGAGGAAAGAGATAGAAACATTAATGATGAGAGAATCATCGATCGGCTGCCTCCTGCACGTCTCTTACTAGGGATGGAGCCCACAACCCGGGCATGTGCCCTGACTGGGAATCAAACCACGACCTCCTGGTTCATAGGACGAGGCTCAACCATTGAGCCACACTGACAGCTGGATGTCACATATTTGATAGCTCACAAATATTTTGAAATATATCTATATACTAGTATATATCAACACCTAAGTGACTGAATGATCGAATGACTGAACATCCAGTCGACCAGTCGCTATGACGTACACTGACCACCAGGGGACAGGTGCTGAATGCACAGGATCAGGCTTCCTGCTGTCTAGATCGGGCCTGCAGGGATCTGACTCCCTCCAGTCTGGATCGGGTCTGCAGGGATCGCTTCAAAACCGGCTATCTGACATTCCCCAAGGGGTCCTGGATTGTGAGAAGGTGCAGGACAGGCTGAGGGACCTCACTGGTGCATGAATCCTTGCACTGGGCCTCTAGTATCTAAATAAAAATCACTATATCTCCCTAATTTGCCCTACTATACTCTTTTTTATTCTTATACTTTTGACTTTCATTGCCTACTCCTTTTCTTTTTTTTGGTTAGATGTGAACTTCTCAGTTGTCTCAACATCTCCTAGTTTCACAAACTAGAAATCTGAAATTTCCCCTTAACTTCTCCCTCTTTATAACCTCTCCAGTAACCTGCATAAAATAAAGGACCAGGTCCTATTCATGTTAAGGATGACTAAACATCTGTCAAACCTTTGCCAAGCTTTCTTAAGCACAGATAACACTTTTTCTACTTCTGTAGAATACTACCCCCTTTCAGTATTGACACTTTTAGTCAGATTGATCTTCACACACGTTTCCAAGTGGACAACCTGTTATTGAAAGAAACATTTTCTCCTGCTTTCATCATTCTCAAGGCTTCTCCTTTTTGGACTCATCCTTTGCATATATAACTCAGATGCCTACATTATCTCAGATCAGTTGCCCTCTAATATGGTAGCTAGGACATTTAGGCTCGTAGAGGTGTTCACGTTTAGTAACATGACAATAACGTTCTCCCTAGCAAGACTGGCACCAAAAATGCTTTCCCTTCATTTACCTATGGCAACACTTTCTAACCCTCATCTCATATTACCCACTATTTTCTGAGTCAACATTTGCTTAAACAAGGCTCTGAAGCTTTTAATTACTTAGTCATACAGTCATAATTTTATTCTCCAACTATTTAGTTTTTATATTGTGTTCTCTTCTTAGTCATCCCAGGTTAGTGTCCTAAATAATTTCCTCAATATTTGAGCTTATATATATATATATAAACTCAAATATATATATATATCTGCTTGACCATTAAATAAAACACCAAGGAAAATAATACAAGAAAAAAATTGATATGAAAAATATCTTTGTTTACTTCCTCCAACCTATCATATAGAATAAGTCTCTCTCCTTCTCTTTCTCTTTCTTTTCCTCTCCTCTTCCTTTTATTTTGTGCATTTTGCAACCTTTACTATCAAGGAAGTTTCAAATGCCATCTCTAAGGAAATGTCTTCTCATATTCAGTTCAGTGATCAAACTCTGGATCTTTAATCAGGAATACAGGGTGTCCGTTCCTAAAATGCTAAAAATAATGCCTTTTTCTTTCACTTCTTTTAAATATAACTCTTATGCCATTCATAATGGATTCTATGGTTCTTAACTATTGTTGGTGCAGGAGTCTTGCACTTTTAGTTAAGATGGAATGCACATGTCCAGATCCTCTTGCTCACTGTTGACTAATGAAAATCCTAGAAAAGCATAATGCTGGAGGGTTCTGTTCTGTTCCATAAAAAAAGTGGGCAAGTAGGGTAGGGAAATAAAAACTAAAACAATGGCATGAAGTGGTAAATTCCCTGTTTGTCTTTTTGCTCCTTTTGTTGTCACTGTTTTATTTTGCAGTTTTTGTTGTGTTTCTTTGCTCATTTGTCTTTTCCTCCCATATGTCCTTGATTAGACTCAAGTGGATATAGAGAAAAAAAATTCTCAAAAAAACAATACAGTTTCTTAGAAAAAAATATTATCCTAGAGTATTTTTCAAGGGACATGGTGGAATAATTGAGGTGCCAAAGAAAAAAGAAACACTCTTAAGTCTTCTAGTTGAATACCATTTAAGTGCATTTTTTCCTATTTGTGAATATGCATATTTCTTCAAAATTGAGTGTAGCCCCAGAGACAAAATATTCTTTCATGTAAGTTGTGTTTATAATTCAGGATTGCATTTATTTGTTAGTAACACGACCATGGCCTAAAAACATCATACATTAACTGAATAATTTATTCTCTTCACCAGTTAGAGTACAGAAAGGGGTAGTCCAAAGACAGAATGGGGAATCCGCTCCATGAATTCTTTAGGGAACCAGGACCCTTCAAGCTTGTTTTTTCTTCATACCTAACTTCTATTTCCAATATGACCTCATAGTTTAAGATGGCATAGTTTAAGGTCCAACCCAGAAGAAAGAGGAAAATAATAATAAGGGGCCATGGTGAACAGTAACTATCTTTTAAGCTAAAGTTACAAAAATCTGCTACCACACAATTTTTGCTTTAATCTCCCTCATTGGACAGTTACTGATATGTAACAGCTAGCTGAAAACGAATTTACAAAAAGTCATCTCTTCATTTTGGGCAGCTCTGATCCTTAGAAAAACATCAGTCATATTGTAATGGAAAAGGAGAGATTGCATGTCGAAATGATTTATATTCTCTGTCCCTTTTGTCATATAGTAGTATTGTCTGTCCATGGATTCCTATGCAAATATCATTCCTTTCTTTAGAGGTAGTAAGATTGCTAATTTTGGCTAATTATCTGGATAAACATCATGTATTTTGACATTTTAGATGCAATTATTTGAAACCTATGGTATTCCATGACCACTGTTTATTTTGTAGGGTAAATGGAATTTTCCATAAGTGTAATACATAAATATTTAAATATGAATTTTATGTTATCTTCTATTTACATACACACATACAGACACACATATGGACATATCTTGCACCCTTTTTGTGGAAATGTATACCAATAATATAATATTATCCTACATAATAAAAGCCTAATATGCTAAGTGTCCAGTTATCCAGTCATCCAATCAAAGTGTAATATGTTAATGATATGCTAAGGCCGCTCAATGGCTAGCTATAATGTGCACTGACCACCAAGAGGCAGACAGTCGACTGGTCAACCAGTTGCTATGACGTGTGCTGATCCCCAGGGGGCAGATGCTTGCTGCTGGGGTCCAGCCAATCAGGACTGAGTGTGATAGGCTGGACACACCCTGGAACTCCTGCGGTCCCTCCCTGGCTGGCCAACCTCCCATGTCCCTCCTCGGCCCCGATAGTGCACCTGTTGGGTCCCTTGGCCTGGCCTACATCCTCTTGCAATCCAGGACCCCTTGGGGGATGTCAGAGAGCTAGTTTCGGCCTGGTACCACAGGCCAGGCTGAGGGACCACACTGGTGCATGAATTTGTGCTCCGGGCCTCTAGTATAATTATAAAATATTCTTACAGATACAAAGGTAGTGAGATCATAGTGGTTCCTTTGCTGGTTTGAAGAATAGAAGGAATATTATATTTCAGAGGAAACCAAAGATAGTTCTCTTCACTTCATACATTTTGCAAGAGGGAAATCTATGTTTATTTTCAAACTAACTTCAAAGTTCAGAAGACAAAAATAGGCAGAGTTAGTGATGAAACTCAATACATTAGGCTGAAAAGGTCAAATTTCCAAGGTTGAAAATTTATTTGTCAGACCATCATTTAGACTAAGAAAGACCCAGGTATTCATAGCTACACATTCTCAAAGTATAGTGGGTGTTCATTCAGGTGGCAGTAATGAAGTCCTTTCCAAGGAAAACTGTGTGTCAAAAATGACAGTGTGCCTGGACTAATTGGCTTAAAAAAAGCTCTAAACATACTGCTTTCTGTCTCCCCACTGAATTGTAAACTGATTAGGTAAGGGAGTCTCGTCTTCACCTCTCAAAACCTTGACTCTTCTGTTGAAGATAATAAATATTCAGTCATTCATAAATTCATCCCATAAACACTTATTGAGTACTACTTATGTGTTAGGAATTGTAATTGGGATTTTGAATGTGTTTTTTTTTAAAGGAGAATGGTGAAAATTTATGCATATTCAAATGAAAGTCATAATGCTCAGGTTTTAGTTTTCATGTGATCATGTGTTAGCTCTGTGATTTCAAAATGCAGATTTCACTTCTCTGTTCACCTCTGCTTACTGGAGTAGATAGGTAAGCCAGGACAGATTAGGCCCATTTGGATGCCAAAATTCTATTGTTGGATTAATACTTATTATGTAATTAATCTCCATATACTTCTTAGGTCAATACTTTAATTTGCACATCGGTTTCTAGATTGGGAGAATTTCAATGAGGCTAGTGCTTTCTAGAGGTCATTATTCCTTTCTGAATTATAGGTTCATTTAATTCAACACAACATTTTTATCACAAGGAATCCGAACACCTGCATCTTTCCTCCGTAACTTCCAGTTGCCAACCCTTCTGCTAGCCTATCTTCTGATGGCCAAATATTTGATACCAAAAAAAGAAGAGCTTCCCCCCGAGGCTACACTTATTTACTGTTTCACTCATTTCTGTAGGTAGCAATAATATCCTCACTGTGAATCTAGACCTCTGTCATGACCAGGGCTCTCCGGGAAATCACTTCAATGTACTTTGAAACTCCGCAAGGTGGTCTGCTACTAAATTATGGAGATATCTATATATTTTTTTCATTTTCTTTGGACAGTTAATTTATGTTGACTATAAATGTAAATCTTTCACAGATGTAACTATTTTCAGTCCAAGGCTGTATGGAATATTTACTGCCTTAGTAAATCCCTGTTTGTCTTTCTTTCTGGCATGGAGGCTCAGCAGGCAGGTTAATGGCCATGCTGGCCAGTCAGCATGCAATTTGGTCTCTGCCATAAGGTTCATCAAGCAGGAAGGCCATTGGAGTTCCAGGAAAGCGCAGGACTATGCCTTTTCTTGCATGTCAACAGATGAGAGTGCTATCCAAATGTGAAAGATCCCCTACTATCTTTATAAGGTCAGACTCTCTTTTGAGACATGCTGTGATTGGAAAAATAGACACCAGGCATTGGAGAGATGATACTGAAGGGAAAATGAATACAACAATGCGAGTCGATCATGGTGGTCCAGGATATATCTCAATGTGCCAAATGCCATAATTAGCACTTGCAAGCATTAGAACTAAAGCTGATATTAGGAGGAAAATGCACACTGATTGCCAATTCAGGTGCCCTTTGCATACCCATATGCCAAGCGGACATCATCCATAGCTCTCAGAGATCTGCACAAACACGGAAGTTACAGCATGACTGACCAGAAAGTAAGACAAATCAGTCATTCAACTCAGGAGGAAGAGGATTTTCCATAGGAACTGTTTTTCTAATTCTTTTATGATTCAGGACAGGGTCCCTGACATAGAAAGGGATTGGAAATATCTGATACCCTTTCGATGGCCTTTCCAGACCTTATTTCAGGAAACCTTACCCCTGCTATCCCTCCCTTCATATAGTTCAGTCAGTGGAATATTGGTAGCTTTTATTAAAACAAAATTCTAATCCAACATCCTAAATTAATTGGATTAGAGTTAGGAACATAATTCGGGCTGCTCTAGTCAGAATTCTTTTACTAGTAATTTTGCAATTGAAATTGTGTGAGATTATTTCCATCTTCAAGTGACTAGATATTTAACATGCAAGCTAAGGACTGTGTGTGCAGTGTGGTAGCTTGATCAACAGACATTTATTTTTTACACAGTTCTGGAAGCCAGACATCTAAAATCCAAGTGTTGGCAGAGTTTGTTCCTTCTGAGGTCTGTGCCCTTTGACTAGCTTCTCAGGCTTAGCTGGTAACATTTGGCCTGGAAGCATTAGTCCATTCTCTGTCTTCATCTGCAGACATCAGATGAAGACAGAAACATCAGTGACAAGAGAGAATCATTGTTTGGTTGCCTCCTACATGCCCCCTATTGGGGATCAAACCCATAACTGGGGCTTGTACCCTGACCAAGATTGAACTATGACCTCCTGTTTCATAGGTAGACAGACATTCAACCTCTGAGCCACACTGCCCAGGCTCTTTACCCCCTTTTTAAGGACATCAGTCATATTTGCTTAGGGCCCACCCTAATGACCTCATCTTAATGTAACTTATTATATCTACAATGACACTATTTTCAAATATCTTCATATTCTGAAGTACTAAGGGGTTAGGATTTCAGCATATGAATTTCTGGGGGTGCATAATTGAACTCATAACAGGGTGTTTTGTAGATGGAGAATCTCTCATCTCTTTGCTTGGGCTTAGAGGTACTGACTATGAAGAAGATATGACTATGAAGAAGATAAATCTCCTCATCCACATCTCATTCCCTTTCTATCAGTTCTCCATTCTCCACCTGTCTTCTGCTTTATCTCTTTCTCCTTCACCCCAAGTTTCTGCCACCTCTCACCACAATTTCTCTGTGGTGAGATAGCTTTCACTGGGTCATCTGTACTTGGGAAGGAGATTTTGCTGACTATATCACTTCCATCTCTTCTGAATGATTAAATTTCTCTTATATGCTGATCAGGCCATAAATCTAGCATTATATTCAGGCAATTGCAAAATTGGTCTGTTCACATCTTTTGTCAATGAATAAACCAATCTGTAAATTTTACTGGGAAGAGAATTTGTCTCATAAATTTCTTTTACAAACATCATAAATAGACATGCAAGAAAGAGGCAATTTTAATTTATTATTTGTATTCCATATCAATTTTTTTTAAAAAGATATTTAAAGCTCTCTTCTGGCTGACTTCCACATTTAATATAAAGTTTGGAACTCATATCATTTAATATGAGTCAGCACAGAGCCTGTTGATTTCTTCATGGTTTCTTTCCTTTACAGATGTCATTAAGCATGGATCTTAATGCTGGAAGGCCCAGACCACTAGCCCTATACATGAAACCAGACAGACATTATAAATTGATAGTAAAAGGGAGATGTAGGAAACTCAGTTGAGGGTCAAAGTTAAACCTCCTTTACTGTCACATTTCTCAACTTCTTCTTGTATTCCCTAAAACCTTCTCTCTAGGTTTACCTAACACTTTAGGTTCTATACATTTCTCTGTGATCTAGAAATCAGTAGCATTTATTTGTCTTTGAAATTTTGATCATATCATTGACATAAAGTCATGTATTTCCATTGGTTCATATAAACCATCTTCGATTAGCACCTCAAATACTTCATACTGGTTTAGTGTTCAGCCAAGTGTTGCATAGATCCAATAAAGAAGACAATTGCATGCATTAGGATTATATAAAAATATGTTAGAAGTGAGAGTTATTCAGAAATAATAGAAAATTCTCTTCACAGCCTTATGTGATAATTAAGAACACATTAGTTCCACAACTCTATTATTGCCTATGTAGAGCAACCATATTTCAATTTTATAACTCCATAGACATGTTAATGGGCATTTAACCTGTTAGGTTTCAATTTCTAAGTGGTACATCTCCTAAATTTTCTCTACTATGTAACAATGTTTCAGTTTACTTGGTCATCTGAGAAGTAAAAATAATTTCCTCAAACTCCATGTATAGCTTTTTAATAAATGTCCAAAATTGAATCTATGCATATATTATGAATGCCTTTATCTTGTCATTGTGGATATTCATTATTATTTGGCTCGGGATGGGCAAGAGAACAAAAGATAAGAAATGCCCTCTTTACTCAGAAATGGCCTCTTTGAGTTATTAAATCTGTTGGAAATGTTTCTAGGTAATGAGACTTCCTGCTCTGTGATTCTGAATCAAAATTGAATTGAGTTTTGAAAGAAAGAGTTGAGGTAGTCAAGTGTCAGAACCCATAGACTTTTATCATTAAAATTATTGACAACATGTATGAATTTTGAAATACCTGTATGTGTTCTTAACATTGCAATTCATTGAGGATAATCTAAGTAAAATATTTGACTTTTTGAAATACCAGAAATAAAGTACTTTAAACTGAGGAAATCCTACATTATTAAGTGATATAGTTTGTTGTAGGGAAAAAAAAAGAGTAGGGGGTCAGAAGTCTTGGTTTTTATGCATTTCCATGTTATAGGTGAAAAAATCTAAGTATATTGAAACCAAGCAAAAGTCCTAAGGCCATAAAAATTGATTATAGAATGATTACCAACACCCAAGGTTTCTGAGTCCTCCTCAGGTACGTATTTAACATGGCCTTAGATGTATTTGGTCACTTTTTTTTTTCAAAAAAATTAGTTGATTTAATAATAGACAAAAAAATTAGTTGATTTAATAATAGACAAAATAATAGACAAAAATTAGTTGATTTAATAATAGACAAAAAATGTTAATCCAAGAGAATCACTCAAATTGAAAAGAGTCCTGTAATTTTATAAAAATATAAATTCCAAGTCTATGTTGTATAAATAATAACACTGAAGGCTGTAAGGGAATTCAGCCATAGTCATTCAGGAAAATAATAACTCATATAGAGGAGACACAAGTTCTTCTACTTTCTGATTTATCACCCATTATAGGAAGCTCAATGGCATTCCTTCTATGAGAAGAGCAAAGATACTTTGGATATAAGTAACTAAATTTTAATCTACAAAATCCCTAAACATCTGTCATCTGGTCCTCATTTTGTTCTGTTTGTGCTTATTTATTTTTTATTCCTGCCATTAAACTGGCTTGTGCTTTTTAAAAATCATATGAAACCAGTTTAGGCCCCCCTCAGGGGATGGGGCCTAAACTGGCAGTGGGACATCCCTCTCACTAACCGCTTGCCTGCCTGCCTGCTTGATTGCCCCTAACCACTCTACCTGTCTGCCTGATTGCCCCTAACCACTCTACCTACCTGCCTGATTGCCCCAACTGGTTCCCGGCCAGCCTGGTCGCCCCTAACTGCCCCCTGATGGCCTGGTCACCCACTAACTGCCCCCCTGCTTGCCTGGTTGCTCCCTAATTGCCCCCCCTCCTGCCAGCCTGGGCACCCCCTACTTGCCCTTTTGCCGGCCTGGTCACCCCCTAACTGTCCAGAAGGAAGTCGGACGTCTGAATGATGTCTGGCATATTACCCTTTTATTAGTATAGATTAGAAAACAAAGTATTAGGTGTAAGATTAGTAAATTAATATTTCTGAAGTGCCTTGCATATGATAGGAATTATGGTTATTTTCATATATCTTTTCCATTCATTCCCCACTGCAATACTGAATTTGGTTGCCTTAGTCACAATTAATAAGAACAATTATTGAAGGTATAACCTATCTAAACCAAATTCAAGGTAGTTGGAATTCCAAAAAATATAGTCAGATGATTGAAAAGTGATTTAAGAAACACCAAGGATTTTTACTTAAATTTTTAAGCATTTTTGGAGTCTCTCTTTATGTATTTATCCTGCAAGCATTTTGACAAATGCCTTGTGGTTCTATGGTTTGATTCTATTTTAACTTCAGAATAAGTTTTGAAGATTTCTTAAATCATTACATTGTGACAAACAAGATATTAAAATATAATTTCACAAAGTTAGCTAAGAAAAAAAATCCATAAACATTTAAACTTGAAAGATGCCTTGTTACTGATAATGAAATATTACATGAGGTTTCACCCACTCCATAGCTCAAGTTTACTTTAGCAGATATTGTATAAACCCACTAGGGGCATAATAATCTTAATCATTTCATTTATCAGGAAGGTTCCAGATGCCTGACTGTAACCATAGTAATGTTCTAAAAAATGTGTTTTATTTCTATAGAAATACAGACAATAAAGTAGAGGAACTGAACTTTAATGCTATGTTAAGTGTAGTAACTGTACATGTTGGTCTTTTCTGACAAGGAGATTGTGAGTAAGGAATTCATTCAGGTTTTTCACACATTTTATGATGTCTGGGGAGCCCCACCCTATGATAAGCGGTAATGACAGAAGGGTGAGTGAAGCATGAACCCTTCCTTCAGAGAACGTGCAACCATCTTCTGTCAGAGATATACCTCATAGAAGTAGATACACTGTGAATAGATGATTTATAACACATTGAGGTAAGCATTAAATAAAACTACAATCGTACCAGAGGAGGAAATACTGTTTGTAATAGAATGATCATAGTGATCCATTTTAACATTTATTGAGCTTGTACTATGCATCAGTATTTTAAACTCATTTATTCCAAATTAAATTCCCAGGATGGGTACTTTACATAGATAATCTTTTTAATTCACACACATTTATCACACTTGTACAATAACCTTATTTTACATGAAGAGCAGTTTAGTTGTCTAAGGTCATGCAATAGATTGCACAGTGAAGATAGGTATTTGGAAAGAGTTTAATAAAGTACCTGTCTAGAAAGTATGGGTAAATTCAGGAAAACAACAGGGATGGTGTACCTAGAGTAGGAGTATGGGGTACCTAGAGTAGGAGTATGGAGTTTTTACCAACCACCTGTACGAAGGGGAAAGGGAGGAGGAGAAAGTTCGGAACCTGTATAGTAGCTGGGTTGAGAGATGTACCTGATAGGAGATATGATCATTGGTAAAGGGTCACTGCCAAATCACAAAACCCACAAGGAGAAGAGCCAGCAAAATAAAAACGCCAACATCTCTCTTCCCTGGCCTAAGATCTGCTGGCACCTCCACTTGCTAAAACCATCTGGAAGCCAGATGGCAAAGAAGGGTAATCCTAAAAAGAGTAGAGATTGGCTGGGAGCATATATGAGGTGAGGTGATTGTATATACCCAGAAGAGTGGCAAAGAGTACACATTCCTGATCCAGATAAAAAGGATAAATACATCATGATAAGTATATTACAAAAAAAAAAAAAATGCCACAAGGAGAGAGAGGGACTTACAAATACCATTCCAGTTAATCCTCACTATCTTATAAATGTGTTATTTGTACTGATATTTACAAATGAGTTAAACGAAACTTAGAAATGTTAAGTAGCTTACGCATAGTTCTTTTAAATATTTTCATTGATTTCAGAGAGGGAGGGAGAGGATCAATCTCCTCATGGATTGGCTGCCTCCTGCATGTTCCCTACTGGGTATGCAGCCCATAACCTGGGAACCAAACTGTGACCTCCTGGTGCATGGGTGGACCCTCAACCACACGGGCAGGGCAAACCCACCCACAGTTCCACAGCAAATAATTGTCATAGTCATAACTGATTCCAAGTCTGTGTTTGAATTCCTGGTATAAAAATGCTCCTCTTTACCTCAGGCAACAATGATAGATGATTTGGCAAAACCCAGGAAGCTGGGGTAAACTATGGTTGTGGATAGAGACGATGACATGGTTTTCAAATAGGTCATAATATTTTCCCCATTATGTACTTGACTGTGTTCCAAACCTGTGGTCAGTTATTGACATTTTCTAGAAAAAAGGTACAATGTCTAATCTAATTCAAGTTTGACCAAAGATATATGTGCATAAGGTCCATTCTGCTCACAGTTTCACAGCCCACCGCCTTCCTGCTATGCTCAGTCCTCATATGAGCAGTTATTTATGTTCTCAGCACATCATATATTATCCACTATGACCATGTAAATGTGCATAATCCCTCTTTCTTGGCTCTTTACACTTTCATCTTTCATCTAATACCCTCCACTTTCTCTAAACCAAACAGTGAATGTAACTTTCTTAAGGATAATTTTCTGCCATCAAATGTGAATGAGTATTCCATAACTAAGAATTATGGAAAATATTTACCCGACATTATGAAATAGAGCTTGGAAAATTGTCAGTTCTTGGTGTATCTTTCTACGCTATCATGAGATCAAATTCCTGTTGAAAACTTTTAATGTATAACAGTAGGGAGCTGCTGTCATGTAGTAGTAAACACTCTGATAGAACACATATGCCTTATTGCTACTTAACTTTTGTTTTAATATTACAAAGTATAAGAAACTGCAATAGAAAAATATTAGAGATTGGAAGAGATAAATTTTATTCAGCACCTACAATGTGCCAGATTATATTATTGTCATAAAATAGTGGATTGGAAATTATTATGAGTAAAATAAACGCTCTACCATTTGTTGTATTCTCTTGCATTTCCTAAAATAATTAATCCAGTTTCCTCTTCTCCATTCTAAAAGGGTAAATCCTCAGATAGGAATTGATGATTTCAAAGAGAAGATGAAGTGGTTTTTTGTTTGTTTGTTTGTTTTTTCTTGGAATATGCTTCTGCTTTTAATGCAGAATTTCTTATATCTCCTAGCATTGCTTTTCTTTTCACATTTGATAATTCCCCATAGTATTCTGACTGTCTCATTTTTTTATACTAGATATTCAGTGTGAGTTTATTCACCTGGTATTACTGATAGTTTTTAGAGATATTACCATTTGATATCAAACCCCTCACTTCCACTGATTGGCTTGTTTCCTTCAGTTTGATGTCTTATTTTATTTTTTTTTTGTTTTGATGTCTTATTTTAAATATGATTTTTATTCTTTTTTGGAATTATAACACTGTAATCTGCTTTTACCCACTGATGATGGGACTAAGGGGACCTAAATACAGTGTTAGTAATTAATACTACCTAAGTTTTCCATACCAACTTTCCTGTCAGATATTTTTCATCTTGATTTCAGTTCTTCTCCTCTAATTTGTTACCATTAATTAGTTTTCCTAATAGTGATGAGTTATTGACTCCTTAGCTCAGTAGAACAATATAATATATATATGGAAGTATGGGTGAATAATATCATAGAAAGCTTTGTAGAAAAGCATGGTTGGAAAGAAAGCAAAACAAGAAGGAAGAAATGACTTGAGAGACACTGCTCCACTGCCATTTTGAGTTGTACACATTATTTCAGTAAGAGATCAAAGTGTTAGAATTTAATTCTATATGAGTAAATGAATCCCTTTTCTAATCAATGGTTTCCTTTCCATAAGCACTTATGTTTGTGGGACGGCAAAGAGAAGAATTCCCTGGGAAGGGGTCAGGAAACTGAAGTAAGAAATTATTTTAATGTAGCAAAGAAATCTAAAGCACAGTAATACAAAATTAATTATCCCCAAAATAAACAAGTATGGCTATATTAACAAATGTGGATACCCATATTTTCTGTGAGGTCCCTATAATAGTTTTTATTCATTCTTCACATCACTATATGCACAATTCGCCTGGAGATTCAAAAGAATTATAATTCATATGTCCTCAAATAATTATTATTTTACTTGGAGGTCAGGGCTTAAATAAAAGCCAAGTGAATTAAAGTTTTACAACATAATAAGATCAGCATCAAATGTCATAGAGTTTAAAAAAGCAAGACCATTGTGAAATAACATGATCATCTAAAAATTCCTAGGGTAATTGGTGTTCTAAGGATGGGCAGAATTTAATGACAACAGGTATTTTTTGAGCATATCTTTATGTGCTAGACAACATTTATCATACCCATTTTACAGATGAGGATACTGAGACATGGAGAGGTCAAATAACTGGCTCATAGAGGATGGGACTAACAGTAACTTCACTTGGGGGCAAAATGATGAAGACAGTAGTATGCAGGTCATGCTCTTAGTGTGCATCGTGTTTGCATAGCTACTCTTCACCATCTCAGCAAAGACTTCATGTTGGGAGTAGTGGAATCTAAGTTTAGAAATGCACAGATGAGGATTTTGAAAGATCGGTGAGGAATTAAAATTTAAGCTGGAATCAATAATTTAGGAAAAGCAATATAGCCACATGAGTTTCAAGAGTTTGAGTGGTGGGTGACTGATTCTTTAGAAAGTGAAAGATTAACATGGTGCACTCGGGTAGGCTACATAGCCATCTCAGATGGTGGATAAAGAAAAACTGAATTTATTTTAGGCAAGCATGTCAAACTCAAAGGCTAACACGGGCCAAATAAACAAGGTTTAAGTTTATGTGGGCCACAATAAAACCAAAGCTTCAGATTCATAGAAATGTAGGTTTATTTCAATAGAGACCTGCTGGATACAAAAGGCTGAAATAAATGAGTAATTGTTAACATAAAATAATAGAACATTTTAATAAAAATATTTTTGAACATTAACTTACCAGACACTGAATAACTGCACAAATTAATAAGCATAACGCAAATAAACCTATTTTTCTTGTTCTCTGAAAGTGAAATATTTCTTGTTGCGTGCACCAAATAAATCAGTACAAGACTAATGACGTAACAATCGGCTGTTAAAATATTCGCTGCTAGTATTAGTGGAAAAAAATGGAGTGCCTGTGCATAAGGCGCATAAGGGAAATAAATGCAACATGATTATAGTAATCAGTCATTAGCAAACACTGTAGTTCGTTATTAATAATTATGTATAACAGGATATTGTAAAAATTAAGTTATGAAATTTTTATTAAAATGTTTCTTACATACCGTTATATTGGCTGGGCCTCCAAAATATTCACTGTGGGCCGCAAGCAGCCTACAGGCCAAGCGTTTGACATGCTTGATTTAAGGAAAAGGGACTGGGGATGGGATATCCAAAAGGAAGGGCTCCACAGCACCAAGCCAAGGGGATATTGGGTCAATGATGGCTGCACCCAGAAGCTTGAGTTTCATCCTTTTTTTTTTTTTTAATATATTTTATTGATTTTTTTACAGAGAGGAAGGGAGAGGGTTAGTTAGAAACATTGATGAAAGAGAAACATCGATCAGCTACCTCCTGCATACCCCCTACTGGGGATGTGCCCGCAACCAAGGTACATGCCCTTGACCAGATTGGAACCTGGGACTCTTCAGTCCGCAGGCCGATGCTCTATCCACTGAGCCAAACCAGTTAGGGCTTGAATTTCATCCTTAATGCAGTTACTAGTGGAAAACTTAGTGAGTTTTGGGGTTGAGGTGGTGGGCTTGGAATTCAGATGGAATGCCCGTATGTGATTAGGTGTCTTCAGGACTGTTTCAGTTCCTTATGGTCTGAATCCTGGTATCCAGCGAGTTTTCTCTTGTCTTTTGTTTTCCTGTGGCAGGAAGCTTACAAATAGCTTAAGGATTATATTGCCCCATAATCCTAACAGAAAGTTTTCCTGTTAAATTTCAAACCTTAAATTGTGACATTGAGGACTAAGAGGAAACCATGATAGAAAGACTCTGAAGAAATGTACTAATTGAAAATGTAAACAGAGGAATCAAATGCAGAATAATAAGGTTGAGACAAGAGTGGGGAGAGGCACATTGGGTGAACATCTTTTATGAGCCAACAACTCTTACTATTAATTAAATCATAACTCCTCTAATTTAACTTTCTCACAAAGTCTCCATGAAAACTATTCATATTTCCAATCAATAAATCAAAAATATGTGGCTTGGAGAATAAGCTGCACAAGGCTTGCAGCTTGAAGGTGGGGGTGTTGAATTCCATTGAGCCCAACCCTCTCTTACTCTGGAGTTCTCTCCGATTCCCCAGGCATCCCTTCTGAGGCATTGCAAGGTACTGGATTAATCCAAGTTGTAAGAATGTGCCCAAACTGTCATCGTAAGGCAATAAAACGCTGTTGTTTTTTTAATGATGTACCCTCAGCTAAACAGTTTACTTTGTCAGAGCATGGAATATCCTCCATATTCTGTGTAATTTACATTTTATCACATCAGCCTTAATTACAACACATGTTATCATTGCATAATCTTTATTTTATATATGTTTTTCTCTTACTCCACTTTGCTCTTATTTCTATAATATTGTGTGAATAGCTTCCAGATTGGACCCAAAAGCACTCTATGCAGGAAGTTATGGCTAAAACATCCATCTTAACATTTCTTCTCCTTATGGAAGTGCAGATTCTCTCTTGTGCAGCAAACTAATTAAAGTCCCTTCCCAACACAATATATAAATAGCACATAAATATTTAATAGCCTGATTTAGCATTTTTATTAGGTTCTATGACACATCAAAGTGTACACTGTTTAAAAGCTGAATTTAAATGATATAGTGTTTTCAAAAACCCCATCATGCATGATGTATTTTACCAATAAAATTTAAAGAAAACATTTGGCTGTACTGAGAATAAACTATTACTCTTTACTTATTCTGTGACTTGAACATTCACCAATAACTCATTATGCTTTTATGAGTAGTAAGTGATACTGAAAGAGTCATACAGGATATCAAATTCCCCAAGGAGTAGCCTCTGTGATGTGGCCAGGCCTGCATCTTACGAACTCCCTGTGCGCAAGGCTACGGAGGTGTTCACTATTTTCGGCATTACCTTTTCAACAGCACTGCCTCGTAATCTCAGCTAGCTCTACCCATTGTCTTTCTCATGGCCTGTTCTTCCTCAGTCTCCAATTGTTGCTACAGTTAAATTCGTCCCCTTGAGGCTTTAAGTCTTGCAGGTTGTTTTTGCCATTGTTGTGTTTTTGAGGGAGGAGGGGAATTTTCGAATATCCTTTGCTTTTATAAACTACAGTGTGTTTGGCACAGTTTTGCCCGCCATTATACCTTACTTGGGGCTCTTGCCCTCCCTGCCAACTTTTCTGTTATCCTCATTATAGGTTTCATGATGAACGACCTTCAGTTTCCAGTAAACCGCCTCACCCAGTTTCCAGCGGACTGCCTTCACTTGGCCCCCCACCTGCACCTGGTCCTACCAGTTACTCTGACTGACCTTTACAAGAGACATGAATATCCTGCTCCCCCTATTCTGCCCCTTTTATGCCATTTTGGTCTCAGCCCTTCTGCTAGCAGATGTAACAATCTATACTAATAATCTATACTACTAAAAGGGTAATATGCTAATTAGACCAGACATCCTTCTGGACAAAGCCACAGTGGCACCAGAGGCTCAGGCAGAGACAGTTAGGGGCAATCAGGCTGGCAGAGGAGCAGTTAGGGGGTGATCAGATCATCAGGGGACGAGTTAGGGGGTAATGAGGCAGGCAGGTGAGCAATTAGGAGCCAGCGGTCCTGGATTGTGAGAGGGATGTCCGACTGCCAGTTTAGGGTTTAGGCCCCATCCCACAGGAATCGGGCCTAAACTGGCAGTGGGACATCCCCCAAGGGCTCCCAGATTGGGGAGGGTGCAGGCTGGGCTGAGGGAGCACCCCCCCCCCTTGTGCACGGATTTCATGCACTGGACCTCTATTAATTTATAATCCTTTACCCCCTTTGGCCTCATGCGTTCTTCCTTCGGGGACCCTAATACAGCGGACCAACTTCTCAGTGAGGTCTCACCACCATGATGGCCACCTAATCTTTGTCGTTGTCTTGGATTCCCCATTCTATTTCCCCTATTCTTTCAGAGAAACCCTATTTAGGAACACCTGTTCTGTGAGCAGTCCTCTGACTCCCCATGTGTTTGAAATCCTTGGCCAGTAGTTATGTGTGGCACTAGACATAATTTGCATGGACTTTTAACAGTGCGGTTAAACCAAAATAAGCCAACGTGGTACTTACTCTTCCCACCAGTTTCACCTTTAAACTCCTTGGGTTTGTACCTCCAAACCTAGTGTAGCTGAGTTGATAAACAGATATTACAATAGTAAGTAATTCTAATACTTTGCACTATTTAAAATATTGAAACTGGGCAACTAATGGGTCAGGGCTGCCTGTCACTACTTGAGCCAAGTAAGCCGACAAGGTTGAATGATTTATAAAGTAAACACCAGTAATGCTAGCAGCATGGGAGAGAAGCCGGTCATCCACAAAAATCTGCTCTGCCCCCCTCTCCTCCCCCAAGCCAACTGTTTATATTGGGCAGAAGGATAAAGATTACCTGGGGAGGTGGCCAAAAAGGAATTACAGGCATGTGGAAGTGGGCAAAAGGAATAAGAATGGGTATAATGGTTACAGGTTACAGGCAATGCAGGCTGGGGCAGGTGCCTCAGGGATTCCATTGTTTAGGCAACCAAGTGGTTAATCCTTCCATGATAATAGGCAGTTCTACAATAAAGAGAATGGACCATATTCCTGATTAACTCCCATTCCTAGGGCATACAGCTCTCAGCCAGGTTAGAATGTGCTTTCTCTAATCAGAACAGAACAATCAAGTTAACAGAGCATGATTAATATTTGTGTCCCTAACATTATCAGTAGTCTCAAGATTATTTGCTTTCCACAACTTTGACACTATTCGATACCCTAATAACAGTTGTAGAACAGTTGGTAAAGGGTACTGATAGTGCAGCACTTCCTGAAATTCACTTTTCAAGAGGAGGAGAAATAAATATGTAGTTATTTATTTATCTTTATTTTTTATTTATAGCTATGTTTTTAATTAAACTTTAGAATTTGGGGGTCCTTATTTCTTCAGTTTGTGTCTGCCCCATGCACAATTTTCTCTCCTTCTGTGGCTTCTACTGCAGATATTTTTAATTACTTGATATTGCCCCACATGTCTATGAGGCTGTGCTTATTTTTCTTCTTTTTTTTCTGCTTATTTTTTTATGTTGATTAATTTATATTGTTATATTTTCAAGTTAACTGACACTTCAGTTGTATCATATCTATATTGCCTTGAAGCCCAGGAATTTATTTTTGTTGTTTTTTTTTTAGGTAGTGTAGGTTTTAGTCCAAAAATTTCTATTTTGTTCTTTTTTATAGTTTATTTTTCTCTGCTGATATTTCCCACTACCTCATCCATTACCATTATGGCTTTTCTTTAAGTATCGGCACATATTTATGTTTAGCCATTTTAAAAATCCTTTCTGCAAATTTCAACATTGAGATCATCATGCTCATTTCTATTGGCTTTTTTGTTCTCTTTGCTATTTCTTCCATATGCATAGTTACTTTAATTATGCTGTGTGTTATTACAAATGGAATGTTTTAGAGAAGCTGGGTTTTTTTTCACCTGCCTTCAGGCGCTCTTGACTTTTGTTCTATCAGGGACTTAATTTGGCTGTGGCCTCAAAACCTCCATGTCTCATTTCTGCCGGGAGCAGCAGCTGCAATCTCTACTCAGTTCTTTCATCTTTTTAGCTCTTGTTTCCAGCTGGTTCTTTGTCATGTCTCTAGTACAGGTGCAACTCAGGTGTTATGCAAGGATTTGAGCAAAATTTATATTCAGATCTTAGACTCCACATCTGTGCATCCCTAACTTTCTAGTTGCTCTGGCAACTCCAAACTTTATTCTCTTTGTCTTCAATTCAATAATGTTGTGAGTTTTTTGGCTTGGGTTCTAGGCATCCAAGACAATGTGGATTAGCCTCAGGTAAAAATCATATAAACGGAATTATCAGCTAGTGTATTTGCTCCTTTTCTAGATTTGACAACCCCCCCATCTTTTCCTTCTTATTTTTAATTTTCCAGTACCTTCAAGTAATTCTCTCTGTGTGTACTTGTATGTGTGTGTGTAAATTCACATTTAATTTAGAATTTATAAATGACATCTGGAAGATGAATAGTTTTTTTTCATGCTGACATTTTTTAAAGCAGAATTCCCAGGGTTTTAGATTTTATGTAAGGAAAATGGAAAATCTTTGGAGGATTTTTGAGGAAGAGTGTGATATTTTTGAAAATTACCTTTATAAACTGCACTTTGTGTGTTTATGTATGATGAATATTATTTTTGTTTTTTTTTGTTTGTTTTACGAGTGTAAGATTAGGTATAGAGGGTCTAATATAGAAATTCAGACAAAATAAGCAATAAGTTGCTCCTGAAGTCACTAGTTTGTTTTGGAAGTAAAATTAAATAAAATGTGCATCACCTTAGACATAGCCTGACATGCAGTAATGCTCTACAGAATTTAATAATTTGCTAGGTATATATTACATGTCAGATATTTCATGTTGAATGTAAAAGTACCCCTCTATTCATGGGTCTAATCATGGAGATTAGAAATTAATTAGACATTGATCAAATATTAATAAATACATACAAACTCTAATGAAATTTATATTGAGTTGCTTATGATGACATAAGAGTCAACAATAAGATGGCTTGACCTCATGCTAGGAATAATATACAAAAAGTATAAAATTATTTCTAATTTATCAATGATAAAACGAATATTCAATTGGCTAAACTCTAATTCATATCAGTGTTAATAAGAAGGCTCCATATTGCTGAGAAACTAGAAGTGAAATGAGCTCCATATAAAAATAGCAGTTATTTGAGTGAAGAATGTAGGTAAGATTTCTTTAGAAACAGAAACTGTTAAAAGGTCTCGAGCCTGGAACAGGTGTGGACATGGAAGAAAACCATGTGGTCGGGTTAGTGTGAGAGCATCATCATGCTGCTCATGGTGCTGAAAATACAAAAGAGGCAGAATCTGCGGGGCCTTGCGTGCCATGGGCTTGTGTGATTTTCATCTTAAAATCAAAGGAAAACTCTATGTGTTTTAGACAGAAAGCTCAAGCCAACCCAGCGTGGAGATGAGATTGGAGAAAGACCAAGTTGGATGAAGCAAGTCTCAATAAGTATAGACAAATAGATGATATAGGTCTAATGATGGTATTGCTGCTGCTATTGCTTCTAGTTGTGCTTCCTTTATCATTTGCAAAGAAGGAGGAATAGTAAGGTGAAGATGGCCTAGTTTTTTTGGAGGGGTGGAATTTCTATATGTCTGATTCTCTATGGCAGAAAAAAATAACTGGCAAAAAAAACCCAACAGCAACAAAAGACAAAATTAGTCTATTTCATACTTCATTAACACCAAGAATAGAAGGAGTTGCTGGGTCTTACTAAACATTACCGATCCTGGCAGGTAAACAAGAGATTCTTGGAGCTAATTATTAGGGTAGCGGGAGTATTTCAAAGGTCTCAACTTAAATATTTAAAAGTGGGTTGGAATCCAATTTGATTTCAGCATAACATTATCTCAGCAATGGTATTATCATTGCATAAAGCACATTAGGTAGAGTATTTTTTCTTCACTTTGTCAGATGGAAGTTTCTGTGTATCACTAAAGAGACAGAGCAATTGTACAGAGATGATCATACCAGCCCCCAGATGCATCTGGGAAACAATTAAGAACCAAAGAGAAGGCTAATGAAAAGATCTCCTGTGGTTATAGAAATTACATGCTTTGGTCTTTTCCTCAAGATATTTTCTTCCGTAAAACCTGGCAAAAGCATATTTATTAAACTACCTCTTTTTCCCCAATGTGCTTGATCTCTGGGAGACTAAGGATAGAACTAAGGTCTAAGGAAGCATCTAATTTAATTTTCTTTATCATGTCTCTATAAGTGTGTATATGAATAAAGGAGCTGACTAGCCCTCTAATGCCTTCTGTCTTCACATGCACAGGCACATGCATTGCATTCATAAATAATAGTATGTCAAGATCTCGAGAAAGCAACACTATCCACAATAAGTATGTTTCTGGATATTTCTAAAGTGTCATTTGTCATATCAATTTTACTTCTTTTGGATCATTTATATGGAAGTTGATCAATGCTACCTGATGCATGTCAACTCCATCTAAAAGGAAAAAGTGTCATTGTCCTCCAGAAGAATGGATAGCACAATTAAAGTGATCAACATTTCAGACAGAAGCACCTTGTCTTTGTAGAAAAGTATTGAACAGTTCCAACTATATAAAAATCCATTAATGTTAACTACTAAAAATGTCAAAAGAACTGATGTGAACCAAAGAGAACCCAATTAACAGAGCTGGATGTTTGGACTCATAGTATCAATCCCCATGAGGACTGTTGTGGAAGTTAATGGTCAGAATGGGTTTCTTAGAGGTAGAGAAGCAACCTGCTCTTGTCCCTAGTAACTTTGACTAATAAATATGTGAAGTGTGTGTATGTATGAGTGTGTGTGTGTGTGTGTGTAAAAAGTATGAACATGTTGCATTTTGATCATTGATAAAGCAATCACACATGTAATTTTCTGTAAGCATGAACAGTAGCTCACCAAATTTCAGTACATGAAATTTGCTATAAAAGAAAAGTTAAAGCTGACACAAGATACATGTTTCTGACTTTGAAATATAAATAGGTCCTGATGCATCAGGACTTATAATGTAATTATTAGTTTAAAAATAGGAGCAGATTCTTTTTAGCTCTTTAGAAAAATAATAAGAAATATAAGTACTTTATATATTCTCTTTTAAAAATTGAGTTATTTTAGGGGTGTGTGTGTGTGTTATGTGTACATGTCTGTAAGTTGGATCTGTTTCTATGAGACAAAGAAGACTCCTTTGAGGTAACTTCAAGATGGCTTTGTCCAGGGATGCTGATGACCAAAACTGAGAAAGCTGGCATTTATGGTACCCAAGAAGACTAGTATTTATAGTGCCCAAGAAAGATTACCGGCCTACCAAGTGCTGTTGCCTATAAAAGAAATTCCAAATGAACTCATTGACTCTGCCAGATAGATAGTCAGGATTTTATTCATAGCAGAATTGAATTAGAAAGGAACGGTATAAACATACAGTGGTGAGATGGGATGACTCCATACATAAAGGTTAGTTAGCCTGCTAAATAATGGTCTTAGGTAAATAGCAAGTGTTAAAGATTAAGAGGGGAATGATAAGATATCTGAGATGGTTAGGAAAGACATACAAGAAAAGTTGGGTTTTAAAATTAAAGGCAAGAAGGGTTTTATGGGGAGGAAGTGTCCTGGATGAGAAATTTCCTCCCCATGAATTTACTTGGAATGTGAGTCAGTGGTCAGAATATGGTACTTGAGATAGCCATGAGGTCATAAGTTCATAAAGGTAGGTTCAAACATTCAAAAACCTACCCCTTTCCCCTTCAGCAAATCCTTGAAAAGCTTGCAGCAGAGACTATTCCAAAGTTCCCAAGGGAAAGGGAGTAGGCTTGATGGTTTTGAGTTCAAATTCCTACTCTTCTACCTCTAAGTTATGTGACATGGGATACATTACTTCTGTGAACATCAGTACCACTAATACCAAAGGGAGATACTATTTCATACTGAAGAGTCATATAGATTGTGACTATACTCCAAGTAAGAGCATATACTCCAAGTAAACTTTCTGGGTTCAAATTCTGGTTCTGCCCTTTACAAGATCTCAATCCTTGATAAAGTCTTCAAACTCTGACTTTTCCTCATCTCTAAATGTGGTTATCATATAGAGGTGTTGTGAGTATTGAATACAT
This sequence comes from Corynorhinus townsendii, assembly GCA_026230045.1. Taxonomy (NCBI): domain Eukaryota; kingdom Metazoa; phylum Chordata; class Mammalia; order Chiroptera; family Vespertilionidae; genus Corynorhinus; species Corynorhinus townsendii. The sequence goes on along the minus strand of JAPDVU010000011.1, from coordinate 10,717,880 downwards.
AATTTTTTGTTTGTAATAGTGCCTGGAAAAAAGTGTTTAAAACTATTCATTGTTAGTGTTAATGTCATTACATCATGGGTGGTTTGAAAAACGAAATCATATGTTTGTAATGTGTCAAGCATACTATATAGGATTATCGTAAAGGTGCAATAAGGCTGTTTTATCTCACTCCTGCTTTCCAGCTAAGAAACATCAAGGTAGACTCTTCCAAGCACTATTTTCTGCAGGAAATCTCTTTGGCCTCACATTATTATTTTTTTAAGAGTCACACGCCCAAAAGGAAATCTTTCTACCAACAGTTATAACTAGCCTTCCCCAAGAGTCAAAAGTGAACTTTCTCACCCCTTAATTAATTTGACTACTCAAGTCCCATAAAGTGGAGGTGAAAATTCAATTTCTATATGCAAGCATTCGTAGCAGCAATCTATTGACACAATGATTCATATTAAGCCATTGATCTAGCAATGGACTCATCTAAATACAGTTAAATATGTTTCATAGATGCACTTATGGTACCATGCACATCATCTATCTCATCATTTTTATTTATATCAAAACTGTACTTTTTTCTACCTAGATAAGAAAAAATATAAAAGATAAGATAAAATAGCCCTCTTCTCAGTAACATACTTTTAAAAAATATATTGAGAACATACCCCAAATTTCATCTCAATTCTATTCATGTAGAGATCAGTAAACACAGATAAGACAGATTAACTAAACTGCTTAACAGCTACTGGACACAATGCTAATCTATAAAAATCAATTTTCTTTTTCTTTTAAAAATCTATTACTTTATATTTAATATTACATAATTGCTTTTAAAAACACATACCATGTGCCTGAAATAGTAAGCACCATTAATAGTCTACTGAAATTAGCATATTTCTTATTTACCAATCTAAAATTGCTGCGGCAGTCTTATAAACAATTACTATTTAGTTTTAAATAAATGTCACTGGGGTGCAAGACATTGTCTCCGTGGAGGCACTCTCTTGCCATCTGTGCCTGAGAAGTCATAGAGACTTTAGATTTGGTAAATGGTTCATCATCTCCGTAGCTTCAGGGACATCAATAAAAATTTTTGTAGATAACAGATTATCTGTCAGAAAACTCCATGTGTGCACTGTTTTTCTCTATCACATTTTCAGAACTAATTAAATATTTAGGCTAATCAGATGTTGAGAATTTTCTGAAGAGATTTGTGAAAAATACAATATTAACCTAGGGGTTTTACAACTTTGCATTGCTCAATGTCTGAAGATGGAGTCTCTATTTCCAGAGGATATTACTGTTAAAAGTAGTCTTGAAAAGTATGCATGGCCCATCAAAAATTAACTTGCTGTGTGATCTTGGAAAAGGCACTTTCCCTTTCAGAGAGTTAGTTTTATTCTCAATTGAAAAAAAAAACAACAACAACTATACCACTTTGGATAGATCAGCATTTCTTAGTATTCATTTATCAGAAATACCCCCAATCAAAACCATTCCCATACTTACCATAACATACTGTTCAAGTGCGGAAATTCTGGTGCTGGAAAGCTTTCTTGATTCTCTATCAGATTAGGGACCATAGTGGAATTCAGAAGAGTGAAAACAGCAACTATGTGTTTTCATTATCTACTCAGATTAATGCAAACATATAGCATACAAAATCAAGTTAAATGTAGCCCCTATCAGCTGATGATGACCAATCCATCGTTCTATCATAATATATATAAAAGGATAATATGCAAAGTGTCCCCTCGGGAGGTTGGCCTGGAGACCGGTAGTTTGATGGCTCGCTATGATGTACGCTGACCACCAGGAGGCGGTGCAGAATGAAGGAAGGCCTAGCTGGCAGCCAGGGAAGAGAGGCCCCGGCCTACAGCCGGAAGGCCCTAATTGGCCCTAATCGCTGGCCAGGCCTGGGGACCCTACCTATGCATGAATTTCATGCATCAGCCTTCTAGTTCTATCATAACAGGGCTATTGGTGACCATTGGGCTGATTGATTTTACAGGTAATTCTTATGGTGTTAAAACGTCTCTATCTCTTGCTCTCCCTCCTTCCCTCCCATTTCCCTTCCCTCCCTCCTTCCCCTCCCTCTTCCCTTTTCTGTTTTCCCTTTTCTCTGTCTCTCCTCTCCTCCATCTCCTTTGTTTCCTCACTCTCCCTGTCTGTCTCCCTCTTTTTCTTTCTCTCATTCTGACTTTTGCATACTTACCTTAGTTTAAGCATTATTCATTGCCATAAGCCCCTAATTAATATATTGCTAAAACTTCAAGTCACTTAGATTCTTTTTTTAAAAATACATTTTTATTGATTTCAGAGAGGAAGGGAGAGGGATAAAGAGATGGAAACATCAATGATGAGAGAATCATTGATTGGCTGCACGCCCCCTATTGGAGATGGAGCCAGCAACCCTACATGTGCCCTGACTGGGAATCGAACTGGTGGCCTCCTGGTTCTTAGATAATGTTCAACCACTGAGCCACACTGGCCAGGCTAGTTACTTAGGTTCTGATCAACCATTTGCTGGTTGATTCCATCCTCCTCCTTAGATGTCAGTTTCAAACAAATAGGTACCTGCATGCTGATTATCCAAGTAGATTATCCAAAAGAACAGCAGGAGACAGGACAGCAGTGGTCAAAAAACAGTGTCTTCAACAAGGTATGACTGGGTACTGATGAGAAGAAGCAATGAAGAGAGGGATATCCCCAGTCTCTTTCGTGTGGAGAGCATTGGATCGGTCTCTCACCAAGGAGTGAGGATCCAGTCTGCTGAAGTTACCTAAATCCCTAAGAAAAAAGGAAATAAAAGACAGGGATGGGACTCTTTTCTAAAAAGGATTAATAATAAGCCAACAGTCTAAATATTCTAAGAATCATGCCATACCAAAGACATCAGTGACAAAGGAGGATGTCATACTGGGTTTCTAAAGATTGGGCTGGTTCTACATACATCCCTGCAAAAAATGGTCACAAGGGGAGTGAAGCTAGACCTCTTGAATGGGTAAGAGGGCTTATTATAAAGCATTATTTCTTCTCCCTTCTTCCCTTCCTCAGAACTGTCCTGCATGTTCTCCATACTCTCCAGGTCTGTCGCTGTCTTCCAAAGAGATAACAAGCCAACCTGTAAAATGCATTATCCATAGATATTTACTGAAGAAATGTATTACCCACTCCTCACTATTTTTACGTATGTACTTATTTTTAAATAGTTTATATTCATGCTTATGGCATACAAAAAAAGCTGTAAGAGAAAATGTATAAAATACAAAAGAGTTAAAAGTAGAAAAATGAAAAGAAATAACCCCAAATCAGCGTAAGAATATGACTGTTTTTATGTGTTTTCACCCAATAATTTTGGTATGCTTATATTGTCATGAACATGTACTATATAAAATGTTATTTCCTCATTTCTTTTTAAAATTACATCAAGAATTTTCATGTTGGCTTATACAGTTTATGAATAGTATGATTCCATTACATTGTGTTCATTTAATGTTTCATCATTGGTTTAACCATTTCCTTATTGTTAGATCATTTATGGTTTTAAGAAAATTTGGAAAAATCACGGCCATTTTATATTTTCCAACATTTTTTCTGCTCCCTTTCCTCTCTTCTTGGAACTTCAGTTACATATATGTTATGTCTGTCCAGTTAAGGTTGTCCTGCAGCTCACTGAAACCTGATGTGCTAATTTTTTTCTCTCGTTTCATTTTTTTAAAAATACTTTTATTGATTTCAGAGAGGAAGGGAGAAGGAGAGAGACATAGAAATATCAATGATGAGAGATAATCATTCATTAGATGCATCCTGCATGCCCCATACTGGGGATCGAGCCCACACCCTGGGCACTTGCCCTGACTGGGAATGGAACTGTGATCTCCTGGTTCATGGGTTGATACTCAATCACTGAGCTACACCACCCAGGCTAGATTTTATACATCTAATCAAAACATTGTTAATATTTCAATATGCTAAAACCGACTTTTAGAGAAATTTCTCTCTGACCAAGTTCTCAATATATCTGCTTCTCTATTGTCATTAATTCCACCCCCCTTTAACTTTTATACTTTTTATATATAAATTTATATTTAGGGGCAATTGTTAAAAACTGTACTACTGTTGCTTTAAATCGGAAGCTATTTACCTGTGTTTCAAGTGACGGGATTCCTTGTACATTTTTTCTAACTTGTTTCAAAAAAGAAGGGGATTTCAGGATATTTTAAATACAGTGGGGCAGGTTCACAGACCTGTGTCTATGAAGCAAATATTTTTATGAGGAATATGTTTATTTCTAAATGTTAAAACCTTTAAAATATATATGTACATGTCATGCTCCTGTGTATAGAAATCCCATTGTTTATACTTGTTTACAAATGGTTGGGAGCCGTGATTAATTTATAAATAAATATATATATATATATATATGTGTGTATTTATTTGTATTTTCTACTTACTAGAGCCAGTTTGCAACAAATAACTACCAACCTTTTTTCAAACAATGTACACATCAATGGCAAAGCTGGAAAATGACATATTATTGCTACTCTGAGGTGCCTACCTTACATAGGATAGATAGTTGCCAGCATTTTAAATATCCTGCATAGGAAAGTACATAGAAAATTTTTGAGAATTCATTTCATCAAAAGAAAGTCAGGTTTAGCAGAGAAAAAAAAATAAAACACTATTAACACAAAACTATTGAGAGAGGAACTCTACCAAGAAAATACATAGACTCCGAGTTCAGTTCAAAGAGGTAGCACACATTATTTCTAAATGGAATTTTTAAATCCATTCTGTGGTTTAGTGTTTGTATTACTTTGTATAATTAAAAGGTTTCCTCATGTGTAGATATTCAATTTCATTACTTGTGGGGCTTAATAGATAGGCAGGTTTGGAAAGGAAATATATGTTTCATAATGTTTTGGAATGACCTACTGCAGACAGTTTTATAGAAAACAGGTATCTCCAGTCCGGTGTAATATGCAATTCTAATTATCTTAGCATCATGTGATACACGCAGCACAGCACATTGCACATTTAAGGTACCTTTTTTTCTATTCTAATTCCATTTAGCCCACTGCTGTAATCTGTTTTATGTCTGTGTTTTAATTTTGCTTATGTGCCCTCTAACACTGTACTTAATATCTCAAAGTGCTTTGCCATAAGCTCCAGGAAAGCCATGCTTTCATTGCCACAAATTAATTACTTTTCATAGTTTTCATTCCCCATATATTTTATTAAAGTCTGCAGATCAGAGCTGTATCTCTCTTTCTACCTATCTACCTACTGTCTATCTATCTATCTCACATGTGCCTGTGCAGGTGCACGCACGTGTGCATGCACACACACACACACACACACACACACACACACACAAACCTGAGAAAAGAGAGATGCAATAAGCAACCTGGGTCTATCAGGTTGCTGTCTTTTTGTTGTTGTTAACTTGATTTTTATTGAAACTATTACTTAATTTTTATTGAAACTATTACTTCTTCTCACCATTTACCCACCTCCACCCATACCCTACCCTTCTTTCCAACCCATTGGAAAGAAGGGTAGGGTATGGGTGGAGGTGGGTAAATGGTGAGAAGAAGTAATAGTTTCAATACACTGTGTTATCTGTGTATATGGGTTTTATGCATGTACTAGGGGCCTGGTGCATGAAGATTCACGCACAAGGGGGTGGGTCCCTCAGCCCAACCTGCACCCTCTCCAATCTGGAAGCCCTCAGGGGAGCTCTCTCCAATCCGGAGTTTCTGTCTGTCTTTGCAATCATATGAGTGAATTGTCTGAGACCCCAACCCAGTTTGGTTTGTTGCTCACAGAATAATAGAGGCATTATTTTTTCTTTGCTTCATTGGTGGAGATTTCCTGGAAGTTTTAGGATATCTTCCCTTTAATTTTTCCTAGACACTCTGATTTTACTTATGTCTCTCACCTTTGCTTTTCCTCCATCCCTTACTGCAACAGTAACTTGCTCCACGTTCACTTTGCTAGTGTCTAGGAGATCCCTCTGCCACCAGAACTACTACTCCCAGAATTTCTGGTGCTCCCAATGCTCTGGGTTTTCCTTTCCTGCTCTGTCTCCATCCCATGACCTCCCACTCTGCCAAATCCTCCAAACTGCCAGCTCTCCTTCTCTGCTCTCCGTCTGGCAGCTTAGGGAGCCAAGTTCCCCAAGCTGCTCTACTCTGCGCCTGCTCTCCCACTCCACTCTCCGCCCAGTGCCTGTGTGTGCAAATTATCCCACCATCTTTGTCAGGTTAATTTTCATACTCACTCCTGATTGGCTGGTGAGTGTAGCAGTGGTATGGTCAATTTACATGTTTCTCTTTTATTATATAGGATGTTCTTTGACTAATCTCTACACCTTTCATCCAGTCTCCCCACCCTCTTCTAGCTGTCATCGTAGGTCTATTTCATGTATCCATGCCTCTGTTTCTATTTTGTTTGTCAGTTTATTTTGTTCATTAGAGTCTACATATGTGAGATCATATGGTACAGGCAGTCCGCAGGTTACATCAGACTCAACGTACATCATTTCCATGGTTACGTTGCCATCTCCCATTTATTTGTTAAAAAAAGTTTCATAATTTCAACATATGTACATATGTGCTTTATGTTTTTTATTACTTACTTATCACAAGTAAAGGTCAGGAATTGTTATCTTTCTTTTAATTTTTTTTTACTGTTTTACTTTGTTACTGCTGTGTATATGTCCCATGTGAGTGAAGTAGGTGCCTATGTAGGTGGATTCCGACTTACAGCGAAAATCACATTACATCATGCCATAGGAATGGATCTCCGACATAACCTGAGGACCTACTGTATTTGTCTTTCTTTGACTGGCTTATTTCAATTAGCATAATAATCTCTAGGTCCATCCACACTGTCCCAAGAGATGAGTCAGTAACAGGCTACTGTCTTTTAATGCATGTATAGAGCTGCCTTGACTGTGGATAGACACAAATGATTGATATGTACAAGTTAAATTAGTCTTAAAATAATTATGCCAAGTGAAAGATAATAAACAAAAAAAGGACATTCTATATAATTTCATGTAAGCAAAAATCAGGAAAATACAGTCCATAGTGCCAAAAAAATGGTAATAATGAGCATGAAGAACAACTTTTGGGAGTGACAGATATGTTTATTATTTTTATTGTGGTGGCGATTTTATGGGTGAATACATATGTTAGAGTTACCCTTGATACTTGTATATTTTAATGTATCATTTATTCCTCAATTATGTTGTTATAATAATATCTGTTTAAAAGACAAATTCAGCTGAGAAAACAGGAATAATGAAAATAGCATGGAGTCAAGAGCAAAATGACTCTGAACTGGGCAAGTCACTAACTCAGCTGCCTATATTATGGTTTCTTAAGACTTTTCAAGTATAGTTTTTGTAGAGTGCTTTATTTTGCAGATAAGTAAACTAGAGTTTGAAAGAGAGGTAATGGCTGAAATTATTTTTATCCTTTCAAATAGTATTTTAAATTATTAAATGTGTTTACTAACTATTGAGTATAGTTTTCTCTAAATTAATTAGGAATCACAGTGTATGATATATCCAGTTTTTCTACATCCTTTCCAACTCTTAATATAGTTTATCTTTTTCATTTTAGCGATTCTAACTCATATGTGGTAGTGTCATATTATAGTTTTAATTTGTATTTTCATACACCAGTCAGTAGGCTGTTGAAATAATTCAGAAAAAGAATGCCAGGCTTTTATACTAGTGAAATGGTCATGAATGTTGAAATAATTAGGAAGATTTGAGAAATATTTAGGTGCTAGACTCTACATAATTAGAATTTTGTTAGATACCAGGTCAAGATAAGGATGACCAGCTACATTTTTTATTTGAGAAATTATGAGGATGTTGAGATGAGTTTAAGGAGAAGCTGCAATTTTGGAGTAGATGATGAATTCAATTTTGAAGTTTGAGTTTTGTGACCCACATTTGTGAGATACCTAGATGGGGAAAACAAATTATGTAGTTGTATTTGCAGGAAATATAGAAGGGATGTATTTATTTGGAAATATTCAGCAAAGAAAGGATAATTGAAGAAATGGAAAAGAAAATATAGCCATATATAGAAAGAAGACTGAGAAGGTAGGAACAGTCAAAACTTACAAAGCTAAGGAACCTCAATATTCAAATTTCCCACTTTGCAATTAAGGATGGAGGTGCCCTGGTCAGGAAGTCCTATGTACCATTGGGATGAAGTGGAAGTCTTCGCCCAAGGCTAAGGTAATGGGGTGAAGGTAGACATACTGAAGCCAAACTCGTAAGCACAACTGACAGCTCTCAAAGGAGATAGAGGTCTAAGCACCAGGCATTGATTCTGGAATGGTGCCAAGATTTGTTCGCCATAACGTGTTTCCGGTATGAATACTCTGCTGAGAGTCTTGATTCAGAGAAGAAAATGGAATCAGAGGCAAATGAGACAGCTGGGTCAAGGTCAGGAGGAGGGAAGGTAGTTGGGATCACCTGAACTTTTACTGAGAACTAGAATGGCATTTTATGTATCATAGCAATGGACCAGCTAGAATGAAGTGTGTCAGAAGGTCAGCTCGGTCTGAAGGACCCAGAGCAAAATTGGAAGCATACCCATATTGACCTTGCTCAGGCAGTACTCACTCTCTATAATGAAGAGTCTGACTCCAACCAGGCCAGTGTGTTCAGTGGTTGAGCATCGACATACGAACAAAGAGGTCACTAGTTCGATTCCCAGTTAAGGCACATGTCTGGGTTGTGGGCTCAATCCCCAGTAGCTGGTTGATGTTGATGTTTCTCTCTTCATCAGTGTTTCTATCTCTCTATCCCTCTTCCTTCCTCTCTCTCAAAAAAATCAATATAAACATTTTTTTTTAAATAAAAAAGAGTCTGACTCCATTTTTTCTGTATTTTGATGTTTGACCACGGACAGCTTTTAAGCCTCTTTGCCTTGTATCTATATCTGGACAAGCTGGTAAGAAAACCTGGGTGCTTCTCTGGTAGAAACAGAATATTACATCCACAAATGTTCTGGCCCACATCCCAGCCCCACCTCCTGCCTACAATAAAAACTCAGCCAGGCTCCTTCTCTTTTTCTCTGAAGCTATTTTGACCTGCTTGATAGGGCTGCCTGCTCCTTACAAAGATCTCAGTTTTTTAAGAAATAAATCTTTGTGTATCCTCTTGGTGTGTTTGTGGCACTATCTGTATCTCTGAACCAAATTTTGGGTGAGGGGCCCATCTGCATTTGTAGTGATCATAGAAGTTTATTTGAGTATAGGCTTGCAACACCTACTATTAGCCAGAGACCCATTTTGAAAAGTCACATTTTTTGAGTTATCTCTTCAAAGACCTAGCATTGCTTATGCCATAGCTAGATTGCATTTCTATAATTCTCTCTCTCTCTGGCAACAAATCAATATATGTTTCACCACAGCACTTATTTTCCAGAGTCTTAGCTCTTGCATCATGCCTAAGCAAGGAGACTTGGACCCTTTGATGGAGCTATAGTACACTATAGGCAGTGAAAAATCCCTTTCTTGTCACGTTTATGTGGTTGATGGCAACACAGGGATATTTTGCCATGTCCTATTAACCAAGAGAAAGTAAGTCCATTGCAAAGTAGAGACTTAACACTTCTTCAATTCTAGTTGCCTCAGCGTTTGCCAAGGTACTCAATTTTTAGGTCAGTGTAGGGTCCCACATAGACTTTTATAGATGTGTATAAAGGCAAATGGCATGCCAAGAAACATGATTCCATGGTCCCATTAATGTACATGACTTTCCAAGCTTAAAATGTGCCGTGTTTATTTTCTCCTTCACTTGTCCACAATTTCTCCCATTTAATTTAGATTGTTCAATTACCATTAATTCCAGGCAATCTATTGTTTAATTGGATGGATTTCAATTGCAAATTAAGACTGCTGATTTCAACTGGGGAAGCTAATTTAAACCTGACAACAGGTTTGTTTTAAAAAATTTTTTTCGGGAAAATGGTATGAGAGACTAGAGACTAACACAGACATTTGTTTGTATATTAAGGTGTGACTTGTTTGTTTAATTAGAGCAATACCATAGTTTTTACTAACTAACTTTCTAAATTGCAGAAATAACTAGCACCATGGCTCCTCATGTGGAGAATCTATATATATAAAAGCCGAAGCGACCGACCATTCGACCATTAGCTATGATGTGCACTGACCACTAGGGGGCAGATGCTCAATGCACAGGTATGGAAAAATGGAACAGACTGATGAATCTCAGAGGGAAGGGGAGTAGGGGGAGGGTGGGGAGAGATTAACCAAAGATGTTATATGCATACTAGAGGCCTGGTTCACAGATTCATGCATTGGTGGGTTCCCTCAGCCTGGCCTGTAGGGATTAGGCTGAAACCTGCAATTTGACATCCCCCGAGGGGTCCCGGATTGTGAGTGGGTGTATTTGTCATAAAAGGCTTACCTATCCATTTAACAATTCCAGAACAGTTTCTTTCTATTTACCCAGAGTCTGGCCTATTAACAATCTCCATCCTATAGTCATTCTAAACAAAAATAAAGGTGAAGATGAGCTTATATGATTAAATATGTGGCACTGTGTATAGAATAAGATGAAAAAAGAGTGAAGAAGGTACTTTCTCAGCCTTACTAAAGGAAGCTCTATGAAATGTTGAGTTATGCAATAGCTCTCAGGAAATATGAAGGGCAACTCCAAGGCTAGTATGAGCCTATCATCAGATTCTGGCATATAATTTTTAGAAGGTAAAGAGAGAAAACTCTTCCATTTGAATAATATATAATATTTTGCCCATGCTCCTTTTTACATAATGGATAAATGTTTTTTAAAACCAGCATGTTAAACCAATTCTGGAAGCTTCCTAATAAGGAGATGACAGTACCAAAAAAGATTATAAATTAAGACATTATTTTTTAAATAAAAAATGACACTGATCTGGCTGGTGTGGCTCAATAGTTGAGCATCAACCCATGAACCGGGAGGTCATGATTTGGGCTCCATCCCCAGCAGGGTGCATGCAGGAGGCAGTCAATCAATGTTTCTCTCATCAATGTTTCCTTCTCTCTATCCTTCTCCCTTCTCTCTAAAAATCAATAAAAACATTTTTTTTAAATGACAGTGACCAAAACTTACTGAGGTATTTAACATTTGCTGGTTGCTCCATCAGTGTTTAGAAAATGTACATATGCACAGTAGAATATAAAAGAAAATATTAATGAAGATTCAGAATTTTTAAAGCACCACCTAGTGATAAGAAAGAAGGATATAAAAGAATCTCAAGATCTAAGTATTTTCAAAAGCAGGAATAGAATGCCTTGGGAGGAAAACTTTATGTAGATAAATCTGTGGACTCAAAGTGAGTAATTCATGGTTGTTTTATTTCTCATGCACTGGTGACAGCCATTGTCTATGCCGTGGCTTCTGGGAGGTTTATTTTTAATGTAGCAACCACAATGAATGGTTTCCAAACAGGAGTGATGGAAAAATGGGGCATTATTATATTCCAAGTAAACATTGTTAATGTATGATGACAAATGGACACAAAAGACAGCCGGTTTTCATAATGCTTATCACCAAATAGGAATAGTAGACATCGTAATGGAGATTACTTAAGGATGAATGGCATTTCAATTTCATTCCTTATTCTGCCCAATCTGGGTATTAGAATCTCTATTACATTAATTAGAAAGGATGAGCCTACTAGCTAGTTATCAATTTCTTACAATTCCAGAGTAACATTTTATAAGGATAATAATTGATTGGCTGAAATTGGCTACCTTATGCTATAAAATGGAAATTATAAGTATTTTATTATATAATAAACTTTAAAGACTTTAGAAAAAAGTAGAACTATTATTTATTATTGTTGTGATATAAGGTTTTAATTTATTTATACAAAATAATTAGTGAAAATTAATTAGCATGGATGTCTAAGGGAAAATGCAATTTTTCTTATGCTGTGAAATTTCTATTATTCATCCACTCTATCATTAATATTCTTCACAATACATGGGTAATAGCCAATATATTTTTTGAGGTTTTAAATTTTACAGGGAGTTTCTTTTTTAAAAAACTTGTATTGAATTTATTGGGTTGTCATTGGTGAATAAAATATAGGTTTCAGGTATACAGTTCTGTAATACATCATCTGTATATTGCACTATGCTGTTCCTTTCTTGTTTCAGAGTTATTCTTATTATATACAGGAAACATTTAATCTTGGGCTTTTGAACCTGCTCAAGACTCCCCTCAAATGCAAACATTGTGTTAGAAATTTTAGAGATATTATTCCAAATCTAAGAGGTCTACCTTTTTCAAAAGCCTGTGACACATCCTATTTTCTAGGAATTTTTTTTTTAATTTGTGGGTACAGTGTCTGTGTTTTCTGAGCCATACCTGATCCGCAATATCATCATTCTCCCACGCAGGGTGGAGGGTGGTTTCTGTTGCTCTCATATACAAGGATTCACCTCCTATGGTCAGAGAGGAAGAGGGTTCCCGTGTTACACCTTCACTTGAAACCATGGGTACTTTCTATATAACACTATCAAAAATCATTTTTAACTTAACCATTTACATGCTTTCATATAGACTGCATTTAGTATATACCTGAGAATTTCCAAAAGAAAATTCTTATAAAATTACAGTCCTATGGCTGAATCCAGTGCCTTAAAAGTACACAAATGCACAGTGAGCATGAAAGCTGGGAGTTTTCCCTTCTACTCAACCACACCAAGATAAGAGACCTCAAGACTGTACATTCTTCATAAAAGCTGGGTTTGGATTAATAGCTATTTCTCTAGCAAAATGGGTTTATTTGGAAACAACAAAGAATTCCAATTCAGGACATGAGGTCTAATGGGTCCCACACAAGTCCAGAGAAACAAAGGAGAGCAATGCTCTTTTTTATAAGGACTTGAGAGGGGCGATTGTAAACAAAGAGTCCATTGGAGAAAAATGAAGGTTTAAAGTATAGTGACTTTTTATTGGCTGTGTTATGGCAGTCTCCTATTGGCTGAGCTGTTACTGAGTGAGGAGGAATCTGTTCCTCCCTCTGCCAAGTGGTAAAGTAGTATCACTGCCTGTGAGAGATGCAAGGTATGTCAGTTTCTGTTGGGGTCAGGAGCGTGCTTTGAATGACACATGTGTGAGCGTTCCTTCTTGTAGCCTCCCAACTCCTTTTTTCAATGAGGTTGCTGTTTATTAAATTTCATAGAAAGTGTAAGAGAGATCATGCGCTTAATTCATACGGCGTGGCTGGGGTATACTAGTGTGACCTGCAGATTGATTGATATTGGACTGCTGTCCCACAGGTGGAAGATGAGAAGAAATCCTCATAGTGGGCAGAGCTGTGGGTGGATCATAGAGTCCAATACAATAACTATTCGCAATGAGAATTAGTTTTTTCTGCCTTTCAGACAGGAAACAGAATCCTGAGTTATTTGCCCATTAACGGCTACCCATATACCCATCAAGTCTACAGAGGAAACTGGGAAGAAAATGTTCTGGTGAACTCTGTGATTATCTGTATTTTATGGTTACTGAACACTTTACAGATTAATTTGAAGTTTGTTTTTCCGAGATTGCTAATTAAAGATCCCATGCTCTAATTCTTAAATCAAATCACTAATTCTAATCTTGGAAAGGGAGGAATTTAAAAAATTATTTTTAAACAGAATGCTCTTTTTTATTTTTTTAAATTAAAGCTGCATACGTAGACCTAGGTTTCCTGTTGGGTTTTAAAAAGTCATGATTCTGGTGCAGCTATTGGATGGGTCTCTATGTTGGTAAATGATACTATGCCATCGTTCAAACCTCTATCAAAACTTACTTGAATATCTAATGGAAAGAAAGGACAGGTTCTCCAGATGAATATGATAGAGCATGGTGCCTTGGTTAACTGAGTTTATACTGTGGGGAGACAGACCTGGTTGACTAGAAACACTAATAGATAGAAGCATAATTATCACAGAAAACCTATAAAATTCAAAAATGAGTTGAACTTTATATTGCTGCTCCTCTGCATAGCCGGTAAGAAACACTCCATTTTACCAGAGGAATATAAAATGGAGCCATCTGGGTTATGGGAGAAAAGAGCATTCAAGTGACGCAGATGAACCAAGGGAATAACTCCAACCCTCCAGCTAGAAAGGATGTCAATTTAGAACTCAGTTTGATGTAAAGGGCAAGAGAAGACTAAGATAATTAATTGGCATCTGACCATGTTTAAAGAGTGGGAAGGTTTGGGGTGGAAAACAATCTCAGAAAATTATATTATAATTATGAGAAGAAAACAGGGTCTGTCTCATTGCCTGCAGGGAGTAAGAAATAAAGAGTCAGTATAACTTTATGAGGTGCTCAGAGTCTCCAAAGCATTGCTGTTGTCATCGGTTGGGGAAAAAGTGAGTTATCTCATGCAATTTGTTGTATGAGATAACTATAATAGGTGTAAAGCCATATATTTGTTTCCAAAAAAATAAAATCTCTCTGATAGAGTGTTTGCAAAAATAGCCACACTCATTTTACCTTCTATGTCCAAGCCTTTTTACAGTGTAAGTGTTCTCTCATCAGGAATGAGCACCTATTCTCTGCCATTTGAGTCTGGGATGGTTAGGTCTTGATTTGTTCAAAACAAGGTGGCAGATGTGTCATCATGCTAGTTAACCTCATGAGGCCTTGCAAACCCCTGCTTGCTCTCCTTGGTTCCTCACTATGCCATAAGAACCAGGTCTTGACGAAATGTTCTAGTCAAGAGGATTAAAGACTGTTAGATTCCAGTTTTCACTTTTGCATGGGTGAGCATGCTCAGCCAATATCAAAATAGTGAGAGCCAATTCCCAGATAACCATGTTTACACTAGAGGCCCGATGCATGAATTTTCATGCAAGAATAGGTCTTCCTTCCCCTGGCTGCCAGCATAGCCTTCGCTCTGGTCGGAGCCGTTTTTCCGCTTTCCCACACTGCCCAGAGGCCCAGCATGGCTGGGGTGGTGCATCCTGCCCCCAACCACTCTTTGTTGGGTTAATTTACATACTCACTCCTGATTGGCTGGTGGGTGTCACAAAGGTATGGACAATTTGCATCTTTCTCTTCTATTAGTGTAGATGAGTACATTGAGACAAGCTGGTCCATCATACTGCCTTAGACCAAAAGAACTGCCTCATTGACCTGCAAACAGTGAGCTAATAAATAGTTAGTGTAATAACCTATTAAATAGTTTTTTTGGTGTATTATACCACAAAAGCTACTAATCAGACATTGAACATGAGAAATTATAAAGTATAATCCAAAATTTTAACAAAAGGCATTAAATATTTAAAATATATATTTTTTTAATTCAGAAAGGAAGTGTTGCAGAAATTACCAGGAGGCAGGAGGACAAACAACGAGGCACTAGGAAGATTCAGGAAAGGCACTTTATTTCAGGAGCACCTGTGCTGGCTGGCTCAAGGGAATTGGTTCCGAAAGCTGAGCAGTCTAATGCAGTGGGGGTCTGCTTATATAACCCTATGTTCTTTGTCTCTTAGCCTCCGGGCTTTTTCACAGCTTTTGCAGTCCTTATGAAGGTTGTAATGGTGAAGTGAGATTGCAACTAATGGTTCTGGCTGGCGCCAGCAGTGAAATCCCTGTGGAGGATGTGCATGATTTATGGCCTCTGTAAATTAAGTATTTAGGGAAACAGGTTTTGCAAGGCTAGAGCACAAGAGAGAAGGGGGTTGGGGCTTAATTATAGGTTAGCATATGCATCAGAATGCACACTCAGGCTGCTAGTCAAAGTTGCCTTCACAGGAGAATCCAAGATGGCGGCGTAGGTAAACACCTAAACTGCTGCCTTGCGCAACAATTTCAAAAATTCAACTAAAAGACAAAACGTCTATCACCCAGAACCACGGGAAAGCTGGCTGAGTGGAAGTTATACAACTAGAAGGAAAGAGAAAAGAGCATTGAGACATGCACGAGCGCTGAAAAGCTGAGGTACGGAGGCGCGTGATCCGGGCTGGCGGCGGGCGTTGCTTTTTTCAACCCAAAGGGAGACAAGCCCCCGACTACTCTGAAATCCAGTTTCTGGGGAGACGCGGGGGACCCAAACTCCTACAGGGAGAAGCTGGACTGTCTGCCAGTGAGGGTGGCTTGCTTGCAGAGCTGCATGCAGGAATAATTGTTTACGGCACTGGGGCACAGGACTCCAGGACGCCGTCGGGGACACAGAGCCGGCTAACTAGCAGCCATTGCTGTTTGCCACACCCTAGCCTAGTGACAACCTGAGACCCCACCCTGCACAACCTACAAACCCACCCAAGCTCCAAGCAGCGTATTTAGCATAACAAAGCCCTGCCCTATCGCAGCTTAACCTAGCAAACTTGCAGCCCGGGTCAGACAGCTCCAAAACCTCCAAACCCCCAGCAAAGAGGAGAAAACTGTAGCTCTCACTGTAGCTCCTGCTGGATGGCCTCAGACAGTAGCTGACCTGCACCCCATTGGAGATCCAGAAGCCAGTGTACCTAGTGGTCAGAGTGAGACACCAGATTTCAACTCCTCACATCCATCAGTGACACATTCAAGAGGCAGACTCAGTGAGCACCAAAGCCCCACTGAAACAAGTCCTGCCCCATAAGTGTGTCTTCAGCGCAGCAGTTCTTCCATTATAGACACAGTGAGTGCTCACAGCTAATTGGCCTGGAGGTCAATTCCTCCCAGTATACCAACAGCAATTAAGGCTTAACTGCACCAAGTCTTTGCACTCAGCCCACAAAGGGGTGTACCAAGAGCGTCCACATTAGGTGATTGGGGAGGCTGAGCTACTGCCCCCTATAAGTCACTTACCACACAGGGAAGCAGCCAAAATGTGGTGACAAAGAAACATGTCACGAATGAAAGAAACGGAGGAAAGCAAACTACTGGATGACATAGAGTTCAGAACCACATTTATAAGGTTACTCAAGAATCTTCTTAAAACCACTGAGAAACTTGATGAGACCTTCAAGGAGCTTAATGAGAATGCCAGAAAAATGGAAAAGGATCAGTCAGAAATGAAGCATACACTGTCTGAAATAAAGAATATACAGAAACTCAACTGTAGATCAACGTACCCCAAGAATCAAACCAAAGATCTGAAATATGTGGAAACAAAAAACATCCAACCAGAAAAACAAAAAGAAAAAATAATCCAAAAATATGAAGATAGTGTAAGGAGCCTCTGGGACAACTTTAAGCGAACCAACATCCGAATTTTTAGGGTGCCAGAAGAAGGGAGAGAGCAAAATATTGAAAACCTATTAGAAGAAATAATGACAGAAAACTTTCCCTACATGGTGAAAGAAATAGATGTACAAGTCCAGGAAGCGCACAGAACCCCATACAAGAGGAATCCAAAGAGGACCACACCAAGACACATCATAATTAAAATGCCAAGGGCAAAAGACAAAGAGAGAATATTAAAAGCAGCAAGAGAAAAACAGTTAATTACCTACAAGGGAGTACCCATACGACTGTCAGCTGATTTCTCAACAGAAACTATGCAGGCCAGAAGGGAGTGGCAAGAAATATTCAAAGTGATGAACAGCAAGAACCTACAACCAAGATTGCTCTACCCAGCAAAGCTATCATTCAGAGTTGAAGGTCAGATAAAGAGCTTCACAGACAAGAAAAAGCTAAAGGAGTTCATCACCACCAAACCAGGATTACATGAAATGCTGAAGGGTATTCTTTAAGAAGAGGAAGAAGAAGAAAAGGGTAAAGATAAAAATTATGAACAACAAAATGACATCAAATACCTACCAACAAGTGAATCTAAAAATCAAGTGAATAAAAAATCTGAAGAACAGAATGGACTGGTGAATATAATAGAATCAGGGACATAGAAAGGGAGTGGACTGACGATTCTCAGGGGAAGCAGGTGTGTGGGGTGCAGGAAGAGATTGGACAAAAATCTTACTCCTATGGATGAAGACAGTGGCGGGGGTTAAGGGCATGGGGTGGGGTGGGGAATCAGGTGGAGGGGAGCTATGGGGGAAAAAATAGAGGAACACCTGTAATAATCTGAACAATAAAGATTTATTAAAAAAAAACAACAACAAAGTTGCCTTCACAGAAGGGTGAGGGAGAGAGAGATAGAAACATCAATGACGAGAGAAAAATCATTGATTGGCCGCCTCCTGCATGCTCCACACTGGGGATCAAGCCCTTACCTGGGCGTATGCCCTGACCAGGAATCAAACCGTGACCTCCTGTTCATAGGTCCATGCTCAACCACTGAGCCAAGCCTGCCAGGCCAAATATTTTAAGTAATTTCAAAGAGATCTCACAGATGTGATAAAGAATTTAAAAATGGGGAAATTACGTGGATTACCAGCATGGATCCAATTTAAGCACCTAGGTCTCTATAAGAGGAGGGCAAGAAGGTCAAAGAGAAGAGGCAGAGGGGCAGTGAAGCAGAACTTGATGGAACATGCTTCAGCTATAAAGGGGTTGTGAGCCACGGAATGCAGGCTACTCCTGAAAGTTGAACAGGCAAGGAAATGAATTTTATCCTAGAACCTGAAGAAGGGACACAGCTTTACAGGCACCTTGATTTTACACACTAAGGCCCATTTCACATTTCTGACCTTTAGAAGGGTAAAATAATATGTGGTGTCTTCAGTCACTGAGTTTGTGGTAATTTGTTACAGCAGCAACAGGATACTAGTACATCACAGACATGAAAAGATAATAACCCAAGCAGAAGAAAAAAAGAAAAAGATAAACATACAAAGGTACATCATAATTAAATTGTGGATAACATGCTTTAAGACACAAAACAAACAACCAAATAAAAATATTAGGAATAGTTAGAGAAAAAAGCATACTACATACAAGGGAATACATATAAGATTTACAGTATACTTATTTTCATAAAATAAGAAAGCCAGAATACATATAATAAAATGATAGCTTTAAAGTGCTTATAAAAAATTTCTAAAAAGCTCAACCTAGAATTTTATAACCAGTGAAAATAAAAAATAATAAAAATTTCAGACAAATGAAAGCTGAATTTCTTGCTACAAATTTACTAAAAATTAAATGTTAATATAAGTTCTAAAGGCAGATAGAAAATGCTAATTGAAAATTTGAATCTACATAAGAATAAAGAACAATAGAAATAATTTATATATGAGTGAATATGTCTTCTTTTCATTTTAAATATTTCTTAACCTTTTCCAATAAAAAATAAACAATTACCTACCATTCTTTAAAAGAGCCTTGATTTCTTTCATTTCTAATTGTAGTGTTTAGACTTTTCATGACTTCATTTCACTGAACCTTCTTGCTATTTTTCTATTTGCCCCATTGGGTTTTTTGCTTTTGCTTTTATCCTCCTTTATTTACCTCCTCTCCCTCATTTAATAGTGTAGCTTTTGTATTCCATTTTATTTCCACTAGTGGTAAAAGCTATAGCTCTTGATTGCTCTAGGGTTTAAACTACATATCTTTAACTTGCCTCAGTTTATCTTCCAATAACATCTTATCCCTTCAAAGTAGCTGCTGCCAGTATACTTGCATTTCACCCTCCCATCTTCTGCGATGTCATTGTTATACATTTAATACATAAAGAAGTTGTTTGGATTTTGTTTTTGGACTAACACATACTCTGCAAAATCAGTAAGTATATCTATCAGTCACCTCTAACTGAGCACTTGACAAGTTTTACTCTGGCCAATGCATGTATGTAAGAGTAATAAATCATAATTGTAAAAATTTAGAGAAAGAAATATTAATATTGCTTGGTTAGGTAAAATTATTTCATCAGAACACATCTAAAATATCAAATAGACATAAAATTATTTTTCAGTGTTTCCCCATAAGCAAAGTTATTAAATTCCCTTCAGTAATATTTTTCCATATTAATCTCAAAATACTAACTTTAAGAGTGTAAGGGTTGTGCTAATAATGATTAAAGATGCAGTTAAAATTGTGATAAATGCTTCAAGACAATAAAACTAAGAAAAGAATCTAAACAGCATTGAATTGCACAAATGTTTGGGAAATCTCAGAATTAAGTATAGATCATCATCTCATAGTAACCTTTGATAGTTCTCATTAAAACTCAAGCAATTGAATCTGTTAGAGGCCTCCAGAGAGAGATTATGTGCAAATACAGAAATTAAAAAATGAATATTGAATGATCCTATTGTGAAATTAAGGCCATTCAATTCTGTTAATGGTGGTAGAGTATCAGATCTATGTTTTTCATCTGTTCCTCTAAAAAGAAAATGAAAGTTTACATCTAATTTACAGATTTAATAAAATATAATTCAAGTAATTCCTACTTTGCATCATAATTAGCATTAGGATTTACATTATATATATATATACTATTATATATAATGTAAATATACACATATACTACTATCCTATATAATAAAGAGCTAATATGCAAATGGTCCTCACATCCTCGTGCTAGGGCCAGGGACCTGAGGCCGTGCCCCTGCCTCTACCCTGACACTGGGGCTGGTGGATCTGAGGCAGCACCCCTCCTCCCGACAGGGCTTGACGGCGGACCTGAGGCTGCGCTCTCTCCCCTGCGGGGCTTGATGGAGATGAGGCTGGCCGAGTCTGGATCTTGCATGATTTTGAGGCATGCACAGGTGGGCAGGGACTTGACTCTGGGTCCTGCAGCGTGCCCCAGACTCTGACAGAAGGGATATTTTCATATACATTTTACTAATTTTCTTTCATCTCTGATACTTCTATTATAGAGAAAGGACAAATAGCAATATTAAAATATTTTCTCCAATTGATTCCCTTTTAATGTGCATGAATTTTGTGCACTGGGCCACTAGTATTACATATGTATATTCTCACATATACATACACACATATAAAAATGTCATTTGGGGGTACTGCACTTATCAACTTAAGTTTATAAGGTAGTTACATTCAACTTATTAACCTTTCTCTTAGAATAACCTTAGTAAGATATTTCTTATTTTAGGTCACAAATGTACATACTATCAAAATAAATATGCCACTCTACTTGAAAAAAAAGTTAGTTCTGGAATAAGGAGAAGAAAATCTGTTTTTCTCACAATACACTTTTAGAGTTTCAGAGAAAATCCTATCTAATAAAAGAGAAACATGCAAATTGACCATACCTCTGCTACACCCACAAGCCATGCCCACCAGCCAATCAGGAGCGAGTATGCAAATTAACCCAACCAAGATGTTGGTTAATTTGCATATCCAGGCACAGAGCGAAGACTGAAGACAGTGTAGAAGGAAGCCAAGCACTGCAGAAGGGAGCGAAGCTGGGGAGATGCAAGCAAGCAGGGTGGCGGAGAAGGGAGGAAAGCAGGCGGGGCAGCGGAGACAACCACAGGAAGCCCTATTCTTGTAAGAATCTTCCTGCAACAGGCCTCTAGTTAAATATAAGAAGGCATCTTATTATCCAATTCTATCCAATGTTTGTTGTTTTTTTTAGCTGTGAATGACAATAAAACACAATGACAATAAAAGCAGCCCCACCTGCTTCCCTCCAAATAATTGTACTAGTTAGTGAGAGACCTCAAATTACAACCCAGGCTAATCAAGATCATATTCCTCAAAGCCACACAACTACACTTATTACTCACTTTGCTTTAAAGGCAGGTCAGGAATTCCATTTCATCCCAGAAAAAGAAAAATTGGTCCTGCATTGAGGGAAACAGCTTCTCATGACATCCCTTTGGTGCTCTGTATTACTTTGTTAATAGGCAGCCCCAGGCATTGAGTTAAACACTGAGGTTAAAGAGAAGGAAGGAAGTTGCCCCCTCATCTCAGGAGAGACGGAAGCATCACCAACAGTGTACGTACCAGTGGGGCAGGACACAGCACTGAGGAAGTGCATTGGTTTGGGATTCACTGGGACTAGGAGATCAGGGGAAAAAGCCTCGCTCAAGGAGATAGTACCTGAGCTGTGTCTTATACTGTCTGTGGGCACTATTCAGAACACAAGAGAAGCAGGAAGTCAAGACAGAAGAAATCCACAAGAACGTTTTGTAAAGATCACCCTGTATTTGAAAGTTTTATCCTAAAACTAAAGCTCTTACTAGGATATTTTTTAAAAATGTATTTTTATTGATTTCAGAGAGGAAATTCCCTGACTCGGAATCCAACTCTGACCTCCTAGTTCATAGGTCAAAGCTCAATCACTGAGCCACACAGGCCGGGCCTTTTTTTTTTTTTCCATAGTATTTTAATTAGTGGGTTTACTAGTAAAGGATGGTGCAAGTTAGGTGAGGATTCTACTTTTGCAGGTTGTAATTAGTAAAGATAAATGGTTCGGACACTGGTCACAGTGTTGTCTCCTGGCTTACACATCTCAGGGTGAAATTTCAGCCATGAGGCAACCTGCACTAGGCTTTCTACTTCTTGGCAACACTATAGGCATGAGCTGCAAAAAAGCAGAGAACATCTTCAATACTGCCAGGCAATTACCATACGAATAAAAGCAG
This sequence comes from Corynorhinus townsendii, assembly GCA_026230045.1. NCBI lineage: Eukaryota > Metazoa > Chordata > Mammalia > Chiroptera > Vespertilionidae > Corynorhinus > Corynorhinus townsendii. Next base: position 10,695,398 of record JAPDVU010000011.1, on the reverse strand, counting down.
CTCATATTTTAGGGCCAAATTATTCCTGTTATAGCAAAGTCTCTTTATGAATTCATTATGTGAATTTCAGCTTTCAAAGCAAGTTTTATGAAAATGAAATGTTTATTTTTCTTTCTACGTGGGGGCATTTGGATTGTCATGAGCCATCTCTTCCTTTGTTGCATTTTTGATGATGCTTAGTTTGGGGAATGCAATTTCAGATCCACAGTATGTGTAATCATATTGATGGGTAATGGTAAAACATCAGTCAGGCTTCAGGCCAAAAGCAATCTATAATAATAAAAGTATAATATGCTAATTAGACTGGACAGCCAAACGACTTTCCAGACGTCATTCCGGACATCCTTCTGGGCGAAGCCACGGTGGCGGAGGCCGAGGCAGAGGTCATTAGGGGTGACCAGGCAGGCAGGCAAGTGGTTAAGGGCAATCAGGCAGGCAGGTAGAGGAGTTAGGGGCAATCAAGCAGGCAGGCAGAGGGGTTAGGGGCGATGAGGCAGGTAGGTAGAGTGCTTAGGGGTGATCAGGCAGGCAGGTGAGTGGTTAGAAGCCAGCAGTCCTGGATTGCGAGAGGGATGTCCAAGAGGTCCCAGATTGTGAGAGGGTGCAGGCCAGGCTGAGTGCATTCCCCCAACCCCCCATATACAAATTTCATGCATCGGACCTCTAGTCCCTGAGATAAAATAGAAATCCAAAGCTTTGTATGTCAGCCCCACTATCGCCCCTTTCCCCTGCCTCAGCACCCAAAGCCCACACCTCCCTCTCCACCGCACCTTGAGCCGTTCCGCCTGTGCACTAAGTTGTTTAGGCCACCTGCCTAAATACCAGGGCCAATGGGCAGTCAGATGATCAGCATATCAAAAGATCCCTCTGTAACATGCTAGTAGGGCTATAAGTGTGTCTGTTCTTTTATTCAATTATGCAAACACAACATTTACTGTAGTGTTAGTCACTGGCATAGATACAAAGTGTGTTTTGTCATGTTCTAAGGTGGCAGTCATTCTTTTCCCCACTCAAATGTCTCCAGAGGGATGTTTAGACTTTTTTGGTTCATTTCTTTCCACTTCTCCTATTTTCTGTGTGTCTAAGGATTCTCTGTGTCTCCACACTATGAACTCCTTAGGACGCTCAGCCCCAAGGGTTGGGAAACTTTCCTATAAGGGGCCATCAAGCAAATACTATTTTAGAGTTTGTGTTTCTGCCATTGAAATATGCAATACATAAGCAAGTGGGTATGTCTGTGTTCTAATAAAACTTTATTTAAAAAATAGGCAACAGGCTAGATTGTTTGATGGTTTGCTGATTCTAGCCCATATCTGTTTTTTTTTCTGGGGCTAGACTTTGGTGCTTTGTCCACTTGCTTTGGTTTATACCAAATTACTGGATCCAGTTCAGTTCTGTGTAATAATATTGTGGCCTGTGCTACTTAGGACCTCTCCTTTGGTCTGATCTTCTCATGAACTTCCACCTAGCCTGAGCCAGCACTGAGTCTATTGCACTTCTATTCAAGCTTGTTCATAATTGTGGCACAAGGAGGACATCAGCTCTACTCGATTTGCCCTCCAATATATAGACTTAAGTGACCCTCCCTGTCCACTCAAGCCTCAGTTACTGCTTATCCCACCATCCCACCAGCCCCATTTTCTTTTTATTATGATTATTTCAATCTTTATTGTTGAACATATTAGAAATGTCCCCTTTGTTCCCATTGACCCTATCTAGCTCCCCCCGCCAACCACCTTAGGCCTTCGCCCCCCTATTGTCTGTGTCCATGGGTTATGCATATATGCATACTATTCTTTAGTTGATCTGATCTCTTACCATCCACCCACCCTCTCCCACCTTCTCTCTGAGGTTCCAAACTCTGTTCTATGCTTCTATGTCTCTGGACCTATTTTGTTGGTCAGTTTATTTTGCTTATTAGATTCCACATATATAAGTGAGAGCATGTGATGCTTAACCCCATTTTCTATGCAAGAGTACAAGGCAGTTTACTTGTGATATGCACTCTGAGCTCATCTATTAGTGATGCTTTCAACTGCAAAAAAAAAAAAAAGAATATAGTGGCTTTACTTAACTCATTCAACAAGAAGTCTGGAGACAGGTGGTTCTAGGTTTGTTATACTGTCTCATACATATGCCCCAGGACAACAGGCCATTTTCATGTTTCTGTTGGTCACCTCATGGACAAAAGCAGTTGCCATATCTCCAAGCATGCTTATAATACTACATACAACAGTAGATGTGAAGACTCTACAGTTTTTGTCAGGAAGAGAAGCCCTCCAACATATTTATATTGAATACTCATTATCCAGAACTGGGTTATATGCTTACCCCTGAAGCACCCATTATTAATTAGGGACTGAACTTACAAGTGCTTGTTCAGATCAATTAGTATTTATTTCCTAGTACTAGGAAAGAGGCTTGCCTTTCCCTCGAGTAAGAGTACTTAGACCAGCCGAAGTCAGTGTAACTGTTACCAGGTAAGAATGAGTGTGTGAGGCCCTGCCAATGTGTCTCAGTCATTGTGCATTGACCTATGAACCAGGAAGTCAAGATTCAATTCCTGGTCAGGGCACATGCCTGGGTTGTGGGCTTGATCCTTAGGAAGCAGCCAATCAATGATTTATCTCTCATCATTGATGTTTCTATCTCTCCCTCTTTCTGCCTCTCTGAAACCAATAAAAAAATATACTTTTTTTAAAAGAAAAGAATGTGTGAGTTGCTTGGTGAAAAATGGTATTAGTCATATCATTGTTTGTAAGCAACAGGAACACTGAGTCCAAAGGAAAGGATAAGAAAAAATATTTCTACCATTCATTTTCAGCATGACCTTGGATGTACTGCTTAACCTTTCTCTCTGCTTGAGCTCCCTGCTGTGAAAAATGAGCTTGATAAAGCAGCATCTTACATCTCATGGAAATAGGAGGCATTGAAATATATCACTCAGCCCCAAGTACTTAATTCTGCATAGACCGGGTATAGATTGTAAAAAGTTTGATTAAAGAGTGTACTCAAATGACACTTCTGTTGTTGCTGAAAGCTCAATAGAGGATGCTGTGTCTCGCCTGCAACCCACTGATTTTCTAAATTACCAATTTATAAGTTCTCTTTCAGAAACACTTTGCATAATGTACCTATTGTTCTACCTTTCTTTCCTATTTTTGAACTATCAGCAGCAAAGAGACATATTTCATTTACTTCCAAAGAAGGTTAGTTGCTTCAGAGGTACAAGACTGAATGACCTTTTAGGTGTTATGTATGGAGATAATGTACAATGACAAGCCTGTTTTTTAAGTAACTTCTCTTAAAAAGAACCAAGAGGACCTTGGAAAATTCATGAGGGTAAGAGAGTGGAGAACAGGAATGGGGTGAGATTTAAGGATCAATAGTTTCATAAGTCTGGGACTCTTCAATATCTATTGAGGTCTGCAGTGTGACCAAAAATGAATTATTCTCACTCTTCTGTAACTCTGCAACACTGAATTAAATGTACCACTCCAAAAACAATGTAGAGTTGATGGCACTCAAGTGCAAATGACCACTTCTATGATTAGAGTGGCTGGGAGAAAGTCCTACACTCAAGGAGGCACTTAAGCTTTCATTGACAGTGGGCTTAATGAAGCCACAACAATCACTTCTGATCTTGGGATCAGTGGTTACAAATGATGAGATGCTGTTAGGATCATTTTGGCAGATTTTCTGAACTAACGTGCTAGCATATGCTGCAGGATTCAGTCAGGTTGTTAAGTAGGCAGAGGATTTCTCCCTGATAAAGCCATTCCTGTTTGGTATCACCTCAAAGGAATAGGAGCAAATTCTCATCCTTGTAGACAGTCCCTAATCATGGATTGAATGACCACTCATCTCAACCTTGGGCTAGGATATAGAGATAAAAGCATATATCTGTACAATCTTTGCCCTCAATTAGCTTAGTATGTTCTCTTTTCTGTCTCCCAAATAAATACTTTTAAAGTGATAAGGAACGCTTATCCAACCAGTACGTTGTTGAGCTGGTTCTTGGAGGCTGAAGAGTTGGAAAAGATGCTTAGGGAAGAAGGAACTTAACATGTCTTACATTGGACCTGGAATTGTGATGGATTTGGGAATTATGTAAAGCGGTTTGGTTGGGTTTGATATGCCGAGAAAGTGGAAGAACTGGGAGAGGCTTATCTTGAATCATATTATCAAAAACATGGTATTTTTTCCTGAAAGTAGAAAATCAAATAACCTTTAATTACTTTTCATCAATGTTAGGGGATAATTTTCATTTATCTTCATATAGTAAACTAAATAATTAGTGAGGAGAAAACATTCATTAAATGACAACATGTACTATTTACTGAACATTCTAGATTGAGTTACCATCAATTCTTTTGAAAAAATATGGCTCTAAATATACACAAAATTCTTAGAAGCTACGTTGTCTTCATATGGCTACTTTCAGAACATGTGGAGGACTAAAGTGTTAGATTAAAGAAAGACAAAATAGCTATCTTTATTTGCCCTTTCTTTTTTTAAAAAAATATATTTTTATTGATTTCAGAGAGGAGGGGAGACAGAGAGAGAGAGAGAGAAATATCAGTGATGAGAAAGAATCATTTATTGGCTGTGTCCTGCACCCTCCCTATTGGTGATTGAGCCTACAACCTGGGCATGTGCCCGACCAAGAATTGAACATACAAACAGGCAAAATATGATGCACATACTTTATGGCATTTTGCTTACAGGTTTAGCATCACAATCTGAAAAAGAACTAAGAGTAAGGTAAAACAGTGCAGTCAGTCTTAACAATATTGTCAGATCAGAGGATCCAACTTTCTCTCATTCCTTTCTCATAATCTGGGCCTCCTCCAAATCCACAAAAAGAGAGCAGTCTGTAAATTCACTTTGATTGTTTTTTTTATAATACATTTTTATTGACTTCAGAGAGGAAGGGAGAGGAAGAGAGAGATACAAACATCGATGATGAGAATCATTGGTCACTGACTCTTGCATGCCCCACACTGGGGATTGAGCCTGCAACCTGGGCATATGCCCCGACTGGGAATCAAACTGTCACCTCCTAATTCATAGGTTGATGCTCAGCCACTGAGCAACACAGGCCAGGCTCAGTTCACTGCAGTTTAATGCATATTTTATTGACCACATCTCCGAGTTAGTCACAAGTCTAGCTGTTTCAAATGATAAGAGCTTCACATCGTGAATCAACTATAAGACTTTTCTTTCTCTTGAAGATTTTTTCGTCCCCCTGCACTCCATAATACCTTTACTTATCTTTAATGCGTTCCTCAGATGCCCTTTCTCTATGAAGGATTCCTAGAGACCTCAGAGCAGGTTCCTCGGGTTCTTTGCATTGACCCTGAACTATACCATTTTATTCTCCTACACACACTACTGTGGTTTATTCCTTATGCATCTTTTAGGAGACCTGGGACTTTTTGAACACACACTCAAGAAATGCTTGCAAGTTTACTACTACATGTTGTAATTTATGCAGGGCCAAATATTGGGAAAATGAATAATGATGAAGTGTCAGGTTCAAAGCACATACATAAGGTCAGAAATGGTGCTGCTTGGAGCCTCCAGATCCTCTGGTATCACTACTTTGCACAGAATCTCTCGCTGTAGTCTTGACTTTGGCTCCCATATTTTACCACTAGGAAGATTGGATAAGCCTTCATCCTAGTCCTCAATGCCCCTGAATGAAAAGGGTTGGAGAGAGGGAAGGGAAGTTACACTTACTAGTAAGGTTTTGAATCTCAGTGACTTTGGAAATAATTTACTTTGCCTCTCACCACGGTACAAATGAGAAAATGGAGAATCGTGTAGTTAAGTTAGTTTTATAGTAGAAGTAATATCTGAGACATTATATCCGATTCGTTACTAATATTGTCTTAATTGCTCATCCTTGATCTCTGCCAAAGCTCTGCCATCCCACCCCTCCTTTGGATGCAGAATTCCCTAGAGCATAGGATTCCCTAGGGCTCTCCATATACGCCTGGCTCCTCTGTACTCTAATTTACTTTTGAGCAGAGTATAGAAAGCTGTTTCCTCCCCTTCTCATCACATGGCATAGCACCTGTACTTGGAGCAGGATTAATGCCTTCAGTCCAAAGAAGACAGAAATTAAGGCTTAGTCTACTCCTTGATATATTTCAATACGTGAATGCAAAAAAAATTAGATTCTCTACAAAGAGTTAGCTGGTACAAATTACAGCATTATTAGTATAAACCTATCTAGAGGGAAAAAGTGATCATGAGGTTGGGACAATGCCTTTGACTTCTTCCTTTGCTTTAATAGGTATAATATATAATTTCTGACAGTGCTATTTTTTCTTTAAACTAATGATTCTGCTTTGTTATTTTTACAAAGCACTTAGCTACTACTTTCTCTAAGAAAAGGCTCTTTTATCTTTATCTCAATAGAAAATGCTTCCTGGCTTTCCCCAAACCACTATGACTCCTAATATGGCATTGTTCTTCAATCAATCCCACAGGTACCTATTACAGAGTCAGAAGAATCTATTTTGAAAGAACCCACAGGCATTTTCTTGTTCTCCATTGTAGGGCAGTGGAGAAAAACCTCACAATTACCCTAACTAACTCCATAACATTTATAATGCAATATTTGGAAATAATTTATTGAATGCTAACCATTTATCCATTCATTTAAAAATATTTATTGGAATCCTATGCTCTATATGTTTTAAATATGAATCTACTAATATGAATCAAACATGAAGTTGATTTTATCCACAAATTATAGATAGAAAAAATGAAGCCATGAGAGGAGGTCCAGAGTTGGAAAATTTATTCAAAATGATAGAAAAATTTTTATAGACACGATATAAGAAGGTATTATGATCTTAGGGAATTATTGAGATATACTTTGGTTCCATGCAGACATTTTCCAGAGAGAAATAATGCCTGCTAAAGATCTATCTATCTATCTATCTATCTATTTATCTACCTTTCATCTATCCATCTATCTCACAGTTTATAAATCACAGAACTTTAATCACAGGGCTGCCATTACCACTTGCCTATAGAAAATTTGAGTAATTTATATGTAAAATACAGTTTCTTCGTGTAAAATAAGAATAACAATAGATCAAATCTACTCACAAAATTCTGAGGATTGACTGTAATTAGACACACACACACACACACACACACACACACGCACGCACACACACACACGCACACAATTACAGTGGTCACTTCAGTGCCTGCCAGTTGATAAATACATGCTGCCTTAGCTATCACCATCTCTGTTTTCTTTCAGTTGATGGACCAAAAAATGGGCTTGGTCTCAAAAGTTTTAGAATACCAAAATCAGAGAGGTTTTAGCATTGACTTAGTAAAGGATTTTAGAACATAAGCTATATAAAAGATGGTCATTGTTATGACTGATGGGCTGATGGAATAGTATGCAATGAAAAAGGCTACAAATATCATGAGAATACAAACAATCTGGAAAGATGGGTAAATAACCTTATTTTGCAAAACTGTACCTGCAAAATATAGATATGTTGCAGAATAAACTTACATTTGTTCAACGTTCTGTGTCTTTTGAAGACTTTCATCTCAGTCTTAGAGAGGGACTCATGAGAGGTTTCTTCATCAGGGAATTTGAATGAAAGTGAGAGAATATGAGGTGGGATGTAGAAGCTGAAAGCTCCAGATGCAGCTTTGTGTAATGAATCAAGGTTTGTTCTCTAAAAGATGAACAGCCATTGTGGGTATTGGTTTTCTCACTATGCTCTTTGCCAAGTTGTTAAATCTCCCTTAATTTTTAGGCCCTTGTCAGAGAAATTAGAATGATGATAAGATTTTTCTCTCAATATGTGTGGGGGATTGTGTGTGTGCAAGCATGCACATGGACTTAAGTCATTGCCTGGCAAGTAATGTTCAATAAATGCCCGTCACCAAAGGATTGAGGGTTCAATTCCCAGTCAAGTGCACGTACCTGGGTTGTGGTTCACTCCCTGCCCCAGGTCAGGGCACGTAATGAAGGCAACCAGTCAATGTAAGACACATCAATGTCTCTCCTCTCCGCCCCCCCCGTCTTTCCTCCCCCCTCCCTCTCTTCCACTCTGAAAAGTAATGGAAAAAATGTCTCCTGGTGGAGATTAACAAAAAGAAATAAATAAATGTCCATCATGTGAATCATGCTGTAGCTCCTGATAAGTGGAATTTTGACCCCCAGAGCTCACAAAACCCTTCTCCAATGTAATTTATCTCTATCAGTGACCTATGCAGATTCACCTCAGTCCCTAAGCCCTTGTTCCGATGACCTACCATGGTGGACTTCTGTAGCTGACTCCAATGACAGAGCCTCAGGCAGCAGTCATGCTTGGTTTTCCAGTCCAACACAGTTCACCTAAGAGTCCAGCTTCCAGTTTAGCAAGACACTCTGTCCATACCTCAGTTTCCTCATCTTTAAGATGGGGCTAAACTAGCATCCACCTCTAAGACATAGACGAGCTCTATCCATCTCCTTGAATGATGGTATGGACTAAAATATGTCCCCTTAGAATTCACATATGACTGTACTTGGAAATTGGGCCTTTGAATTGGTAATTAAGGTGAAACGAGGTCATAAGCATTTGGTATTACTCCAATATGATTTGGTGCCTTTATCAGAAGAGAAAGGGACACCAGAGATACACACACACACACACACACACACACACACAGGGAACACACAGGGAAGGCCATTTGAGGACACAACAAAATGTGGCCATCTGCAAGTCAAGGAGAGGTCTCAAGAGAAATCAAATCTGCCAACACCTTAATCTTAGACTTCCAGCCTCCAGAGCTGTGAGAAAGTACATTTCTGTTGTTAAAGCCACTCAGTTTATGGTTTGATATTTTATATGGCAGTCCTGGGAGACTACTGCAGGTGATTATGAGAATCAAAGAGGTGATACATATATAGCACTGTGCCTGACACAATGTAATTGATGTGTCCTACATAGGAATCTCCCACTCATGCATGGTGGAAAATAAACAACCAGAAATGAATGATCCACCTAGAGATTTTGTAGAAAAAGTGGACACATTGTGACAAAAGGATGCAAAGATCTAAGAACTGTATTGAAGGAGATAGTTTACATTAGCCAGAGAGGAGAATCCAGGATGGTAGCTGAGAATCCCAGGAATCTTGGGTATTTAAGTATGAAAATTGGATGAATTGAAAGGGTATGTTCATGGCCTTTCCTGCTTATATGCAGAATAAATATTTGAGGTGCTTCTTCATCTTTCAGTGTAAAATTAATATTTTAGTAACACTTCTGAATGCTATTTTCCCACTCACTTGGATTGAAAAGTCATTTCTTTCAGGATATCTAAGGAGACTATGAGTATTTATAATCTTGGAGGTATTCCCAACTCTCCACAGGGGAAAGATATGCTCTCACAGTGTCATATCTAAGAATCAGCTCAGTGTGAAACTGAGGACAATATCCAGCTCCAAAAGGACCCTATCGGTTGCCAGTGGAGATTGAAAAGAGGACCAGAACACCCAGCCACAGCTGGTAAGAACAGTCACCACAGGCCAACTCTTCATCTGTGCTGGTTGTAATTATAGCACATTTAGCAGGCCAGAATAGCAGACTAAAAATATAATGTGAAGATGGAGCCAGTATCATTGACCTCCCTGGGAAGGGAAATGGAACTGGCCTCTCCATGCATGTGATGAAGCCAGCCTTGCACTTAGCACCCTAGGGGTGCCAGCAAGGCTGTGTCTAAGCGATTTCCTGTGCACCATTTCAGAAGTTCCATCACCATCCCTTCTGCCACCCTTTATCACCGCACGTGTTCCAATCTCAGGGGCTCCAGGAAGATAATGTGGTAGTAAAAAAAGACCAGCACTTCTGAAAGTTGTGTCCAAGTCTTAGTTCTTTTACCAACTAAATGCGAAATATCTTGGGTTAAGTTAAACTACCTGATCTCAGTTTCCACATCTTCTTTCCCCCCATAAGGTTACTCTGAGATCCAATGAAGAAATACTTAGTTTCATTTTTTGAAGATTTAATAATATAGTTAATCCTTACCTGAGGATGTTTGTTGGTTTGAGAGAGAGAAACGTCTATCAGTTGCCTCCCTTACATGCCTTGCCCGGGGATAGAACCCACAATCTTTCAGTGTATGGGGATGATGCTCCAACCCACCAAGCCATACTGGCCAGGGCTAAGATTTCATATTTTAAAAGTAAGTTATTTTTAATAGCTACAATATTAAGATTGTTCTAGATTTTATTTAACAAATTCAGGAAGGTTCAGATTAACAGCCCAAAACATGTCCTTGATAAGAGCTCTCTTGGCATGTGTGTCAATAATCATTGTGTGGGCACAGTCTCCTCTCACATTTCTTCTCTCAGACATGTGCATATGTCTCTCCTTCAACCTACATCTCAAAAACCTTTTTAAAAGGTTCTATCTCACACCATTAACCATCACAATATGCATTTTAATATGGCCTGGTTGCACTCTCCAAAATTAATGTCTGACACCAGCAATAACCAAAGTGTCAATCTCTGTTAACAGTCTATGCCTTGGCAGATTTTTGTCAATCCATTTATCATGTGTGTAATTGATAGCAACAGAGAGAGGCCACTGCCATTAATTCACTGCAGATCACTGACAATTATTAAGGATGATGGTTGTGGCTTTTTATCTCTTGTCAATCACACTTTTAGTAATTCAAAATTAGTTGTATTAGATAAGAAAAACAACACAATATAAAATTCTAGAGGTTGATTCATATTTAGCTCAAAGCAACTTTGATTATTTGCTCTGTGCTACTTAACTACTATGTACTTTGTGTGTGTTCTCTACCTTAATCTTTGCAGGGACAATTTGAGACCTATTTTACTCTTCAGCATTGCAATGACTTCTGGGAATCAAAGTGTGAATAATATGTGTGATTCAAAGGCCTTTGAGAAACATAGGCCTCATTTTAATTTATTGCCCAGGGTTATATAAATACACTATAAATAAGGCATTGGCTACTCAACAGTTCTTAACCCACAACCTCTGAAACTTTGTCCTTGCTGGCAAAGAGAACTTCACACAGTCAAGGTGAAAAAAAAATACAAAACAAACAAACAAACAAAAAACAGTCTCAGCCTCCCTTAAAGTTAGGTATATTCAAATTCAGTATTAAAGGCTTTTAGAAATTCTGCTCTAGGGAAAACTTGCTAATGTTGTTTAACCCAAGTTTTGCCAAACTTAATGAACCAAGAAACACAATTGTCACGGAACACCCATAAACAATCCATGAGAGGGAGATTCGACATTCTTTGTAAAATAGTGGTCTTAACCTATAAGACCACAAGAAGTAAAATCACATTGGTATGCAGGAATTAAATAAACATCCAAGTACAAATAAGTAAAACATTCCAGGTTGTCACTGTGACAAGTTTTGTATATCATGAGGCTTGGTATGTTTTTGTACTAATAAAATTCTATTGTTTAGGGAATTCTCAGAGCACAGAATTACTTTCCAAACATTAGGCATTTTGTTTGTTTGTTTGTTGTGGGAGATGGTAAAGCAAAGTGGCTAAGAAAATGGGGTTTTCCAGTCAGAGAGGCTAGAATTTAAACCCTGGCCATAGCACTTACTGAATGGCATTTAGTAGAGTTACAGGACATTTCTAAGACTTATTATTTTTCTATTATTTTAATTTTTAATCTGAAAATAAAAATTTTAATAGCTCTGATTTATTGAATTGGTGAGAAAAATCAAATGAGGATAAAACAGTTCTTTGTAAATACGAAGCTTCCAAGAAGGGTTAGTTCTAATTACAATCTATCCACCATCGTCAGCAATCCCATGAAAACCATGGGGAAGAGTCTAGACACAGCAAAATAGGGAATAAAGAACTTTATTTCTTAATTAAGGTATTCCCATGAGTAAAAAACAAATAAACAAATTAAATTGTATATTATAAAGATGAAACTGGGTAGTTTAAGGAAAAATAGGAGAAAAGTAAGGTTTTTATTGGGGAAATAGAGGCAGACCAGACAGAAACAAGATCTCAGATTACACTTCTCATAGCCTAAAAATGGAAAGGGAAGGTTGAGACTGGCATATTGCAATCCTATTTCTTCTTCATGAAAAAATAAAAAAAAAAATCCCTAAGATTCCAAGATGCCAAGCTAGACAGTCAAATTCATTCAGACATAACACAGTTTATTCTCTAAAAAGCAATCTCACCGCTATGCCTATAAAAGCAGCTCTGCACTATAGTGACTGTTGTGAAGCCACCAGGCTGTCATGGCCTGGAGGAGTTCCATTTGCATGCTAATGAAACCAGAGGCCAGATGCCACTAATTAAGGCCCAGTCTCTCTGTCCAACACCCACAACCAACTGCTAGTGAAGGGACCTCATTCCATTATGCAAATGACACTTAGGCAGAACAGAAATAAATTCTAAATAGTGGCAACCAGAGCCACATATTGGCAGGAGGTAAATTAATAAATATATTTTTAAAATGGAAATTAAAAATTATTATTCAACACTATATTAATCATAGCTAAATAAATATGGAACAGTACAACTCCTCCCCTCACCTCCCAGTGTCCTGTGTAATATAGTAAAAATTCCAGTAACTTGCTAAGGTAGAGTCAACTGTGTTTTCGGAAATCATCAATCAGGTTGCTGAAGTATGAGTTAAATGTTCTTAACACATTCAAGTTGTTTCTTCTTCATTAGGGAAACTAAGGCTCCAAAATGCCTGGAGGGTGTTTTCCTTCTTGTGAGTTATAAAGTTGTTATATCTAGATTGCATGTCTATATCAAAATAACTAGTTAATAAGAAGGAAAAAAAATACATCAATGCATTTGCTACTCCTGGTGGTTTTTGACATAGAACTTCTGTTGTGCTCATGGCTCGGAATTTTTTTCTTTCTTATATTTTTAAAAATAAATGTATAGGGAGGCAGGCTATAGAATTCAAAGAAGATTGGTTTGGAGGTCAAACGTCTATGTTAAGACTAGAGATAAATGGCCAGTTATTTGGGAAGGTCACTTCAATTCTCCAGTTCCCTTCTGTCCTAGACTAAACTAGCAATGTCCACTCACAGGCTCAGTGCGCTGCGCAGAGGAGACAATGTGCTCACAACACCTTGGCCTGTGCTTGCGGCATAACCGGCTTGCAGGAGATCGTCGCTACCCTTTCCCACTACATATTCACAGCTTCTCTAGACTCTCCTCCTGGACAAGCTGTGCGTCACGTAACATACTGGAGCCTGCATTTCTTTAGAGTCCAACAAAATCTTTGGACTCAGTGGTGTCAAAGAGCCCCTCTTGCTCTGATTTTTAGAGTAACATGGAGTAAGTAAGGAGGAAGTGGAGATGTACTTGGAATCAGAATCATTTAAAAGGCGAGTTTCCTCTCTGGTTTGAAAGCTGCTTACCTGGAGGTGCACTGAACCTGGCAGCCAGGTGTTCAGGCTGGGAAATCAGCCTCCCCAAGATTGCCTTGCAGGGATGAGTGAGCAGAGATCAGTTCTCCCTCAGGCAGTGTCTGCATGGTGGCATCGTTTGCATGAAAGTCACAATGAGAGTTTAAAATACATCTTCCACATCTCTATTAGCTGCCTGTTCTCTGGGAACATTTCACGAATTCCCAGCTGATTGAACTCCTTATTTTCTGAACATATACTTTATATTTTTCTAGCAGTTTCTGATTGTTTGCATTCTAACCCATAATTAAGGTATTTTGTTGCATGTTTAACTAGCTGTGATGAATATACTATGCCTTATGCCATTTAACTTTTACTTTTACTCTTTATCAGACTAGGTATTGTAATTATATTCCCAGAAAACCTTCTTTGCTCCCCGACCTCTCTTATCTCTAAAAGAGTCTGAGTATCCTACTCAGAGAGGTTCCTTCAAAACAAATGGGATTAATATAGAAGGTCCAATGGAATTCCCCAGTTTCTCACAAGATTGGCAGATGGCTTTTAGCTTCTGTGTTGGTTTAGATCAGTGGTCGACAAACCGCGGCTCGCGAGCCACATGCTGCTCTTTGGCCACTTGAGTGTGCCTCTTCCACAAAATAACACGGCCTGGGCAAGTCTATTTTGAAGAAGTAGCATTAGAAAAAGTTTAAGTTTAAAAAATTTGGCTCTCCAAAGAAATTTCAGTCGTTGTACTGTTGATATTTGGCTCTGTTGACTAATGAGTTTGCCGACCACCGGTTTAGGTGATTCAGGTGTTAAATCCCAACCGCACACCTTGTCTTATACCAGTTGTCCCAATCAATCTGCACAAGAACTGTGACACATAAGCATTCGACAAGTACAGACGGGATAAACAACTCAGTGAAGTGTGCACATGATCTATCTGAGATAGGAGAAGTGGGTCTTAGTAATGGTGAATAATTCTCCAACACCACGTGGTCCCTAAATAAGAGAGTCAGCATCCAAATTGTCTTCTTTTCATTCTAATCCCTGTGTCCATAATGAGGATGTTAAACCAATTCCGCCATCCCGAGCCGATTCTGTTTCTTATTCTTCACTTTCAAGCAGTCCTTGGCATGCAGTGGGGGCCTACCAGGCTCAAGTGTCAAGTGTCGGTCCATCTTTCCTTCCTCTGGGGAGAACTTCCTGATGGAATCACTGGACACGAGGAAAGTTAAAATGAAAACTTCTTACGTGATAGTAGGTAGGATGGACAGTGAATGGTGTTTCACGGGGAGTATTTATTTGAGTCTGGTAAAGGAGGATTTTTAAATATAAATACCCTGGGGAAGTTGGTCTTTCCGCCACCCAAGGGAGCTAAGTAAAAGACTCCCATTTGCTCCACCTGGGCAGCATGATGCCCAGCAATGAAGAGGGCTAGCTAAAGATGGCAGCAGGCTCGGAATGAAGGCAGAGAAAAAATGGACATACAGATAGAAGTGAGACATTCTCTTAGAAATAAGTGGCGAGCAGCATTTTTCAGGAGTATCTTTAAATAACTGACTAAAAATATTCTATTAAAGTGAAGTACACATACGTGTTTAAAAGATTACAGGTGTTGAAATTACATGGAGTGGCATGAATTTGATCACATTACTTACTCTCTCTGAGGCTCTTTCTTTGCATGGAAAATTTTGCATGGAAAATACAAGCGATAATACTTACCTCACAGGATTGTCATGCAGGTTAAGTGAGATGTCGCATGTAACACTCTTTGCCATGTTCCCAAAACATAAATATTGTACAGTAAGTACTAGCTGTGATTTATATCTTTATAATAACCTGAGCAAACACTGGGAATTTTATGCAAATAAAGGCTTTGGAAAAAATATTTTATTAGCACAGATGATGATTAATGGAAAGAAGGAATGACTAAACAGAGGATAACCTCAACAGAAAGTGTTGATTGTTTAGTTTTTATTTGTTTGTATCCTGAGTAAATATGTGTCCACTTACTTAAAGTAGGTGGGAGAGTCACTGTGATAATGTCCGTAGATTTTCGGATGGAAGAGTGAATTAAACATCTTAATGTTATCAGAGAAGGCTTCTTAGAGGAAGCCTAAGCAGGTATAAGTGTTATGGCAGAAATCAGGCAGGCGGGAAGCAACAAACCAGACGTACTGAGAGGTTCAGAAAAGGACTGTTTATTTGCACAGATGCTGGCTCTGAGAAGTCAGCTCCCAAGGCTGAGCCCCAAATAAAGTGGGGTTGGGCCTTTTATGTTTTCCCAGGCTCTTTGTCTCCCATATATGACATACAACACACTCTAGACATTCTTTCTATGTCACATGCCAAGTTTCCGGGTGTTTATTGCAGTTTGGGGAGGAGGGCCATAACCTGGGACAGCAGAAGCTTGACCCGCAGTGGACCCTGCTGGAGCAGAAGCAGAAGAAGCAATCCTGTATACACTAGGGAACCCTTGAAGGATTTAATGTCATGATTTGTAATATAAAGTTAATGCCATGCCCTAGCCGCTTTGGCTCAGTGGATAGAGCTTTGCCTATGGACTGACGGGTCCAGGTTCAATTCTGATCAAGGGCACATACCTCGGCTGCAGGCTCAATAACTGGCCCCTGTTGGGGCAAGTGCGGGAGGCAACCAATTGATGTGTTTCTCACATTGATATTTCTGTCTCTCTGTCTCCCCCTCTCCCTTCCACTCTCTCTAAAAACCAGTGGAAAAATATCCTCTGGTGAGGATAAAACACACACACACACACACACACACACACACACACACACACACACACAGAGTCAATGCCAGTATCATAAGGTGACTGAGAGTATTAAATAGGATAAAGTTAATAAAATCCTTGGCATAGACCTGGGTACATACAATGCATTGGACAAGTATTAGCTCATTTAATTATGATAAGTAAGATGGAATTGCACCAAATTCTAGCAGTCTTTGCACTTGCTTCTTTCACTTTTCACATTACAAATGGCTTTATGAGTACAAAGGAGAATTCCCAAATGCTTTTTTGGAATCTGCTCATATTTCATGGGTGCTAAGAGCCAGTCTGTCTTGAAACTTTTCATGGCCTCTGTGCCGGTTTAACAATTGCACTATAAATTGGAATTTAGTCCCTTGAGTCCATGGAATAGTTTTAGGACACTGCTGACTTCAGAGTCAAACACAAACACATATTTAATGAATCAATCAAGTTCTGTGCTTCTAAGATTACATCTGAGGGACTGGTGATGCTTCAGTTCCAGCAGCCTTCTCAAGGGTAGCGTTGTCCACTTAATGGAAATGTAATTTCTCCTCATTTATCTTTTCTCATTAAGTCAATCCCAGAATGTGGAAGTCTCATAGCAGTGATCCACAGATTTCTAAGAAAAGATGTCTCTAGCTGAGCTGAGAGGCCACAGAAGCCCAGAATCATTGCTTACTCCTGAGTGCCTTATGTACCACTCACATGAACTTATAAACTCAACACCAAAACACAACCAATGCAATTAAATAAATGGGCAAAGATGGCCAACAGACATATGGGAAGAGGCTCAACATCAAGAATCCTCAGAGAAATGCAAATTAAAACCACAATGCGGTATCACCACATACCTGTCGGAATGGCTTTCATCAATAAATCAACAAACAAGTGTTGGTGATGCTGTGGAGAAAAAGGAACCCTAGTGCACTGTTGGTGGGAATGCACATTGGTCCAATCACTGTGTTAAAGCTATATGGAGTTACCTCCAAAAATTAAAAAATGGAAATGCCTTTCAATGCAGTGCTGATACTTCCGGGAATATATCTGAATAAACCAGCAATGCTAATTCAAAAGAATATATGCACCCCTATGTTCATTGCAGCATTATTTACAATAGCCAAGATTTGGAAGCAGCCCAAGGGTGCATTAGTAGATGAGTGGGTAAAAAAGCTGTGGTACACTTATCCAATGGAATACTACTTGGCTGCAAACAAAGAAGGAAACCTTACTTTTTGTAACAATATGAATGGACCTGGAGAGTGTTATGCTAAGTGAAATAAGCCAGTCAGAGAAAGACAAATACTATATAATTCCATTTATGTGTGAAATCCAAAGAACAAAGTAAACTAACAAACAAAATAGAAATACACTCATAGAGACAGAAAGCCTGATAGCTGACAGAGGGGCTGGATTGGGGGCTGGGTGAGAAAGTGAAAAGGATTAAGCAATAAACAAAAACAAAAAATGCCAGTATCTTAAAATGACTGAGAGTATTTAATAGGATAAAGTTGATAAAGCCCTTGGCATAGCCCTTTGGTTCATAGAATGCATTGTATAAGGATTAACTGATTTGATTATTATGATAATTAAGATGGAATTGCACCAATAGACAGATATTGTATGTTGATTACCAAAGGGAAAAGGAGGGTGGTAGAAGGTAGAACAGGGTAAAAGGGAATAAATAATGATGGAAGGATACTAGATGTGGGATGTTGAACACATAATGCAATATACAAATGATGTGTTATAGAATTGTCCACCTGAAACCTATACAATTTTAGTAACCAATGTCACATCAATAACTTCGGTTTAAGAAAAAGCAATAATTAAAAAAAAAAACACAAAAAACAACCAACAGCTTCTAGTAATCCATTGGTTGCAAAGGCACAGGAACAAGAGGAACAAAATGTACCTTCACCTTCCAACAGGAGCTCATGGAATAGTTATTCAGCTCAAATGTTAATAACTACCTTCTCTCCTTTGAACAGTTCTGTGTTTTACATACACCAGATAATTTAATTCTCACTGCTAACCACGCACTAACTATTACCTCTGTCTTACAGATAAGGGAATTGAAGCTGGAGAGGTAATTGACTCCCCTGAGCAAAAGATCTTTTTCCAGGTTAGACTGATAGTCCTCTGAGGTTAAGTACCGCCCCTGCACCATTTTGACTTTATCATGCATGGCCTTTTCTCCTCCTGCTCCCCACTCCACACACACACACACACACACACACACACAATCAGGAAAAGGGAAGGGTCTTAATGACCTTGGAGAGACAATGCTGCGATTCCCTGGGATGTGACGCTGTAGCTTCCTGGTGAAGCAAACAGGCCTCTCCCTCCCAGCTGAATATGCTCAACCATGTCTGACCCCACTGCTCTCTTGCCCTTTTCGATATCTAGGTAGCTATGGTAACATTTAGGTTTTGTATACCATACGGTGTCTCTGCACCTGCTCAACTCTGCTGGTGTTGGGAGACAGCAGCTGTGGGCCATACAGGAATGAACGCGCTTGGTCATATTCCAAAAAACTGTATTTACAAAAGCAGGCAATGGGCAGATGTGTCCCATAGACTGCAGTTTGCTGACCCCTGCTATAGATAAAGAAAGAAGGTGTTGGTCAGGCAACTGGGATTCTGATTATGGATTTACCACTAAGCTCAGAGGCTTTGGGTATGTCACTATGTTTGGAGGCCTTGCTTAGTCATCTATAACATAAATCATTTAATCTTTCCCAAAATGTGGACCAATAACGCTGACAGGTAGGTTTCATGACAGCAGAGATTAGTCTGGTTTACTCGATGCATATCCCATAGAGCCTAGAACTGTGTCTGACTTGTGAAAAATGCTCTGATATTGGCTGAATTCATGAATTAAATGAAGCAAGAGGTTTACTGGATTTCAGAATGTAAGGCCTGACGCAAAGTTGCTCTGAGCAAAGACATTTTGGGAGTAAAAGGGTCACTATGAATAACAGCCCTGGACAAAGGACTGTCCCAGCCAAAGCCAGCCACAGAGTCAGGTTAATCTCTACATTGCCAGCAAATACCCTTTAAACCCCACTGAAGTGCTCTGGCCTTTACACACTCAGAGGTTATCTTCAGAAGGAGGAAGAAAAGTGAGAACTTTAGCATTTACCTATCAGAAAGTGAGTTACTTGAAAAAACACATTTTAAAATCAGAAATTCCTACAGTGCTTTCAATTAGCAAGTTAAAATCTCCTTTTCCATACCTGACAACATAGCAGGGTGGAGGCTTGCGCGCGCGCGCGCACACACGCATACACACACACACACACACACACACACACACACACACACACACACACACAGCAGTTAGTTACAAAAGGTAAAGAGGATGCATTTACTCTACTCATTTATGAACTAATGTGCAAGTCTCTACCCCTCTACCGTTTCCTCCTGGATCTAATGTTCTATCATCTCTGTGTGGGACAGACCCCTATGGCCAATGAATCCCAATATAAATGAGTAGGAAATTCTTAGCTGGCATCTGCAAGGGAACTCAGTCAGACAGAAGCACTTAAGTTCTAGGTGAACTTAATCTATTGTTCCTTAATGAATAAGCCTGGGTGTGCATTTCCATCACAAAAGTAGCAGCCCTTTCTTTTCCTATTGCAAGGCCAATACCTGGGAATGGGAACAAAGGATGTTTAAAGACACAGGGCCCGAAAGCTTGGAAAGCCACCTAGTGAGATATGAAAGGCAACTTGAGAGAATTCTATTTCAAAGGCAAGTCCGTGTCTGAGCATTTTTAAAAAGGCGATTTTAAATGTGACAACAAAGAAAAACAGAACATCTTGGAAAAGGTTTTGCTCAAATCCGAAGACAAGGTCCTTTAGCAAAGATTCCTGTTACCAGAGAGGGGACCTAGCCCTGAATGGGTCTGCCTAGGGTCAGCCGGCAGTGTGTGGGTTCTTGACTTTGTGGAGGGAAAATTTCACAACGTGAGTCCAGGTGAATTTTAGAGGACATTAATTAAAGCTGGGGACAGTGAAACAAGAAAGGGCTGGGGAAATGAGCCTAGGCTAGTCTGCTTTGGCTCACTAAGAAGTCAGATAAAGGGGCCTTGAGGGCATGTTGGGGGGCGTTGTCTGAGATGAACTGCCGCTGCCCATTGCTGCCCTGGTTGCAAGCCTTGTGGGGTCCCTTAGAGTTTAGGTGATGCATGCCTGTGGGGAAAGGAGGTGGTGGGAGGCGCAGGCATGCTCCTGGGAAGGAGAGCATGCACCAGACCTTTGTTTAGAGGGATTTTAAAGGCTGGTCATTTAGGGGAGGTCTTAGGAGATCATTTCAATAGAATATTCATTAGCTTTATGCTGATGTACTAAAATGAGATTTATTCTTTTAATTACAGCTGTCCTTGGGTGTGGTTGGCAAATGGCACTAATCGGATTTCGGCTGCCTCCCTGAGTAGGGTGATTTAAGCTATTTACCCTCAGGATGGGGAGAAGTGCAAATCATTTACTTTTAAGTATCCCTGGTTTAGGGAAGATAGGATTTACTAGAATGCTGCAGACTGCTTGGCATCTAGATTTTCTAGATGGCTGCAAACTGCTGTTTCACTCTCTGTCTCAGCTTCCCTCTTCTGCTTGTCCTGGCTTACTGGCCTGTCTCATTCCCATAGTGATCAAGGAGTCCCTAACAAGGGCTGTGAGTGTTGTCAGTGGAAGTACACTTCTTGTGGTGCCTTGAGGAAAAGAATTTCCTGAGGCCCCATGGGAGGATGGGGTTCCACGGAAAGCTTAATCGATGATGTAAAATTAAGGGGGTTCCCCTGCAAGGTCTTATCTCTGTCTGTCTCGCTGTGGACGAAGTCCTGTCTTGTCCTCAGCAGGAGACAAGCCATTGCCTATAGTTTCTTCTCCATATTTCAGTCCAGTCCAGCATCCGGCTAGCTTAGCTTGTGTTCCCAGCTGCAGTCCTTTGCTTAAGGACACCTGGCTATGGAGAGAGAATGGGCTAGAGCAGGGCACAGAGCAAGAGCTAGCAAGGAGAAAACAAGAGTGAGGAGGCTCCTTTGTCTGGGGATGTTAACCAGGAGTTTCTTCAAACTAACCATTTAACTCTCCAAGATTTCTCACGTTTCTGATGGAGTCCACCCCTTAGTCAATCCATTGTTCTCCAGGGTAGACTGACAGGCAAGCATTTGCCCTGCTCTACCCTGACTTAATACTGTGTGGTGTCTATCTCCTCTTTCTCCTCCAACAATCTAACACCTGATTGGGGGGTGGGGGGGCGAGGGGTGTTAATTCTCTTGGAAGAACAAGGCTGTGTGAAGCTGTAGCTTCCTGGTGAAGTTTCCCACATGACCATGCTTCCAATGCCTGACTTCCCTTTGCTTTCATTCTTTTATTAGTATGAACTAGCTAATTATGGTGATAACATAAGGACTGGGGCAGTGGAGGAACTGGACTGTTTGATCTGATTCTGACTCTGAATAGCCACAGCAATCTTGAGAAAGAAGAACACAGTTGGAAGAATCATACCTGATATCAAACTATACTACAAGGCCGTAGTAATC
Source organism: Corynorhinus townsendii (assembly GCA_026230045.1). Taxonomy (NCBI): domain Eukaryota; kingdom Metazoa; phylum Chordata; class Mammalia; order Chiroptera; family Vespertilionidae; genus Corynorhinus; species Corynorhinus townsendii. The sequence goes on along the minus strand of JAPDVU010000011.1, from coordinate 10,673,668 downwards.
AAAACGGCCTGGTACTGGAATAAAAATATACATATGGATCAGTGGACCAGAATAGAGTGCCCAGAAATAAACCCACACCTTTATGGTCAATTAATATGCTACAAAGGAGGCAAGAACGTACAATGGGATACAGACAATATTTAACAAATGGTGTTGGGGAAGTAGGACAGATATGTGCAAAAAATTAAACTAGACCACCTTCTTACACAATGTACAAGAATAAACTCAAAATGGATTAAAGACTTTAAAATGTTAGACTTGAAATGATAAAAATACTAGAAAAAACATAGGCAGTAAAATCTCAGACATTTTTTGTAGCAATATTTTTTCAGTGTGTATTTAGTAAAATTATTCCGATTTGGTATTCCAAAGTTTTCCAGTTATCTCTATCAGACTTGAGCAAGTTAATGGGATCTGATGTGAGTAACTTTTTAAATTAGGCAGAATTAAAATACTTAGACTAAACACTCTTTAAATTAGCTTGTCATAGTTCTATAAATTGATCCTATTTGCAGTCTATTTTTTTAAATCAACGAATACTACATGATATAAGCTGTCAATAATAGGCACACATTTTTATTTTATTTAAATTGCAATTTGACTCATTAGTAGTAAAAATGGTGGACACAGATGGATTCTGTTCAAAGAAGTTTAGAAAACAAGTTCTTTTGTGTAAAAAAAAAAAGGTAGGGTATTAAATTATTACTTTGTTTCACTCTTTTAACCACAATAAAGCAGGGCCACAAACATCTGTGGACATTGTGGAATGTCTCTGTGGCTATTCCTTCCCCTCTACCCCCTTTTCCCTGCTGCACTCACAGATAACCCTCTACATATTTACAGTATTAGAGGGGAAAATAACTCTATAAGAGCTAATTGCAGTTACACATTGGTGAGCAGTAACTCTATTTGAGTGCCAATCAGAAATATATGACAAAACTGAGACCTTCTGTCTTATTAAAGCTGACTTAGCAGAAAGAGATGAGATTTAGGGCAAGTCAGAATTCTTGTTTCATTGTCCTATTTTCAGTAAGAGATGGAATTTAGGACACCTCACAATGCTCTTTTCTGCCCTATTTTATTGCACCTATGTTTATTCATATCCAGCAAAAAAAAAAATCCCAATTTTAGCCTTGCAGTTTCTTCATTTTGGACAAAAAGTAATTTTCCCAAACTAATTTTTTCATTTTAAAATTAATATAGATGATTAAAGAATATAGAAAAAATTATATAAATGAGAGCAAAATTTTAAAATGTCCCAGTGTTCCACTGGAGAGTAATAAACTCTGCTTTCAATGAACTCTTGAAAAATTCCTTTGTAATATGCTTATGTTCTTATGTTCATTTGATTTGTTGAGGTCATAATGCTTGCATAGGTTTGCTTTTATCATTTATTTTACATGACAATCATTTTTATTCATTATTGTAATTTACATGGCTTATATATTAGATAGTTCCTAATCTATTGTAAGGACATCCCATGTTTACTTAATATTTCTTCTATGTGTTAGACATTTTATCTATTTTAAGGCTTTATATATTTCAATGATGTGCTATATCTATTTAGTACCTCCTCCAAGTTTCTAATTTATCAGGATAAATTTCCAGAAATAAAATCAATACATCTAACCTTAAGATATATTTTAGGCTTATTCTGTGGCATATTGGAATGCATATATTGGTAACAAAATAATAGGGCAGTGATATATATACATACATACATTCTTACCTACCTCTTTCACTCATTTTATTCATACTGTGCTGATCCTATAGAGTTTTCTCAAAATGTAATACATTTACAAATCTTGTGACAATACATATTCTGATGAGATAGCTCTTGAGTGGGGTCAGAGAGTCTGCATTTCTAACAAGCTCCTTAAGTATGACTGCAATAAAACCCTCACCCCCATAGTCCCAACGTTAACCATGATATGAATGAGTCTGCCATCAGGTGTGAATAAAGGGTGTATAAATATTTTTTTTTTATTTAATCAAACTTTTAGTAGTCCTTCCAACCCATCTGTGCTCTTAAATCTATCTTTTCTTTTTTGTACTATCACTTTAAATGATATTCCTTGGAATTAGTAGCCATTAGATTTACATATAAACTGTCTTGACTGGATGTGTTGTGTGCAGATATATGTAATTTTAATAATGCTTCAATGCAGGCAAGGAATCAGGTTTTAAATATCTGCATCAGTCCACATTTACTTAAAATGGAATAACATAGGTTGTGTTTATTTTTACAATAAACACATTTATTAAGTTTAAAAATGGTCCAATGTCACTATAAACTCTGAAATTGACTTTCAAGTCATGCAAATTATAGGTTTTATACATTAACCAATTCTTTAAAAAATATTTGATTCTTTTCCATCATTTAGATACTTTGTTGTACCATTTCTCTTTTCTGCCTTCCTGTTCTATTTGATCATTATTCTGCTTCCTAGTATTATTCTGCTTCCTGCAGTCATAACTTATTACCCTTTTCTATGACTTATTAATATTTTTAAGGATATGTGTTTCTAATCATTTTCTATACTTTAATTTCCATGCACTATCTTTTGTCAGGCTTTAATTTAAAGGTAATTCTCACTTCATAAAACAAGTTTGGTAGTGTTCTACCTCCTGAATCCTTTTCAAGATCAACTTTGTTTATGTTTGGCATTTTTTCATCCTTAAATGCTTTATGTAATTTCATAATTTGCCAGTGAAACCATTCCGCACTGGATTGTGTGTCTGCACCTAATTAATTTAAAATGTTGGTTTAATAGAGTTCTATTCAAATATTTTCTTTCTTTTTGGGTCACTTTTGGTAAGTGTTGCTATGTAAGGAATTTTTCCATTTAATCAAGCTTTTTGATTATTATATAAAATATCTATTATACTGCTTTCTTATTATCTTCATACTCTCTGCAGGATCTGTAGTAATATCACCTTTTTAAAACCTGCTATCTGCGGTCTCTTTTTAGCTTTATTTTTGTTTTTCATCAGTCTTGATAGGGGTTTATTCATTTTATTGATCGTTGTAAATAACCAATATGTAGATTGATACTGTTTTTTAATTGTTGCTTCTCTGTTTCATTGATTCATGTTCATGTATATTAACTTAATTCTCCTTTTCTCATAGAAACATTGAAAGCTCTGAAAATTCCTACTTATAGCCACAAGTAGTTAAGTCAGGTTTTCATTGTCATCATCTTGAAATATTTTCTGATTTCCATTGTATTTCTTCTTTCACTTTCAAGGTATTTAGAAATATTTTCTTCATTTTGAAATAAATGGGAGCTTTTATAGATATTTATCTTATTTCTAAAGTTATTACATTTTTGTCAGAAAAAGACACTTAATACTTCATTGAGAATTATTTATGACCCAACTCACTGTTGTGAACATTTCATGTCACACTTGAAAATATTGTGCATTCTACAGTTTTGAATGTAATTTTCCATATCAATTCCTTGAAGAAAGAACAGATGAATATCTTACTCCAATACCTTCAAAGTTTATTTTTAGTATAAAATAATTTTTTTGCCCTTAGAGTTCCAATGAACTTCCCACAGTATGAATGTTTCTCAGGATTCACTTCGAGAATCACTGTCCTATTCAAAATAGAAATCCTTTTTCTTTGAACTGTCATTCTCATCACTTGATTGTTCAACTATGGGGGCTCCTCCAATGGTGAGGTAGAAATAGGACACCCATCTAGCACACAGGTCAATGAAGCCATCTGCACACATAAAGATCTACTAAACATAAATGACTTACTTTTTTACATTCCAAATTACAGATAATAAAAATTACTAAAATAAAACATCATATAACCAAAGCATGCATATTTTAAGATGTATTAAATTATGCAAGTGTATGTACATGTAATATGTAGTTAAGAGTATATTTACATGTTTTATTTAAAACTATATATTATTTAAGGCAATTCCTAACATACGGAGCTACTTCAAGCTCTGAGAAGTGGACATTAGCCTCCTACCTCAATATTCAGACTTAAATGCCATCAGATAAATAAAAGTGAAAACAACTGTGAAATTAGATGAGATTTAAAAAAGAAAAAGCAGGTTTGACCTTAGAGAATCTTTAGAGAATTAAAGTAAGATTAAAATAGACTCATGAATTTTGCCCCAGATATCAGGTATCAACACTCTTTTTCTGGTTTTTAGTTAGTATCACAGACAAAAATAATAATTATTATATTAAACTAGAGGCCTAGCACATGAATTCATGCACCGGTGGGGTCCCTCAGCCTGGCCTGCACCCTCTCGCAATCCGAGACCCCTCGAGAGATGTCGGATAGCCGGTTTCCGCCTGATCCCCACAGGCCCGATCCAGACAGGATGGAGCCTGATCCCCGCAGACCTGAACCCCAATGGTCTGATCCAGACAGGAAAGAGCCCAATCCTGTGTGTTGAGCATCTGTCCCCTGGTGGTCAGTGTGCGTCATAGTGACTGGTTGACTGTTCATTCAGTTATTCGGTCCCTTAGGCTTTTATATATATAGACTAGGGGCCCAGTGCATGAATTTGTGCACCTTGAAAGGAACTGTGGGCTGCAAAGATGTGGTAGGCACAGGGGTGCGGCTTGGCCCATCCTCCACGTCCCCACCTGGCCCCTCTCGCAATGGCCCCTGGTCCCCTGTCTGCCAGCAGCCCACTCCCACTGCCGCGCTCACACCCGCTATTGGGGCCAGCACTGTCTGTGGGTGTGAGTGGCGGCTGCTGCCCCAGTTGCCCCTCAGGAGCGGGGTTGGGGGGTAGAGAAACCCTGAGGGCCAATGGGGACCGGCAGCTTCTGTTCACACCCGCTGATGGCACCGAGCGATCGGGGCCAGTGCTGGGCGCTGGCAGGGTGTGCAAGTGGCGGCTCCAGTGCTGGCAGCAGGTGTGAGCACTGGGCAGGACCACATTGCGCGGGAGCACAGAATCTTCAGTGACCACCAGAGGCTCGCCCTGATGACAGCGACTGGTGCTCCGCCTTGGTCTGGCGCTCCCACTCACCTGCTCCACCATATCACTGTGGCTAATGCCCGCCACGTTCTGTGCTCTGCCGCCTGCTGCTGATGCCTGTCATGTTTTGCGTGCGCCCCTGGTGGTCAGTGCTCATCATAGTGATCAGTTGTTCACTTGTTCTGCCATTTGGTCTATTTGCATATTAGCCTTTTGTTATATAGGAGAATATTCTTTTTGGTATGACACATGTTACTTGGTAGCACCAAAATTTTAATAAATAATCTCTGTTAATATGCGGTATTTTCCTTCTTCAAATAAAGCAGAGTATTAGGTCTACATCTAGTGTCAGCAATTTTTATAGGATTATGTCTAAATGACCAAGTCTCTTCCTAACACCTTGTCCAATGTACCTATCCCAGAGATTGATAATGAAAATCTAACACTATAAATCACTTATAGAGAACTCTTTAAATTATTACTAATATGTATATTTAGTACTATTACAATTATTATTATATTTTGTTTTGTTTTTTTAATTCTAATGTAAAGATATTTTTCCATTGGTTTTTTTGTGGGTTTTTTTAGAGAGAGTGGAAGAGAGAGGGAAAGACAGAAATATCAATGTGAGAGAAACACATCGATTGGTTGCACCCTGATGAGGGCCCGGGCCAGTGTTCTATCCACTGAGCCAAATCAACTAGGGCTAAAACTATTACTATTTTTGATAATGATTGGAAGCTTAAGCTTTTTTGTATCTCCGATTTGGTTTTATCTCATAATAAAACAAATGGATATGAATGAATGGTTAAGTGATTTCTAAAAGGGTTGAGTAATTATCTTCATTTGTTATTATCATACTGAGTTATCCAAAGCATATGAGTAAATCTTCTCAGTTAATGTTCTTAACTATAAGTAAATTTTGTATACAATCTATTCATTTAGTAACCATCTGCTGAGTTCCTACTACATAAGTCCTCTAACACCTACAAGGACTCAAAATGCATTAAATTTTAGTTTTTAAAAAATTGAACTCATTTATACCTGATGGATCACATTGGAGATCTAAATAATACAGGGTAGTCGTATTGAAGGGAAAGGTTTTGTTGATATCTCTCTCTCTCTCTCTCTCTCTCTTTTTCTCTCTCTGTCTCTCATTCATGTCCCCACCTTTTTAAAATGTATCTTTATTGTTTAAAGTATTACAATGTCCCCTTTTGTCTTCCTTATTGTACAATTTAGGTAATAGTAGGTTTTGTATAAAGGGATACAATGTAGGTTCTGCTGATTTTAGGAATGCGTGTACTATAATGGAACTTGATTGAATCAGAGGCAAACTCAAATCTGTTTGGTTCTAATTCATATGATTTTCTGTAACAGATGCCGGTGCAGGACGAGTCTTCATGAAAACCCTCAGCCGTCGATTCAGCCTTCTTTTATGCCCTACTGAAGAAGGTAAGAGATTGGATAGCAGCCTATCAGTACAGGTAGGGGTCACTGTCATTGTGCAAAGGAAAAGGGGTATGATTGGTAGTAAGATCGGGGGGTTCGGGGGGGAGAAGGGGGTTACCTTCCTTGTTTTACCCACGCTGCTTTTTCATCAGTTTCATGGCTGCAGATATTGTTGTTATTGCTGTTACCATCATCATGATTGTGATTTTACCGCCTTTGCTTCCATATACTTTTTAATAAAATGATAATGATGGGCCTTGTTTACATATTTCCCTTTTTTTGGTGTGTGTGTGTATGTCAATATAATATGGAATATGGGTTTTACATGTAATGTGTTCAATTATTGTTTGTATTCATTCATAAGTAAAATACTTATTAATTTGCTAATTTTGGGAGACAAAGCAGTTCCCCTTTCATGCAGAGATAGAAATAGAGTAAGAATTGGGCATCCTGAGAAGTATCTATGTTACTGGGAAATCCCTCTTCTTCCCTGGACCTAGAGAGAATAGGACGAATAGAATGAATTGGGGAAAAGAAAAAGCATGCATACAGAATTATGGGAAAATAATTCCAGATGAGAATATGCTATGAATAAATTTCTCTTCTATAAGTTAGGTTAAGGTGTTTTATGCATTTTAAATGAGTTAATGGAAGATAAATGGCTTGCGTGCTCTCTATATGGATGGCTTTAAGTGTGGGTTCTATATTATAAGTCAGAGGCGATATAAATTCACAATGTACTACTTGCTAGCTTGGGATATTTGGAAAAGTGTCCAGCTTCTGTGAGATTTATATTTTATCAATTCAAAGTAGATTGCTAATAGATATTAATAGAATTTTCCACATCTGTTAACTTGAAGATTCAGTAAGAAAATGTGTGAATTGCTTTTCACAGACTTGGAATATAGCCAGTGCTTAAATATGGTAACCATCGGTAGTAGAAATGATGGTATATAAGGGTTAGTGCCATCGAAGCTCATTAAGCCAGTTGTTTCTGCTTGGTTCTTCCATTTGAACGTGTATCATATAGAAGGAGAAAATGGTTACTTTTATTCCTTCTCATGTAAAGCTTTCAAAAAAATCATTTCCAAAGTCCCAAAAATGACAGACAATGGGTATTAGCAGGAGGAGGTAAGTTAAAAAATCAGTGTGACTTTATTCCTTATTGTGGCTCTATTTTTAAGATAGTTGATTTGTGAAGTAAAATATTACTAAGCATCTCTGGAGCTTAATTTTCTTAAATACAATATGGGGATAGTGATTATATGGCTCACTGTTTTCACAGCTAAAGCTTATACTAAACCTAAATTCATACTGTTTCATTAAAAAGAGAAAAGAGATATATGAACCATTCAGAACTCACCACCTGTGCACCCTTTTCACTATTTACACTTTCCTCTCCAATCAGGCTCTCAGATGGGATGGCAAAGTGGTAACCAGTTCTTCCCTCTTCATATCATCAGGCCCAGTGAAAAATAAGTTTCCTTTCTCCCCAACTTCAACAAAATTCCCCGGAATATATCTCACTGGCCATTTTGGGACATTTGCCCATCTATGATCAAAGCAACCTGATTGGTAGCCATGAGTAGATCCCTTATGGCATCCCTAGAGCATACTTGAAGTAAGCCTAGCCAAGATATGACATTCAGAAATGTATAAAAATTAATATTTTAAGCAAATGAGCTCTTAATTCATTTCTAAATGCAAGTGAAATTTGGGAAAGCTGAAGGCATTCACGTCCTATAATCACCTATCATTAATGAGTAGAAATGAGCTGAATCAGATGCCTGGCTTCCAGCTCTTCAAAGTGCAACTCAGCAGAGCAAGATCCATGAGGAGCTGACCACCCACCTAGGTCTGAAGCTTAGTCTATGTCACCTATATTGTCCGTGCATGATTATTTTTAACTTCCGCTCAGCTATAGAGAGGTGGGATACAAAGGGAAGTGAGGACCGCCCAGATGCAATGTACTTCCATAAGTTGCAATGCCTAACATGAAGTGTGGGGGCAGGGGAAGCAGAAGAATGTGGTATTCAAACAATCTGAGGCCTGTTATTTCCTATTGGGAGAACCCTGACTAATAAACACACATACACACACACACACACAACCTAAAAAGTGAAAAGAAAAAAAAAAGAAAAACAAAAGCTAGTGTTCAGCAGGTAATCTGGAATGAAATAAACCCTGAATGAACGAATGGGCAGAGTAACAGCAATAGTACATACAGGTGTTGCACCATTGATGTTAAATCTAACCACCTCTACCACTACCCTAATTCTTTTCCAGTTGCCAAAGCTCCTCTACCAGAAGTCAGCTTTTCGATGACCTGCTTATTTTTATAAGTTAACACGCATTGTGACATGTAGCGTGTGAAGAATACCTTTGGCACGTGGATGTGGTTCTCAGTGACGCTGTTCTCTCCCTGTGCAGAAAGTAAAGGAGTAGCTGGGGCTGTGTGCAATTTCAGTTGAATGGAAAAGAGTTCGAGGTCAGAGACAGGCTTCATTGATAGCCCCATATCTGCTCTCCAGAAATGTAAAAACATTAATTTTAGGAAAACCTCTTTTGTTCTCAGCCTTCTGATGTATACTCAGGAGGTCAAGCCACAAGAACTCTAGGATTCTTTTCTAATGCAAAAGACGGAACATTGACTGAGGAAGCAAAAAGAGTCCCCCCCAGAGACCCCTGTTATAGGATGCTTGGCTTTTAAACATGCCTTGCTGCTCACTTGGATGACGGAGAGGATAACAGCCAGGCTGAGAGGAGATGAATCCATACATCTCTTCTTAGCCACTGAAGCTTCCAAAAGACTCCGACTCCCTGGCAAATGTTAGTTAAATATTCCTGACGAGCTGGCTGTCACCTCTTTAGTGATAATCCCAGTGACACAGATTGTATTCATTCCCCTCGTTATTCCAATCCCTCCTTCCCAGCCACCAAAGCGATAACTGGATCCAGGAGCCAGAGGGATGTTTTCTTTTCCTTTCAACTCCTGCTAATTTCCCTCTGATAATTGACTTCAAAAGGGAGCATGGGAAACAGAATTTTTTAAAGAAAAATCAGTTGACTTTCTAGTGATTTCACATTGCAGAGGGTCCCCTCAGGTTTAGAACACACTTGGCATCCCCTATCAAGCAACCTATCCTGAGATTAGTAGTAAAACTTGAAACAGGATCAGGCGCACCTGTCTTCTACCCACTAAGGGGACGTGGACACAGAAAAGAAGCCAGGTGATCTGTGGAAGGGCTGGTGTGGGGAGGGCATGGGAGCAGCGGGCTGCGCATGGACCGTCACCCCTCTCCCCCGCCACCCCCCGAAACGCATCTGTCTCCTGAAATTATCTGATCAAGGGGAAATTGGTGACATTTAGTGTTCATAAATAATGTAAGCATCCCGTTTGGGGTTGGCAGCTTTGTCGCTGGCTGTCAGCATCATTTCAGTATCACCCATCTCATCTCAAGACTTGGTTTCCATTGTTTCCTTTTTAAAAGAGAATGGCAAAATGAAAGAGATAACCAGCCACGGCGGCTTTTGTTGGGAAAATCCAGGGGGAGATAGAAAAAATGAAGTGGTGGGGGGTGGGGGGGGGGGGCTGGAAAAGGCTAGATTCTCTGGAGGCCTCTGCTTATTAATGGAATGGTAATGAGTCCACTGATGCCCAGCCGGAGCTATCGGATCTAATACAAGGGATATTTGTCACTCTTGTAAAGAATGAAAAGGGGACAGAAATGCATAATAATGTTATCACTTGTTTGTAGACAGTGAATGATTGTATCTCAAACTGAACACAGGTGGCAGAGATTGTCTAAAAAAATAAAAACCTCCTGGCATTAAAACGAGAAAGAAAGACCTCCCGTAGTATTCCACATTAGCACCAAGTAGAATAAACATAGCATTATTGCGTTTTTCTTATTCATTAGTGTTTTAAAATTGGAAACCCACTTTCTCTGTTTAAATGGAGGCTCATTCAAATTGAATGTAAATAGAGATCAGCTTGTTAAAAGTCCTACTTCTGCCCTGCTTTTCTGGAATATTCATAAATGCAAAAGAGAGCAGTTAGTGCAATGATGAAATGCAAGCACGTTTCAAAGCCGCAGACCATAAGACAGTGAGATTTTTTATTGTTATGAAAAAGTCACTAAAAGGAAAGGTCTCACCCAACGTGCTAATTTGCTAGTTCTGAAAGTGTTTTGAAACGGATATTCAAATCCTAGCAGTGGCTAGCAAGTAAAGAAAATCCAACTTAAAGTATATGTTCTTTCGATACACTGATAATTTTCAAAATGAAATGTGGAATTTCTACCACCACCATCTGGGAAGCTTTGGAAGTGTGGACTCTCCTTGGGCTAACAGAAGCTGAGGAAAATAATTTTCTAGTTAAAGATCACTTTATCCTCAAGAAAAAGGTATTTGTTACAAACTCAAACTTTTTGTATTGCAATATTATTATTATTATTATTATTATTATTATTATTATTATTTTGTTAATCCTCCCCTGAGGATATTTTTCCATTGATTTTTCAGAGAGAACAGAAGGCAAAGAAAGAGCCAGAGAGAGAGAGAAATATAAATGTGAGAAGAAACATCGATTGGTTGCCTCCCACAGGAGCTCTGACTAGGGCCAGGGATTGAGCCTGCAACTGAGGTCCATGCCCTTAACAAGAATGAAACCTGGGACCCTTCAGTCCTTGGGCCGATGCTCTGTCTACTGAGCCCACCTGGCTAGGGCTGTATTGCAACTTTTAAGTTGATGAAGGGGACCTGAAAACTTAGAATTCCAAATATTCTTTGGGAGGGGAGGGGTAGGGTAAGATACCCAGTACGAACCCTCCTCATTAGAGGTTCAGAATTTCTGGATTAATTTAAATTAATGAAAAGCTTCCATCTCAGGGCTAGCCATTCATCCCAATGTCCTTGGTGATTGGTTGGCAGAGCAGATGGAAGGAGAAAAAGATCTCTTTACAATTTATAGTGAAAGTTACAAATAGTGACTAGGAAAGGGAAATGCACTCTCTCTCCAAAAGCACCAACAGCCCATCCATTAAGCACAAGGCTCAGATGGGGAACATCCATTAAGCACAAGGCTCAGATGAAGTTCATGCTTGAACTTCATGGTATTGTAGGAATCTCCCCGAAGGGTGTGCCATGGCCCAAATACAGAGAAGTATGCTATGTCTCCAATTTTCATTAGGAGGTGATGCCCACTGTGTGGGTGGCATAGAGATGGGTGTGTGTTAGCAAGAGCACGGGCCGGGGAGGAAACGTGTGGCCTACACAACCATTAACATTGTAGGCAACTTGGATACTACTAAACAACTAATCTCTAACTGTTATTGTGCCAAGTGGAAAATAAAGCTCATCTTCCAAATGTCAGATACTCTCCACTTTTGCAAAGAGGTAAAAGTGAAGGGATTAAGCAAAAAGAACTAAACAAAGAAGACACCCCTAGACACCGAAGGCAGTATGGTGATTACTAGAGGAGAAGGGAGTTGGGGGAGATAGAAGAGGGTAAAGAGGAATGGTAAATGGTGATGGAAGGAGACTTGACTTGGGATGGTGAACACAATACAATATATAGATAATGTATTACAGAATTATACACCTGAAACTATACAATTTTATTAACCAGTGTCACCGAAATAAATTCAAAAATAAGAAAAAGACATGCTGGAAAGTATTTCACTGTACAAGCAAGTGAAATGAAAGTTCCTCTTGGTTTTGAGACAGCATCGGTGTCTGGTACTGAGGCAGAACGGTCACTGCAGACTGCTGCTGGGAGCCCCTGTGACGGGAAGCCCCTGGGTCTGCGGGATCCTCCTCCGCCTCCCCTGTGCAGTTCTGTGTGTTGGTTTCAGTGAATAGTTGTGTATATACATTGCCAATAAGGTTACGATTTTGTGGCTAGAAACATAACAGCATTTTAAAGTTACCGAACTAAGTGCTGTCGGGTTGTGTCACTTGGCCTCCTATCCTGGGTTGTAGGTGCTATGGGGCCCCAAACAGCATTAGCATTATGTAAACAATATCTGTCTTCATTGGGCCTCTCCCCAGAAACAGAACCAATGGGAGATATTCCCTAGAAAAATGATTATTCCATGTAACACCATTTATTGTATCAGAGTTTCTGTGGGTCAGACACCATTGAACTGGGTCCTTTGTGTCCAACTTTCCCAATGATGCCATCGACGTTTCAAACGAAGGCTCAACTGAGGAAGGAATCTCCCACCCTCACCCAAGTGCCTGCTGGCAGGATTAGTGTCCTTGTGGATTGTGAGTCTGAGGTCTCAGTTCCTCACAATCTGTTGGTCACAGGCTTCCTTCAGTTCCTTGCCATGAGGGTCACTACATTATTCATCCCATCAGAGCAGGGAGAGCCAGAGAGAGAGAGTTCTAGCAACACACAATTCAGTCTTTCTTACCTGGGCGTGAAAGAGACAGCTCATTACTCTTGTCTTATTCCATTAGATTGAAACCGTTTGCTAAGTCCAACATCTACTTGGCAGGTGGGAAGGGATTAGGCAAAGTGAATGCCAGGAGATGGCCTTACTGGGAGCCCTGTCAGAAGTTTTCTATCATATCCTCAATCTCTAAAAAAGAGCTTGAATCAGAATTTTTACTCACAAAATATAAGCTAAACAGGAAGGGCAGCGGTTCCTACATGAAGAAATGGTATGCCTGTGAAGCCCAAATCTAATATTCCCAGTGAGCTGGTGTGAGGTCCATATATCTTTTTAAGAGTCCTGTGTACTGTTATGTTGACACTGAGCAAGTCCTATCTATACTCCTGAAAGGCAGGCGTGTTTGTTATCTGCACATTTACCACTGAGGCAGCCAGGAGGCATCTTCACGATGACTCATTCATCACAGGAACAGTCATTTCTGTGAAGCATAACACTTATTCAACAATTGTTTGCAAGCTTGTTGCATTCCAGAAGATGTATTATATTTGGTACCCAAACAATGCATTATTCAAGTTCTATACCTAGTGTCCAAAGCAGGTATTATTCCCAAGTTACAAAGACACAGAGACTGAAAGAGTTTGGCAAGTCACAGAGCTAAAATGTGCTGAAGCCAAGACTCTCCACGTGTTGCTCGATGTGAATTTTCCTTTATTGACATTTGGCTATGGTCATACAAAAGGTTAGCATGGGGGGGGGGGGGAATGGGTAAAGGGTATATAGAAAATGTTTGAACTATTTCTGCAACATTTGGAAGTCTGAGATCATTTCAATATGAAAAGTTAAAAAATACAAATAAAATAAAATACACCCTTCTCCCTCCTCACAAGGATGCCTCTCTGTGGTCTCCTTATAGAATCCTATATAATAAAACCCTAATATGCAAATCGAGCTGAACAGTGAAACAACCGATTGCAATGATGTGCACAGACCACCAGGGGCAGATGTTCAATGCAGGAGCTGCCCCCTGGTGGTCAGTGCACTCCCACAGGGGGAGGCTCAGTACTGGCAAGCACATTGGTGGTGGTGGGAGCCTCTCCTGCCTCCGCAGCAGTGCTGAGGACCCCTCAGGGGATGTCCAACTGATGGCTTAGGACCGCTCCCTGTGGCAGGCCTAAGCCAGCAGTTGGACATCCCCTGAGGGGGTTCCGGACTGTGAGAGGGCACAGGCCAGGCTGAGGGCCCCCCCTCTAAGTGCACGAATGTCATGCACCAGGCTTCTAGTAAAGGATAAGGATTCGAGCCTGGCTCAGAGACCCAGTGTGAAAGGCTCTGCAGACTTCCTGTCCCATCCTCACAAAGGCCACTCTCCACCCCTGACCAGTTACTTGCGGCTGCTATAATATGCCAGGCATCTTTGCTACCATGCTTGTTATTTCTGGCCAACATTTCTTCTCCACCATGACAATGGTACAAACTCCTACTCATCTGTCAAACCACAGAGCTTATTCCTCGCACCCCAGAAAATTCTTTCTGAACATTCCAGGAGTGATTAAGCACTTGCTATGGGATTTCTCTTACAACTTGCACTTCCTTTTATTTAGAGTCTATATCTGAAATAAGTCTTTGAAACCATGCTTGACTTCCAAACTATAATTATAACTAAGGCAAAGACCATTCTCTGATTTCCCCCCCTCAAGCACACAATACCTGAAGCACATGACATGCTTCATAAATGTCCTAATGAATGGGCTTCAAGGTGCCAATTAGTAAAAAGGAGTTTGAACTTAGTAGGGATGTTTATTATTTACTCTATATCTAGGCTTTATACCCATTATTAATTCACCAAATGACCCGGCGAGGTAGGTGCCATTGCAATCTCCTTTTTACAGATGAAACCACATAATTAAAAAAAGAGTGAATTTGGGATTTAAACCTAGATTGTCTGATAAGAGATGGTCACCCTAATCATACTTCCATCTATGAAATCATCTGTAATTAAACCTTTAATTTTCCTGCTCCTGCCATTTGTTAGAGCCACACAACAGTCACATATTGTGCCTTCACCTGATCACAGTTTTTAGAAAGAAAGAAACAATTCTGTTTTGTCTATTGTTTTTCAAGCTGACCACATAAAGAGCTATTTAGAATTCTATCAAGAAAAAGGTCTTAGGCATAAAACATGCATTCTTATTCTTCATATTGATAAAAATGGTTGTTTTGCTTGTTCTTTTCCGTCACCAGATCTGCCCATTAATTTTTTTCTAAGCTCTTAGCATCAGCGGGTAACCTTAAATGAATGACATTTTCAAGTGCTATATATTCTAGGCCTCAGGATCAGATGTTGCCATTTTCAGAGACAGCTGTAGCTCCACTCACAAAAGGCCAAGTATCTTATAAAAGAAGGAGTCCTGGTGAAGTAAGCTGTTCAAAGCCATATGCCTGATACTTTTCAGGTGCAATAGGAACAGGCCCTATCCAGGCGCCTGTCTGGGTTGCGGGCTGCTCACGTGCTGGTCCTCCTCTAAAAATCATTTTGCTTCCGTTCCTTTATCGAGCATTTCCTGGCCATCAGGTAATGTGTTGAGAACTGGGCTTATAAGCATAATGCAACAGCTTGCTCTTTGTCCCCAGGACATTTACACTCCTGTGGCAGAAATTACATTCTACCCAATTTGTTCATTCCAGAAACTTCTCTTTGTGCTCTAATTGCACAAAAGTTAGTATTACATTTTTTTTTGGTTGATTTTTCTCTTCTGTCTCTTCCATTAGTTCCGTATCGATGGGAGCACCTGTTCTAGTTGTTCAGCTTAATCTCCCCATCACATCTTAAGCACAGGGTTCTGCACCATTTCTTGATCCTATTCTGTGCCCCTCAGTGGTAGGCGGGAGCAGGCTGTGAGGTTTATTTCCAGTGTTCAACTGTTCCACATGTGTACAATACCACACATAAACACACACACACACACACACACACACACACACACACACACACAGGCAAGCTTTATAAACACAAGAAGATGAAGCTGGTTTTTATTATCAGGGCATAACTTTGGTTTTTAGCTGAAGATTTTGGGGAGATGGCTTTAGAAACACAGAAACAGAACAAATATGCATTTTCCTTATTAACCCTATGTTCCTTGACAATACTATCTCACCATCTTATGTCCTATGAACTTGAATATCAAATAATGTTGCAATGAGGAAAGTTGTTACTACCACTTGTACTTGCAAAGAGACAACATGCTGAGGGGCAGGTGTCCGGGTCTGGAGCAATCAATCACATAATCAATTCAATGGTAACTCCTCAGTCCCGATGGGCTTGTCATAATTAGAGACCCATCTCCTCAGACCCCTTTCCCTGTGTGCACAGAAAGCATGCATGGAATGGCATTGGCCATTGTGCAGCAATGTCAGTGGAGGGGATGTGTCCACCAAGGGGTAAAGGGATGAAGTCAGGTCCTATTACAGGCCACAGTCTTATGGCCACTTGATAGGAATTAGTTAAGGATGCAGTACCAGCAAAGAGAAATCCTTCTGGGAGCAAGGAAGGTTATTACTATATCCCATGCTCATCTTCCACGTGAATTTCTAAATACTATTAGAAAAGAACTATGTGGAAACTGGGCAAAGAATCATGCCTTTTATTGGAACAACTGTGCTCCTATTTTTGATCCTCCATTCCTTGACTTTTTTGTTTTGTTTATTTGGTCAAGTTTTCTTTTTGGTTATATAGACATGGTAACTACCATCAATGTTGCTCCTAGGAACACCGTATTCTGTCACCCTGGTCTGTGACTCACTGTCAATCACCTAAGCTTCTCTATATGCCACATCAACCTTGCTTCTCATTACAGTTATTGAATCTGGGCTTTTTCTGGTTTTCTACCCCCCCTATCCGTTGTTACCATGGAACCAGTTCTGCAATCGAGTTTCTTACTATGTCTTGGCCTACAGAGGGTAAACACTTAGTGATGATGGTTAAACTTTTGCTTTGTTAAATGGTGTGTCCTTCAAGCCCCAATTAGAGCCTTTCTTTTTTCCAAAAAAAAAAAAAGTCACTCAAAATTTAATTATTTCTAATTAGTATTTAAATATATCTCAAAACATATGTCCACACGCATGCACACATACACAACACACACACATTCACAAGCAGAAGCTCTCCTCCCTTGCCCACTGCAGTCTAGGAAGATTCTACTTAATTATGTTAAGCCCTGTAGAAAGTGATCATTACACATTTTAAGAACTGGCGTTGAAATACGTATTTATGATAATATAGACATGGATATCTGGGAATTGGTAGCTTTATATGAATCTAATATAATGTTTGATAGATAGATTATATAGATATAGTTGTAATGCTAAGTATGAGGAGAAAATAGCAGATAAACTTAGGAGATGGATTGGAGCCATATTGGATTTTATCCTGTAAGTGACAGGAGTCCTTGAAAGGTTTTAAGCAGAGAGGAGATACAGTTGATTTGTACTCCAGAATAAAGTAGGATGGAATGAGGGAGTGGCAGGTGTTCTAATTGAGCAATAATAAGACTTTGGAACACTGCTCCCACTCCAGGAATTATTCTTCATTGGTAAGTGAGGCACAGCATACAAACAAGGTTCAGAGCATTAGAAAGGTATCAGCCACCACTGGACTCCATTCGAGAACTTAGAAATCTGAACGTGGGCTGGCAGCCAGTGTCCAGAAGGAGAATCCTGGTGGAGCTTCATTTAGCAGGAACTTCATGATCACGACAGGGTTGTGGCGAGAGCACACCCGCAAAGCTAATTGTGCACGTGGGGAACTTCAGGGGGTGGTTTCACATGTGCTTATCCCCACTTCAACGTCACTGTCCACTACATGGACACGGTGTGCAACAGCACTTCCCATGAAGGCATGGGGCTTGGCTCCTAAAAACTGAGCAGGCTAATCTAGGAAATAACTGCAAATTCATAAATAAGTGCTGATACTATGTAGATTGATATGCTTATTTCAGACACTTGAGGATATGCAATAATTTTTTTGGGAGGGATAATTTTTAAAAAACAGTTTCATCCGCTTGATTTAATGATCTAGTTTTTGAGTTTAAAATGAAGAACAGCTTCAGAGACCCATTTCCCTTTCAAGAGAAAGATTAAATAATCTTAAAGTCGTTTGCTGTGCAGTTTATGTTTGCATTTTTTATCTAATCAGCCAAACAAATACAATTAATTCAGACAGTTGCCTCTGTGGTTTTGGTGCCTGGTAGGAGCTATCTCATTACAAATGCAAATGCATTCCTAAAATAATGAGAATGTCATTATCACCCCTTATTCACTTATGTGGCCGCATAGGAAACTGAAATACCATGTATTAGGGAAGTTACTTTTATAAACTGTGCAGGGAACATTATGTACTTTGCCTGAGCAGGACATCACATCTAAGCTGTGACTTTCTCCAGCATCACTGTGTCCCTGTGGGACATGCAGGTGGGGAGGGGGGGTATTGTAGTGACAGGGGTACTGGCCCCAGAGTTTTCCCTGAGCTGCAGATTTTAGTCTCCTTCTGGCTCCGAGTCCTTTAGACACATTCTTTAACACCTCTGAGCCTTAGTTCTTCAGCAGTTGCCCGGACACTGATAATTTTTTCCCTGCTCACCTCAAAGGGCAATTATAAGGATCAAGTAAAATGATAGCAATATGTAAGGTGATTGTAATTCATTACGTGTGTGCTTATGCATGTGTGTGCTTCATCTGTGATCTCTCATTTTGGACTTGGTCCAGTTTTCACTGGCAGCTTTGCTGCTGTTCTCACAGCAAAGATTAGGGTATCTTTCTCCATTTTTTTCATAGTTTCTAAGCTATGCCCAGTTTTCCTCTTTGGAATCCCCTTTTGGATACTTTTTCGCTGCTGTTTTTTCTCTGCGTATTTGTATTTAGCTTGCTCCTGTGGAACACCCGCCTCCCCCTTGCTTGTGTGACTTCCCTGATACTACAGTCACTTGCCTGTGATCATAAGCCTCTACAAATCACCTCCCTTCTTCCTTCAGGATCAAATGGAAATTGATATTGTCACCACCTCTCCAGTTCTAGTCACTCATCATTCCAGAATCTGCCCTTGTGTCTTTGTAAAAATTGTTCTGTGTCTTAGTAGTCAGAAGACTATGATGTGTGTCATCCTAGCTCATCTTTCCTCTGCATGCAATACAGCTGACCAGTTCTCACCTGCAGAAAACTATAGGTAAAAAGTCTTTGTAGTAAACACTGGTGTAAACAGTATTGTTTTAAGCAGACAGCATATAGTTTAGGACACTAGGTGGAATTAAAAATAAATATTCATTATTCTTTTATCTTTTAATATTTAAAACATAATTTACTGAGAAACTTTATAGTTGCTGTATTCTCATTTTGTTTTTATATTTCACTTGAAACACCTAAGAGGCTTTAGAATAAATATTTCAATGTGAAAATTTAAAGATATTTCTAAAATACTTTTTTTTTGTTTCAAATGCAATATTGGGGGGAAAGGCCTATATAACTTCCAACTGTAAAATAAACTCTTATTTAGTAAGAAGAAACACAAAAAACTACTGAGAGATTAATGTAAATTAATAAATTATACTTTAGAATTAAAGAAACCTCTATTTGATTCCTCATTTTTCTACTTCAAAGCTCAAAAACTTTGAGTGAGTTACATAATCTTTCTAAGCTTCATTTCTGTTTTCTATTAAGGGGAAATGATTATCATTATCATGCATTAATATGAAAATTCAATCAGAGAATGCTTAACTAGTCTTTAGTATAGCTCAGTAGAGAAGGCTAACATTAATGAAATTATACTTTAAAAAATAAGAATAATATAGCAACTATTCAAGCTCTCCCGATGGTAAGGTGGACTATACCTCCGATGATCTGAACGGTGGACACTGCTCCCTTAGGCAACATGTTTTTAAACATCTCACCTGTTATTTTTGTGAAGAAATATATGCCACAAAAAAGACTTTTAGCAAATAAAACAGAACCTTTATATTTCACATAAATATATGCATTGCTATTTGGCATTCTCATGACTAAGAGTAGGTTCAGTCTTTAAAAGCCACTTTGTCATATATAACACTGAAAGAACTTTTCCTCAAGAAATCAAATAATAGCATTTGATGTATTTTATTTCTGTCTGGTTCTGCTACAAGAAGCACAATTCAAAGGAAGTATGCTCTGGATGACCATATCAGCGTAGAACCGAGAGGGAGCACGCAAGAAGCAAAGAGACAAGTTAGAAGATGCTTTCAGGAGATGCAGAAATAGCTGAAGAGGCCATGGCACCGACTGGCAGCCATCATGATGAAGTGTTGAGGGCAGGTTTGCAAAGGCTGATGAAGTGGACTCAAAGTAATTTGTTTATCTATTTATTTTCCGTCTGCGGTTGGAACAACATGACCATTTTGGTGTGGGTGAATGGGTAAATGGTGGTTTGATTAAACACGGGATCCAGGAGGAGGCCTGCATGTGGGAGAAAGATTACAAATAAGTCCTGGATTGGATTATTTTAAAGTTCATGTGATTGATCGTGATTGAACATTGGGGAGTAATTATTTCATTGGCTCTAGGTTGTATTTACTACAACTAAGGAGAAAGATCTGAGCTAGAATAAAATGTGAATGATTAGACTATGCATAATTGTATGTGTGCTGTATATTGAGACTTTGGTTTAGAGCTTTGCCTTAGTTTGTATACAGTGTGTTCTAATACAGATGATCAACTCTCAATCTGTCCACTAGATTAGACCTTACACTTTATGAAGTAGGGGTAAGACTTCTTAAACTATATCCAGAATAGCAGAGGAGAGTGAAGGGATACTTGAGGGAGTCTGGGAGAGTAAACTAAATTGGTAGACAGCAAATCCAAATTTTTATTGTATTAAAATTATGTGATACCTACATTTGTCATCATCACATAAAAAGTGATGATGAAAAATTACTTACTGTCAGAATTATTTAAGCCCATAAATGTTTTTCAATTAAAATTAATATAGAAATATATGCCATATTTTTAAAAATCACGGACATAGGTCAGAAAACTTTTTAAGTACCACTAGGTCGTAGAAGGACTAGAGACTTGCTGATTTCACTTTGTCACGTGTACATATTTTAAAAACAACACAAAATGCATGCACTGGATACTCACCCACTCATCAACCCTATTTTGATGAAATAATTACTCTGCATAGCCTCTTCTAGGATTCATATTATTATTCATTTCCATATAGTATTCCTACAATTTGAAATTTTGGATTTAGATTTTTTCTCATATAAAATTGCATGGTAACTTTTATTTTTCTTGATGTCAAGCCATTATGTTGATTTGTGGTATATACTTTTTCAATCATTTGCCTTATTTTGGACATTTAATTTGTCTTTTGTTTTTCACACCCATGAGCAAAACTGGGATTTAGACTTCATCAAACCAGTGCCAGGCGAAATGTAACTGAGATATTTATGAATCTGCTATGTATTGCAATACAGCTCTCACAATGAAGCCCTAAGCAAGAGTTTCTGAATCATGGTAGTAAAGAAAAAATATAAGCTTTGGGAGAGTTTTCCCAATATTTATGATAATGAAAGACAGGAAGGAGTTTGTTTGCCCTAGCCAAGCAGCAACCAAGCATATTGTCTGGGTGGGGTAGTGCAATAACTACTAGATATACTGAAAAAACAGTGTGCCAACAAAATGAACTTCTACTTATAAGTACTACTCACATGCGTTCTGCAGTGGTTTGGTTAATGTGTGCTTTTTCTTGTACATGTGGAAATGATATATATTAACTGCACCCGTATATCTGGGAACTGCCTTTCTACCCAGGTATAGTTGCATATATTTTATCTCTTTATTGAATCACTTGAGTTTACAGCTCAGGAGACAAAGAAGGACTTTTTAAATATATATATATATATATATACTTTTTATTGATTTCAGGAAGGAAGGGAGAGGGAGAGAGAGAAACATCAATGATGAGAATCATTGACCTGCTGTCTCCTCCCCTCTCCCCCCACACTGGGGATGAAGCCTGCAACCCCAGCATGTGCCCTGAGCAGGAATCAATCTGTGACCTCTGGTTCATAGGTAAACACTTAACCACTGAGCAGGAAGGCCGGGCAGGAGTTTGTTTTTTAAAGCTCTGGTGTACTGAGTGTCAATTCCGTACCAGTGAGGTCTTATACACAGAAACTCATTATGGAGAAAATTATCATCATGTTGCAATTAGAACAATAATACCTCACCCAAGTTCACACCCTGAGTATTAGCAGAAGAATTGGAAAACAGGCCCACGAACCAAACCGAGGCTTTGCCAAGTACATCTATAAACATGAGCATCTTGATGAAAATCAAATTAAAAGAACACTCTACTTATATGAATATTTGAGCTATCTTTACTGAAGCTTTTAAAGTTTACGGGAATCCGTGAAGGACTAATTAGTGCAAAGTGTAAGTGCAGCCCTTTAAGAGAGCAAGCTTGATCCCATTACCATGTCAAGTGGGTTAGACTAGAAGTACTCCCCTGAGAGGCGAGCTCTCTGTCTCATTAGTTCTCTCCTATATGCATATGTTTACTTGTGGGGAACTTGGAGGCAGATCAGGAAGAGGCGATGCATAATTAGGCTCATGACTCCCAAATTGCTGTTTCTGGGAGGCCCTTCCAATGAGCTTTCTCCCTCTCTGCTTCTGTGTTTGTCTTTTGTCATCTGAGCAGTGGGGCAAGCTAAGCCCACTTTGATACTTTGCTCCAAGGATGGCATGTGAAGTGAGATGTTTCCATTCCTTTCAAGAATGCTGCTTCCTCAAGAAATGCATAAATATTCACCCAGTTAGATGGCAAGCTAGGATGGACTCCTGCCTTCCCTTCCTCACCTCCCATGGCAGTACTACGCTAGATATTAATCAGAAGCAAGAAGCTTAAATATCCCACAACCTTATGAAACGTTTAAGAAATGCAATAGCCTGGCTGGCATGGCTCAGTGTTTGAGCTTTGGACTATGAACCTGGAGGTCATGGTTCGATTACAGGTCAGGGCACATGCCAAGGTTGTAGGCTTGATCCCTGGTGTGGGGCATGTAAGAGGCAGCCAATCAATGATTCTTTCTCATCATAGATGTTTCCTTTTTTAATTATTGATTTTTAGAGAGAGAGGAAGTGAGAGGGATAGAGATAGAAACATCCATGAGAAAAAAACATCACCCATCAGCTGCCTCCTGCATGTCCCCTTTTGGGGATCAAGCCCACAACCTAGGCTTGTACCCTAACCAGAATCAAACAAGTGACCTCTTGGTTAAGGGGTTGATGCCCAACCACAGAGCTAGAAGGGCCAAGCACATGATTGATGTCTGTATCTCCCTCCTTCTCCCTCTGAAATCAATAAAAATATACTTTAAAACCAGTGAAATACATTAAGAACACAAAGAACAATTTCCTCTCAGTGTGTATATGAGTGTGTCCAGTAGAGAGTTGCCCAAGGGACAAGGGTGCAAGATGAGTTGCAGGCATCACATTAGGATATCTGGTGTTCATCCCAGAGCAGTTATGGAACCCAGCTGAGAGCAAGAGTCGTTAATGGTATGTGAAGGCAAGCATTTTACCTATCAACTTTTCACATTCCAGAATGTGTATAAAATTGAGAAAACAGATGAGAAAAGTAACTAGTGAAACATAACAATGCAGGGACATTTCCTTGGGGTAGCAATCCTTGGTGAGAGGGGAAATCAAATGTGAATTGGTTGACCTTTGGGCTGAGCTCCAGCATTGAATTCAAAAGAAGGGACTTAGACACTTAATGCCAAGATAGAGAATAACTCCAAGGTAATATAAGCAGCTGGAGGAAATAGAGAGGTTTCTGAAGACTGTAAAAATATAAAATATTTTCTACGAGTTTATAGTACAATGCATACATAGAATTTATATGGGCCCAATTATAAGATAAATCAATGAGAGATGAATCAAACATGTGCAGAAATATGTCATGTTTGTGGATGGTTCACTTTAATAAAAAGTTTTAGTTTACCCAAAGTAAATTATAAATGCTATTCCAGTAAAAAGTACTAGCACAAATTTTCAGACAGCTTGAATACATTGGTTCTAAATTTTCTGTAAAAGAAAATACATTAACAAATGGGTAAGAGAAACTTAGAAATAATATTTTGGAGGAACTTACAGTGCTGGATAGTCTCCATTGATCTCCTACGATTGATGCCTCACCCTTCCCCATCTTTTTTTTGCCTTGGGATGCTGAACTGGATGGAACAAACTAACCAGACTTCCTGGTTATCTGGCTGCTTCAACTTTGTCCATGAGAAGCACTGGTAGGCAGACCTACTTTCTCTCTACGGAAGGCCCACGCGCCTTGTTTACAGCTCTTGCTAACAAATAGAGCTAAGTGAACCTTCTAAATGGCTCCATATTATGACTGTGTTCCTGTACTGTACTGTTTATCTCATCTTGTTAGGATTTTTCTGTCTTCTTTGCTACAATGCTCTCCTTAAAGGTACTCTTATATTTTATTAATCTGTATCTCAGAACACATTAATCAATTAATACAGTTTTTAAACCCACAAGAACATAACCTATTTACTCAACTGTATAGCACATAGTTTGTATTCCGAATCATCATATTTCCACAAAAAAGGTTTATAGGTTTTAATCTAAATGAAGTTTATTATTTAAACATGAAGCCCGTAGTTGGGGGAAATGCTGTGTGGTTTTTTTTAAATGTAATAATCAAACAGTGAAATGTAAGAAAGTTCTATTTCAAAAATAGATGAAAACATTACTATCTGTAGTTATTGTTTAATGGAGACACAATCCAATCTCAAGACAATTTTTAAAATCCCAAAGAAAATAATGCAATTGCTCTGAAAGCAATCAGCCATCTTTAATACTTTGATATTTAATAAAGGTAGCTTTATCTCTGCAAGCACAATTTGATAACCAATATTGTATTCAGATAAATAAAAACACACTCAGAACAATGCACTGAGATTTAATTTGAATGTAGAACTTTTTATATCTTCCCTCCAACAAAAGAAAACTAGTACATAATTTTTAAAAAATTGCTTTATTTTCCTCAAATCTCATTAATTGAGTACCCAGAGAACATAAAACACATTTGGAGAAATGAAAATATGTATTTTGCAAGTATTCTTAAATCAAAAATTATTGACAAGTCATGAGGAATATATTTTGAAAAATGTGAAAAAAATTTAAAAATTTAAATACTTCAATATTACCTAATTAGTATTTTAGAAATAATGTCTGAAATTTGAAAATCCAAAGCATAGAAATGAATTGTGCCTTGATAGCATATAAGATATAAAATAGTAAAGTATTATGTATGTAAATGGAATAATGTCAAGTATTATGTTTCTGATTTATTCATTTTAAAAGTAAGCTATTTACTTCCCAGGCATATTCCATTTGCTGATTAAACTTCTTGGGAAGTTTTTTAATATTAAGGATTACCTGCAGAGAATATTTCACATGGTGAAAGCAGACACATTTAATTTGGGGCCATCTGGAGAGTATAATAGAAGTAGAAACCAAATACAGTCCAAACACACTTTCATATTTGTACTAAATTTCTTAATAAAATAACACAGATAGGCTCAACTTAGGGAAAATACTCAATATATAACAAACTAAATCACATCATGTTTTATTTCTCATACATTGAAAAATTCAATGTAGGGCTTACTAGGAATAAACATATTTTGAGTTAAGACAACACCAAAGAAATATGAGAGCCCTAGACTTAATTTTATAGTGTAATATGATCTTTGAAATATAATTTCTCCCTGAAACCTCTCACCTGCAAAAGAAAGTAATCATGGTCCCTAGACCTAAATGTAAAACAAAAACATAAAACCCCTAGAAGATGACATGGGAGAAAATCTGGATTATCTTGGGTATGGGAATAACATCATTTTAGATACAATACCAAAGGCACAATCCATGAAAGAAATGCTTGCTAAGATAAATTTCATTAATATTAAAAATGTATGCTCTACAACAGACACTGACTGACAAGACATTGAAAAGACAAGCTACAGACTGGAGAAAAAACTTGCAAAACATATATCTGATAAAAGACTGTTATTCGAAATATATAAAGAACTCTTAAATTTCAGTAGTAAGAAAATGAACAACTCTATTTGAAAAAGGACAAAAGACATCTCACTAAAGAAAAGATACAGATAACAAACAGGCATAAGAAAAGATGCTTCCGATCATATGTAATTATGGGAATTCAAATAAAAAAACAGTGAGATGCCACTCGGCAACTATTAGAATGGCAACAACCAGAACACTAACAGCACCAAATGCTGGAGAGGATTTGGAGCAACAGGAATTCTCATTCATTGTGGATAGGAATGTAAAGTGGTACAGCTATTTGGAAGACAGTTTAGTGGCATTTTTGATAGGTATTATACTAATAGTTTTGCAATTGTTCTTTTTAATTTATCTTTTAATTACAGTTTATATATTACATTAATTTCACATTTACAGCATAGTCATTAGACATTTATAAGCCTAATCTAGTAACTAACACCATGCATACTTATTACAGTATCATTGCCTATAATCCCTATGCTGTACTTTACATCCCCTTGACTATTTTTTAAAATATATTTTTTATTGACTCCAGAGGGGAAGGGAGAGAGAGAGAGAGAGAGAGAGAGAAACATCAACAATGAGAGACAATCACCGATTGGCTGCCTCCCACACACTCCCTACTGGGGGTTGAGCCCACAACCCAGGCATGTGCCCTAGCTGAGAATCCAACCAGGTTCATAAGTCGATGCTCAAGTGAGCCACACCAGCCAGGCATCCTCTTGACTATTTTTATAACTGATAATTTGTACTTCTTAATCCCTTTCACCTTTTAACCCATCCCTTAAACTCCCCCTCCCATCTGGCAACCTTCAATTTGTTCTCTGTATCTACAAGTGTGTATCTTTTTTAAAATTTTGTATCTAAGTGAAATCATATGGTATTTATTTTTTTCTGTCAGACTAGTTTCACAACATGTCATCCATATTGTCACAAATGTTAAGATTCCATTATTTTTTACTAGAGGCCCGATGCATGAAGATTCGTGCAAGAATAGGCCTTCTTTCCCCTGGCTGCTGGGACCGCCTTTGCTCTGGCCCAGAGCTGCCTTTCTGCCTTCACTCCACCCACAGCCACCTTTCTGCCTTCGCACGCTACCCAGAGGCCCAGAGCTGCTGGGGCAGTGCAGAACGCCTGTGTCCAGCCCCCCCTCCCCCAACTTGGCGCCTATGTATGCAAATTAACCCACCATCTTTGTTGGGCTAATTTGTATACTCACTCCTGATTGGCTGGTGGGCGTCACGAAGGTACGGTCAATTTGGTCTTTCTCTTTTATTAGTGTAGATGGCTGAGTAGTGTTCCATTGTATAGGGTGTCCCCCAAAATATATACACACACTTTGAATTATTATAAAAGAAATGTTTATTAAAAAACATTTCATTTTCAAAGTTGAGATATCAGCTGTTACAATGTGAATACATTTTTGGGGGACACCCTGTATGTAGCACTTCTTTATTTTCATCTGTCGATGGACACGTTGATTCCATATCTTGGCTATTGTAAATAATGCTTCAGAGAAGATAGGGGTCCATATATCTCTTGAAATTAGTGTTTTGAATTTTTTTAAAATTAATACCCACA
Organism: Corynorhinus townsendii; assembly: GCA_026230045.1. Lineage (NCBI taxonomy): Eukaryota > Metazoa > Chordata > Mammalia > Chiroptera > Vespertilionidae > Corynorhinus > Corynorhinus townsendii. Next base: position 10,646,142 of record JAPDVU010000011.1, on the reverse strand, counting down.
CATAGAATTGCTGGGTCATATGGTTATTCTATTTTTAATTTTTTTGAGGAACCTTCAAACTGTGTTCCATAATTGCTGCACCAATTTGCAATTCTACCAATAAGGCATGAGGGTTCCCTTTCTCTGCAACCTCACCAACACTTGTTGTTTGTTGACTTATTAATGATAGCCATTCTGACAGGTATGAAGTGATATCTCATTTTGGTTTTAAATTGCAGTTCTCTGATGATTACTGATATTGAGCATCTTTTCATATGTCTATTGACTATCTGTTTGTGCTCTTTAGAGAAATATCTGTTCAGGTCCTCTGCACATATTTTAAATTTGATTGTTTGTTTTATTAACGTTAAGTTGTATTATCAACTTCCTACAAATTTTGGACATTAATCCCTTATCAGATGTATCATTGGCAAATACCTTCTTTCATTTAGTTGATTGTATTTTCATTTTGTTGATGGTTTCCTTTGTTATGCAAAAACTTTTTAGTTTGATATAGTCCCATATGTTCATTTTGCTTTTGTTGTCTTTTCCCTAGCAGACATATCCATTGCTCTATTTTCTTATAGATTTCTGGTTTAAGGTCGTACCATTAAGTCTCTAAGTTACTTTGAGTTTATTTGTTGTATATGATGTAGGAAAGTGGTACAATTGTTGTGTTGTTGTGTTTTCATTAAAAATATCTTATAGGTACATTTTCAAAAGTAAATGTGTTCATCTTCAGCTTTAACATAAAAATTCCTTTGCAAATTCTATCTAAAATTTGTGTCTTCCTGGACAATTCAAATTAAGCATGAATTAAAGTAGTGTTTGAACTCCTGCATAATCTTACACCAGGCTAATTAATAAACTAATAAATAAATTAAGAGCATGTGGGTCCTTTGGGCTTCCTCACACTAACTTAATTCATGCAGCATTTTCACTATTGGAGAGCTTTTCAATGGGAACTGCACATTTATTTTAGAAGAAACTTGAAGACCATAATGAAATAAGTATTGACGCACTTTCTCTCTGAATACTTGAAGCATAACAGATTGTCCTGTGAAGTAAAAAGTTATAATGATTATGAAATATAGACTATAATTTCTGACTCTAAATTGCTTAGAAACTTCATTTTTCATGCCCTTGAGCCACTGGAACATTATAAAGCTGAAAAAGTGTGTGCAAAAAGGGTAAAAAAATTAACGCTAACACATCTACCTAACTGAGCTGACAATTTGTTTCGTGTTTCTAGAAATTTGGGGTTATACAGTTTTTGAAAGCTGTAAGAGATTCGATACCTAGACTCTTATTACCACTTTTTTTCTGGTCATTAAACTTACATTGTGTGTAAAACTGAACTATGTCTTCTACTGGAAAAAGAAACTAGCCATATTGAACCCTTTCTGTCAATTGGGCACATTCTTGTGATAATTGATCAGTTTTTTTAAAAGAAGTGTAATTTGCTCAGTCAGTGTGGCTCAGTGGTTGAGCAGTTGACCCATGAAACCAGAGGTCTCGGTTCGATTCCCGGTCATGCACAGGTTGCAGGCTCATTCCCCAGTGCAGGGCATGCAGGAGGCAGTCAATCGATGATTCTCCCTCATCATTGATGTTTCCATCTCTTTCCCTTCCTCTCTGAAATCAAAAAAAATATTTATATATATTTAAAAATATAATCAACTTAAGAACATAGTACATTAAATTTTAAAAAGTCATTTTACATTTATAATATCTTCATTATTATTATATTGTCTGTATGTTCATTCTGTATAAGATCCCACATCTAAAGAGAGGTTTCCTAAAAAAAAATGCTACTAACAATAAATGATAAAATCAATAAATGCTCTGTCAATTTAGTAAAATACTTTACTCAGAACAGTCACATCCATTACTTGCTGTCTCTGTGTATTTTCTGTCTCACTGTTCAGTGTCTTTACCTAAAGAACATAGAATCTGTAAGCCTCCAGTGACCACTAAGCTGCTGAGCTTTCAAATGTGACTATATAAGCCAAACGAGATTTGGTATCGGATAAACACGGTATTCTTTTTAAAGCATATTTCCACAGTGGAAAATATTGATTACAGTACATGGCTTTCAAGATGCATATAATATGCCATTTTAAAAGATGGAGGTCTTTAGAGCAGAGATAAGTGGAAGTTTCAAGAATATAGCGCAAGTACAGAGAAAAAGCCAGCTGTTTCTAAAACTTAAAAACAAACAAACATGTTTTCATTGATTTCAGAGAGGAAGGGAGAGGGAGCGAGAAATAGGAATATCAATGATAAGGATCATTGATAGACTGCCTCCTGCACCTTCCCTACTGAGGATTGAGCCCACAACCCAAGCATGTATCCCGACTGGGGATTGAATTATGACCTCCTGGTTTATAGGGCGATGTTCAACCACTGAGCCACACCAGCTGGGCTAAAACTTCTTTTTTAAAGAAACAAGGTAATCATGGATTTGTATACAAGAATGATTAGGTTGGACTCCTTGAGCCAGCCAATCAGGGTGTATTTAGGCTGCAATTACCCACAGGTTCTTCTTTTCCCAAAGGCTTTGAAAGAAAAGATGATGTCCAGCTAGGCCCTCGGGAGTAGTTTCCTAAATTACTTTTTTCAACTACCTTGAGGACCTAAGCTATAGGAACAACTAATAGCAACTTTTATGTAGGGACCTGGGATTCTGCCAGAGGAAAGAGATACATGTGAACATTCATCTCAAAAGTGTATGAAGAACAGTTGTTAATATCAAGAGACTGGGCTAGCATAGTGAAAGAGAGGAATTGGCGGATTGGGGGGCTCCCCACTTCTTCCATCCAGTCCCCACCATTAGCTTGCTTCCCATCACCACTAACATCACCAGGAAAACTCTAGCCTATGATTGGGGAATGTAGATGAGCCAAAAGAAACTATTGTTTACAAACATCTTTGTGCCTGTCTTGTGTTCCCAAATGGATGTTAAGGTCCTTAAAGCATACTGTTTGCCAGGTTCCTTAGTAAATATCTACTATGAATTTATCTCATTAAACCTACAAGACAACCATATGGAATTAGAATACTGTTATCCGCCTCACTTTTCTAATAGAGGTGAATAACAGTATTCTGATTCCATATGGTTGGTGTTAACAATGGGGTTAATTCATTTTCCAACCATCTTAGAGTCTGTAAGAGGTGGGGTAGGTCTGTGTAGTTCCACGGCTCATGCTTCTTTTATGCACTCTGTGTGGGTTCACTCTGCTCCCAGCATAGTTGTCTGTACACAGCAGTGGCTCGACGAATCTCTGTTGCTCTAATGGAAAACAAACAGTATATTTTTATGCATTCACTAAAAATATATTCAGACATTGAATGAGGCACTGTACTAGGCACAAATTAGTTGTTAATAGCATAGTTATAGCCCCGTGTGAGCATGCACAGCAGAGTGTGAATAGCGTTCTTCTGGAGGAGAGGAGATGATAATCAAATGTCGCAAGTGAGTTTTTCATACTGTTCAGTATGGTCACTGTGGCGAGATGCCCAGCTCTGCCTAGAGAGCGGGCACGTCCCAGAGAAAAGGCAGTGAGGACCTGGATCCTGGAGAATGACCAAGAGATGATGAGGAGGGTGGCCAGGTGGCAGCATGCTAGGTAGAGGCAACCTCACAGAGAGAGGCAAACAGGTGTGTCAGAGACAGGAGAAAACAAGCAATTGCACTGATCATTTAACTTACCTTTGAAAATCTTACCGGAGACAGATGTATGTTAGGATTCTGGACTTTCTGAAAAGGAGAGACATTAACCCCCTGGCTGTGGGGAAGGGAAACACTGGAGAGAGGCTGACAAGCCTCGGCAAGCTGCTGCCGATCAGGGGACAGCGGCCTGGAATGTGCAGGAGGCCTGGCATTCTCCCTCTTTGTATGGGGTTGGCAACTGGACACTGGACTTTTTAAGGTAGGATCATCTCAAAGGCGGGGGCATAGGGCCTTTGATGAGTCCACATGAAATGTGTCTTCATTTCGGGGAACCACATAGAAAGTTATTGGAGAGGGTGAGCATTATATTTTTAAGTAATTTCCCCGAAGTGCTCAATTATATGTTTCGTACTAACAACAGCTGTTAGTGGGAAAATAAAGATCAAGTGGCCGGTCTCTCCAGTGTATGCTTAAGTGATGAATAAACAGATTAAGGCATTTCATAAAATCACGTTGCATTTGGCGGCGACATTTTGTGCGTAGGATTAATCCAGTAGGGCAGAAACAAAGACATTGTGCTTTTCCATGTTTACTATTTTTACACCATTTTCTGCAGTTCTACAGGTGTTTGGAAAAGGGAGCCTTGGAGTCAGAGGGATTGCATGCATGAATAATTCTTTAATACCTTCTGTTTTCTCAATTATAAAACAAGAATAACAAAAAATATATCTCACATGCTTTTGAGGGGATTAAATAAACTAGTACAGGGAGGCACGTATTCCATCCTCACATACAGGGGTGGTTTAACAAATGCCCGTTTTCTTCTTTCTATCTACTATTGACCTGTTTTCAAGATAAGTAAAATATAACTCCCATCATAATGTAAATTATTCAGCCATGCCCAGTAGGCACTCAATATATATTTGATGCTTCGTGAAATCAATTGTACGGTTTTCTCTCTTTCTTTTTCCCCCTGTTGTCAGAAGGGCTTACATTTTCGGAAGGAAATCTTTACCTAATTGGCCTCTCCAAAGTTCTGGCTAAGATGTGAGGAAGTGCTGATGTTTTGATTACACCCGGATTAGCATGGGGAAAGGTGTCTGATGAAAACAACCCCCAAATGCAGCAGGCATCATATGAGCCCATGGAGGACTAATCAATAGGTGGGAGGAATTCACTGATGGCATCTGAATGGAAGAGGAAGGGGGATGCAGGGCCCCAGAGGAGAGGTAACTGCCCTGGCTTCTTTGAAAAGGAGCACACTCCCAAATGACAGGACTCAGTCTTTTAGCAGACTCACTTTTATTTTACTTTAGAATGAGTAACAAATACATCATTGTAGATCAAAATCTGCAAAGCACAAAAGGATACAGAGGGAAAAACTTGCCTCCTAACTCTCCACCAGCTAACCAGTTTCCCTGCCTGGAGGCGACCACTGCTGTTGATTTCTTGAGTATCCTTCAGAGGAAATTAAACCCCTACAAGAAAACATATTTCTTCTTTTTTCCCGGTTTTGTTTTATTTTTTACAAATGGTAGTATGCTAGCACACACTCTGCACCTTTAATTCTTTATTGAAAAATTTAACTTGAAGATCAATGTATATTGATGCAGAAATGACTTCCGGATTTGTAACTGGGGAAGGATGCTGACTCTAAAACCTGTGCCGCTACCTGGGCACCTCCGGCTTCCTGTTTCAGTAGTATGGCATCATCAAATCCTCACAGGTTCCTCTTCACATTGCTAAGAACACGCATTCATTCGTTGGGTCGTTTATTCATTGGTTTAATCTACCGCAAGGAGAAGTAATAAGAAATGCATGTAGCACGCCCGGTGTGCTTCAGCGGTTGAGCATCGACCTATGAACCAGGAGGTCACAGATTCCTAGTCATGGCACATGCCCGGGTTGCGGGCTGGATCCCCAGAAGGGTGCTTGCAGGAGGCAGCCAATCAATGATTCCCTCTCATCATTGATGTTTCTATCTCTCTCCCTCCCTCTTCCTCTCTGAAATCAATAAAAAATATTTTTAAAAAGAAAGGAGTAGAAGCCATCTTAAGGCTCCAACACTTTTTGGGGGGCCACCCCGAAGAACACATCTATATGTAAACTGTACAATTTATCTGAAAAAAAGAGTTCCCTGATGTAAAGGACATCATGTATTCAAATATTCATAGAAGGGATTTGTGGTTACAGTCCTCTGTTAAGCCATCGAGTCACTGGGGAACAAGAAAAATTTATAGACACAGCACAGTTCCAGATGCTGATGGATTCTGCTCTTCACACGGTCATGGAGAGGCCAGGCCCTATCAGCTTGCATTCTTAGGGAAGAGGAAGTCTCAGGTGGATGCCTGGCCATGCGGGGTTGCCATGGAGAGTGTGAGTTCTGCAGCCGTCACAGCAAGCAAACCTTGGAAGAAGAGCTTCAGAGATTTTATTAAATGTTTAAGGAACCATCCTTCTAAGTGGAATGTTGAAAATGGGCATATTTCAAAAATATGTGCAGATAAAAATAAACCTAATTGGTCACTGACATAGGGCATGTTGACCCTGATCTTCAGTCTAGACAACATTCATTAAATGTCTACTGTGCACCGGTTTTGGTGCAAGGTTCTGGGAATATAGAACTCACATACTGAGAATCAATAAGGAATAGCATGAAAAAAAAGCAGTCTCCATCAGAGTATAACAAGCTGCGTGTAGGGGTCTGTGGGAGATTAAGGGGCTAATACTTTACTCATCCTGAAAAGACAGGAGGGCAAAGAAGTCCCTAAGGAAAATGAATGATGTCTTTAATAAAGAGTAGGGGTTTAAGTTAAAAAAATAATAAGGTGAATTCTAGAAAGAGAATGCAAAAGAACAAAGCTTCTGAGACATGACAGAGCATTCAGTTTTTTGATAACCCCAAGTAGTTCTTAATGAATGAGAGTCAGGCTGAGCAATATTGGGGAAAATAAAGAGATTAGAGTTATTTGGGTTGCCAGGAGCCTTGCCCAAACCACAAAGCGTGGAAGGCCACCTTGATGGGAACACGATGGTAGAAAGCTATAGTAATTCTCCTTCAAATTGTTATGTACAAAACCATTAAAAGTGAGTCAATGACTTTAAACTACAGCAGCAACAACGACAGCACCACCAACGAATCCTGGTAAGTGCTGGAAAGGAGTGACCCTAGGGAAACCTGGGGTCAGGGCGTCCCAATTCATGCTTGCCAGTAAAATTCAATTTATTTAAACTAAAATATACAACAACGAAAAACCACTTGAACCATTTTTTCACCTCCCTACCCCTACTCCTGGCAACCATCAATCTGTTGTTCCTCTATCTAAGAGTCTGGAGTATGTGTGATTGTGTGTGTGTGCATTCTAGATTCCACATGTAAGAGAGATTACATGGCACTTGTTCTCTGATTTATGTCACTTAGAATAATGCCCTGAAGATCCATTCCATGTTGTCAGAAATAGCAAGATTTCATTCTTTTTTATGGCATAGTCGTATTCCTTTGTACACGTTTCTTATTTTTTCTTAATCTATGTGTGTATCCATGGAAACTAGTCTTTTTATGGGAGCCGTTAAACCATTGACATTTAAAGGAGTTACTGATAAGGATGCAAGCTAGGTGGGAGGAAAGTCAATGGAAAAACAATAGCTTCCGCCCTCACTTCTGTCCGGGAGAAAGCTGCTCCTCCAGCCCTCACTCTGAAGCCAGACAAAGCAGTTCCTCCCTCTACATCCCTGCTGCTTATCTAGCTGTTGCCCCAATGCTGGAGCTCAGAGCAAGTGAGTCTGTCAGTGAGTAAATCCATGCACCGGCCCCTTAAGGGGAACCTGAGACTCCATCAAGCAGCCTCTCCCTCAACCACAACCCCTGCCCATTTTCACAGCCAGAAGTTATGGGGATTTCTCTTCCTGGCCCTGGGACCCTGGGCTGAGGAGTGTCAGCCCGGATATCCTCCCACCCCCACTTTTTAGCTGCCACATGTGAGTGTGGGGCCTGCCCTTCCCCATCTCCAACCGTCCGACCGGTATCAGTGTGGCTTCTTCTGCATGTCCTTAACTATGTAGGGCTTCTGTTCAGCTAGTCTTCAGGCTATTCTCAAGGGGCTTGTTCTGTAGTTTAGCTGTAATTTTGATGTAGTGCTGCGGGGAGGTGAGCGTAGCATTTCCCTACTCTGCCATCTTGATGAAAATGTCTTCCTTGCAATTTATTTGTGAAAAAATCACATCCTTTGTCCTTTAGTTTTGTTTTGGAATTTTCTGATTGCATCCTATGGTATCATTTCACATGTTCCTCTGCCCCTTGTTTTTCCTATAAATTGAACCTTTTTTTAAAAAGTGCACTGTGCAGACCCTACGCTAAAATATATATATTCTGTACGAGTGGGACTTCCTTACTTAGTTCATAGTCCCTTTACCTCTTTAATCATCTCCCAAACCCCCTCGATCTGGCAGTCATCAAGCAGTTCTCTGTATCTAGGAGTTTGCTTCTATTTTGTGTTCATTTATTTTGTTTATTAGATTCCACATATAAGTGAATTACATGGTACCTGTCTTGCTCTGTCTGTATTGTCACTTAGCATAATATCCTCTGGGTTCATCCAGGTTGTGATAAATGGTAAGATTTCATTCTTTTTTATGGCCGAATAGTATTCCATTGTATATATGTAGCACATCTTCTTTATCCATTCATCCACTGATGGATACTTAAGTTGCTTCCGTATCTTGGTTATTGTAAATAATGCCACAATAAACATGGGAGTGCATATAACTTTTTGAGTTATTTCTTTATTTTCTTCTGATAAATATACATATGTGAAATTGCTGGGTCTTATGGTAGTTTTATTTTTAAATGCTTGGCAAAATTCCAGACTGTTTTACATAGTGGCTGCCCCAATTTACAGTCCCACCAACAGTACAGAAGGGTTCCAACATTATTTCCTATCTTTTTTATAATAGTCATTCCAACAGGTGTGAAGTGATATCTCGTGGTGGTTTTGAGTTACAGTTCCCTACTGATCACTGATGTTGGACTTCTATGCATGCACCTATTGGTCATCTGCATGTCTTTGGGAAAACGTCTATTCAGATTTTCTGACAATTTTTTAATCAGTTTGTTTGGAATATTTTGCTATCCTATGTAATAAAGAGGTAATATGCAAATTGACTGTCACTCCAACACACAAGATGGCTGCCCCCATGTGGTCAAAGATGGCCACCCCTATGTGGACACAAGATGGCCATCATGAGATGGCCAGTAGGGGAGAGCAGTTAGGGGCGACCAGGCCAGCAGGGGAAGGCAGTTAGGGGCAACCAGGCTGGCAGGAGAGGACAATTAGGGGTGACCAGGCTGGCAGGAGAGGATAATTAGGGGTTACCAGGCTGGCAGGGAAGGGCAGTTAGGGGTAATCAGGCTGGCAGGGGAGCAGTTAGATGTCGATCAGGATGGCAGGGGAGTGGTTAGGGGGTGATCAGGCTGGCAGGCAGAAGTGGTTAGGGGCAATCAGGCAGGCAGGCAGGCAAGCTGTTGGGAGCCAGCAGTCCTGGATTGTGAGTGAGATGTCCGACTGCCCGTTTAGGTCCAATCCTGGGATAGGGTCTAAATGGGCACTCGGATATCCCTCAAGGGGTCCCAGATTGGAAAGTGTGTAGGCTGGGCTGATGGACACACACCCCCACACCCCCCTTGTGCACAAATTTTGTGCACTGGGCCTCTAGTTAAGTTATATTAGTTCTTATATATTTCAGATATCCGTCTCTTATCAGATAGATGGTTTGCAAATTTTTTCTCCCACTCAGTAGATTATCTTTTCATTTTTTAATTTAAATTCTTTATTGTTTAAAGTATTACATAAGTCTCCTTTTTCCCCTGTTGACCTCTCCCCAGCCACTCCCATCCCCCAACACATGCCCTCACCCCCATACTATCTATGTCCATTGGTTATACTCATATGCATGCATACAAGATCTTTGGTTAATTTCTTACCCATGCTACCCCTCCCCTGCCTTCCCTCTTAGGTTGGACAGTCTGTTCAATGTTTCTATGACACTGGCTCTATTTTTGTTCATCAGTTTATCTTGTTCATTATATTCCACAAATGAGTGAGATTATGCATTTTTCTTTCTCTGACTGGCTTATTTTGCTTAGCATAATGCTCCCCAGGTCCATCCATGATGTTGCAAATAGTAAGAGTGCCTTCTTTTTTATAGCAGCATGGAATTGCATTGTGTTGATGTACCATAGTTTTTTTGTCTTTATTTATTTATTTTTTTATTGTTTGAAGTATTACAAATAGTAGTACATGTATCTTTTTTTTAAATCCACTCATCTGTTTCTAGATCTTAGCTATTGTAAAGTGAGCTGCTATGAACATAGAGGTGCATATATCCTTTCTGATTGGTGTTTCTGGTTTCTTGGGATATATTCCTAGAAGTGGGATCACTGGGTCAAATGGGAGTTCCATTTTTAGTTTTTTGAGGAAACTCCATACTGTTTTCCACAGTGACTGCACCAGTCTGCATTCCCACCAGCAGTGCACGAGGGTTCCTTTTTCTCCACATCCTCGCCAGCCCTTGTCCTTTGTTATTTGTTGATGATAGCCACTCTGACAGGTGTGAAATGGTACCTCATTGTCGTTTTGATTTGCATCAGTTGCCTTTTCATTTTGTTGATGGTTTTCTTTGCCGTGTAGAAGGTTTTTGGTTTGATATACTTTCATTTGTTTATTTTTGGTGGTGGTGTCACATTCAAGAAAATTATTACCACAACCCACTTCAAAGAATTGACCCCTATATTTTCCTCTAGGAACTTTATAGTTTCAGGTTTACATTCAACTATTTCAGTCATTTTGAGTTAATTTTTGTGTATGGTGTATGATATTGGTTCATTTTCATTCTTTTGCATGTAATATTCCAGTTTTGTTCAACACCATTAATTAAAGACATAGCCCTTTCCCCATTGTGTTTTGTTGACTCCTTTGTCATTAATTAATTGACCATATTCTGTTCTGTTCATGTTAATACCGCACTGCTTTAATCACTATGGCTTTGAAATATAGGCTGACATCAGGGAGTGTAATGAGACTTGAAATCAGGGGGACACTGACATCCTCCAGCCTTGTTCTTCCTTCTCAAGATTGCTTTGGCTATTTGTTGTCTTTTAGAGTTCCCTGTTCATTTTCAGATTATCTGTTCTATCTCTGTGAAAAAAAAATGCCATTGGGATTTTGATAGGAATTGCATTGAACATGTGTATATATTACTTTGGGTAGTATGGACATTTTAACAGTAATAATTTTTCCAATCTATATAATGAAATCTTTCCAAAGTAAAATCTAATTTCCTGGATATGCTGCTTAATATGAATTTATCCCTAGGATTTTACACTGTTATCTCCTCTTCTGGGATCACTTCTTTCAAATGTTTCTTCCTAAATTGAGGACTGGGGCTACGACTGATTTATTTTCTATATTCCCATCTCAAGACATATTGGGCTATTCCATGACTGCAGGATATATAAAAGTATAGATAGATAGGTAGGCTGATAGATAGCTATGTGTTTAGATTTTGCTTCTAAATGGGTATGAGAAAGGATAAGTCCACTTGGGTAGCGGGGGTGGAGCTCATTATGAGAAAGAAAAAAAAAGGAATATATAATCAGATCCAAACAAAAACATTGGAACAGACCATGGACAAGAGGAAATGGGCATTTGGATTTGCCTTTAATTATCAGGAAATTATAAGATCTGGTGTTAAAATTGCTCATTACTCAGCAAACATTCATTCTATGACTCTATGATATTCACTGCTTCAAAATGGTGGCCTGTCCTCCCTCATAGGCTGCTGCCTCTTGTTGTTCAGATACGTTCCAGTTACTTTTTTGCAAGGAGCTCAATAAACTTTCTAGATTATAAGTGTGCACTGTGAGACAGAGCAGGTGCATGGTATTAGGGGAGAATACAAAGATAAAACTTAGTTTCTTTTCTCAATAAGCTTTTGATGAAATGATAGAGTTTACAATAGGGATGATATTTCCTATTTCAGATTTGCTTTGAATATCATTTTATAAAGCAAGAAAAAATAATACTTCTGTTTTTAAAATGTCTAGCTGGAGCTCCAATGCATAAAAAGTTTTAGTTTTCTATTAGTTTTAGGAACACATCATGTCAAAAATACTGAAATAAAGGAGTTTGATGGACAGAGTGAGTAGGAACATTGGGGAAGATGATATTCTTTTCACAAAAGACTGATGGTCACAGACTCGGAGGAAATTAATTGAGAAGATGTACCTTAACTTTTTTTTTTTCCTAAAGAGAGTCAAGCCTGAATAAGCCACAGATTGCTTACAAAGCTCTTCAAAGTAATACGTAAGCCTGGCACCCAGATTGTTCACACTGTTCCAAGTACTATCATAGTTCACTCTTCCCCATGGCTGGTATGCATGTTTTGGCTCATTTCTTATCATTATAAATAATTCATTAGATACTATATGTAATTCACAGTCTTCTCTGAAGATTGGAAGGTACAGCCATGCCCATGCAACATGGTTCCAGCTATTTGTGAATGTTGATTTTTAAGTGCCAAGGATATGGTGTAGTTAATTATCAGGAGCATATTAATTAGCTGTTTTTCATTAGGCAGTACTGCAAGCAAGATTAGCAACAAAATGTTAACTGGTGGAAGATCTTTTTTACTGCATATCTCATAAAGTAAAACCAAACAAAATTTGGTACACTTTCATAATCTCTGTGGCATTAATTCTGTTATTCACTAATGAACTCTAATATTAATAAATTAACTTATGCATAGCGGATATTGGATCATGAAGAGATGTTTACTATGTTTAACTTCTTGCCTGGTCCCTGGAATTTGGAGCTGGAGCAAACATTGGCCGTTACCTTGTCCAATCTGTGCATTTAAGAATGACATAGCTGAAGCCCAGATTTGAGATGGAATAACACTTGCTCAAGGTTCTATTTGTATATATTTGGGAGGGCAGATAAATAAAACAAAATAAAAACAAAGAAACACTTAGCTGTGGCCCTCTTTCCTAGGTTCACGTAGAGTTATGCTGCTGTAATGGTAGAGGGAATGTCCATTATGAAGGAAACCCATAACCGCATGGATTGGAGTTCCCACTGGGGAACATGATTGCGATCCATGCTTAGGTCAGCAATGTCTTGCATTCACTCAGACTTTCCTGGAACCTGAGACAAAGGCTTCTGTGAGAGTTCTCTGCTGGATAATGTAACCAGGAGATAGACAGCCTTTGCTCTATTTTACAATCCACTAAAAGGCAAGGAAGGAGTGGACAGTTGGGTCAAAAACTGGCTGGAGGTCAAGGTCTTTGTTTTCACGCCTGAAACTAATATTGAATTTATCTTGAGTTGGGCCTTTCATATGCCTTGTCTCATTTGCTCCTTATAACTAATCTGCCAGGTGTGTATGATCATTCCCACCATTCTCCTGAGAACAAAACTGACAGACAAAGTGTCTATCAATGGACACACGACTGGCAACACATGGGGCCAGGATGTGATGTTAGTTCTCCTGACTCAAGGGTCATCATGCCATTTTATAGGTTATTTGGCCTGAGTTCCTGGTAGGATTATTTCTTAATATAGGGCTGAGAACCTTTTCCTGGATTATAGAATCATTTTCTACCGCTCTTTTTCCCTCTATAGTTTTAAAAGTATTTTCAACCCACTCCTACAAGTCCATTTCCTCATTATTCCTTCCCCAACCCCTGGCCAGGCTGAGTTATTCATTTTCCTACAGATTTGGGGCCTGAGCAAAAAATGAAAGCAGAAAAGAAATCAACGTCTTTAAAATATCTATTGTTTTATCCAGCGTAAATACTTATTTTCACTCACCACTCACAGTTGTATTTCAAAGAAGACACTTAAGTCTACACATTATAGATGAGGAAACAGATTTCATATGGTGACTGCACAGGTGACCCACAGCTGCCGAAAAGGCCAGAGAGGAGATATGAACAGGGTTCCTGGCCACACAGGCAATGCTGTTCCTCTATGCCAGGTTGTCGGCAGCATTAAAAACAAGGTCTTTCTCTCGCCTGATTGTTAGCTGGAAGATGATTTGAAAAGAATGTGTGTGTTTGTGTGTGTGTGTATGAGAGAGAGAGAGAGAGAGAGAGAGAGAGAGAGAGAGAGAGAGAGAGAGAGAGAGGGAAAGGAAGGGGAGAGAGGAAGAGACTTTAATGCTTTCAGAGGGGAATAGTAATTCATAGAAATAAATGGAAGGAAACTAAAATATAATTTTCTGTCTTGAAGAAAAGGCCTTACCTGGTGTAGGATTTCGGTTTCCTTCTAGTTTCTAAGCTATTTTAGCTGCAGTATTTTAAAATGGGAGTGGCAAATTTAAAATTACGGACTTTCAACATTGGTTTGATGGGGTGATATTACAGGACTGCCCATTTAAAATACATTTCTGTTGTTGAGGCATAAAAGCTGACGAGTGACTCCATCTGAAGGGTTTACATTTATAAAGACATAAAGCATTTCATCCTACTCAGAGGAGGGCAGGGCTGTCTCTGGGTCATGAGCATCTTTGCTTGGCCCTCTCTGCTGGATCACTGACCAAGGTCACAGTGTGCTTGAATTCCCGTTTGTATGACTCTTTGACTGGCATACTTAAAAGTATCATTATCACTGATGTTTAAATAGCTTGAACCATACTAACAGCTAGTTTGAAACATGATACAGTTTCTATTTATTATAAAAACAGTCGCTTAGTTTGTAAAATGTGTTCAACTCGAATAGCACATTTATTTGCCTTATCTCATTTACTATCTTAAGAATCCTGTGAAGTGGGCACCTGCAGTCCAGTGGCTCTTTACGGTGGGCAATTTTGCTTAAACTTTCCCCGTCCTAGGTGACATTTGGCAATGCTAGGAGACATTATTGCTTATTGCAACTTTTTACAATAAACAGCATAGTTCCCACCCCACCCCCCAAATTCCAATAAGTAGTGTCAAAGTCCTTCTGTTTTAATCCATTCTTTAAAATGATTGAGCCCAGTACCAGAGAATCTAAATTAATTGACTAAGGTTACACAGGGGGGTCATCATGTGCTTTCTGTCTTGAGACAAGAAGCCAGATATTTCCATTTATTTATGTGTTACATCCATAGTCATGACGGCACCATGTGTTATGGGTGCTTGAGTACTCAGTCACACTATAAACATTTTGTATTAGAGGAGAATGTCCCTGTTGATTCACAAAAGCAAGGAGGAACTAGCTACCTAGGAAATATTAGGGGGCCGGTCTCTGCATTGAGCTATCCAGGGACCCAGGACAAGGGTTGCCAGATGACAATGAAGGCAGAGGTAGAAAGTCTACTCACCAAATTAAAACTGAGTTAGATGAGGGATGAAAAGGAGAAAAAAAGAGATGTGTCTGTGGAGGTAGCAGAGAGGATTTCTGAGGACATTCGTGAGGATGAAGAAAGAACAGCCTGGAGCGATTCTTTGATTCAAGTTCAAGTGCCCTGTGGGTGTTAAGTGATGCCCGCAGGTGCTGTTTGGGGTGTGCAAAGAGCATCCTCACTGATTAGACACTCCAGTGAGTTTAAGGCTCACAGTAGACGCTCCTGGAAAGCTGGGATCTCTGACCCATTGCCAGAAATGATGACTCATTAGCTATGAGTGGGGAAGAGGGGGGTCCCGAAAACTGTAACGTAGCACACCTTTCTTACAGATTCTAAGGGTCAGAATAAGTCAAACACCAAAGATGGTCAAACTTGAAACACACAGAGGGTATGCCTTGATGCCCCCCCCCCCAAAAAAAGTAGTCTGGCCCAGGGTTCTGAAACATGGGCAATTCACTATTTGGCTTTCTAACCTTAGTCATCTGAAACTCCTTTTACGGACACTGCAGAAGACACTCAGGTATACAGAAATTATTTTATTATTGTTAGTTAGTTGGAAACAATGCCCCCCCTTTTCTGTCAGGAAGCAGGCACTTAAAGTGGAGAACGTCAGTTTGGAATGTTCTTAGTGCATATTGTTTTATTCCCTCAAACATCTAAGAGTAGCTGGATATACATTCTGGGTGTGGGATGGGGATGAAGATGGCCTAGGACAGTGGTCAGAAAACTCCTTAGTCAACAGAGCAGCAAACCGCAGCTCGCGAGCCACATGTGGCTCGCGAACCATGGTTTGCCGACCACTGGCCTAGGAGGATCAAGGTAAGCTCTCTGGCCGTTAGGTACCATCTTCAGCCTGTGTGAACAAATTTTAGCCTCTGTATTGATTTATTACTTACACTCAAGCTTTGTTTAGATTCCTCATTAATGCCTACCCAAATCTTGCTTAGATTTCTTTCTAATGAAACTAACTCTTCCTTGACCTGTCAGTTCTTCACACATTGGCTGTTCATCATTTCTTTGACTATCATTTATGATTTTCCCATGTGAACATATGAATTACTCTTTCTCCTGTTGATCTGGTCTTGTGTCAATTTTGTTATTAGTCCCGCCTATCAGAACTTAAAAAAAAAATTAGGAGGGAGGAAACAAAGTTTCCCACCCTTACCCAAAGTTGATTCAACTTGTGAATGAACATAAGAACTAATGGGGGGAAAGTGACATGGTGTATAACATGTTTGTTTTTAAATAAATGATTGAAAACTAGTATTTGGTAAGCCTAAAAAATAGAAAAGAAAAATTGGGTGAGGATACAGGATTTCTAGTTTTTTGCCTGGATTGTCAATCCAAAAGTGGTGACTGGCCAATTGACTCCATTCACTGAGTTTCAGTTTATGAATATATAAATGTGTGTCCTGAGTTTTATCACAGTGTCAGACATGTGCTTTTTCATGTATAACCTTTCATTGTCTGCTTGGAATGCCTGCTTCCCTTTCTCTCATGTCCCATTCAGAAAAACCTTTCTTTGATTTAAGATTTAGTCAGTCATCAATCTTTCATAAAGGGTTCTCTAGGCATGCATTGTTTTCCTTGGTACACTTGTTTACCACCTATCCTATTCATCAATAGCATAGTGTATTCCTCTCTTATGCCACTTATTTTATTGTGCCGTGATGATCGGCTTGCTTGGAGCTTTATCACACCAGGGTCCACAAAGGGTCTACTATTATATATTTTTACCTCTGTGTCCCATCAGGCAGGACAGAATCCAGCACACGGTAAGTGCTCAGTATCGATTCTTTTTGGTGTAAATGAATGTGCTCTGTACAATTCTCAGACAGCACTAGAAATGATCTCAGCCTTACCTCTTTCTCTGAGCAGTCTTCTACTAGCTCAGTCTGAGGGTAGCACAGAGGGCATCCCCAAGCACCACCTTCACCTACCTCTTACCTTCCCCTCCGGCATTTCCCTGCATGCCCTTTGCAGGTTACCTGTAGAATGCATTAGGTGCTCTTTCATGAGCAAGCTGGAAATGCAGGGGAATTAATGACCCTGTGGCCATCTTTAACCAAACCAACAATATTTGTTCCATTCTTTAGTCCTCTAAATGCCTGGCTCTGAGATGGAGTTCATAAGTCTTCTCAGAATGCCCAGGCAAGTTTGAAAGCACAAGTCACCTACCACTGTGGCCGTGCATCTTCACACTGATTTTTCTTTTTTATCTTCAGTTCTCTTCTTCTGTTTTCCAAGATTATTTCCCAAATAAGATATTTGTATTCAAGCTCTTCCTTGGGCTCTTTTGTTGATTGAATCAGAAATAAACCAAGGTTCACAAAACAAATGTCAACGATAACCTTGAAATTCTCAAAGAAATGTGGAACTGTGCGATAATATAACCAGAATTTTGTCCAAGAAAATGAGAAGGATAATACTAAAGATCTATGTCACAAAGTTTAATGTTTACCAAGATATAGCAGATTATACTTCCCTAAAATTGACCAAAAGTTATTTTCAGTTGTACTTGCCCTTATTGAATCTTGTTACTCCCTCATCAAGAGGTGGGTCTGTGTTGTTGACACTGGTTTTACCTTTGTGGTTACCTTGATGAATAGAGCATACAGGAAGTGATTCTGTGACAATGTGGAGGTTAGATTAGAAGAGGGGATGCACATTTCATCTGTCTCTCTGTTGGGACACATACCTTTGAAAACTTCATCTCTATGTATATAAAAGCCTAATATGCAAAGTGTCCCCTCGGGAGTTCAACTGGGAGACCAGGAGTTTAATCACTTGCTATGACATGAGCTGATACCAGGGGGTGGTGTGGAATGAAGGATGGTCCTGGCCGGCTACTGGGGAAGGGAGGCCCCAACTGGCAACTGGCAGCCTCTAGGGACCCTACGCATGCACAAATTTCGTGCACTGGGCCTCTAAGGTTTATATAAGAAATCTAGCCACTCCAAGGCTTCCATGCTAGAGAGATTCTGCAAAGAAATGAAAGAGAGAGAGGGAGAGGAAGAGAAGCGGGAGGGGGGTGTGGAGTGGGGGAGAGATATGCTGGAGGAGCCACAGTTGTTTGAGCTCCCAGCTGCTGACATCTCCAAGCACAGGTTCCAGACATGGAATGTAAGACAAGAAGATTTTGAAATGACACCAGCCCCAGTCACATTCTAAATACAAACTTATCAAAGACTCTTTCCCAGCATCGTATAGTTGAGTCACTTGC
The DNA here is from genome assembly GCA_026230045.1 of Corynorhinus townsendii. Lineage (NCBI taxonomy): Eukaryota > Metazoa > Chordata > Mammalia > Chiroptera > Vespertilionidae > Corynorhinus > Corynorhinus townsendii. The sequence goes on along the minus strand of JAPDVU010000011.1, from coordinate 10,627,885 downwards.
AAATGCTGAGAGAGAATGATTATTGTTTTAATCTATGAATTTGGGGTAATTTTTAAATACAGAATTATGACTTGAACACTGTGTGACTTTTTAAAAATAATTCTTCAACTTCCTTATACATGGTCTTATTTCTCTCATGAATATAGTAAGCAAATATTGCTTGATTATCTCAAATTATGGCATGAAAACAAATATTCCATCCTGTCCTTTCTGAACACGTTGAGTATCCTTCCCTGTTAGCCATTGTGGTAGATGACATCGCCACAGAATGATTTTATGTCATGTGGAAGAATAAACCCAAATAAAATGAAGATAACCCCAACTAATCCTACTTACTCAGGTATTTAATTTTCAAATCATGCAATTTAGAGTTTGTAGAAGCAGCTATAATTATGTGTTTAACCTTGATGAACTCACTGCTACTGTTTCTACCTTGAAATGTATTTGGAAACATTCTCTTTCTTTATAAGAAAAAAAAAAAAAGCATATGGAAATCTATAATCCTGTAATCCTCAAGTACAGTGAGAATGCTCAAGTACATTAAAAAAAAATCCCCCACATTCTTTTCTGTTCTTCTCATCAAGAGGTTATCTATTTCAGCAGTCGCCAACCCCTGGTCCACGGACCACTGGTGGTCCCTGAGGTCCGAAAGGTTGGCGACAGCTGGTCTATTTTACTTCTCCATCCTTTGAATTTTGACTTGGTGATATGACTGGAATCTGCCAATGTAACATTAGTAAACGTGATTTTGGGAGAAGTTGGGAATCCTCTGCATTGGAGCTTGCCCATTGTTAATTCTGGGAACCTTTCAAAGACCAGATGGAGAAGCTCCAGTTCCCCTCCTGCCGGGTGAGAAACCACAGAAAAGCCTAATCATCCATCAAGGCCACTCCCATCAGAAGCCACTTCCTATCAGAAGCCTGTGTGTTTAAGGACGACCATCCTGGGCCATCCAGCCCACATGAGCTGGCCCAGAGTTAGAAAAACTGCCCGGTCAAGTCACAGCATTTGAACCAATAATTAATGTTTACAGTATCAACCCATTAAGTTTGGGGCGGTTTATTATGTAAAAATAGCTGACTGAGACAAACAGTGTTTTCCTTATGAATCGCATGAAAATACGTGCTTCCTGTTCACCTTGCCCACTCTCCTGTTCTGAAGTATAACACTGCCAGGGAAAGTCTGTTTCCTTTTTGATGTTCTTTCCTGGAAACCACTTTCATGCTGTAATTACAGGCATGATGGCAGTGCTCGATTCTCAAGTGAGCCAAGCTGCCGAACCTAAATTCACTTGACCAGCTGGGTCAGTGGAAATAAATGGCTTTCTTTGACCAGACTTGGCTTGGCTCCCTTAATAGTATCATTTTATATCCCTGGTTCAAGGACACAATTTTGCGGGGCTGGGGCACATTACTGATAAACATGCCATGAAGAAATAGCCGGCTGGTACAGCAGATGCAATTTTCTTTTCCACACAAGAGATTCCAAAAAGCGTTCTTCTTCTGTGTTTGCCTGAAGGTCAAACCTCATTAAAGGTTAACATAACGGTTTGGCGAAGTTAGACTGGGAAGAAACTGCTAAAATTCTACATTTTACAAAGCAGTGCATTTGGAACAGAATAACTTATTCACAGTCAGGGTGATCACTCATCTTCTGGGAGGGAAATTGCTTTCTCCCATTCTTAAACCAATGCCCAGAAAACTAGGCATATGTTCCATTCTGATTGACATGCTAGGGGAAACACCTCATTTTTTAATGGATTTTTCCATTTCAATCAGTCGAGCTGCAGGATAATGTTAAAAAAATCATACACCTTCAAAGTTTTCAGGTGTCACATTTTATCAAACACCCCATGATAGATCATTTACAACCACCACCTTCACGATAAACTGTCATGTTGCTCACAGACATGATACAGTTAACTTCGCACTTCTGGCTGAGTAACCTGGCACCTTTTTACTTAAAAATAATAAAGGGCTCACCAGGTGTATTTTTCCACACATGTTGTATTTCATAGCCCTTCCCTGCTTCCACGTCGCATTATTTTCTCACTGACATTTCGCATGTCGTATGGTGACTTTCCTCGGGGAAAGTAAATCAGATTTCTGCCCGGAGTGCAAACTGACTAATAATAATCATCACCATAAAAGAGTGTGTTGTGTTTGGGACCAAAAGTGCTATCTGGTTGTTATGGCAACTGGGATTTGCAAAGAGATGCCTGGTTGTGAGGGGCAGGCACCAGCGTCCCTAAACCTATTCTTCATGCAAGCTTCTCCCAACAGAATAATTTCCAGTCCTTCCTAAAAATGGATGGAGAATGACAGATTGTCAGCTCCTCTAACTAATCGCACTCGAGAAAGGAGCCACCTTTTCATCAGAGAATTTGCCCTTTTCCCTTTTCTCTGGACTAATTTTGACAAAGAGAGAGAGAGGCTGAGCGCACGGTTCTGTATTGTTAAGGCCACTTCTGAACGATGGTAATTGATATCAGAGAGATGGCGGGTGCACCTGGTATCCTATCATTTCCTCTACCTCCTGCCTTTTACTTCTCTCCATCCTTTCATATCATGACTTTCTCACCTGGACTACATCTGTTCATCATAAATATTCATATCAAATCTTGTGTGACATTTTACTACAGCTATGCTCATCAAGACACTTCAACCATTTGTTTACATACCAGTCACCCCAGGAGACCAAGAAGTCTACAAGCATGGGTCCTGATTCGTCTCCTTTCCCCCAGATTCTGGAGCTTGCCAGATACCTCGTGGTTGTGCATGTAATGAACTGGGTTGTATGTGCATCTCCTGTGACAGCATCATTAATGTACTCTTGCTATCCATGGCACATGCGCACTAGCGTGTTCTGGGTAGGTTAGGGAGATTATAACACGGTGCAGAATATACCATCAGTGATAAATTGGATTTTGCATTTGGGAGGAGCTGAATTTGAAACAAAACTTATATATACATATATACATATATACATACATGCATACATACATACATATATACATATACATACATATGTATGTATATGTATATATGTATGTATGTATGCATGTATGTATATATGTATGTATATATATATATATATATATATATATATATATATATATATATATAGTCTTGGTTATGCTAATTGACCACTCTAAAATCCAGTTTTCATTATGGAAAGTGAGAATTAAAAACTCGTTCTGGGTGTTGTTTGAAGATGATATAATGCAGTTAATTACAATAATGTTGACTTAATTCATCAATGATAAAGCCTCTACATATTTGGTGTTCAATATTATTTTATCTCTGACTCCATGTGGCAAAGCTCAGACAGTTTCTTTTTGAGTCCATAATGTTCTGTCCTTATCAATTGATACTAACCAATAATCATTACTGAATTTTTAAATGATTGGCTCATGTAACTTGCATCCAAAAGACAGATATTAAACATAAATTGAATTCTATTGGAAATTTGTTACTCCCTTCCCTTTCCATTAAGAAGAAAACACTGCGTCTATAAACCACAATTAGGTTTAAAACATTAAAAATATAATATTTTATTTCAAAAGAAGTGGTGGAAATATTCTTTTTGTTGAAAAATAAGTGCCAGCGTCACATGAGTCTTAGGTACCGAGTAAGTGATAAGTGATGCGGGCATATCTGAGAACCAGATCAAGTTATTCTGCCTAGAAACTCAGATCCATTGTTTATTGATAAGTTAGAAGAATATGTGTTCTTTTTTTCTCCTTTAATACTTCAGTCTATTTTATTTAAATATATATATAAAATTTTGTGTGTATTATGATGCTTTACCATCTTTAAAAATCTTTCTGGCTCAGGAGAGACTATCATTCTCAGAGGTAGAAAAGAAGCAGCCTAGGACATCTTTGATGAGCAAATTAACCAAGGCAGAGCCATACCTCTTCCTTTTGCTCTACACACCCCAGGGGGCAATGTCCCTCTGCCTTCATAACCCCAGGGCCAGGTACCAGGGACCACCTACAGACCAGAGCCCACTGAAATAGTTCAAACTAGCCAACCTAAACTGTTCCCCCTACCCTCTCTTTTCTTTCCTATAGACATCCTAGGAGAGGCTCTGGTCTAAAGCCATGGTCGGTGAACTGCGGCTCGCAAGCCACATACGGCTCTTTGGCCCCTTGAGTGTGGCTCTTCCACAAAATACCACCTCCTGGGCGAGTCTATTTTGAAGAAGTGGCGTTAGAAGAAGTTTAAGTTTAAAAAATTTGGCTCTCAAAAGAAATCTCAATTGTTGTACTGTTGATATTTGGCTCTGTTGACTAATGAGTTTGCCAACCACTGGTCTAAAGCTTTCTCCTCACTGTAAAGCTGTCTGCTTGCTGACCACCCAAGTGTCTTTCCCATGTGGTCCTGCACGATGTAGTTCACCACCTGGTTATGGGACCTGTGAGTGTAACAAATGTTTTCTCCCAAGCCTCTCCTCTGTTTCCTTACTGCCACACCTGAATGACCATCTCATAAAAGAATACAGAACATTCCCCTTCTCAGTGAGTCCTCTGACTTCCTGTCTTCTCTGTGGTTAACTCTACAACTTAAGATTTCTTCCTATCCCCTCTGCCATAGCATCTCCCCCCTCTACTTGAATTCACTGTTATATTTCTGCCTCCAAACTTTAGTCTCTCTGCCTTGGACACAGCCTCTTACTTTGGTCTGCTTGAAATTAGAAAAAAAAAATAGTTTAGAGTAGACAGTGTATTTGCTGTCTGTTTGTAGATTTCATCCTATTTAATAAATGCACCTCTACCCCCATAATGCTTTCTTCCTTCAGTTCTCCCACCTACAGAGAATACCCCTCCCAAGCTGCCCCTGTGCAGAATTCTAATACACAGTAATTAGCTAATATAGTGTAATATGTTTGATATATCTAAATCCCTGTTGTACAATAAACTCCTCCATAGCAGAAGCACCAGAGTAGCACAGTGCTTTGTACTCCATGGAAAATACTGAGTATATTTTACATTTATTTATTTTCAATTACTTGGGTCACAGTGAACCTGTAGTTTTATAAAATTTGGAAAGCATAGTAAAATTTTCCCAGTAAAATAGTTCCTCTCACCATTATTTTATCTGTAACACATTGCCTTCAGTCATTATGTACTTATTTCACAAGTTTACATAATTAGAAGTTTTGCGAGCATACTAGTTTACTTACTTCTTTCACTTAATGTCATAATTCCAACATTTGACATGGTTTTTACATTTTTCACAATTTTTTTCAATGCTTTTTACCCTCCCTGATAAAAGTAATATAATTCAATTCTCACTTTTCTTATTTTGGAAAATGTTTTGTTGATACTTCTCTGCAAAAACTGATTTTCTTCCTTGGTTGATATCCTTAGGAGAAGTTCCAAAAAGCAATATTACTAGTCTAATGGATCTGCATATTTTCATATGTCATAATAAACATTTCTAACCTTTCCAAAGGAGGTGAAACCAATTTATATAGATACCAATAACAAACATGAACTTCTTTCTTTCCATCCAAGCTCACGTTGGCTGCCATGACTATTTTTTTCTAATGTGATAGTGATTTAAATTCCGATTAATTTCACTAAGTGCTAATAGGCCGCAGTCTCTTCAAATCCACTGTTATGCATAGTGTACCTACAGTATACTAGTAGCAAGGCATTATGCTAATCATTGAGAAGACAGAGAACAATAAAACATTACCCCCACCCTGTAAGTTATCTGATTCTAGTGATCAAGAGAGATCTCCAGCAAAATTCATCACAAAGATGCCCTGAAGGAGGCAGACAATGCCAGGAGACGGGTGACAACCACAGTGACACACCTGGAGCTATGGGGAAAGTTTATTGCTTAATGCAGTCTCCTTTATTTAAACTGTCTGTCGCAGGCTTTCCTGCATTCCTAGCAAATATTCATATTTTAGGACGTAGCACCTCCCTCACACCCCCGTCTTCCTCATCTACTGGGCTGCTTGGTCCTCACTTGCACTGAATTTCGGAACTCACCTGGCAGCCTCCTTACCCTCACACTCAAGGATTGAAATGAGTTACCCTTTCTCAACAGCCCCCCTGCCACCATCTCATGTCTTAAGCAATGGAAAGGAAGTATTCTTCACCAAGTGTTTACTATTTTTTCTACCTTGTCAACGTATAGAAATAATTTTCTGAAATTCGGGGTGTGGTAAGTTGTAGTATTATTAGCTACTGTCTAGCCACTACTTTCTATCATTTATTATCCATCCCACTGTATGCAGTCTAGTCAGCCACTATGGTATATCCCACACCAGGGCTATTGAGGAGACACAAATGTTTCCTTTTAGGCCATTTACCATGGTTCTGAGCAGATTATTCGACTGGCTTGACCCCAAACCAGGACAAAATAAGAACTTGCAAAAGTGAAATGCTTCAAATATGAACCCTCACACAAGGTGGTCCTGGAACCAGTTTTTGCCTTCCTGATTTTTTGTGGTTGCCCTCGTTGTTAATTCCAATGTCTGCCTCCTTTTGAAAATCATTCAATGTGTCCTAGTAACCCAAGTCGTTTCAGAATGCATGGAGCCCAGTTGCCAAAGAGGGCATCATTAATCAGCAGGATGCTTATGCTTAGCTATATATTTTATTTTATTTTTTTTTACCAATTTAAACGCTTAGCAACAAAACCCGGGCAATCCAGGCATTTCAATAAAGTGTTGTTCCTAGCAATCCAGGTCGCGGAGGAGAAAGGAGTCAGCATGCTGTAAGAAGCCCTGCAGAAACATGCCTCTTCTGGTGCAAGCCCCATGCTATTTCTTTGGGCTCAAGGAAGCGCTAATAACACCTTCTCGGGGCTTGCTGAGGGGCCACTTCACATGCTTCCCAGACACGACAACGGCCAGAGCCTCCAAGACGCGACAGCACCCCGCCCCGCTGGAAAACATATTGCCCACGTCTTCCCACACCTGCGATGGCTTGCAGGCGCGGGGACTTCCTCCCTCACAGCTGCATCTCGGAATTCAAGTTCGTTCTATTTCCTTGACCCTGGAGCCTTGTCCAAACAAGCTCACTTGAGCTTTACGCAGATGGTGGCCATTGCTTCTGCCTCATTCATTACTATTCCTTTCAGTCAGGGCCCTGAGCCAGCTGGCACACTGACATGGATTTCTCACGGGGAAGATGGCACATCTTCATCGCTCACTCGGCAAGTCCAAAAAGTGGCTACAAGAACTGCAGCGGTGTCCGCGGTGTCTTGTTGAGCCTGCGCCGTGCGTCTGTGATGTTTATCTAATCCGCTTGGGTTAGTAGGGGAAAAAGGCAACTGTAGGCATTGACAAAAAATGATATGCAGGTCTGGTTCTTACATGAAGTGACTGTTGAAATAATAGAGCTGCGTAAGAAAGCACCCCACTCAGGGGCCTGTGAAAACACACATTTGCTTACCACGCATGCAGCTGCAGGTTGAGGGTGGTTTGTGTTTTTCTAGGAAGGACTCAGCGAGGAAGTGCCGCTTCCGACTGCCGGTTGGATTTGGATCAGCACCACGTGTGTTCCTTCTTGGGCCAGGCTGAAGGGGCTGTGATTGCCGAAGACATGGACCTCTTAAGGTCAGTGTTACCATCATGGCCAATGCTAAGCCACACTGTGCTTGAGTCATGTCCATTGGTCAAAGCAAGTCACTTTACTATGCTTGAAATTAATGAGCAAGGGTAGTAAACTCTGTCCAACGTAGGAGGAGAAGGGGAGTGAATAGCCCCTTACTGAATAGTAACTCAAATCATCATAGTTTTATACAAATGAAAAGGCATAGACTAATATTGAATGATATTATAAGATGTATAACACTGGGTTATTAAATACTTTTAGTATAAATTATAGGTTTTTTTCCATAAGATTGAAAAAAATAATCTACTGTTGTGGTAAACTGGTGCCTAGTGATATTTTGAGTTTTCCTGTTTCTGAATAACTAGATGGGCATTGGGAAGGGCCCAGGTAATAAAATCAAGCTAGCAAGGGTCATTTTTTTTTTGCAAAACCACTTAAGAGACAGTTGTTGTTTGGGATCTAAACTATTGTGTATCCTCTTCTGATGGATTCAGGGACCATTAGGGACAATGTTTAAATAATACCGTGTGTCCCTTGCTCTCCTAGGTCCTTGCCACTCTCTCATCAAGAGGTAGAGTCTATTTCTCCCGTTCTTGGATTGGGCCAGGCTTGCGACTCTTTTGTAAGGGTGGAATGTGCACACCACCACCTCATCTGACTTTTGTGTGTGTTCACTGCTTGCTGGCATACTCCGTTTTGGAGCCTGTAGCTGGGCTGGAAGCAGGCTGATGCCTTGAGGCCGCCATGCTGTGAGGAAGCCCAAACTGTGAGGAATCCCATGAAGAAAGAGGTGCACAGTCAGGCCCAGCTACTCCAGCTTCTTGCTGGTTCAGCTCCGGCCACCATGTGACTCAGGTGTAGAAGAAAGTTGAGCCAAAACCTTATGGTCAACCTCTTTGCAGAGTTCTCGCTCACAGAAACCTTGAGAAATGATAGAATTGTTATTCTTTTAAACCTCTAAATTAGTGATTACACCACTCTTGTAACCTGAAGTGATATTTGTAAATATTTCTGGCAAATTATAAGTTCCTCTCTTCAATATGGAATGAAACTTTAAAATGATTGCTCAAGAGCCATATAAATATGGATTCCCTTTGATCTATTATTGTATTTTCTAAGATTCTGGGTTATGTTTTATATGTGATGAGCATATGTATATTTAAATTACTTTTAAAATGAGCAGCAACAATAGAGAAGACAAAATGGGTTATGCAAACTAAAGAACACCTATTAAATGATTTATTGTATAAATTCTAAAAGAAAGATCAGAGTGAATAAAGACCATCTAACTACATGGGAAAATGCAACAGACATTGCATTAAATGGAAAACACGTGATATAAGATTGTATGTACATTTTAGTTGTAACTATAGGAAACTTGTATAGAAACATGAGGAAAAATGCAAACAAAGCTGATTATATAATTGAGATAATATTTATAATTTAGGGTCAAAATAATATTAGCCAGACTTTTAAATACTTCATTGAAGTACATATTATCTAATTCCATTAAAAAAAAAACTACAAAATGTTCGACCTTCACTTTGCGTGCCTATTTAAAACATGAAGATTTTACTTATTAGAAGTGGAGAGAGATTAAATTATGGACCAGAATATTGCTGTCAAATTCTGGTCATGACATAATCCTGCATTTGCCCTCTGTAAAATAGGGATAAAAGCACAGAAAGCTATAGCTCCATTAATACAGTCAGTGGAGGAAGAGAAAGCAGGGGTTTGGTCAGCAGTTGTCGAGCGTTGAGGTTAACTGTCTGAAAATAAAGGGCTGTAAGCACGTGGCCAGCTTTTCCAACAGCACATGGACTGGGTCCTGGGATCGTACAGCAGGCTGGGGATGACCTGTATGCATCCAGAGGGCAGAGTGAAACCTGACCACTGATGGTGCTTAGCAAACAAAGACCCATTCTGGGAAAGGACCTGTCTCCAGCACGTGACTCTTCTTCCCTTTGAAACATGTGCTGGGTATTGAGGCTGTATGGAGCACGGGGCCAGAGAACTGGACGTTAACCTCCAAAGGGCGGAGCTGGACCCCCTGACCATTTTAAGGGCTGAGGCAACAGAATCAACAGGCACAAAGCCACAAGGGTAGGCTGAGTTCTACTAAAACCTGAAGGAAGTCATAAAACTCTCATATGCGAGGTAAGAGGTGCCCTCCCTGAACTAGGAGGAAAGGGGCATCCTTTCTCAGAAGACAAAGAGATATAGACAGGAATCTAAGTTCTAAATCTCAGTCTTGCTGAGTTTGCCCCATTTTATTTATTCACATACTCAAACCTTTGTTCTATCATATCTTTCATCACTTCTCATTCTATACCACACCTCACATGAATACACTCGGGGTTCCATTTCTCCAGGTCCTCACTTCCTTACAAAGGTTCTCATATGACATAAAACGTATATCACAGAAATATGTTTATTGTCAATTATAAATCTGTCTTTTGTTGTAGGGATCCCAGTTAAGAGCTTAGAAGGGTAGCAGAAAAAGATATTTTTTCTCCCTTATTATAGAAAATAGCATCTCACTTTTTTTGGTTTTCTGTTGCCATGAACAACTTCTTTATCTTTGAGGTTGCACTTTAAATATTGCTTTCATCAATGAGTCTTTTCACACACCCCCATCCTGTGTCAGGCGATTCATTTCTGTGTTCGTCAATCTCCTAAGCTTCCTCAGTTATTGCAGTTTCTTTTTATGTTATACTTTAGTGTTATATATATATATATATATATATATATATATATATATATATATATATATATATATATTTTTTTTTTTTGTATTACAATTGAAGTCATTTTCTTTAAGTTGTGATCATGTAAGGTTGACATAAAACAATATAAAACCTTAACAGAGAGAAAGTCTAGGAAGCACAATATATATAAAAAAGTGTAATATGCAAATTGACCAGACAGCAGAATGACCGATTGCTATGATGCACACTGACCGCCAGGGGGGAGACACTCAATGCAGGAGCTGCCCTCAGCCCACAGGCCCCGATTGCCTGATTGGGGCCTTCTGGCTAACCTCTCCCTCCCCCTGGCCAGCAGGCTCCCATTGCCCAATGGGGAATGGGGAACCAGGGGTGAGTGGCAGGGCATGCAGGTGGTTGCCAGTTGCCCACACACAGAGGGTGACCAGGGATAGGGGGCAGAGCCAGCAAGCAGGCAGGAACAGCCAACCTCTTAGTTCCTCCCCACAGCCGGGAGGCTCTGATTGCCTGCCCAACAGGGAGTGGGGAACCGGGGGCGGAACCGGCTGCCAGCAGCCGGGGAATATTGGCCCTGATTGCAGGCCAGGCCTAGGGACCTTACCTGTGCAAGAATTTTGTGTTCCAGGCCTCTAGTTCTATATAATAAAAGGATAATATGCAAATCAACTGAATGGCAGAACAACCGGTTGCTATAATGTGCACTGACCACCACGGGCAGACACTCAATGCAGGAGCTGCCGCCTGGTGGTCAGTGCGCTCCCACAGTGGGAGTTCTGCTTGGCCAGAAACCAGACTGGCAGCTGGCAAGTGCAGTGGTGGTGACAGAAGCCTCTCCCGTCTCTGCAGCAGTGCTAAGGATGTCCTACTGCCATCAGTTGGACATCCCCTTAGGGCTCCCAGACTGCGAAAGGGCGCAGGCCGGGCTGAGGGACTCCCCACCCCCCCATTGCCCCCACTGCACGAATATCATGCACCGGGCTTCTAGTTTTAAATAATATGTATTGATGCTGTTTTATTTGTTTTGTTCATTAATTTTTAAAAAAATGATTTTGAGAGTGGAAGGGAGAGAAACATTGATGTGAGAAACATTGATCAGTTGTCTCCTGTATGTGCCCCAACTAGGGATTGAACCTGCAACCTGGGTATGTGCCCTGACTAGGAATTAAACCCATCACCTTCTGTGTAGGACATGATGCTCCAACCAACTGAGTCACACAAGCCAGGGCTATTTGGGTTTTACTTATAATTGATTAAGAAGCCAAGACTGTAACTACAAGCTAAGTGCTGTAAACTGTTTATGCTGTGGTCCCAGGATGGCACTGCTTAAGGTGGTAACTTGATAAACTTAGCATACTTGCTCAGTAATATTTGAGCTTTGCTCATTATATGAATCCACATGTCTCATAGTGATTTTGATGCCTCTTCAGCTTTTAATTTTATTCTCCATAACATCTTTATTCTCTATAATAAGTTTTCACTAATTGAAGGAGTCATTGCAAGTGTTGAAAAATGGGCTTAAATAACAATAAGTTAAGAAAGGAAGTTAGATACGCTAAAATGTATTGAAATACCACACAGATGATATAATAGACATTGGAAATCATTAAACTTAATGCAAGGAAATAAAAAGAGTACTAATGTAAAAGTAGATTATAGTCATGAAGTTACTTATTTAATCAGGCAAGATTTGAATTCTATTTATGACTTCATGAATGTATCTCTTGCACAAAACCTTTGTAATTATTCACATTTTACAACAGGTGGCTATCTTTGATAGACAATCACATATTTATTTCTTCATTGGACTGTTGGTACCTATAATGATATTCAGCATATAGTAGGCACTTCCCAGTATTTTTATATAAATAAGTAAAGTTAAACAAGTTAAACATTTTTTTTTTTAGTTGTGAACTAGCCATGCTTATTTCACATTTGTATTCTTTGTGTCCCCACTCTTTTTTATTTTTATTTTTTTTGTAATTTAGGGATTCTGCTCATTTGTTTTACTTTTATAAATATTTTCATCCTAAGGACATTTCCTTTTATATTTGGTACAAATATCTGTTTTCATGGATGCCATTGTGAGGGAGGACTCCACTGTCTTTGTAATTAAATCAGCACAGATGGCAGATCACCAGCCTCCCTGTGGCCAATCTGTCGCCTTTATCTCCCTCTGGGACATCCAAACCCAAGTTGTGAAATGAACACAGGTCATAGGTGGGGCCTGTGACATACTACCAAACAAACACACAGACAAAAATGTATCTTTTATGGGTGCCACTTAGGGGCTTCAAATTATTGGGCTAAAATATTTTAGAGGAAGTCCTTAGTCTACACTCTAGCAATCCTTCATGAAAGCCCCACATTGCACACCCAGAGAGTTCTTGTTAGGTCTTTTGATTCCTATGTTATTGTATGCCTACGTTATCTGAAGAAAATCCATGCCTGGCAGCTAGACTTGGACAACCCTGCAATATGTCTAATCAATAAATGAATGTGTTTGTACATTTCACGTGGAAAAGCATGCTGAACTTTGGATAGAAAATTCTTGAGGACAATGAGTCAACTCCATATCTGTAATTTTAAACAAATATATATTTATGTATTACTGCATTAAAGGAATTCAGTATACATTGTAATCAGGCTTTATTTCAAAAGCAAATCTTGCATGGTATTTTATTTCAACTTGCTCTGATACACAGAAAATAAAATAAGTCCTGCTTTGTTTAACAAACATAAATTAGTCTATCATTTTTCCAACAACCACTCAGCTGTAAATAATGGAAATTATTACATGATGATTTCACCAAACTGCCTGTCAAAGGCTGTAATTGTTATAATTTAGGTGGTAAATACATGTTGCTTTGAACTGCAGATACTAATTCGTATCAACATCTAGAATCTTCTACTTATTTATATATAGTCACTCTTCTGAAAGAGAATTCCGGAGATCTGGCTGACCTCTGCTTCCTAGGTAGATATAAATGATCAGTAGGGGCAAAGAAGTAGGCACAGTTTTTGTTGAGCACTTATTCTTTGCCAAGTAATATACTTGTCACTTTCCATGATAGTTTATTCTTAACGTGAGCATCATGAGGTTAGAATTAGCACTGTCCACATTCAAATGCAAGAATGAATACTCTTGTATGCATAACATAGTCTGAGCACCAGAACCATACATTTGCGCTACAAGGCTCTAAATACACAATCTTGCCCCAGTCTCCTTCTGCTGCCCATGAGGCTAGAAGCAAATACTACATGGGAGGGAGTCCTTTCACTTACCAATGCTGAGAACTTCTCCTTTAGGATTTTTGGAAGTGAAACAAGTACCTCCTTGAAAACTATGAATTCAATCCTTATGTTTTCTAGTCACAACTGCCTGCTTTCAAATTTATGTTTCCTGCTGTCTTCAACTGTAGCAGAGTCTCAGATCCCATCCGGAGTTCATGAACCAATGGCCTCAGGTAATTGGTACCATATTAAATTTGAGATTCACTGTTTAGTGTTTCTATTATCGCCATTATGACCTCAGTGAGACCTTCACAAGTCTTCCATTTTATGGAAGATTCTATATCTATTTTCTCCCAACTCATCACCCTTTTGTTTTACTTTTATCTTCCTCATCTGACTTTGACTCTCAGCCCCATTTTTATTGAAAAACAAACAAAATAATAGACCTGGCTCAACCCTAGCCCAAGTAAATCAAAATATCGAAAGGGAGGACTTAGGCACCAACATTTAAAAAAAATATCACCAGATAATTCCAATATGTAAACATATCTGAGAACAAAAAACTAACCCTCTTTTCTCTTTTTTCATTGCACAATTTCATGTCAGCGAAATCTTTAATCCTGTGTCAATGCAATTAGCCTGCCTTTCTACCTAACATTTACATATTAGCAAAGTTTAGCTGATGGATAGACAGCAGGCGACGTTATTTTTCTTATTAATTTTCATTACACCTTAAAGTCTCTATAATTAACATATGACATTAAAATAAAAATTAAATGATCTGCCTATAAATTATTAACAAGTTATCCTAGATTTTTGTCTTTCTTACCATTTTTGCTGTCTTCCACAGTGAATGAATATTATTTTATACAAGGGAAATCAGCCTTTAAAATCAAAATACAAAATATTTTGAAGTATGGTTTACTGACACTTGTTAATTTTAAAGTATACATGATTATATATTTGGTGGTCTCAATCATTTAAAAAAAATCTAGGCATATAATTTTGTTAACCAGTGTCACCCCAATAAATTCAATAAAAGGGGGAGAAAAGTGAAATTAAGAATTGAGAGAAAATGCTTCACATCCTAAGTATAGGTAATATTTAAACTTTTAAACTTTATTAGTTTTCTGTTGTGTAACAAGTTACCACAAACTTAACTAAAAATATCATCTTTAATGATCTCACAGTTTCCGTGGGTCTAAAGTCAGGTCACAGCAAGACTGGTATGTCTTAGTGCTTGAGTGTTGACCTATGGTTTGATTCCCCATGCCCAATGGTGGGCTCAATTCCTAGTGGGGGCCTGCAGGAGGCAGCTGATCAGTGACTTTCTCCCATCATTGGTGTTTCTATCTCTCTCCCTCTCCCTTCCTCTCTGAATTCAATATAAACATATTAAAAAATAAATAAATAAAGTCAGAGCGCAGCTTACTTTGGTCCTCTGGAACAGGTTCTCACAAGGCTACAGTCCAGGTGAGCTTGATTGGCCTGGAATATTTCTTCCCGGAGTTTGAGGTTCTCTCTCAAGCCCATGTGTTACTGTGAGAATTCAGTTCTGGGTTAGTATTAGTTCTTTATGTCCTCACTGGCTGTGATCCAGAACATCTCTCAGGTCCTAGAAGCCACTCGGAGGTCCACACCAACACCCTCTCTCTAGCCCCTCACAGCTTGGACCTTCCTTCAGAGTCAGCAGGAGAATCTCTGCAGAAAGGCTTGTGAAACTCTGTGGATCTCTTCAAAAAGTCTTTTCTAAGGGCTTTCATTCAATTAAGCTAGACCCACACACCATAATCTACTTTTGACTAACTGAAATTTAACTAATTTGGAATCTTAATTATATTCACAAATTCTCTTCACCTTGACATAGAAATTAAACTAATCATAAAAATTGATAATCTATCATATTTGCATATCCCACCCATACTCAACAGGGAAGAATTATAAGGGATAGTAACTATACAGGGTGAGTACTCTAGGAGATAGCAATCTTGGGGGCCATCTTAGAATTCTGCCTATCTTGGTAACTTTTGGTGATTTGCACATTTCCACCAGTAACTATAATATTTCAAAAATTAAAGGGAGTATTTTAATTTTTAAGTCTATTCATAGACATGAAACTTTTTATTGTGTGTGTGTGTGTGTGTGTATAACACATATACAATCCTATGTAATAAAAGACTAATATACAAATCAACCAAATGGTGCAATGATGGGTCACTATGATGCACACTGACCACCAGGGGGCAGAAGCTCAATGCAGGAGCTGCTACCTGGTGGTCAGTGCGCTTCCATAGGTGGAGCGCTGCTCAGCCAGAAGCCAGGCTCACAGCTGGTGAGCACAGTGGTGGTGACGGGAGCCTGTCCCTCCTCCCTGCAGTGCTAAGGATGTCCAACTGCCAGCTTAGGCATATTCCCCTAAGCCAGAGGTCATACATACCCCAAGGGCTCCCAGACTGAGA
This sequence comes from Corynorhinus townsendii, assembly GCA_026230045.1. Lineage (NCBI taxonomy): Eukaryota > Metazoa > Chordata > Mammalia > Chiroptera > Vespertilionidae > Corynorhinus > Corynorhinus townsendii. Next base: position 10,611,890 of record JAPDVU010000011.1, on the reverse strand, counting down.
GAAGGCACAGGCTAGGCTGAGGGACACACCCCCTCCCCGAGTGCACAAATTTTGTGCACCAGGCCTCTAGTTAACAAATAACAAGATAAAGTATGTATTTAATTAATATTATTTATAACTGAGGTCAAAAGTACAGCATAAATGCATGTGTGTGTTTTGCATGGGTATGCCTAAAGTATGAGTGCAAGTTTTGCTGCAGTGTCCAGGTAAGCACCAGTGCACTGACATCGCCATAGCAACAGCACTGGAGGTGCACTTACTACTCTTTGCAAGTCCGGAGCTGTTAGAGATGTCGATGAAGTGTCTAATAGACTTCCATAGACATAGTAACAGCCCCACGGGAGTCATTTCCCTGCCAGTGCAGGTGTCTATGCTGCTATAGTGTCAACAGAAATGCTATTTTAACATCAATGGAATGGCCCCACACAAGTTCTAGTGCTGTCATAAAAATAAAGGAAATAAACCCATACATAAATACCAGGTTGTTATCTGATGAGAAATCTAAATTAAACCCTCCGAAGCCGAGCAGGGCTCACCAGTGACTCACTATTTGTGTTTCACCATTCTTCACTCAGTCCTCTTAGAAGACGGTAAGCCCCATTATTTCCAGTCCAGAAGGCCCCTACCTGGCTACTTTCAAACATTGCAAGGCTTAAGAGTCAGTCTGTGGAGTTAACAGCAACCACAATCAAGTCCCTCTCTAACCAACTAGCCCATCTTCCATCATCACAGTCCCTGCCATAAAGAAAGTTTACGTTGCTCTTCCATGCAGACACTTTGCTAATACGTGTGGTGTAAAGCTTGAAACGTGCTGCTTTGCTAGCTGATGAGATCAGACAACTTCAAAAGCCCTAACCACAAGCCCTGCTACGGACTGTGCTCCTTCAGATAAGGTCCCAGAGCCAAACAGCCCTTCTTATCATGGGACCAGGCACCATTCCTGCTTGTCCCTGAGAAGTGAACTGCAGTTCCCTGCCAGCCTGTGGAATTATTTAAACAAGCCAATGACTTCCTCTCACAAAAACCAGAGTTCACCTCACTCCTTTTTCACTACAAAGCTGCCTCTCACAGCTCCGGGTTGCTCACATTATTCCTGAGTGCTTCCTCCATACGGCCAAGCACTGTGCAGTGTCCTCCTCCCCTGGCACCTGACAGTGGCCGGGCCATATGATCATCCATCTCCATAACTCTAAGGTGGGAATCCCTCCCCTGACACTAGGTTGAAGGGGTGGCGACCAAAACAATCTATTACTCTGGGAATGTTTGATTATGCCTTGTCCCACCACTGCTTCCTTATTATTTTCTTACTGATTCTCAGCCAATTTCATTCTAGATCTTTGCTAAACCCTTGGAGATAAAAAGAGATCCTTGGTCATAGACCCTATGATCTCACTATTTTCGTCCCTAATAATGGCTCAGCTTGTGGACTGGAGGATGTTACTAGCTATGACAATTTGCTTTGTTTAATTATAGGGAATATTTCTAATGCTGTGTCATGATTCTACATGCATGTTTCATAGAGTCCTGCTCTCCATCACCTTTATCCCTCTTCACCCTCCCTTCTGGCTATGAGAGCATGTTTTAGCCCAATACCACATCAAGGTCATGCTATGGGAGTCAGTCAAGCATGTGCAAGAAAGAAAGAGGTCTGCTGTTCATGTGCTGCTTGATGCAGAATATGGAGGTGGCACTGTCCAATGCAATTGGACACCTCTCTCACTGGGTGGCAGAAAGGGAGAGGAGAAATCCTGTGTCAAAGTGGGAGAAAACGAAGCAGCGAGGAAGCCCAAAGATGGGACATGTTTTGCCAGCCTTGTGAGGTCGCTTCGGCATGATCTGAAAGGCAGCCGCAGGGAAGCAACTTTTCTTCAGGCTCAGAGCGTATCCACAACCATTCCTCAGTAGACGGCTAGGGAACAAGGTGTGCTGAGGCCATGCCACAGTCATTCAGGGTTAGGGTTGTTGGAGGCAGTCAGTGTGAGGAACTGAAGACCTTCATTTATATTTGAGAAAAGATGTAAAGATTAATCTGACATTCTTCTAGGTCAGTGGTCGGCAAACTGCGGCTCGCAAGCCACATGCGGCTCACGAGCTGCAGTTTGCTGCTTTGCTGACTAATGAGTTTGCTGACCACTGACCTAGACTCTCGATTCCAATAATTACAGGCTGTTGTTCCTTGTGATTAAGCCCCTATCCCAGTGGTCGGCAAACTCATTAGTCAACAGAGCGGCAAACTGCGGCTCGCGAGCCGCATGTGGCTTGCGAGCTGCAGTTTGCCGACCACTGTTCTAGGTGATTGAGAATTTCTGTTTATTTCAAGATTTTATGGTGATGCTCACTCAGACAATTTTTATAGTGTACAAGGTAGGCAAAAGTAGGTTTACAGTTGTGAGTACATGAAACACAGTATATTCTTGTATTATTATTTATTAAATATTGTATTATTTTCCATACAAGCATCTGTAAACCTCCTTTTACTCACCCCTGTACATATCATCCCATTGCTAATGTTTACAAATTATGCCACCTGGTTACAAAGTTTTCTATATATTCATTTAGAAATGATTTCTCTTGGGGTCTTCTTTAAATTTTCTTACATTTCCTTTAAACCTAATCTCTTAATCTTTTAAGATAATGGCATTTTTGTCTGCCTTCATTTAGGGTCTCAATGAATTGTTATATCAGGTCTCTAAGTGCTAAAGTACTTAGTGTGCTCTGCATCAAACATTAACAAACTGTTGACTAACCAGCTGGGTTGCACCTGCACTTATGCGCTGTAGCCATAACTAAATGCCAAAACTTTACCCACGGAGAGGCCAGCACTTAATCAATGATAAAGGGTTCTGGTGCTTAAGGAGTCACACTGTCACAGAAACTACATTTTTACTTATAGGATATTAACCTTCTTCATACTCAAATTTCTATTTAATTGCTTGATACATATGAATATATCACAGTGGTTTTGTAAACATCATATGTTGAAATCAGTGCACAGTATTCTTTCTAAGCACAGTCTCCTCAGTACATTGCCAGGTGCAAATGGTCAAAGCACATCTCACCTGCCTCCTGATGAAATACAGCAGCAGGTCAGAGAGGTGGAAATCCTCAAACTTCCTGAAAAGTGCCCAGCAGCAGCATCCAACTCTCAAACCGCTGAAACCATCTAAAGAGAAAATTGACAGGTGGGGCAAAATGTCACATGGAGGCCATTTTTAAAACATTTAAGACTTACCAAGAACGTAACGTTCGGGGTGCATTTAGGTTTATACAGCTTTTATTATGAATTACCTTTTTCAGGTTAAAAAAGAAAAAGTGCATTTAACAGAAAATCATCCCATTTCAACAAGCTCAGCACTTTTGCTTGCTTTTAGCAGGTTATTTTTTGTTCAAAGCTGACCATTTTTTTTTTCCTGCTAGATTGAAGAAAAAGAAAGAAAACTTTATATAAAAATTTGAATGTATATAGACACACATGCACATGACTTACATAATTACATATTTTTTCATTTAAAAGAAAAAATAGAATTTATTGTAAAATATGTTCATTAATCAGGATCTTTGACATTTCTTTCTAATTTGTGGCTGAACATTTGATGTTTGAAAATTAACTCTCATCATTTATTATTATTTTCTGAGGATTGCTTTAGTAGAAACAAAATAATTTTATTCTTGTGCCTGAAAATGTACCTAACATGTCCTTACTTCCAGGTATTCGATTCAAATGGAAAAATATACAAATCATCAAACAAATCCCTAGGGTATCTGAAGGGATGCATCCATCAGCAGCTTAATATGTAACTAAGAGTGAATGGGGCAGGTAAGAGATCAACCAAAGGACTTGTATGCATGCATATAAGCATAACTCATGGACACAGACAATAGGGAGTTGAGGGCATGTGCTGGGGGCGGGTGGGAAGGGCTGGGGAGAAGTCAGTGGGGGAAAGGGAGACATATGTGATGCTTTAAACAATAAAGAATTAAAAAAAAAACTCTAACATCTTGGCCATTGAAATAGGCAAACACTTTCAGGATGGCCATACTGTGAGCATCAGCTAAACATCCTTGTCTCTTTCCCTTTCTCTAAAAGCCTTTGGACTTTAAAAAATAATTATTTCAATCTTAACTGTACATTGAAATGTTTGTTTTATGTAGTTGTTTTTGGTGTGACTATTGACAGACTTTTCAACATAGCATATAGATAATATTGTTAAAAATAAAAGGGTTTTTTTTTTCCTCCTTTGAAAAAAAAGAATGAATGGAAATCTAGAAATAGAATTAGACCAAAATCCATACAAATTTATTCAGGTGTATTGATTTTGAAATGAGGGCTATAATATTAAAAAAAGATAACCAAGTGATATAAAAAGAATGAAAAAGAAAAATGCCATTGAGTATGTAGTGTGTTTCAGGTATGGTGCGAAGCAGTTTACCAACATTTTTTCATTTGATTAACCTACCAAATCTATGAAGGAGACTCCATACCCATAATTCATATGGTCTTTTTTACATTTTTTATAAATGGACATAATGATACCTATTTTGTCTACATTTTAGAGTTGTTACAAATACTAAATGAGAGAATATATATTAGTGTGTGTATATAGGTATGTTCATATCTTTATTTATTTGTATTTCTCCATTTTGCAGGCTCAGAAAGAATAAGTAGTTCCCTAGATTAAAGATCTGGTTAGTGATCCATTTTGCAGCCAACACAGATATTTTCTTTTCAGGACACATACTACACATACTACAACATGCTAGAATAAAGAGCAGGTGTTGACAATCATGCACAAAGATTAAAATCCCAATTTCATTACTACCTTGCTCTGTGACATGGAGATAATTATCTAAACTCTCTGATCTTCAGTTTCTTCAAAGTGAATATAATTTATTAATTCAATAAACATTTATTCGACATCTATTATATGATAATGTCCTAGATGCATGGGATACTTTATCAATCAAAATTTAGAAAAATACATTCTCTTGTGTAATTTACATACAAGTTGGAGAAACAGGCAATAAATAAGCCCAATAGATAAGTATATAATTTACTCTCTTATAAAGTGATAAGTGACATGGGGGAAAACATATTTATTCATCCCATTTTGAGTGGGAATTTAGATTAATTATACAACATACCTAGAATAGGGTTAAGCATGTAGTATTCATCTACTCACGTGGTTAGATTAATTTCTTCCTACTCAACATACTCTCAGTCTCTTTCCATTTGCTATGTTCTCCCTAATGGCAAGATATAAGATAACAACTCATCAGAAACAATCAGTTCCATCATGACCTCAAATCCCCAAATCCTCAAGAACTGGTAATATTTTCCCTTTAAAAACTTCAGTTGACATAAGAAATAACTGAGTCAAGCACCTCAAGTTTAGTTTTTCAGATGTGGATGGTAATGAAAGAGGCGAAAGAACAGCAGTGTAACAAGTAATCCCTGCTGAAGCCTTTGTGTGGAAAATAAATACAAAACTTTGAGAGAAGAAAAGCTCAACACAAGGAAATTCACGATAGCTGCAACGTGGGGTAATACACCATATGCCCTTCTACAACCGGGCACAACAGGACATTGCCAAAATGACTTTCTTAACTCACCCTGTTGAGTTTAGGTACCGAACGGGAAGCCATATGGTGCAATTCAGCCCTCCACGTGAATTTCTGGGTTTTTTATTGTGTCTGTCACATTATTTCACTATCATTTTTTATGTGAATGTGCCAACTGATTTTGCAGGAACAATGAGGACTTCGCTGAGAATGCTGTGAAGCGATGTGACTTCTGTTTGCCTGGACAAAAGGCCATGCGGATGCTGGCTTTGGATTCAGAAGTTCCACAGCATCTAGAGTTTGATGTGCCAACTGCTGTGCAGAAACAGGCCTTAAATGCAAGGCAGTGGTTTCCTGTAAAAAAAAAAAAAAAAAAGCAGATCAAAACAAACACTAGTTCAAGTTCTGGCTCAGGGACCCAAATGCAGTTTGGGTTATGGAGATTTTCCCAAGTCCCATTATGGTGTAGACCACCTTGACTAGGTACTCATCCATCTACATGTTCATTCAACAACCTTTAGCTGAGTATCTGCTAATAAATGTATCAAGTGTAGAACTAGGCTCAAGGGACACAAAGGTGTAATACAGTTCCCTGGAGACTTGTATGCTTAAAGTATGGTAGGCAGCACAAATGTGTTGAGAAGTAATTAAATTTGGTGGAATGTTGATAAAACTTTGGGAGCAAAGTGCTATGGGGAAAAAAGGTAATAATAACCAAGAGATGTGAAGGGAATTGAAATGTTTTAAATTGGGAATAACAACAAAACATATGATAACACTAAATAGAAGTTAAGTGGTAAAATTAGATTCCCATTCAAGGTAGATGAAACATAACCATGAGGTCATAGAGGCATGGGAGTGTGCACTGTGTTTAGTAATGGGTAAATTATTTAGTTGCTGGATAGGTAGAGAGTAGCTGAAGCATAAGTTGTGGTGGAGATGGCTCTGAAGGCTTGCCTCGTAAGTTGGAGATACCTTCATGAAAATTTAGACTAAATTCCTCTAGAAATAAGTGCACTTCTAATGAAATGAACTTTTTAAAAAACTTTACCTGGATAAAAATAACAGTTTTCCTTTGAACTTCTTACACTCCTTTGCATAATTCAAATTCCTTTAGACCTTGAGGGGAAGTGTGTAGGCATTCAGAGATGAAAGACAGAGTTTCATAGGTAAAATTACTCCAACAAAAGCTGTATCAATGCCAGTGAAACAGCTGTGCTGGATGCTTGCCCCAGTGTACCTGCCACACCTCCTTTGCAGTTAGCTGAAAATCAGGTCATGGAGTTGAAACATCTGCATAGATCTTGAATGAGATTCAGATTTTTTTTAAACTTATGCTAAATATATTTAAGGACACACTAGGGGAAAAAAACATTGACTTTGGAGTCTTAGACTCATTCTCATTCCATTGCTGCTAGTTGGTTATCCTTGTGCAAAATGCTTCATCTTTGAAAGTCTGAATTTTTTCTTCTATAAAAGTGTGAGTTGTTGAGAAAATTAGTGATGTAGAATTTATGTGTGTTATATAATCCTTACCCTGTCCCTAGCATGAGTATCTGTAATGATTTCAGAGTGACCCTAATGAATATGGTAATAGTAAAATGAGGGTAGGATATTGTGGACATCACTCATTCTTAGGGTTGCCAGGATTTGGAGCCAACCCAATGGCACCAGAACACACAACAGCAGGATGGGTTTTGAGTTGGCCAATTTGTTGGACACTGGCAAGGGTGATAACCACCTTTGGGTCTCACATTGGGTGGTGCAGCATTTCTTTCAAAGCATGTTCTTTTGGACATGCTGAGGCCCCTTCCATGTCTTTGCTCATGGCAAATCAAAGCATGGAGGCCAACAGTCATCTGGAAGCCACATCATTTGACTTTCCAGAACTGGGGGTGAAGGAATAAATAGGAAGTTCTCTTGTCCTCTCTATCCATTTGTCCGAATGTATCTCCACTTCATTGGGAAGGGAGGCATCAGATTGCAACCTAACAATTTCCTGGAATAAAGATTCACTTCTAGAAACCTTGACATTGGCATCAACCCTCAGTTTTCAAGAAAGTGATATTTCTTTCACTTCTATTTTTTAAATTATATTTATTGGGGTTACATCACTTAATAAAACCATACAGGTTACAAGTGTACAAATCAATAAAATATGCACCTAGGACTACAAGGACTGTTTTCTAACTCATGTTGGGATTTTTAAAACAATAGGCACCTTTAACTGCTGTGATTTGTTCTCTGCAGATGTATATTCATTAACCCTTCATGGAATGGTTCTCCTTATCTTATTCTGGCCAGATTCTGGCTTGGAGCAACCTAAGCCTAAAAATCATTAGGACATAAATGCAGATCATGCCTACTCTGAAAATATTTTATAGGTTGGGTTTATCCTACATCTGACACAGACACTTAGGGCCTTTTATTTTTAAACTAGTGGCCCAGTGCATGAAATTCGTGCACAGGGTTGGGGGTGTTCCCTCAGCCCAGTCTGCACCCCCTCCAATCAGGGACACCTTGGGGGGATGTCCAACTGCCGGTTTAGGCCAGATCCCACAGAGATTGGACCTAAACTGACAGTCGGCCATCTCTCTCGCAATCTGGGACCACTGGCTCCTAACTGCTCACCTCCCTGCCTTCCTAATCGCCCCTAACTGTCCTCCCCTGCCAGCCTGATCTCTCCCCCAATGCCCTCCCCTGCCAGCCTGATCTCACCCCCAACTACCCTCCCCTGCTGGCCAGTTTTGTTCTGATTGGTCAGTTTCTATGCCAGTCATCATCAAAATCTCCGCCTCCTAGACAGCCATTGGCTCCTCACAGTTTGCCCAGATTTGGTTCTGATTGGTCAGTTTCTATGCCAGTCAGCATCTCTGGGCCTATCGCCAGGCCTGATCAGAGAGGTGGAGCTGATCAGCAGTCCCCATGGAGGCCCAGAGAGAAATAGAGGCACAGCTGCTGGTGAAGCCCGGAGAGAAAGAGAGAGTTAATGGCTGATCAACAGCTGCCACAGAGGCTGTGGATCAGACCCTGCCTCTCTCTTCGGGCCTCTCTCTGGGCCTGATTCACAGCCCCCTTGGCAGTCAGTGCTGGGTTGCTGCACCTGCACCTGCGGCAGTCCCTAGGTGGGTATGGCCACTCCGTGCACCTGCCTCCGTAGTCCCCCAGTTCCCTGAGCTCCCCAGCCATGCAGGGCCACCCAAGGCTCAGGTACCAGGGCCGGCTATGGCTTGCGCTGCCAGCAGTGTCAGCAGTAGAGGTATGATGGGGGTGTTGCCTTCCCCTGATCGCTGGGTTGTCTCCTGCCCCTGAGGCCTCCCAGACTGTGAGAGGGGGCAGGCTGGGCTGAGGGACCCCCCTCCACTGCATGAATTTTCATGCACCAGGCCTCTAGAGTGTGTGTGTGTGTGTGTGTGTGTAATTATAGGTAGGAGAAGAATATTCCTAGTGAGGGCATGGCCTCAGTCATTGTACAGAGTGTCTGAGGAATGTTGATAATGATGACTTCCCCTCCTATGGACTGAATCACAAGGTCTGGGAATGGATGATGTCCCTGAGATAGGATAAAATTTATTACATTCAGCCTGGTTCTTTTCCACACCCTCTCCTCAAAATCTTAATCCTAATTGTTACACCCTAAGCCAATTTTTCAGTTTTCCTTTAAATCTGACACCATCACTCCTACACTTTTGGAAACCTAATGGGGACTGGTGCCATTTCCATGAAATTTATTATAATCCTCCAGATACTAGTAAATTGTTTTGACAGCCCTGCCCCACACATTCTTTTCATCTCACTTTTCTTATTATCTAGTGATGCTAAATTTCCAACATCCATAAAGATTATCCATCCTAAGTGTTTCTTTTATATCATCTACCTACATGCACGACACTCTTCCCATTTTTTTGGCAATTCAGTGACTTGTAGAAAGGCCATAGGGTGAAGAATCATGGTGTCTATAAGATCGATCTAGAGACACAGTGGGGTTATTGGCCGTACTTCTTGGAAGGCTGCATTGAGAAGGACCGAGAAGCTGCAGGGGGGCCTAGGTAGCCTGCGATGTTCTGTGTCTGACGTGCATGTGGCAGTGCGTCATGATGGCCTCACTGCCTGTAACGGGCACCCTTTACATTCCCAATTTCTTCCAGTTGGCCGGTCTCTTCTGATTTTTGCTTATTTTCTCTATCCAGCCATAGTCTATTATTTCAATCTAATACTTCACCAAACTCAATATTATCTCAAGTGGGATTTTCCCTATATTATGACACTTTGTGGCAGAAAAGCTAAGACAACCCCAAATTTGATTTTAAATACATGACTGACTTAGGAAAACTTACAGTAAGTTTCACCCATCTTAACTTGGCTTTGCTACAGTATTGTTAGCAGCCTCTGTTAGGCAACATCAGAAAGACTTTGGCATTCCAGGTAGCTGTAATTGGGCTGTGCATAAAAGCAACAGTAAACGGTAAATACATGAGTAACAAGATGTACTGCTGAGTGACCTTGGAGAAGACAGCCCTCAGCGCCAGGCTTGCGGCAATCACATCATCATCACGGATTTGGGATTTGCAGAGTTTGAAGGACATTCTCACACGGGGTAACTCCTGGGTGCCAGTCTCTAATGCACCAAGGCACCAGGTGCTTTTGATTATGTGAGATTTGCTTTGAGGTACATCGGTATTTTAGCCAGTGGTATTAAAATTCTTGACAAGGTAAAGCAGTGTATTAAGAGCTTTGCCTCTTAACAGCTAAAAATACATACCTACTCTTGCCCCCTCTTATTCCATCTGAGACATTAAATGACACTGCTCTTATCAGTTTGGCTGCAAAGTCGTTAGTTTTGTGTTTGAAATGAAGAAAGGAAAAATCAAATCTTCTTAGCTTCTGAGATGTCATGTGAATTTCACAGAAACCCGAAGGGAAAAGTTCACTTCTTTAATTTTAAGATTTGGGATGGCATGGGAGGGATGACTGACTGGTGTTGTGGGCTGACTATAACAGTTACAGAAATGCTTCTATGTGTCGTGGTCTTGAATCAGTCAAAGTAATCAAGAGTTTGTTAAAAGTCCCCTCTGTAGTCAAAGACAAAAATAACTCATTAATACCAGGGGCAGAAGTATAATTCATATAAAAAGAAAGCAAATCAGATTGATAAAATATCATACCAAGCCAACGTTAGCCAAATCTGAATGCAATAATAATAATAACTATAAGCGGAATTTTTGTTGAGATATTATGCTAAATTCTTTGTATGCCTTAGCTTATTTAATATTTCTGCCCCTTTTCTGGTAGGTGCTATCATTCCTATGGCCTATATTATACAATGAGGATTAGAGAAATTAAATAATTTTCCTACGATTGCATGGCCCAGCTTCTTTAGGAGAGCAGAAGGGAAGGGGTGGGACACACAGAGAGAAAAACATCAATGTGAGAGAGACACATTGATTGGTTGCCTCCTGTATGCACCCCGACCTGAGCCAGGGATCCAGCCTGCAACTGATATACTTGACCAGAATCAAACCCAGGACACTTCAGTCCAAAGGCTGATGCTCTATCCACCGAGCAAAACTGGCAAGGCTGGGCAGACCTCTTTTTAAGCATGGGTTCTTTTTATTTCATAACTTTTTTTTTGTGACAGCGTGCATATCTTTTCCTAAAACACAATGTTAACTCTAATTGTTTTGTCATCTGAAATATTACTGTTGTTTAACTGTATGACATCCTTTTCTTATGACCTACATAAAATCTTATTTCAAATAGATGGCCTTTCAAAATTTCTATGCTGTGCTTATTGTGTCCCTTCACTTGGCTCTAATCCAAGATTGGGAATTCAAATTCAGGAGTTGAAAGAGAGAGGATAGACACTATGTCTCAGAGTTTGTGTGTTTTTAATATAGCAGTTACATTTTTCAACAGGAGTATATTTATCCCAGTTACAGATGAAACAGACCAGATATTACTGATTCGAGTATTTCCTCTATAACCATTCTGTACTCAAAACACAAGAGTAGGTGCTAGAGATTGCATGCTGGTTTTCAATAACTGATTCAAGTTGTAATTTAGTAGCTGGATAAAGGGAGGAAAGGGATTTTCTGCAGCAGATTGCGAATCCCAAGCTCCTACTTTACATCTTTCAAGTAATCCAGGAATGAGGCTGCAGATCTATTAAATGTTCACCATCTTACAAGCAATCTGTATATGCTAACCCACCACGGAAACTCAATAACTGCCGTATAGAATGAGAAGTATGCTGTGCCAATTTAGAAGAACAGGAAAACTACAGTAAAGAAGTAGTGTGAAATAATATAAGAAAATCTCCACAAGGTTACATACCGTCATTAAAAAAACAACAATAGTTAGGCCGTCCTGGCTCAGTGGTTCAATGTTCAGCGTATGAACCAGAAGGTCATGGTTTGATTCCTGGTCAGGGCACATACCCAGCTTGTGGGCTCGATTCCCACTGTGGGGCGTGCAGGAGGCAGCCGATCAATGCCTCTCATCATTGATATTTCTATCACTCCTTCTTCCTTCCTCTCTGAAACCAATAAAAATATATTTAAAAAAACAAAAAAGAACAATAAAACAAAGAAGCTCATTGCTCCCTGGACCATATATTGCTGCAGTCTGCAGACTTTGTTGGGGATCCCTAGTTCTGATGGAGAATGCAATGAGACTGCTTTGCTGAGTGATCAGCTCTGCACACAGAGGCTTTCAGACCGTTGTCCAGGGCCCAGATGTCCAATAGGGGCTGCTTATCAGGGGCTGCTGTTTGTTTTACTGTAAGTTATGCCTCCTGTTCGTGAAAAGGAAAACATTATCTCTCTGTGCTAGCTATAGGGGGGATTTCAAAAAGTAAATGAAATTGTAACATCACTATCCCATTGTGTTTGAAGCACAGCAGCGATTGCCAATGAGGAAAAGTCTGCCAGACATATCATAAAGCTAATTAAAACGGTGTCAGGAGATAAACTAATTAGGACACCATGTATAGAGATATGTCATGATGTCATTCTAGGGGAAAAAGGGGGAAGAAAGCATTGAAATCTTCAAAAATGCAAATGAAATAGAGAATTGCATACAATCATGGGAAAGCAAATTAATTACCGCTTCACTCAACACTGACAGAGAGCATAATAGAAATAAAAGCTCTAGAGGTGTGTTTAAAGATACAGAAAATAACTTGCTTTTCATAGCTGTGGGTCTCAGCCTGATGTCCTATTACTTTGTCCAAGTGACTCATTGTCTCTGAGCACCTGAAGGGAGTCACTTAAAGTCTCATGACTAAAGAAGCAGGGGCAAGTCCCACCAAAGCTAATGGAATCCCATCCCTAGAAAGGACTGAGTCTGTAGAATTATGAAATTCATTTGCATGAGCTGCTGACAAGCTGCACTGTGTGGAGAGAAAACACAAGAAGCATTACGGCCCATCAATTTCTGAAATCCACTTTTGTACAGGAGCTACTGGCCATGTCTGTGCAAATTTCTCAAGCTGCATCCCCATAAAACAACAAAATCAGGCACTGTCAGCAGAAACGGGGGCGTTTTGAATACATCAGTCAGAGAACAAGCCCATTTGAAAAACAGACTTAAGAAAAGGTCAAACGGGAGGTTCTGGAAACGCACTAAAGCTCTCACGTGAATGCCTGTTATTTATCTCTTTGGAAACTGATAGACTGCTGACTACAACAAACTTGCATGTCACGTGATTCATGCTCCTTCCACCTCCCAGCTCAAAACTTAATTAAATGTATCTACATCTGGCTTCCTGATATACATTGGAAACTTTCAAAATAATTCCCTTAAGCCTTAAGACCTCCTGTAAAATATGTTTGTGTGTGTAAAGAACTCTGCCGGAAGTCACCATGTGTAATTATAGTAAGACCATCTTTGTGATTGGTATCATGTATAAAGTTAATTGTCTCATTAACCTTAGGCATTATCATCTAAGACCCATTATAAATGAGAATCAAACTTAAGACTGGAAATGAAATAAAAATAATGACATCAACATAGTGCATATTCCTCCATTGCGATCTTTCAGATTTAAATGCATGTCTCCTCAGGTTAATAACTAATAAGAGCTGTGATGTCAACACGATCAATTAGTAGAAAACTGGCCTTGCTGTGTTAGCAGCCTCTTAGGACGTCTTAGCACCTTTCAGATTCACTATCTGTAGTGCTCTATGCCATTTCTATCTCTAGACAACAGAACATTAAATAATGACTTAAAATGGAAGAAAAAGTCTCTTCCATATTCAATAAATCTTTTGAAGTAGATGATGGAGAATGAGAACTTCTAGTGGACCTAGTGTCCATAGGACCAGAGCACAGAAGAATCCTATATAATAAAAACCTAATATTGTGTCCAACTGTTCGACCAGTTGCTATGACACGCACTGACCACCAGGTGGCAGACACTCCAACCGGTAGGTTAGCTTGCTACTGGTGACGGGTCGATCAGGACTGGGCAAGATGGGCTGGACATGCCCTGGAGCCCTCCCGCAGTCCCTTCCTGGACCCAGTTGTGCACTGGTGGGATCCCTCAGCCTGGCCTGACCCCTCTGGGGATGTTGGAGGCCTGTTTTGGCCGGATCCTGTAGGCCAGGCCAAGGGACCCCACTGGTTCATGAATTCGTGTACCAGGCCTCTAGTGGACTATAAAAATGACCAGAATTACCATTAATTAACTATTTACTATTTTAATAAACAGTAGTTGAATACTTACCTATACTTAGTAAGCAGTTAATTTACTCTTTTATTCCTTTTTAATTTTTAGAGCGTATTATGTGGTAATTAATTGTTCCCATTTTAGAGAAGATATTTAGAGGAAGTGCCCCCATATGGCTTGGCCTGTTCTTAGATAGGGAAACATACCAACCATTGGTGTCACTCTAACTGCTTGGGAAAAGAATACAACTATCATATGATGCCCATGTGTGAAAATGTTTAGCCTGCAAACTGCAAATATGTGGCCTGCCACACTAGTAAACATGGGCAATGTGGGCACTGGTTTCTCACCCATAAAAGTGTGTAGACTAATGGATGCTAATTTTGTTTAGGTTTTGGTTCGATTTTATTAAATTTGGTGGCCCTTCAGTCACATGACTTACCTAAAGAGAATAGTATGCAAGAGCTCAATGTAAGGGCCTTTTATCAATAATCATAATCTTACAATATATCTCATAAAAGGCAATTCCACACACTTTACACAATGATATAAAAATACTTTTGAAAGTCATAATAAAAAGTAAACTATAATCATTTCACAGTTATAACAGGATTTTTTTTTCTCAATAACACAAACTCTATTGTTTTCTTAGAGAAGCAAGAAAAATTATATAAGAACTCTGAGCTGGTGAAAAGATTTTAAAGGAAAAGAGAAAAAAATAAAGAGCCCAAGTAACAGAATGAATTCTCCAGGGAATGGGGGTTGGGAGAATCTAAAGGGTTACTTTTTTTCTCTCTCTTTAGAGCTTATATCACATTGGGGGTCATGGTGGCTGGGAATAGTGTCTCCTAAAATGAAGATATTTGATGAACAAAGGGTCCCATTGCTGTGGAGATTGTAAATTATGGCAGTTACTCTTAGGGTTGTAAAGGAAGTGGACTGGAAAAGACTACTGTTCCCTTGCTATGTTTGATACGTTTTCTCAGCTCTTGGCTAATTTTCTCCCTCCCTCCCTCCCTCCCTCCCTCCCTCCCTCCCTCCCTCCCTCCCTCCCTCCCTCCCTCCCTCCCTCCCTTGTTAATCCTTATATGAGGATATTTTCCCATTAATTTTTAGAGAGTGGAAGGGATGGGGAGAAACAGAGAGAGAAACATCAATATGAGAGAGACTCCTCAATTGGTTTCCTCCCACAGGGGCCCCTTGCACCTGAGGGAAGTGCCCTTGACCAGAATCAAACCCAGGACCCTTCAGTCTGCAGGCCAATGCTCTATCCACTGAGCCAAAGTGGCTAGGGCGAAGTCAGCCACTCTTGATCCCTATCATCCTGTCTCACATTCATTACTTTGTTTCTTGTTGTTTTCTCCTAATTTCCTTCCTTAAAATCTATAATTATTAGGCTAGGAATCTCTCCATGTATTGTAGCTGAGCTGTGAGTGCTGAATACTAGGGGACATAATCTACAAATAAATCTAGGAAGACAAAATGAATTGCCTACAGGGGTGTCCCACATCTTATCAGATATGCTAAAGAAGGTTTCCCAAGAGTGAATCCTTTGTGAAGAATTATTGACTGCTCTCAGGGACCTGGACCATGGGCATGGAGAACTCTGAGCATTTTTCAGGGAACCCAGTATTCAGAATTTCCAACCACAGGCTTTTTTTTTTTTTTTTTTGCCTTTTCTTTTTTTGAAACTTTTTTTAAAATTTCAAATTATTTAAAAGCAGTCTTAGAAAGAATTCTGTATTTTTTTTTCTTTTTCTTTTTTTTGGGGGGCAGTCTTTTTTACTATGTCATGGGCTTTCGATTGCAGCTTAAATAAACTTATTGAAAATAGCTTATAGTAAAAGGGTAGTAACTGAGAATGCAAAATTCAATTCCTTAGCTATCCCTTAGCAAATGAACAAAAATAAAAACCTTACCACTTGGAGGCTGAAAATAATACACAAAAACTGAATTTCCAAATTCTCACTTATAGTGATGGCATGGTATTATTTTTCTTTATGTGTGTGTGTGTGTGTGAGCACAGTTCCCGTGTGCTTATGTCTGCTTCCTAAGTTTTATTTTCTTACGAATAGTTTTTCCTCTTAACATTATGTTGGTTAACATGTGTCTTTCGTTTTCCAAGGCTCTGCCTCTTATCCCATTAGATATTTCAATTTAGAGATTATAGCACCTTAATTCCTTTCTCTTATTTTCGTCATTAACTGAAATAAATTATCTCACTAACCAGATGGTTATTTGGGCAAGTGTTTATCTTCAAGCTAATTAGTGTTTGCCAGTGGGTCAAGTTTATAAGAAATATGATAAGCAGGCTGACCATTTAGCAATTCCTGTGGGTATGGTATATATCAGAGAAGTTGGTAACTCATGGGCAAGGCAGGCAATTATATGTCTGCTAGTGGCCCTGGGCACGAATCTGTGTGCGAGGAGCTTGCTGCCGCTTGCCTCAGCTGGGCACCCACCCACCGCTGCTCATAGCTCTCCGCTGCTCATAGCTCTCCGCTGCTCATAGCTCTCCGCCCTGCCCTCCCGTAGCTCTCTGCCACTTGTAGCTCGCTGGTCTACCCTCCTGCTGATTGGTCGCTATGTGACGGTACCCCGACCAATTTGCATATTACCCTATTATAAGTGTAGATTACAAGTATAGATGGTATCTTTTTCCATTGCATTCATACATGCATATAATCAACAAAAACATTTAGAATGACTCACTGAAAAGAGATAGTAATGTAGCTGTGCTGAAAGATTAATAAATAAACCAATAACTATCCAAAATATCTCATTATTTACTACAAATCATCCCAAATAATCTATAGGAATAAATGAAAAAAGAAAATATATTTTAAAAAAAGACTAGTGAGAAAGAAGCATATTAAATATTCCACAGATTGCACAAATACAATGTATAATTAAAATTCATAATAATGGTCAAGTTAATTGGTTTATTAATACTATTACATTCATCCAAAATAAGTAGATAATAATTAAATGAAAATTAAAAACAAATATTTCTTAAATTACCAAATTGGTATTACATAAGTTTAGGAAATAGTTTTAATAAAAAGATAACATCAGTCATTATTTATGGTGTATAACTAATTAAATTAAAATGCAGATATATTCTTGATTACATATTGCTTTTAGTTTATTATGGTTTAATAAAAGCACACATAGGAAAATACTCATTGAGGTAATTTTATACACTAAATTTGGTAGTTGATATGTACCAAAGTCCAGTCATTTAGTAGGTTTCAAAGCATATGAAACTATCATGAGTAAAATGCTCCAAGTTCTATAGAATGTCTTCAATACTTAGATACTTAATCAAAAATAGTGAACAGTCAATGTACAATTTTCTTGCTAAGGTTATTAAACACACACACACACACACACACACACACACACACACACAATGTTTCTATAAAGCATGCCACTAATTCTCTATTGGATTAAATGAGATGGAACAGAAAATCTGGTCTTTCATACCAGAACTCCATTAAAAATTCTTACTCTAAAATTTATTTGAAGCCTACCCCTCTAAGTAATCAACATGATAACTATTTCAGGAATCCAGCTTTTTTTGATAATTATCTTTAGAAAGACTGGCACTTAAAATAAATGGATAGTATCAGCTGGATAAATGCTTACACTATATTATTATACTTTAAACTTTTATTCACAGCAGTTTTGTACAACCCAGTTGCTTATAATTTGCTGTAATTGCTCCTCAAATAGAGCATTAAGTTTTATGGCTTTATATTTTCCTTCACTAAAAGGCTTTATTACCATAACAATGTACAAAAAATGGAAATATTGATACCATAACCTCTAAGTAATGTTTACTTATTACTTAATGTAGGAATATGCAACTTAATTCTAAATGAATCAGGAAGTGCCAAGGAGGTTTTTTTTTCCCCTCTCCTTTTCCTAACATATTATTTCTGTTCTAATCGTCTTAGGGCTCTTAAAGAATGGAAACATCCTATTTTATTATTTATTTTTTGTGTATAACAAGGCAGAGGTCTCTGTTAATATCTAAAATAAAAGAGAAGTGTTCTAATTTAAACCTTGGTTCCTTATTTTTCTACAGACCAGTGCCCTTTGCGGGAGCATGGAAATTTATAGCCAAGCCCAGATCTATTAGGATCAAGACATAAAAGAAAAAAAAAATGGTTTTTAGTGCAGAAGGAAATAACCTTTTACAATATTAATAAAGGCTCTCTATACTTACTATATTTCTTTGACCTATAATGTCAGAAATATAGATTACGCCCTTAAATCATGCTCTTCTAGCTTCATAGCAAATTTGCACCATTCGGCTTTATCACAAATGTGTCCAGATTTTTACAACATCTGGCACATTTATAGCAATTAGTTCTGGGCAGGCTGCAGTACCGCCAGTCTCAATTTCTCAGTCCAAGAACATACACAAATTATGATTAGTAATGATTTATTCAATGATGAAGCAATTCATCTTAGTCCATTAATGCCTAAAACTATGAGTTGACAGTAGTGATTTGTGCTCTGGTTTTCTTTGATGCCATCAAGTTCTTCCTAAATGTTAAACCGAATGGATACAGAAAGTGAAAAGCAGTTGAGATAAATACTATGCCAGAGTAAAATATTCTTTTTCCCCTTGGGATAAAATGATAAAATTGTAGCAATTATACCAATCTTTTTTAACATAGGTGAGTAAAGCACAGTGTTAGGAACATTGCGAGAGACCTTAATAAATTTTCATTAATTCAGTTTTATCACCAATTGGCTGAAAGCCTTCATTTGTAAAGAGTGTCATGTAGGAAAACCTCATAAAAGATTTGAATTATGATTAACAATGGTGATTTTTGGAAGCACTGAACTATGATTCATGATTTTCCTCTATCGCCTGTATATTGTAATTCCTTTCTCCTTCTTTGCCTTCAATTTATGCTCCGTCACGGTGCCTTCGTTAGTAATTTACTGGGGGAATTTTTGCCGAAATCACAGAATTTGGAATTATTTATCTTGGTCTCACTGTTACCTTTTCACTTGAAATAAGGCAACATTCCAGTTAAGTGTCCATATCTTGATTACTCTGTATTCCTTAGTGTTGAGTACAGTAGTAGGTACATAGTAGGTATTTTAAAAATTCTCACTGCTCTATTCTGGAAATATTTTATTTTCCACATTTAAGTGAAAACATACAGTATTGGTCCTTCTGTTTCTGGGTTATTTCACTTAGCTTAATGTCCCCCAGGTGTATCCATGTTATTGCATGTGGCAGGATTTCTGTCTTTTCTATGGCAGAATACTATTACATTAGACTATATATATTACATTTTCTTTCTCCATAAATACACTGATGAATACTTAGGTTGTTTCCATATCTTGAGTATTATGAATAATGCTACAATGAATATCAGGATGCACACAACTTTTAAGATACTGATTTCAGTTCCTTTAGATATGTACCTCTAATTTCTTGAGAAAACTCCATACTGCTTTCCATAATAGCAGGATCAATTTACTTCCAACCAACAGTGTGCAAGGATTCCCTTCTTTTCAGACACTTGTCAATGCTTATGCTTTGTCTTTTAAAAATTTTTTTTCATTTTTTTATTAAGGTATTATATGTGTACATATCTTACCATTGCCCCTCCCCACCCCACTCCCATACATGCCCTCACCCCCCAATTTTTTGTGTCCATTGATTATGCTTATATGCATGAATACAAGTCCTTCAGTTGATCTTTTATCTCCCCCACCTCTCCCTAACCTTTCCGCTGTAATTTGACAGTCTGTTTGATGCTTTACTGCCTCTGAATCTATCTTTTTGTTCATCAGTTTTAATGTTCTTTATTATCCACAAATGAGTGAGATCATGTGGATTTTTTCTTTCATTGACTGGCTTATTTCACTTAGCATGATGTTCTCCAGTTCCACCCAGGTTGCTGCAAATGGTAAGAATTCCTTCATTTTTGTGGCAGCATAGTATTCCACTGTGTAGATTTACCATAGTTTTCTGATCCAGTCATCTGCTGATGGGCATCTAGGCTGTTTCCAAATCTTAGCTATGGTGAATTGTGCTGCTATGAACATAGTGGTGCATATGTCCTTTCTCATTGTTGTTTCTAGTTTCTTAGGATATATTCCTAGGAGTGGGATTACTGGGTCAAATGGGAGTTCCATTTTTAGTTTTTTGAGGAAACTCCATACTTTTCTCCACAGTGGCTGCACCAGTCTACATTCCCACCAGCAGTGCACGAGGGTTCCTTTTTCTCCGCATCCTCGCCAACACTTGTCGTTTGTTGATTTGTTGATAATAGCCATCTGACAGGTGTGAGATGGTACCACATTGTCGTTTTGATTTGCATCTCTCAGATAATTAGTGACTTTGAGCATGTTTTCATGTGTCTCTTGGCCTTCCTTCTGTCTTCTTTCGAAAAGATTCTAATTAGGTCAGTTGCCCATTTTTTTATTGGATCATTTATCTTCCTTTTATTAAGTTGTATAAGTTGCCTGTAGATGTTGGAGATTAAACCTTTATCAGTGATAACATTTGCAAATATGTTCTCCCATACAGTGGGCTTCCATGTTGTTTTGTTGATGGTTTATTTTGCTGTGAAAAAGCTTTTTATTTTTATCTAGTCCCATTTGTTTATTTTCTCTTTAACTTCCATTGCCTTAGGAGCAGTATCAGTGAAGAAGTTCTTTCAGCATATGTCTGAGATTTCGCTGCCTGTGGATTCCTTTAGTATTTTTATGGTTTCCTGTCTTATGTTTAAGTCGTGTATCCATTTTGAGTTTATTTTTGTGTATGGTGTAAGTTGGTGATCTAGTTTCATTTTTTTGCATGTATCTGTCCAATTTCCCCAATACCATTTATTGAAGAGACTGTCTTGACTCCATTGTATGTTCATGCCTCTTTTGTCAAATATTAATTGAGCATAGTGGTTTGGGTTGATATCTGGATTCTCTATTCTATTCCATTGGTCTGTATGTCTGTTCTTGTGCCAGGACCAGGCTGTTTTGAGAACAGTGGCTTTGTAATACAGCTTGAAATCTGGTATTGAGATCCCTCCTACTTTATTCTCCTTTCTCAGGATTGCTGTGGCTATTCGGGGTCTTTTTCTATTCCAGATGAATTTTTGGAGAGTTCTTTCTAAGTCTGTGAAATATGCCGTTGGTATTTTAATGGGGAATGCATTGAATCTATAGATCGCTTTGGGTAGTATGGACATTTTAATGATGTTGATTCTACCAGTCCATGAACATGGTATGTTCTTCCATCTGTTTACGTCTTCCTCTATCTCTTTTTTCAGTGTCCTGTAGTTTTCCGCGTATAGGTCTTTTACCTCCTTAGTTAAGTTTATTCCTAGGTATCTTAATTTTTTTGGTGCAATGGTAAATGGGATTGCTTTTTTAGTCTCTCTTTCTCTAAGTTCATTATTGGTGTATAGAAATGCCATAGATTTCTTGGCGTTAATTTTGTATCCTGGTACATTGCCTAATTCATTTATTAAGTCTAATAGTTTTTTGATGGAGTCTTTCATGTTTTTTTATGTACAGTATCATGTCATCTGCAAATAAGGACAGATTTACTTCTTTTCCAATTTGGATGCCTTTTATTTCTTCTTCTTGTCTAATTGCAATGGCTAATACTTCCAGAACTATGTCAAACAGGAGTGGTAAGAGTGGGCATCCCTGTCTTGTTCCTGTTCTTAGGGGAAATGGTTTTAATTTTTGCCCATTGAGTATGATGTTAGCTGTGGGTTTATCATATATAGCTTTTATTTTGTTGAGGTATGATCCTTCTATTCCCACCTTGTTGAGAGTTTTTATCAAGAAAGGGTGTTGGATTTTGTTAAGTGCTTTTTCTGCATCAATTGATATGACTATGTGATTTTTATCTCTCAATTTGTTTATGTGCTGTATCACATTGATTTGTGGATATTGTACCATCCTTGCATTCCTGGGATAAATCCTACTTGGTCATGGTGTATGATCTTTCTGATGTACTGCTGGATCTGATTTGCTAGAATTTTGTTGAGGATTTTGGCATCTACATTCATGAGGGATATTGGCCTATAATTCTCTTTCATTGTGTTGTCTTTATCTGGTTTTGGTATTAGGGTGATGCTGGCTTCATAGAATGAGCTTGGAAGTGTTCCTTCCTCTTGCATTTTTTTGAATAGTCTGAGGAGAATAGGTTTTAGTTCTTCCTTGAATGTTTGGTAAAACTCCCCTGTGAAGCTGTCTGGCCCTGGGCTTTTGTTTGCCAGAAGCTTTTGGATGACTGCTTCAATTTCTTCCATAGTTACTGGCCTATTGAGATGTTTGGATTCTTCCTGATTGAGTTTTGGAAGGTTATATTTTTCTAGGAATATGTCCATTTCCTCCAGGTTGTCCAGTTTGTTGGAATAAAGTTGTTTGTAGTATTTTTTAACAATCCTTTGTATTTCTATGGGATCTGCTGTTATTTCACCTCTTTCATTTCTGCTTTTGTTTATTTGGGTCCTCTCTCTTTGCTTCTTGATGAACCTGGCTAGAGGTTCATCAATCTTGTTTATCCTTTCAAAGAACCAGCTCTTGGTTTTGTTGATCTTTTGTATTAATTCTTTGGTCTCTATGTCGTTTATCTCCTCTCTGATCTTTATTATTTCCTTCCTTCTGCTTACACTGGGCTTTTCTTGTTGCTCTCTTTCTAACTCTTTGAGTTGTAGGGTTAGGTAATTTATTACCATTGTTTCTTGTTTTTGCAGTAGGCTTGTAGAGCTATGAAGTTCCCTCTCAAGACTGCTTTCGCAGTGTCCCATAGATTTTTGGATTGTTGTGTTTTCATTGTCACTTGTTGCCATGATGTTTTTTATTTCTTCCTTGATCTCTCTGGTGACCCAGTCATTGTTTAATAGCATGCTGTTTAGTCTTCATGTGTTTGATTTTTTTGGATTGTTTTTATTGTAGTTGATTTCCAGTTTTATGCCACTGTGATCTGAGAAGATGCTTGATATGATTTCTATCTTCTTGAATTTGAAGAGACTTTGACTATGTCCCAGCATATGGTCTATCTTTGAAAATGACCCATGTGCACTTGAGAAGAATGTATATTCTGTTGCTTTGGGGTTAAATGTTCTGAAGATGTCAATTAATTCCATCTGGTCTAGTGAGTCATTTAGGAGTGATATTTCTTGATTTTTTGTTTAGAAGATTTGTTCATTGGTGATAGTGGGGTATTAAAGTTTCTTACTTTGATTGTATTGCTGTTGATCTCTCCCTTGATATCCTCAGGGAGTTTTTTTTATGTATTTGGATGCTCCTGTATTGAGTGTGTACATGTTTATCAGAGTTATTTCTTCTCATTGGATTGCTCCCTTTAGTATTATGAAGTGGCCTTCTTTATCTCTTGTTATGTCCCTCACTTTGAGATCTAATTTGTCAGATATAAGTATTGCTACCCCAGCTTTTTTTTTCATTTCCATTTGCCTGGAAAACCTTTTTTCATTCCTTCACCCTCAGTCTGTGTGCATCTTTTTTTATGAGGTGGGTTTCTTGTAGACAGCAGATATATGGGTCTTGTTTTCTTATCCAATCCGTTACCCGATATCTTTTGATTGGGACATTTAATCCATTTACATTTAAAGTTATTATTGATAGGTACTTATTTGTTGCCATTTTTATTCTTTACCCCTGTGTTCCTTCTTCACTTCATATAAACACACACACACACACACACACACACACACACACACACACACACACACATATATATATATATATATGTTTTGTTTTTTGTTTTTTTTTACAGTAGACCCTTTAGCATATTTTGCATTGCTGGTTTGGTGGTAATAAATTCTGTTAGTCCTTTTTTGTCTGTGAAGCTCCTGATTTCACCTTCAATTTTGATTGACAGCCTTGCTGGGTACAGTATTCTTGGTTTCAGACCCTTCCTTTGCATGACTTTGTATATTTCATTCCATTCCCTTCTGGCCTGATGAGTTTCTGTTGAGAAATCAGTTGCTAGTCTGATGGGGGTTCCTTTGTATGTAACTTTCTGTCTCTCTCTGGCTGCTTTTAAGATTCTTACTTTGTCGTTGGTGTTTGCCAATTTAATTATAATGTGTCTTGGTGTCAGTCTTTTGGGGTTCATTTTGCTTGGTACTCTGTGAGCTTCTTGGATTTGTGTGGTTTTTTTCTTCCCTATATCAGGGAAGTTTTCTGTCATTATTTCTTCAAACAGGTTTTCTATTCCTTGCTCAGTTTCCTCTCCTTCTGGAACCCCTGTTATGCGGATGTTGTTTTGTTTTGTGTTGTCCCAAAGTTCCCTTAGGCTCTCCTCCTGCTTTTTAATTATTTTTTCTAGAAGCTGTCTACTTGGGTATTTTTTCCCACCTTGTCTTCTAGCTCACTGATGCGGTCCTCTGCTTCTTCTAGTCTATTATTGATGCTTTCTATTGAGTTCTTTACAGCAGTGATGTCATTTTTTCATTTCTTCTTGATTCTTCTTCATTTCCTCTTGGTTCTTACTCATATTGTCGAATTTGTCTTCCATTCTTTTCAGCCACCTTATGACCATTTCTCTGAGTTCTTTCTCTGACAGTTTGCTTGCCTGTATTTTGTTTACTTCCTTTTCTGGTGATGCCTGCTTCTCTTTAATATGTGGGCTGTTTCTTTGTCTCCCATGGTCTCTCTTCTCCAGATGTCTGATTATGTAGTTCTCTCTCTCCTTATCCTAGGCGAAATCTGACCTTTCTGTGGTGGAGTGTAGAGCTCCTCTGAATCCGTGTGTTTGCGCCAATTGGGGACCGGTGTTCTGGGTCTCGCAGTTGTCTGGTGGGTGCCACAGTTGTAGATTTTCAAGCTTCCTATAACATCCACTTTCCCCTTCAAGATGGCAAGGTCTCCATGTCCAAACCTGTAGCTCTGGGAGGGGACCCAGCAGCAGTGGGGGCTGCCCAGTCAGGGGAACTCCATCCAGCAGTCCCCCACCTTCTCCTGGAGTATAGCTTTCCCTTAACTCGCCAACAAATACTCCCCGTGTGACCCTTAGCTGTTCTTTCTTTCTGCTCTGGGACAAGCCTCAGGACACGTCTGTCTATTCCGCCGCCATTTTCTTCCTCTTTTTAAAAATGTTTTTATTGATTTTTAGAAAGAGAGAAAGCAAGGAGGAGAGAGAGATAGAAACATAGATGATGAGAGAGAATCATTGATCAGCTGCCTCCTGCACGTCTCCTACTGGGGATCGAGTCTGAATCCTGGACATGTGCCCTGACTGGGAATTGAATTGGTGACCTCTTGGTACATGGGTGGACACTCAACCACTGAGCCATACCAGTGTGGCTAGTTTATCTTTTTTATAAAAGTCATAGTAAAAGGTTTGAGGCAATATCTTATTTTGGTATTGATTTGCATTTTTGTCAGGTTAGTGAAATTTAGCATATTTTCACACAATTATTAGCCTTTTGTATGTCTTCTTTGGATAAAAAGTCTATTCAGGTTTTCAGACCATTTTCTAAAAGAAAAAAAAAAAAAAGTAAGACTATTTTTTAGAGCGATTTTAGGTTCACAGCAAAAATGAAGGGAAGGTACATATATTTCCCATATCCATTTTGCCCAATACACATGGCCTCTTTCATTATTCATATCCTCCAGAAAAGTGGTGAGTTTGTTGCAATACGTGATAACCCAAAGTTTATATTAATTTTTGATTTATTATTTCTGTATATGAATATAGGATTTTTTTCAATTTATTCGTATTTTCTTCAATTCTTTGTATCAGTATCTTTTAGTTTTCAGTGTACAGAACTTTCCCTTCATTAAGTTTATTCCTAGATATTCTAGTTCTTTGATGCTATTTAAATAGAATTAATTGTTAATTGCTTTTTTTGATAGTTTATTGTTAATATATATGTCTTTATGAGCTTTAAACTTTCATATGTTCATGTTTTTACTTAGTGTTCTTTCATTTCAACTTGAAGAATACTTTAGCATTTCTTATAAGGCAGGTCTAGGGGTGATGAATTCCCTTAGCTTTTATTTGTCTGGGAACATCTTTATCTCTTCTTCATTTCTGAAGAGCAGCTTTGCTGAGTTTAGAATTCATGTTTGGCAATTTTTTCCCTAGTATTATAAGAAAAAAATGTTCCCACAAAGGCACTTTTGACCATGGATGTGTGCCAAATTATTGTTCTGTGGAGGGATGTGAATGGAGAACTACCTAGTTTGCCACTTCGCATGTCACTCACTTAAATTGTTTTTGTATTCAGAGAAAGACAGACTTGTCACCAGACGAGAACTAGTAAAGAACTAAACTAATTTCTTGGAAATTTTATATTTTGTTTATTAATCCTTTATTAATCACCATTCTTATTTACTCCTTTAAAAATGTCCCAGATTCTGGAGTGATATAAAAAAAGGAATCAAGGCATAAGATTTCCCCACCTTTGAGAAGCACACACTGTGTAGCAAAAAGAAAGGACTTTGCTTTCTGAGACCATCAATTTCTGGGTTAGTTTTCCAACCGTACCATGTAATACCTTTGTCACTTTGGCTAGTGTTTCCTTGTTGTCTCAAGTTTTAATCTTTAAAATGGGGATAGTAAGAGTCCCTACCTCAAAAGGCTGATGTTATGATTGCGTATGTTTTACAAGTTTAGGATAGTGTTGAGTGCATTGGACACAGCATCCTATAAAATAAAAGGCTAATATGCAAATCGATGCAACGGCAGAACGACCAGTCGCTATGATGCACACTGACCACCACGGGGCAGACGCTCAATACAGGTGTTGCCCCCTGTTGGTCAGTGCCCTCCCACAGGGGGAGCACCACTCAGCCAAAAGCGGGGCTCACTACTTCTTAGCACTGCCTTGGAGCACTCATGGAAGTGCCACTCAGTCAGAAGCCAAGGTTATGGCTGGCGAGTTCAGCAGTAGCAGTGGGAGCCTCTCTCACCTCTGTAGCAGCATGAGGGACCTCGCGGGGGATGTCCGCCTGCCAGCTTAGGAGCGGGCCTAAGCCAGCAGGAGGACATCCCCCAAGGGGTCCAGGACTGGAAAAGGGAGCAGGCCAGGCTGAGGGACCCCCCTCTCCCCAGGGCATGAATGTTGTGCACTGGGCCTCTAGTGGCTCTATAAGTTCTGTACTAAATCTGTTTATTTTATTTTCTAGATGAGAAAATTAGATCTTATTGAAATTGAATAATATCATGAATACTGATCTGTTAGTAAGTGGAAGATGCAAGATATAAACCTGGTTCTTTCGGATGCTACATCTCTTTGTACTTTATCTCTAACACTGATTCTTGGAGACATAGTCAAGTAAAATTAAGGCAATGGACTCTTCAATTATCCTAATAATCTAACCAGTATTCATTATGAATAGCATATATCTGGATAATTGTGGCCTTTAGTTTATCTCACATACACAGATGTGATCATAAACTACTCTTGTAAAAATAAGAAAAAGAAGTTACTTCTCTTTTTGAAAGTACTAATTTTTTAAAAATCATTATCAGAGTATTCTGCCCACAGATGAATAAATTTCTGTGTTTTTTCCGTGTTTGGTAATTTTATTGTTGTTAATCCTCACCCAAGAATATTTTCCCATTGATTTTTTAGAGAGAGTAGAAGGGAGGGGTAGAGAGAGAAAGATTGATGTGAGAGAGATACATCAACTAGTTGCCTCCTGCACATGCCTTGACCAGGGCTAGGACCAAGCCTGCAACTGAGGTACATGCCCTTGACCAAAATTGGACCAAGGGGCCTTTCAGTCTGCTGGCCTATGTTCTATCCACTGTGCCAATCTGGCTAGGGCTGTTTGGTATTTTTTTCTAGCTCCATCTTTGTAAGGCCAATAAAGGAAAATTCATGAATTGATTTTCATGAATAAATGGAGGGATTTTTTTCAGCCTGAGTTGTTCTGCTAACCACATGGACCAAGCATGATTGACATATCCATCTTCCTGAAAATTACATAGAGACAGCATGTAATTGAGTCATTAGAAACTTCAGCTGCTCAGAACTGATCCCCTTTCTGTCTGACACAAAAGAAAGCACCCCTGTGTTTTGTCCCTTATTTCAGGTAATACTGTTAAACATTCTTAGATGCCAAGAACATGATCTAATTATTTTTTCCTCTATCTTGTCAATTTAATTCTATAATGGTTTCAAATGTCATACACGAGCATGCATGTACACATATGCATGTACAAACACACACACACACACAAATCTAGCATTTCTTAATTTAAACCTTATTAATTATTTCCAATACTATTATTACTGCCTTTTCCACCAAGTATATTACAAATACATCTCCTATGCCTTCTTAGGAGTGTTCTTAAATTTAAAATGTGATAAAACATATCTTACTAATGATAAATTACTTTTGTTAGACTGTTAGCTCCTCCATTTTAGGACCTGTTTCTTAATTAAGTTTGATGCGTTTGTGCTCAGAATAGTGCTATTACTTAGTAGCATCGGTGAATAAAGGGTCTTATCAAAAGAAAGTCTGCAAGTCTTTTTCTTAGTGTTTGACTTTAGCTCTATGTCCATACTATCCTCTCTAATTCTATTAATGAATATACCACCTCCCTAATAGAATTTAACTACCTCTACTGGCAAGCTCTGACATTGGCTTCAGGCAACTAGAATCTTTGTAAGTGTCTTTCTGGCAATAAGAGATCTTGATTGCTTTTTAGGTCATAATGCTGCCAATGCTTTCCTATTTAGCCATTTTTATAGTCCACTTGGCTTTTGAAATACTACATTGCTTTCTAATCTAACAGCTCTCTCTACTTACTGTGTTTATTTCCTCAACTTGTCTTAGGCCAGTGGTTGGCAAACTGTGGCTCGCGAGTTTGCCGCTCTGTTGACTAATGAGTTTGCCGACCACTGTCTTAGGCTGTTCCTAGAGTACCTGTTTTTGGATGCTTCCCAAATTTTTGACCCAGAGAAAGTCTACATCTCTAGCTTTGCTTCTCAGACTCTTTCATTCCTCAGTTGCTATAATGGCCCTATCATTAGCTGCTGTTCTCTGATGCCATCTCTAGGTTTTGATATGATGGTATATGACTTGTGAAAGGATCACATACTTGATGTCATCTGGCACAAGGAGGTAGGAGTAATGGCTGATTCTTACCTTGGGAACATCAGGTGAAGTTTTAAAAGTTAGCAGCAGCCAGTTACAATTTCAGAAGTTGCCAGTACTAGGGGATATTTAAAATAGTGCTTGAATACAAGATATTCAAGGTGGCACTACCGAGTTGAAACTGGAACAATTTAAATTGGAGTCACTGAATTAACGTTTACTATTGAGGTTGGGCAAGCTCGAGGTCATAAGCCAATTTTAAATAAAATCAGACTCATATTCAAGAGTCGTATTTGAAAGAGGACATGCAGGCCTAGTTCAAGGTCATAGATATGGGAAACTATGAATTCCTTGAGTTAACTTAGTATAGAAGAGTCAGGGATTCCATGATACGGGAAGAAGCTGAAAGATGGTTTACTTTTTCCTTTGTCTTTCACAGGATCTT
The DNA here is from genome assembly GCA_026230045.1 of Corynorhinus townsendii. Taxonomy (NCBI): domain Eukaryota; kingdom Metazoa; phylum Chordata; class Mammalia; order Chiroptera; family Vespertilionidae; genus Corynorhinus; species Corynorhinus townsendii. Next base: position 10,582,155 of record JAPDVU010000011.1, on the reverse strand, counting down.
GTAAGTGATTATCAAGCACTGAAAGATAATTCGTATTCAGGGCAATAAGTACACTAGGAACAAGAAAGTCCAGCATATTAACTGGAACTGCAAGTTCAGTCAGTAAAAACCAGAAATATCCCCAGAGAAGCATTCTCCTCTCCAGAAATATGTTCCTCTTACCTTTTTTTTTTTAAGTTGTTATTTCATATTTTACAGATCACCACCCTCTGTAGCATCTTAAATCCAATCCCAGTAACTTGTAACATATGTTTTGGCCCTCATATACATGGACAATGAGAAAGGGAGATGTCCTATTCTGACAATCAAGCAGCCTGGCATGTTTCTGCCATATGAAGGGCCATTCTCTCTTTACGTGAAGGTCCCCAGAGAGCTTTTCTTTTCCCAGGAAAAAAAATCTTATGTACATCTTTGGATAATCAATTTCAAAAAGAGCACAATAGTCCAAACATATTCTATTCTTTCATGATCACAGTTCTAAGTCGCAGTTGAAAAAACCTTTTTTCCTGTGCTTTTTTTTATAGCTCTTGCATATACTGTCAATAAGTCATAAAAATGTCTACAACCTCCTTTTCTTTCTATTCTTCTGCGATGCCTTACATGTCAACATAGTCAGTGAATGAGACAAGTTAGACATATTACATCAGGAGACTAAATCTCTAGGGTTGATGATATCCTTAGGGCAAGGAGCTCTATATTCTGACAGGTGTGTTTCTTAAATTAGACTTTTCCTGTGTGTCACGTTTTCTATGGCCACCCCACAGCAGAGGCAGTGGGATCAGATTGATTTTTGGACCACTATCAAATATAAATAACAATTAACTCTCATGTCAGCCTGTAGCAGTCAAGCACAATTGCAGAATGTCTGCACTTCAAGAAAGAATAAAGTCATCCTCCTTTGGGCTGAATAATGGGGGGAAAGCCATATGTCAGGATTGGAAGGATAGTTCTACAACCTCACTGAAATCCTCTACCATTATAAAAGAAATAACTCCAATTCTAATTGCAGGTTAGAGTCTGTTTATGACAGAGAATTATGTTAGGATCTAAACTCCTTAACATGACTTGAAAGGAAATGCCTTTCAAGCCAAAGCTACCTTTATAACCTCCCCTATAGATAGGACTCCAAGATGCCATATGTTCTGAAACAATGAATCATTGTTTTCTGATATTACTGCACAATTCCTACCCATAACTATTTGCAAATACTTTCCTTAGGCATGCTCTGGTCTTTATTTCACAATTAACTATTTTGTCATTGGAAGGTAGAGCCTAGGACCACTGAGATGTACCCAAGGATATCAAAGACCTAGGTTGCTTCTCCCTTGTGGTCTTGTCATCTTCAGTACATCTTCTTGCCAGAAGGCTCAATACAGCTGCTCAAGCTCCACCCTCCAGAATTGGAAAAGAGGAAGGATGTGCACTCACTTTGAAGGCACTTTCTAGAACTTACACATTTCACTTAGGTTCTACTTAATTATAACTTACTTATATTACCGCATCGAAGGTATAACACAAATATAATCATCATTTTGGAGGCCTTGTGAACCAATCACTTGGTGGTTGTATTACTGAGAAAGTAGCAAAGGCTCGGAGTAGAGGAACAGCCAGTAGGTTCCGCTCCAATCAGTTGGTGAACTTTCTCCAGCTTTTTTTGGACCCTGGAGAAAAGTCAGTTAACCTCATTACCCATGTTTAAAATAGAAATGTGTTAAAAATATTATCTTAGCGTAATAAATATCCATGCTCAGTTAAATTTTAATTACTCATAAAAAGAAAAGTTTGAACTATCAAAAACATAAAAGATTTTGGTTGTCAGATATGTGACCTTGCTCTAGAAAACATAATTTCATAATCTCTCTCTCTCTTTTCTCTCTTTCTCTCCCTCTCTCACACACAAACAGACAAACACACACATAACTATTCCTAAATTCTGAGGATCTGTTTTCTCATCCAAAACAAAACAAAAAGTCAGTAAAAGTTACTTTTTTGTATCCTTCTTGATGTGTAAGAGAATTTTTAAAATGAGATGATGTAGGACAAAATGCTTTTCCATATGGTATGGTGCATTAGTTATCGTTTTTACTAATAAATGATGGCCAGGTAAAGAACCGACACTCACATACTCCAGCATTATGATTCTCTTAGGATCTAAACGGAAAAACAATCAAGTTCTATTAATGCACGTATAGATGAAAGACTAGTATGATGTGATTGTAAGTTTCCTTATTTATGCAGCAAATACCTTCTGAGCATCTATTATGTTCTGAATGCTGATTTGGGCCCTGGGCAATAACAGATTATAAGACCTGGGATTCTTGAACTCATGAAGCTTTTCATGGAAAGGAGAATACAGATCCAACTAATGATGGAATGAGATGGCTTAATTACACTTTGAAGAAAAACTATTGTATGCTCCTGTGAAAATGGAAGATTTAAAATTGTATGGCTATGTAGGTAACGATGCCTTTTTGAGGTTTTGGAGTTTAAATATATATCTGAAGGCTAAGAAGGCAGTAGCTCTGTAAAGAGGAATATTCCGAGGAGCTAGAGAATGACAGAAAATTCCAGGTACAGGAAACAGCACCTTGAAATGAGAAGGGTCCAGGGGGCATTTAAGGAAATTAACTGTCCCAGCCCTGGATTTCCAGTATACAAAATAGAATAATAATGAGTCTTAATTTCTTAACAGAGAATAATATATAAGAACTCATTTGTAAACTAAGGAATGCTACACAAACAATAATTTTTCTGTTTACCTAATATAAGTAATAAAGCTCTAGGTATTTTGTGCTTACTATTTGGTTTCCAATCCCCCTTGCATTCTAAAAGGAGAGTTAGAGCTTTACAAGGACTATGGTGAATGTTTGTTGTTGTTTTGGGTTTTTTTGGGGTTTTTTTTGTCTTTTTGTATTTAATAGGAAGGGGAAAAATAAATGTTCAAGTTTGGGAGGAAAAAGAATAAAACCTACTAATTCTAGAAATATGCATGGATTCCTCTTTATTGGTACCATCTGGAAGAGAGAGACCCTAAGCTGTAGATAAACCTGAATATTTTATTTATTTGGAAATGTTAGTGGAACAAAGGGAGGTCCAGAAACTTTAGCTCCAAACTGCATTATGACCAAATGCCTGGCTTCTGTATTCCCAGCTAGTGTCGTAACTTTCATGTTTGACTCAACACAATCAGGTACTGCTGTGACCTCTGCCGCAAAACCACGCCGCACTGACGTCCATGTAGCACGAGAGACCTCAGGCCACTCTGAGGAATGCATTTGCTCCCCACTGGCTATTAACGTTGTTTGCTGACCACACAAACAGGACACTATGCCCCCCAAACCGTTATCTCCCCTATTATAATCATCTGCTTCTAAATGTAACAGAAGTTGGCAGAAAACACAAGGTGCTACAACATCCAATTCACAATAAAACTCAGTCTTTCTACACACTTTAAATTTTTTTAAATTTCTTTATTGATTAAGGTATTACGTATGTGCCCTTAACCCCCATAACCCCCCATCCCCCCGCCACTCACGCCCTCACGCCCCTGTTGTCTGTGTCCATTGGTTAGGCTTAGATGCATGCATACAAGTCCTTTGGTCGATCTCTTCCCCTTACCCCCACCCTCCCCTACCTTCCCTCTGAGGTTTGACATTCTGACCAATGTTTCTCTGTCTCTGGATCTGTTTTTGTTCATCAGTTTATGTTGTTCATTATATTCCACAAATGAGTGAGAGCATGTGATATTTATCTTTCTCTGACTGGCTTATTTCACTTAGCATAATGCTCTCCAGCTCCATCCATGCTGTTGCAAATGGTAAGAATTCCTTCTTTTTTTACTGCAGCGTAGTATTCCGTTGTGTAGATGTACCACAGTCTTTCTACACACTTTTAAAATGCGACATGCTATTCAGAATCAACCATCATGAGTGCCTACAATGCAGAAAATGAACTTCCACTGCATTCACCCAGTTTGCTTGATAAAAATATTTCTAACAAGCACTGTGGTGGACCTGATACAGCACTGCTTTCTCCATGTTGAAGCCAAGGAAACATACATTGAGAAGTATTAAGTTACATAATCATAGAGTTCTGAAGAAGCAGAGCCAGAATTTTAATTGAAGTCTACCTTTCTCCACATCCAGTGTTTGTTCTCTATAATTAATTACTCCTTCCTTTGCATCTGACTCCTCTACCCCCACACACATTTAGAGTATGCTACATAGAGATCTTTGAGAAGATGGCATGCCCTTGATCATTTTTGACATAACTGTCCTCATTAGAGCGATGACCTTTTAGGTCAATGTAAGAGAAGCAACAACCTGTTTGACTTGCAGAATAATGGACTTTTTAAAAATTGACATTCTGATACTTGAAGGGTATCTCCAAACTAAGTCTCAGAATAAAAGTTTTACATACTTACTATTTTTTCCTCCTAATTAAAGCCTTATCCATAAACCATAATAATTCCCAAATTATATTAAACTATGAGAGCCTTGAGCAATAGAACCAGTAGGTGAGGTTTTTATTTTATTTTATTTTATTTTTGCTTCATGGGAATTACTTTTTAAATATGTACTTTCCCAGGAATTCTAAACATCTGAAGATTTACATCATCACCAGTTAAGTCACTCAAATATCAGACAGCTCTAGCCTCTGGAAATCATTTTAATTCTAGGGTTCCTCTCCCCACTATATACGTCAAATGTCTAAAGTAAGACAGACTTTATGGATCCGACAGATAGTTATCATTTCTATTAATGTGGACTACAAAAAATAAACAAAAGAGATGTAAGATATGTGATCTTCAAACTTCCCACAATCCATAGTTTGCATAATTCAAGATATATCCAGGAAAAAAAATGTGGCTGGAATTTTCTTTTTCCAACTAATTATCCTGTGACAATGCCATGTGGCAGCTGTGGTAACAGGATATGCATTTTGCATATTGGTCTGCTTGAAAAAAATATTTTAAGTCTTTGTATTTGAACAGATATGCTGATTATTTTATTTTACATTATTCCTCTAAATAGGCCATGTATTGCTACAGTACTTTTTTTCTCTTTAAATTCATGTAATGCAAATGTACACATAATGCAATTATATTCCAGTTGTATTTCTCAGTGAGGAACAAACACATGGTATTATGGATGGGGCCACTGCATACATTGCAGAATACTTAACCTCCCTGAATTTCACCTCTAAATGCCATTGGCATCCCCCATGACAGTCACTGTGGCAACACTTTCCCTCTCCACATATATTGTCACATATTTCCTGGGTAAGGATATTGCTCCCCGTTGAGAGCCATTATATCAAACTTGCAGAAAGACATCACAATGTTCTTAAATCTGGAAGCAAAATGACCCAAAGGTGGGGATTCCATTATGCAGAACTGGAAAAGGCTCATAGTTTTCCTCAGGAGAAATGAATCTCATTGTACCTGTCCCTGTTTAATGAGCACAGCGCAAGGGAGAGGGATAGAGGTGAAATTGCTGTGATTTTAAGCCACCCTTGGTGGTACTTTGTAATGCAGCCCTAGGGACCTCATAAAAAAACTATGAGCTATAAATCAAAAATCAGTAGTGATTATTCATTTATAAAGATTCCCTGGGATTGGAAAAAACTAGGTTGTACTTTAGAACATCCAGTCTATTGTTCAACCTTCTCATTTTACACATGGGGAGTTTTCAGCTCAGAGAAAGTGATCCATTTACCCGAGAACACACAGCTCATCAGTAGCAGAGCCTGGGTTAGAGCTGGGAACCTTGATTCTCAGTCCAAAGCACTTTCTACTCTGGTACAGGGTTTCTTTATACCTGAGCAACGCCTGCCATCCCTGGTTCTACTTCAGTTCAATATGCTTACCCTAATCCGGGGGAGATTAACCTGAACACCTGCAGTTTGCAATTGTCACAGAATAAGAATACCCTTTTCCCTCCCAAAATGCTAGAGCATGGGGTCTAAGCATATTCAATGCCATGGTTACCATGGTACCCATGTAATTTAATTACCACTCTTCTGTGAATATTTTAAAACGAAATTGTTAAAAGATCAAACGGTACTTTCAACATTGTGTGGCTATAAAAACGATAAGTAGTTTTTTAACTGAAAATGTTCTGTTCCTGTAGGGAGTTGATTATTTTTATGCATTAAAATTTAATTACAGTATTGGATATATATGTATATTTCTTTAATATATCGCTATGCCTCAAAAGTTAAATATGCCAGAAACATTTTACCTTTTAATTTTACAACACTGACCAGTTCTTGCAAATCTCAGCTACGATTTCACCACTGTGTTTTAGATATATATAATCAGAGAAAGCCCTACGTGCATACAAAATTCAAGGAAGTCTTGTAAAGGAAACAAAGAAGTCCAAGGAGTTTTGCCATTTGGTATTGGAGCCATCTGAAAGGATAACAGCATGTGGATCAAACCATTTCGATATAAACACTGATATACCCATGAAGTGCCAAATTTCATGCTAGAAAGTTAAGATTCAAAGAGGAACAAATAGCCATTAAAGCCTCATTTCACAAAGTGCGGTTCAGGAACAGGTGGTACCAAATATCAGCATCACCCAGGAGATCGCTAGGGATGCAGAAATACAGACCCCATCCTAGACCCGTTGAAATAGAATTTGTATTTTAACAAGATCTCCTGGTACTTCCATATGCACACTAAAGTTTGAGACATCTTGCTCAAAAGAATTAACAGTCCAAAAATGAACAAAATATTGTTTAAAAATTGCAAACGGACATTGCATATGCTGCAGTGAGATATGCAATGAGTAGTGTGATTGAGTTAGGGATGTGTAAAGTGCTTCAAGGTCAAAGGAAATGGAATTGTATGTCTGGAACTATCATTGATATATAATCAAATCAGTAATGTTTGTTCAGTGTCCTGTGTCTTGAAGGTTGAATAGTAGTTTTCCAGGAAGACAACAGCCAAAGGAGCATCACTGAATGTAAAACGGAAGAATAACTATGACCCAGTAGAGGGGCATAAGAGAGAGATTGTTATAGAATTTGGGTTGGGTCAGATTGCTTGAGGATAGAGTTTAAGGGCATCATGGCAGATCAAGTTCCTTAACAGGAGCTAAGCCATTATCTGCATATCTGAATAAAGTATTTAGATGTTGAGTTAATCTTAAACTAATAAATGTGATAGTTTAAAATTATATTATTTAGATGGGTTCTATTTATGCAGAGGGCTAAGTATAATAGACCTAGAAGAAATGTTCTTTGTTTTAATTTCTGGTTATTTTATATCCTTTTTATTTTTGTCTAAACTATGTTTAATAGTAAGTATGCGTTAGTGCTTTACACAACTGGACTATATGCACTCTAAACTGAGGGACCTTGTCTACTTTCATGGCTGTATTTCTCAGGTATAGATCAGTGACTAACCCTTAGTAAGTAATCAATAAATATTTTATATAAATAGCTGAAAATTACTTCAGATGGGGGTTGACTACCAATTTTGGAATGGTGAATAAATATATGTGCCCCTCTACAGATTTTAATATAAATGAAATAAGTTATATTAAATGCAAAGTACCAGGGGAATAAAGGAAGAGAGGTTTAGTAAAGGTAAATGGTTTGGTTTCACTAGACTATGCAGACATAAGGGTGCATAGAAGGATTATGATGAAGCCAGATTTCCTGTGCACATACCATTCAGTCTCAATCCACAAAGAGCTCATAATAGTGAGAAGTTTCAAATTTTGTTATTTTTGCCTACTTCCATCACACATACAGACATGCTTGAGCTCTCTTCCAGGGCATTTAAGTGGGAATCCACCTGTTATGTCCTCTCTTGATGTCATGTATATGAGAGTATATACTGTCCTTGATATGTCTAGTGTGAAAAACAGAAGCTTGGAGAATTGTTTCAATACCATGTCATCCACAGGTGCTAAGTTAACATTTTCCTGGGTGGAAACCTCTCTGTGTGATGTACTTTGTACCTGTTCCTCTACTGTTAGTCTTATTAAAAGCAGTCACAAGCCAGATTGGTCTAGGCTGTTTGATGAGAGTGAGGATGTTTAGAAGTTTGTCCAGTTCATGGAATTGAGGTTGAATCCCTGGCTGCTCTCCATGGTTCTGAAAAGAACCTGTTCCAATGCTTTCCCATTCTAAGTTTCAGTTAAGGTGATTTTACCCCTTGTTATGTCTGGGTTATGTGTATAAACAGCATTACTCACCAGTAACTATTATAACAGGATATAAAACAGAACCACTTGTCAGGATGCTTTCTGGACCCAGATCAAAAAGAACTTCTTCAAAAATTCTAGACTCATGCTGTTTCCTCTTTCTCCCTGGTGAATAAGAACTCAAGATCCTTAAAAAAATGATTATGAGGTATTTTAACCTGGTTTAGTTGAAATTGCCTCACAAAAGGACCCCACCTAAAAAAAGGAACTGAATATCAGTAGTATGTTAAAAATATTATAAGAAATATTGGTAGGAATGTAGGGAATTGTGATAGAAAGTAGTGGACAGCTAAAACCTGACGATTTATCAAGCAAATATCCATTCTAGATAACAAGAGCTTCATCCTGTTGCAGAACTCAGGTAAAGAGTGCACATCCTTGCCTCAGAGTTATCTCATTTAAGGGCCAACGGAGCTACTGATACACCAACTCTTCTTGTCAGTCATTGGTGAAAGGCTATTCCTGGGTGGTGATAGTACCCTCGCACGTCCATTCAGCCAGTAGAGCTGGCTCCCATCGCCAAAGGAAGCCCTCAGGAAAGAAATTGCAGGTGCTGACAGTTGCAAGTTGGTAGCATGAAATGAAATGAGTGTGTGACAGTGGGATATGGACAGACACAACCATTGAACAACTCTTTCTTAAGTCCTGGGGTTGCTTTCTTTTCTTTTTTACCTAAATAAAGATATTATTTGATTTAGTCTTTTCACAAAGAGGGATATTTCCTTCAACTAATTTTTCATATATCCTGGAAGGCAACAAGAAGCTAGTTGGAGTGACTAAAACAGTCTGTATCTTGTTCTGGGTGGTGGCTGTGAATGAAAAGATACATAAATATCCATTTAGCTGTACACTTAAGGTTTGTGCAACTTACTATATATAATTCTTCAATTTAAAAGAATAGTCCTCCAAGAAACATTGATTAACCTACTCATTTAGGCATTCAAAATTCTGAAAACAAAGCTATCCACTTCGGAACATGAACAAAAGAGATGCTTTCACAGGGAAATTCATAGGGGTTGGAAACATTAGAGTTAAGGATAATTTAATGCTAAAATGCTGTGTTTCTGCATGGAATACCAAACCCACTTCCGCTTTCCATTCAAAATACAAGCACACACTGAATCCATGGGGGTACCACAGTGGGTATTGAGCACTCGGAGGTGGACAGTAATGATCTGCCCTCTTATTTTATTCACACTGACACTGCTGCCACAACGCCCACCTCATATCCACACTGACTAGGGAGTGAAGGTATAGGCTTATCTGTCTTGTTGAAATAGCTGTAGAAACAAGATATCCGCTAAATTCCATTTTTAATGCCAATTATTTGTTATAAATCTATTTCTTCTTCCCCCAGAGCATATATGCCACCATCATTGAATGTTTAGAGGAAATATACATCTTCGAAGTCAGAGGAGATTGGTTCTTAAAAATAAAACTGGCTGGATGAACAAATCCCAAAGAAAGCTACTGAACATTTAATAAATATTTTTGTTCTGAGTTTTTAAATTATTTAAAATGTTTAAGAACATATATAAATTAATGGAGCCAAAAATTTGTAATTGGACTCTAAGAAATACTTCAGTAAAAAATTCATAGCTCTACATTTTTCTCTAAAGGATGCATTTCAATATTGTATTTATAATTCTCCTCCTCTCTCTCTCTCTCTCCCCCCCCCCCCCCGTCTCTCTTTCAGAAGAAGGATTTCCAAATTGTTATACTACGCCTTTAAAATATCTAGGTAGTAGGAAAGAAACTGTAAATTTCTTTCCCTACTGTACTGTGTGTCAGGAACACCTAGAAAACCCTCTAAGCTGTCAAGACCTGCCAAGTGATAAAAGGAAAAGTGATGAAAAGAAATGGAACCTTGGAGCTGACCGCCTAAAAGCAAAAATTTCTCTGGGGATTTCTGGATACAAAAGAGGTTTCTGTATTTCCAAAGAACACCAGATCACATTAACTTATTCAAATGGGAGGTCAGATCTCAGTGTTTAGGTTTAAAGCTGTCCCATGTGCTCCTTGATAAGAGCACAAAATTGACAAATCACACCTTTGAATAAATTCATTTTAATCCCTTTCTTTCTTTTGATGTAGTAAAAATAGTCTTGTCATGTAGCTACGATTGCATTTAATGGTTGTCATTCACAGAAATGGAAAAATAATATCTGAGTATAATGCCTTCAAATATGTCTAATAGCGTTTTTACATATGGAGAAAAATACTTTCATTTTACATGAATAAGACCATTGCTTCCTGATGATGATTGAAAATTCAGCAGCTTCTCTTATTACAGGGTAATGATAAGAGCAGCTCCATCTCTTCTCTGTCATTTATGTTAAAAAATGATAATCCAAGCAAATCTATATTCCTAATGTTTGCTATAACCCCATTAGTTCTCAGATTCTTATCAAAATCTCCCCTAATTATCACCACTTTACATGATTTTAATCTCCTCTTTTAAATAATAAAGACATCTCAATCTGTTATATTTTAAGATGACCTAGTAAATGCTGTTTTTTTCCCCCCTTGTTAAGCATTTCTTAAGCACATAAGTTGTCACTCCTGTACTAATTTGCTGTAACACTCATTGATAAGTGGACATTAATTAATGCGAAATTACAATGGAATTTTTATGGAAGTGCAGGTGACATCCGCATCAGCACCAAATGAGTTCATCGTGATTAAACTTATTACCATTTCCAATTAACCTTGAGTGCCCCTGGATGTTAACGGCACACACGGCAAGTGTTCGTGCAGCCTACAGCTCCTATTGCAAACAAACCCTGCACGTCACACACCGTGAAAAGAGTTGAAGGGAGAGTGGCACAGGCTGTTTGCACTCATTGTGTATGCGAAGGATCAGAAAATGAAAATAGCAACAATGGTCTGAAGACTTCCAGCAACCAAACTCTACCTCTCTAAACACCGTCAGAAAGAAGCCTTCCGCAAACTGAATTTGCTTTGAATGTCATGGGCAGGTAGAGGGAGAAGGCTCATGTTAGTCCCTGTCATCAAATTAAGACCTGTTCCTTACCTTCCCTTTCCCCCATTCACCATAACAATGTTCTCTTTGAGGATCCTTGATAGATCACAAGCCTTACCCTGGAATCTGTTTATAACTTGCCCTGGGGCCCCAAGAGTCCCAAGGACCCAGAGCAGAACTGGTCTGTCGTGCATACTGGTTTTAGATGGAGCTGTTGGAGCATATCCCAGTGAATGAGGGCCATTGCAAACAGCTCCTGTGCCTGCGTGACCATGGCAGGGAGCAGAACTGACTGCCGGTCCCAGATGCTGTCTCAGTGGATCCTCCCCTGCATTTTCTCCAGAACCCAGCTGATGCCTGAGCATGACAGTGGGTCCAGCGCAGGATCAGTCCAGCAAAACGTGGGACTCCTCCATCAGGCCTCCTCCACCTGAAGAATGCCCATTGTGTTAGCCAGAACTTAGATGGGGTTGAACTGTAGTTTGAGACTATTTCTATACCATCCTCCTTCCTATCTCGTCTCTTTCACAAACGTCACAACTTCATCCCAGTATAGTCTGTTTCTACTTTTTTTCAGCATATTCATTGTCATCTTGGCAAGTTGTTCTCTGGAGACCCAAGCTAATTCATTAATAAACAGGACCCAGAAAACATCTTAAGTTATGATAAATGTGTGTAAAAATGTCTGTTTTGAGTACCTAGTGATAGAGGAATAGGAAATGAGTTGCAAATATGGTTGGAAAAAAGGCAAAATATCTTCAAAATATATTTAGTGGTTTAAAAGAAAATAGGACCAGGCAAGTGACAATTGGATCTTGCTGGTAACTATTGAAATGGGCTACAGTGTATTGCTCAGCATTACATGGGACTTGACAGTATCAAAACCTAGTTGTCAACTCAGTTTAGGAGCAAATATTTGATTCTTCATCATATCAGATTTATATCCATATGCCAATAAAGAAGCAGCATAGTTTAGACATTTTTCTTGTGTATCCAATGTTATTAAAACCCAGTGACTCCATAAATTGAGTAATACCAATATTTAAAAGGATAAACATTTTTTATTAAAATGTAAAGGTGCTTAACTCACAGTAAAGTTTTTGACATTACTGTTGGTGGGGATTTTTGGATCTGACTCCAAAGACCATGTTAAAAGGAAAAATAAACAAATGGGACTACATTAAACCAAAAAGCTCTGCACAACAAAGAAAGCCATCAACAAGCTCGGGCCGGTTTGGCTCAGTGGATAGAGTGTCGCCTGCAGACTGAAAGGCCCCAGGTTCCATACCAGTCAAGGGCATGTGCCTTGGTTGCAGGCATATCCCCAGTAGGAGGTGTGCATGAGTCAGCCAGTCGATGTTTCTCTCTATTTCTCTCCCTTCCTCTCTGTAAAAAATCAATAAAATATATTTTTTTTAAAAAAAGAAAGCCATCAACAAAATAAAAAGGCAACCTACTAAATGGGGAAAGTCATCTCTACATTATATATCTGATAAGGGTTTAATATCCATAAGGAACTCAATGACAAAATCAAACAATTACAAAATGGGCAGAGAATCTGATACATAATATTTTGCTCCAAAGATGACATACACCTGCCCAACAGGCATATGAAAAGATGCTTAACATCACTAGTCATCAGATAAATGCAAATCAAATTCACAATGAAGTACCACCTCACACCTGTCAGAATGGCTATTATCAAAAAGACAAGAATTAGCAAGTGTTGGTGAGGACATGGAGGAAAAAGGAACCTGGAGCATGGGAATGTAAATTGGTACAGCAGCTATAGAAAACTAGGAAATTTCCCTAAAAAAAATAAGAATAGAGCTGCCATATGATCCAGCCATTCTACTGCTGGATATTTATCCAAAGAAATTGAAAACACTAATTCAAAACTATATATCCATCCTGTGATCATTGCAACATTATTTATAGTAGCCAATATATGGAAACAACCTAAATTTCCATCAATACACACACACACACACATACACTCAAGACATCTTGCCATTTGCAACAGCATGGATAAACTTTGAGGGCATCATGCTAAGTGAAATAAGTCAGAGGAAGACACCATGTAATTTCACTTACATGTAGACTATTAAAAATAAAAGTAAATGAACAAACAAAACAAAACTCATAGATACAGAGAACAGAATGATGGTTGCCTAAGGGGAAGAGAGTTGGGGATGGGTGAAATAGGTGAAGGGGAAGAAGAGATGAATGACTTATCCTTGGTTGATCACTTCTATCACTTCTAAATTATACAAAATTCTAAGGAGTCTAAAGGAAACCAGTACAGAAATGGGTGAAGAGGATGAAGAGGCATAAACTTCCAGATATAAATAAATGATGTATATGCATGATGGCCAGAACAGTAGATTGAAGCCATTACACAAATCTTGTAGATTTCCAAGGAGCCAAATGTTATTTAGATACATTTTATCGACTCAGTTTAAGGTAAAGTTTCTTCCCCACCCTCTCTATCCTTTACCCCTTCTTTCCGCATTTCCTGCATTTCCTCTCACTTCATTTCTCTCATTTCTCTCCTCAGGGTGGGAGTCTAGGGACATCCCATCTGGTTTTGTGCTGTAACCCTATCCCAGCAGAATCTCCAAATAAGTATTTGCAACAAACCAATAGTATGTTATCATGACTCTAGTTATTGGCAAAAATACAAATAAAGCTTTCATCTGGAATGTCTCATGTAGAGCATGACCAACAGCCCTTTTTCTTGGACATTGTCTTTCTTCCCGTAGTCATTTATGTGCAGACGTATTTTTATGTGGATCATCTGATGGGCTTATCAGTTTCACACCACAGGGTCATAAGAGCACAGGAAACCTTCAGCCATAGTCTCATTTTGTAATTGAGTCTGTACCTCTTCAGACTGCTGAAATAGAAAAGGATTTAATTTTCATCATAAGACAAATTAAATTTTAATAACCTGTTAAAACACAAATGTCAAAAGCAAATCTAAAGGCAGGGTTGCAGTCCTCCGATAGGTTATGTTTTAGTCCCATTTTCATGCAAATTATTTCCTTCACTATAAATATCTATTTTCACAGAATATGTTAAAATTTTATGTCAAAACATTATATGGTGATACAACCTTAGTGTGTGTGTGTGTGTGTGTGTGTGTGTAAAGACAAGTAATCAAATTTTGCATTTTGAAAAGTAAAACTTCTTTCATATATGTGTTGAGTCTAATAGCAGATAATCTCAGGTAAATGCTGTTCTTTTAAACTGAAGAATCTGCAAAAATTTGCACTGTGAATTAATCAGATTTTATAATTATTTTGGCCTTCAGTTATTGCCCAGTTTTGCAATATATTTGTACATTTGTGATGTACCGTATCTCCTTTGAAGTTCCTGTCAAATTGTCCTTACTTTGGAAATGACAATAAGGTTTTGTTGGCAACAAGTTGGGTCCTCTTTGGGATGACATAGAGTGAGAAATAAAGGATATATTCTTAAAACCAAAGCAATGCTAATGTGAACATAATTATTTAGTTTCATTCAATTATCATTCAAATATGGCATATAATTGTGAAACTTATGGAGCTATGAAAGTGGAAATTTATAATGATGCAGGCTTAATTTCATTAATTTAATGCATAAAGCACATATTACACAGACAGACGTCAAATTAAAAACTCTCAGACTCTAATTAGCTTTAGAAATCTCTTATGTCTAATTGATATGGCTGCCATAATTAATTTAAATAGTGATTTCAAACTGACTATGATGCATATCTTATTCATTACTAATCTTTAAAGGAAAATAACATAAGACATGGACATATTTATATCTGAAACTGTCTAAGTCAAGACAGTTACAGATATAGATAATAGCTATACACAGCTATAGGTATTTGTCTCTTAAGTATAGCCAATTAATCACATAAGAAATGCAATTCTAAAAACTTCATTTCTATGAGTAAACCAGCCCCATCATATTAAAAAGTCCTATGATTAATCTAACTTTAAATATTATAGAATATTCAGAAAATTTCTTTTAATCACTAGTTATGAATCCCATGTACAAAAATTATGCAAGTGAAATATTTGTATGATTGGAACATTTTCTTCACCAAAGTCTGGCTTTTACAGATGTTTAGCAGAAAGTATAGATAGTAGATAGATAAATGTTGGTAAAAGATTAACAGGTTGATGAAGGAAAATAGAATTTTAGCCATAGGCTGTGATGGTGAAGAATGAGTTATGAAAACAAATTAAGTTTTATCTTTAAAAGATAACACATCCCATCCGTTTATCATCTGGGTACTTCAGTGCTTATGAAATGCTCATTTGGCTGCTTAGTGATGACCCGTTCACATGTTTGCTTATCCACATCAGTAACATGGCCTCAAATTTGATGGATATTGATTAAAATTGTATGTCTACATCATTTCTAAATTAGACATTAAGTAAATATATTCATTTAGACTTAAAATGACCATTGAAAAATAAGAAACAAGCAATAGACATCTTATTGCCTCACTAACAAATACATTGAAGAAGATATCTATTACAGTCTCATCTGTAGCTTCCTTAGACTATGACTATTATCACATGGAAGAAATTAAGACTTTTCAATAAAAACACCCTATAATTCAGAGGCTTTGAAAAAAAAATACATTATTTTGGTATTTTTCCAAATCACTGAAAATATGTGAGAACTATCCAGCACTTCAGTTCTTTGGGATACCTGTGTCTGACCTGAATCTTCCAGCAAAGAGTGGAGGAATCCTAATGAATTTGACTTAGTCAATGACTTTGCCCCTAGCGTGTCTTTAGCCAATTTATGGAGGTACATTCCACACATCCCACCTCAAAGATCCCTCCCTTCCTCCCTAAAGACATCCCCAGTCTCCATGCTCTTGTTTTCAAATTGGTCCACAGGCAGAGTGCTACATCACTGAGCCCCCAAGCCCAACGCTAAGTCACATTTTGTCATAAGGGTTTTGAAATAGTGTAGCTTGTTTTCTGTCCTTCCTTATAAATTCTCTCAATGAAATTAAGTCATTTTTTAGTTCTAGTCAATTTTTTTTTAGTTTGACTTAAGTTTGATTTTCATCTTGATTTTTCACTTGAAGGAATATATTTTCTATTTGAATTCATATAGACCAAATTCTACAAAGTAACTGAGCTTTCTAAGCAAGTTTTGAAGAAACTTTACTATGTGTGTCATAGACTAAAACCTGACCTTCAAAAGATATTTTACTTCCTAATCCATGGAACCAGTGAATATTACCTGATATGGCAAGTGAGTGAATATTACCTTATATGGGAATTATTGATTAAGAATCTTGAGTTGAAGCTTACCCTGGATTATCTAGGAGGCACGTATGTGCAATCGCATGTATCCTTACAAGAGAAAGAGAGAGAGAGACTTCTCTTTCAGACTTCCTTCCTCCATAATTGTGTGATAATAAATTAATTAGAAAAAGTTACAGTGGAGTATCCCAATTTTAGTAAGTGTAATGAATACTCAAATTTAATTTTTCTGGGTGCATATGTTCTCTCTGTCATTTGTGAGCTGTGTGACAAAGTAAAGAACTTCTCTTTGCTTCAGTTATCCATGTGTGAAGTTAGATTATTAATAGTTACATTTCCTGCAATTGTTATAAGGATTAAATAAATCTATATAGGAAAGACATTTATAACAGTATTTGATAAAAAAAGTAAGTATTATATAAGCTGGATAATTAACAGGATATAAAGTATGCAAATGAATCTTTATAATAAGGAATAGGAGCCAAGAACTATTTCAGGATTCCTGAAATGGCAGCTTAGTGGTTCTCCACTATTTTTAAAAATATTTTATTGATTTTTTACAGAGAGAAAGGGAGAGGGATAGAGAGTTAGAAACATCAATGAGAGAGAAACATTGATCCGCTCCTCCTACAATACCCCCCACTGGGGATGTGCCCGCAACCAACGTACATGCACTTGACCGGAATTGAACCTGGGACCCTTCAGTCCGCAGGCCAACGCTCTATCCACTGAGCCAAACCGGTTAGGGCGGTTCTCCACTATTAAGCAATGAAATCTTCTCATTAAAGAAGGGAATCTCATTTTTCAAAAATTGACTATTTTTGTTTTAAAAATTACTGCATGTTTAGTGTGCAACAGAAAATTGTTCTAAAAATTCTCAGTTTTCTAGCATATGAAATTATGATGACATCCTTCTATAAATTGTGAAGCATTACTAAAACTTTTTAGCATATACCAATGTTTTCACAAAGCCAGATGCACACAAACACACACACAGTAAAATCAATAGGAGAAAATAATTTTCGTAATATTTTTTCATTATACAGAGGAAACTTTTAATTTTATTTTTTTAAAGTTTATAATCACCAAGGAAATTAATTTTAGTTAGAACAAACAAAAGAAAAGAATGGGCATATGTGTATGAGCTTGTGTGTTCTTTTAGTCTTGCCATTTGACCTTACCTCCTAATTGTTTTAATGTGGGTATTTTTTTCAAGGACTTTGCAATTACATGTAAATTTCCATTTTAAAAGTGGTCTTCCAATAGTGAATTTAGTGACAGTATGAAAATGAAGAGTTTTAATAAGCTGTGGCAACATAATAAACTGTCATAGAGAACTAATTATCACTTAAGGAACTTACAATAGCTGTCATCTTTTCATACTGAGAATAAAAGAACTAAATGTGAATAGTCATTCATCATGCAAATGAATGGGGTAATTTTTTAGATTCATATTTTTGTGGAACTGAAAGCCACTCAAGATGTCTTTATTAAAATCAAGAACAAAGTTGTTTATTTTTTTAAATTGAATTTATTGGGGTGATATTTGTTAATAACATTACATAGGTTTCAGGTGTACAATTCTATAATACATCTGTATATTGTATTGTGTGTTCATCACCCCAAGTCAAGTCTCCTTCCCCCCGTTCCCTCTTCTACCTTTCCCTACCCCTCTTTCCCTCTAGTAATCACCATACTGTTGTCTGTGTCTGTGAGAGTTTTAGTTTTTGTTTTTGCTTAACCCCTTCACTTTTTTCACTCAACCCCAAAACGCCCTTTCCTCTAACAGCTGTTTGAATATATATATATATATATATATATATATATATATATATATATATCCATTTCTATTTTGTTTGTTAGCTTATTTGGTTCATTATACTCCACATATAAGTGCACTCATGGTGTTTGTCTTTCAGAGACCATTTCTATTTATTTTAAAAACTTCTTTGCAAAGTAAAATTTCTTACTCTGTAAAACATCTTCTCAGTCATTCTGACTTTCTTAGAAACATGATTCCTGTTACTTTTTGAAAATATATTCCTTATAACACCACTCACTTCTGTTCACTGGTTAATATATCATTGAACAATGTCAGACCATTTATAAATGTATAATGGGATTATGTAATTACTGGTATAAGTCAGAGTCAGAGAACCCATAATTTAAATCTTGTGCCAAAGATGGTAAAAGACTACTTGTGAATATCTAGACTTCACCAGAATAGTTAGAAGAAAAAAAAATCTTTACTCATCTCATATTCTCAAATTAAACATACAACCTTTCAGACATTAGAGATTTTCATCTGTGAAAATTCTCCACAAGTTGGCTAGTCCAGATCCTGGGCCTAGCCCCACTCTGATTGTATTCTTTCCTCTAGAATCCTATAAGTGAGCATTCTGCTTTTAAATAAAATATGAAAGGACCATAAGACCATTAGCTCCCTCACTACACTAATGAAAAAATCCAGAAAATTAACCATCTCTAAGGTGCAAAGGACACTGAGAAACTGATTTCCAGAGAGATGCTGGATCTGATTGTTGACAGGCAGCGAATGTTTGTGAAAACTAGGGCTTAATAACAACAAGAAAATAGAATATAAAGTTATTGCTGCTGATGGAACTGGAAGAATGTATTGGAGTCTGAAGGACTACATCTATAAGCAACATTAATGTTCTCAACATAGTCCTTCTCCCCATGTTCTAGAATAGTGAAGGCCTGAACTGAAAAGTAGGAAGACTCCATACATCCTTATTTATTTTCATAGTGATTGGCACCTAAGGCTCTGATCAGACTAAATAGAAAGATAATACCCAAGTCTAATCCTTTCCCAGCTCAAATCTCAAACACTGACAAAATCAAAGTGAGCAGCACCAGGCAGCAACAGTGCTGGACTTTGGAAGTTGGGCTTACCATAGGATAGCTCAATTTTATTAAAACTATCCAAAGCATAACTTGATAATATTTAAATTTTCTTCTCATTTCAATCGTCAATCATAGAAAACAGATTGGGAAAAATTTTTCAACTGAGAATTTTATACCCAACAAAAATATGTTTTAAACGTTGAGATGAAATAAATATATTTTCAGATTTAAAAATCATATTTAGACATAATACTACAGATGAAATAAATGCATTCAGAAATAATTAAATTGAGTTGAGGTTAGTGTTAATAAATCATTTCAAATCTTAGTATAATTTCTGAAGTCATCTTCAAGAGACGTGGTCATCAAGGTTATCAGAGACACATAATAACATAGGAATTAAAATGGGAATTTCTCTAAAGAGTTGTGACCATTAAATAAAATCATGTAGGTGAATCACATAGCATGGAAAGTGACATATTATATCTAACAGATAATTTGTAGTTTTACTCTTAGTTATTTTTTCTTTTGTTCCTTCTGTCTCCCCTCTCTTCATTCCGTATTCTTAATTATTTCCTCCAAGCCAATACTGTTTACTTTTCCTTTTTTTCCCTTTCTTTTTTTCCTTTTTTATCTTTTTCTCCCATTTCACTATCTGCAGTTTTTAAACCCTCTCTTAATTCTCTCCATCATTTTTCCTCTTCTGTTTATCCCTAATGTCTTCTCTCTTCTCTCTCTTTCTAATCATTTTTTACATTAAAGATGAATATTAGTCCAGATGTTTGTGTTGTTTTCATTTATTTTGTCAGTATATGGAGAGTAGAATCAGCAAACATATGTCAACAAGTTTATTTAGACTTCTTTTAAAAAAAAGTATCTATGGGAAATTTCTCATATCACCTGACAGATAATGTTAAGTTTACATAACTGAAATATAACCATTTATACAACTTTTTTTCTGGATCAGTCTATAAATTACACCAGTATTATAGAAGAAACTTATTAAAATGTATTTTCTCACACTACTGGGAATAGAAACTGGGATTTTTTTTCTCTCCCAAGGAGATTCTAATACTTTGTGACACTTGGCAGCCATAAATACTGTGCATATCACCTCATCAAAGTTTCTGGTAGCATAGTTAGCATCCTAAATATCTGAAATCTTGAAAATGTTAAGCAGAAACTATGGAAAAGTTAAGGTAAATGGATATCATTTTGAGTAATCATAATTTTAGGTGAATATTGAGGTTACATAGTTGTCCCTGAACATAATAAATTACTGAGGACAGTTTTTTTAATTACTTCCAACATGTATTATGCCAACATTAATTATGTCATTTTGATAACTATACCATAGTTACAGAATAATATTACATAATTGCATTAGAAGAAGTTGGTGAAAGCTATAAGGGAACTTTGTAGTATTTTCTCATTTTTTTCTCTAAGTTAAAAAACATATATGTAATGAACCAAGCCCCTATGAGATATATATTTGAGACAAACATTATATCATATAACACATATGTCTAACCATTTAAAAATAGTGATTTGTTGGAAATCTATGTTGATATTCAAATCATAGTAACCATGTGCACATGCGAACATACACGCATGTGTATGTCCTTTTAAAGTTGAGAGATTTGGGAGGCAAATAATTTTTGTTGTTTTTTTTACTTGCTTCAACATTTCTCACCAAACAGAATTATATTCATAAAGTTGTATGCCATAGGTATGCAGCACATATCAGGATTCCTGGGAGGCTCTCTGGTGGCATCCTGACTGGAGTGTCTGACATTTTGCATTGTTACAGTTGTCATGATAGGCACAAGGAATACTCTATGTGGGATCACCAGGGGTCATGGCATTCATAATCTTCAGAAGAGGCAGGAAGAAAGAAATCTCACGTTTGGAAACTTGTCAAAGAAAGGCAGCATTGAAATGATACCTATGGGAATGAATATAGGAGCTTTGGAGAATTTTAAAGACAACTTGAAAACTGCAATTTAGAAACAACACTAGCAAGTGCATATATTTTTATTTTATAAGGCAGTCTTTACTTGTATCAGATAGTACTTTTATGTTGACCAAAAAAACATTAAAATTTTACATAAAGGTGATGATGAAGAATTAGGTGAAATTTTGGATCTATTTAGCTGTGAAGACCAATCTAGCCTGAACTGCAAGGGGCACAATGTTCCTTTTCTCCCATGGAACTACTAATGGGATGAAATAATGTAAAGGAAAAGATCCCAATTCTAAATGATATTCCACAGAATGTATTTTGGAGACGAGGAATGAGTACTCTTGTTTCCATGCAGATTTTGCTCCACAGCTGTCCAGGTTAGATCCTAATATATCCAATGTGATTCTGTTCCTTTCTCTGGGCTCCCAGCTGCCAAGGAGAATAAGTCCAACTTGCTACGTGTAGCCATCTGGCTTTCTCAGTGTGACCTAACTTGCCTCCACAGCTCTCTCCTCAGCATCCTCCTTCTCCATCTCCATTGGGATGTATGGCCATGCTTACCCTCCTTTTCCAATTTTTAAAAAATTTTGTTGGTTATGAATATGTTGTTCCTCTGGGGAAGAGTGGCTCTCAACTAGGGATGATTTTGGCCCCCTTCCTATGGGACTTTTAGCAATGCCTCAGACATTTTTGATTGCCGTTACAAGAGGGCTGCTATTGGCATTTAGTGGACAGAGAACAGAGATTCTGCTAGGTATACTATCACGCACAGAAGGGCTTCCTTCCTCCCTCGCCCCAACAAGTACTCATTCTTCCAAAGTGTCAATGGTGTTTACATTAAGAATCACTGGTAAGTAATGAATCCATTCTCTTTCTATACCTGATATACACTGAGTGGCCAGATTATTATGATCTCTGAACGCATCATAATCTGGCCACTCAGTGTATATCCTATATAATAAAAGGCTAATATGCAATTGTCCCCTCGACCAGGAGTTCGACCAGCAGGCAGGCCAGCCAACCGCTCATGTCCCCTCCCCCTGGCCAGGCTGGCCTGACCCCACCTGTGCACGAATTCATGCACCAGGCCTCTAATATTAATACACACACACACACACACACACACACACACACACACACTGAATAGCCAGATTATTTTGCATTCAGAGATCATAATAATCTGGCCACTCAGTGTATTTTTTTATTTTTTATTCTTTCAGGATCAGCTTTAATGTCACCACCTCCATGAAGTCTCCCTGGATTTAATTGATCCCATATATTGCTTCAAATTATTTGTTTTTACCATATAATGTTGTACTGAAACATTTTAAACATACAGCTAACTCCTATTAGACCAAATCATTTACACACAAGACTCAGGCCTTATTTCAGTTCTGAATGCACTGTCAGACACATGATAGGACCTAAAAAATGATGGGCTATTGAATCAATAAATAATGCCTGGGGCTGGTAGCACTTTACCTATAGTCTGTACTCATGCTTTTGTCTGTCATTGACTGATGATTTCCCTCATCTCTAAAATGGGCAGATAAAGGCACCTGTGTGGTGGTTGAATTGAGTTATTACATGAAAGTTATTACATGTAAACGGAACAATACCTGTCACAGAGCAAACACTGAATACATCTTCATTTTATTATTTTAAAATATTGAATATTCTTCACTTTTATGGGTTGTATTAAGCATTTTATACAGTAAACCTAACTCTAAAATATAGAATCACAAAATCATATCTCCATCTGTGACTTAGAGCTTCAGTCACTACTAAAATCATTGCACTAGCCCTAGCCGGCTTGGCTCAGTGGATAGAACATCAGCCTGCAGACTGTAGCTTCCCAGGTTCGATTCCTGCAAGGGCACATACCTGGTTTTTGGCTCTATCCCCAGTAGGGGGTGTGCAGGAGGCAGCCAATCAATGATTCTCTCTCATCATTGATGTATCTCTCTCTCTTTCACCCTTCCTCTCTGAAATCAATAAATATATTTAAAAAAATAAAATCATTGCACTCAATATTTACGTATCCACCCCCCACCCCCCAAAAAATTATCTTTATTGTCAGCTTCAAGTATCCTATTTAGATATATGCTAAATCTATTTTTACTTTTAAAAAATCCAACACAAGTGCCCTATATTCAAATCTTAAATCTCAGGATGTCAATATGCATAAATAATATCATTTTAGTCAAATGGCAGGTATTTCATTTGTATGCATTTATGTTATTGGGCATTGTGTTTGAGGCTATGGAACAGCTTGGGTTTATCTAGCATTGCATAAATATAAGTAGAAACTCACATTCATTTTTCTCTCTAGATTTTTTTTGGTACATATTGAAAGACATATAATTTGAATCTTCTCCCATCTCAGTCCAGATAAAACCATTAAAATGATCTGTTTAGTGGCAAGCATGGAGCTGCTGCAGTCTGTGTGGGAACAAGGTCATGCACATCATTCTGCCCATAAACATTTAAGGCCACATGGTTAGGTGTGATTATAATAATATGCTGTAGCTGGTTAGGTAAATACTCAAGATCTGACATTAGTTTATTGAACTAATGGCTTGTGACTTGAAGATAGGGACTACGTTAATGAGTTCATTTCTTGCAATCATTTTAACATCTCAAAAGTCCCCAACCTTATCAGAATTGTGAATTACTTGAGTCTAAAAATATTAGGCAGAAATGTAATAACCGCTCTCTAGAGATGACTGCCTCTTCCTGCTTCCTTTATGAGAAAAGAAAATAAAACAGGTGAATCATGTGAATAAAAGAGATAATCAAATTCAATGTGTCAGTAAACTCTCAAATCCATTCTCATGTTATGATAATTGCATTATCAGACTCTTGGTATGAGTAACTGAGCAGAAATTCTCCTGCCTTCAATCCTCTTATCTAACACAAGAAAATAAAACAATGAGAAACAAAGTGAAAAATAACTAGAAAAATTAGTCAGATTTTTCTCTAAGGTTGTAGCATACAGGATATGGGTATAAGAATATGATGGTAAGAATTGTGATGAAACTCTCTTTTTTATCTAATCTTTCTCTCTCCCTTCTTTGCCCCCTTTCTTACAAATATACTCAGATATTATAAGACTGCTTTCCTTTGCTAACCACTCAGTGTAAGTGCAAGATATATAAATGAATGGATAAGAAATAATTTATGGCCTGGCCGTGTGCCTGGTGGTTGAGTGTCAACATGTGAATGAGGAAGTCATCATTCGATTCCCAGTCAAGGGAACATGTCCAGGTTGCAGGCTTCATCCCCAGTAGGGAGCTTACAGGAGGCAGCCGATCAATCATTCTCTCTCATCATTGATGTTTCTATCTCGCTCCCTCTCTTTTCATCTCTGAAATCAAGGGAGGTTGGGCGAGGGGGGCTGTAAGAGACCAACCGAAGGACTTGTACGCATGCATATAAGCACAACCAATGGATATAAGGCACTGGGGCGGGGGGGAGGCGGGCAGGTGAAGGCATGTACTCGGGGGTAGGGGAAGTAGGGGGGAGATCAATGGGGGGGAAAAAAGGAGACATATGTACTACTATTTGTAATACTTAAAACAATAAAAAAATTATATATATAAAAAAAGAAATAATTTGTTTTCCAGACATTCAGATGAATGTGAGTAATGGATATCTATGGATTTTGTCTTCCAACGTTCCTTCTTCTTATAATAATCACAGCCTGATTTTGCTATGAGGAAACAGAATACTTTTATATTTGTGATAATTCATAGAGTCCATTCTTTGATGAGTGCTTCTTTGGGTGACGGGCATGTGAATCTGGTCCAAAGAATTGTGATACAATGATATATGCATATCTCTTGGGATATGTAATCTGATTTTCTTCTTGTTTTTTACTTCCAAATTTAGAAAATTGACAAATCACTTAGGCATTGAAGAATATGTAAAAAGCTCCCCCTTTTTTTCTGCTTTTCTCACTATCTTTTATAATTCTCTACTTGCAACATCTTCTCCAGATGCTTAAGGGAGCCAGAATTCACTACTCATTCCATAACGTAATGTTTTAGTCTCCTTTCATCTATACACCTGATTGAATTGTGAGGATTAAGTGAATAAAATGTAAATATGGCAAATATAGTAAGGCTAAGTCCTGCAAAACACTGTTAAAGTATTCAGTTAAAGGGTCACATTTTTTTTTCCATAGAGAAATTCACTGTTTAATGGATATTCAGTATATATTGCATATACATACACACATACAAAAGAATAATCTCTTATCTATCTATCATTTATCTATCTATCTAAATCCTATTGATCCTACTTTTCTGGCGAAGTCAGTCTAATACAGATTTTATATTAAGTGGGGAGCAGCTGTAAAAAGATACCTAAAAATATAGAAGGAGCTTTGGAACTGGGTAAAGTGTGCAGAGTGGAGGAGGTTTGAGGTGCATGTTAGCAAAAGCCTACATTGCCTTATAAAGAGACCAGTGGTAAGAATACGATGTCACACTGAGATCTCAGACAGAAATCAGGAACATGGTGTTGGAATCTGAAGGAAATACATTCTTCACTATTAAGTAGCAAAGAACTTGGCTGAATTGTGTTCTAGTGTTTGTGGAAAATAGAAATTGTAACTAACTTGGCTATTTAGCTAAGAAGATTTCTAAGCCAAATGTCGAAGGTGCAGCCTGGTTGCCCCTCGCTGTTTATAGTAAAATGTGAGAGGATAGAGATACATTATAAAATAAGCTATTCAGCAAGGAGGAACCGATGTAGAAAATGTAGATGTAGAAAATTCTTAGCCTATCCGTGTTGGGAAAAAAATAAAAGGTGAAAAAGTGTGTTTTGGAGAGAAAGCCAACAGAGTGGCTGGACAGTCATTCCATAAAGAGACTGCTGATGTAGGTCAAAGATCAAACCGGCCATTCCAGCAGGAGTCCAGAAATGAGATGGGGCTATAGGAGCCCGAACTTGGACTAAAGAAAGGGGATGGAGACAGGACAAAAGGAAGGAAAGCTGTCATGGGACTTCTGGGATTCTACAAGACGGAACAATAGAGCTATCTAGCTGTGAACGTGCATTATCTTTCACCAAGAGGGAAAATAACCCTGAAGATGATTCAGAAATGTGCAAGGCTGCCATTCCCATCACGGTAATAGGTCTGGGGGACATGGCTATTTTTCCTCAGTTTCGTTGGGCCAAACTAGTGCTGCCCAGGTCCTCAGAAGCAAAGCTGTCCCAAGGGTCAAGCAGGGCAATGCTGCTGCCCCAGGGGAATCAGTAGGTAGGACCACCACCCCAGGGGACGCTAGAGGACAGAACATTAAGCAAAAGAGATGATTCCCAAACCCTAAAATCAAATGAAATTCACTCTGCTAGGTTTGGGACTAATACAGTATTTAAAGCAGTCTTCTCTTACCACCTCTCTTTTGTCCTTGTCTACCATATATATATATATATATATAAAAGCTTAATATGCAAATTGTCCCCACCGGAGTTCGATCGCTTGCTATGACATGCGCTGACCACCATGGGGCGGCACGGAACGAAGGATGGCTCCAAATGGCCCTGATCGCTGGCCAGGCCTAGGGACCCTAGCCATGCACGAATTTCATGCACCGGGCCTCTAGTTGAGTTTATCAAAGAGAATATCACCTTGAGGACACTCCGACATTATATACTGTAGAGCAACACAGTCACAGAGACACTCCTAGGACTAATAGCTAAACTCAGCAACCAGGAATTTAAAGAGAGGGTAGAAGGTATGGCAGGCCTTCCATGCAAATCAGTTGATCAAGATTAGTTACTTAAAGACCACATTTGAGTAAGTACGTTCCGGGATTCAGAATAAGGATCTCACAGCAAGCTTAGCATACATGGTGAGAAGCATGGTAGCACTGACAAGCGATGAATCCATGCTCTTATCTGTGGGACCATACCCTCTTCCACAAGGTGGAAGGGCATTGAATTTCATGAGAAAAGGGATCTGGAGACGAGTGTCAGAAGCCACTCATGAGCCTCTGTGTGGCTTCATAGCAACAAATAGTGGAGTGAGATATGCGGGCTTCTCTTTACAAGACATGGACTAATCATTCCGAACTCCTTTGTTAAACACACACACACACAACACACACACTAGTATTATAAATGCTGTGTCAAATTAAAACACGACAATTTTGATTTTATTTTGCGGTGTTGTATTTTAAATACCTGAATTTCTCCTGCTGGCTATTATTTTGCTATTACAAGTTAAATGCTGATTACAAGGATGGGGAAGTACATAATTCAGTATCTTCAGTGGAGACATTTCTTTGTTAGACATGTTTCATGTTATGGTTTACTTATGGTGTGATCCACTGAACTCTCTTTTATAGCTGAAAGGCTCAAGTATTAAGTATGCTCTCAGCAAGTTCCAGTTCCTGAATTCCGCAACCCACCACAAATATAAAGCAACACACTGCAAAGAGGAAAATAGACTTTGATAATTCACATTTAAACAAACACGTAAAAACATAATACATCTCTGTTTAAAATGCAAACTAACATTAGAATAATAATATATTGATACAATAGTGGCATTTATGAATTTAAGAAATAATCTATAAATCAATTTGGATATCAAGAGGCCAATCAGTACATATATATTGGCAATATGTATGCATGGCTGTATATTATATCCTGTTATTTCTGGTGGTCTAAAAGGTATTCCTTTTATTTTTCCAGTATTGTTGGATTTATACTGTTGTTATTTAAGTAATCCTGACTGTTTGTATAAGAAAAATAAAATCAGCTTTGCCTATTTTGTTACCCCCAAAAGTTTCATTTGTTGATAAAAACATTTTCTAGAAATGGACTTACTCATTTCCAAATATGAGTGTATAGAAATTTCAGTACCTGTTTGTAGAACTAGGCTAGGTCCAGATTATTGACCTGCTTATAAAAAAATACTTTCTATTCTACAAGGTGGAAAATTATTTTTAAAATTTGAATTTATCAAGATCAGTCTGCTTTATCCATGGGTCATCGTATAAAGGACGTAACTCTAGCTGTACATTTGCTAAAAGTACAGAAAACTTTGGAAATCAGTAGAAATATGCACTTTCAAGCTGAATATCAAAAGGAAAAAAGAGAAATATTAGGTCACTAGATGGTGCCATAATGTTATTTTTTACATTATTGTCAGAGATTCTGGAAAAATATTACAGTCATTTCAAAGAGACATCATTTCTGGTACCATCCCAGGCAAAAAGTAAACTTCATACTTACTTTTAAAATGGACATGTAAGAAAGGAAATGCTATTAGCCGGGACAAAAAGGATAGCATTGAATTAAATTGGATTAAAGTACAGCAGTAAGCACCTTGGACAGATTTTCACAATATAAAAAACTACTTAATGTGAAGAAATAATATTTTGTGCTGAATTTTGAGTTTGAGAGTAGTGATTTTGTTCTTGAAATTACTTGTAATCACTCATGATATGCTGAATGCATATATAGAAAATAGTATTTTCCTACCACACTCAAAAAAAGTCATTAATTCTTCTTACTTTTCATACAAGCCAATGTATGGTTTTATGTGGGTTGTGGCTACAGTGTTTGGACAGGTTCAAGCCTTGGACTGATGAGAGGGCACAGTCCTCTCGTGACCCCGTGCAAGTCCCAGCCTGGAGGGCAGAGCCCTCCCAGCACAATGATAGCCAACAGATATAGTTGTCAGCTTGAACCTATGGTCCGAACACGTGGCCCCACGTGCCTGAGTGATAGAGGCTGGAAGGAAACAAAGCTTGATCAGGTGCATGTAATTGAGTAAGTTCAAAACTCATGAGAGTGCTGTAAACATCTTGACCTCGCCCTCACTTTGCCTCGTGGCATCGGCTATAAAATAAAGACACGGCTTGTAATCCACGGTGCTGTCTCCCCATCAGGGAAGCAGCGTCCCACCGAGACGCAGCTTTCCTTCTCTTGTCTATCTTTTGTAAGCCTTTCAGCCACCCCCTCTCAGGGTCACCCTTGGCTGTGCCAGTCCCGCACAGTTTTATATCAAATGAATTTAAGACTTCTGTTCAGTTAGGGGTTTCTTCGATAAGTAAATCAGGATCCTGTGTCTTTTGTTGTTTGTGTTGTTAGTATCCAGCAAATATGACAATGGTAGCATTTACTGATAGGGCATTCTCTGTATGGCTGCTGTTAGAAAGTCCCTTCGGCTGAAGTGGCAGTTTCCTCAAACAAAGAGATTTGACCATGCCCGAAACAAATGGAGAGTTCCGTTCCTGTTTCTCAAATATCCGAACCTGCTGCTGGTTCTAGGTTAAAACACTGTGCATGGAAAAACAGCCCACAGAGGCCTGCGAGAGGCTCATTTGCATTTCCTAACTCCCCCACTGGCTTCATCCTCAGCACAGAAAAAAAGCAGTTTCCCCCCTCCAATCCCCAATGGCCATTCCCAGGCACACCGTGGAAGCAATTGAACAATGTTACTAGCAAGTCCTTTAGAGATCGATGGTGGAGGAGAGGAGCAAGACCTAGCAGCCCCAAAGCGCTTCTTCATTTCTCTAATGAGAGCAGTTTCACAGTGCACTTCCAGCTTCCCTTTACCCAGAGTTTGCTCTTTTGCACATGATCATGCAACATGAAAACTGATTTTTGCAACCCAGACAGAACAAGGAACCTTTCAAAAAGTGCAAATGTCAGTGTCAGATGGATGCAGATTCATCTTTGATAACAAAATTCAAAGTTCCTCAAACACTGATCTGTGATGTCTCTGAGGACAAGTTTATTCCTTCCAGGAAAAAATTGTTTCAGGTTACCAAGACCACCGATTCTAACCGCCACGATGCAAGATTCGGACGGATTCTGGATTGAAATCAGGGAACAAAAAGGAGGCTAAAACTGTTTTGAAGGAATATTTCTCCTCCATTATGCAAGATGACTGCTTTACTCACTCATATTCAAATTACCACTTCATACCAAACTTGAAAAATTAATATGTAATAGTACATTAGTACATGGGAAGCGTTGAGTTAGAGGTAAGTTCCTCAGACAGGGCCTTGACCCCTCTGGTGCAGAAAACTGGAAGAACACACGAGTGACAGCAGGTAAGTGAGACATGCTTTATTCGAACAAAGAAGCCAAAACTGGTGGCACCTTATATACAAGCTTAAACAAAAGAGGCCTGGTGCCAATTAGTGACACTGGTGCTACATTAACACAGATGGGTTATATAAAGGTGCGCTTGCGCAGTATTTACAGGGCTACTGCTGAGTCATTGCCCTCACGCATGCATAGGACAAAGGGGCCTTTATCATAGAAATACTGCTGTGTCCTTGCCTGCAAGCATGCCTATGGTGAGCAGGCCTTGAACCTCCGGCGTTCTTCTCTGGTTGATAGCTTTGCTGTAACCTCATTTTGGGGATGAGCTTCTTTGATGTAATTTACAATTAAGTTGGGCTTGTCTGTGACTTGGGTGAAGATGTAGTTAACAGATCATTCATAGGGCTGCTTGACCCTCTTTTATAGCATGCTTCCCAAGGGATGTTAGTTTGTAACAACCCTTTTCTTCCTTGACTATTTGTGATATTGGGTACTACTTGAACAGGCCGTATACAATTAAACACAGGCTTTGACATGTTTTACTGTATCTTAGCTAACATGATATGTATAAATGCTGATGGTCACATTCTCATGTATGAGTTTCATTTGAAAGGTGCAGAAGTCCAATGAAATCAAACATTCTGAGTTTTTGTTTAAAATATTGATTCTCAGCCCAAATCATTGGTGACTTTGGATTGATTTATTGAGCCAGGGTTTCTCAAGAATGAGTGCTTTGCTTTCTTTCATGCTGTCCAGAGTTTCCCAGATACCAGTGGGACATCACGGAAGAGGCACAGTGACAAATTCCTTACACACATTGTCTCCTCTGCACACCATCACTATTATTGGTAAAAGGGCTCTTATCAACTTAATTTTATGGATGAGGGAATGGGGGCTTAGGGGTGATAGAATGACCTGCTCGGAGACAGATTCAGCACACAATCTATAGTGTAGAGCAATAAGTGGCGCCTCAATCACGTGTACCCACAGCAGGCTGTGCGGGTCTTATGATGACAGAAGGAAAGAACTATTAACACATTTCTGTGGTGGGAGAAAAGAGAAGTACTTTTGATAACATAAAATAGGCAACAATCTGAGGGTTTTCTGCTTTATCCAAAAACTGTAATAGGTTTCATCTCAGATCAATTATTAATAGCTGTCCAGAGGGCACCCCATTTGGACTATGATTTTTGTGTGCCCAGCATCTGTTCTGTTGAGTGACTTTTTTCCCCCCAACCCCCACATGTTGGCATCTAGAGCTGTCAATTAAGGTAGCCCAGCCTAAGCTGGCCAGTGGTGGCAGGTGGTTCCAATTAGTCCAATCCTCTAATCTTCTCAAGAATTTACATCTGCACAAGTGTGAACCACAGATGAAAAGTGGGAAGGGGGTCAATTACCTTGACTATGGTGAGCCAAGTGGCCATCAGCTCCTGGCACCAGATGGTCATTGTCTCTCTGTGGTTCAAACTTCCTAGAAATATTTCCCCTCCCCCCTTTAGATTCCACGAGTACTTTATATCCTTTATGAACCACAACTCTGCTCAACAAGGTGGTAGTCATTTAATAAAAACTCCCGATACTTGTATGAGTATTCATTTAAATAATATAAATGAAGCACTAGACACAGTGCCTGATATATTACAATGACTCACACATTAGTTGAACCACCCAGATCTGACAAAAACATTTGCAGTAGCCTCCCGGTATCCTCGGATTTGCTTTCCATGGTTTTAGTTACCTGGGGTCACCCGGGGACCAAAAATGTTACATGGAAAACTCCAGAAAGAAACAGTTCATGAGTTTTAAATGGAAGCCCATTCTGAGTAGCATGATGAAATCTCAAGATGTCCCCCTCCTTCCAGGCCTGGAGGTAAATCATTCCTTTGCTGTAGACTCTCCTGGGAAGGTGTAGCTGTCACTTAGTAGCTACCGTGGTCATCAAGCTCAGCTGTCACAGTATGGCAGTGCATGTGTAAAAGTAGCGCTTCTTTTCTCAATAATGGCCCCAAAGTGCAAGAGTAGTGATGCTGGCGCTACCTAAAGTGCTTCCTTTAAGTGAAAGAGATGTATGCATAGGACCAAACATAGTATATACCAAGTACTGTACGATCCATGGTTTCAGGCATCCACTCTAGGTCTCGGACTGTACTCTCTATGGGTACGAGGGGAGACTACTGTTTACCCCTTTCAATCATAGATGGGTTTTTAGATTTAAGACTGTCCTATTTATAGAGCTATGCTCTACATACCTGTTGGCCCTATTGCATTGTTTCTGTCCCTTTCTTTTGTTGAGCTCTGACACCCTTCTCCCATAACGAGCACTTATTTCAATGGCATGGAATTTTTCCTTGATTTTTCTAATTTGATTTTGCACACACAAAAAACAGGTTATCAAATCCTAGATAGTATGAGTGTCCCCATGAGCCAAACAGGAATGAAAATGGGGAGGGGGCAGAGGTATAGAGAGGGATTAGAACATATTTAAACTTCATTGGGATTTACATGGAAACATGTTCTGAGAAGGTGCCCTTCCCATTCATACAAGGCTCTTTAGAGAAGGATTTAAAGTTACAACATACAGATTAACGGCAGACATTCTCTCTCCCTAACTTCGAACATGCTGATCAATGAGGCATAAATGTATAATTGGTTTATAGACACATTTGTTGGAATGTATTTACCAGGTTCTTAAATACCACATTTCTGTTTTGAGCCTAAACCGTAAGCAAATGAATTTCAGAATTAAAAAAAAACAACACACAACACATGGGAGTTTCTCTGAGATATTATTTATGTGTATGTCTGTGTCAAAAGTTCCCACCACCCTGCTCTAAGGAATGCATTTTAAAAAATGCCAAGAAGGAATTAATTAAAATGCAATTTGGCAGGAAAATATCTTTATAGGAAAGCTCTGAGACCTCTCCTATAGCCATCATTGGTAGATTGTTTTAAGCATTAAGTCATCTGTGTATGTTTCTGGGTCTAGTGAGAGGTGTAACTGCCTACAGCAAGATGAACAGAGACAGAGCTTTGTCTGTAGGTTGGGACTTTGTTCTCCGAATACCTCAGTCTTTTGTTAATAAGAAGCAACAAAAATAATCTTAAGATCATACTATGTTTGCTGTGATAAGAAATAGAGACCTTTAGAACTTGCAATATCAATTACCTTTATAAGTGATCACAGTAATGTTTTTTTTAAGAAGTATATATAAAACCATCTTGAATGTGGTGGACCATTAAGGGAACTCTAAGTGGCTAACAGCATAGTGAGAAGACCACTTGCAAAGTAGTGAGAAGGCAACTCTGCCTCGCTCTGTCAACCTCCACACTTGAGACTATAAAATTGTTTCAATGGGCTTGGGCCAAGACACTCCCAAGAGCTTTGTCAACTGAAGAAATTACTTTTTATATTGTGTGTGTTGAGTGTGTGTGTTTGTGTGTGTTGCAGGAGATAGTATCTTTTGAGAACTGATTTCAAACTCCAGTTAAAGTGGACACAATACAATTTCTAGTAAGATGCAAATAATCTACTAACTACAGTTTCTAGTAAGATGATTGAAAAGAAAACCTCCAAATAGCAGGTCAGAGTCAGGCTGTCTTAGATCCTTTGTTCAAGTGGATGGAAAATAAGTGATAACTAATCCCAAATGACACAGAGTCCGTGTGGCAACTGGTAATATCTTATTAAGTGTTGGTAATAGCGATTATCTCTAAGTGTTTTCATGAACTAGGCTTTATATCACTGCTTATGTATACATTAATGCTCACCATCCCCTCACCAGAGGGGCAGTATATTCCCTCATTTATATAGTTGAAGAAAAACCATAGTCATAATCACCTGAACTCCATAATCACATTCTCCAGGGGGCTCCAGAGTGTATCTTCTTAAGAACTAAACTCTTCTGCCTCGGTTAGTATGATTTAAAGACAATCAAGATTGACAAGACAGAAGAGAGATTTAAAGAAAGATGGAGCAGGAACTGTATTTTTTGCAGTAAAACCTTAGAAATAAACAAACAAAAAAACATAAAAAGTACACATGGTTATTAGAATTATGAAATGAAGCAACTAAGAAGCTGAGGCAAGAGCTGTGCTATTTCATTCTGCTAGAATACTGTTTAGCCTGCCAATTAATGTATTGATTTATCCAATATTCTTTGAGCAACTGTTATATTTAAAGTGAATAAGATAGTCACTGACCTCTCGGAGCAAAATGCTAGTGGAATATGAAAAGTAATTAAAATACACATTCATAGACATAGAAATTGGCATGCCTTGATACGGATATTGATAAAGATATCGATTTAGGTGTAGATATAGATAGCTATACGCACATGGGATAATGCCAACAATTGATAAGTGTTTTGAAGACAGTAAAGCAATGATTCTAGGGGTGAAGAGGGAAAGGTTTTTCTAAAGATAAAACAAGTGGGTTTTCTCATGCTCCAGCTTCAGTGCGCTCTTGCTTCTAAGTAACCACACCTGACTCTCTTTGAAAACCTGATTTGGGGCTATGGGCCCTGCTTTGCCTGCATGCTCCGAAAGGAGACGCTGCCTGGAAATTTATATCGTTCACCGCCCCCCCAGGAGACCTGTTAGCCTCTGATGGACAGGTACGGGATAATGAAAGCCCAAACCCTTTGCTCCCATGGAGAACAGCTCAGAGCCTAATCTAACAGTGCAGCTTCCCTTTTGGGATTCGGTTTACTCAGCCTCCACTGGACTTTGCCAGCTTGGCATCTTCCCTCCCTCCTCCATCCCCCCCCCCCCCCGCATCTTCCTGGTAACCTCCTGAGAGTACTTCCCTTTAAATTTTTGCTGGCTCCTCACTGTCCCATGGCCCAGAGCAGTGGGGTTCTCTGGGAGTGGAATGTTATCAGTAGACAGGACTCTCAGGACCAAGGCTGAGAAAGTCACGGGCCAGCCAAGATGTCTGGTTACCCCAGAGTGGGCTTTCCAGAAACCTGAGCTCTGGGAAGTCTCTCTGAGGAGACGGTGTCTGGGCTGGGAAGGAGCCAGCCATGTGCAAAGCTGAGAGAAACGTTTTCTAAACAAAGGACTAGTCATCCTAGTGGCAGAAACAGTACCTTCTTTAGGAAGATAGAAGAGGAGTGTGGCTGGAGCAAGCTGAGAAAGAGCACAGGTGTGAGTCCCTGAGGCTGCAGGGCAGGAAGGTTACCAACCTGTGGGGACTTGGCAGAAAGCAAAAGAGGAGATGTTCATGATTCTATCAAGTTATCCTGTAAGCTTCGGACGCTTAGTATGTAGAATTTTTATGTGTATGTATGTTTGTGGGTTTTTTTTTTTTTCTGATTCAATTATAGTCTTAAAAGGACAGTATTTTCTGAGAGGGTAGTTCTTCCATCTCCATGTCAGCCTAGCGATTTGGAAGCTTCTCTCTCAATGCATCTGTAGTTTTGATAACAGCCTTAGCATGGACCCCCTTGAGGACCTCAAGCCCAGAGACATACCCGGGCCCTCATGCTTGAACGACAGATGCAGAAGCGAAAGCTGGGCGAGTTACTGTGTACAGCTTGTACGGGGAGCAGGGCTCCCGGTGCTCCGATGTCTGTTCCTGTATCAGGGTACCTCTGCGTCCAAACCTCAGCAGGAGCTTCCAGGCGCCCCACCTGGGGCATGTCTGAAGGACTCTGACAGTTGATAAGGTTTGTTCGAATCTGGGCTCTGCCCTTTCTTGGATCTTTGTTTTGTTTTTACTGAATGATCTGTTTTAAGTCACTGAACCCCAGTTATTCATCTTTCCGCAGTCGGGTGTGAATGTTGATCTGAGGGATAGATTGTTCCATGCAAATCACAGTGTAGTTAGTCCCTGATAGGCAGTTTCAGACTAGTGGTTAGGATTTTGATAGAGACCGAGCCTCTCCTTAGAAATTTGCTGTTTTTTCAAACATAAGGTTCTGTAAAATGCGTGTCAGGAGATAAAACATAAGAGCGGTCTGGAGGGCAAAAATCTGAAACAGACTAGGTTTCAAGAAAGAAGAAAAAAATGCCTGAAGGGTCCTCTGGGCTTCAGAATATTTTCCCAAGGGCACTTTTTCCAGTATTTTGTAAGTTTGGAGTAACAGAGTTTACCTGAGATAGGCCTGGGGGTAGTGGAGGGAGAGTGGGGCAAGGATTGCATTTTTCAAAAAAGTACAGAATCTAATAGGTCTTCTCTGTTTGTCAGATTCAATTCTTTTATTATCATAGTAATGCACAAAACGTAGTCTTACACTTATGGAAAGATTAAGAGTCAAATTATCGATCTACTCATGTGGTCTCCATTAACTTGAATAAAAGTATATTCATGGGCAATTAACCCCTTCTCTGCTTATAAAGAATCATACTATCTAATAAAGAGGGAATATGCTAATTAACCATCACTCCATCACAAAGATGGCTGCACCCACAGCTGAGGCCAAGTTCCCATAAGGAGCCTTAAGGAGCAATCAGCAGGGACCTGAGGTTATGCCCTCCCCCACCCAGTAGGGCTTGACGGGACCTCAAGGTGCCCTTCCCATCCTGGTGCTGGGCTAGGGGACCTCAGATTGCACCCCCCACCTGGCAGTGCTTCACAGGGGACCTCAGGCTGCGCCTCCCACCTTGGCACCAGGCTGAGGACCCTCATGCCATGCCCCCCACCTTGTGGGGCTTGATGGGGACCTCAGGTCACGACCCCTGCCCTGGCACTGGGCCAGGGGACCTGAGGCTGCACCCTCCACCCTCCTGCCTGGCAGGGCTTGACAGGGGACCTCAGGCCATGCTCCCCACCCAGCGGCTTGATGGGGGACCTCAAGGTGCATCCCCAGTGCTGGGTCGGGGAACTCAGGCTACCCCACCCACCCAGTGGGGCTTGACAGGGGACCTGAGGCTGTGCACCCCCTCCTGGTGCTGGGCTGGGGGACCTGAGGCTGCACACCCCTGCCCGCCCCCTGCCCTGGTCTGGGCTGGGGGACCTCAGGCCATGCCCCCATCTGGTGCTGGGCCAGGGGAATGAGGCTATGTCCCCTGGCCGGCTGGGCTTGACAAGGGTGGAAATGGCTGGGTCTGGATCTAGCCCAATTGGGGGGGGGGGGCAGCTGGGTCTGGATCTCATGTGATTTTGAGGCAAATGTGGGTGGGCAGGGACTTGACTAGGAGTCCTGTGGTATGCCCCAGACTCTGACAGGAGGAAGGTTTTCATATACATTTTACTAATTTTCTTTAATCTCTGACACTTCTATTATAGAGAAAGGGCAACTAGCGATATTAAATTATTTCTTCTAATTAATCCCCTTTTAATGTGCACGAATTTCGTGCACTGGGCCACTAGTCATTTTATAATTTTTTAAAAACTTAGCAATTAATTCTCAGTCTGGGAGCAAATGAGATTATTTTAAATGTTCCTATGCTAAAATAAAACAAAACAAAACACCCTCTGTAGAAAAATATCCAAATATACATGGATTATACATTTATATTGGTCATATAGATCTCAACAAATTAAAAACATATTATTGAAGTTAGTTAACAAGACTTACATTGTAGATAGTTTAATTGAGCTGGTGCAAAATCAATTTATTTAATAGAAAATTATAGTGTGTAGGCAGATAAATCAATTTCATATAAGGAAATTTGCCAGAATACCAAGTTTTAAAAATGGTCAGCTGGAGA
Organism: Corynorhinus townsendii; assembly: GCA_026230045.1. Lineage (NCBI taxonomy): Eukaryota > Metazoa > Chordata > Mammalia > Chiroptera > Vespertilionidae > Corynorhinus > Corynorhinus townsendii. Next base: position 10,544,118 of record JAPDVU010000011.1, on the reverse strand, counting down.
GGTCAATAGCTATTCTGATTATGCATAGAAAACACCAACAGTACAGTGTCTAAGCTCTATTTCACTGGCAAATTTATTTGGGCATTGATTGCTGCTGTAATTAGGCAATTTTACTTTTAAAGTAGAGGTTCCCAAGCTAATTAACTGACTTCATAAAGAAGGCTTTTGTCAGGGAAAAAAGATCATTAATATGTTAGGAGGGATTGTAAAATCAGGTCAACTCTTGGATTAGTCCTTCGGCTGCCTTTTACATGCCTAACATATAGTTGAATCAATATACAATTTAGTAAGTAGATTCCTGGGAGGGGGTGTTTGGCTAAATCTCTAGAATCAGATATTTAAGTTTGAGGAGACATGCATTTTATTTCTGTGTGTCCAGGACAGGGATCCCTACATTGACAAGAGAAACTCAAATTTTCTCTAAATGATAGCACCTGGGATTTTGAAGGCTATTTTATGGGATTTTGTCCTGTGGCCTCAAAGTGATATTGTGCTCTTTTCTTCTCAAGGGTTATGTTTCAGGATTGAATTAAATAAGAGACAATTTTAGAAAAAATTATACCCACCTGAAATGGACAGAATTGCAGATAATGAGTATGTGGGTATTGACTTACATTACTATTAGTGTGAAAATGATGTGAGACCTCTAAATATTATCTATAGATCTATTTGGTGGAATGGGGAAAATTGTCATTGACTTTCAATTTTTAGATTTTTTTTTTTGCAAATATAACTTCAAGGCAATACCCTCCATTATTCTCTGCACGTTCCCCATAACAGAATTCTGTTCTGCCACTGCCTCCCATCTGGACATTCCTAATACTGACCCTGGGTGTGGTCAGTGCTGTTCTTAGATAACCTGCAGGGCTTTCTCTCAGCCCACAGGGTTTGACATGTCCTATGCTGGCCACAGACAGTTCCAAGGCTTGCCCCTTTGCACCAAATGAGCCGTGGATGCCACCGTGTCTGCCATTGCCTTAGCGGTGGGACAAACCCTCTCATTTTCTAAAACACAGTGGGAAGCTTTTTTGCCCCTCTGGGGATCACCAAATCTCATGGGTGAAACAGCATGCATCCTTCTCACTTTTCACACTCTGTTTTCCCCTTCCTTCTTTCTTCTGCCTTGGTCCTGCCTAAAGCCAGCAACCTCCTTTGAAAATGTTCCATTGTAAACAATGACCCTGAAACAAATTTTCATCTTTATATCCTGAAGGCTTTGGGTTGGTAAAGGGAGTGCTGGCATGCTACTGAATCTAACACTTGGGAATTTAGTGTTTGATTCTTCGTTGTCACCATGTGGAAATCCAACTTTACCTCATACTCCAACCTCTGGTCTCGCTTCAGCCCTTGACAACAATCTTAAAAAGCATATTTCTTATGCGTGGGACCACTTTTCCAATGTATTATCTGGAACTCACATATGAAGTCAAGCATGTTAATGATGGCAAACTGTCGCTATACTTTCTAATTTTTTATGGATTTTTTAAATTTCCTTCCCCTACTGTGTTGACTCTAAATAAGCATCCTATTAGCCACAGATGCTTTCAATATGATAAAAAAGGTGTTACGTAAATTTGGAACTCTTAGAAACAACACAAGAAGTACTGAATGTCAGTCTCTGGTGCCATCTATGCAGATTACCAAACTTGGTAAGGAGAGAGCACTGTTGAATAGATTTCTTGGAAAAAATGGGACTTGAGTTGAACATTAAAGGCAGTTTGGGATTTTAGCAAAGCCCTTCCAGTCTCAGCCATAGGTTTGCATCTCTGCAGCAACAGAAACACTTTAAACATAATGAAATTATTCAATCCTCATTGAATCTCATTTCCAGGTCTGCAGTCCCTCCTTTGTTGGTAGCCAGACATGCCTAGCAAAGTGCCTAACACATTGTAGGTTTTCGATAAATGTGCTGAATAAATATAAGCTGCTATTAATTTACAACACATTTGGCCTGGTTATTGCAATAAAACTATTATATGTGGCTTTCTATTTACCATACTGCATAAGACTATATCACAGAATGCCTGTGCTAGAAGCATGTTTGAGGTCACTTATAGTCTTTTTTAAAAATATATTTTTTATTAATTTCAGAGAGGAAGGGAGAGATATAAACATTAATAATAAGAGAGAATCATGGATCGGCTGCCTCCTGCACACCCCCAACCCAGAATCGAGCCCACAACCCTGGCATGTGCCCTGACTGGGAATCAAACTGTGACCTCCTGATTCATAGGTCAATGCTCAACCACTGAGCCACACTATCCACGCCAGTCTTTATTTTTAAGGAAGTGGAAACTCAAGCTCAGCTTGGGGGTGTCCATGACTTAAATGTTTGTATACTAGTATTGGTGCAAAAAGAGACATGTAAGGAAATGAGTCAGAAGGTAAGCAGAAGTCATTTAACAAAGGTTTTTAGGTCCCAAATAAGGGGATTCCCTTAGAAGGCACTGAAAAACACCCCAAAATTTCAAGCTTAAGTGTGACAAGAGTTACTTTTGTACTAACCAAATGGTGATTTCCCCCTATTTTTCCTCTTTTTAGATTTCCCCCTTTAAATGAGCTTTTCACTTAAGGGCTGCTTACAAGCCACAGCTGTGTGCATCCTCATTGGGTTAACTGTGTTACAGTTAGCAATGGCTGAAGGGCAAGGGTCATTCATCAATATGGCTCTTATTAAACAGGAACTTTAAACAGAACTTAAAACAGCACCAACTTGTACCAGTTCAAGGAGGGGTAAGAAGACCAATCATCTGCTGAAAGCTATGTGCTTCTTGGAAAGTCTCAAATCTTACTACACGCCTTCCCTGCCTTCTTTGTAGCACAGGGAATACAGTGGGGGCAACAATTAGATGTAGTACCTCTTACATGGGAGAACCTAATGAGGGAGAGAGACTTTAATGAATTAGTCATATGAATAAAGGTATAAAGATTAACGGACATCAGCACTAGGAAGGATAGGATAACTGCTCTAAGTGTATAAGAAACAACAACAACAAATCAAAAAACCAGCCCCGGCCTGTTTTTCTCAGTGGTTAGAACTTTGGCCCCCAGACTGAAGGTGGAGGGTTTGATTCCCCATCGAGGGCATGTACTTTGTTTGCAGGTTCCCCAGCCCTGTAGGGGTGTGTGAGGAAACCAATCCATGTGTCTCTCTCACATCAATGTTTCTCTCCCTCCCTCCTTTCCACTCTCTTTAGAAATCAATGGAAAAAATATCCTCAGGTGAGGATTAAACAAAAACAGAACAAAACAAAAATAACAAAAAACTTATACTTGCATTTTGGTGGTAGCAGCTGAGAAGGCCTCTTGAAAAGTGACATGAGCTGAAACCTAAATTATGATTAGACATTAATTTGGTGAAAATTATACATATTTAATGTGGGTGGGTGTCATTAGTTTAGAATACCATATGGAGCATAAGATTTTTTGTTTTGTTCAGCATTCAAAGCAAGATTTCATCCTATATAGTAAAAGGCTAATATGCAAATTGACCAAACAGCAGAATGACCGGTCGCTATGACGTGCACAGACCACGAGGAGGCAGACGCTCAATACCGGAGCTGCCATCTGGTGGTCAGAGCACTCCCGTGGTGGGGAGTACCACTCAGCCAGAAGCCAGGCTCATGGCTGGTGAGCACAGCAGTGGTGGCGGAAGCCTCTCCCGCCTCCACAGCAGCGCTAAGGATGTCTGACTGACGGCTTAGGCCCGCTCCCCACAGACATCCTCCAAGGGCTCCCAGACTGCGAGAGGGTGCAGGACACCCTCCCCCCCCACCTCCCGAGTGCACAAATTTCATGCACCAGGCCTCTAGTTTTTTAATAATAAAGAATAGTGTCTATTCACCAGGAGGCATCCAAGTTCACGATTAACTTGCTTTGAATCTAATGGAATTGCTTGAGATCAATATTCTTTCAACTCCAGGTATATGTGTTAGCAAAAGACACTCAAGGTTGCTTGCTGCCTACTCCAAGATACAGTAGTAGCTAAATCTTCTGGAGCAAAGGGAACTCATTTTAAAAATGCAAGATAGCTACAGAATGAGAAGTATATAACCTCCTAAAATATCATTCTGCATTCTGCAGTGATAACAGAGAGTCAGAAAGTAATATACTCCTTAATGCAAAGGAACTTCTAGACAATGCAAGCATCTCAGATGCTTGCATCTACATATTTGGATAGCTCACATTACAAAATCATTTGGAAACTCCTTAATCCTTAATAAGAAAATCAAAATTACTGGTTGAGGCATTCAGAGAAAAATGTACTTATAAGTACTCTTGCAAACAGTCCTGGTGAAAGTCTTTCTTTAACTCAATACATAAATGACTTATTGGGCTGAAAACAGAGGCATTGGTAAAAAGGGAGCACTTGAAACCTTGATTAGGCTGAATGGTTAGGTGGAAGGCGTATTGTTACTGTGCAGAAGAATGGGTAGCAAAGGGTCTTGAAAAGTCTGTGAGACCAAAAGCGTTAACCAAAAAACATGTTCACTCATGCAGGTTTAAGTGAAAGATCCTTATCAAGACAGTTTATTTCTGAAAATACCTGAATATTAAATTCCCCCCAAATCCAACGTCTAAGTGAAGACACATGGTTCAATTCTAAGCAGAAGTTATTGCTTTCTATTTGTGTTTGCAAGGAAAATTCATAGCTTAAATGCTTGTCCCTAAAATAGAGCCAATCACATAAATGACATCTGAATAAGACACTTATATTTGGTAAGCATAAAGTCACACTGAAACACCATTTGCCTAATAACCACTTTAGTTGTTATTCTCTCTTGCCCTAGAAATACTAATGTAGTGATAAAGGAAAGCATACTTATATTTTCCACTAAATTTAGAATTTTAGTAATTGAAACACAGATGAGGTGGCTTTGATAGGAAATTAATTTGGTGTTAAGTACACCGCTAGCATTAGATATGCATAGTTACTCAGCATGAACTTGTTGCTTATACCAATAGTGATGTGCACACAGTACAACACACATACACAAACACACATACACACACACACACATAAAGCTGAAGACCCAAGGTAAATGTAAATTGAGAAACATGGAAGTGTTTTGAACTATCCTATCTAATAAAATAGTAATATGCAATTTAACCATCACTCCACTATACCCAGAAGCCACGCCCATCAGCCAATCAGGAGAGGGTATGCAAATTAACCCAACCAAGATGGCTGCGGCCACAGAGCAAGCAGGAGGCTTGGGTTTCCCCAGCAATGGAGGAAGCCAAGCTTTCCACACATGCTGGCGGGTCCAGGCCTTCACTCAAGGCTACAAAGTTTCAATTATAGAAGATAAATAAATCCCAGATACCAGGGCCTCCATTTGGGTCACCGGGGAGCGTGGCCAGCCTGCAAACCACCACAGGCCCCTCGCCCAGGCTGCCCCACACCCCAAGGGAACCTCCACCCTGATCCGGGACACCCTTCAGGGCAAACCAGCCAGCCCCCACCCATGCACCAGGCCTCTATCCCAGTGGTCGGCAAACTCATTAGCAGAGCCAAATATCAACAGTACAACAATTGAAATTTCTTTTGAGAGCCAAATTTTTTTAACTTCTTCTAACACCACTTCTTCAAAAGAGACTAGCCCAGGCTGTAGTATTTTGTGGAAGAGCCACACTCAAGGAGCCAAAGAGCCGCATGTGGCTCGCCAGCCACAGTTTGCCAACCACAGCTCTATCCTATCTAATAAAAGAGTAATATTCAAATTGACCATCACTCACACAAGATGGCTGCCTCCATGTGGTCAAAGATGGATGCCCTCATGTGGACACAAGATGGCCGCCATAAGATGGTCAGCAGGGGAGGGCAGTTGGGAAGAACCAGGCCTGCAGGGGAGGGCAGTTGTGGGGAACCAGGCCTGCAAAGGAGGGCAGTTAGGGGCAAACAGGCTGGTAGGGGAGCAGTTAGGCATCAATCAGGCTAGCAGAGGTGTGGTAGGGGGTGATCAGGCTGGCAGGCAGAAGCAGTTAAGGGCAATCAGGAAGGCAGGCAGGTGAGCAGTTGGGAGCCAGCAGTCCTGGATTGTGAGAGGGATGTCCGAGTGCCAGTTTAGGCCCAGTAGGATCAGGCCTAAACTGGCATTCGGACATCCCTCGAGGGGTCCCAGATTGGAGAGGGTGCAGGCTGGGCTGAGGGACACACACCCCCATGCACTAATTTTGTGCACTGAGCTTCTAGTGTGTGTGTGTATATATATATATAAAAGCCTAAATGACTGGTTGACCAGTCACTATGATGACACACTGACCACCAGGGGGCAGACGCTCAATGCTGGAGCTGCCCCCTGGTAGTCAGTGTGCTCCCACAGCCAACATCCCTCGGTCCTGATCGCCCTGATCACTGGCCAGGCTGAGGGACCCCACCCATGCACGAATTCGTGCACTGGGCCTCTAGTATAAAATAGTAACTCTCAGTTATATTTCATTACCTATCATTATATTCTTCAAATTTGTCTATAAAATTTTTCAATAGTTCTATAGCATTTAATTTGGTAGCAAACATCAACTAAACGTGTTGTATATTTTTCCACCATTACTCTATTACTCTTAACATTTTTCTCTTTCCTGTAAATCAGTGATTTTCAAACTTTTTCATCTCATGGCACCCATAAATTATGGAATTTCTGCAGCACACAAAAAATTTATATATTTATATGTAATATATAAATATGTATTTATTTGCTTTGACCAAAAAATAGGTATAATTTGATTGGTTTACAAAAGAATAATAATAGTAATTACCTACCCATTTTGCTCCAAAGTGACTTTTTAAAAAATTAAGTGCCTATACTTATATATAAGTATTTCCAGGACCAATAATTAACCAATCAGAATGAACCTTATTATGTGATGTGACCCATAAGATGCAACTCTATTATATGACCTATATATTTATGGTTCAATACAGGGAATCCATACAGAATGGCTGTTGTTGTGTTGTTAGCTGTCATTGTTTTTTTTATTTGACAATCGAAGTAAAAGATACCATTGCCCCTAACTAGTCAGGTATTGCATGTTTTAAAAATTCTTGTGGCACACCGGTTGAAATTTGCTGCTATAGATGAAAGAGAAAGAAAATATGGGTTGAAATCTGTTTTTGTTTGCCACACAGAACCTTAAATGTTGATTGTTCCCTTAATTAACTAACTTCCTCTCTTCCTCCCTGGTTCCTTGCTTCCTCTTTTCCTTCCTCTTTTTTTTTTTTATTCCTTCCAAATATACTTATTTGGAGTCTATTATAATCTAGTCACAACACCATATATTGAAAAGTTCACAAAATGTCTAATGAGATGGGTTTGTACCCTCATAATTATAATGTAGTGAAAAAAATGCATGTTAATAAATTATCTCACCACTAGGATAATTAATTTCAATGAATATAAATCATTATCAAGTACTGAGAGAGGTTATGGCATGGGCCGAGAAATTTCAGAAAGGAGCTTCCTGAGGAACTAGCTTTGGGGTGAGATTTGGGGGATATACTGTTTGTTGGAGAGGGGGTAATTCAGACAATATAAATGACCTGCACAAGGACCTCACATGAGAAAATACATGGAAAGTTTTGAGATATGAAAATGTTAGAGATCTAGAGAAAAAAAGAGAAAGAGAGAAATAAAACTGCAGAGGATAAGCCCTGCATTGATAATTGGTCTTTAGCCTGAGAAAAATGAAAAATCTTTAAAGGCTTATATTCATGGGAATAGTGTGGGCAGATTTGCATTTTTAAAAGATTTTTCTATCTCCTCTGTACAAAAGAGATTACATGATACAGGAGTGCACTCTGGGACTTTACAATACTCTTGTGCAGATCCAGGCCAGATTTGTTAGCCTGTGTGAGGGTAATGGCAGGAGGTGCAGAGAAGAGGGTGGGTGTTTGCAACATTTAGGAAATAAAATCTATGGGAATCATTACTAGAGGAGGCCAAAGGGGATGACAACAATGCCTTCAAAGTGTCGAAATGTGCTTACAATTGGTAGGGCAAAGTACATAGGCCTGTGGTACCTTTATTATCAAGATGGCAGATGGCTGAAGTTCAAGGATGCTAGAGAAGAAATGACGTAAAATATAAAATGCCAATTATCATAGAATAATGGAAGTCTTGGACATACATGTGTTTGCCTGGGAAAAGCACAGGGAGAGTAATAATCAGAATAACCTATAGCAGTAGCAATCAACTCCTAAATCTCACTGGCTTAGCCTAAAAGTTTCTTTTTACAATGTGTGTATGTGTGTGGTATGGGCGTTTTACTTCTTGGTGTCACTTAATACCAAGGCCCAGATTTATTTAGTTTCTCTAAGAAGCAGGAAGCTTCACAGTGTCCAGGTCGATAAGCCCAGTTGTAGCTGCACCATCAGCACAGTCTGAAGTCCCACAGCGGTGGTTCTTCAACGTTTCATCCAGAAATTAATCTACTCCCTTCTGTCCAGGTCCCCGTTGCCACAATCGAATGCCCCGGCTTTCCAGGGAGGGGGAAGGAGAAATGCGGTGAAGTAGGTGACATATTTTAAGAGCACCGCTGGACTGCGGTGGCCTAAACAGGACTGTGCCATGAATGCATCGGGCCATGGGTGGCTCATCCCTGAGCCATTGTTTCAGAGTGCAGTGGGGCTGAGCATGGCTGACATCTGATGGAAGTGCTGGGAGGGTAAATGCGAGTCTGCCAACAAGTTCAGAGTGAATTCTGCTTTCCCATCGCGCTATTCACTGAAACACAGCAAAAGGCAATATATTAACTTTCCAATGTAATTTTCTCAGATATGTGTGAAAATGGAATTCATTATACTCGAGAATTGAATATTAAGGGTAATTAATGAATTTGGCAGCTCTTTATTCTCAGCACTTGCTGGGAAAATTCCAAGTAGGCACCAAACGAAGCAAGTTTTCTCGTTTCTGAGTCATTTCTTCAAGTGGAACGAACAAGTGATGGAGAAACTATTAGAATTTTTTTTAGTTCCAGAAGATTCTTTAACTTCTGAAATAAGAGAGTAACATCATTTTGGAACACATTATAATGAAATGAAATTCATCACTGGATTGTCTTCTTTTTCTAGCAGATATTCCCTAAAATTAATATCTTCATAATTAGAGTAAAAGACCCTTTAAAAAATAACAGAGGAGAGCTGTGAAGGGAGCAGGTTTTTGAGGCAATGGTCTAACATTCTGTCTCTGCTTCTGTATAGCTGTCTGTCAGTAGCCCTCTAAATATAAGGCCATTGCTTTATCTTTAAAACAAATGTGTCCACTTCAAATGAGAAATTTGAGCATGGCCTATTTCATGTCAAAGATCTTGGCATGTTCCTCACATGTAATGAACACTTACTGCAGATTGCTGCCATGATGATTATAATTATTGTTATTTATTTTAATTTCAGGTTAAACCATTCATCCCTTGGAGAATGAGGCAGCTTATCAGGAATGGCTTCATGGAGCCCTTGGCTATGATGGTGATGGGGACTTTTTGGTCACCGGTAAGAGATTCGCATCCTACTTTTTATTTATTTGATTGTTTATTTTATGAAGTCCATTTATCCATCAGCAATCAGAAAGGAGGTAGAAACCGTCCCAGCAATTCAGTGTGACGGCATGATGAATTTAGTACCTGGCTAACAACTAAAAGAGGTTTTAAAAGGCCCTAAGAGGTCCAGAAATAACCGTAGGAAGCAGCAAATATGTCTAGGGTGAGAGCTGGTGAACAAGGGAAAAACTAAGGATTTAGAAGGCACCTCCCTCACCACCCTCCAAGGCTGAGCTGTAATTATTGTGGGGGAGAGTGTGGCTGCCTCAGAAATACAGACTGCCCCTGACAATGAAATGCCCCGAAGAGGAAGGGCCAGAGCTGGTTTGCAGGACCAGCTCATCAGGTGGCTGAGAAACCTTCTGTCCTGGCTGCTTACCATTTTCTTATCATTCTATTGGCTCCTTTGCTGAAAGAGAGCATATTGGGGTCTCAGAGGTAAACTTGGTTCCCCTCTTCGGGTTTCCCCATATCTCTCCAGTGCCCTTACACATGAAGCCTGGTAAAGCCAGGTCCAGTCTTACTAAGAGGGAGCTGAAAGTCAGTCACTGATCATGGGCACAGCCAGGGGTGAGCGGGAGCTGGCTCCACCCGCTGATGAGCGCTCATTGTCTGCATCTCTGCACATTTGTAACAGGCTGACATTATGTAGATGGCTTGCAACTGGCCATAATGGAAGTATTTACAAAGCGGTGATCAACAGACATCGCAATTCAGGGTTTGTGTTGTCATTGTTGGAGAGGCAGTTTATTAGTCTCGTGCCCGTGGACACAGCCCACTCTACAGAGAACAAACATACTATAAAAGGCAGAATCCAATGTGTGAAACTTTCTGAAATATATAAATAAACAGAAGAGGTTATGTTAAAAAATGACCATTTCTGGAGTCTCGCCGCCTAGATTCTATGCTCTACCATTTTTTTGTTATCTGTGTGACAAGAAATAGCATCTCTTTAACTAAAGTTTCCATCTGCAACATAGAGAACATACTAAGACCTCATTTAGGATTGTTCTGAAAATTGGATGAGATAAATCAGATAAAGAGACAGGCACAGAAGAAGCCCTAAGAGTGAGCCATGATGAGAATCAACACCACCTAATATTCCAAGGAAATTTGCTCATTGTTTTAATATTAAAACTTGACTAAATGTATCATGCATAGACTGGCAGAAATACTAATTGCAGCCTTCAGAAAATTTGCATTACAATGTATGAAGCATGTTTAAAAGAGTGGAAAAGAATTATTAGTCATTTGAGAGTTACTATTCATAGATTAAAAATATTTATGTTACTTAAGCCAAGAGTTCAATTTCTGGAAAACTATAATAAGTGTTCATGCACAACAAGGAGGAAAACATTTTACATCCAATTATTTTTACCATGTTATCTACGATGGCGAAAAAGTATAAAATACTAGATTGGTTAAGTGAATTGTAGAATAGTAGGAAGTATTTGGAATATTGTGCAATGCTTCAAATAATGCTTATTAAGTACTGGTACAAACATAGAAAATGCAAATAATACAAGGAAAAGAAGAGAAAAATACATTATGACTACAACTATGGGGAAATATGATTTTAAATGCTTAAATAAATCATTTTTATGAAACAATGGTGATAGATGAATCTTGCATAATGAAATAGGAGAAATTATTTTTGTTATATGCTAATAAAATCCTGCTACTGTATGACTAAATAGTAGATGCTCTATAGATCCAGAAGCAAAGGGCAAAGGAAATGCTTATATTCTTCTATGTATCTGTCCTATTTCTCCCTTCTTTTTCTTTCCTTCTTTCCTTCCTTCCTTCCTTCCTTCCTTCCTTCCTTCCTTCCTTCCTTCCTTCCCTACCTACTTATCTGTTTATCTATCACAGAGGCAGCACATATCTGAATTCCTGTCAAATGGATTTCTTTCCATTTGCAGAAATGTCATTAAAAAAATCGATAAAATAATCTTGAGATTCTTTCCTATGGATATGACATTGAGTTTTCACAGAACAAGAGAAACATGTTAAGTTTAAAAAATTAGTGTATTAGTCCTGTCTTTGAACCATGGTCCTTTGTAGTTTCTCTTCCTGTGCTAATTGCTCCTCACCTTTCATTTCTCCAGAATGTTGACTTCATTACCTATGCGAAGTCCATCCCATTCTTGATTGTGTTTCGTTTTCGTGGAAGTTCTTCTGTGTGGAAGTCTTATTTTCCAGTCTTCTCAATTTGAAACCAAACAAAATCAATCTCTCTCTCTCTCTCTCTCTCTCTCTCTGAATCTCTCTTTCAGTTTGGGGTTTCATCTCCATTACCTGTTTGGATAGTTGCTCTTACTTACACTTTATGTTGCCAGGTTCCATTTCACAATTTGTTAGCAAGTATTGGTCTCTGAACTCAGGCAGTGAAGTGTAGGCAGGGTCACCTACCCAGTGTTGGCGAAGAGAAACACATTCTAGCTCAGTTATTTAAGTCACATGACTGTTCACATCCAAATCCATTCATGTTTCTCCCTGATACCTCAGGACTTCAAGACATGAGATAAGGTAAGAAAAATAGATACAGGTAGGTTATATATCATAGAAAATTTCTCTTGGAGGATGTTGTAGACATATGCTACTCCAGAACATATTAGGAAACATGCCAATTGATGATTAAAAGAAATAATGGAATATAATAAGTGACATCTCAACATGACCCTTATGAACCTATAATTTACTTCTTTGTTTTACAATATCAATCATTGCCATTGTAGAGGCTCTGGGAAATAGTAAAGGACTCAGGTGTTTGTGTTTTTATCTGTTTATTTCCGTATTTAACGTCATACTGATTAAGAGTATTGTTTTCTTGTGATTTCATGTCTTGTTTTTCCTCAGTGCCAAATACAAGGAAAATATGTACACTCAAAAGCATTGGTTAAATGCAAGATGAATTAATACTGGCTACTTAAGATAAATAGTCACAGACATAAGGATGCCTATTTCAGTAATATATCCTAGTGTGTTCTCAATATTTCATGACTCTTTATTATTAACTCTGCATAATCTAGCCCCTTGCTACCCTTAGAAAATACTTCTCTATAATTTCTCTCTAGTTCATTGTGATTTAGCCAAAGTGGCTTTCTTTGACTACACCGGGCATGTCCCTACCTGATTCTCAATGTCACTGCTCAGTGAGCAATCGACCACCCTGTATAAATTGCATGACGTATCACTTGTGATTTCCTTTCTCTCTTTGTTATTTGTTTTTTTAATACTCTTAATACCTAATATTTAATATATACCCATACATCTTTCTCTCTTGCTGAATTAAAGCTTCATATAAGTAAACATTTCTCCCTTTTTAATCACAGAAACCACAGTGCATAGAACAAGTAGGTACTGAGTAAATACTGATTGCAGGAGTGAATGTATAAATGAATGGACAAAGCTAAGAAGTACAGACCTGAGGCCTAAAGTGGTTCAATATTTCCTAAACGTTTGCTAGACCTAGAAAGTGGCAGATCTCATTTATTGGGATTGTCAGCTGCTCAAGATGCACCATTGTGACCCAGGCTGGTGCCCATTGGAGGAAACACTTGGCTTTCAGGGTAAAATCATAAGTTTTTTTCCAATGAGGAGAATGTCTGAAACTCTGATGTGAAAAGCAGAATCCAAAGTTCTCCTCCTATTGGTAATCAGAAAAATCTCTCTGTGATTTCTAAATGGATACCCACCCACATCGCATAAAAATCTTAATCTCACCATGCTTAGTGATGGTAATACATGACATTGTCCAGAAACACCTACAAATGAATGTGGTGGCCCAAGGTAGAATGGGTTTGGTTTGCCTGGGTTTCTCCTCCTCTATTTTATTGATTATTTTATGTCATTCACTAATAATCAGATCCATGTGACATGCATCAAGATTGGTCATTTTTTTTTCATGCTTCTTATTAATAGTTCAGCATTATTAATACTGTTAAATGGAAGTCTCTGTTTGATGTTTGTTTTTAGGTCCACATTTAACTTTTTTTTTTTTTGCCAAAGGATTATTATGTAATATTCTTCCTCTCACCTGTTCTGAATAATGGTACTTCTATTTACTTATAAAACTGGGCATTGTCTACACTATTATAATTTTTTGCAGGAATATTTTATGAACAGTACTAGAATTTCTGTCCCCATCTGGAATTCTGGCTCACTTTTTCTGCTTTCAATCTATTGCTTTACTTTTCTCCTACCTTATAACCCTAGAATTGATAATCATAAAACATTCCGTGGCCCGCTTCTTACATACTTTGGAGGAAAAAGATACTGCAGATAGCTATTAAATAATGGATAAATACCACATTTCAAGGGTAATTGAAATTGTATAACAATACCACAGTCTCCATACAAGTATCAAAATGATATCAGCAAAGCCACATTGGCAAAATCAATATTATCCACGAGACAGTACGAGTTGAAAGAGCAGAAGGTAATAAAGAGTGAATCTGCCACTAAAATGTTAATGTCTCTAGGTTGCTAATAACACTCATGAAGGCTGCATTTCTTGTTACATATTTGAAATTGAGCCAATGAAACCAATTTTTATAGGACATGTTTTCATCATACAACTAAAATAAAATGAACAACTGAGATACTTGTTTCATCTATATAAGTTGAATATTTCCAAATATGATCATTGTTAGGCCCTATTTTTTCTTTTCTTCTCTAAACCTTCGGTTGATTTTTCTTATAATGTAAACCCCTAGAAGTCAGAGGTTCTATTTTGTTCATTATTGTATTAAATACACATTACCACAAGTGCTGATATAGTTTAAGTGATCAAAAATGTGGTTTAGCAATTCTTGGTAGTCCTTCAGATCATGTCAAACACCACTGCTCTAAAATTCTAAATCACTTAGCTATTTTTTGGTACTTATTCACCAACTTTGAAATAAGTTGCAAATATATGGTTATGTAATATTTACAGTATTTTATCCTGTATTGTATGATACACATGATGTATAGTAAATGTCATTAAGTACATTTAACATTTCTTCTAAGGATTATGAAACACTTTTCAAAGAGTAATTAACTAAAAAGAAGGGAGCTCTTTTAGAAGGTGCACAGGAAAGAGGCAATAAATGAATCTCATGGAAATGGATTCACTTTTGAGCGACAGCATTTATTATGGGAATGAAAAAGACCGGGGAAAACATACCTAAATTATTCAGTTACTGAAAATCACTATTGGCTGTCTATCCCAATAACGCAATAATATCTGCAGCACTTTTTGAAAATTGCAAATCTATTTTGCATTAATTGCCTCATTTGGTTCTTATCACAATCCAGATTTGTTTGGAGGGTAGATATATTGCAATGATTTTAAACTTTCTCAGAGTGGATATCAAGTGCTTCCTTGTTTGACATCCTCATAGGAAGGAAGAACTCAAGTCTTTCTTCGCTTAGCTGTGACCTCCCGTGTACTAAGCTCCTATTGGGAGGAAAGGCTGATGTAATCTCGGCATCCTTGACTTTAGCAGTGGGATAGATTAGACATAGTTCACAAGTAAATTCCACAAGAGTTGGCTTTTTCTCAGAGGCTGCAGCAAACTAGACCATTTTTAATGACTTCTTGTTTTAGCATAAAACCCTAATCAGCACAATTGGAAAACATATAGGAGCATGTTAAGTGCATGGGGAAATTTGCAGTAATGTACATGTGACTATGTATCCAACTAGTCGGCTATGTCTGTGAGATCTTGAGAAAGCACCGAATGTTTGTTTTATTTTATGCTGTACATTAAGGGGAACTTTGCATCATTTGGAGAAAAAGAAAATGCACATTTATTCCCAAAGTATATACATTAAATTCAAGGAAGTTTGTCAAATTATTTCACAGGGAGAGCAATTACTTCATAGGGTGTAACAGTAACTTCCTACTTCTGCTAAAAACCATATTTATTGCAAAACCCTAACTAAGACACTGATAAAAATAACAGTGAGGGAACCATTCTAATAATCATGCCATAAATTTTAACAAGTTTACGTATTACACATTTCCACATCTCCTACTAGACCTTTTTTTGACTGAACATAAGACAAATTTTTCAATTACTTCTTAGCCTTCAAAAGAATTATTTTAATAGCTTAACTTTTGTATGTTTTCTTTTAAATGAATTGATAGCAAAACAATCCAGAAGACCTAGAGATACACTCTGAGCTTCTATGCCAAATATCTGAAATGGTTATTTCAATTTGTAATCTGATTTCAAATGTATTCCCTTACCCTCTCAAACTCATTTGTGGTTTTAATTATTTATATTTTGAATTTGACTGTAACTTTTTTTCCCTCTCTCACTTTCCAAGTTGAGCCCATAAAAACAAACTACAGTAAGTTGGATTACAGGAACATTTTTTTGAAGGTTGTGGGGGAGGAAGGGATGTAGAATACAGATCAGACAAAGCAGTTTGGAGAAGTAAAAGGATGCCTGCATTGGTCCCCTGCCTCTCCCTCTTCGCTATGCTAGAAGTAAGGTGCGTAATTCTTAGTACTGCTGTGTATCTGTCTGAAAAATAGCAACTCTCTTCTCTTACCCTGCCACACGCAGAATCAAATATTTGCTATCCATCTCTAAAATGGCTCTTGGCAGATTATTCCAGATTTTTCCTGAATTCCAAGTTAATTTTTGTATCCATATACTTTGGGACTTTGCACTTAAATAGCTTCTTACTTTAGAGTAGTTACTTCTCTGTTTGATTTCTTTAAAAAAGTATTTCCTCCATGGTTTAGGTTTCATTACATCAAAGCAATCAATTCAATTAGACCACAAGGTGGGTCTTCAAGTGATTAGGATAAAAAAATAAATGTGATGGAAACTTCAGATAAATTCTGAACTCTCTCACTAGCAAGCTGTGTGGTCTTACCATGTTGATGTAGTGGTATACAGGTTAGCTTCTCTGTGAAATGCCTTCTTAGTCAATGTTGATGGAATGAATGCCTGAAGTATTTTGTGCAGTTCTGACACTTCTGAGCATTCAATAAATGCCATTCTTGTTCTGTTTAGCCTACATCTATTGAACATCAATATGTGTCAATTCAGTATGCACCAAATAATCAAAATATGAATAAAATGACTAACGCAAGATGCATATGTTAAAGAAGTCTCCATTTCAGGATTATAAATTTTGGTGGGGGTTTTGGACATCAAATTGATGTATCTTTGCTTGATTGAATAAGTCCAGGTGTTAAAGGAAGTGGGTGCAGGAAAAGTATTCTGGATGCAGACAGTGTGAAAAGAAGTCTTGAAAGATTTGTGGTGTGGGGGAGGGGGCCAGGGGGAAGAAAGGGGGTGTTTTCCCTGTCAAAAGTGGCTGGATAATTCTGACAGGTGGTCAGCCCAGCAATGCGTATGGAATCAATATTTCCTTTGCAGAGAGTTCATAGTCATTGCCAATTCACCATTCAACTCACCCTCCTTGACCTTTAATAACAAAATTAGGATCCAGAAACACCCAGGCAGAAATAGGAGCCAGTGCCATCAAGTAGCTTAATGTGAATATATAAGAGATTAAATTCTGCCCCAAAGGAATGATGCCATGTTTCTCATACCAGGTTTTGGAATGGTTTTCTATCAAATAAGTAGTGCATTTGAAATCAGAATTGCCCATCCCAACTCTACTCCTTTGAGCTAATCCTACCCATTCATATTCATTATGCTGAAAGAAAAGCTATAAAACTATCACCTCCATCCTGACCATAGCTTAAAACTCTCATGGTTTCACTACCATCCACGCCATCTTGCAAAATCCAGCCTTTGATGTGTGCCCAATTCTGAATCCTACTTCTATCTCCTGAGACCTGTTCCTAGATGGTGATTTCCCTGAAGCCCCCAACCCTTCTCAAAGGACGTTGCTTATCTCATCTGTTTAGATTCTCTTCTGCTTATCCAATTCAAGCCCACTCCAGTCTTGCAGGGGTTAGCTGGGATTTAGTTCCATGCTTGGGTTGTACATGACTGAATTAGTTTCAGGTATAATCTAGAACTCTCCCCAGAAGGGAAACAGTAAGTAGATATAAGTGGTATTTGTACAAATCTAAATATGTGATAAAATGTCTCTCTCTCTCCTCTCTCTCTCTCTCTCTCTCTCTCTCTCTCTCTCTCTCTCTCTCACACACACACACACACACACACACAGGAGTGTGTACACGTAAAAATAGGTGGAATTCGAGTAAGTTTTGTAGTCCAGTAAATAGCATCATGTCAGTGTTAATTTATAGATTTTGATAATGTGCTGTGCTTACAGAAGACATTAGCCTTCAGCAAGTTGGTAAAAATTAGGCAAAACTCAGCAAGTCAGATTACCAGCAGGATTCAAACCCACAATTTAATAGCTATATAAGCTTGAACAAGTTCTTATAGGTTTCCAAGTCTGAGGTCCCCAATTCTTAAAAAAAAAAAACTGGGGTAAAGCCCTGGCCAGTTTGGCTCAGTGGATAGAGCTTTGGCCTGTTGACCAAAGGGTCTCCAGTTCAATTCTACTCAAGTGCACGTACCTCGGTTGCAGGCTCCTCCCCAGCCCAGGCCCTGCTCGGGGCTCCTGCAGGAGGCAACCAATTGATATGCTTTTTCTCAGATCAATGTTTCTCTCTGTCTTTTCCTCTCTCTTCCACTCTTTTTAAAACCCATGGAAAAATATCCTCCTGTGAGCATTATAAAAAAGAACTGGGGTAAAAATAGTACCTTCCTCTCAGGAAGTATGTGAAAATTGAATAAAACTATGAATGCAGAGAATGTCGCTTAGCCCTTGGCATATAGCAAGAGCCCACCTGATCTTTCTTTAGATTTTTTAGTATAATGATGCCCTTGGAAATGAGTTGGCTAATGCACTCATCTTATAAACCTGTAGAATATTTCTTTACAAAATCCAACCAACACACACTTTGCCAATTGTGTCTCCAGATTATTTTGAAGAAAACTTTGCGCAGACTCAGTGCTCTTTGAAGTGACTTATGTGAGGTTGGTGTTATCATGTGATCTTGAAAACATAATCACAATGACTGCAGGAAGTCATCTGCCTGATGTACAAAAACAAACAAACAAACAAACAAACAAACGGTTAATGCTTCAATGTCTCCACATGGTTATTATTGGCCTATTCTCATTCTCTACTGTACATCTGAGCTCTGATTTCATGCTAACACCCAGGGATGGTTTTTATCTGATCTTCTGAGAATGACAAGTGAGGGTGTAAGATCCAAACTTTAAAACAAAGGGTGGGTGGGAATAGATCAGCCAAAGACCTTGTATGCATATCTGCATAACCCCTGGGCACAGACAATAGGGTGGTGAAGGCCTGGGGCAGGAGATGGGGGCGGGCTAGAAAGGGTCAATGGGGGGTAAAAGGGGAACATATGTAATACTTTCAACAATAAAGATCTAAAAATAAAAATACAAAAAATGAAACCCACAAAGTGATCCACTTCTCAAAAAACTTGCTGGACTTTGATTGGCATTTCATTCCTTAAAACAAAAAGTGACCTCAGTCTGTAAGGTCCAGCATCTGAAACGTTACAAAGGCTGTATGATAAGCTGCGGTACACATGATCTATTTCTCAGTGAGTAGGCTGTTGCCATACTATTGCTATTTATAAACCTGCCCCTGACTCCTGACAGCTCTGGAGGAAAATAAATTCAGGTCTCCAAGAAAACATGACAAAAGAGTTGCTACAGCAATTTCCTAGGTGACTCTGTTGAAAGTGGGCTTGAGACCCACAGGGACCCATGGAGACCTGGGATAAGAATGCAGCTGAGTAACATAGACGTCAATGCCATTTTAAAATCAATCAAATCGGGTTACAGATATCTAGTGAAAAGTAGATTAATGTGCTGCTCATGGATATTGCATGCAACATGTAGGGTAAAAATGTACCTTGATTCTGTGGGAAAGTCCCATTTTCAGTATTCTCTCTGTTTTGTTGTTCTAAGCCTCAGATGCTTCCTAAAGCAAGCTTAACAAGTGTGTTAGAAAAATAGCAATAAGAACAAAAGAGTAATGAAACATGGTGAATGAGGAAGTTAAAAAATATGGTATGTTCATATGGTGGGATTATCATTTAGTTGTTTATATGTAACGTTATAAAGTATTAAATTATGGTATTTGATCAATGAAAAAAAAAGAACTAAAAAGTGTTTATGTTGGGGAAGGGGAGGTGTGCAAATTATTTTAACTTTTTAGAGAAAGGTGCATCAAAAGTAGACATGGCCCTGGCCAGTTTGACTCAGTAGATAGTGTCGGACCATGGACTGAAGGGTCCCAGGTTAGATTTTGGTCAGGGGCACTTGCCTGGGTTGCAGGCTGGATCCCTGGCCCTGGTTGGGACGAGTGCAGATGGCAACCAGTTGATGTGTCTCTCTTACATTGATGTTTCTCTCTCTCTCTCTTCCCTTCCTTTCCACTCTCTCTAAAAAATATCAATGGAATAATATCCTTGGGTGAAGATTAACAAAACAGAAAATAGACATGGCAGATTTATTAAATACATTAGTATCAGCTCCTAACTGTTGAAATTTTGGGAATCTGGGGGCTTTTTATATGTTTCTCAATTCTCAACAATTTTATAGAAGGAACACACCTACCATTGGAGGTACACACACCCATGCACACACACATATAATACATATAAAAATCAAAAAGAGTAGCCATGCTTCTGAAGAACAGCAGGTAGAGAGTGGAATCAGTTCTTACACATCCCAGAAAACTTTTTATGTAATTTGTTAGACCCCAGTGAAAAAAATTAAAGTGTACAGTTTGTTGTTCAATGGGTACCAAGAATTTCAATATATTGAGAGGATAGCAGTGCCCTACACCAAGCCTGGAACCCTGTGGCTATAGAAATCACATACATGTGAACACAGCCCTGCCCCCTACTGGTCATACTCATGTTTTATCTTTTCCACTGTAGGGCCTTTTTGGTGCAAACTTAACCACTGTTGCTCTCTAAGCCTTTGACCCGTTTTGTGCCTTTAGTTACTGATTTTCATCTGGAATCTAATTTTCTGTCTTTGGCTTTTAGTAAACTTGTCAACTATCCTTTGCTATTGTAATATGATATAAAGCTTTGTTGGTCTTGTTTTGTATGTGAAGGGGGAGCCAGGGAAATGGCTGGTGTGTGGATAATCCACATTTATCCACCTCCAATTTACCAGGCACTGACTCCTCCATGTCAGGAGAACTATGAGTAAATGATCGCCCCTGCCTCAGAGAACGTATAAAACCAGGGGGAGAAAGAACCCAAAAGAATATTGGGATAGCAAGATATTCTACTTTCTAAAACGCGGGGTCGCCTAGAGCAGTGGTCGGCAAACTGTGGCTCGCGAGCCACATGCGACTCTTTGGCCCCTTGAGTGTGGCTCTTCCACAAAATACCACAGCCTGGGTGAGTCTGTTTTGAAGAAGTGGCGTTAGAAGAAGTTTAAGTTTAAAAAATTTGCCTCTCAAAAGAAATTTCAACCGTTGTACTGTTGATATTTGGCTCTGTTGACTAATAAATTTGCCGACCACTGGCCTAGAGGAAAACAGTGGGTCCAGGCAGGAAGGATGGAGATCACAACATTATTACTGAGAACCTACTCTTAGTCAAAAGCAGACTTGACTTATCAGAAAGTTTGCAGTCCACCTCTATTTATAGAAATTCGGCTTCCTGATTATCCATGTGCATTCATTTCCGCTACCCACCTCCTCCACCAACATACTCAAGTACCTACCACCTCTCTCCTTAATGGTTCAGAGACTAGAATTCTCTGTAACGCAGCCCTAGCATGGGGAGCAGTGAGCCAGTGGGCATGTCAGATTGAGGAGAGATCATGCTTTGATTTAATATTTTATTGGGCAGTGCTTCTGGCAAAGAGAAACCTGCAGATTGCTTCCAATTATTTAGGGATGAATGTTTTCCTTCACAGAAAACTTGCCAGGCAGCAGGAACAATAAAATTCTTCATAACAGGAGAGTGCATTTCAACACCGAAATTTTTACTAGAGACGGTGCAACTAAACTTTTCACCTTAAAACCAGTGAGTGAAGTATTAACAGATCCCTAAGGTAGAATGAGGTAGTCTAAGGAGAATAATTTTCTTTTTCTTTTTAGTAAATACAGGGTGGAGCAAACGTAGCATTACAGTTTTGCATGTAGAAAATAATATGATAATAAATAATAATACAAGAATAAACTATGTTGCAAGTACTCACACCCATGAACCTACTTTTGCCTCACCCTGTATTGAGCCTCAATATGTGCTTTTTTTTTTTCCAAGATGTGCTAAAGGATGAGGGTATATCGTCCTCCATATATTATTCTATCAACTCTATTAATGGGGTAATTGATTCTTCCTTTGTCCTAGATAAATGCTTTGCTCCCACCTGTTTTCCCATTTATTTATCTTAGAACATGGGCTTATATGCAGCTCAAGAGCCAGGTTCTCCTTCCTTCCTCTCTTGTTAGATAGCTGGGTAGGTAGATATGTAAATAGGTGGTCAGAGAGGGAGACATCTATAATATAAAAATATGATTTTGAATTGAAAACCCTTTTCCTGTTCTCTGATTTTCTAAATAGAGAACTGTCTTTGGCAAGAAATCCAGGAGGAAGTGTCTAGTAGCTATAGGGATGATTTGTATGTTTTGTGTTTGTTTGTTTTTTTAAAAATAAAGGGTTAGAATATCAAATAAATAGTTTTATATTGATTAATCCACATGATCTTGGATCTGTGATAGCCGTGTGTATGTGTGTGTATACATATACACAAGTGATGTGCTTTTACTTCCTACAATCCATACACACTTTCCAGCTAAATGCTATACTTTTTAATGTGTTTTATTGATTTCAGAGAGAGGACGGGAGAGGGAGAGAAATAGAAACATCAATGATGAGAGAGAATCATCCATCAGCTATCTCCTGCATGCCCCAGGGGACTGAGCCTGCAATCCGGGCATATGCCCTGACTGGGAATTGAATCATGACTTCTTAGTTCCCGTGCTGACACTCAACCATGAGCCATACAGGCCAGGTTATAATGCTGTACTTTTGAAGATAGCTACCTTATTTCATAACAGCAGTTCTCAACCTTGCCTATACATTTAACTATCCTAGGAAGTTTATAAACTCCTGATGCTTTTTTTTAAATATATTTTATTTTATTTTATTTTATTTTATTTTATTTTATTTTATTTTATTTATTTATTTATTTATTTATTTATTTATTTATTTATTTATTTATTTATTTCACAGAGAGGAAGGAAGAGGGATAGAGAGTTAGAAACAATGATGAGAGAGAAACATTGATCAGCTGCCTCCTGCACACTCCCTACTGGGGATGTGCCCACAACCAAGGTATATGCCCTTGACCGGAATTGAACCTAGGACCTTTCAGTCCGCAGGCCGACACTTTATCCACTGAGCCAAACTGGTTAGGGCTCCTGATGCTTCTTGAGTTCCACCTCTACAGAGTTTTATTTAATAAACTTTGGGTTTGTGACTTTGATGTTAAAATTTGTAGAGTCTCCCTAAGTGATAGCCCTGTTTACTAGTAGCTAAAGTTGAGAACCACTGTTTAGGGTTTGGCTTTTTTAAACATTTGAGAATAAAATGTGTAACTTTCTCCTAGCTGCTTACATTAACCTGAATTTCCTTCTCCATTTTCATTGAGAATAAAAGTCACGATCAAGATGCCTCCACATCCCAGTCAGGTCCAGTGTGTTGCATAAAGCATATATATTTTTAAAATCTTTATTGTTAAAGGTATTATATACGTTGCCCTTCCCCCCTCCCCCGTATACCCTTCCCCCCACCCCAAGCCTTCACCACACTATTGTCTGTGTCCATGGGTTATGCATATATGCATGCAAGTTCTTTGGTTGATCTCTTCTCACCCACCCTTACAGCAACATAAAGCATATTAAGGTGGTGCCCCTGGCACTCGGGGTCTCTTTCCTTAACTGGCATGCGAGATGCACCGTGAAACCAACAGAGATTACGTGGCAGAGAGGGAGACACTTTAATGTTCTCTGTCACCTGGGAGGACCAACTGAGGCAGCATGTGTACAACCCCCAACAGGATAAATGCACAATAAATACCCTACCTAATCTTCAAGGGCAGTGTATTTGTCAAATCATATACATCACATGTGCTGGGTCTAACATGAGTCTAGATGTTTGTGTGAAGGTATTTTGCAGCTACGATTAACATTTAACAGCAATCAACTTAGTCAAGATTCACCTCCACAGTATGGGTGAGCCTCGCCCAATCAGTTGAAGATTTAAGAGCAGAAAATGGAAGTTTCTTGGAGAAGAAGGAATCCTGCCTCAAGGCTGTGGTACAGAGATGGTGCCTGAGATTCCTGCCTGCCATCCTGCCTTACACATGTTGGACTTGCCAGCCCTGCCATCATATGAGCCCATTTCTTACAATGAATCTGTTGGTATTTATTTTCTGTTGGTTCTCTGGAGAAACCCAGCTGGTACGGTATTAATCCCATGGGCCCTAGCTCTCTTGGAGGGTCAAGGCAGATATTTGAATGGCCTCACTCTGCCCCCCAAATCTTAGCCTCCAGTGTGTGCTCACCCCACCCTCCCTCTCAGTGGGCTCTTTCACTTACTGCTTTCTGACCTTGTTCTTTCAACACTAGTGGTAGTAGCAGAGCCCACTTTTTACTAGTCCAGGGTGACCTCGCTGTAGCTGTATCTTTGGTTTCTTGACACCTTAGGTGCACCTTTGTCAACAAGGCCTTGGTGTATCTCTACTCAAATTACCCGAATTTGAATGTCCTAAGTATCTTCTTCTTGGACCTTGACTGACAGAGTGCTTTACAGAATTGTTAGAATAAAACAAGAAAATCCCTGTAATGTGTTGAGAACGGTGTCTGTTCTGTATAAAATGTTAGCCATTGCCCAGCTGGTGTGGCTCAGTGGTAGCGTGTTGACCCATGAACCAAGAGGTCATGGGTTTGATTCCCCATCAGGGGACATGCCCAGGTTGCTGAGTTGATCCCCCGTAGAGGGTGTTCAGGAGACAGTGAACCATGTTCTCATCAATGTTTCTATCTCTCTACCCCTCTCCCTTCCTCTCTCTAAAGTCAATAAAGATTGATATATTAAAAAAAATAAATAAAACCAGACTTTAAAAAACACTAAAAAAATGTTAGCCATCATTATCCTGATTTCTCAGGTTTAATGTTCATTGCAGTGGCTTCTAGATGCTCAGTTTCTGTACTGATAAACATTTCTGAGCACATTAAAAGTCCATCCTCATCTTTCCTGGGCCCTGCCTAGTCTCTCTCTAGGGGACACCGGCAGCATGTTGGCAGTCATTCAAAGACTCTAGCAGCTCAAGGTCAAAGATCCCCCCTCTCCAGAGGCCAGGGTCACTTCGCCCGCCCGTTCATGCAGGGCTGGCTCCCTCCAGGCCATGTGGAAAAGAAATATCTTTCCAGTTGCAGAAATGGGAAACAAAAAAATCTTCCAATTTAATCGGGGCCGGAATAAAGGTGTGAGCCGTGATCCACTCTATGTTGCTCAACAAAGTGAGTTAATCAAAAATAATTTCAATTTGAGCCCACCTGGAATTTATTTTGTACTTTAACGTGACACTTCATTAAAGAAATAAACATTTAAAAAAATATCTTTAAGGGAATCATACGTCCCTTCTTCCTCCTTATCCATAACTCCATCATAACCACGGGCACTCTTGCATCTGCCTTCCCCAATCTCCACACTACGGGCCTGAGTCACCTTCCTAAACTGAATACATAGTCAGGTTTCTGCCCAGCCTAGAATTGTTGCTTGGTTCCCATTGTATGCAGGATAAAATAGGAGTTCCTCAGCATGACCCCCAAATGCATGTCTAGCCTCAGGTTCCATTCAACTCAACCTTTCAAAGTTCCCTAGGTACCCTAGCCAGTTTGACTCAGTGGATAGAGCATTGGCCCTCCCGACTGAAGATTCCCAGGTTTGATTTTGGTCAAGGGCAGGGTGTGGACAAGGGCAGGTACCTGGGTTACAGGCTCAATCCCAGGCTCTGGTTGTGGAACATGCACCATAGGCAACCAATTGATGTGTCTCTCTCAAATCAATGTTTGTGTCTCTCTGTATCTCCCCCTCCCTTCCACTCTCTCTCTAAAAAAAAAAAGAAAAAAAAAAAAGAAAAACAAAACAAAAACAAAAAACAATGGGAAAAGTATCCTTGGGCAAGGATTAACAAAAAAAAAAACAACAACAAACAGCAAAATAAGTAGCTAAAGTGCTTTATATTTAAGTGAGCTTTATATTGATAATGCTTTATACATGTCTTTCCTATAAAAAACAACACTATGGTTAGTAATTGTGTTGGCAGCCCCACATCTTGGAAGCACTCCTCTTTTTGAAATGCATTCACCATCTGCTTGCCTTTCACACTCAATTCCCACTTGCTGCTTGACCTCTTTTAAATTGGCAGATCCATTTCCATCTTCAGATTTATTCATTGGATGAGGTCACTGGCTGATTCCCAATGTGTCTGACCAGTGGGAAGTGCACATGACTAAGATCAGCTACACTGGGAGATAGTGGTTCGGCCTCCTTGGGTCCTAACGGTGGAAAGAGGAAAAGAAGATGCAGAGACAGGGGGATAGAAAAAGAAGGGTTGAAGGAAACAGGCCCTCAGGAAGGTTCAGAAAGGAGAGATGGGCCCAGTTCGTCTAGAAGCAGACCTAATTGCCAAGCCTTTAACCCTGAGCACACTTAGGGAGGACTTGATGCAAAAGGACAAATTATTTTGACAGAAAAAGCAATAGTTAATGACAGATTTTGTTGTTTGTTATTATTTCCCAGCCATTTTAATCATTGCAACATACAACGATTAAAGTCTCAGCTGTATTTCTTTTCCTGAAAATGAATTTCTTTATCTGGAATCTAGGGAATGTCAACATTAGAAATTAAGCTCTCTTTTCATCTTTCTACTTACTACCGTAGTCTATTTCAACATGCTCATTAATAACATTTTGCTTTTGCAATTTTCCTAACAGGGTGAATGAAGAGGTGCTTTTTCTGGGGGGGAAAAAGGAAATCTGTTTGAAAATAAATGTATTATTCCATACTTTCCATTTTCAGCATTCTAAAAGCAATGATTAGGCAATTATTTGGTAAATATAATTTGCAAATCAAGTTTATTGATGATTCTCCAGTAGGCTTATTTTGGTCTAGAAAATTCTGAAAGACTGCCTGCATTAATCAAATCATTCGGGTAATTTCTAAAAACAGATTTTTTGGGGGAAACACATATATGTATTTGTGAAATTGTCAAAGTTATTTTGTTTTTTAATTTCAGGTCGTCACTGGTATATTATGGTTAGCAGCAGGGACCATCTTTGGAAAAAAAAATACCTTATATCGAACCCAAATGTTAAAATAGGAAAAACATTTTTAAATGAAATAAGATAGGCAACTTGGGATGAATTTGTTTTGAAAATGATTGATATGCCATTTAATTCTCTCTAAGAAGAGAACCTTCAGCAGAAACAAAAAGGTTTAGCAATAGAGCAAATTTAGAATTTTTGACTTATAGTTCAATGTTCTCCCCAAACATGTTCCAAGAGAAGTCCCTCGATCAAACCATCACATTTACCCAGAACACACGTTAAACACTGCTAAGCATCCCAAGGCCCATCTTAGATCTACTGAATCCAAGTCATTTAGAGTAGGGCCCAGGATTTTGCATTTTATTAAGTCCCCATAGTATTATTATTTTTTTTATTGTTTAAAGTATCACAAATAGTAGTACATATGTCTCATTTTTTCCCCCATTGACCTTCCCCTGGCCTCCTCTACCCCCCGGCACATGCCCCATGCTCTCCCCCGCCCCCTCCCCATTGTCTTGTGTCCATGGGTTATGGTTATATGCATGCATACAAGTCCTTCGGTTGATCTCTTACCTCCCCCCCCACACACACACAACGCTCCCCATGTTATTTTTAATGTACATTAAACATTTGGAAATCTTGCTCATTTTTACTCCAACAGAGTCTCCTTTAACTATTGGTTTTGTAGGCATTGCCTTCATTCATTTACTCATTTATTTCACAATTTTTTTTTTTCAGAGAGAAAGGAAGGGAGAGGGACAGAGAGAAAGAAACATTGATGTGAGAGAGAAACATCGATCGGCTGCCCCCTGTACAGCCTGCACTGGGGATCAAGCCCAAAACCCAGGCATGTGCCCCAGCTGGGAATCGAACTGGTGACTTCTCGGTTCATGGGTTGATGCTCAACCACTGAGCAACACCAGCTGTGCCTATTTCACAATTTTTTAAATGCTCCTTGTATGTTGGCCCTCCGCTGGCCCTGTGATGTTAGGCAAAGATTCAAGGTATCTTCCTTCATGGGAGTGAACACTGATCAAGCTGCTCAAACAAATTGACAGACAACCAGAAGGGTTTTTTCCTGATAAAGGGATAGATAAGAGCAGTGTGCTGAGATGAAGCATTTCCTTGCTGGTGGTCTCCCTTCCTTAGCTAATTTGTAGCTTTGTACACAGAGGTACATAAAATGGCTTTGCATTTATAATAATCCTCATTGATTATTTGGTCTTTGTTTCTTCCCTTTTTATTATTAGTTTTTTCTTTATAATCACCAAAAACTTCTATGCCTTGGTAGCATTGGTACTACATGAGTTACCATGGTAACAATGCATTTTGGGGGATACAACAGTAAATATGCATTTACTGTGTCAGCACAGCCCTTGCTAATTCCTGGTGGAGGTCTGAAATTGTGTACAGCAGACTCTTGCTTTGACAATCATCCAAGTTTTTGTTTTTAATTATATTTTGTTAAGTGAATAGTTGTAGTGTATTACTCAGAGTGAAGAAATATACATTTAACAGCCATTTAAGAAGGGTCAGAGTGAGAATAAAAATATATTTCCTTTAAAGACAAAAATAGTTTAATGTCTGTAATTAAAGCGGCTAAATTAGGCATGGCAAAAAGATTTCAATGACCTTCAATTTTAAATAATACGTACTCAAAAGGGACTTCTGCATTGATCTCTTAAATTCAGGGAGCAACGAAAAAGAAAGCAAATATTTATTAAATAATAGCATCCTAGGTCAGAAAGATAGAGTTGACGAATAGGAAAGTGCAGGGATCCCAGAAACCAGCTAGGTCCAAGCAACACAGTGAGTAAGAGCCGGACCCCTGCCTTCCTCTGCTTTCTTCTTACTCTAAGTCCGTGACTTCCCCCGTGGAACTTGGAATGTCACCTTTCAGCCAACAGGGCCTGGTAACCAGGGGTCTCATTCCCCGTCAGTTCCTTATCCTGTTCTCATGGCTACCACCTCATCGCCTATTACCTCTAACATGTCACCATGCTCCACATTCCTTCCCCAGCCTTCTTTCTTGACCCCTTGATCTGTCACCACCCTTTCAGGGTAAAATGTCCAATTCTCAAAGCAAGTGGCATAGTCCAAGCTGTTTGTTTTGCCTTCTGAGGCCTTTCTTGGGGTGAAATCAGCCTTGCTCTGTAGGATAGTCTCCCACTATTTCTCTATATCACCCCTTTGCCCCAGAACTACCAAATTACCTGCTGCCCCATGAGCACTCCAATTCTTTGGCACATTTCTCAAGTTTTGCTTAACCCACTTTTCTTAAAATATATTTTTATTGATTTCATAAATCAATAGAAGGAGAGGGAGAGGGAGAAACATCAATAATGAGAGAGAATCAATGATCGGCTGCCTCCTGCACACCACCCCCCCTTACTGGGGATCGAGCTCCCAACCCTGGCATGTGCCCTGCCCTGGAATTGAACCGTGACCTCCTGGTTCATAGGTCTATGCTCAACCACTGAGCAATACCAGCCTGGCTTAATCCACTTTTCCATGTAGGCCACTTCTGCCATGGTAGAAAGCCTATGCATGATTTATCACACTGCACCAAGAACCCCTTCTCTTTAGCATCTCTCCTGAAGGAATACTTCGTGCTGACCAGGGTAGCTATTTTGTGTTTCTGACTACATGCCACTTTGTACACATCTGTCTCAGCATTGGACCATGTTGCAATTGTGGGCTTACAATTCCATCTCCCTTCAGACCGTGCTGAGGAGAAAATCCCACGTGTGACTCACCTTTGTGTATCCAGGGGCAAGCCTGTGACACAGACACAGGATGCTGAATGACTGAATGAATAGCCAAACCTTCTGAAGTGTAGAATGATTGTTCTTGACCTCTACCAAGCAGGAAATAGTATACAAAAAAACAAACAAAAGTTCTTTTATTCTCTCCCTTGCTGTAGACCTTGAGAATGTGGGCTGATGGGGGAGAGGGGGAGAGAACAAATATTGCTTCACCCGGTCCTCGTTGACTGGTGGCCTGTCATGGATCCATTTTCCCAAGGTCAGCATTACTGTACACCTGTGTGAAATGCACAAAGGAATGATTGACTTTTCTTCTTGTGTAATTCACATTAGCAGACAACTCCATTAATATAAAAAGCTCCTTTTTAAGCACAGAGCTGATACTCTACTCTGTGACTGTAGATCTAAATTCTGCCATCTGGAGTCCTAGAGTGTAGATATTGTCTCTCTATCACCTAAGGGCCTTTGAGTGTTTGTTCATATTAATGATATCCATTGTCCAGTCTCCACTCTTAGCCCATTGCTCTTTATCTTTGGGCGTGATATATGGCTCCTTCACTACCCTGATTATACTACATAAATAATACCCTTTGGCAATGTGTCTAGTAATCAGTCTCGGCTGCAATGATAACTCGTAGGAATAATATGTCTTTTTAATAAAGAGAGGTAGAAAAGTATTAGCCTCACTTTTTATGACAACATCACAAAACAGTAATAGCCAGTTAGTGATTTTCTTCCTATGAACCAGACCTGGGCTAATGGCTGTACATATATTGTCTCATTCAAACCTCCAAAAAAAAACACACAAACAATAAAAACCAACCAACCAAACAAACAAACAAACAAAAAAACAGTCTAAGGAGCAATGCTTACTCTAATTTAACATAGGAGAAAACAGACTAATATTGAACTATCTATACCATCCTCAGGTTTCTAACTTTAAGACTATGTGTTGTCACAGAAAATCAAAAGCAACTCCTAGACCTTCTTTATTCCTTCTACTTTTATTTTTAACTCACCCAAGCAAAGACAAAGACTGTATTAAAGTCATTAAAGCACTACACGGTAGCTCCATTGCACAAACGTGGATACCTCTTTGGAATCCAGCAAAGACATGGGTCTACAGGGACACAAGGAGGAAAAGTCCTGGAAATGTAAGAAGAATGAATTCTGCTTCCCGCTGCATTATGGACTAAGGTTTGGCACAGTCGTTTGTATGTGCTGTCGTTTTCTGTGGCAAGGGCTGCTTCCAAAAGCATATTGAAAAAATTATCATTTTGATTGTACTGCAAAATACATTTTTCATCTGCGCTAGACTATGTTGCAATGAAGGCTCACCTATGAAACCCATTCCTGGAGGCCTGGTTATTGTTTCAGATGAAATGGCTGAGAGAGAATTTTGCAAACTGTAACTGTCATGGCATTTGAAAAGTTTAGATTCAACTTTGCCTTCCTGAGGTATTTCACACCTAGAGGCAAGAAAATGATACCTTTTACACATTTATCCTTCGCTCACGCCAACTGGCTCCATCTCATAAAAATACAGCACAGCTTACACTTTGTTTCTCCCGTTGCAAATTTACCATTTTATTTGGGAACTCCAGCCTTTCTGTTGGCAAAACGTGTGATTGAAGGCCCCAAAAAATTAGAAAATAAAGTAAACCAATCAAATGTTTTTTTAAAAATATATATTTTTTATTGATTTCAGAGAGAAAGAAAGAGAGAGAAACATCAGTGATGAGAGAGAATCATCGATCGGCTGCCTCCTGCATGTCCCCCACTTGGGATCAAGCCAGAAACCTGGTCATGTGCCCTGACCGGGAATCAAACCATGACCTCCTGGTTCATAGGCTGATGCTCAACCACTGAGCAACGACAGCCAGGCCCAGTCAAAAATGTTTAAAGGGATGGGGAACAAGATTGAATTCACAGGAAATTCCATGGTAAGGTAAACTTAGACAGAAACTTGAGTTGCTGCCTTCCAATGGGAACCTTTTAATAAGTTAACTGTAGAAGATGGGTGAAGTTGTGAAGAAAGAGGGAGATTAAAGAGGAAGGGTACTGAAATAAACTGGAGTTCTCTGTTATTCTCATTAAAGCTAAGGTGTAGGGAAAAAACTTCACATGTACACTGGCACAGTACTGCACTTCCAATTTCGTATTCCATTTTAGTAGATTCACAGACTCCCAAAGCTTCGGGGGCACTTTCTGGGGTGCATGTTTGCCTGTGTGTGCTCCAAGCTATTCTAGGCAGTGCACTGTGAATACCAGTCTGATCATCCATTTTTTTACATATAAAGAAATTAAAGGTCAGAAATATTTCTTATATTTGAGGCCATCTAGTTGACAGAGGTGGCGATTTAAGTTTCAGATTGTCTGGTGTAAGTGCATCCCTCACATCGACATTATTTTATTTTGCATTTTGTAACTGTGTGTATTAGTGCCATGTGTATGAAGTGAGAAAAAAATTGGTACAAGATTGGTAATGTTTTCATATTTTACCCTTTTAAAAAAGCAACACAAATGAATAGTCATTTTTTTTAAATATATTTTATTGATTTTTTAACAGAGAGGAAGAGAGAGGGATAGAGAATTAGAAACATCGATGAGAGAGAGAGAGACATCGATCAACTGCCTCCTGCACGCCCCCCACTGGGGATGTGCCCGCAACCCAGTTACATGCCCTTGACCGGAATCGAACCTGGGACCCTTCAGTCTGCAGACCGACGCTCTATCTACTGAGCCAAACCGGTTAGGGCTGAATAGTCATTTTAATACCAAAAGGTTGGGAAGGCATTGATTTAAAAATAAAAGTAGTTACTTAAGCTGCATAAGAAACATGTTCGTGATGGCCTTGCAGGGACCACCTGTTGCATACCACTGCCTACCTCGCCTCTCACCCCAGCCTCTACTGTGGCCACCGCTGCTGGAGCAGCCACTAGAGCCTCCCAAGCCCTTGGTCTCTAGGTGAAGGGCTTCTGGGACCCCAAGGCACAGGAGGCCATTACAAACCCACTCAGCAGTAAGGCGCTACAGAGTCACACCCTGGCTGGCATGCTCAGTGGTTAGAGCGTCGACCTGCCCACTGAAGAGTCTAGGGTTTGATTCCTTGTCAAGGGCACATGAACATGTGGGAGGCAACCAATTGGTATGGCTTTCTCACATAGTTGTTTCTCTCTTCCTTCTCTCTTCCCTTTTCCCCTCCCACTCTCTCTAAAAGTCAATGGAAAAAATATACAACTTAGGTGAGGATGAAAATGATAGATAGATAGATAGATAGATAGATAGATAGATAGATAGATAGATAGATAGATAGATAATAGATTATAGAGATATAAATAAAAATAACAAAGAGCCTGAGTCACCCATCCCTGGACAAGCATTCCCAAGCTGCAGAAGTGCTGGCCACAGGTGTGAGAAGTATGAAAGGAGTGCTTCAGTGAACAGATGAGGATTTTCACTTGCTGTCCTCTGGACCCCCCATAGCAGTGGAGTTAGGAGATTGTTCTCCTGAACCCCCCAGTGAGGCTTTGCAGAGACTGGCTATCCTAAAGGATGCTCTCTGAGAGAGACTGAACATGGATACGATGCACCAAGTCTCGAGTGTTGCAAAATGAGCTGTTTCGGACACT
The DNA here is from genome assembly GCA_026230045.1 of Corynorhinus townsendii. Lineage (NCBI taxonomy): Eukaryota > Metazoa > Chordata > Mammalia > Chiroptera > Vespertilionidae > Corynorhinus > Corynorhinus townsendii. Next base: position 10,510,850 of record JAPDVU010000011.1, on the reverse strand, counting down.
CCTCACTCCAGCCACTATTGAGGCAATCTGTTGCATGCAGGCTCCATCAGCTGCTCACAAGTGCAACTCCAATGCCAAGGAAGTCTTTCTTTCTACCCAAGGTCTTTCTTTGATATCAACACATGAGATGTCCAAAGGAACTCTAGTGACTTTCAGGCAAGTACAGCCCAGAAATGCATGGGAGTTCAAGTCTTGGGGCTCCCTTGACCAATGCATGATAGATGATCATGTATAAATGACTTTCCTGTGGATGTCAGACAGTTTTGTGAGCAGTTGTACGAGGCTCCTCGGACGTCGAGACCAAGCAAGCCTTAGTGGCATAGGGCAATGACCCAAAACGCATGGTGTTGGTTTTTCTCCTTTCTTACTTGTATTCTAGGTTACTCCATTACTTTCTAATGAATTCCCAACTATACTACCAGCCTGCAAAACTTTTGACTCGGACACGCATTTGAGAGTCCTTAGGTTAAAACACTTACATTTAGGCCTTAAAAAACAACTATGCACATGTATTTAGGTATTCATTTTGCTTCTGTCAGTAGAAATGTCCTCATTGTCTGCGCTCTTCTTTATTCCTAATCGAAATCAGGGTTTTTCATTGAGGAATTCACATTTGCCAGACCTCTGGGTATACCTTGGTTTTCAATAGAGTTCTGGGATGCTGTCCTCTGATGAGAACACAATCACATCAATTTCTGGAATGTTGACTTTCTCTGTCTTGCTTTAAAAAATTTTTTTGTAAGAAACAAAAATGTATTTCTTACCAATCTGGATGCTAGGAGATCCAAGACCAAGGCACCAACATGGTCACATTCATCACATTCTGGTCTAGGCCCTCTTCCCGCTTCATCGCCACAGTGTCTTCTAACTGTGTCCTCACATGGTGGGATGGACCTTGCTTTCAGTGGTGCATAAACATATGTGGCTAATGACTATTAGGCTTTGGGAAAAGCTGTTATCATGGATTCAAAAAGAGTAATGTGTGGGCCCAGTCACTGAACGAATTCTTTAGAATCCACTTTAACTAATACGTATGGGCCTACTTGATGGATGTGTATTCTGCCTCTTCTCAGTTTTACAATACTTTCTTTTAGTCATTAGAATTAATGTATCCTAAGGCTCGCATTCAACTGCAGAATTGGGATTTGAACCCAGCCCTTTGGGCTCCAAGGACGACATTTGCTTTAATATAATGCACTCTGTCACTGGACCATTTTCTATTACCAGGGCAGATTGTAGCCTGAGGCATGTTTGGGATGTAGAGAAGGTTGCAGTCATGCCTGAAGGGTGTAAAAAATGGCCTGTGCATCAGAAAAATTATATCACATTTCATTTGAATACCTCGCAGGTCGATATTTTATAGAGTATATAAAATGGCAATAAAAGATAATGGAGAAAATAAAGATAATTTATTTTCTCAGAGGCATTGATCATCAGGAGAGAGGTACATTTTCTTTCTCTCTCTTGTACCAAATGGGGAATTTGTTCAATATTCTTCATTTACATAAAATATACAATGCAGTTCGACACTTTAAGTGCTCCTTGCATTTAGTTCATGACTATAAAATCGTTTCAGAAGGGAGAAAGTTCTCTGTGTGTTTTATTTACATTTTCCCAAGTCCAACTTTGAAGCCACTAAATGAATAATGCATCAAGCTTGATGTTTAACGACTTCGTACAGGGCTTTTTATTTCAACTACTCACTCGGTGCACACATTTGCCACAGACTTGTCAACAATCACCCGAGGATTCGCCTCCTTTCCCCCATAAAGCAAGAGTCGAAGCTCTGAAGAGTCTCCCCTCATTACACCCGGGCATTAGCCACTCTATGTCATGTTGAACGGACAACTAGTCACATTTGCCACCTTCCTTTAATATTTACCGAGGAAGTCAATTAGGTTTCGGTCACAATGATACAACTCCTGTAATCCACACAGAAGCAGCTCGCTGGAATGGAACAATACATGCAGAGAAGCAAGAATACTTAAATAATGGATTATATAGAGAAACGGTGAGGAATGTACTGGAATGTTTTAGAAAGCGACGGCTCAGTGCTGGGTATAGAAATGTAACTGGGCATGGCTCTAAATTGCCAAATAATAGTCCAGTCGGCCTGGACATCAGAGGCAATTCAAGTAGATAATACTTCAAGATATTTCCCTCCAATATTTATGCCAGACTTTAGTCATACAGACAAAGTGTAATACAAAATGCCTTTAGGTTTGAATGTAAGCACATCAGTTTGAACACCAGAAGGCAGCAAAGTGTAGTGGTAAAAACTCTGGGCCTGCCTCTACAATATACTTGACACTTGATAGCTGTGTGACCTTAGAAATGAAGGTCAGTGTCTCTGGTTCTCATTTTTCTCATCTACAGCACAGAGGCCATGAAGAACCATGGACTGTGTCACTGTGTGTGAAGAATGACATATCTATGCAAAATCCTTCCTGTATTTCTGGCACATAGCAAGTGGGCAAACGTAATAGCTATAAATCTACACAACTGTTACCTATCCTGTTATCAATTAGGTCTGAGGTAGGGAGCAAGGAATTTAGGAAAGAATTTGGGAAACATTGAGTTTGGAAAAAACTGAGCCTTACTTTTCATTATTTTTAGCAACTATAGAAAACGTCTACTCTTTGGCCACACACTCTTTTAGAGCCTCGTGGGTAATGGAGTTTGCAGAGAAGGTCACTGTTATAAATCTGGAGGTATTCTAGTTCTATGTGGAAATTGTCTATGGTATGTTTTATTTAATTATTTTTCAAGCATATTTTTTATTGATTTGAGAGGAAGAGAGGGGGAGAGAGAGAGAAACATCAATGATGAGAGAGAATCATTGCTCAATTGCCTCCTGCACATCCCACACTGGGGATTGAGCCCACTTGGGCATGTGCCTTGACTGGAAATCCAACTGTGATCTCCTGGTTCAAAGGTCCATGCTCAACCACTGAGCCATGATAGTGGGGCTATGGTATGTTTTAAAGCAGACATATCCAACTCCTTCTGCAGATACTGTGATGAAGTGGATTCCAGGAAGTAAGATGAGCATCTAAACTTTTACAAAAGCCCTAAAGTAATTTTGATATATACCCAGAGTTGGGAATAGTAGATATGGTCAATAATTATTATGACCATAGTATTTGATACTATTTTTAAATATATAGTGCTGAAACCTATGTAAAGTAGTTTACATATATTATCTCATTAAATCTTTAACTATTGCCTGGCTACGTATCATCATCATCATATCATTAGGGAAACTGAATTTCAGAGACGTTAAATAATTTGCTCAAAAACTCACAACCAGTGAGTGGTTCAGTTGCTATTCAAACCCAAGTATGCCAAGTTCATGGTCAGTAGCCATCCCCAATGAACGTATCATGCCCCTTGTTCAGGCTGGGATTTTTCCCTGCTATAGAGTTTATTTTCAAGCTCAGCAGCCTTGAACAGAGGGAATTAACACTGTAATCTTGTGCTTGAGCCCTGGCAATTTCAAATATACCTTTTCACACCTACTGTGCACCCTTCTCATTCAAGTGCAAGGCTGGAAAAAGGGGAAAAGAAATCTAGAGCAAATCTGCCAAAAACCTTTCCCATCATGTCTTGTCCTTGAAATCTGGAGCTGCTGAGTGAGATTTTTAAATGACATTTTAAAAAGCCTTCAAACATGTTTGTATGTCTTCTCGATACACAAAATACTTAACACCATTCTATTAACTTCTGCCTGATTATTTCCTGTATTGCGAGGCTCAGTCACTAATTACCTCCTCCAAGTAGTCTTTCCTGCGCTCCCAAAACAGCACACGTATCCCAAGCTGTCAATATATGGTGCACCTACTTCTGACTTAGTACTGATAACACCATAACATGATGGTCCATTTCTCATGAGATTTTTTTGAGCAGTTGACTCCTATATACTTGAGCATGGAAATTTTTGGAAGGAAGGCAAGAAGAAAGGAAGAAACGAAGGGAGGGAGTTAAAAAAGGGACGGAGGGAGGGAAGGAACAGAGTATGGGATCGTCATGGAAAACAGGCTACTTGAAGACAAAGATCTACAAGTTATAAAGATGGTGGTTTCCAGACAACTTTGGGGATCAGGGGCTAGAAAATGGGCAACATCCTAAATATAACTTAAGCATGGACAATACTAGACTTTTTGTACCCTTCTAATTTTATTTCTGTGTCATTTCTTGGAAACATTTATGCTTTCTCATTCTAGTACTTCATGTGATAAAATACTAGATGCTACCAGAGGCAGATCTGAGAGTACACATGAATCAAATCCCCCTCAAAAAGCCAGCAGTCTTTGCAGAGGACACAGCCACATAAGCAACTACACAGAATCTTTGATGGTATCAAATAGCAACATTGCATGGATCACATCATCCAACGGAGCAGAATCACAGATGCTCAGGGAGGGGAGGGAATGGAAAGAGAGGACTGCCCTTTCCTCTGGGAACAGGAAGTGTGGAAAGACCTTGGAATAAGACCCGTTCAACTCTGCTTCCTTACAAGCTGTGTGACTTCTAGCAACCCCTGGAAATTATTTGAGCCACAGGGTTCCATTGCAAAATCAGGGCAATAAGACAACCCCAAAAGCTTTTATGAAAACATGAGGTAATATCTGTGAGGTAACAGGGATATAGCAGACAATTAGTAAAGTATGTCATTCTCTTTTAATTGGTACATCAAATGGTGTCAGGCAACATTGGATGATATTATTGAGTATCTGCTGTTTTCCCTCCCCCCAATTACATGGTCTAGTGCAGTGGTCGGAAAACCGCAGCTCGCGAGCCACATGTGGCTCTTTGGCCCCTTGAGTGTGGCTCTTCCACAAAATACCACGGCCTGGGCAAGTCTATTTTGAAGAAGTGGCGTTAGAAGTTTAAGTTTAAAAAATTTGGCTCTCAAAAGAAATTTCAATCATTGTACTGTTGATATTTGGTTCTGTTGACTAATGAGTTTGCCGACCACTGGTCTAATGTGTTTCTAATCCCTCCCACATTTATATTTAATGATCACTAACTTCATTTTCTCTAACTGCTACCCATCTTGAGACTGAGTGAGTGAGTGTGTGAATGTGTGTTGTGTGTAAGGTACATCAGGTTGATGGAGAAGATGGATTTCTGAGTTGTTGCTAATGGTCTAGAGTCCATTTCACTGTTTTGTCAAGAAAGCCCTGTTGTTGAAAGCAATGTTTCCTCCCTACGTCAATGTCTCTGCCATGTTGCGTTGATATTAATGGAACTGCCAGGAAATATATTTAATTAATCAGTTCCCAGAATAAGTACTGTCATCATTTATTTCCCAGCTGAAGGCATCCAGGCCAGCAGGAAGGGTCTCTCAGCCCATGTGTGGGCACCTCAGTTATGTGATAAGAACATATTAGTGTAAGTCTCGCTGAGATGCCGAGATGGAAGTTTGGGCTCTCTAGTCAATGAACAAGTTATGTTTTGTTTTCATACAGCTATTTGGAGTAATATTGTGCTGCTACTCATCAGGAAATGTACCAGTTCTGCTCTATAAAGGACCATGGAATAACTACTCGAAACTAGCAAAAGTACAGTGTTTAGTAATATCCTATTTCTCTGCCTACAACAAAACTAACCAAAGAAAATAGTGCTTGAATCTTCAGTGTATTTTACATTATGAGGATTCAAAGAAGGGTGCTTGGTGATAAGTATGGCATTGAAGCTTGTGCTCCACCCCATTTATTTTTAGACTAGAGGCCTGATGCATGAAAATTTGTGCAAGAATAGGCCTTCCTTCCCCTGGATGCTGACACTGCCTTTGCTCCAGCCCGGAGCTGCCTTTTCACCTTCTCTCTGGCCAGAGCTGCCTTCTGCCTCTCACCTTGTCACGTCAATTTGCATATTCCCTCCTTATTGGCTGTGGGTGCCACCATCTTTGTTGTGGAGTTATGATCAATTTGCATATTCTGTCTTTATTAGATAGGCTCCTTCCAAAGGAAACTGATCAAGTCCCTCTGAGAGTCCTCTCTCATCAGTGAGGTGGGAGGAAAAATAAAATCAAGAGCCTTCCCTGGTTGGACTAGGGCCTTTCTAATTTCTATTTCACATATGGGTGTTCTCCTCTCTTTGCTCTTCTGCTCATCATGTAAACCAGAGGCTGCTAATATCTAGAGTTCCAAATTGTGGTTTAGTGGGAATAGGTGTTCTTTAGGGCTTAGACTTATGTAACAAGCCATTAGTCCAGCTGTCACCCAGGGCTCTGCATGGGTCAGAAAACCAACTGTGTGTTTTATATTAAAGTGGTGTTTTTTGTGTGTGTGTATGTGTTTGTTTTCTCTTGTTAATCCTCATGGGAGGATATTTTCTCCATTAATTTCCAGAGAGAGTAGAAAGGAGAGAGAAGGGAAGAGAGACAGAGAGGGAAACATCTATGTGAGAGAGACTTATCTATTGATTTCCTCACACATGTGCCCCAACACTGGGGATTGAACCTGCAACCCAGGTGTGCTCCTTTGACTAGGGATCAAATCCCAGACCCTTCCATGTGTAGGCTGGTGCTCTAACCACGCGAGCACACCAGCCAGTGCTAAAGTAGTGTTTTGATATGATATTTTCTTTCTGTGTCTCTTCCCCAAGGATCTCATGATAGGAGGATACCTGGGCTAAAACAGAGTTAGATTTTCCTAAATCAAGTAAATTCCTTTGACTATCATCCCTTAACTTACCTTACCACAGAAAAAAAAATGCCAAAAGAGCTAACTCTTGAAATGACCCTTCCCCAACACCCTTTCAGGAGCTATTTCTTACTTATGTTATTTTGTCTTAGTGTGAACTTCTTTATAAGTTACAATCTTCACACAGACCTAAACATATTTCCCTGAAGGAAACAATCTGTTACATACAAAGAGATTTATTAATTTTTGGAGGAACACTGAGTAGTCAAGTTTTAATATTTTTCATGGAAATCATTAAATATGGGCACATTTTAGTCAACCAGTCACTAGCACCAGGAGTTATTGGAGAAATTTTCCTATGCCATCTGGGAAAATAAATGCAAGACCAGATCCTACAGTAAATATAAGTATCTTTGAATATAACTAAAATATACTCTATTAAAACAGATCAGCAAGAGCAGTCATTGTTCTTGGAGTGATTGTTTTAGCAAAGGTGTGTTTATTTTTCTGTCTGCTTCCAAGTATTCTGAAATAATAATAAAAGTGATTCTCTGAGGCTCCAAATTTCATATGTTCCTCCTGTAGCTAAACTCTGCATGAAGATTATATGAATGTGTGTTGTTATACATTGGAATTTGCTTGGCAGGAGGAAGAAAATAAAATAAGAGGAGTCAGTTGAGTTGCTAATTGTCTGTGGAGCTGAAGATTGAAATTTGAAAAAATAGGTACCAGGGCCTAGACCAGTGGTTGGCAAACTGAGGCTCTTTGGCCCCTTGAGTGTGGCCCTTCCACAAAATACCACAGCCTGAGCGAGTCTTATTTTGAAGAAGTGGCATTAGAAGAAGTTTAACTTTAAAAAATTTGGCTCTCAAAAGAAATTTCAATCGTTGTACTGTTGATATTTGGCTCTGTTGACTAATGAGTTTGCCAACCACTGGCCTATAGACAGTCAAGGCATTTAGGAGATGAAGTTGAAGTAAATAACTTATCAAAACAAGTATGGAGTCCACTCTCTAGGAAGTGTATTGCATATGATCTCATTTTTAGGAGACTCACTTACTAAGGTCATGGAAGAAAATAACTTCCTTGACTACTTGTAATTCTACAAAGGCAAGAGAACCCTTAGATGCCCTGCCGGCATTGCTTAGTGGTTGAGCGTTGACCTATGAACCAGGAGGTCAGGGTTTGATTCCCAGTCAGGGCACATGCCTGGGTTGCAGGCTTGATCCCCAGTGTGGGGAGTGCAGGAGGCAATTGATCGATAATTCTCTCTCATCATTGATGTTTCTATCTCTCCCTTCCTCTCTGAAATCAATAATTTTTTTTTTTTAAAAAAAGAACCTTTAGATGGGCACTATGAGTCGTCTCTGGTAGGGTAGTGCTGGAATACTGGTACAACAGAGGTCTTTCCCATCATCATATTAGGTAACTCTACTTATAGCTCTTACACAAAAAACATAAAATCAAGGCAGTGATTTAAGCATACCATTCAAAAATATTTTTCCTCCATGTGTTTGTAAGTAGTAAAGAATGTTTTGTTTTATTTTACTTTTAGCATCTCTTTATACAATACTTTTTTTTCAAAATCAAAAGTTATACTCAACACACTTTACTTGAAGTTATGTATGCACACTTGAACAACTTTGGCAGCTCCTTTATAACTCTGTTTTTGCCAAATCCAAATCTAGTAGTAAGAATGGGCATCAGAGGGTCATCCCTCATGGATTTAGCAGGCAATCCACGAGGGGCTGCATGTCCACATATGAGTGAAGCAATGTCTGTGCTCTCTCAGAGTTGTCAATTTAAGTAAAGAAGCAAACAATGAACACGTGGCACCCATAATACACATAGGATTACAATTTAGGTTATTTACTTAAGAAGGAAACACACAGGATGCAGGGAAAGGTGGCAAAAAGATGGTATGTTAGAATGATTCCCTGAAGAAGAATCCTTTAGATGTAAGGTATGTTGGGGAGAGAGTGATGGATCAATAGGTTCCCAGCCGATGGAAGAACCTAAAAAATAAGTAAAAATCAAACAATATAGTAGAGAAGAATTAAATGAAGTGGAAATTGACATGAGTCCACATCTTGCAGGAAATGAGAGACCCTTTTAGAGACCCTCTATTTTAGTGTAAGTGCAATGAGAATTAAGGGAGTGCTATGGTTAAACAGATGTTCTGTGAACAAAGGAAGGAAAAAAAGGGAAGAGGGGGGGAGAGAAGGAAGAAATGTTGGCCATGGATATGAATAGAGTCTCTGAAGGAAAAATTTATTTTCTCAAAGCAAGTGATTGAGGCACTCAAGCATTTTTTATTCAGTTAGTAGTTATCATCTCTCTTAACATGCTAACCATTGCCAAAGTAAGTTCACTTACTGGTAAAATCAAAACTCACTCCATGATGGTATTTTATGAGCACATCCGGTTTACAGGTTAGGAAGGCTGATTCACTCGTCTAAGACTTTACTGGCAACTTCAGTGAATCTACTGTAGGACCCAATCCTTATTCTTAAACTTCTCTCTGACCTTTCATTCATTTACTCTTCCATTTATTCTTCTCATTTTATGCCAGAAAATATCATTGATGTATTTTCTCTGTATGTGAGTGACAAGTGTTTTAGATCTCTGTCATGTCTCCTATTATAGGCTGGTCACCTTGCTAAACCAGTAGCAAGTCCAAGAAACAACAACAACAAAAACATTGAGTACCTACCAAGGGTCAGGCATCAAAACTGGCCTTTGATACGCAATATTGTTAATGATCACCAGTGATGGAAATTTTTTAAAACTTGATTGTGCTGATGGTTGTAGGACCATATATGTTTATCCAGAATTTGTCAAACTGTAGTACAAATTGTGTCAATTTTATGGTTTGTAAATTATAGCTAAGTGAGAAAAAAAATCTCCAATAGTTAAACTGTCTTCAACCACTTTGCTGTGTGGTGAACTGCAGACAGGTGAGCAAACTGTTGTACTGTCCCATCCATCTGTCCTTAAGACCCTCGAGGGAAAGCAGAATCAATGCAATTTGAGAATTGTGCATAATCAAAATCAAATTGTGAGGGCTAAAACAATGACAATTTAAGGATCCAAGAATAAATATATGGCTATGATGTAACTCAAGGATCAAAAAACTTCTGGTAATTATCTTTTCATATTGCTATGATTTACCACTTAGAAAGCACTTTCCCACTCATTGATCTCATAGCATCTTTATTACACTCTGAAGAGGGGGTTATTCATTTCCTCACTCTACAGATGCAGATCATAAAATTTAGGCTTGCAAAGTTGCACACCTTGAACATGGCAGAAATACGACTCAGAGCTGAGCATCTTGGTGGCAAATGCAGGGCTCTGTTTTTCAAACACAGTTCTCTGCAACTGGGAAAATCTTGTGACATCCAATTCTTTCTAAGGAGCTCTTAAAATCAGTCTGATACACTCATAGATACGGAGAACATACTGATGGCTGACAGAGGGGAGGTGGATTGGAAGGATGGGTGAAAAAAGGAAGGGATTAAGAAGTACAAATTGGTAGTTATAACATAGTCATGGGGATGTAAATTACAGAGCAGGGATAATAGTCAATAATATTGTAATAACTATAAATGGAGCAGGGTGGGTACTTGAGATATAGGGGGATCACTTTGTAAAGTATATGATTGTCTAACCACTATGCTGTAAACCTGAAACTAATACAAAATAATGTTGAATGTCAACTGTAATTGGGAAAAAAAAATCAGCCCAACACACAGAGGTTGGGACTCTCATTCTATGTAAGTAATTTCATGGAAGGAAATATAAAATCTTGGTGCAAAACAGGTGTACCCTACACTTGATGGCCAACCCTGTTTTTATATAATATATTCTCATCAGGAAATGCAACACCTGCAGTGTTAGCTCTGCCTACATAATTCCATTCTTGTTCACATTGTATCAGATCCATCTGCAGGACGCATCCACATGTTGGTTTAAATCATAGACTACTCTAGTCTTTGTTTTGTACAGAAGCATTTCCCTACACATAGCTATCAGTCAAAAGTTAATTTGGGGCCCAAATTCATTTTTAAAATACACACAGCCAGCATATGATTTTACTGAATATCTTTTTATGATGAGTCTGGATATATCATGTATGAATGATTCATAAATAAAAATAAGGTTGAATTACACAGACACCCACTAATATGGGAACCAAGTTGCAATGAGAGCACAAATTTTTATTATATGTACTTGAAGACTTTTTCATTTTCATTTTAATGAAACTTCTTGTTCACAGAGCTAGAGGCCAAAAAGCACTAGTATTTTATAAGAAAGAGGGACTTACTCAGTATTTTATAGAAATTTTATAAAATACAGCAATAGTTATAAACTACACTTTTGGATAACTAATACTTTCTTAATTCTTTTAATATTGTAATCATGAGAAATGTTATCCCCAAGTCCTAAAAGAGTTGAGGAGTTTGAAATTAGTCTTTACTCACAATGTTTATATTCACAGACCCATGTATGAACAAATACATGTTTTCTCTCTCTCGTGTATTTTATGTGACCACTCTCTTTGTAATGTAAAAACCAAGCTAAGTAAAGCTCTTTAAGCATAACATCTTGTCCTAACCTCACTGCACCTTCACTATAGTTATGTTGCAGACTCAGCCATGCTTATGTGTACTTGGAGCTAATTCATGCATCTTCATTTCTATATTACACTGTATTGTACAAATATGCTTCAACTTACTTCTTCCTCCTCTTTGTGAGTTATATATTCATTATTGTGAGCTACCAAAAATATGCTGGCAGGAGACAGGTTTTACCCTAACAATCACTTCATGACTTATTGATTCAGCACCTTGGGAATGGAATCTCTCTTCCTTGTACAGAATCAAGAGTATTATCTCATGGCTCTAGTTAAAATTCAGACTCATATCTTTTGTATTTTGGAAGCTATAGAAACCAAGAAGCTAAATTACTAATTTTTTTTGAGACTCAAGTCAATTTTACCCTAAGACAGCAACATGGTCAGCATTTTCTGCATCCGGTTAATGTGCCCAGCAGTATGTTAGGAACTAGAGACATGGGTGAAGAAGAAGAAGAAGAAGAAAAAAGGTTTATCTTCATTCCAGGAACACATTGTCTGCTTGAGATGGCTAATACCAAGGACAATGAAAACAGGAAAGAAAAAAGTATAAATGCAGAAGAATGTGGACCTGAAAGCTGTTAGCAAGTGATGGAGTAGTTTCAAGAGGTTGAATTACACAGGTACCCATTAATATGTGACCTAAATTGAACTTAGAGCACATATTTTTATTTTTGGTACTTGAAAACTTTTTCATTTTTATTTCATTATAATGAAACTTGTTGTTCATAAAGCTAGAGGCCAAAAACCACTAGTATTGTATAAGGAAGAGGAACTTACTCCGTATTTTATAGAAATTTATAAAATACAGCAATAAATATAAGACACACTTTTGGATGATTAATACTTTCTTAATTCTTTTCATATTATAATCACGAGAAATGTTATCTCCAAGTCCTAAAATAGTTGATGAGTTTGAAATTAGTCTTTATTCACAATGTTTATATTCACAGACCCATGCTGTGTGGGCGCCAGCACAGCCAAGGGTTCGGTGAGCCTAAGGGAGGGCCGCTGAAGGATGAAGAAAAAGAGACAAAAAGAATAAGCTGGGTCTAGGTGGATCTTCTGTGCCTGGCTGAGGCCACAGAACAGATCCAGACTGCAAGCTGATGCTTTATTTTATAGTCAGAGGTAAACAAGGTAATTTACAATGTTCTTGTAAGTTTCACTTGTTTTGGCAGCACTTGCTGCCCCTCCCGCAGCCCATTAGCTACCCAGGAAAGATCTAGGGAGCAGTCACAAGATCAAGCTTAATTATGCTTAGAGGGCTGTGCCCTCCAAGCTGGGACTTGTTTGCAACTTTGCCAGCAGGTCAGTCTGAGGCTTAACCCTATAACCGCTGCCTACATCTCGCCCTTCTTTTAATTTTAAGCAACTAATAATGGAAGTAAAACTTAAACATCAAGAACAAAGTTCTGACCATTAAATATTAACAAAACAATGCCAATGCAAAACCCAGACATGGCTATTAATAAAACAATGCTAATGCAACGCAACAATAATAGAGAAATCAAACTGCAGTAACGTTTTCCTACTAAATGAAAGTTTGCTGATTTACTCAAGAATCCTCAGACTTGGCTGTGCAAGAGTTTGCAGAAGACTGGCAGCTAACCAATGCTAGCATGGCCAGAAACATGATTGAGGGAGTAGCTTCCACTTCCTGCTTTTCTGCCATCTGCCATCTGCTGGGCCTCAGTTGTTAACTTCTTCAGCTGACCACATGTTGGCACCTCGGTCTCTTGAGTAGCCTTCATCATCTTCTTTTTCCACTTTGCTGTCATTGGGGCAACTCTCAGTCTTTTGAACAATGGGACAAGGAGCTTCTCTGGGCCCACTGTGGTGACGCACGTAACGCTCTGACACCCACATTGGCTGCACTGCTCCTTCTGGAAAGATACAAACACAACCTTTTCCCCACATCATTACTGGATCTGGTCCAAACCATTGTCCAGTTTGTGCATCCTTCCATCAAGCTAACCCCACGGAGGCTATTGAACAGGAGGCTCAATGGCTTTCAGCTGCTATATGACCCTCTGCATCGCAATTCAAAAAATTTAAAGTATAAAGAACATGACTGAGTTTGTTTTGAGGTGACACATAACATCCGTCTCCCCCTTTCTGTTTTAGTAATTGCATTTTAAGAGTACGATTTGTTCTTTCCACTATTGCTTGATAATTTTGGGAAGTCATTTAATGTAAGTAAAGTGTTAGTCCGAATTTGAATTTCCTGAGGTTTTATTGTTTTGCCCTCAATAATGCTGCCAAGATAAGAAAAAGGAAATGTTCTTTGAACTTTTTCAGGTGCCATGCATGCATAATTCAGCACAATGAAGAGAATCCTGCATTATAAGAGATATTTAGTTACTTCATTTTGCCCTTCTGAGAGGCCAAAACTTTCATAACATCTAAAATGTATTTATTAATTTTTATTTGATAAGGCTTTCCATGCAATTTCAAGTATATTAGATCTGTTAAATTTAAAAAGATTTCCTTTAAGAAGAGAGAATAAATTTCTTGTATTACTCTAAGCCCTTGGAGCTTTCCAAGAATCATCTCTGTTAAAGCCTTGAAATTTTAACATGGAAAAAAAAACATCAAATATATATATATATATATATATATATATATATATATATATATATATATCTCCATATATGATTTAAAGACTATAAGACTTTTTTATAATTATCTTAAGATATAAATTAGATTTTAAACTAGTTTTTGCATAGAAAAATTTTGCTTAGGATCACAGAATTAATCCTTTTTAATTAGACCAATAATAAGCAACTTATTTTGAATTCCTAATTATTAGAGAAAACACATTTTTTTTCTTTTCAACAATTTTTTATACTTTAGACATTTAATTACCACAACGATATAATTTCTTCCAATTTAATTTGCACTTTGAACTTTTAAAGCTGGCAGGTCAAATATATTTAGAATTTCCTAGATTAACAACACTTTACATTTCTAAGAAAAATACAAGACATAATCAATTAATAGAAAAGTTAACTTTGACCAAGGTTCATTAGCATTTTAAAACTACTCTTTATTATGGATATGTGAATTCTGTTGCTGGAATTAGCTTGAATTTCTTTCGAGAAGACTTGTTTGCTGTTTTTTTTAGGAAAAAGAACCAATCCTGGGTTTCTCATTTTCTATAGCTTTTGCAGAGAGATACCAGTTGAAGATAATCTAAATGTCCGAAATTGGACCATGCGCACATTCTTTCTTACAGCTAGGTTCTCTCCCCACGAACACAGAAATACCAGATACATTTCTAAATTTTTAAGACTTTTTCATGGCAAGAAAGGAAAATTTAAATTAGCATACTTGCAGAGTGGGCTTCCATATTGGATCGCCACGTTCGCCACGCGTCTCCCTTCCCCCACATCCTGCTTACTTCGGGGGATGTTTCAGCACCAGATCTGGCCAAATTTCTTTTAAAGACAGATCTTAAATTTTTTCTTTCTTTTTTGCTTTCCAAAATAATAACTAACACCCAATTTGGCCACTAACACCCAATTTGGCCAAGATTTGCATTTCCCTGCCACATTCCTCCACACCCATTCTGGAGTGGGCTCTAGGCAGTCCCGAATCAGGGACCACAGACTGAAAGTAGAGGCAGGCATTTCCTCTGGACCTTCAGCTATATAATAACCATGAAGTTGTTTTCCTACCTTCTCCCATGCCTCTATATTTACCTTTTCTTCCTCAGAAAACCATGGGCAGGTTTTACTTACAAAATCCAAAAAATCGAAAAGCTGTTCATACCTCACGTAATAGCCCCTTGCTTGGAGCATAGCCTTAAATTAAGCATGGATACGCATACATTCTATCCTTGTGGTCCTGAATTTCCCATGTTTTACGCCTAGCTAGTACTACACCCCTCCCTTACTTACTGCATGCACACGCCTTGGGGCCTCCTTTCACCTGACAATTGCAGTTCCCTCACACTCAGGTACTCATTGAGCACCACTTGGGCCAAACTCAGCACCGCGTTGGGCGCCACTTGTGCTGCGCCAGCACAGCCAAGGGTTTGGCGAGCCTAAGGGAGGGCCGGTGAAGGATGAAGAAAAGACAGACAAAGAGAATAAGCTGGGTCCAGGTGGATCTTCTGTTCATGGCTGAGGCCACAGAACAGATCCAGACTGCAAGCTGATGCTTTATTTTATAGTCAGGGGTAAACAAGGTAATTTACAATGTTCTTGTAAGTTTCTCTTGTTTTGGCAGCATTTGCTGCCCCTCCCACAGCCCATTAGCTACCCAGGAAAGATCTAGGGAACAGTCACATTATGCTTAGAGGGCTGTGCCCTCCAAGCTGGGGCTTGTTTGCGACTTTGCCAGCAGGTCAGTCCAAGGCTTAACCCTATAACCGCTCCCTACACCATGCATGCACAAACACACCTGTATTTTATATGAATCAGGAAACTGGTAGTACTCACTCAGTGAGAAGCACTGAAAATAAAGTTGAAGGATAAGGGGATTTAGAAGTGGATATATATACTGATCTATTAGATCGGTGTTTGCATTTTCTTGAGAATAACCTACCTATATTTTTCCTCCTCTATGGTGCATATTAAACTCTAAGGACCTTGAAATATGGCAGCTGGATCATTGCACTTTTTCTGCAGCTGCAAGTAGAACTCCTAAAATGTTGTAGGAATTCTATAAATAGTTGGTGAATAAATAAAGAAAGAAGGAAACATTGTTATCACATCCCAAAACTAAAATAAATCAGAGGGGGGAAAGCAGGCTAATGGGAAAAATGCCTTGAAGGCATTAGTTTATCTAAAGCCATTTTCCATCTTCTCCTATTCAGTTAATTTACAGGAGACATTGCTGTGTTGTCAAAAGGTTGATTAATGCTGATGAACTAAGAACGTGTTTTCTTGTGGATGATGTTTAAGATGACCATAGATTCAGCAAGAAAAAAGAGAAGGCAGGGGAGAAACACATTAGAATAATTAAAAAATGCATCTAAAGAAAACCGGCATAAATTATCAAAAACAAGACAAACTCTTAAAAGAATATTGGTATTTTTAGGCCCTTTCGAATGGGCCCTCAGTAGTCTATTTCAAAGCAATATTGAAAAGAATTAGGGGGGGAAATGACCACCCTTTTATAAACCTAGTATGAATAGAAAATTAGTTGCTACAATTGTCTCAACAGAAAAAGTGTGACAATAATTGCATTTTGACATATTTTAAAAGCATGGAGAGTACTTTGATTTTTAGCAAATAAAACCAGCATTCATGGATATGTACCTATTACTGTAATTTCAGAGAGTGTGTTCTACCACATAAATAATCGCAAATGACTGTCTTTACCCATATTTCATGTCCCAACCTGTTTTCTAGACATTTGACATTGTGTATGATTTAATCACAACTAGCCATTTTTACTTTAATTTGTGTGTGACTTTTCCATACACTTTATTTTACAGGAAGACCTGACTTTTCACTGTTTAATGCACCTTCAAACCTTGCTGTATATACCAATGTTATTTTCAACCTCTCCTACTTGTCTAACCAGTAAAAACCTGACTGCTTTTCACAGTCCTCAAAGTCACCTCCTGCATGGAGCCTTCCTTAACCCCCTTCTCATAAAACTCAGTGCAATCCATATTAACATCCCTCATTTCTCTGTGCTTCTGTAGCATTTAAGAAGCATCAATAATGATTAATCGTATGCATTAATCTAAGTTCCAATAAATAAAATAATTTCTTGAAGACAGGACAGCACTGATATATTATATATAAAGATAAGGCATTATGCTTTTAAAAAGAAACTTTGAGAAAAATTTAGGTTTAGAGAAGATTTGTGGCCCAGCCAGTGTGGCTCAGTGGTTGAGCATCAGCTATGAACCAGGAGGTTACATCCCATTCCTGGTCAGGGCACATACCTGGGTTGTGAGCTGGATTCCCAGTGTGGGGCGTGCAGGAGGCAGCTGATCAATGATTTTCTCTCATCATTGATGTTTCTGTCTCTCTCTCCCTCTCCCTTCCTCTCTGAAATCAATAAAATATTTTTTTAAAAAAGATTTGCAAAAATAGTAGAGAAATTCTGCATAACCATCACTTAATTTAACAGTGAACATAACCATAGAATGCTTGTCAAAGTGATAACAGAACCTTGGCACAATGAACTGAAATAAAGAGTGTATTTCAATTTCACCATTTAAAAAATAATGTTATTTTTTTTGTTCCAGTATCCAATTCAAGAGCCCATGTTGACTTTACTTGTCATGTCACTTTTGTCTTCCTCAATATGTGACACTTCCTCACTTTATTTGTCTTTCAAGAACTTGACACTTGTGAAGAATGCTAGTCAATACTTTATGTTCATCCCTCAAATTGAGTTTGCTTAATGTTTTCGTATTATTAGAATAGGCGCCCAGTGCACAAATTCATGCACCTTAAAAGGAACTGTGGGCCTCCAGGCTGCTGTGGGCCTCCAGGCTGCTGTGGGCACAGGGGTAGGTCTTGGCCAATCCTCTGAGCCCCTGCCCAGCCTCTCCTGCTTTTGCCCCCTGTTTCCCGGCAGCCCCTCTGCCACCGCTCCCACATGCTGATGGTACCAGCCCCACGATTGGGGCCGGTGCCAGCAGCAGGTGCTAGCATTGCTGGTGCCAGACGTCAGGTCAGCAGGTGCAAGTGGCGGCTGCTGCCCCAATCACCCTTCAGGAGCAGGGCGAGGTGAAGAAGCCCTCAGGGATGATCAGGGCCAGCAGCCATCATTCACACCCGCTGATGGTGCCAAGTGATCGGGACCTGCGCCAGACACCTGTAGCAGGTGCAAGTAGCAGCTCCGGTGCCAGCTGCAGGTACAAGCAGGGCCAGCACTGGCAGTGGGTGCAGGTGCTGGCAACAGGTGTGAGCGCTGGGAGGGACTGCAGCGCGCAGGAGCAAAGAATTTTCAGTAACCACCAGAGGCTCGCCCCAATGTCTGTGATCTGGTGCCCCACTCACCTGGTCCACCATCCTGCCACAACCAACGCCCACCATGTTCCGCACATGCTCCCTGGTGTCAGCGCACATCATAGTTACTGGTTGTTTAGTTGTTCCGGTTGTTCAGCCGTTCAGTCTATTTGCATATTAGCCTTTTATTATATAGGATTGAGTCTATATATTTGTCATAAAAA
This sequence comes from Corynorhinus townsendii, assembly GCA_026230045.1. NCBI lineage: Eukaryota > Metazoa > Chordata > Mammalia > Chiroptera > Vespertilionidae > Corynorhinus > Corynorhinus townsendii. The sequence continues at coordinate 10,492,420 of JAPDVU010000011.1, read as the reverse complement.
CACCAAAAAGGCAATGACACATCATCACATGCAGGTACTTGGTATTTGTATGTAGTGTTGATGATCTTAAATTATTTGATGATAGTGATATCAGCAAAGAATCTTCATTGTGAAATGACTCTCTCCCCTTTGTAACTGGTAAATATTCTATGGGAGAAACAGCAAGACTATGAAGATATATTGGTTTTGCTTGCAATCCTCCCCTCTCATCTTAACATTTATCAATGGATCTCACATGCAGAATCTATTACAGTGGTGTACATTTATGAAATGAATTTTTAATTGAAACTTTAAAATTAAATTGTATTATACTTCTGTGGTAATTTTATTTTCCTTATTTTTTTATCAGAATTTTTCAGTGAGAAGGGTTTCTTTCTCCTCCATTTATGTAGTTATTTAGGTTTTAGTAATATCAATATGGGCTCATGATACTTTATTTCCTGGGTAGGAATCCAGTTCTAGCATTATCTATTTGTGTGGTCACTTTTTTTTTTTTTTTAACCCAACTTGACCATTGGGAGCTCTTTCAGGTTGGCTCCTGTGCTCTGTAGACCTGTTGTGCTCTCTCTATTATGTTTTTTTTAGCACTTCCTTGTAATCTTGCATCGCAAAATGTTCTAGCTAGCCCAGTATTTTTAACAATGGCAAGAGCACAATTTGGGAACAGGTACATTTAAGTTCAAATATGGCTTCTACAAACTCATAGTTCTTGCAAATATTATCCTTTTTCTCTGATCTCCTATTTCCTGATTTGTCAAATGGGCCTAGTCATGTTGAGAAAATTGATAATGGTCAATAAATTATTTTCAATATATATTTGATAATTTTTACATTATTAAATGTTCAATATTGAAGAGCTGATTTCCGAACTGATACCACAAACAACTCCACAGACCCACTTCCCAATGAAATAAACTAACTAGTGAACATTATTTTTAAAAAATTAAAGAATCTGGAAATGTTTTGATGGGCATAAAACAAATAAGAAGACCTTTGCTTCCGGAAATGTAATAAAACCTGGAAAAAACCCTCAGAACCTGTGGGACTTGAGCCACAACCCACTCTCTGTCTATCCCTCGCTTAGCTTGACTGTAGCTCCACTCTGGGTGGATTTATCCAATAATCTAGGGCTTCCTCCTCCTTCAGCCTTTAAGCAAGGCTTAAATATAATATGTATAACAATTATAGCGCAGACAGAGGGAAGGGAAAATATACTTTCATAGGAGTAATATTTCTATAACTCGCTGAATTTAGTTATCATAAATTTGAAATACATTCCAATAAGTTAATATGTACATAATCAGAAATCCTGGGTGAATTTATATGATGTGCATGATCTCTTGTTGAAATTAAAAATTATATTTTAAAATAGCCCAGATAGCATGGCTCGGTGGTTGAGCATCGACCTATAAACCAGGAGATCATGCTTCAATTCTCAGTCAGGGCTTATGATCAGGTTGTGGGCTCAATTCCCTGTGTGGGACATGCAGGAGGCAGCCAATCAATTATTCTCTGTCATCATTGATGTTTCTATCTCTCCCTCTCTCTTCCTCTCTGAAATCAATAAAAATATATTTTTAAAATATTTATATTTATTTATAAATAACTTTTAATATTAAAGGGTTATCATTTTATAAAAGTGATTTATTCTGACATGTACACACTATCCAAATAAAAATTCAAGGATACAAGACCCTGAAAGACCCAGATAGTTAACTATTAGTAGAGCTATCTGAAAAAAAGGATTGGCTACCAAGAGAGTAAATGTTAATTCTATGATGAAGTTAAAAAAAATCAAAATGGAAAGCTATATAGTTAAATATCTGGGAATAAACTCAGTGTTTTATTAGAATGATTTAAAAGTTTCAAGAGAATTTGAGGTCTGTGTGTGGTTTTGTTTTTGGCAAGTCATTTAATTATTTATGCAATATTTTTTAAAAAGCAATGTTTGTACCATTTCTATAAAAGTTATTGTGTAATCTGTAGGAAAAATATCTGCTTATCAATAACATTGAAAAGATGAATGATGACATGTGGCATAAAAAAACTAGACAGGATAGTACTTAATACTGATGTTTTGCAGTGGGTCCCTGGATGGTCTTTATAGAATTTAAAAGGCCTTCTCTTGACCTTGATATTTATATATAATCTTTTAAGAACAAAATGTAAAAATAAAAGCCAGAATAGAGGCAACTTAAAGCACATCTAAAGATAATTACAAATGTTTCTGAACACTTTTAAGAATGACTGAACAAATTGGGAGGCATACAGAGGATAAGACCATGGGTTTTTGAATGACAATGGTGAGATTTGAATCCTAAATATATATGTTATAATTGGTAATATTTAGCTAGTCAGAGCTTCTACTTCCTTGTCTATATAATAGGAAAATGATGAAGGAAATACTATCCCTCCTCACTGGGAAACTATGATATTAAATGAAATAATGCATATCAGGCATTTCATAGTGTTAATAATGGTAGCTGTTATTATCCTTTTGATTAATATTATTTGAAGTGTGGAATAATTTCCTAGACTCTAATGTGTTTTGATACAATTCATTCAGGAGGGACATCTTGATCCAGTTTTCTTATTCCCTAAAACATCCCTATTGCTTAATTAAAATAACCTTTAAAAAATTTTTAATCATGTAAAGTAGGTGTGGTTATATATATATATATTTTTTTCTTAACATTTCAGTTTCTGAATACATTCCTGAGTAGTCTCAGCTTCCATCATGTATAATGATGCGATATGTATCGACTCCTAGAGAGCTCACATGTGTATTTGGGAATAGGCAATTATAATAGTGCATGGTAAGAAGCATAAATCTAACAAGCCATTGTCCCAAAGGTCATGAGGCTGGGAAACCTCAGAACATAAGACCTTTGAAATAGGTATTGAAGAAATAATAGAAGATCTCAGATGGACATAAAAAGGAGATTGCTTCGGGTAGAGGAATGGGCCTGTGCAAGTGAAGACATTAGGGAGCAGGGCATGTTTAAAGGACCACAGGTAGTTTAGGATGAATTAGAAAAATTAGGCATGGATTTTTCAGGGACCCATAAAGCTTGACAGTCATCCATGTCTGTGGGCCAGAAATGTATGTTTAGTTTGGACAACATAACTCAGCATTACTTTCAAACACACAAAGGGGAGAAAATCACAGAGCATAGAGAGGCATTGACAGTACATTCTCCCTTCATCAGCCATGATTTTTCAGGGAAGCGTCAGCCAGTGTTGTCCAACAGATGGTTGTTGCAGTGAATATGGTATGCACAATATGTGCCTGATGCCAACATGCATAATTGCTGGCTCCTGTAAATTGAATGTTGTCCTAAACATCTGTGATCTGTCACTTGAAAGGTGCATTGTATCCAAAGGTTTGACTAATTTTCCTCTGATATTCAGTGATATCGTTAGCAACCAGCACTGGATCTTTAAACTAAGAAGCTTCCTCTATACCTTAGCCCAAGATTGAGCAAATCAGCAGCTTAGGTAGGGTGCAGTAAACATTGCTACTAAGAGATGAAAACCTTTTTCTTTCTAAAATCTATATAATAAACTATCTCATTTCCATGGTTATAAAGGTTTGAACAATGGAATTAGAATGTGGTTGGCTTCCAAGAACTACACAATACTCAAAACAAATAATCCCATTCAACTTCCTGCATGGAGACTTGACAAACTCAGGCAGGGCTTCTATCAGACCAAGACCCGAAACTGTGTCCTTAGGATCATCCCCATCTTCCAATTCTTGTAGGAGGGTAAGAGCCTAATTTTGGAGAGTTCCTTGCTCTCAGTTGGATTTCACAACTGCCCTATGGCCAATTTGCAAAATCACCTTCTATCCTAAGCCTATGAAAAGTTTGTTTCTTCCATAGATGAGTGCACTGAACCTTAGAGGGCCTGATCACATTGACCAACTCCCCCTTAAGCCATTTCAGTACATTTTCTTTAGCACACCCCAGCATTTTAAAAGCTTGAGTGGAAAGGTTGTGGGTCAGATCCCAGGTCAGGGCACATACCCAGGTTGTGGTCCAATTCCTGGTAAGGGTGAGTATGGGAGGCAACCAATCAATGTTCTCTCTCTCTCTCTCCCACCCTCCCTTCCTCTCTCTCTCTCTCCTTCTCTCTTTAAATCAATAATAATAATAAAAATAACCAAATACCATGTCTTCTGGTGAAGATTAAATAAGTAAGTAGGCATGGTGAGAAGAACATCCCCAACCTCTGTCTTCTCATCACCACTTGGCTTATCCTATCTAATAAAGAGGAAATATGCTAATTAACCATCACTCCATCACAAAGATGGCTGCACCCACAGCTGAGGCCAAGTTCCCATAAGGAGCCTTAACAAGCAATCAGCAGGGACCTGGGGCTATGCCCTCCCCTGCCCCTGTGGGGCTTGAGAGGGGATCTCAGGCCTCGTCCCCCAACCAGCAGGGCTTGACAGGGGACCTCAAGGCACTTCCCGTCCTGGTGCTGGGCTAGGGGACCACAGGCTGCTCCCCGGGCCCTAGCACCAGGCGCGAGGACCTCAGGCCACGCCCCCCACCAGGTGGCTTGACAGGGGACCTCAGGCCGCACCCCCACCCCAGCATTGAGCCAGGGGACCTGAGGCTGTGTCCCCCTGCCTGGTGGGGCTTGACAGGGGACCTCAAGATGCACCCCCAGTGCTGGGTCGGGGGAACTCAGGCCATGCCCCCCACCCAGGGGGACCTGAGGCTGCATCCCCCTGCCAATGGGGCTTGACAGGGGACCTGAGGCTGTTCCCTCTCCCGGTGCCGGGCCGGGGGACCAGAGGCTGCACCCCCCTGCCTGGCAGGGCTTGACAGGGGGACCTCAGGCCATGCCCCCCACCCAGCAGGGCTTGCCAGAGGACCTCAGGCACACCCCCTCCACCCTGTTCTGGGCTGGGGGACCTCAGGCCATGCCCCCCCATCCTGGTGCCAGGCCAGGGGACCTGAGGCTACATCCCCTGCGTGGCGGGGCTTGACAAGGGTAGGACTGGCCAGGTCTGGATCTAGCCCAATGGGGGTGGGGGCCAGCCGGGTGTGGGTCTCACACAATTTTGGGGTGCATGTGTGTGGACAGGACTCTGGTGCGCCCCAGAGTCTGACAAAAGGAAGGTTTTCGTATACATTTTACTAATTTTCTTTCATTTCTGACACTTGTATTATAGAGAAAGGGCAAATAGCAATATTAAATTATTTCCTCTAATTTAATCCCCTTTTAATGTGCCCAAATTTTGTGCACCAGGCCACTAGTTTGAAAATAAGTTGCAACAGTATAGCTAGGGTAGAATATGACTTATAAAACAGAGGTCCATAGTATTAAACCAGATAATATGGCCAGTAAAAGGTAATTCTCTTTTCACACATGTGCTTTGTGCAAGAAGGGGCTTCTCCTTCTCTGTGTACAATTATGGAGGATAAAAGAGCTCTAATGGCTGGTATTTGAAAAGGGCAAACAAAGCAGGTGATTTCTTTAACTATGTCATTGGTGTGTTTCAAATGAATGTTAATATGAGTTCTGAAGCCTCTTAGAGATATTTTAGAATGAAAACTTGGCTACTATTAGTGTAGTCCTGATACTTTTGGTAATAATGGTTCATTGTTGTTAGTATGTGTTTGAGAAGATATGTGGTTACTCAATGCAATAGAAGAGATTTCCAATGCTTTTCTACAGAAACCTAACTGCTGGGGATTCACTAGAAAAAAATCAGTAATTTTATGATCAAAACCTATTGCTTGATAAGAGTGAGAGTATCTGATACCACAGTGCAAGTTCTAGAAGTCTTACAATCAAATACCTCTATAATTTTGTTTAACCCAGATTATCTCTAACACATTAATGTGGAATTTAAAAATAATAAGTAGATATAGTAATACTAATAATAAGATACCCTCAAAAATAATTTGAAGATTATTTTTCTGGAAATCCTGCCTTGTTCTACTTATGATTATTAAACTCTACTTATCACTTTAGATCATTACAAATTTACTTACTAAATGATTATGATCTCATTTTATTCCTCTAGTGCACTAAAATATGTTATATAGGGACACCAACTAAACTGGTAATGATGCATGAATATACAAATGAATAGATCATTACAAAAAGCCTTGGCAATTGATTTTTAAAATAAATTGATCGTAAAAATTGGCATAATAAAGAAAACAAAATAAAACAGGCTATAAAAATATTCTCTATATTAGTACAGCATGATTAATTTATTACTTATTGAAATAATTAGGCTTTTTTTTATATTTATTTCACACCAATATACCAAACACCTGTTCAGGCAACAAAAATTAAATTCAATAATGCAAAATAGAAAAAAATATGTTTTGGACATTATTGATGATTCTGAATCTACACATATTTCTTATCTCCTTTGGAAATTTTTTAGTAGTAGAATTATTAGTGTAAAGTTTCCATTGGCTTTTAGATATCCAATATAATTTATCATGTATATGAAATGGTTTGTTTTATTCCATACCTTGGCTTCCTTTTTGTTACCAAGCAAATGCTCCAGATATTTGCTGTCTTGTTAATTGATCGACCATACATTCACTCTTGCACTCACTTATGAGGATTAATTAATTATGGTTCAAATTCAAGTTATACACATACACACGCTCACTGAACTTTGGGTTTTGCAATAATTTTGCGGATGATAAAATAGAGAATTTAAGGAAATTATAGAAGGCCATGTATTCAGAAGATGATCAGACCAAAATTAAAATCAGGCCTGTTTGGCTCAGTGGATAGAGCGTCGGCCTGTGGACTGAAGGGTCCCAGGTTCGATTCCAGTCAAGGGAATGTACCTTGGTTGCAGGCACATCCCCACTAAGGGGTGTGCAGGAGGCAGCTGATCAATGTTTCTCTCTCATTGATGTTTCTAACTCTCTCCTCTCCCTTCCTCCCTGTGAAAAATCAATAAAATATATTAAATAAAAATAAATAAATAAATTAATTAATTAATTAAATAAATAAATAAAATCAGGCAATCCTGCCAATCCAGCCCTCAGTGGACAGAGCTCATGGACTGAAGGGTCACAGGTTTGATTCCAATCCAGGGCATGTACCTCAGTTGCAGGATTGACATAGTTGTGGGTTCCAGGCTCAATCTCAGGCCCTGGGTGGGGTGCATGCGGGAGTCAACCAATTGATGTATCTTTCTCACATCAATGTTTGTCTCTCTCTGTCTCTCCCCCTCCCTTCCTCTCTCTCTGAAAATCAATGGAAAAATATCCTCAGGTGAGGATTAACAAAACAAACAAACAAAAAAGTCAGGTGATCTAAATCTGATTCATATGCTTTCTCTATTGCAATCTATGTCTTGATTTTGATTTGCTAACCATACTCACCTAATTAAAAAATATATATATTTGTAGGTATGACTATATCACCTCCAAGCGCAGCTTGTAGAAGAAATACTTCTTGATAGAACATTTCTGTTCCTTTTACATATCCTTTCCATAAACAGTTCAAAACAAATTAGACATTGAAGTAAAGTGCAAGCATTTAATCAATCCTAACACTCATTTGTTGCCGCTTAAACTACAAAGCAATAGAGATTATCCCTTTAATATTTAATACGTTCATAAATCTGCTACAGAAAATCTGTCCCTTTCTGGGTCTGAACTTCTTCCCCTGTGGTTTATTGCTTTTTCAAAGTTTGTTGTATGAAAGTTCTATAAGACCAAGTCACTAGTGAGCAAGTGAGAGAACAGCCATGGTAAAAATGCAGATAAACCAGATTATAGCATGTATTTATCTTTGCTGATCAACATGCTAATTGTTATTACCATATACCTACTGTATGGAATATAGGTTGGGTTCTAGACTGTGTGTGAGGTCTGGCTGCATCCAATAAACACCTTCCTTGAACAATTTCAGTGATGTAGAAAGCATCCTGCTCACTAAGTGTTGAAGCAGCCAATTTTTTAAATGGATTTTTTGGAGAGGGAGAGAGAGATAGAAACATTGATGAGAGACATTGATCACTGCCTCCTACACACTCCCCACTGGGGATCGAGCCCACAACCTGGGCATGTGCCCTGACCAGGAATCGAACTGTGACCTCCTGGTTCATAGGCCATGCTCAACCACTGAGCCACATTGGCTGAGCTGAAGCAGCCAATTTTTCTTTACCTCTTAGTGGAAAAAATATTTCCGTTGGAAATGCCTCTTTATAGGGAGGTGAATTTGAACTGTCTTCTGCCAAGCAATTGATTACTCAGAGTAATCATAATCTATTAAGTTACTCTTATATTTTAATGTTCACATGCATCTATAAGAGATATTATTTATTAGTGTACTGGCATTTGTAGGAATGTTTCCCATACATATAGATTGGCATCATCACATTTAGGTGTCAACTGAATACATCATAATAAATATGAAGGTATTTTTTATGTGCTTCATTTAGTTTGCCAGGGATTTTGATTCTCATAAAAATTAATACTTGCTCCAACAGACATTTTTAAATTGAGTGTATAAAATGCAAACTAACTAGCTCAGAGAATGCCATGCCCCAACAACCCATGTGGTTTGAGTTCTTTTTCTATTCCTGGGAAGACACAGGTTACTATGTCTACTGCTGGTGAATCTTTGAAAACTTCTATAGAAAAAGAAACTAATCATCCCCTCTGAGCACACACAAGCCAGTTGTACAAAAATTCATATATATATATATATATATATATATATATATATGCCTAAGTGAACGTTCATATATATATACATATATATATACATATATATATACACACACACACATATATATGCCTAAGTGAACATTCATATATATATAAATATATACACATATATATGTATATATATACATACATATATATATTTATATATATACACACACACACATATATATATATGCCTAAGTGAACATTTTGCCTGAATGACCAGAAGGACTAGTTGACAGGTCGCTATGACATGCACTGACCACCAGGGGACAGACACTCAGCACAGGAGCTTCCCCCTGGTGGACAGTGCGCTCCCAAGGGGGAGCGCAGCTCAGCCAGAAGCTCGGCTCACAGCTGGCGAGCGCAGCTGCAATGGTGGCACTAAGGAGTGATGGCTGCAGCAGGTGCAGCGGGCTGGGATGAACACTGCACCCGGCCCCAGCTGGGGCTCCTACCCGGCCGCCTGCTGCTTTGGCACTGTTACATTCCTCGGGGGGATGTCACTCTGCCAGGTTTCAGCTTGGCCTTTGGGGATCAGGCCAAAACCCGGCAGTCCCACATCCCCCCAAGGGTTCCCGGATTACGAGGGGGTGCAAGCCAGGCTGAGGGACCCCACCTGTACATGAATCCATGCAAAGGGCCTCTGGTACATATAGTGCATATATACATATATATTTCAGAAAGGAAGGGAGAGAGGGATAGAAACATCGATAAGAGAGAAACATTGATTGGAGGCCGCCTGCACCCTCCTACTGGGGATGAAACCTACAACCTGGGCATGTGCCTTGACCAGGAATTGAACCATAGGTCCACACTCAACCCCTGAGCCACAGTGGCTGGGCCTAAACTCCATCTTTTAACAAGAGCCTAGAATCCCCAGGCTTTTGTAACTAAAAGAGCAACATTGAAACTTCATCTGTGCTTTCTCTGATAATATTCTGCAGTCTTCCCACAGTCCGGAACTAAAGGCAGTTCTGCCCAGACCTCCCACATATGTCTTTGAAAATCTCCCCCTTTAATTTCAGTGCATTTTCATTGATTCCGCTATCAAGTGCACAACCAGACTAAATCATCTAAGACGCATGACATTATGCAGTAACTTGGAAATACCAAGCACTTTAATGTAATTAGCTTGTCTAAAACAGTTTAGCAAACAGAAAGTCAAGCTTCTGATGGTTTTTGTGCTAATAGGTCTCAGAAGCAATTACACTGGTTATTATTTTTTCTTTTCCATACCTCTCTGTTAGTACATTTTACTTGGTGGAGGACTGAGACAGACAGACATCACTTTTTCTTTATCTCTTAAAAGTTGATTAATCAGTAGCATTATGCAAGGATAATTAATACTAGAAGTAATTTCAGTGGTTATGGACTTGGGAATAGGAAGTGTCTGATGTATTATTTTAATTCAAATACAGACTCAAAAACATAAAAATTCATAGCAGAACAAAATAAAAAGAGAATGTTGAACTGAAACTTTCCATCTGCGGAAATGTTTATACACTGTAGAAGGGACATCATCTAAATAAGGGATTGGAAAAATGTCCCTGTAAAGTACCAGATAGTAAGTACTTTTGGCTCATGAGCCACAACAGCCCATCTGTCATAACTGATGCCATTGACAGAGTGGGAGCATTTGCAAGATGAGAGGACTCAGACATTCAGAGTCAAAGCTGATAGAGATCAAAGATACTGAGCCATTGAGAACACGGCCTATTAGAAAGGGGGGCAGGCTGTGTAATCCTATGTAATGGAAAATGGATGTTGATAATTGAGTTACCTGGGAAGCAGAATCTGAAATAGAGGTTTATGGGGAAATGCTTTTTGGAGTGACCACCTGTGCAAGGGAAAGGAAGAGGGAGATGTTGGCCATAATGCAGTCTCCACAAAGTCCTCAGACCTCCATACGGGGAACTCTGAAGCTGGGATGACTCGTTCAGCTTTGTCCCACATTGAGTCATGGGAACAAGGCATGAGTGCTTCCACCTTGATTAATCATCAGGAAAGGAATGCCCTGCTTTGGAAGTGTTACCTTGAGGGAGAGGACTTGCTTTAGCCAAAGTGATCCCCAAAGAGCGTTGGGGACTGAGGGCTATCCAGTAGCAGCATCCTTTGCTGCTCCTTCATTCTTGAAAGAAGACCTGGTGACATAACCTCCTGCACAGTACTGTTTACACTTTATCCTGACCTTACCTACTGATACCGGATTTTTGGACTGGAACCCAGATTCTTTGTCCACTGGAATCAAAGAATGAATCCATGGACAGAAAGTGGTATAGCAAAGGTGGAAATTTATTGAAGAACAAGTACAAACTCCCACACGGGGAGAGGGAAGAGTCCCACAGAATTGACTCCCACATAGGAAGGGGGAAAAGGGTCCCACTGGGTTCCCTTTCCCTATGGCTTATTTAGGCTGCAGATCCTGATGCCTTGATATCTCCTCTGATTGGTCACTATTCCCTTAGACTGGTTACTATAGTAACTCCTGGGCTCAAAGGTTGAACCTCACATGGGACATGGGACAAGTGAGGTCCCCCCCACACACACCTCTCCTTCCTTATTGTTTTCCTATTCCCTTTCTTCTTCTGAATGAATGAAGGGCTTCCTTCTCTTTATTTTATAAATCTAGACCTTTCTTGGCTACTTCCAATTCCCTTGTCTTATAGAGATGTAACTGCACCTGGCTTCTTTGTGTTATGGGAATGTACCTTCTCCCAGTCTGTGGCCCTGTGTTTTTTCCATGTACCCCAATTCTAAAAAATCCCTAAGCCTGCCTATATCCCCCCAAAATTCCTGCTTCACTACCATTGGTTATGCTTACCTTTACTGGCATAAGGTTTAGAAGTAGAGGCCCCAGTGTTCCCAGGAAAAACTACAAGGAAGGTTAGTGAGATGAATTACAACCCCTCCTTAACAGATAATAGCATGGATACATTTGAAAGTCTTTTGTCCCTCTCCTTTATGCCCATCCTAGGTTCCTGCAGACCTGAGCTGGGACCCCCCCTCTGGTTTACCTGGTGGCATGACCAGATCTGTATTCTTGAGACAACTGAAATCAAGTTCACCACACCTGTTGTAGTCAGGGGTTACTGAACTTGCCCAATTACTATCAAAATGGAATCGTATGTGTGTTCCAAATTCATTCCTTCTGCCCCCAGTTTGACAATGGTACTGATCACATCAGCTCCCCCTCCCTTAAATGAGCAGGGTTAATTATTCTTTCTTAAGATGATTGTTCTGCTTCTTGAGTTCTGGCCACTTCTTTTTATCAAACCTGAAGGACCAAGGTGGGCACTGTAGTGTGCATCTCAACAGGACTCGGTGTTCTCTGAAGGAAGACTTTGCCTTTTGGAAATCAAGGTTTTTAAATTCAGAGCCAAAGATGACAAAAATAAGTCAAAAAACGTGTTTTGTTTTGTTTTTTTTCTTAATAAGTGGGAGTAATGGGAGCTGGGACCATTCCTGGGTTCCTGGATGTATGCTTTAAAGTGCACGTTATAGCCCTAGCTGATGTGGCTCAGTTGGTTAGAGCAACAGCCCATGCACCAGAAGATCCTGGGTTCGATTCCCGATCTGGGCACATAGCTAGGTTGCAGGTTCTCTTCCCAGTGTTGTTGAGTATGGGAGGCAACTAACATCACTCTCACATCAGAGTTTTTCCACGCCCACCCTCTGTGCGTGACTCTCTCCCTCCTCCCCTCTCCCTGCCTGCCTTTCTATATATTTATTATTTAAATACATAAAGATATAAACATATACTGTTGTGATGTACCCTGAATCTCACAAAGGACGCTTCAAAAAAAGGCAAATTATGGAGTCATTTATTAAAAAAAGCCGGCGGCTGATGAAGGGCAAAAGCACCCCAGACCTCACAGCCCCGAACAGCTCACCGCATCAGGCTGATATTGGCAGAATATCACAAAAATCACAACAGTATTGATTACATCTTTGGGTCTGGAATGAGGAACCCGTTTCGCGAAAAAGCATTTTTTACAGAAGCGAAATTGAGCAACTTAGTTATCTAAAATATCTACGAATCACTGCATCAACGGAAACACATTACCTGGGACCACCTGGGCAATTTTAGAATAATTGTGCTGTCCAGATTCTGAGACCACTGAGTCAACCGAAACTCAGTTCTCTGTAGCTGCTGAGACAATTTAGGATCACTATCTGTCCTGGGTCCCAGGAGAATATGCTTCAGTGACCAGTGAGATCACAATCAATGGGATAGTCAAACCGCCATCAAGGGAGTATTCAATCATATGTAAGTTCAGAAAATCAAAATAACTCTTCTATTATTTTAGCAAGCAAATGAGTACAGAAGCCAAATAGCAGGTTAAGTTAAGATTAAAACTACCATACTTCGATACATAAGTAAATAAATGCATAAATAAATAATTAAAATGTACATTACACCCTAGAGGATGGCTGTACATCTCCTCAAGATATTGTCCTCAGGCTGGTGACATAAAGTGCCTGTTGCATCGCTCAGTTTGTCTGGCAGCTTCTGGGCTGTGTGGTCTGTCGTATGACCTGTGGAACCCATAGTGCAGGGCCCATTCCTCTGCCACCTTTGCTATAGAGTAGTTCCCTTGAAATGAAGTGAGGTGAAGTGACATTCCACATTGGCAGGTGAAACACTCTGGGTGATAATGGGATGGCAGACGCCCTCTGACAGACAATGCAGACACACACCTGCACATGTAGGCAGTCTCCTTCCTGGTTTCCAATGGCGAATGCTCTTTGGTGAGTGTTGTCATAGGATTTGAAGATGAAAGATGAGACAGAGGGCCGGAGACCAGGACACAGGCTTTATTAGAGGAGAAGACCCCTGTCGGGCTACCTTCCAAATGGAGAAAGAGCCCATGTGCAGGGGTGAAGGCGCCTTTTGAGGGGAGGAAAGGGAAGGGATGGGGCTTAGGGTACTCAGCACACGCTGATTGGTGGTTTCATATAAGACACATAATTAGGGACTTAGGAATTGGGGACTTAGGGTATTTGGCAGGTGCTGATTGGTGGTTCAATGTACAGTCCATATAAGGTGCCTGGTTAGGTGTTCAGGAATGTTCGGGCTCCAGGTGGAGTTTACATCATTCTCCGTCCATCAGTTGGGGGAAGGGAGGATCTATCAGAAGATCTTCCCATTTTATCTCTAGTCCCTTTTGTTTTTGCCCATGCTCCTACCCCAAGTTTTCTTGTCCCTCACCTTCTACACTGTATTCATATCCATGTAAAATCTAACCTCAAGCTACTAGTCTTTCTAAACAGTGAAGGACACTCAGCCTGGAATCATTGATTAATCACTGTCCCATATGTCTTGTCTTTCCCCCAAGCAATCAAGAGTAGCAATCATCATCACCCAGTTCTACTGTTCTAGTTCCTAGTTCTCTCCTGCTGGATACATGCAAGCAGCAAATGCATTTGCTTGTACCCCTGTAATATCTCAGTTCATTACTGGTGACAGTTTTGACAATTGCACTGACATTGTGTGCCAGGGACTCTCTGTGCTCCACCTACAGTCAGCAAGGGGTCTCTTATCACCAGCTGGTGGCAAGTCATCCAGCTCCAAAACCCCATCCTAAAATCTGCTTTGTCAGAATACTGGCACCGACAAAAATAGCTTTTGAGTTCCCCACAAAGCAAACGCTAATACAGTGATGAGTTTCCTGGGGAGTTATTAGGAAATACTCTTGGAATCACCACCTGTACAATGGAAGGAAAGAAAGGAGGGTTGGCCAGAGGAACAAGATGAGCTGTAACTCAGATGTGACAGGGCTTCCGCCATCTCCAAGTGGGAGTCGAAACCTGGAGGGTCCTTCAAACTTGTTCCAGGAACTGGCCAGGGAGTTTGTTCTTTGCATTGACACGTCAGCAAGTCATTGGCTGAGGGCTGTCCTGGGAAACTTGTTATATGAATATCATTACTAACCAATTCAAAAGGAAAACCAATATGTTATTAAGCAATGTATGTAGTTAATTTTTTAAATAAAATATAATCCTATACTTCTGATCTATATGACCTTAAGTGTATTAAAAAATCCATTCACTTCATCACTTAGTTAAAGAACTGACATTTAATTACTAGATAATATGTCAGATACCATGCTAGATGCTGGAGAAATAATATTGTACACAATTTATGGGTACTACCCAACAGAGTTGATTAAGAAATATTGGACCATTTAACATGTGACTTTTTTTTTTCTCCAGAGAGAATTTGGAAATTTCCTTATGTTCTTACTTAGTTCACTCAATGAAGATAGGGCTTCTCTGTTTTTTAGAGTTTTTTGGTGGCTTTAGTGGGAGGAAAGTGGCAGATAAACACACATTTTAAAAATACGTAAGCAGCCCAACCAGTGTGGCTCAGTGGTTGAGCATCGACCTATGACCCAGCAGGTCACGGTTCCATTCCTGGTAAGGGCACATGCCCAGGTTTTAGGATTGATCTTCAATAGAGGGCTTGCAGGAGGCAGCCAATCAATGATTCTCATCATTGATGTTTCTATCCCGCCCCCCTCCCGCCTCTCTCTGAAATAAATAAAAATATGTTTAAAAAGACATAAAAATCATGTTAAGTGGATAATAAAATGAGTAAATATTTGTGAATTAATTACAAAATCATCTGACCTAGAATAAATCCTGCAAATAAATTACAATAAATACTAAAAAGGAGTAAATAGAAAGCTGATATTTATAGAGAATTGAACTTGGCTCCTATTTAGTAGTAGCTGGCCAAAGAAATGATGTAAGCAAAAGAGCTTGGCGCTTAGAGAAACTATAAGGAGGTCAATTCTTCTGTATTTAAGGAATAACTGAATCAAAATTCCTGGTCTCCTCTTAAATCTGTTGTACTTTTTTTTTTTTTTTTTTTTTTGTAGACCTTTGATGCATTTTCATGTGTTGTTTTTCTTTGAAGTCAAGCCCGCATACAATTTTGTAGCCCCATGGCACTTGGTAGGGGGTTAGTCACATCACTGGGATTAAATAGGCTTTTGATTAAATAACTATAAAATTCATTAATTTCAAATGCAAGAAAATGGTTCTTTTTTGGAGGTCTTTGAGAACATTCTATAATCAAACTAACATTATTCTCTGATTTAAATTTAAAGTACAGCACAGTGGGTACATTTTGTTGTTGTTGTTTTTAAACAGCAGGAACCCTGGCCAAAAGCCCTCTGAGGAATTAATCTGAGTGAATTACCTGCATTTTCTAGTGAGATTGTAAATATGAGCATGGATGAAGAAAAGAATAAAACCTCAAGATATTAGTTCAATTTACCTATGTAACACATAGGTAAATGGCAGAGTTTAGAACCCGCTCACATTTTTTTATTGTTTCTAATTTACCATGAAATATAATAATGAGAGAAACAATGATTTTCCGAATCTTTTTTTTCTCCTTTTGAATCTTTAAAACCATACCATTGTTGGCAGGTGTTAAATTTTTATTAATAATAATGAGATCATTGAGGGGGAGATTCAGCTCTTTGATTTAAAAAAATTGTATCTACTTTGATTATCAATACATTTTGTATCTACTTTCATCATCAATACATTTTGAATTCTTTAGGCAACCTCGTAATCTATTAGATCATTATTTCTGTGAGGAAAATGGAGCTTCTTAGGAGACTTTTGCTGTTATTTTACCCTGAGTTATTTCTATCCAAACCTATAAAGTGAACAAATTGGAGTTGGCAACAGGAGGTACTAATGTTGGTTCTTCTATGAGCAGTGACTTTTTTTTCTCCATTAGATAACTCAATTTTCCCACCTGAGGAGAGAGAAATAGACAAGATTAATCCTGGAGTCCTTTTCTACTCTATCTTCTGTATCCAATATAAATCAACTGTATCTTCTTAAGGCTTGTTTCTATTTTCAAGCTATCCTTTAAAGTCAAATAGGCCAAATTATACCCAAACTACAGAGTCAAAGGCATCAAAACTTTTTGAGGACTACCAGTGCATTCTATTGCCTCTAGCAGAAAATAATCTCATCCTCAGAGGCCAAGTGCCTGCTAGTGCTAGACACATGGTAGGTGACAGATAGTGACTTCACACTTACTTCATTACTTCCCTTGAATAGATGATGGCAGTATGTGACCTTGAGTATGTGACGATGTGACGTTGGATGTATGAGTGAGTCATTCAAGTCCATTTGTGATCAAGAAATCCCCTGCCATTATAATGAACAGGGTCAGACAAAAACGTGACCCTATGTTTTCTTCCTAATCCAAATAAACTTCCGTGGATTCTCATATTAGAAGGCTTCCTCCTGGACCTCCTTTTCTTATTTCTGTCCCTACCACATCCCCCTCCCCCCAAAAAAAAGTGCTATGGGAGACAGAACAATGGTTTCCAAAGATATCCACTCCCTACTCCCCCAGAACCTGTGTATGTGTTACCTTTAAATTTACAAAGCACTTTCTTTGGGAAAAACACAAGGTTCAGAATTATCAGGGTTCTGGCACCAGCTCTGCCACTTACAAGCTGGGTGACACAGGCAACCTGCACAATTTTCTGAGTCTCAGTTTTCTCATCTCAGAACAGTGGAAGTGGTCATACTTATTACATACTAGTAGTCCATCGCCTTGGTATTGCACGCAGTAGGCCGCCAGCCGCTTCTGCGGGAGCTGGTGGGAACTGCAGCATGCCACCGGGAGCCACGCTGCTTCCATGGGAGCCATACGGCTTCCATGGGAGGTGGAAGTGAGCTGCTGGCACCCACGGGAGCCAGGACGGACCCGTGCCGATTCCACGAGAGGCAGGAGGAGCCCACCATCTCTTCTGTCCGTGTCTGCTCCAGCTCTGGGGGGCCGGCCTGAGCCGGGCACAGTGACGAAGCAAGCATTCCACCAGGCCACTCAAGTTGCCTGCTCTCAGCAGCCATCCCCCTGGGACTGGGGGACTCCGACGAGACTTAGAGGACTGGGTGCCACCATCTTGTGGCTATGGGCGCCACCATCTTTGTGAT
This sequence comes from Corynorhinus townsendii, assembly GCA_026230045.1. Lineage (NCBI taxonomy): Eukaryota > Metazoa > Chordata > Mammalia > Chiroptera > Vespertilionidae > Corynorhinus > Corynorhinus townsendii. The sequence continues at coordinate 10,474,736 of JAPDVU010000011.1, read as the reverse complement.
GGAGTGATGGTTAATTTGCATATTACCCTTTTATTAGATAGGATATTTGTTTTGAAGATGAAGTAAATATACATAAAAATGTCAAACTAGAAAACACTAGGCAAACAATGGTAAGAAGTCAATATTACTGTTATTACATTGGCTATCTGTTTATTGCTGAATGGAAAATTATCTTAATGCATAATGGTTTACAACAATAAACATACATGACCTCACAGCTCCTGTGGCCCAGAAATCTGGGCATGGCTTAGCTGAATTCTCTGGCCCCAGCTGTGTTAGAAGGCTGTGATTAAGGTACAGTCATGTCAGTACTTCCAAGGTCATGCACATAATGGTTCACTGGACTCAGTTCCTTGAGGGCAGCTGGAATGAGGGCTCAGTTCCTGGTTAGAGGTTATCCCTGGGGACCACCTTCAATTCCTTGTCCTGTGAGAATGAATATCCATAGGGCAGCTGGCAGCATGGCAGCTGACTTCCCTCTGAGTAAGCAAGCCACAGTGCCCAAGAAGGTGTCCCAGAGAGAAGCCACAGGCTCTTAGTAACTTCATTTTGGAAGAGACACCCCATTATTTTTGTTTTATTCTGTTCATTAGAAGCAATTCATAAGCTTGAGCACACTTAAGTGGAAGGGATTGTACAAGAGTGTGAATTCCAAGAAGTGGAGGCTATTGGAGATAATCCTGGAGGCTGCCTACCATAGTCATTTTTTAAAATATACTTTTGTTGATTTTGGAGAGAGATAGAAACATCAATAATGAGAGATAATCGTTGATCGGCCGCTTCCTGCATGCTCCCTACTGGGGATCAAGCCTGCAACCCGGGCATGTGCCCTGACTGGGAATGGAACTGGGATCTCCTGGTTCATGGGTCGATGCTCAACCACTGAGCCACGCTGGCTGAGCTGCCATTGTCATTTTTATGCAGTTCTTATAATTGTCCTTCACTAAAATTCTGGACATTGCTCAAGGCATCTTCTTTTCAATGCGTCTTAAATAGTTAGCTCAGGGCAAACTAGACATGCATCCCGTTCTAAAGCTCCATCTCCTTCCATGTTTGAAAGTCTATTTTCCTGATTATATTAAAGGATAGGAGTAATTTAGAACTCTCATCTAGTAGTTGTCCTGGGTAATGGAATACGTCAGGTTATAAAGTTCTGCAAAACACTTGGTCGCAGAGGAAAAACAGATTAATGCTCTCTTGACTATGACTTCACTAGTGGGTGCAGCATGCAATCACAATTTCCAAAACAGTTATTTTGAATTGAATAGCTCTCCAACTCCTGACTACTGATTTAATGGTGCACCAAGCTGCTAGAAACCAGAGGTTAAAGCCCATGGTTACATGACTGGGGGCGGGGGGGTGGGGGGGGTGGGGGGGAGGGAGGCATTGAAAACTATCACCGCATGGATTGTCCTCAGGCTCCAGGAAGAGGGAAGAGGGAAGGGGAGAAAGAGGGAAATAGAACAAAAGAGAAGCCCACAGGCAGTTGAGGCTTTCAAGGGCACTCAGATGCTGCCAATTTTATTTTTTGCTGTTCTTTTTTTTTTTTAATGTGTTTTTTGCCACTGCAAATGTTAAATGGGGGTGATTATAAACCTTGTGTTTGTTTTGTTTTGCTTTCAGTTAAAAGTGAAAGTTAAAAGACAGTGGGAATAAAGTGTAGGAGAGCCTCTGACTGCAGTAGGGTGGATGGAAAGCCCATTACCCATAATCATAATAATACAAGCCCGGCTGGACAGTGCCAAGGAGAGAACCTCTCACAGGAGACCTGGAAATGACCCAGGCCTGGCAGGCCCTGGGGCCATCGCAGAAATGAGATGGCAGAGCCCGAGGGGGAAGCATTGAAAGCTGCCAACCTGGTGGGCTCTGAGAGCTGCACTGTGCGGGACAATGGGAGGCTGGAGGATTGGCAGCTCCCTGATTGGCAGCGGGTGGAAAAATGCAGAAATGGGCTGCCTGCCCAGAGCGCTAGAGACCTGGGAGGGGAGGGTGTGAGGGACAGACAAAAGAAACCTGAATGCCAGAGAAAAAGAGATCTAATCAGAAACCAGTGGAAGGAATGGAGCAAGGCTTTATATCCAGAGCATGAAATGCACAGATGGGGAAACACAGAATAAGGTTAAAAAAATAAACTTCTCCATGTAACAAAAACAGAGTTTTGTCGAAATGGGGGTGGAGGGGAGCTGTTTTTATTTTTATAAGATTTATTGATACACAGAAAAGAACATAAATCACAATTTAATAGCTCAATGAATTTTTTTTCACAGAGTAAACACACCTTTTAATGAGCACCCCAATTTAAATAAAACACTATTACCTGCCCTCGGAAAGTCTCTCCTACCCTCTTCCATTTACTTCCCACCCTCCTTGCCCAAGGTAATCACAGCATAGATGAATGTTTATGTTTGAACTTGACCTAGATGAAACCTAATGGCAGGCTCATTCGTGTTGATCTATTTTGCTCAACATTGTTTCTGAGACTCATATACAAAAAGTGTTTTCAAACTACCTGACTTTCAGCACAGCCTTTATTCTCCTGCTTATAACTTCAGTTGACCATTGGAATTGTAATCAGATTATCTAGCCCAACCGATAGTCTAATCAATTGGAACTGTTAATTGATTAGGTTATCGATCATTGCAAATCAGGAAGACTTACAATTCCATTTTTACATTTCTCTAATAAAATAAAAAAATTAAGTCTAAATATTTTACATTCTTTACAAAAATATTTAATGTTTTTATATGTACAATGGAAGAAGTAATTCTAAAGTAACAAATATCCTATAATATTTTTTATTATTATTTTAAATGCCTGAAAATGCTGATATATATGATTAATTTTAACCTATGCTGCTAAAATTGACTCTGAGGTCTGGAATCTATCTTTTCTAAAGTGATAACTGGACATGTATGTTTTCTATCTATATAAAACCCTAATATGCAAATCAACCGAACAGCAGAACGACCGGTGGAACAACCGGTTACTATGATGCGCACTGACCATTAGGGGGCAGACTCTCAACACCGGAGCTGCCCCCAGCCTGCATGCCCCAACCGGTGGTGGCGGTGGGGGGCAGGGCGAGCAAGCGGGCAGTGCCAGGCCAAGGCGGGTGCGAGCGGGCCCCCGTTCACACCACTGGTTGCCCTGCAGATTGGCCCTGATCGATGGCCAGGCCTAGGGACCCTACCCATGCATGAATTTTGTGCACCGGGCCTCTAGTTTTAAAGAAGAAAACAGTAGTTAAATAATACATAGTCCCAGGTTACATGATACCAATAAGCATTTAATTTCATTTAAAAATTGACTTGCTTTCCTGAATTAGCTAGCATCCTCTCAACATAAGCTAATCCACTGGTTTTAGCTTTTGAAGTTCTCAAAGACTGTTACATATGGGAAACTCAGTAATGTCTGGGGAAGCAGTTAAGTTTTATACATGTATTAATAACAACTATAATGAGAAATATATAGCAACAGCATCCATCAGGTATTGTACATGCAAAGTATTTTACAAAGCGCTCCACATACGATGACAAAGCATTATTGGGTTGGCGCAATCATATTCTGCCATTCTATAGATGAGAAAACGAAGGCCAAAGAGGATCAAGAAACTTGTCCAGGGTCTTACAATAATGATGAAACCCAGGACAGTCTGGATGCAAATCTGCTCATTACAGTGATGCCATGCTTCCTGAGAAAAGACAAACAGAGATAGCTATGCTCCTGCAACCCACGTAACCAGACAATGAGGACCACAGATGGCGTCCCAGCTGTGTCTAATATACATCTGGGACAGCCGTGTCACCTGAAACCATTTCCCATTACACAAACAGAAACAAAATTTTGCCAATTATTTGGTTAATCCTGTTCATTTCATTGAAGCCACCAGGTTTAAAAATAAATTTTATTTGGCCTAAAATTTTGATTTAGCTGTCAGAATCTATTGAATGAACTGAATAATCAGGAATTCTTCACAAAATCTTGCTCAACTATATATCACTCAACTATCTCATTCAATCTGCCACATAATTTGGATATTTTGTCTTAAATTTTGTATGTGCTTGTTATCATATTTTATTTTGCATCATACCTAGACAGCTACTTAACTGTTTTCAAAGGGTGTAGTATATATTTGAGCATATGGTAGAATTAGAACTTGAGGTATCACAGTAGCACGTTAGATGGTGAGGGAGGTAGGAGGAGGGAGGTCAGAGGACTGGAATGTGTTGCTTCTATTGTAATTTAGCATCTTTTCCTAACATTCTAGAGAGACCTTAAATGATGTATATGTATTTATTTTAAAGACCACTTGGGGAGAAGCTGTTAACTGTCATCAAATAAATTTCATATGATCATTCTCACTACCATTTATTTCCCATGCCTTCGGAAATAGAAAAGAAAACTTCATGTTGTCATTCTCTATTTCAGATATTAATTCCTAGATGAGTTTGATTTTTTTTTTGCAATTGAATGGTGATAAAATGAAGCTATTTTGAAGCACATTAAGTCTGCAAATTTGAACACTTGGATGCCAGTATTCATTTTATTGCAAGGTATTCTATTTTCACCTTCATAAAATTGAATGCTTGCATGTACCATATAATTAAATTGAGCTATACCAAGAGCTCAGGTCTATACATTTATTAATTCTTGACTGCATCACTGCCTAGGAACTTCAGTAAAGTTGACTATAGTTTTCTTAATCTCCTGACGTAACTTATTTAGTATGTATGTCTTTAAATCTAGAGTTTAGGGAATTGCAGGACGTCCCTCTCTTATTCCCATGGCCCCCATCACGGTGACAGTTCCGGTCCAGCAAAGACACCTATGCTTGGCAAGGAATCTTTTTCTCCTGGGTTACATAACTCCCCTCAAAGTTGTCTCTGGTGTCTGCTTCAAGGAATAGATTTGCTCTTCTGAGGGAAGTAGAAATTAGTTGTTACTCTTCAGGATTGAGACTTACAAAATGCATCCTGGCTAATCACCAGAAAATGAAAATTTTGCAAATCTTGGAAAGTTCGAAGCTACTAAAGGTGGCATTTGCAATCTGTTCCTTCAGCAGGATTTTATTCAGATCAGTTCTGCAGGAAACCTAGAGGCTATAATAAGAAACAGGACAGGGAGGGACATATTCACTGGTGTAGAAACTCACAAAGTAGCCAACGTGAAATTTTTAAAAAAGAGATGTGCTTTTTTAAGGCGAAGGTCCAAAGCCCCATCGAAGCTGTTACACTCATTGTTTATAGGTATATGTTGCTTTCTGTAGCATTGCCAAATATAAACTCACCGTCTTTCCTGCCTTTCTCCACTCACTACCCTCCCCATCTACTCTCTGTTCAAAATCGATGACAGACGTTTCCCCAAAGACACCCCTGGTGTACCCCCTGCTTCCTTTCTCGATTTTCCCTGTGTAGATGGCCTTCTATGATTCGCCCTAGTTAAGTGCAATCCAGAAGTTAAAGCTCAGAGGTCATCTCTTTTATGTGTGTCCTCTGCTGTCAGTCAATCTTCTCCAATGTACTGTCTATACATGCTCTCTCTCTCCATTTGCTCACACCCCTGTCACTCTCCGGACCACTCGGATCTAGCCTTGCTCATCTGTCCTCCTGAAACTGTTCTTACCAAGTCGCCAAAGCCTTTCATGCTGCTGAATGAATGGCTTTCTCTGCCCTCAGCAAACTGTGTTTTCCATTAACTTTCAGAAGAGTAAACCATTACTTGCTTTTCTGAAACCCTCTTCTATCTTGACTTTTGGAACTCCCCTCTCTCCTGATTTTCCATTCCTTGGCTTTCTCTTCCTCATTTTTCTTCACTGGCTCTATTCTATCCCAAATCTGTATATAGAGTTTTCCCAGGGCGTGGTTCAAGTCACTTTTTCAGACTGCACCTCACCCTCCAATAATGTCATTAAAGCTGAAGGATTCCAACACCATTGGCATGCTAATCACGTCTAGATTTATAAGTTCAGACCACACCTCCTTGTGATTTTTATATTTGCTTATCTAAACTGCTTACTTTGTATAATCCTGCCCTGGAGTAATCTCCCATCATATTTTGAATTGAATCTCCAAATTACCTTTTGATTCGCACCACCATAACCTACCTTCCATCTAGTTGTCCAAGGTGACATCCTATTTACTCTCCCCTTTTTTTCCTCATTGAAATGCTCCATATATCGTGAACAAGTTCTAGAAACTGTGATACAAAAGAAATCTCAAGTCTGCCTAAGTTCTCTCTAGTTCTTTTACTACCACCGTAATTTAGAATATGTGTGTGTGTGTGATATGCATGTATACACACAGATTTGTACACATACTGTACAGTTTTGAAACTCTTTATATATAAACGTATAATTATAATGTGTGCAGTTGGTATTATATTATGAATAGCATGCCCACTCCCATTATTTGATAAAATTACATTCACAAGATATCAAGTGTCATATTTTAAGCTTTTAAAATTAGACCATGCTACATATTATATGATTTCACTTATTTGAAATCCAAATACGTACAAGGCTAGTTACCATAAACAAAATCAGAATCATGTTTGCTATGAGGGAGATGGCTGTTAGTGAATGAATTGTAAGAAGGAAATTGACTGGAATGGTGTCACAGGGAACTTTTAGAGAGGCTCATAATTTTCTATACCTTGTTTTGGATAGTGGTTACATGGGTTTTAACAAGTGTCAAAACTCATCTAGCTGAATGCTTAAGATCTCACTCTACAGTATATTCATTGTATAGCAATTAAAATAAAGCAAGCCATAAAGGGTTTAGGAGCTTCACATTGAACGTGGAACAAAATTCTTACACCTCAAAAAACTGTGAATGATCTTCCCTCTGTCTACCTCTCCATCCTCATTTGTGCCACTGTCCTTTGCTCGTATGATTCATATTTACTCATCTTCTTTTAGTTTCTTGAATATCTGAGACTATCCTCTGTGTGAAAATCATCTCCATGCACTTACACACAACCTTAGGGTTTATCATCATGCTATCAAAAATAGAGCATCCCTCTTGTTATCTATGTTAATTTTTTAAATTTCATTTTTAATACCACAATGCACCATTGTTTTATTTATTTATTTATTTTTCTATGCTTTAAAATAATCTGTCTCCTCCCTTACAGAATAAGGTCTTTGGAGCAAAGTCTGAATCATTCTTGGTCACTTTTGTATTCCTCATTAGCCTAACACATTGTCTAGAACACAGAAGACATTTATACTGACTTATCTATTCATTTTAATTTATGTGTATCTTTTTCTGTTCAATGAATAAAATGCATTCTTATTAGACAGAATTATAAAAGTTGAGCACATTTCATTTGTTTGACAACATGGGCATTGGAAATGGTGGGAGACCCAGGAGAGCAGATGGCATAGCTAGAAGGCCTGAGAACTGGAGAGCTTGATGCTGTGGAATGCAGTCCTTGGACTCTGAGGCCTGAGAACCAGGAGTAGCTGGCTCAGCGGATTGGATGCCCCAACTCCACAGTGAGGTAGGGAGACCATGTGAATTGTCCCTTCCTCCACCTCCTTGTTCTATTCAGGCCTTCAAGGCCTTGGATAAGCCCCACCCATCTTGGGAAGGGCAATTCACTTTACTCAGTTTTTGTTGTTGTTGTTTTAATTCCAGTCTAATCTCATCTAGAAGTATCTTCAAGGACACATTCAGAAATAATGTTTAACCAGAGATCAGGACAACCACTCAGCCAGTCAAGTTGTCACATAACACTGAATATCACATCATCCAAAAGAATAAGAATCTAGCCAACATGTATTTAACCTTACCCAGAGGATATCAGAGACAGTTGCCATCATGTGCTAATATCTTGGTAGATGAAACCACAGCATTATACCACTGTGACACAATGAAGAGAATTTGTGCCCTGAGATTTAAATAGGAAATAAAAATAATTGACCAAATATAAATTCTCTGAGACTAACACAAGGCACAATCTTTAACAATAGCATAGGCAAGCCAATAACCAGATGGTTTTGACCCACCAGGCTTGGAAGGGGAAATGCAATGTTTTAAAATTGTTATCATTCTGAGACCTTTTCTACCTTATGGGATGTTGTTATCTGAATCTCCGAAGGGTGAAGGGTCATCTCTATGTGTGAGACAGAAAGCTGCTACAGGACTCTGGAGCCACACAGGGCACCCTGTATTCTACATTCTCACACAAACAACTATTGCCCATATCTGTGGAAAAGCAACAGCTGATGTCTTTGACATGTTTATGTATCATGGAGTAATGAGTTTGTTCCACGTTGAAAATGAAGCCATGTCAAGGGGCACTAGAGTGATGCTCTTAGTCTTGTCAGGAATGACAGGATATCAGAACCGGAAAGGTTCTGATATCCTGTCATATCCTAGGCCTATTAAACACAAGCATTCATCATATCCCTGAATCACACTTAAATGTACAGTTGCCATTTCATTGGGTTCAGAGCATCCCCCCTTGAAGGGGGAAACTAAAATATTACAACATGTGCATAATAGAAGAATTAGCATCATGATATTTTTTTGGGGAAAAAGTACAATGGAATAATTGAAGACAGTAGAGATGTTTAAGCAGAAGAGGGAGATGGTGAGAGTGTAGGCTACATGACAAGTAGCTACAACCATTATAGATTTTTTAAAATCTATTATTATTTTCATTGGGCATCTATGATTTTAATATACTATAATTCATAAGTATTGATATTGATAAATTATTCAAGAATAATAGTTTTCCAATATTTTTCAGGAATATTGACTTAAGTCCAATAGCAATAAAAATGTTCTCAGTCAAACTGTCCAAGGACAGAGTGAGCCTCTTGGGATGCAGTCCCTTGTATGTCTCTGGTCAGACATATGACAAAGGTGTTTCCCAGGGGCCTGCTGATCAGATGATTCCTGATTGGCTGGCTTAAGATTCTGCTTCTGGGAGAGATGGGAACTGTAAGTGTCAGTTTGGTGGTTTCATGCTTAGCTTAAGTGACTCCATTTGAGTCAATTGTCTTGTCTTTAACAACTTCCACTTTCCAATCTCTTAACTGTTGGCTTAGAGTTCTCCCACACAACTCTTCATTCTGCACCAGCCATCTCTGGTAAACATTTGAGAGTATTTTTCCACTTCCATCTGATTCTATCTATTTTTTATAATCCAGGAATCCCCCCTGACACACACAAATTTCTGGTCTATGGATGATCTTTCTTACCTGCCTATATGCTACCGTCTCCATTCACCTACCTCTGTTTCAGTACCTACCACCCCACCAAGTTGTATGATGTCTCTACCTATCTGTCTTCCAGCTTCCTGTGAACATACTGAAAGGTGGAACGGTTTCATATTCTCTCACTGTAATGCCTATTACTGTGCCTGCCACTGAAATAGTTAATCAGTTTACTTTGAAAGAATAAATGAAGGAATGTTCCTTCAGTAAGAAAACTGCAAAACATTCCCTTCCATTCTCATTTGACCATCAACATTTTCCCTAAAGATATTATTTCTCAACTCCCCTTAAAAAAAGATAGGTTCGTCAGGAGACAAACCCCATTAGAATTTAGCCTCAGAAAATTCCACTTGATGAAGAACATAAAATGTGCAACATAGTTTTTATAATGGAAACTCTTTCATGACCTTAGCAATAGCTTTGTGGCTGTGGCATTATAATGAGCATAAACAGTAGCAGAATCGCATTTGCACCAGTAATAAAAATAAGTCTCCTTTCCCCGTGGACTCAGCAGTACACCCGGCCTCCCAGAGCTGGTGCAGCTTTTTCCTCCAAGAGCCCAAAAGCCACAGCCAACTCAGTTGAAGATTAAATAGATTTTGTGAAATCAAAATGAGATGAAAGTACGTTTCAATTAGGAGGGAATGAGGAGAGGAGGTGACAAGGGAGAAAATGTGTGCAAAGCATTAGTCTCTCTAATCTCAGAAAACAGAGTTCCTCCTCGGGGCTGAGCTCACATTGTCTAATCACAGAAAGCACAGGGTGAGGATGAGAGAGACTCTTGAGGAAGCTGGGATCTGACAAACTTTCCTGATAACCTTGACTGCCTGGGACAAGTATTGGGCTGAGCTTTGAGAGGGAACTTGCCTGGCAAACAAGCTGGAATTACAGCAACTTTAATTAAAGCCAGTGGGGGGATATTAAAAATAGGGAGTAATTAGAGCAGCAAGAACAAAAGAAAAAGAAAAAAAAAAAAGAAACAAGAAGATGATTCTCAAAAGGCTCTGGAGGTGTGGAATTTGCTGGACAGCATTCCACTGACCACTATTTAATGTGAACTTGATGCTTTGCCTATTTCCAGTTGAAATTGTTGGTCTGCAGCGTGTTTGTGTGTGTATATATGTATGTATTTGTGTCTCTATGTGTGTGTGTGATCCCCCATTATATGTATTTTTCCTTGGCTGTCTGCTGAGTGGGAATGAGAAAGTGACATGATCCAAGCTGGATTTTAAGGAGGACAGCTCACTACCTGCCAAATCCTTGGGCATGAAGTTGGCGGACTGGACACACTGGTCCTTGAGGGTCCCCGCTCTGGATCCCCGAGCCCCTCTGTTAAAATCTTGGCAGCCAGTTCACAGCCTCTCTTTCCTTCTGCCAAGCAGATGAAGGTGGCATCTGGCTCTGAGCGTGCGATGCTGAACGTTGCCAAGGCTGTCAGAGACCCAGGGAAGGCTCACTTCCTGTCCCTGGCATTAGGGAACTTCACATCCAACCAAGGGACCCTCAGCTGGTGTCACCTTTCCTGAGAGATCGTGACTTTCTTACTCTTCACAAACAGCAAAAATGACAGTTTCTACATTTAGTTTGGTAAAGACCCAAGAACAAAATTTCACTTTAAAAAGTTGTCCCCATGTGAGGCTGGCTGGGTATCTGTAGACAGGAGCATGTGTGGGAGGGTATCAGGCAAGGACGCTAAAATTTAAAGAAAGAGCCAGATTCTAAACTTCCTGTAGATGAACTTAAGAAAGGGTTTGAATTGCTTATGGAAATGTTATAAGGCAGCAACAACACTCTATAAGCAGAAGAGTAACATGCATTATTGTTATCATTATGATTAGTTTGCATTAGAAATTTATACTTGCAGGCTCTGCGAGAGATGGACATGAGATACATATATCAGAGACAAGAAGATAATATAGATGATGTTATACGCAGGATGAAAAAAAAACACACCTTGAAAGTGGGCATAAAAAACAGTGTCCATATTCCAGAATTATGAAGGAGATGAAATCAAAAAGAGTCTGTGGTTGACTTTGTGTCAGAGATTGAAAAAGGATTTCCACTGTTCATGTGTGAACATCTAAGTGGATGGCTTTGTCGGTCACAAGGGCTGAAAATTTAGGATAAGAATGTTACTTTCTCCTTTACAACAGAAAATGGCAAGTTTGGGATTATTTATAAATATATTATTTTAATATGTACACAATAGGAGAGAACTGGTTAATATTTCTTCCAAAGAGTGAGCAACATTCTTTGCCACAAATCTCCAGTCAACAGGCATGCATGAGCGTTAAGTCAACTTACTAGTAGATGTTTTTGCCCCAAAACATCAAGTCTTCTCAAGCTGAGTCTCCAGACATTGTGAAGTAAAAGTAAGCCCCATCACTGCCCTGAGTCCAAATTACTGACCCACGGAATCCATAATCATAGTAAAGTGGCTGTCTTTTGTCCCTAAGTGCTGGGGAAGGTTGTTAGGCAACAATGAAAAGTGAAGAGAAAGTTTGAACTTGAAAGTAAAGTCCTGTAAAATATTCTATATAGTACTATGCTGTAGCTAACTATACTACACTCTACACAATGAACACCTAAATGTGGCATTGGCTTGGGAACAAGTGGAAGCAAAGCTTTCAGGAAACTATGGGGAAAGCTACAAGGACCTTAATTGGTCAACCCTTGGAAGACTGGGAAGGAAATACTATAAAAAGCTGTAGAAATGGAAACACTTTCTGAAGTTGCGCAAAATTTGGTAAAATGATCACCTTGAGTTATATGGAATATGTGAAAAATGCACTTAATTAACTTGATGAGATGGTGATGGATATTTCCAAATGGAATAGAGAAGATGCATCTGTCTTCTTGTGTAATCAAATAAGACAGAGATAAACGAAAGAATGAACTATTCCGTTCTTAAGTATAAGTTTAATAAAATATTAAGTGATCAGAACAATCTTTCAGACAGCAATATGTTCTCAAATTAAGAAAGGTCCTCTGTACCAAGCTTAATATTGGGATGGAAATGTAAGATCCACTGTCAAGACCTTAGTGTTTTCCAATGGTCTTAGGCGACCCTGCTAGCGGTTCTCAACCTGTGAGTTGCAACCCACAGGTTGAGAACCGCTGCTGTAGAGCCTAAGACCATCATAAAACACAGATATTTACATTACGATTCATTAACAGTAGCAAAATTACAGTTTGGAGTAGCAACGAAAATAATTTTATGGTTGGGGGTCACCACAACATGAGGAACTGTATTAAAGGGCCGCGGCATTAGAAAGGTTGAGAGCTGATCTAAGGCAATGTCTCCCAGAAGGTTTCAGAAAGGCAGAACTTAAGAGCAATCATTAAAGATTCACTTCATTAAAGACAGGGTTTTTGACGTGTTAAGAGCATGACAGTACTCACCTAAGCTTATATTTTACATGTATAGCCACAGAAAACTAGATCAGGTTTCCCTATTTCCTAATTACAAATTATAAGAAAAAAATCATCGTAAGCTAATGGTTAAATGAATAAGAATTGGCCATTGTCATGATTGGGTCAAATATTATAGCATACTAGTACTCATCTGATACACCCCAGAGCACTGTGGCCAAAAGGTTGGACACACTCAATACAAACCTTTTTGCCAGGAAACTGTTAAAGAGGCTAAGTGATTAGTAGCTAAAGAAAGAAGTGGTCCAGTCAGCGTGGCTCAGTGGTTGAACCCTGACCTATGAACCAGGAGGTCACAGTTTGATTCCTGGTCAGGGCACATGCCTGGGTTTTGGGCTTGATCCCCAGTAGGGGGTGTGCAGGAGGCAGCCGATCAGTGATTCTCTCTCATCATTGATGTTTCTATCTCTCTCTTCTCTCTCCCTGCCTCTCTGAAATCAATAAAATATATTACCAAAAAAAAAAGAAGAAGAAGAAAGAAAGAAGTGAACATAGCTTTTGGACTTGGTCAAACACCACCAGAAGTGTGTCTAAAAAGCCATGTACCAAAAATAAAACAAACAAACAAAAAACAAGGGCGATTGAGAAAACGTTGCATTTAGGAATAAGTTCTGTTCGTACCATCAAAACACCGAAGTTTTCAGTAGCATAAAGACTTGGTCCTGTTTCCCCATTGTTACTCAGAATCCTTACCCGTGGTGACTTTGCGAACATTTAGTGTATACGGCACTGGCCTGATCAGCCAACGTTCCATCTGAATCAGAGTAACATCAACAACCTTACAGATAGATGTTGGAGGGCCACCCACTGGGAGACTCTAGCAGGTCTGAGCTGGGAGGAGATGACTGGAAAATAAATGAGTGTTTCCATCAACACACTGGCGCTTCTTATTAAATATCAGGGTGAGATTATTACAAAGCAGAATAAAGTAAGTGCAAGCTAGTAGAAATTAATATGGTGCAATCCCGAGAAGATGCATAAAGATAAAGATACACACCCTGGCGTTGGTTATCCCAAAAGACAGAGCACAGAACCTTGTTGTGTGTGAGCCTTGTTGTGTTGGGATCCTGTCTCCTTACAGACAAGTAACATTTACTACAATGCATTTCACAGGAGAGTGAGCCTTTCTGTTACTTTCAAATGTAAATGTGAAATTATAGCTTCTGTACATTTCCACCGAGGACAGAGAATCACAGTTGGCTCTTACTGCGATTTCCCAAGGAATCCAGTGTCTGTCCCTGAACAAAGAAGCATTGTAAAGCTGCCAGACAGAAAGCCCTCCCACGAGGAGAGAGGCGTGGACAGTGGACCCAGCAGCTGGTGCAGGGATCTCCCGGCAGCAACACCAGCAGGGCTCCGTTTCAGGTGCCAGGGATGCCAATCATGCTGCAGATTCAGTGCCATCACCGTTATGGAAGCTAATGGTTAACTGAATGTGAATTAAATGGCTGGTTTTGTCATAATTGGATCGAATCACATAATATACTCATTCACTCAGGGAGATGGCAGCTCCTCCTCAGAGCAGCTGTGCTGAAAGCGTCTAGTCTCTCAGGACGGTGTGTGCTGCATGTTCCAGCCACTCTCGGGAATGTTGCTTCCCTGTGAGGTGTGGGGCAGGCAAACGTTGCCCTGGGGAATGCAGAATGTCACCAAGGGCAGGAGACATCCAAATGCCACAGCTGTTATATTTTTTAAATGCAGGCACCTTTCATTTTTCAATTGATTTTAGAAAGAGGAAGGGAGAGAGAGAGAGAGAGAGAGAGAGAGAGAGAGAGACCTGTATGTGAGAGAAACATCCATCTTGCTTGAGCCCCGACTGGGGATCGAACCCACAACCCGGGTATGTGCCCTTACTTGGAATTGAGCCTTCCACCTTCTGGTGTACGGGATGATGCTCCAACCCACTGAGCCACATTGGACATAGGCCAAGTGCAAGCACTTTTCAACTTTCACTATAAGTTATTACAATGCATAAGTTTGCAAATGCATATGCGCACTCAAGAGTAAAAGCTAAGGAAAGGTAAAAAAGAAACAATAAAAGAAAGAGAAAGAAGACCTAAGAGAGAAAGAGAAAGAAGTCCCTTGACTCACTGAAGTGTGCTACGTAAAATGTGTGTATTTGGAGTTAAAAGTAGCAAAACACGAGCTATTTGAGAACAACTATACCATTTTGCAATCACAAAGCTAGCTCTCATAAAGCTAGATTTATGTTGGAATTCCGGCCTGTTGAATCTTGATGCTGTTATGCTGTGTCCAGTATTTCACATTCTTCCCTCTCCTTTCTGAAATTTCATAAATGTTGGCTTGAAATCCCAGCTATAGTTTCAGCTTGCTCACCTCCATAACAGGGCAACAGTACCAACGTCATCAGTGGTTGTGCATATGATACCAGAGAACTGTGAAGGACAGTGCCTAGTGAGGGCTCCTGTAAGCATGTGGTGCCCCCGCCCCCGCCCCCACCCTCTATTTTACACTGTAAACAGAGCATCAGAAACTTGCATGTCACCCATCCTGTTGCAATTTGGTCTAGATCTTTGTGTGTTTTAGGGATCCAAGCTCTCTGCCCACTTCACTGTTCCTAATAGCAATAAGAAGTAACCTTTACTGAATGAATTGTATGTGTGCGTATGTGATACTAGACATTTTTTGTGTGTTATATCTATTTAATATCCCTCAACGGAAATACTATTAAAGTTCCCAGACAAGGAAACTATGGGTCTAGGGCAGTGGTCGGCAAACTCAGTCAACAGAGCGGCAAACCATGGCTTGTGTGCCGCAGTTTGCCGACCACTGGTCTAGGGGTTACTTAATGCTGCTCACATCCACATCACACATTAGTAAGGGAGTAGCCAAAATGTGAATCTTTCCAATACAATCCCAGTATCTGTCTCTTAATCACATCACTATATTGTTTTTCACCCTGGGGGGCAGGTATAATAATCTTTGATGATTGAAGTTGCAAAGAGGCATCATAAAAGCAGATATGATGTATGACCTCAGGAGACAGGAGTAATGCTTCAGGAGTGTGCATGGTCGCCAACCGCAGAATAATGCTGGGAGAGTTGGCGCACACACAGTTACTTTCTGCATCTTGCTGAACTCTGAGCGCAGCTCACCTAAGATCACCTGATCGGTGTTGGATACGCAGCTTTATGTGCAATGAGAGAGAGACTGTGGAAGCTGTGGCATCTCATCAACTCTAATTTCCTGCATTAAGCATCCCAAAGTGATTAGATTGAAAAGGCACTTTCCCATTCAACACAGGAAAAGCTGCTTGATTTTATTTCCAGAGAAATTTGCCCCCCTTCATGCTCCCATTTTGTTTTTGCAAATTAGAAGGGGAGGCAAGTGCTATGTCGATGGGCTTCGTATGAAGTCTACGGCATACGAGAAAACAAGAACTAAGTTTAATACTGTGTAATATGACATTTCCTGTGCCAGTTTTAACAGAAACAATAACACACATTCATAAAGCATTTGTGTTGTGAGAGGCTTGGGATAAACACTTACCTGCACCATCTCACTCCCTCCACCACCACCTACTGAGAGGCCTGTGATTGTCTTTCTCTTCCTGTGAGGAAATGGAGGCCCCCGTGATTAAATAAGCGCCCAAGGTCAGCGAGCAGTGTTGAAGATGAGACCTTGTCTGAGAAAGGAGGGGCGTTTATGTGAGGCGTCCCTTGAGATAAACATTAACCGTGCAGGTGTTCGGACATTCAAAGTAGTTGCCAGCAAAAAGACTACTTTGTGCAGGCAGGACTGTGGCAGGCAATTTCCTCTGACCTTATATTAGTATAATTATGACTGCCGGAGGAATTATGCCACACAAATAGTTACAGTTGCAATTCACACAGCAAGTTATTCTCCTTTTACCATTGCAGTGGGCACAAAGCTTATTAACACACGGCACACTGTTTATTCACAAAATTCCTGGTGCCGTGGGTACAGGCTCAAAGGGAGCTCCCGAAATGTGGCTTCCTGTGCACCTTCTCTGGCTGGCTGGTCAGGTCAGGAAGGAAGTGTCAGTTTCAGGGCGGCATTGCCTTCAGAGATCCCTGTGCACAGCGCGGATCAGTCTGAGGCCCCACCGTGCGTCTGTCTTCTGGCACGGAGTGGAGCTGAGCGGAGTTGGGCAGGGGCCTGTGCCCAAGCTGAAGGCCATCAGCGAAGACAACTTCCAGTGATCAGAGCCACCAGTGCAGCACAGGGATCAAAGCAATCAGTGACAACCAGGCGTCCAGCCATCAAGCAAGATCAACTCAAATGGTGTTCGGGGACCCTTTAAATAGCCTGTAGTACCCACGGCAGTCCAGGGGGGAGTAGAGGGATTCTGGTAAACAAGATCTCAAGTTCAACATCCTATAAAAGAGTAATATGCAAATTAACCATAACTCTGCTATACCCACAAACCACACCCACCAGCCAATCAGGAGTGAATATGCAAATAAACCCAATCAAGATGGCTATGGCCACAGAGAGCAGGAGGGAGGCTTGGGTTTCCCCAGCAATGGAGGAAGCCAAGCTTTCCACCTGCCCTTGCCAGCCTAGGCCTCCACTTAAGGCTACAAAGTTTCAATGATAGAAGATACATAAATCCAAACAGAAATGGCTGAGGCCACAGAGCAAGCAGAAGGCTTGGCTCTGCTCCAGGCTACAAAGTTTCAATTGTAGAAGATAAATAGATCCCAGATACCAGGGCCACCACTTGGGTTGCCCGGGGGAGTGGCCGGCCTGCAAACCATCACAGGCCCCTCACCCAGGCTGCCCCATGCCCCAAGGGGACCCCCACCCTGATCTGGGACACCCTTCAGGGCAAACCAGCTGGCCCCCAACCATGCACCAGGCCTTTATCCTATCTAATAAAAGACTAATATGCAGATTGACCATTACTCCAACACACAAGATGGCTGCCCCCATGTGGACACAAGATGGCCACCACAAGATGGCCAGCAGGGGAGGGCAGTTGGGAGGGACCAGGCCTGCAAGGGAGGGCAGTTGGGGGTGATCAAGCCTGCAGAGGAGGGCAGTTAGGGGTGACCAGGCCTGCAGGGAAGGGCAGTTAGGGGTGACCAGGCCTGCAGGGGAGGGCAGTTAGGGGAAAACAGGCTGGCAGGGGAGCAGTTAGGCATCAATCAAGCTGGCAGGGGAGCAGTTAGGCATCAGTCAAGCTGGCAGGGGAGTGGTTAGGGGGTGATCAGGCTGGCAGGAAGAAGCAGTTAGGGGCAATCAGGAAGGCAGGCAGGCGAGCAGTTGGGAGCCAGCAGTCCTAGATTGTGAGAGGGATGTCCGACTGCCCATTTAGGCCCGATCCTGGGATCGGGCCTAAATGGGCAGTCGGACATCCCTCGAGGGGTCCCAGATTGGAGAGGGTGCAGGCTGGGCTGAGGGACACCCCTCCCCCCCATGCACGAATTTTGTGCACCGGGCCTCTAGTTAGTTATAATGGGCATATCAGTAAGCAAACTTGTAAGCACTCAGTCTCACTCTGGAGAAGGGGAGGAGTATCTGTCATCAGACATATGGTTATCAGGGCAAGTCACTCTAAGTCAGCAGTCTAAGTTCAAATCCTTATCAATGGAATGCACATGCTTCAGGGCAGTGGGGAATGTGTCCTTAATATCACACTTTAAGTTTCAGGACAGTTAACTCAAACCTTTTAAAACCTTAACATTTTTGGCATTTTAAAACATTTCTATATTTTACTACAACAGACCTATATCCAGACAATTTCATGCCAGTGTCAGTGCTGTTCTATTAACCCCCATATTCCATCAACAGAGAAGTGTGTCCAGAATAGGGGTGGGGTCAGGGAGGGACATCATCATGCTAGGATGGAAAGTGGAGAATGACCTTGGATCAAGTGAGTGTTGTCCAATGGTTTGCAGACCTCCCATATAGAGTAGGGGCCTTTGACCAACTTTGACTTCATAAAAGGAAGCCTTTCAACACACACTACTTATTAAATCAAATTGCCTTAGTATGATCATCTTAGAATAATTCCGAATGGCTTAGTTGTAAGGTAGTAAGCCCCCTTCCTCAGATATTTTTTTTAAAGAGTGGATGAGACTGAATGGTCTGTTCCAAATATCACTCCATGCATAGGCAATGTTGTCATTACTCCCTTACCCTCCTTCAGTAATAGGGCTTAGTCCATTAAGGCTGCAGTACCAGAGTACAATAGACCATGGGGCATATTAAACAACAGACATTTATTTCTCTAGCTCTGGGGGCTGGGAAGTCCAAGATCCAGGCCCTGGCAGGTTTAGTGTCTGTTGCATCTTGCAATACCACCCCTTTATCCATCTCTTAATCACATCTTGTAGTACTGGTTCTTGGCTTATAAAAGCCATCTTCTATCTGAATCCTCACATGGTATAAGGGCCCAGAGAGCTATATTGGGTCTCTTTCATAAGAGCACTTCATCTTCGTGACCTAATCACCTCCCAAAGGCCTACGTCCTAAAACCCTAAAATTGTCACATTGGGGATGAGGCTTTAATATATGGATTTTGATGGGAACATAGCCAATAGTCTGTGGAATTCTGCACAAATAAATACTTCTTCTTTCTACTTCCCGCATTCTAAGAGAAGACTCTTTCCTAAGGAAACTTGCAATAAGTATTATTTGGTAAGAAAACCCGAGTTCCTGGAATCAGAAACCTTCTCCTTTATCAGCAGTGATATTGTGATTCCTAATAATAAATATATACTTGGTCTTCAGTTCCTATTTCTGGCACAAAGCTCCGAAAATCTTTGACATTTCCTGCACGGAGAGTGAGAAAGATATATTTTGTTATGTTAATGAAATGATCTTTAGAAATTACCTAAAGATGGGGGCTGGTTGCCAGGAGGAGAGAGGGAACTTTCAATCCTACCCGCAGCCTCCTGGGAGGAGAGATGGGCTGGAGATTGAGTTCAGTCACCAATGTCCAATCATGTAATCAACCCTACCCCTGTAAGGAAGCCTCCATAAAATCCCAAGAGGATGGGGTTCAGAAAGCTGCGGGGTTGGTGCATGTGTGGAAAGTGCTGAACTTGGAGTGGGCATGCGAGTCCTAAGCACCTCTTCCCATGCTCCTCGCTCTATGTGTATCTCCCATCTGGCTGTTCCTGAGTGGTATTCTTTTATACTGAACCTGTAATCTGCTGAGTGAAAGCTTTCCTGAATTCTGTGAGCTCTTCTGGCAAGTTAATTGAACTCAAGCAGGGGGTCTTGGGAACCTCTGATTTATAGCTGAAGCACAGGGGACAATCTGGACTTGCAATTGGCATCTGAAGTAGGTGCGGGCAGTCTTGTTGGACTGAGCCCTTAATCTGTGGGATCGGATGATGACTCCTAAGTAGAGAGTGTCGGAATTGAGTTGAATTTTAGGGCACCCTGCTGGCTGGAGAATTGCTTAGTGAGTGGAAAAGCCCACAGAGTGGAATTGGCATCAGAATTCTACTAGTTAATTCTTTCCTTCTCCCCTCCTATCTCTAACCATGTTTCAGGACCTGGGACAAGTACCACCACCTTCAATCTTCTCAACGTGTTTCCTCAGTGACATCTCTGTGCTACACAAATATTCCATTTCAGCCTTATTGAAATACCTGTGACGGTTTTTGATATTCTGGATGGTTTGGTTTTGCTATACTGATGAGACGACAAACTCACAGAGAACAAGAGGTATGGCCAAATTAGTGCAGTCGTTACAAAACTTTTTTTTTCAAACATAAAGGTATACAGAATTCTTATCTATATATATAAAATAGGGAAATATGCTAATTAATCTGGACGCTATAACGGGTTGACCTGACAGGTGGAGGTTGTGCGCACAGCATGGGGGCAGGGGGCAGGGGCATCCATTCGCCTGTGCTGGGGGAGGGCCTGAACAACAGCGGCTGAGGCTGCTGCAGGGCCCAGGGAGCGAGGCAGGGCGGGACTGGCAACTCGAGGGTGGGCGGTGCTGCAGGATTTCGAATCACACCCTGGGCTCCTAGTATAGAATTCTTATAATAAATGGAAGCAGGAAACCTCCCTGCTCTCTCCCATTCTTTCTACAAAAAAACCCTCTGATTTAAGAAATGAGCAGGCAGCTCATGATCAGAAGGACTAGATTCAAAGTCAGACTTCCTGGGTGACCACCAGGGGGGCCCCACTCCTCTGGGTCTCTGCTCCTTGTCTTCGCAATGGGAATATGACCTCAACAAGGGTGGTATTAAGGCCTCAAGGACATAAACAGCCAGAAATGTTTCCCTTTCTTCATTTAGTTCTTTACTATCCTTTCTCCAGCATCTGTTTGTTTGTTTGTTTTTTTCCTTTCTCCCATTCTTCCTATCCATCCTTTTCCATAATGTCTTTCTTAATGCAACATCTGTAGTCGGCCCAAATGTACAGTGTCTTCATTTATTCTTTTATTTCCTGAAGAGCAAAGATTCCATTTGAATATATTATAATTACAGGTATCTGTAATATGAAGTATGCTAAGAAAATAATATAACAGCCACCGTGTTGGTGTTGCTGGACATATATTTATAGAGCTATTTTTTTATGTACGGAAATAGAGTTTGCATATTCATGGAGTATGTTTTCCATTCCACAATACCACATTAGGCAATATATCACATCTCCTGGCCTGCTTGATATTCATTGCTAATAAAGTCTTATAGATATAAAGCTATGAGGTACTAGAATGGCAGCATTTTATTACAGAGATGTTTCTATTATGCTAATTTATGATTTAGATCATTTACACTAATAAGTGTAATTTCTTAATATAAACAAAACTACAGTCAAATTTCAACATGCTTCTACCTCTGGCTGGCAAATTTACATACCTCACATTTTATTAAATATAGTCTGTGGAGATAAAGCATTATTTTTGAACATAACAATCACCTCCAGCTTTTCCATGGAGAACTTAATAGTGTAAAACAGCTGTACACCTGTAATTGTTTTGCCACCTGTTCTGTGGATGCGGAGGTTCTGTTCCTTTCAGTGGTGATTGGATGATGCTTTGCTCACATTTCAAGGTCATGAATTGCTCTTCCTCTCTTAATACCTTTTGAAGCAGGCCAGGGCGGGGGCGGGCGGGGGGAGGGATTTTTAATGGAGTTGATTTTCCAAGGTTTGATTAGAAATTTTCCAGAGGAAAGGAATTAAATAGTGATTTGTTTAAAATCAGCCAGATGACCAGATAAGAGGAGATGCCTACCATCTGTGATGAGCTTTAATTTCTAATTTCCAAAGGGCAGCTATTTTAGGTTTCTTTCAATCCAGAAAAATAAAGTGATTGAGTTCAAAGGAAACAGAGGCCTTTTGTTTAGGGGGGAAAATGAGGATGTGACAATATTGTTTGCATGATGATTGATATCTTTCTCTGTATCTTAAACATGCACATACACATATAAGCGCACATGTAAATTAACTATCATAATCCATTAATTATATAATATTAGAGCACATTGACCAATCCAGCTCAATTTAACCAAAATCATGTGGCTAAGAAATATATTTTGACCTCATTCTGAGCAAATGCCACCAACTTTGTCAAATCACCAAGGGACCTAAGTCTGCCTGTTATGAGATTAATGTAGCTGACCCATGAGTTTTTACCAACAAAACTTCTTTTGTGATACAGTGATAATAACAATTACTCACTCTGATGAGACCTGGTATTGAATTCTTGTGGCAAATCCCAATGGAGGGACAGTGCACGGAATACTTGTAATACTTCCCAAAACTGTCAAGGTCATCAAAAACAAGGAAAGTCTAAGAAATTCTCACACCCAGAAGAGCCCACGGAGACATAATAGCTAAATGCAATTGGTATCTTGGATGAGACCCTGGAACAAAAAAGGGACAATTGATAAAAAGTAGGGAAATCTGAGTAAATTAGGAAATTTAATTAATAAGTATTTTAGATATTAGAGTAGCTAAAGTGTCACTAGATTTTTAGTTGGGAACACAATAAAAAATATTTGCCTAATCCTTTTGTTGTATTTTTTATGTCATCTTAAGAACTGGCAAAGAAGAAAATAATAATCAAGGCACTTACTTTCACAACTCTCATGCCTAACACTTTTTATAAAAGCTACTTCCTCAAAGATAAAATCCTTAGCTTAGTTATTTCATTATGATGAAATAAGCAAAACAAACAAAAACATCTTAAAATGCTATGCTTAAAACATTAACTTTGAAATAGTTGAAACAAGACCCCTTTGAAAATGTTTACAGCTATATATATATCATCTCTATTCCCTTTATAGCAAAATCTCTCTTCTCCCACCACACTGATTATTTCTCTTGGGAATTTTCCTGTTCAGCTTTTTCTTCATTAATTGTTGTGAAGTTGAAAGAAGAAATAAGTTTATTGTACTACATAGTGTATGTATGAATGTAATTATGATCAGAAGGAATCATGCCTCACGGTTTTATTAAATATATTTATTAAATATATTCTTACTCAGAGAATGTAAGGAAAGAAGGAAGTTCATTGTCTAAAGAGCCATACACACACACACACACACACACACACACACACACACATACACACATATATATGTATACACACACACACACACACACACACACACACACACACACACACACTAGAAGCCCAGTGCATGAAATTTGTGCACTGGGTGGGGGGGGTACCTCAGCGCAGCCTGCCCCATCTCAGTCTGGGAGCCCTCAGGGGATGTCCTACTGATGTCTTAGGCCCACTCCTGGAGCAGGCCTAAACTGCAGACTGGCCTCCCTCTGCAGGCTGATTGGGAAAGGTACTACACCCATCACCCCGCTGCTGCTGCCACTGACCGCTGCCACTGCCCGCTGCCAAGGTGATTTCATCAACACGGACTCCAGTCCCTTCACCACGAAAAAATGACAAGTTTAGGCATTTTCAAGATGTCTTTTTCATAGGATATGACCTTTCCTTCCTTCCTTCCTTCCTTCCTTCCTTCCTTCCTTCCTTCCTTCCTTCCTTCCTTCCTTCCTTCCTTCCTTTCTTTCTTTCTTTCTTTCTTTCTTTCTTTCTTTCTTTCTTTCTTTCTTTCTTTCTTTCTTTCTTTCTTTTCCTCACCTGAGGATATTTTTTCATTGATTTTTAGAGAGTGTGGAAGAGAGGGAAAGACAGAGAGAAACATCAATGTGAGAGGGACACTTCGATTGGTTGCCTCCTGCATGAGCCCTGACCTGGGTCCCAGGCAGGGAGGAGACTGCAACCTAGGTGCATACCCTTGATCAGAATCGAATCCGGACCCTGCGGTCTGCAGGCTGAGGCTCTATCCAATGAGCCTATCCAACAGGATATGACATTTCGTAGCCCCTCCAGCAGCGGACCTTCTTTTTTTCCTCCAGGAGTGAGGTGGAAAAACCCTAGATCACCTTCTTGGATACTTATTACCCAAGTTATCAAGAACATTGCGAGTGGCATATGGGGAGCTTAGCCAATGAGCAGTCAGAAAAGGTGTTTCCTCTGCAGCTCATACTCAGAGGCAGGCCTGCTGGGGCTGGGCGGTGGCCTGGGCACGCGCCCCTGCCTCTCCGCTCCTGGGGCTGTGCCACGCATGGCTTGCCTCACAGTGCAAGCAGTCCCCTCCCACCCATCTGCAGGCACAACCTCCTCCTGAGCCACTAGTGACTGTTACGGTGCCCTGGCTAATTTGCATATTACCTCTTTATGTGTGTGTGTGTGTGTGTGTGTGTATATATTTTTTTTAATGTCTATAGATTTACCTTCATCCAGCAATGCACATGATACCATCTAGATATTTTTCATCAGACAACTAGCTCTTCTGCTTTTCTATTGTTTATTTGTTCTAATCAAGGGCTTAGTTGGTATCTGGAATGATGGCCAGCTACTACTATAAACACAATGACATCACTGCTACCTATCAGTGTAAAAAGAAAGCATGCATTTCTTGATGGAACTAATAAAAGTTACAAAGAGGACTGTTGCTGAATCACCCTGGTTTGTTTTTTGGTTTCGGGATTAATTATGGCATAAAAGAATGGAGACAGTGACCAATCATCCCAGTTTCCTGTGACTGTCCCAGTTTTTGTACTGGCAGTCTGGTGCCCTGGGTCTTGACCACACATACCATTTGAGACATAGAAAGAAGAAATATTCCCCCAAAAGAATTCATTCCTCTCCACAAAGAGTCAACGTATGTAAAGTACTTTGTGCCTAGAATGACATATTAAACATTGAGTAAATACTAACATACACACTTGTTCCCCCAAATCCATACAATATAAAATGAATATCTGTTGTAAAATCAGTGTTTTTTACTTACCCCTAAGAAAGAATATGCTGCAAATTTGACTTTGACATACCATCAATTTTAACACATTTCAATTTCAGTGATATTAAAATGTGAATAATTTATGCACACTGCATTTCAAAAAGTTAAATGTGTGTGTGTATACACACACATACACACACACACACACACACACACACACACACACACATATATATATATATATATATATATATCCCCACCACAAAGAACTAACACATATTCAGCTTTTCCTCCAGAATATGCATTTTTATTCTTAAATACTCTTTATATTTTTCTTATGTATCCCAGACTTAAGTATATTTCAGAAAATTATGAGATATGTATCTGAAATGGAGTAAAATCTTTTTAAAAACCTAAGTGATATTATGTTCCTCGACATCCTAAAGCCCTCTGGGGAGAATTAGATGGGCTGCTTAGAATATCTCATCAGCACCTGCCTGGTTTGGCCCATGCTCATTTTACTTCCTCTTTCCAACACAGACTTTCCTGGCTTAGGGCCTTTGCGCTTGTGCTTTCTCTGCCTGGGATGCTTATGGCTAGTTCCTTCTGCCTTTTGGGTGACAATCACCCTCTTAATAAGGCACCCAAACTGAGGCACTCCTGGAACCCCCACTGTATCCTGATCATCCTCTTTAGACCAATGCCCCTCTAGTGTGACTCATCAATATGTGAAACAGCAGTATTCATATATCTCTTTGCCTGTTCTCTTCCCCACTCTAGAAAGTGCTCTGTGAAAATAGGAGTGACATCAATATCTAGCACATAAATTTGCTTAATTTATTCACGTTGACTAAATAAATGAATCACCTTTTCTTTTTTTTTTTTTAATGTGTTGAATGAGTTGCAGACCACAGAATCAGATGCACAAAATGGAAGAGTAGATAATAGAAAGTTCTTTTAAGTTATTGACTTAACTAGGCTTCTTTCTCCAGACTTTGCTACATATTATACTCAGGCCCATGAGCGTAAAAGCAATATGTGGGTTAGAAAGAATGAAATTTTGTAAAAAGGTTAAGAAGAAAAGAAAAGTTTCTAACTTCACCATTGATAAAAGAAAGACCCTGGAAGGCTTTGTAATGTTATTTATTTGATTTGTATTGTTTTACTGTTGTAGTTGGACAGAGTTTTGAAAACAGAATAGATAATAACACACATCACAAGTGCACTTGGCTGTGAGAATGTGATAGATTCCTTTACATCTGGAAAGTCTATCAGACTTCTGAAGTTTGCTACGTAAAAATCAGGAAGCTTTTGAAATTTGCATTCATTTGGACTTTTTCTTTTGCCCCAAGCATTTGTTTACATTTGCATGGAAATTCAGAATTCGTTTCTATGCCAATAAGCATCAGGACAAGTGAACAAACGTAAAATGAATGGACAGATAAAATGCACACACACGAGAGGATAGGGCAGTGACTTCAATATCTACTTAAAAGGAAGGTAGTCAGGTGGGAAGGGAGGAAGGAAGGAATAGAAGAAGGAAAAAAGAAAGAGAGAAAGAAGGAAAAAGAAACTTTAAAAACGACCAGTGTGGTTAAATTGGTAGAAACTAGAGAGGGAAGCCTCCTCCTGTTGGAGTAAACAGTCCCTGATCCACTCCCAAGAAGGGATTTAGAGAGAGACACAGCCTTATCTAACATTGAAGTCCTCTTCTCTCCAGAGGGTATGGGTCCCTTTACTTTAGCATGTGTTCCTCCTAAAAACCTTAGTCTCCCTCTCTCTAACTCAAGAACAGTCTGTCTGATAATGAAGTAAGGGAAGTTATTATTTTTTATAGTAAACAGAACCTAAAGAGGGAGTTTTTATATTAAATTTTGAATTTTTAAAAATATTTTTGCTATACAAGTGGAGTGGAGGTCATTATATTCTGGCCTCTCCTTAAATTTTGGTCATGTCTAGTGTCCTGTTCATTTATGCACTCACTCTAGCCTCAAGCTCTTGGCTCTGCCAAGTCAGTTCTGTTTCTTATCTTACTCTCCTGAATTTGGTATGTGTACCAGGCATCAACATGGCATGTTCTTATTTTGTCCCCCAATCACAACCACCAAGGCCCTGGGTTGATTGATTGATTAATTACAGTATGATCTTTATGTCTCAGGTCTTATGTTCTTTGTAAGAACATACATTTTTCCCACCTTTTAGTTCTTTTTATGCAGCTAGTCCTTTCCATACTCCCACAAAGCCATTCCTTAACATATATGAAGTGTTTCCTTATCTGTAAAAGGGGGTTGGATGAAATCAGTCTTTATATACCTAGGCGCATTCCAGAAAAAGCTGATCCCATGAAATATCTCAGGAAAGTAAAAATGGATGAGAGAAAGGAGGGAGAGAGGTAGTAAATGTACCTATCACTGAATACTATGTACTCACTCAAATCTTCACTTCAAATTGTATTGTTGTATACGCACTAAGAGATTTTACATTTAACTTCGGTTAAATATCCCTAATTTATTTGATCACATACTGTCCTATGTTTCTTTATGATAACACCTCTTAATAGCCTCAGAAAATAGTATTTGTGACTAAAACGTAGGAATAATGCTGGCTAGATGTGTTTATGGCCCTTCCAACCCTGACTAAATTCCAAAGTTACAGCATTTCAATCGTGAATTCTATTTACAAATTGACCAATGTAAGTGAGCATTTATCAGTGCCATTCTAGAAAATCCCACATACTAATAAAGACTCTGATACTTAAAGTGTAGCAGACTAGCCCAGTTGGTGAGGCTCAGTGGTTGAGCATTGACCTATGAACCAGGAGGTCATGGTTCCATTCCCAGTCAGGACACATGCCCGAGTTGCAGGCTGGATCCCCAGCGGGGTGCGTGCAGGAGGCAGCCTATCAATGATTCTCTCATCATTGATGTTTCTATCTCTCTCTCCCTTCCTTTCTGAAATAAATAAAAGTATATTAAAGTGTAGCAGACTATAGCAACTCGATCACCAGGGACAATTAAATCTCTCCAGGTCATTAAAGAACAAACAAAGGAACTACATAGTTTATATCAAGATCTTACATAGGACATATACAGATTGTCATCAGTGACATTAATCTTTGTAACATAAACTACTTAATTTTTTATTCTACTTCATCAACTTGCCAACAAAGAGTACTTAAGTTTACAATTATATAACATCATTTTTGCTACCCATTCATTTTAGGGGATTCCTATAGTAAATCTATTCATAAAACAAAATATTTATATTTTAAGGAATAAAATCATGCTCTTGCCAGCAGTACATTATCAGAAGTAATAAATCCAGTTAAAAAGGTTGAACAAAAGCAAGCATAAATGTGTCCCTCTTAGCAAATATCATGACAAATCATTTAAAAAATAATTACCAGGTCATCACATGGTAAGACCACATAACATCTCTAGTTGAAACCATGGCCTTAGTCAGAAAAGAGAAACTCACACATGGAAACATCTAACTCAGAGATGTAATTGTAAAAGACCTAAAAGTGTGTTAACACCAAAATGATTGCTGCCACATGATTGGATCACATCAGCTATGCAGATACTACCTACCAGGCCTCAAATTTACTTGATTGAATGACCACCAATGTGTAACCTTTCCTGGGCCAAGCTAAATCCATCCCATTACTTAAAACACTGTAGCAGTGAGAGTTTCCCTAGAGCCATTTGATGGATGCTTTCTCATTTCCCCAGTGGCCCATAACTTTGACCCAAGCTTCTCAAACTTGCGCCAATCATCAAAGGAGAATTTTAGTCTCTCATGTTCATCACTCATTCATATCTCTCAATTTATGAAAGCCATATTATGTTTGAACACTTCCTGTGTGAACAGAGAGATCTGACCATGCGTCAACTTTCACTTTTAAATTTTACTTTCACCCTCCTCTATCTAGAATGTGCTATTAAAAACTTAGTACTTGATAGATAAGGGGAACGTCAGATTCCAGCACAGCTGTTATTTTTCCTTAGAGCATTACTTCACAAGACCATCCTTCCAGGAATATATCCTCTTAGCAAAGGCCACCTACCCAGAGAACAACTGTTTTGAAAGCAATTAAATACTTTTAATTAAAAAAACAATTCCAAACACCTTAAAATGTTTTCCCTAATGACTTCAACTCCTGGGAGGCTTTCATTTCCATCTACTATTTTTCTATTGCTTTGACATAATTAGAGCAAAGATCACAGATGTTGGGAAGATTTTCTTTTTACAAAATCTGGGCTAAGGTCTACCAGATGTCTGAATCACCCATTATGGATTATTAGCACTTAAAAAAATTGTTCTGGGAACATAGATCTACCTCATGAGGCCCAGCAACTAATCAAATCCCTGCTTTTTGATTTTATATGACCTCAAATATGATTGAGTTTTGATTTGCAAATAAGTACCTCTGGTAAGCCCCACATTATTTTATGAAATCTTAAAAATATATGCAGCATAAACATTATGTTATTGGCCAAGGTTCCAAAGTGTGTGGCTTATTGGAGATAAATGCCAAAGTAATTTCAACCTATAAGAGTGTAAACTTTTGTAAAACCGGCATTCATCTCTTATGGTACCTTATTGGCTAATTAGTTATGTTTGAGAAATTAATGGTTTTTATGAGGAAAAAGCAAAAACAAAAAAAGCTTTACTTTTAACTATCCAGATTTTAAAAGAGATTAAACAGACTGTTTTGCATAAAACAATGTAGATTAAAAGCTCAATTAATTTAATCAGTTATCTGAGTGTCAAATAATTTGCCAATGACATTTTATGTAGGCGTAAACTTGTCCCAAGGATGCCATTTTCCAATAGGAGATAAAAAGCTGTGTGTACCATCTGGAATTCCGGACAGGGATGGATCCGTAATGAAATGGCAGTTTCAGAGAGAAGTGTTTTGGGTGGAATAGAGGAAGAAGCTAATGTGTAAGGTCTACGCATATCACCTCATGCTCGTGGTAGTAAGAGCTGAAAATTTGTTTAACATTATGATACAATATGGATGATCACAAGGCCAAGATAAATTAGCATCCGCATCCTCTTACTTCCCAGGTGAGGATTTATAGAGATGGTTTGAGGAAGAAAATGGGGAAGGAGGAGAGAAGAAAAACCAGGAGAGAGGAATTAAGTCTGAAATAGAAACACATTACTCTAAAGGCCCCCAGGGTTACAAAGTGAGTTCACCAAAAATGAAATTTGTAATGCTCATCAGATAGACTGTGTACCGGAGCCCTCTTCATGCCTGGTCTGGTCTCTTTCAACAGCCTCTTACCTATCCTCTACACCTGTATTTTCTCTCCCAGTGATTTCTTCTTCGCACTGTTTTCAGAATTGTTATTTGAAGTCTAAATTCGACTGTTATCATCCCAACTTTTCTGGTTTCCATGGGCGTAGAGAACAATGTCTGAACTGAGTTTCTCCATGGGAATGCCATGCCTGCAGTGCTTTTCCCGATGAAGCCCCTTCCCCAAATAACTATGAAATTCCTTTGCTTCTTACCCTATTTTCAGTCTGTGTCACCACAATTCACCCTACAAGACTCAACACAGAGGTGTCTGATGTACAAAAATATTCCCAGATGCAGCCAGGCTGAGATGCAACTCTTTGGTCTATATATATATATATATATATATATATATATATATATATATATATATTTTTTTTTTTTTTTTACAATGGACTTTTGAGTTTTCTTTAAACACGCTTATTAGCCTTGCACTTAAACAAAGCCAATTGGAAACCACATTCTTATCCTCTAAACAGATATGAACCCCAAAAGACAAATATAATACCAGAGGAGGAAAAATAACAGCAAAATGGCACATTTTGGGAAAATGGAAATCAGATGGAATACAAGTAACTTAGCAAAGCAGAGAAAGCTGAGTCCAAATTATATGGAAAAAAAGACAAGAGATGTAGAACAAATTTCAACTTTGCTTACATACCTGTCTATCTCTCTAGAAACTGAGGTTCAAATCTTTACATTTCTCTTGTGTGTAGCAAAGCCTGACAAGATATGTGCTTAAATAATGCTTTTTACATGAATGGTTTAATGATTATCATTATGATTATGATTTACTGAATGCTTAAGATCTACCAGTTATTCTTTAAGTCACATTTTTAAAATGTTTCATTTATTTCTTACAACAATTTCCTGAAGTAGGTCTTATTCTCACTTAATAGAAAGGAGGACTGTTGCTTAGAGCAGTTAAATAGATTCGACAAGGTACCTGCTTTTGAGCAAAGGAACAATTTGAATCCACATTAGTCTGAATTTGAAGTCAATACTTTTCACCCATATGTTATACTGCCTTCATGTTAAGCTACATTAATATATTTGTCTTGTTTCTCCAGGAAATATTTATTTGAAAAAAAGTGTCTGGAAAAGTAGGGAAAAGGTGTGCTTCAAAAATACTTTTTAAGGAAACAATCCAAGTGTCAAATGTAGATGCAAATGTAGTGTAAGAAGTAGCCTAGAGCCTACACTATCCCTCTTTCCATCTTACTGTGTCTAACAACAGAAGCAAGAATTCACATGGTTCTTCTCTGGCAATGACATTCTAACTTTGATATTAGTCAACCTGTAAGTCTTATCAAGCTTGTTAATTTGATTTACCATCCAATAGAATCCCAACCAATTAACTGAAAAAAAGTGAAGAGTTTTACAGAAGCTGGAAATGTCAGTTAACACGTGGGGGGGGGGGGGGGGGGAGATGCAAAGAAAGACTGACTACTAAGTAACTTTCTCTTTATCTTAACAGAGAACAAAGATTATGTTATGTTCCAGCATTAGTTGTACCTGTTTTCAAAATGACATTCTTCTAAATGAAATTTTATGTTTTATAACTAAATCCCTTTAGTTACTGTAGGTAGCAATGACTCAAGACTTTTGGAAGAGAGCAAGGGGCTATTTTTTACATGTTCAGTACTTTCTCCTTCTACCTGCAAACTGTCAAGCACATAGAAGACAAGATAAGGCAAAGGCCTGAATAATTGACCAGTAAAGTTACAATGATCCATTTTTATTTAATTTATTTTTTATTGGTTGATTTGAGAGAGAGAGAGAGATCAGTTTGTTTTACCACCTATTTATGAATTCATTGGTTGCTTCTTGTATGTGCCCTGACTGGGTATCAAATCTTCAATCTATGTCTATCAGGAAGACATTCTAGCCAACTGAGCTACTTGACCAGGACCACTAGCTACCAATTATTTCTAGAATTTACAAGTGATGAACAAAGGCCCAGTGCAGTTTTTAAAAAATCAACTTACTAAGATCTCATGACTGGTAGGTATTAGAGCTTAGTTCAAACTCAAGACTGCTGGTCTCCAAAGAAAATTTGCTTTTCATTAAGCCACCATATATCTAGTAGACAGAGACAAACAAATACTTTAGCGCCAGTAAAATAAGGAGAGACATACCTCATGAAAGAGACCCACACCTCCTTCAAACCACAGAGAATTACAAGGGAATTATTGCAGAATCACTTCAACCAAATATGTCGGTCAGATTGATCATTGGGGTGTTTAGATGATTCCCTTTGTCATACTGGATTGTGTCCATAACCTGTGTCTACAGATGGTGGGGCTATGTTTGACTAAGTCTGAACGGATGGATTCTGAAATGTTTACTGAACGTTTTCTCATTACAACTCGACTCACAGCCTATCACCTCAGGTTTGGTTTCTCAAGATAGTGTTTCTTCTCGGATTACATATTTCAAGTTTGCAGTTCAAATTTGAAAGATTTGCTTATTTTTTTCTGCTTTAGTGACAAAACTTGATTGATTTAACAAATAAGAATTGGATCTTAAAAATAATTTTCTACTATACGAGGATATAAACAGGAATATGATTTGCTTTGTTCTGAAAAGCAGAATTAGAATTCATATAAAATGATTTGTGGTTTCATGTGCTTTGGAAGAATGACAAAGAAATAAATAAGAATGTCCATAATCTAAAACTCTATATAATAAATAGAAGAGCCATTTAAAAGAAGATTTTGGGGAAGGAAAGACAATATTAAAACATAGTCCCACCAGTGACATTCCATATCCACTAATGTTATTATCATCTCAGTGTGAAACCTCCTTATGTTCAAAATACTAAGACACGATTTAGAGGCTTGGGCATTAAAGGGATTAAGTTATAATTGTTTTCTATGTAAACCTAGGTTAGCCACATGGATTTTGTTTCAATTAATTAAAATACTATGGAAACCAAACATTTCAGATCCATCGAACTCACTTCCCTAATCTCCACCACAAAAGAGTCAGTATGAATAAGAATTCTAAAGTCATTTGTGAAGTCATTTATTACCTTTATGTATTCTGTTCTTCTGATTAAATTACATGTCTGAGTGATTCTTAATTATATTTTGCCAAATGATTTGAAAGCTTTCTATCTTAAGCTCTGTTAGTAAACAAATGAATGTGAAAGAATAGAATATGTCCAATATAATTCATATAATGTAAAAGCTTTATCATTGTCACGGGCATTCTAGTGCAAATGGTTACTACTAATAAAGTCAACCCGAGCAAGAGCTATCTTGGCAAACGGGAAGCTCACGAGAGATATATTGTAGACATCTCCTTGAAATTTATGCTCCATACAGATTATCTTCTATTAACTGGAGCGCTTGAACCTTGAAAGGAGTTTCAAGTTTCAGATAAGTAACACACATCACTGAACATTACGTCTGCCACCTGGTAATGGATGATATAAACACCGCACATTTATTCAGCAGGGAAGGGAAACTGCTTCTATAGCCAGTTCTCAATTATTCGGGGTAATGGGGGAAAACCTCCCCGAGTGGTTATCCATAAATACAGATAATTGGCACAATATGTAAATTAGGTCCCATTTCACAATGTTTATGAACATTTTGGTTGAATAGGGATAAAAGCAGGAATTAGAAATGATTAAAACACCGTAATTATGATGAAGTATTTGACAGTATTCACTCTCCTCGCATCTCTGACTTTTCCTCCTCCTTTGTCCACTTTCAAAGGCATATCTTCTTTGGGGTTTTGCACTCAGCTTTCCTGTGTTTTTCACATGTAAATAATTTCTGGTTCCTCCCACCCTCTATCGTGGCTACAGAGAGCAAGAGAACAGATGCCTAATCCATGCTGGCTGAACAAACCACTAAGATTATCTTCCCTCATGTTGTTTCAATTTAATTAACTGCTCAATGTATAGTGGGTGAGGCTGGCAAAACTACATGTGTACCACAGTCATCTGGAAAGTTTTATTCTAACGCAGATACTAAGCCATCCCCACATCTCTGAAGTCAGAATTTTGCGGGCGATGGAGATAGAGAAGCAGGAAATCCTCACTACAAAGAAACAACCAACTTAACAAACAAACACAAACACAGGTAAACCGTGCAAAAAAAGTACAAGAAACCATGTAGAATACTATGGTTTCTATACAGGTGGACGAATCTCTGATTGTTTTAAAGTGTCTTAAATGATTATATTCCGTCTGCATAACTGAGCGTTCTTATCAAAATGAGAGCTGTGGTCATAGCTGGTTTGGCTCAGTGGATAGAGCACTGACCCGTGGACTGAAGGGTCTTGGTTTCAATTCTGGCCAAGGGCATGTACCTTGTTTGAAAACTGTATCCCTGGCCTCAGTGGGGGCTCATGTCTCTAACATTGATATTTCTCTCTCTCTGTCCCTCCCCCGGCCCTTTCACTCTCTCTAAAAAAAAAAATCAATGGAAAAATAGCCTTGTTTGAGGATTAACAACAACAAAAAGTGGGAGCTCTGACTTTGATAGAACCAAGCTCCAGCCTCGCCCCCATTCTTCACCAGCTCTAGTCAATCACAGAGCCACAGCATGGACCTCAGAGGGAATGGAGGGAACCACAAGGAATTGGCAGGGCCAATGTGGTCATCATCAGATTGGCATCGGTCAGCACAAAGCTAATATGCGCTGTGTGTCAGGCACTATGCTATCAGATGGGTTGTTGACTATTTTGAACGGCTTGGCTGATAGCGTTTTCCAAAGGCCTATGACATGTGAAAATGACTAAGACAGTTTTTCATAGAGCAGCCGTCTTATCATCTGTTGTTTTTATCTTTGCTGCTTCACCCAATGATCTTCCAGATCTCTGACTTACAATCTTTTATTAATGCTTTGAGTAATGGTCTGTGTCCTTAAAGCATTTCCACTGGACCCTCCAGAATCTGGCAGACCCTCAACTTCCACACCACTCTCCTCTGTGCTCAATTCCCCAGTAATAATGGGTGATCTTCACATTTCTCAAAATGATCACACGGTCCTGTTCAGTGTGGTTACATCTGCCTACAGGGCTTCTACTGAACTTTTCACCCAACTTCCCCACTATTCTTCTTTTTTTTAAAATATGTTTTCTTTTTTTTTTAATTGATTTCTGAGAAGAAGGGAGA
Organism: Corynorhinus townsendii; assembly: GCA_026230045.1. Taxonomy (NCBI): domain Eukaryota; kingdom Metazoa; phylum Chordata; class Mammalia; order Chiroptera; family Vespertilionidae; genus Corynorhinus; species Corynorhinus townsendii. The sequence goes on along the minus strand of JAPDVU010000011.1, from coordinate 10,439,418 downwards.
TGGAGAGAGAGATGGAAAGATCAATGATGAGAAAAAAATCATGAATCACCTGCCTCCTGCACACCCCACATTGGGGGTTGAGATTGCAACCTGGGCATGTGCCCTGACCAGGAATTGAACTGTGACCTCCCAATTCATAGGTTGACGCACAACCACTTGGTGGGGGGGCGGGGGAGGGGCTCTAACTTTTAAGTTGAATGTTCTATTATCTAGCATCACTAACCAGGCAACTGTCAGTCATGCTTTGAGTCCTCTGTGATTTCCAGAAGATGGGCCCAAGGGAAATAGTCTCTGGAAGGGAAGATTATGCCCATGTTCCTACCAGCTCATCTGAGGATGAGATGTAATACTATTTCAGACGCACATTTGAAATTCATGTTTCCAGCCTGTCATAAAAGGCATTAAAAAATCTGTGGCTCTGGGGAGTTAATCTCAACCTAAAAAATGTTTTTAAAATAGTTTCCAAATCTCTGATTTTCATTTAAAATATCTATATATGTATGTATTAGCAATGCCTCAAGCTGAGTCCAATTCATTTAGTTTAATTTGGCATCTAGGTAAGATGCCTGATATGTATGCTTTATGGTTCAATATTTGTTCTTCAGTCTGTCATGCTGAATCTTTGTACTTTCACAAATTAGATTTCTCACTTTCTTTTCATGGCATTCCTGTTGGGCAAATACCATTTTTTTTTTCAACAGCAGATAAACATTTCACAATTCTTTGTAATAACTCTGGGTAATAATGCCACTCTCATTTCCACATTCTCCAAGCCACTTAAACAGTATCAGTTTATTAGCCAAGCACTTTATCAATATTTATTCGTGATGCCAATGGCAGACTTCTTGTCATAAATAATTATGGAGGTAATAAATAGTTTTATTATTAAAAACTGATGATGAGGGCAGAGTGATTACCCTGATAAAGACACGTCTCAGTATCCGATGCGACACTCAGAACACTGTGCAGATTGAATCTGAGGCCTCCTGCATGGATAATAAATTGTTATTTCAGAGAATAAAATGATTGATACAATTGCTTGCTGTGGAAAAAGCATCGGGGAGAAGATTCTCCTTCCTAACTTATTTAAACAGACTGTGGTGAAATTTTCTTCCCTCATGTGACAAATTTAACTTTCCAAGAAAGTGACAGTTCTATGGCAGAGAGGTGAACAGAGAAGCATTCCTTTCTAGATGCTCCTAAAAGTCAGATTCATTTGGGAAATTCTCTAGATGTTCTCTGGCCTCCGTGGTGCCCTCAGCAGGCAGCACCTGGGGCAGAGGTGGGAGAAGCAAGGCAGGGGCATGGTGGGAAGTCAAGATATGTGACACAGTGGCTCGCTCAGCAAGGAGACAAATGAAGTCTGTCAGATTACTTGGGAGAAACAGCCACTGACTCTTGCATGGCTTGGCTCAGTGTACAAGCTCATTGTATTTTTTTCCATTGGTTTGATTTTTACCTTTTATGACAAACTGGCCCTGGAGACCATCCATCTTTTGACAACCTGGAAAAGGACTGTATTGGGAGGAGAGAAGGGGGAGGGATAAAGAGAGAGAAAGAGATTGAGTCAGAATTGAAAATGCATGTTCTATGAATTTGTGAAGGTTTATTCATAACTGCTATTACTACAAATTAAAATGCAATGACATATATTATGAAAATCCTCTCAAAGGAAATGCCTAAGCTTTAAAATATATTCTCTTTACTTTTTTTCCCAATCTACTTGTGATACAAAAGGCAAGAAAAAGAATGACAAATACATAATTTGAAATGTCACCCAATAAAAGTGGGGCTGAACTAAAGTAGGAGAATTATTCTATTTTCTAATTTGTATTTCAGGGGAACAATGGACACATCAAATATGATGTATATTCAAAGATTTTGGATCAATTCTAAAGAAACTGCTTGTTGGTGAAACACAAGTATCCACCTTTGAGGTATGAATAGATTACATGTCTGTAGTCTTCCCTGCATGTACTAACGAGGGGAGCTAAAGCAATTTAAAAAAATTAGTATTGTGCAAATGATTTCTCTTTAGATCTTCTTTGTTGAAAATTTCTTAGGATGTATAAAAATATGTTCTGCTATCTCCATATTATTGGAAAAGTTTTTTTCTTTTCTTTGGTAACTATTTTCTAGAACATGGACTTGGGAAGAAAAATAAAATTTCACGACTCAATTGCTGTAAATGTTTGTTTAAAATTAGGTTGCCCACATTTGCCAAAAGCTGTAGATATCTACTTCTCTTTCTTAGCTTGGTGTTTTCTTGCAGATGTTCATTTTAAAGGTGTATTTCATATCTCAATAATGATAAAGGCATTTGCATTAGATTAAACAAAAAACCTTTGTGAAAATGTGATACTTTGTAGTTGCCAAATCTTACATTTACAACATGAAGCAGGAATTATAGGATCACAGTGGAGAGGTTTTAATTTCTTCGGTGATAAGTGTTTAATTCCCTAAGATAGAATATACATAATGTTCCAACTCTGACAGTTATCAAATTTGATTCAATTAACATTTATAGCAACCCCACAGGATGTGTTCTGTGTTTTAGGGTGGAGCCAGGGCTTAAAATGTCTTCTCTGTTTTCAAGAAATATATGATTTTATGAAGACATGATAGGTAAGCAGATATTATAGCCAATGAGATAAAGGAAATACCTATGCAAAAAGTTGAGGATGCTATCAGCTCTGCTAAGCAGAAAGTTTTCCCATCTACTTTTGAAGACAGTCCTCGAGATTACTTAGGTGCCAAGCGCCACACTGGGCAACATGACATAGGCTGGAGTGGAGAACCTCTTTTCTGCCAAGGGCCATCTGGCTATTTAAAACATCATTCTCAGGCCATATAAAATTATCAATGTAAAAATCAGCCTGCTGTATTTGATCAAACATTTAATTAACTCACCCCTAATGCCTTGGCGGGGCCCGACCAAATGATTTTGCAGGCCTTATAGGGCCCACGGGCCAGACGTTCCCCACCCTGACCCTGATACTGGCATTCCTAGCCTCACATTAATTCAGCAAACATTTATTGACTTCCGCTGAGCCAAAGCCTAAGCTAGGTGGTAAGGATATCAAAATAGGTCAGAAGGAGTTTCTGCCCTCAAGGAGTTGAGAGAGGACACACACATGTAAATAGAGTGCCCAGAAGGGTTGAAGTTACTGTAATAGAGGTGTGACTAAGACACCAAGCTAACAAATGTAAGGTCTTGATAATTATATCTGAAAAAGAAGGGCTTTCATGGAAAGATATGATCAAGCCATCTGCAAAAATAGTTGAGTGTGCAACAGTAAAAGGAGGGTGGGGAGGGCAGGTACATCTAGCCTGGGTAGCTTCATTGCAAATAAACACAGAAGCCAATTTTGTTTAAGTGGAAAAGGAATTTATCATAAATACATTACGTAAGCCAAACCTCAGAATTCAAAACAAACCTTGCAGGTCACAACAGCAGTATTTCTAGTTCAATTAAATTAGGTTTCAGGTATTGGATGTTTACTTTACATATACTGAATTGTTTGAAACAGTAAAGTGTATCACCATTGAAACTGATCAACAAGCTGTGATTCTGTGAGATGAGGAGACTCTCAGACTCATGCTTTGTCTTAATCAGTATGCATGGTCTTGTTTTTAAAAATATTTTATTATTGACTTCAGACAGGAAGGGAGAGGGAGAGATAGAAACATTAATGATGAGAGAGAATCATTGATTGCCTACCTTCTGCATGCCTCACACTGGGGATCAAGCCTGCAACCCAGGCATAAGCCCTTACTTGGAATCGAAACATGACCTCCTGGTTCATAGGTAGATTTCAACGAATGAGCCACACCAGCTGGGGTGTCTGTATGTTCTTTACACCAGTGATCGGCAAACCGCAGCTCGCGAGCCACACGCGGCTCTTTGGCCCCTTGAGTGTGGCTCTTCCACAGAATACCACGTGCGGGCGTGCACGCACAGTGCGATTGAAACTTCGTGGCCCATGCGCAGAAGTCAGTTTTCAGCCTGGGCGAGTTTATTTTGAAGAAGTGGCGTTAGAACACTCAAGGGGCCAAAGAGCCGCGTGTGGCTCACGAGCCACAGTTTGCCGACCACTGCTCTACACTATGTGGCCTACAAATGAAGTAATCCTACCTCTTGGCACTCACTTCATCAAAGAAACAAACCTTGGAATGTCACTTTAGACAGATATGGTAGGTCCCATGGGAGGGCATGCAGTGTAGGAGGCAGATAATCGGGGCCGGGACCCTCTAGGAAGGCTTTGGGACAAGGCAATCTATTAACTAGATTGGAATTACTCTCTCCATTTTGCCCTTTTTGTACACAATATTTGAATACCTTTTGCTTAAAAAAACAACACACACACACACACACACGCACACACACAAAAAACAACAACAAAAAAAAACAACAACAAAAAACCCACAATTACCAGCCAGTGCAAAAGCTAAAAATGTCTGTACACTTCGAACTTTCACTCGGCGCCACCAGAGCATACTAGTAAGCATGAGACCTAAAAACAACATATTGGACATTTTTTGACCAGGAGTTTGAATCTGAAGAGGGTGATTCAAAGGAGCAGGCAGTTGTTTGTGGATCACGCTTGAAGAGGCAGAAGCAGCCTCGGTGCCTGGTGGCAGTGGTCATAGGTCATAACAAGCTGGCCTGAAGGCGATGGCAACCAGGCTCCTCTTAGACTGGTTCCAGCTGCGATGGCCGCTATCAAGCCCTCCCTGGCTCCTGCCCATATCCGAAGCCTTACTCTCTGGCCTTCTAATTCAGATGCTCTGCCCTGGTGGGCGTGGCTCAGTGGTTAGAGTGTTGGCCTGCACACCAGAGGGTCTCAGGTTAAAGTCCTGGTCAAGGGTACGTACCTGGCTTGCACGTACAATTCCCAGTCCCAGTCTGGTGCGTGTGGAAGGCAACCAAACAATGTGTCTCTCTCACATAAATGTTTTTCTCTTTCTCTCTCTCTCTCTCTCTCCCTTCCACTCTCTCTAAAAATCAATGGGAAAAAATTCCCTCCTGTGAGGATTAACAAAACAAACAAAAAGGTAAATTAGATGATCTATTCTATATCCACCATTAAATTTTAGTTTCTCTTAAGTTAATCAGAATCAATTATTTCCAACTCAAAACACTGACTAACAGAGTCAATTTTACAATAAAACTATCTCCTTGGTTTTTCTACTCCATAAACAGTTCATTTTTCCTCAGCCGGGAAAATAGTTGCAGGAAACCTCTGAGTGTAAGGAACAGACTCTGTGTTTATGAGGCTGTTGACCAAGGACTTGAAATTCAATATTGTTGCCAGCGCTTATTCCAAGGTTATCTCAGTGTGTTTATCACCTGCCTTTTACAACCATAACTCCAAGTTCATCTGCAGAGTTCTGTGATACAGAATGCAGGGATGCATGCAAATGCTGTAGGTCTTTGATAAATTGTTTTTCAGAGTATTATTGGTTCATTTTTCATGGCCCACAATGATCTGGGCAAGAATAGAAAAAGATAGGCACTTACATTTCCTTCACCTTTTCTCAAACAACTAAATGAACCTCCTGTGTATAATCAGCAAGCATTCATGCCTGGGGCAAGTGCCTCATTCTGGGTAGATGGGTTGCTTTTATTTTTTTAAAATAAGTAAAACTGATGTGATACCGTTTCTCTCTTTGCCCCTGTGGCTAGGACAATGGGAATAAGGTGACCTTTTGCACATGCTCTTTTACTTAGAGTTATTTACAATAAGGAAACATATGAAGCAATGCAAATTTCCAGAGCCATGGCAAACACTTCTCACTGTGCACTTTATTAAACACAGTCCAGGTACTAAAAACAGATTATGTAGGGAAAAACTATTTTCATTAAAATATGCTATCCTTGTGACCCGTTTGAATTGTGCTTTTATTATTATTTCCATGTTAACCACTTCAAAACAAGAACCACATGTGGGTGTTTATTTGTGGTTTGGTTCTAGGTTTTCTGTTTATGGCAGAAAAAGTCTGAAATAGACAGCTCCTGTGTTTCTGCCTTAGGATTGAATGGCAACTCTCCCACTGTTTTTTAGTTTAGTTTTGTTTGATTTTGTTACTAGAGGCCTGGTGCAGGAAATTTGTGCACAGGTAGGGCCCCTTGGCCTGGCCAGTGATCAGGGCTGATCAGGGCCTTCCCCGCTGCTGGCCGAGGCCTTCCTTCATTCCATGCTTTCCCCTGGTGGTCAGCATATGTCATAGCGAGCGACAGAATTCCCAGTCTCCCAGTTGAACTCCAAAGGGGCACTTTGAATATTAGCCTTTTATATATATAGATTTTTACTACCTGATCTTGGATAATGCTATTTACTTTGTGGATACTCCATTTTATTTTTGTGGGTATAATAATGCCCAGTCATATGTTTGTTGTCATTGCTGTGTTTAGAATAAATAAAATATCGTATTTACTACAGATTAAACTCTGGGAGAGAAGAGGTCTATCCCTTTCTCTTTCCTTTTTTTTAAAAAAAAAATGTTAAGTGGTGTGTGTTTCTGTGTGTGTGTGTGTGTGTGTGTGTGTGTGTGTGTGTGTGTGTTGTTAAGAATTAACGCCTTCCAGGGACTATTTCCCTAAGTCATTTTAAAGGCAAGAAGTTGCAACTATAATCCAGACAAGGAGATAAATATCTTGTTGACAGACAGAAATTCTGCTGACCCTTCCTTGCCCTGGCCCCCAGGGGTGAGAGAGCACTTGAAACAGCAATCAGCAGCCCCAGTTTCCTCCCATCTCCAAGGCCTGGAGATGCTAATTGCCTGCTGGTCCCTCCCACTCCACCCAGACCCTCTTTCCAAAAGCTCTTTTCATTATACTTGTTGTTTGTGACCTCGCTAGTGTATCATATTTAGAGATTTCAAAAGAACCACCCCCTGCCTAGGTATTTGGAAGCTTTTCTGAGTGCTTAAACAATGAGCAAGAGAAATTATTGCTGTTAAAAGTCAGGGTGCGGGGAGATAAAACAGTGGCTCAGAATTTCAAGACAGCATTGCCATTTGAAGCCATGAATAATGTAGTTATGGAAATATAGCGGCTATTCATAATTATGAACACTTCATTCCTCCACATGTTCTCATGTCACACAGAGCAGGCTGGTGAGGTCTGGTCTGCCTCTGATTGTTTTTGCTGTGTTTTGCATTATAAATTAGACTCCACTCCACCCTGACTCTCCCAGCTGTATGGCAGACCTCTTGTGACCTTGCGGTCAACAGCAAACCTCTTAAGCTCCCCTACAGAACGGAATGTGTCTCTTAAGATGTAGCTTGGAGTTTTGTTCCAATCAAGAGTTAGATCTCGTGCACAATAAATCCCTCCAGCAACCATTCTAGAGAAAAAAATGAAATGTTACTGTGAAATTATGCACAATAGTCATTTCCTGGCCTGGGCCCTTCCAAAGTCCTGGGAGAGACCAGACCAGCTATTACTCTAGTAAATACTAGAGTTTGTTGAATTTTTATAACATAATAGAGTTTGTTAATCACAGAGTTTGTTAAATTTTTATAACATAATAGATCATAGATCATGACATCAGGCACATTTTGCTATAAATCATCCATTTAGTAGATCTGCCATTAGTTGAATGTTACATACAATTATTGATACTTTATATTTTTTGTGAGAATTGAATTTCACAACTTTTTTTAATTTTACATTATTTGCTTCTGAATTTTTACACAACTCTTTAATGCTCTTAGCACATATCTAGCACTACTCAAAGTAACAGTGGTTGCAAAAAATCTTTAAAAATTATGATTAAAAATAATAGCTATCTCATAACAATTCTAACTTTAACATCTTCTCAAATCTGAAATTCAGAATACTTTACTTTTTCTAAATTGATTTTTAGGCAGAGAGGGAAGGAGAGGGCAAGAGAGAGAAACATGGATGTGAGAGCAAAATGTTGATCGATTGTCTCCTGCATGCCCCTTACTGGAGATGGAGCCTGCAATCAGGGCATGTTCTCTGATTCAGTATCAAACTGGCAACTTTTTGGTGCATGGGATGATGCCCAACCAACAGAGCCACACCAACCATGGGGAGACTTGACATTTTAATGTCTCTATAATTACTTTTGTTTTAAGGTCAATATGTACATTTGACATCATAGTTTCCTTTATTCTGGAAAACTGACTTGGCTGAATTGATAACATATCTTGAATAACAATGCTATATTTGAATCTCCAATCTTTCATGAGAATACTATTTTTACTGGCAATAATGTATGTTTTTAAATTTGAGTGATTAGTTAACTGACATGCATAAATTCACACAATCAGTTGCTCATGAGAATGGACAATTGTTGAATACCTTATTCAACTAAATCTATGTGTCTGGCACTGATCCTGAGATCTTTTGCATTTCTTGGACAAATAGAAATTTGAAAATTAAATAAGTAAAAGGGACACTCACACACAATTTCCCAGAAAAGAACCTTAATAATGGAAGGGAGGAGGAGAAAGGAAAGGGAAAGAAAGAAAGGAGGGAGGGAGGGGACAAAATAAAAAAAAAATCATTATCAAATGCCACCATTAAACCCATAATAAATCTAATAATAAAAGTTAGAAAGATTATAATTGAAAATATATGTACAAGTGTATTTTATTTTCTATGAACTCAGACTATTTTATTTTCTGATTTTGCTCTGTTAGAGTCATAGTACACAGTACTCAAGTACATATTACATTTTATCATAAGACCTCTATTTGCTATTTCACTGGTCATTTCAGCAAATTAACCAATAGAATTATTTAGAATTTGACAATATTAGGCTAAAATTCCCTGATTTCCATCCTTCTTCATCCTTTTCTGTGTTTCTCCTTTCCAGATTTCCTCCATCCCTCTGCCCTAAATAGAGTAAGTCTTTTGTCCTCAAGCATATAAACCATTAAAACAGAAGCACTGTGATCTCTAAGGTAAAGGATGAATGATGAAGTAAGGTTCTTTTTAACCACATTCAGAAACATTACTACAACCCATGGTTATTGATTGCTTACTGAGTAAAAGACACTTGGCTTGGCTTTCTAAGTTAATTAATATTTTAAAAGTTTGAGATACAATATAGTAGACCATTGCTTGAGAATATGTAAACAGGACCAGCCCTGTATGCAAAATTATATTTTTGCCAAATTTTCAGTGGAAAAATATGCCTTGAATCTTAACTTGCTACATGGTCACCAGCAATGTCCCTTGGACCAAGTTCCTTAATCTCTTTGAGCTTCAGTTTGTTAAAGTGTAAAATGGATGCTAAAGCTGCTTATCTTTTTTTTTTACTGAGAATGAAATGAGAGAAAAAAATTATAAAGTGCTTAATCCTAAATAAATGTTAATTTACTAACCCCTGTTAAATATCCTAGCCCTTAGGAAACCAAACAAAGTGGGTTCAGCTGCCTGTGGTAGCAAAAGCCAAATTCATAAGACATTATCTGGATCAAAAGGAAAGAGGTTTATTCAAGTGCTGGGACCTGGGAGAATGGTGGACTCCCTTCTCAAAAACCATCTCACCTTCCTGCTCAAATCCCCAGTTCTTAAAGGGATGGGGAGGGAAGGAGTTTCTTTATCCAATCACCCTGCCAGCTTTTGGCATACTCAGGCCCTCCCTTCTTTCTTCCTTTTTTTAAAATTTGTTTTGACTTCTTGATATATATATATTTTTCTTTTTCTTTAAATGCTTACCATAATTTTTTAAAGATCTAAAATGCAGAAGATGTATTAAAGGGAATGACACTGAGGATAATGATCACATCATGAACTTTTGGAGCAGATGACATTTATGTCCCTGCCAATCTTGGGATTTAAAGACCCTTGACTGCCAGCCCAGACTCTCTCCTCTGAGTGACACAGGAAAGTTAAAATTCATTCTTGGGTATATTTGGGCCCTTCAATAAAACAAGTTAGACCAGAAAAAGAGAACACTGTACAAGTATCCAAAAGGGTGATGTCAGACTTCTCTAAATAGGATGGAAAGCAGCACACTATTCAGATAGAAATGATCCAATATAACCAGAAAAGTCTTTTTATTTCAAGTTTTGTTGCTGAAAGTCAAGCTGCATCTCTAAAATGAAATATCTTCAAATGTAGTGTATGACACCATTAACCTAACTTCCTAAGATAAAAATCAGGTTCCTCTGAGCAAAGACCTTATTCTTTTTTTTTTTAATCTTTAACCAAGGATATGTTTTTTTATTCATTTTAGCATGAGAAAAAAGGAGTGAGAGAGAGAGAGGAAGAGGAAGAGAGAGACATCAATGTGAGGAAGAAACATCAATCAGTTGCCTCCCCTACACACCATGACTAGGGATTGCACCTATAACCTAGGTATGTGCCATGACCCAGAATTGAACCTGTAAGCTTTTGCTCTACAGGACGATGCTCCAACCACCTGAGGGACCTGGCCAGGGTGACATTATTATTTTATCCGTAGAATATGGGAACAATCAGTAAACAAAATATAATGCTATCAGAAATTTAAAACCATGATTTGAGAAGCAATAAAGTCCTGTCGATGCAGTGCTGATTAGAGAGTTAAGATAGAAATGTCTTCTAAGGTACCTTAAATTATGACTGATAAGACAAGATACATCATACATATAGAAGTAATAAATATACAGGATAGTGGCATTTGAATGCCACTGGAAAGGGACCTGGGCTGAGGTGGGTTTGCTCTGGCATGGTCTGAATATGTGGGTTCTTGACTTCTTGCAGGGAAGATTTCACTACGTGAGTCCAGGCACCTTTGGGAGTACTTGAACTCAAGTTGTTAAAGCTGGGGACAGTGAAACAAAGAAACGGCTTATGATAGAAGAGGCAAGATCATAGCAGCAGGAGTGAGCCTAGGTAGTGCTGCCTTGGCCCTTTGGAAATGTGAGGAAGGGTCAATCCTAGGCCATGCTTCTTGGCCCCTTTGAAAGAAAATCCCAAAGAAAAACCCAGAAGATGTGAGCCAGCTTGGCTGCATGGACTCAGAAGACAAGATACAAGAGGGTCCTTGGGGACGGGTTCAGGGGGTTATCCCAGGATAAGCTGCCACTGCCCGCTTCTCCCCAGGTTGCAAGTCTCCTGGGAACCTTTAGAGCTTAGGAGAAAGAAAGCAAAGTTGTGTGTCTGAGGAAAGAATAGGGTGAAAGGCATAGGTGTGCTCAGGAGAGATTATACACTGGGTCCTTTGTCTTAAGGTGTTGTTTTTTTCCTGTTTGCAGAAGGTGGGAGTTTTAGGGGAGATCTCAGGGGAGAATCTCAATAGCATCATCATCAGCTTTCCAGGTGTGTCCTTTGATATGCTGGTGCATAAAAATGAGTGTCTACAGGGATCAGGGTCATTCTCTGATCAGTTTCACCTTCAAAGAACTTTACTGAAGAGGGCCCAAGTCTGCCCCTCTGCATGGTCTGGAAGATAAGAACTTGCAATTTATTATCTGGCTACAAATTGCTCTGCTGTTTAACTATCTGTCTTAGTTTCCCCATTCCACTTGTCAAGGAATTTTCCTATCTTCTTACTAACCTGCCTCATGAAGATATCAATTGATAATAATTTTGTTTCTTTAATAGTTAAACATAATTCATGTACGCTTAGTTATTCAAATCCTCTTGGTTAAGGAAGATATGATTTATAATATACCGGACAGTGTGAAATCTGGCTTTAGTGGAACATTTTATGTATGAATATGAATGTAGGCCATAGTTCATGTTAGACTTGGAGGTCAAATGACTGGCCTTTAATCATGTAGCTAGATATTCAGTCTTCTCATTGTTCTAGACTTGACTAGATCTAAGAAGGTCATTTCACCCTAACAAATGTCACTGGAGATTGACCTTGTTAACCTAAAAATAAAAAGCCAAAGTGAGAGGAAACAACCCTCCCACCTCCCCTCCACCCCTGCTTTTTTTTGGAGATTAAAATAATAACTAATTAGGGAAGCTCTTATTCAGGAAGAAACCCAAATAGTTCAACTAGGGCTTGAAGACAAGGGATTTTTATGATAAAGGGAAGAGAAATAATTACAGGAATAGAAGGAGGGAATTTCTAATGGTACAAATAAGCTAAGTTATCCCTTAGTTATAGACAGTAGTGCTAATTCCAAAGAATGTCTTTAATTTTCAGTCCAGTAGTAGTCAGATTGTAGTTGTTTTCTTGTTAGCTTTGCAAATAGTTATTTGAAATACAAAGTTGGTTTGGCCCAGTCTGAAAGCTATTTGCCTGGTTCAAACATTCCAAAGGTTTGAGGAGCAAGACTTGCAAGACAGTTCCTCTGGAATGGCTGCCCTAGTGTTACCTGAGAATCAAACTCCCATGTCGCTTGTGGGAGGGAGATTCTTGCTATGTCTTCAGAAAATGAATTTTCTAAGATTTGCATGAGATAATGGCATGTGAAAGCAGGCTTTATGGACATGGAGTTACATTTCTTGGGTTGCAATGTCCCATTTCCCCTAAGCCAGTCCTGACAAAGGGGCAGCTGGGAGTTCAGCAGGCCAGAAGTCCAGAGTTTCTGTTCCATGTTATAGGCGGGTGTGGTTCAGTATCCAAGCAGAGTCCATTAGTCCATGAGTGGAGTCAACATGGCTGTGTTGTGGGCACAGCGGAGCACATCCCCCTGCCACAGAACAGCCAGGAACCCAGCGCATCAGAGAAAAAGAGAGAGAGAGAGAGAGAGAGAGAGAGAGAGAGAGAGAGGAAGAATCAAGGATTATATATATTTAGATTTCTCTTTGCAGTGGCCACTGGCTCACTTTCAGGTGTGATTGACCAGTAGATAGGTAGGCACCTTCCCATGTCACTCAGGCCTTACTGGGCATTCATCTAAACTGCTTCTCTTCAGTCCCTTCTCTCATTGATCAGACTTGGAAAGTGTTAAATGCAGATTTTTAGCAAAACTGTGTAAATGGCATGTCTATAGTATTTGATCTCCCCTCCCCCCTTTCCTGTTAAATAATAACCAGGTTATTACAGGGGCATCACTAGCTCTCTTTTAAAATGGCTCCTCTTATGTCAACTTTTCCACAACATTTAATACAAACTGGAATGCAAATATATACATTCATTTTTTTCAAGTAATAATTTTTGAGCACCCATCCTGTCCCTGATAGTCAGGCATCAAACACTCTTAGAATGCAGTACATTTCCCAATCATGTAAGTCTCCCCTCAGATGAAAAACATCTGAGAAACAAAATTATCGAAGTTGCTTGGTGAGCAAAAATTGTGTATGTGGAAATGAGTTATGTGATTTTCATGTTTAAAGAAAACAGGTTTTGAGATCCTGAAGTTTTCATTTTCTAAAACAGCCCTAGTTTTACTGGGTAAACCAGTGATTGTGATTTAGACTGCACCCCTTCTATCTGTTCAGTGTTCAGGTGCCATCTTCTAGGGCAGTGGTTGGCAAACTCATTAGTCAACAGAGCCAAATATCAACAGTACAACGGTTGAAATTTCTTTTGAGAGCCAAATTTTTTAAACTAAAACTTCTTCTAATGCCACTTCTTCAAAATAGACTCTCCCAGGCTGTGGTATTTTGTGGAAAAGCCACACTCAAGGGGCCCAAGAGCCGCATGTGGCTCACAAGCCGCAGTTGGCTGACCACGGTTCTAGGGCAATGCCTAGTGTGTTTGTTATTGTAATTGTGGTGTGAGTCAAAGAAATATAAATAACAACTTATATTGACAACTTAGCTGTAACATCTATTGATTGGGTTGTTTTATGTTTTTGTTTTATTTTGTTTTGTTTTTACTGGACTTTTCCAGATGAAAGATTAACCACAAATGATGATAGTCTTGAGAAATTAATTTCTCTTCCATTCTGACAGGCAGTGTGTCTGGGCACTTGACTGCCTCTAACATGGAGAATAGAGGCATTTGAGTAACAATATGGGCCTTTGAAATGCCTATTTCAGCTGCATTTCAGAGAAAGCATGTCCCAGCTGTGCAATGAATACCCCAATCACAGCTACAGCTGGGGTCCTCTCAGGAAGAATGGAGTCTTCCTGGAAAAAGGAAGGCCAGAAGGAAGGGGTCCCGTGGGACCAACAGATGCATTTGCATTTTGTTAAATGCCATGCCAAATGGCCAGGAATCTACCAAAATGCACTGAGGAGAACATGCATTGAGGTGCTGTTCATTTTCACATGAATCGTTACATGCATCCTGTTAACACCCAAGGAAATAACCGGCACATTCCCTAGCAATTTGCTGTGAAACAAAGAGGAATTCTCACTTCTCATAATTTTTCTATTTACATACAAATAGCAGTGGGTTCAATCATTCTGATGAAATTGTGGGTTCTTTAGTAGAAGTATTCCTACGTGGTGTAGATCCATTTGTGTTTATGAGATAATGGAAGCTAGATTCAACACAGGACACAAAACAGGAATAAAACTTAGCCACCTAGGAAGAAAAAAGCAATTAATGAAGAAAAGATATGACAAGATATGGATTAAGAAATATTCATTTTCATTAAATAAGAGAGTGATGGGACTCTGACACTTTCACCTGAATATCTGAATTCAAATACCAAGTAATAAATAAAAATGAAATTTATTCCCAATTGATGTGAGCACTGAGAGTTAATTCCTATTCACTGGCCTGTTTAGGCCTTAGTTCCTGAATTGCCATTCTGAGGGAAGGATCGGATCCGTTTTATCAAAGACAGAGTAACAGAAACCCCAAGTCGAATGAACTAATTGTCTTTCTATTTTCATCAACCAGAAAAGTGTTCTCAAACTGGAGTGTGCATGGGATTATGTGAGAAACTTGTTAAAACACTTTCTGATTCACATCCGGCCAAGGACCTAAGTGAGATTGATGGTGCCGATCCACAACCCACACTCTGAATAGCAAGAAACTTCAAGAGTATTCTTTTCTTTCCATTACAATATCCAAATAAAATAATTCCACTTTTCAGAAATATATGTATAAAACATTGGCGGGGGGAAGAAATATAAACCTGTCAGTTTCAAAGCATAGACTTATTAGAAGGAAAGTTATCTTTAAGGATCTAATTTGAGATATATCGACCTTGAACCAAGTCAAATTTGAAGTATATTTTAATGTTTTACTTGCATTTTAATTTGTAACTACTAAGGATTTTCCCCTCCAAATATAAAAATGTGTCAAAGTGTCTCTCTGTATGCAACCAATGTTTTTGAAATAGCCAACTAATTAAATTAGTGTCACTGGGAATTATTGTTTATTTTTTAGTCTCGGTACATGCTCCACCTCTCCTCCTGCTCAGTGCTGCCTGAAATGTACTGCGTTTTTCAAAACTAAAAATCACGTAAACTTCTTAACGTTCCTTGGCAGAGTCTACATCTTTACTCCCCTTCTCCAGGTCCCTAGACAAGAAGGCGTCACTCGTCTTCTGACTACATAGTTATCTCTAATTAACATTCTGTTATCCCTGAATTGTATGTACCAATTTCTTTTAATTGTTCAACAAAAACTTTCATGGCTGGAAGCCTTTTGGAAAGAAACAGTTCCTTGAGCCTGATGCTAGCCAGAGAAGTACCGGGTCCTGGGGCATGCGGTCCGAACCACCAGTAGCAGCACAGGATAGAAAATGCAAACCCGTCTGTTGTCCCGGAGTTGATGGACTTTTCTATACATTATGTTGTGGGAAAGAAAGATGTAACTTGTTCTGGAAGAATTTGCAGTGGCTCCAGTTAAGGGGGCAGGAGAAGGTGAAGCAGGAGGGGCTCCAGGAGAGGGGCACAGCCTATAGGAAGGAATATTTACGTCTTTTGATTGGATGCAGGTAGCAGTCCTGAAACTTCATGCATGAGCAGGAGGAGATGGCATCTGGTGGTGGCGACAGAAGTTGAAAGTACATATAAAAACACACTCATACATTCCTTCATTTAATGCATGAAATAGTGTAGTTTAACTCACATTTTACTGTGATAACATCGAGGTGCATTTTGTAGTCCCTAGAGCAAGCCTAAAAACAATAAACAAAGAAAACCAATTAGAAAAAAAAAAAAAAAAGAAGCATAGCTAACAAGTCAAAACAGGAGAAAAATAGAAGAAAATGTAAAATTGGCAATTTTATCAAGAACACAGACTGTCATACCTTTCTGCTGGGAAAATAAAATGGTACTAATACTTGGAAAGCTGTTTGGCGGTTTCTTGTGAAGTTAAACACACTGCTATACTGTAGCCCCAGCATCCCAACGCCCAGAATAGCACACGTTTGCCCAAAAGATTTATACATGAGTGTTCTTAGAAGCCTTAACTAAAATCTGGAACAATCCTATGTTCTCATTGATAGGTTAATGAATTTTTAAAAGGAAGTTGTGATATTTCTACTTAATGGAATGCTACTCAACAACAACAATAAAGGCAAAGCATGGATAAATCTTGAAGTATCACTTTGAACAAGAGAAGCCAGAGATAGAAGTATCCATATGATATGATTCTTGTGTATTTTAACAACAGGCAAAATTAATCTCGGCTGATTTATGTCCATAAAAACCATAAGAGTGGTTCCCTGTGGAGGGTGGTGGTAGGGGAGTCAATTGAAAATAAGAGAACATGAAGGAATTTTCTGGGATGATGAAAATGTTTTATATCTTCATTTTGGGTTTGATTACATGGGTGTATACATTTGTCAAAACTTATCTAACTGTATACTTTGGATTTATGAATTTTTACTGTTCAGTATATATTTTTTACAGTAGTAAAAAAAAAAGAAAGAAAGAAAAGAAAAGACAAAGAAACCTTTCCCTTCAAATACAACCCTCCAGCCTCTAATCTCTCAGGACTTTGATGCATGCGATTCTCTTTTTGATGCTCTTAGGGCAACTCTTCACATTGCTGGCTCTTTCTCATTCTTCAACCTTAAGATTAATTTTCACCCTCTAGAGAGTTCTTCAATCATCTAGACAAAAGTAGAATTATAGAATTCCATACAAATTCTTCAGTGAATTCATCATGCCTCAAAGTCGCGCGTGTGCACACACAGAGACACACACAGAGACATACACAGAGACACACACACACACACACCTTGATTTTAACTTAGTTCTACGGTGACCATGTCTCTTCTATTCTTCATCATAGAACATATGCCTTGTGCAGTGCTTGTCACCTCAGAAAGAGTCACATGAGCCTTGAGGGCTAAGAGGACTGAGGCTCATGGACACTCTAAGTCACAGGCACAAGATGCATCCCCCACAACATTTTAGAGACCTTGGTGATGAGGCCGGATGGAGACCCTTACTAAACTGGGGGATGATAAACTGATCTGAGGATAATGCAGATTTTAGCCCTTGTCTCCTTTTACACAGAGGTGGTTGCCAAGATAAGTAAAATCAGAAGTCCACATACCTATCTGTACAGAAATTTTCATAACAACTTTATTCACAATTGCCAAAAACAGAACATCAGCAGCAGGTAAATGAAGAAACAAACTGTGGAATAGCCATACAATGAAATGCTACTCAAGATTTAAAAAGATAATGATCTTTTAATACAGTCAAGAACATGAATGAGTCCTGGCTGGTATGGCTCAGTTGGTTGGGCATCTTCTCCTGCAGTGAAAGGTTACAGGTTCAATTCCCAGTAGGGGGCGTGCAGGAGGCATCCAATTGATGTTTCACTCTCACATCAATATTTCTCTCTCTCTCTCTCTCCCTCTCCCTTTCTCTCTCTCTCTCTCTCTCTCTAAAAGTCAATTTTAAAATCCTTAAAAAAGATGAATGAATCTCATAAGTATGTCAAATAAATTAATTCAAATACTAAGGGAAATATACGTTACCATTTATATTCAATTTAGAAAAGGCCAAACTAATCTAAAGTAAAATATAAAAATCAATGCTTTCTTGGGACAGGGGTGGGTGAGATTGATGAGGAAGGGGCATAAATAAAATTTATTTAGCCATAGAAATGTCCTGTAGCATAGTTATATTACATATGCATTTGTCAAAACCCATGGAACTCTTACTATATCTAAATTGGATGCATTTTGTTATAGGCAAATTATAACGAGTTGATTATTTTTTAATAAAAGGGGTGGATTCTGTGATCTCTAGATAGCTTTCAACTCCATCATTTTGGTTCTATCACAAACAGCAATAATGCCTGAGAAACTATCTGAACAGTTTTAAAATGCTGAATACAGATTAAGGACAATTATTAACAATCATGGTGGTATTGATTCAGTAGTTTGGAAATGAACATACTTATTAAAGGGAACAAAACACACTTTGCCAATGTTCAAACCTCTGTACACTTTTGGACTAAGAGGAAAGATACATTTGTGTGTGAGTGTGTGAGAGTTTGTGTACATTTTTACTTGTTTGTGTATTTTGGCAGACCCTGGGAATCGGGGTATCTACGACATCTCCAACATTGGTGACTATATGTAAATATGAATGAGTCAGAGCCATCTTTTGCAATTTCTCTTAACATTCAAGTCATTTTCCCAATTAGAGAAGAAAAGTGTTTGACAAACTGTATTTGGGGTTTCATCAAATTTGCAATATTTGAAGAACAGATCAAGATGTTTGATGAAAATAAACAGCAGCTGGATTGGCCCTTCCCTGCCACACAGAGTTTGTAGGAATGGCTCATAAATCCTTACCGCTCAGTGACTCGGGGAACAGATGGCTCCTGGAGGCCACACTGAAGGCCAAGAACCCCTCACAGTACTGTCATGAAAAGCATCTTCCACTCTTCATTTCAATGATGCTGCCATTGTGTTTCAACCCCAGGAAGATGCAAATTAAAATGGAGAGACCTTTTTTTTTTTTAGAATTAAATCTTGATGTGAATCAGAGCGTCACTGAGACTTTAAGGTTTCCAAACCCCCTTTTGAGACTCTTGGTTTTAATCTCCAACTTTAAATTCTTAATCTGAAATAAGACATGTTGGCCCCCATCTGTCATCCGACCTTCCAAACAGCCATCATCCACCATATCACAGATGCTAAAGGAAAATGGGAGAGGAACTATCTCTATTGAGTGCAAGATAATTTATATGCATTATTATACCCTTTTACATAAAGATGGAAATGCTTTGGCAATCGTGGAGTATACTTGAGCTTTTAGATAAGTTTCAAACTAATTTAAAACTAGTTCTGAAAATTTGATTTGCTTTAAAAATAGCCAAGGCAATCTGGTTTAATCTAATGTAAATGGACTTTGGGATCTAACTGACCGGAGTTCAATTCACGATTCTACTTGTAACTCCATGTTTCACCATGAGAAAATTCCTTACCTTTCTACACATCATGTGGGGTTTTTTTGTCTTTGTAGTGGAGGAAATAATATATTTCTTAGTGTTACAAAAGTTTAATGAGCAAGCATGCATGTGAATGCATAAACATGAACCTGGCACAAAGTTGGCATTTATTAATACTGCATACCATTTTGTTTAAGAACTTGTTGCTAATCAAATCAACTAGCAAAGTAGCAAGTTATGATATTCATAAGCAGAATTTAGATAGATCCTAGCTAAGTTGGCTAATTTCAGCCACTTTATAGAGACTTACAGCAGAGAAGCGTCTGATCTGAGAAGTTCTACATGGCACAATGAATTTATAAATTAGAAAGATACTTTCCTACTGGGACCATGTTATTAAAACCAAACACATGTACTGGCTGAAATGTGCTCTATAAATCGAGGGTAATAGACCTAAACTCTCTTACCATTACCTCCAAGTTTGATGGGATCCAGACGTTCCTCTCTAGCTCAGCGGCCACAACATTGATTTTGAAGTTGGCATACACAGGTTCAAAATGCACCACTAGAAGGGTTTATAAACTCGAACAAGTTACTGATTGTATTTTCTGTGTGTGTTTTTTCCTGGAACCCTCTCAATTCCACACTTTGCCTTACTTAATCCATCTTAATTCTTCAAACTTCATCTTAATTCTTCAAACTTCAATCTTCAAACTAGATTCCTAAGAAATATTATCTGAACTTGTGCAGAACTGTTGTAGCACCCTGCATTTCCCTCTCTCAGCTCTTGTAGCTTGTTTGTGACATCCAGTGGGGCAATTATTATGTCCATATCTGTCTCACCTCCTCCTCGATGCCTAGGGTAGTGCCTGGTCCATGCAGACAGCATGTGGTTTTATTGTTTGGATACATGAATATAACAAAAGATATAATCCAAATCATCATGTTATACAAGTTAAATGTCTTACAATTTTATTTGTCATTTATACCTCCATAAAGTTTTAGAAAAAGGAAGAAATAGTAAAAAAGAAGTATCAAATGATATATCAATGAAGAATAAAAATAGTCAATAATAAGTTTAATAAGAAATGCAGATATGAGACTTTGAAAGATTCAGTGACTTTTTTTAAGGAAAACTATCAGTTTCTCTAATATATTATTTATTTTGTGTGATAGCTATAATAATAAAAGTGTAATATGAGGGGCAATGAGGCAGGCAGGCAGAGGCAGTTAGGGGTGATCAGGCAGGCAGAGTGGTTAGGGGCAATCAGGCAGGCAGGCGAATAGTTAGGGGCAATCAGACAGGCAGGCAGAGGGGCAATGAGAGAGGCAGGCAAGCAGTTAAGAGCCAGCAGTCCTGGATAGTTAGCAGGTGCAAGCAGGGCTGAAGGACTGCCCCCTCATGCACGAGTTTCATGTACTGGGCCTCTAGTCTATATAAAAAAAGCCTAAGCAACTGAACAGAGCTCACTGCTTGCTAACTGACATGATAAGTTTGCACTGCATTAAAAACATAGTATATTTTTAAAAAATATATTATATCATTCCTCTTTGCAATGCATGTTTCCTATTATAATCAACTAGGAATTGCTGTGTGACAAGTTTCTCCAAATCTTCAGTAGTAGTTAACACTAAGGAATTATTTCTCATGGATTTGAAATAGTTGAGGGGCTGCTGACATTGGCTCATCTCACTTAAATGTCTGCACATCTTTTGAGCTGTATATGCACCTGTGGGCAGCTAGTTGCTATGCTTCACGTGTCTCTCATTTTCTTTCACAGGTCAGCAGGTCAGGTTTTGTATGTCCTTCTTATGGTGTTGGCCATGTCCTAAGATTAAGAATAAAACCAAAAGTGTGGCCGTAGCCAATTTGGCTTAAAGGATAGAGCATCACCCTGCAGACTGAAGGGTCCTGGATTCAATTCCAGTCAAGGGCAACTATGCCCAGGTTGCAGGCTTGATCCCCAGTAGGAAGTGTGCAGGAGACAGCCAATCAATGATTCTCTCTCATCATTGATGTTTCTATCTCCCTTTCCTCTCCCTTCCTCTCTGAAATCAATAAAAATATATTTTAAAAAAACAAACCCCAAGGTGGGAATCACTACAAGCCTCTGCTATGTCAGATCTACTCACATTTCATTGGCCTAAGCATGTCACATGGCTAACCCCAGAGCCAGACTGGGATGCAAAGTGATATATCAAAATGATGGTATATGTAAAGTATAAAAAATTGGGACATTTTTATAGTCGTTCACACTTTTTATCACAGTAGACTAACGGACCAATGGTCTCAGGTGGCCAGAGTCCTGAAATAACAATATGGTATAACTTACAATGTACAAAATAACAAATTTAAAATGGAGACTTAAATAGAACAGGAAAGTATTTTAAATTTAGGTGGGCCTCCTGTTATTAGCACAACTGTTTTCTCACCTGGTAAGATACCCACCACGGTTGTGTACTGCCCAGCATCATGGAGCTGTATGTGTCATCAAATCACATATTGACAGAACTAAACACAAAGCAACAGCTAGTTCCGTAGAATGCTCACATTCTATTGATGAGGAAAAGCACATGGATATCCTCAGAAAAGAATCACATGTGTCACTGTTGAGAATTTTAAACAATTGAGGCTGAACCAATAGTAGAACCTAGGTCTCTCTGATTCCCAGTGGCTTTCTCTTTCTGCCACATTACCACAAGTTGTTATGCTTTTAAAACCAAAATGGGCATTGAAACTCCATAGGATTCATTTTGCAAGGGTGCAGACTGAGGGAAAGGACAGGCAAATATGTGACTTAAAATTCTATGAATAAACAGACTATTCCATTTACTAATGTTGTTCTGATAGTCTTGATCGAAATGACTTTCAGTCAGAATACATTCACATTATTTATTCTAAGAAATGCATTAAAGTAAAATGAAAATTTGTGGACCCTTAAGCAGGAATAATGAACTAATTTGGTCTATGCATAAGGCAAGTATGGCAAAAATTCTCAAGGTTACTCTCAAACAGACTTTAATATTTTATCACTTACAGCAGAGGATTTATACATGAAGGGCTGCTGATAAATGCATAGCAAGATTCACACATACACCCAGATACATGTATACACATGTGCACACATGTTATACAGTTTCAGGGTAACTAAAATTGTCACTATTTTTAATTGTCTTGTGCATAACAGAGATATCATACCCAAACGGGAAATATTGAGCACCTGAAAGTGATACTTGACATTAATTTATCAAATCGTTAAACACCAGAGAAGCGGGATTATGTCAAATACACAGAGGAAAGGGTGCAAATGTGCATGTGTGGTAGCCCATCCATCCCAGTCATCTCTCTCTGAAGCAGCTAAACCTGGCTTTCAGTGACTGATTTAACTTTAGAGCAGGTAAGGATCTCCTTACCATCATTGCACAAGGGATCCGGAGTGACAATTCAATGTATGACATTATATCTTATTTATAATTCACAATTGGCCTTGAAATTTTGACGTTACCCTTTCTACCAGTTCATGTCAGTTTCCGTTATAGCTGATGTCTAAAGGACAGATCTAGTGCCTCCGTAAAAATAACATTTTGCAACAATTAGCTTTGATGATGCCACTGGCTTAGCAGACAACTGTGTAGCTTTTTACTTCTAAAGGTCAAATCAAAGAGCCGTATGTCTCGCTGTTGGATATTATGCTGCCTTTATTTTAAAGCCTTTGATTAGCTCTTAATCCATACGTAGCTTTTAGTTTAATTTTGTTTTCTTTCTTATTTCCAAACCTTTAAAATTTGGACACATCAAGAACTGGCAAAATTTCATAAATAGTACACCGAGTTTTGGGAAGATGGGGGCGGAAGTTTAACAGGATGAGGGAGGGTCCTGGCAGGAAACAGAAGGCACATTTAAGAGAAATAAACAAGAGAGGTGGATAAAAGGTGAACATGGAAAGGCGTAGACAGAGTTAATGGAAACCAACCAATCTTTGTGGATTTCTAATGCAGCCAGTCTCAGCTTTTCTTTCACTGGTTTGTAAACCTGGCCTACATGTGCTACCCCCATCTCTGTCCCCTCACAATGGTTGATTTCAAGGACCTTGTTACTGAGCAACTTCCAGCAGATCCTTTAAAACATTGGAGAACATTATGCTAAGTGAAATAAGCCAGTCAATGACAAAAAACATACCACAGGATCTCACTCATTTGTGGATAATAAAAAACACATTATAAAATGATGAACAAAAAAGATAGATACAGAGGCAGTAAAGCATCAAACAGACTGTCAAATTACAGCGGGAAGGTTAGGGAGAGGTGGGGCAAATAAGAGATCAACCGAAGGACTTATATGCATGCATGTAAGAATAACCAACGGATGCAAAACATTGGGGGCTGAGGGCATGTATGGGAGTGGGGTGGGGGAGGGGCAATGGTAAGGTATGTACATATAATACCTTAATGAAAAAATAAATAAAAATAAAAGCATTGATTTTGAAAGGGCTATTCTGTACGCCCCTGTGACGAAAGCACAGAGTAGACACTCAGCTGACATTAACTGACTCCGACAAAGCAATATACAAGGAGCTACATGGAAAATAAGAAAAATGTGTTTTTTGCTTTCACCAATAGCTGTTCTCCCTCCCCTCTAGATTGTCAGAACTAATTAAAGGCCCCTTGGTGGATAATACATAATGAAATAAGACCAACAGTCAGGAAAAAGTTCACAACAAGAATGTGATATAATAAAAATAAAGCCAATTACGTAATTACAAGGAAGGTTATAAACAGGCCAATTTGAACAGTAACCAGTGTAAGTAATGTACAGCTTCAACCAGCTAATACAAATGAGACAAAACCAATATTGCTGTCATCAACATATATTATTAAAATAATCAGATTTTATTACTAACCCTAATGACTACTATGTATTTATTTGGAATTTTAGTGCACTGTTTTTAATAAAGTATCAGAGATTTTTATGAATTTTATGAAGCATTCCATCTTGTTAATATCAGATTTCTGTCACGTAATTTGAAATAATTATCAATATATATAAAAATCAGATTTATGTGAATAAATCCATCAGCTTTGGGAGGCTGTTAGCTTGGCCACATTTTTTACCACTTTTGAAATGTTAACGTTCTTATTTACTTGGTTAATTTTTGGAAGAATGGCCGCATTTCCTACTGCTTTTGCTGTCGGTAGTTTTTCTAATCCGTATACTTGCAAAGCATTCCACATAGTCATTCTTTTTTCCTTTGGCCACTTATCCCACTTTGGGGCAGCTTGTTTCTTGCCATCCTCTGAATTCCTCCAGTGATCTAACTTCATTTCCTGTTTTCAGGAACTAACTGCAAGTCAGACTTCCCATGATCAGCATGTTTGTCTTTGATTATGTCACCCCGTTTTCAAACACCATAAAGGACATCTGCTCATCTCACTTAAATGTCTATGAGTGGTCAAGGCAAATGAAAGAATACCTGCAGGATAGCATCTAATCTTGTTAGAATGAAGTCAAGGATATAATTCGATACTGATCTCTGTTGTCATTAAATTCTTAGTCACGTTAGCAAACCCTCAGGTAAAGGTCAAACACATGTGGCAAGACTTCCTATTATTGTGTTAAAGCCTTGGACCTGCCACTAAGTTGCTCCTCAGACTTGTCAAATGCCCTGAATTCATTCATAAAATGTAGAGAGCCATTCCTGTGTTTATTGTTGTGAAGATTAAGGGAGACAAACATGGAGAGTGTCCAAGGAATGTTAGTTTTTCTTCTTATTCAACCATGTTTGTCTTGGACTTCTATTCATGATGTATTATCTAGTTTCAATATCTTATGTTTCTTCTTGCCATAATCATAGATAGTATCTTTAGCTCAGACCTGGTTCTCCCTACTCAAGGAAAAATATATCAGGATTAACACACTGGATTCATTATTTCATTTTTTTTTCTATAATTTTGTTAACGCTCTTGGTTCCCAAGTTTGCTTGTGTAGCAACAGCTGCTAAAGAAGTGATTGCCTTTTCTTCTTCTTTTTTTAATCAAAGCTTTGTGTTGTTTCCCATGTCATAAGTGGTATTACTGGGGATTTAAAAAGTCTATGTAAATATATACACGATATTGGGTAAAATGAACTGATTTCTCTGAGTTTCAGTTTGCTTATCTGGGAGAAAGGAATGAGAGACCTTGTTCCAAGGCTACATTCAGGGAAGAAAGATAAGAGCAAGCTCTGCAGGGTCATCTCCGTATTCAATGAAGAGTAATTGTTTAGCAAACACTCAGTTCTCTATGGTTGCCTCTGTTACTTGTTTTTGTAAACTATCGTTTATAAAAAGATTAAATCTTCATTGATTCTCAGTTACCTGTTGTGTGGCAAATAGGTCTTGAACAAAACACAAGATCTGTAAATAGTACTACAAAGACACTTAACCCCCATTAGTGACAGGGTGCCCATGGATTTCCATACTGTAGCTGAAACTTCTTTTTCCAAACTCTGTCAACAAGGGGACACTGGAAAGGGATGGATTTCAAACTCTCTTGCTCAGGAACCTGGGTTATGTGCTGTCTGTCCATCCATCATTCACAAGCTGTTAGTGCCCAGAGTCTAATGGCAGATTAAGTACAAGGGATCTGCTATTAAATTGTTTCTGATGATATGAAAGGCAACGTGGAGAAAGGAAGAAAGTATAAAACATATGAAGTGGTCTCTGGATACATCTAAAAATCAAGGAAAGTATCATCCAATGACAGCTTGTAAAGTATGACTTGGTCTAATGGGCCTCCATTCATCATATTAATTGCAGCTTACAGAAGAACGACCTCAAAGATGTCCTGGATGCCATCAAAATGCATAAAGCTTAACAAATTATTTCTGAAGCAGTTATGTTATAGAAAAAAGTAATTAATTATGCATTTTAACAAGTTGATAAATATGTATAGCCTATTTCACCTTATAAAAACCAAGGAACTAAAATTTTTGCACTAGCAATGGAGATTCCTATCAAAATTTGATATTTTTTGGCAACAAGGAATTCGTGTGTGTGTGTGTGTGTGTTTGTGAAAGAGGAATTTACAATGTGATGTCCCAAAAGTTTGAACTCATCACCCATTGGTACCAATAACGTACATTTTCATATTCTCAGTAAATCCTACAATCCAAACAAAATCTAATAATATATAATTAGACAGCTCACCATTCATCTTTTAACTTTATTTCCTCAACTATGTTTCTTATTATAAATAATTTTCTCCTACTTGACTATAAAAATTTATATTCCAAATACAGTTTCCAGTAAATCTAAATCCAAATTTCATGTATTGCTTGGGAAGAAGGGGTCATGGCATGATGAATTGTACAAATTACAGAGCTTATCAGATATGAGCCATATATATTAACTTCTCTGAGAGATTGGTTAATGCATCATGGCTTTATCACTATATTGGTTCTGTTGGCCTTGGAAGGAAAAATATCTCCTTAAGTCCACAGCTTTCTGTTTCTATATTGGTGGTATGATTTTTCAAAAGGCTGCCCTCTTGTAATTTTAGAAAATTATGAAAGAACAACCTTTATTCCAGTGGAGATGCTAGTTTAGTATGCTAGTAATTCAGACAATGACTTTATGCCCAATCAGAGACCCTAATCAGAGGCATTATTGAGGCCAAAAAGAATAGGGACATCTGAACAACTGGTTGTAACACTAACAAGTCAAAACATGTGCCTGTTGCCCTAACCGATTTGGCTCAGTGGATAGAGCATCGGCCTGCGGACTCAAGGGCCCCAGGTTTGATTCCGGTCAAGGGCATGTACCTTGGTTGTGGGCACATCCCCAGTACGGGGTGTGCAGGAGGCAGCTGATTGATGTTTCTCTCACATCGATGTTTCTAACTCTCTCTCCCTTTCCCTTCCTCTCTGTGAAAAATCAATAAAATACATTTTTTTAAAAACATATGCCTGTTGAAATTAGAAATTTTATACAAAAGGCATGGAAGACGGGATATGTATACCTTCCTTTATTCTTCCCACTAAATGCTATATCTCTGGACATTATACATAAAATAAACATAGTAACATTTTCAAAGGTGGAAAGAATAGGCAGTCTAGCTACATACCTCAGGATACAAACACTGGCATGATGGTGAATTCCCTGGATTTTAATTCTCTTATATGTATTCAAGATTTTGAGCTGATGAAGCTAGTCCTCCAAAGTGCCAGCAGGTGTGGAGGGGGAAAAAAAATCCCCAACAAATAAACAGGAAAGGGGGTCCTAGAAAGAAAGAAAAGTTTTATAAAATTATGTTATACTCAAACCAAAGAGAAAATTCTGTAGCCCTAATCTTCACCCACTCCAGACAAGGCCAAGTGGAGAGCTAGACTTTCATTCCCACCAGGATGTGCTCTTGTCCACCCACCAGGGCAATGTCAGAATGCCCAATTAAAGAGTGGTGACTTTCAATCCTCGTGGATTGAAATAAGGAATTCATACCACTAAAAATAAACAAATGGAAAAAAAGGAAGTCTTAGGAAAGAAATAGAAGATATTAAGAAAACCAGGCTAAAAATGTGACAATCAAAAACTCAATAATTGTGCTCAAAAGCTGAATGAAGAGGACAGGGAAAGTTACTAGTAAAGTTGGAGATAAAGAATAGAAGTTATCCAATGTAAACAACAGGGAGGGTATGGACTAAATTTTTGTTTTTAATTAAAAAGAATAGGGCATTATTAGTGACGTGTTGGACTATAGAAAAAGCTCTAATGTTCGTGTGATTGGAATCCAAAAAGAGAGAATAGATAGCATGAGACTGAAAACTTGCAAAGAAATAATCTCTGAAACCTTCCAAATTTGGCAAAGGACATAAACTTAAATAATCAAGAGGGTGAGCAAACCCTACATAGCTCAAACACAAAGTAATACATACCAAGAAACACCACAGTAAAAGTTATGAATAATAAAAACAAAGATAAATTGTGAAAGCAACAAGAAACACCTAACACCTTACCTATAGGGGAAAAAAATAATTCAAGTAATAGAGAGTTTTCCGTGTGAAACAATGGTGGCTAGAAGAAAGAGGTAAAACTAAGTGCTGATGGAAAAGAACTGTCACTCTCAACCCAGAAGCCTATATCCAGCAGAGTATTCTCCAGAAATAAAGGGGAATTGAAGACATTAGCAGTTGCAGAAAAACTAAGGAGCAGTTGTCACCAGCAGATGGACACTAAAATAATGGAATGAAAGAAGTTTTCCAAATAAAAGGGAAATAAACAAAGAAGAAACCCCAGAATATCAGAGAGGAAGAAAGAACTCAATAAGCAAATATATATATTTTATATATATATATATATATATATATATATATATATATATGTATGTATATATATATATATACATATATATATAATATATATTCCCCTCTTTTCTAAATTATTTTTGATAAAGCAAAATTTATAGCATTTCTTGATGTGGTTCTAAATGCATGTGAAGGGAATATTTAAGAAAATTATATTACAAACAGAATAAAGAGAAATAAAATAAAGGATTGTACATTTCACTCAAATTGGTGATACCAGTAGACTGTTGATAAAATGTCTGTGTGTTTGTTTAATGTGTTACCTTCAGCAATCACTAAGAAAAGCTGTACAAAAAACTCCTAAACACTTTAGAAAAGTCAAAAAGGACTTCTAAAAATTGTCCAATAACCCATAAGGAATCAGGAAAAACAAAACAAAAAGAAAGAAAACCAATAGATTTAAAAAATAAAACAGCAGACTTAAGCCTTTCATTCAATAATTAGAGTAAATGTAAATGGTCTAAATATACCAATTCAAAGAAAAAGATTGGCAGGGTGGATGCAAATACAAAATTCAAACATCTACTGTGTAAAAGAAAATTACTTCATACACAACATAATAGGCAATTTGAAAGTAAAAATATGAGAAGTGACATGTCATGGAAGCAGTAAGCCAATTAAAACAAGAGTGAATATATTAATATTAATAAAGTGGACTTCAAGAAAAATAAAATTGCCAGAGACAGTGACATGATATAATGATAAATGGATCAATCCACCAATAAAACATTGCAATCCTAAATGTGTACACAGCATACAACAAAGTAGCAAAACAGGTAAAGCCAAGACTGAGAGAAATGAAGTAGAAGTAGACAATTCATAATTATAGTTTGAGATTTCAATAGCCCTAGCTCAACAATCCATAAAACTAGACAGAAAAGCAGCAAAGTTGTGAAAGAACTCAACATCATCAGCCAACAGGATCTTATGGACATTTGTAAAACGTTTTGCTCAAAAGCAGAGCATGCATTTTTTAAGTTCACACGGAACACATGCCTAGATAGATCCTATTCTGAGCCATAAAAGAAATCTCAGATCATTCAAAAGGACTTAAACCATGCATGGTATGTTCTTGAATCACAATGGAATCAAACCAGAAGTCGAAAACATAAAGAAAACATAAAAAATGTCCGAACACTTGGAAACTAAATAACAAACTTCTAAATTGTTCCTATGTGAAAGTAGAAGTCTTAAAGGACAATTAAGAAGATTGAACAAAATCAACATTAAAATGTGTGGGACACAAAAGAAGCACTGCTGAGAGGAAGTTTATAGTTTTAAATTCATCCCTTAGAAAATAATAGTTTTAAATCAACAGTCTAGCTCAAACATTAAGTTCCAAGAAAAAGAATAGCAAATAAACCCAAAAAGCAAAAGAGGAACAGTAAAGGTAATATTCAAAATGAATAATATTGAAAGAAGAAAACAATAGAGCAAATCAATGAAACAACTGATTATTTAAAAAATAACAAAATTTCAAATGTCCAACAACAACAAAAAAAGAGAAGATACAACTTACCAATGCCTGGAGTAACAGGGAATATCACCACTGATCCTGCAGACCAAAAAAAAAAAAAAAGGATAATGAGGAATACTCAGAACTTTATACACACAAATTGGAAAACTTGGATGACATGAACCAATTCCTACAAAAGTAAAAACTACCATAACTCACTCAATATGTTGTAAACAACTTAAATAGCCCTATACCTCTTAATGAAATTAAATGCAAAATTAAAATCTCTTAAAATAGAAATCTCCACACCCAGATGGTTTCACTGGAGAATTTTAACACGTTAAAAATAACACCAATTCAGAAAGTAGAAGAAGAAATTCCCAATTGAATTTATAAAGCTAGTTTACTCTTAATATCCAGATAAACATAATACAAAATAAAATTGTAGACCAATTTCCCTCAACAATGCATAGAGATAGAAAAAAAATATTAACAACCTATTAGAAAATAGAATTCAGAAATAGCTGGAAGAATTATATACAATGATCAAGAGGGATTTATTCCCATGATTAAATCCAGTTCAGTATTCAAAAATCAATCAAAATATTTCAACATGTTGACAGACCAAAAAAGAAAAATCACATAAAATAGTAAAAACGTAGAAAAAACATTTATCAAAATTTAAGACCCATTCATAAGAAAAATCTCAAAAAAATAAAGAGGGAACTTTGTCAACTTGATAGCTAGCATCTGCAAAAATCCTGCAACTAACAATATACTTAATGATGTTCAGATATAAGGCTAGGATGTCTTCTCTAAGCATTCTTATTTAGCTTAGTGCTAGAAATTCTAGTCACTGCAATAAACAAGAAATGGAAATAAAAGTTATGCTAATTTGAAAGAAAGAAATCTGACTGTATTTGCAGATGACATGACTGTATGCATAGAAAATCCCCCTTAGCAATAATAAGTAAGGTTGGCTATAAGATTAGCATATAGATATCAATTGTTCACTTGTATGTCTATAGTAATGAAGATGTGCATACAAAACTTAAAAATATAGTACTATTTATAATAAAAAAAATAAAATACTTTAAATGTAGAAAAACATGTACAGGACTTTTTGTTGAAAACTATAAAATGCTATTAAAAGAAAATGCTTATCTATATGTATAAAATAGAGAAATATGGTAATTAACCGGGACACTGTAACGGGTCGACCAGACAGGAGGAGGATGCGCGTGCAGCGTCAGGGGTGGGGCGGCAGGGGCCTCTGCACGCCTGCGCTGGAGGAGGGCCTGATCAGCAGTGGCCGAGGCTGCTTCAAGGGCCAGAGAGGGAGGCAGGGCCAGACTGGCAGCAGCCGCAGCTGCTGCAGGCCCAGGGAGTGAGGCAGGGCCTATGACTCGAGGGTGGGTGGTGCTACGTGATTTCGAATCACGCACTGGGCTCCTAGTAAATAAGTATACCATATTAATTTGTGAGAAAGCTCAACAAAATAAAGATGCCATTTATCCCTAAATTGGTAAGTTAGTATAATTTCTATTAATATTCCAGCAAAAATATTGTAGTTATAGCTGATATTATTCAAAAGGAATTAGAATAGCCCAGCTGGAGTGCCTCAGTGGTTGAGCATTGACCTATGAACCAGGAGGTCAGGTTTAGATTCCTGGTGAGGGTACTTGCCTGGGTTACAGGCTTAATCCCCAGTGTGGGGTGTGCAGGAGGCAGCTGGTTGATGATTCTCTCTCATCAGTGATGTTTCTATCTCTCTATCCCTCTCCCTTTCTCTTAATATATGTTTTTAAAAAGGGAATTAGAATAACTAAAATAATTAAAAAAAAATAAAGTGGGAGGAATCAGTCAGTCCTGATTTCAGTACTTACTGTAAAACTATAGTGATTAAGAATATGTGGTATTGTTGGAAGCACAGACACATAGATAAACAGAAACAGAATAGAGAACCAAGAAGTGGACGCATACAGATATGCCCATCTGATTTTGACAAAGCTGCCAACACAATTTAGTGGAGGAAATATAGCCTCTTCAATAAACAGTGCTTGGGCATTTGGCCATCCATAGGCAAAACCAAGAACCTCAAGGTAAATCTCACACTTGCATGTAACTCAAAATGATTATGGACTAAGTATAAAAATGTAAACTTTATTTTGAGAAATGGTATAAATTCTTTAATCTCTAGGGGAAGGCCCAGATTTCAGTCCATGTTCTCTGAAAGCCTTATATCCAAAATAGAAAAGGAACTCTTAAAACTCAACAATAAGAGAAACTACAGTCCAATTAAAAAATGGGTAAAGGATGTGAGCAAACATCTCAGCCAAGTAAATATACAAATTGCAAATAAACATATGAAAAACTGTTCAACATCATGTGCCATTAGGGAATTGCAAATTTAAAACAACAGGGTACCACTACTCACCCATGAGCATGGCTATTATCCAAAAGACGACAACAGCAAATGCTGGGGTGGGTTACTGAGCAGCAGGGATGCTCATTCGTTGTTCGTGGAATTCCCAATGGCCCAGCCAGTTTAGAAGACAGCATGGCAGTTACTTATAAAGCTAAGCAGTCTTATCATAAGATTCAGCGACCATGCTTCTTAGTATTTATCCAAATGAATTGAAAACATTTGTCTATACCAAAGCCTGCACACAAATGTTTATAGCTGTTTTATTCATACCTACCCTAAACTGAAAACAATCAGGTTTTTTTTTTTTTTTCAGTAGGCAAATGGACAAACTGACTGTGGTTCATTATCCAGTGGAATATTGTTCAATAATACAAGGAAATGAGATATCAAGCCACGAAAAGGCATGTGGAAGCCGTAAATAAATATTATTAAGTAAAAGAAACCACCCTAAAGAGATTAGCGAACATATGATTCCAACTATATGGCATTGGAATGGCAAAACTGTAGAGAGTAAAAGGGTCATTGGTTGTCAGTTTGGTGGAAATGGGGGATGAATAGGTGGAGAATGGGGGATTTTTAGGGGGATAATTAAACTATTCTATATGATCCTGTATTGGCTGGTACATGTCATTTTATGTTTGTTAAAATCCATGGAATCTACACTAATAAAAGAGTAAGATGCAAATTGATCATACCTTTGTGATGCCTACCAGCCAATCTGGAGTGAGTATGCAAATTAACCCAACAAAGATGGTGGGTTAATTTGCATATGCAGGCGCCAAGCGGCTGGGGGTGTTCCACCCCACCCCAGCAACTCCGGGCCTCTAGGCAGGGTGGGAAGGCAGAAAAGTAGCTCTGGACTGGAGCAAAAAGGCGGCTCCAGCCAGAGAGAAGGCGGTACCAGCAGCCAGGGGAAGGAAGGCCCATTCTTGCATGAATCTTTTTTTTTTTTTAATATATTTTTTATTGATTTTTTTACAGAGAGGAAGGGAGAGGGGTAGAGATTTAGAAATATCGATGAGAGAGAAACATTGATCAGCTGCCTCCTGCACACCTCCCACTGGGGATGTGCCCGCAACCAAGGTACATGTCCTTGACCGGAATCGAACCTGGGACCTTTGAGTCCACAGGCCGAAGCTCTAGCCACTGAGCCAAACCAGTTAGGGCTCTTGCATGAATCTTCGTGCATCGGGCCTCCAGTATACAACATAAAGAGTAAACCCTAATGCAAGTAAACCCTAATGGACTTGAATTAATAATCTATCAATAGCGGCTCATTGCTTTTTAAAAATGTACCACACTGCTGCAAGTTGTTAGTAGTTGGTGTGGGGAGAGGGAACTATACTGGAGACGGGGTTACATGAGAACTCATTATCCCCTGAATTTTTCTGAAAACTCCTCTTAATCTTTTTTGTTGTTGTTGTTAATCCTCACCAGAGTATATTTTCCCATTGATTTTTAGAGAGAGTGGAAGGGAGGTGGAGAGACAGAGAGAGAGAAAGATCGATGTGAGAGAGACACATGGATTGGTTGCCTCCCGCATGCATCCCAGCCAGGTTCAGGATGGAATCGAGGCAAGTGCCCCTGTCTGGAATCGAACTTGCAACCCTTCAGTCTGTGGGAAAATGCTCTATCCACTGAGCCAAACTGGCTAGGGCTTAATCTTATATATTATTAATTAAAGTAAAATAGATGTTGCATCAGTTAGCATTACATTTCTGAGAAGCAGCGAGTCAAAGAATAGCAGTGTTAACCCTGCGCATAGTAAGAGCTAAGCTGCAATAGGGAAGAATCAATATTATCTAAGGGAGGAGAAGGGGAGCTAAAGTCTGAAGTGAAGATATTGAATGCTTAGAAGTGGCTCTGTTACTTTGCTAATTTGTAACAAAGGAGAGCACAAATGAAGGAGGCCTCTTTGTTTCCGATATTAAATAAAATTAATTAACTTCTTTGACTACATCATAAACAATCACCTACACCAGTGGTCGGCAAACTCATTAGTCATCAGAGCAGCAAACTGCAGCTCACGAGCCACAATTTGCCGACCACTGACCTACAAAATTGATTTAAGAACTTAGTAGGGGAGAAAGACCATTTTTTCTGGTTGTACAATTGAGAGGATAGAAAACATGGTTGCTAGTCGGTAAATTTAGGGTCCAGCGTCATGTTCATTGGTGAGGCCTATTTATTTCAAATTTGGTATTATAAAATAAAATGTTTATATAGAATTGATGTTTTCAAATGTTTCACCATGAGGTATCTTTTTTATAAAGTCGTATTTTATTTCTGTCTAGCAAATGAACTAAGTTTTAAATCAATGTCTACTTTTCTCCATTCTGATTTTTCAAAAGCATGTACATACATATATCACCAGAACATTCAATTACCATAAGACAGATAACCAGAGTTTTCATATTGAATTGATATCATTTCTTCCCTCAAATTTGAAAGATGTGATTTTATTTAACCAGTGTAACTATGTTGAGATTCTCCTCCAGGCTTTTAAAAAAATACTGACAATTTGTCCTGAGAATTGCATTGATTCTGTTGGATTTTTATGAAGATTAATGAGCGGTTGCTAATGTTGTGAAGATTTTCACACAGTCACTGAAGCCAATAGGAATTTTAAATGTTGACAGTTTTATCATCATCGTCACCATCATGACAAGTCATTGTATCCTCCCCCTCATCATTTATTATTTTCCCCCCTTTCTGTTTTATGCACTTAGAAACACACCAGTTTCACGTAACTACACATACTGCTTTCCTTCTACACTTAGTCAGGGTTTGCTTCTTTAAGACTCAGCTGAAAGAATCTCTACCTTTGAGTAGTGTCCTCCTGGCCCTCCTAAACCTCCCAGAGCACACCAAGTTTTTCTCCATCCTATCTTTTAGTGGCTGAGTTCAAGGAGCATGTGTGAGGAGTAATAAATAGGCAAGTGTGGGCCAGGCCTGGGGACAGCAGGGACATCAACGTGACTATGCATATGCTCTGAAGAGTTCCTGGTCCAGTAGTAAGATCTCATACAGTTGATTACTGCTTTGGGTCCCCAAATAATCTGCTCTCACACGTGGAATTAGAACATTCTGTCTCCATATCTCTGTGTCTTCTTCTTGTGTTTAATTGTTCGGAAATGCTTTTTTATTGACAAAGGAATAGGAGACACCTACTCCTGTCCTATATAGTTATAGGAAGTAGGAGAAAGTAGTTTCTTTGCCGTGTAGTGCCAGAACCCTCTATGCCCATACCTTATGTATCTGTTCCAGAAATCAATGCCTGGGTGTCATCCCATGCCCAATGGTTGTCCTCAACTCCTCAACAGGGAAGTCTCTGCCTTTTATTTCCATTTCTTCTGGTTTTGCTATTGAACATGCGGCCTGGAGCCTGCGTGAGATTAGCAGGCGCTTTCTGTCCAGCTTTTGGTGGGGATATGCAGCTTTTGTTTCCAGCCTTGCCTTGCCTGATTTCCTCCTCTGTTTTTTTCCTCTTGGCTTTTTAAATTAAAGTGCTAGTCCCTGGGGTGGGATCTCTTGCCTGAAGCTGTCATCCTGCCCAAAGATAGCAACACCGCGTTTACCGTCACCAAAACAGAGAAAAGAATGCAAGGACAGGAGAATGTTTGACCTATTAGTGATAATGGCTTTTTCATTATAAAATAATAAAGTGTTCAACGGATAGTTTCTGCCAGAGGTCTTACAGATTATACACGCATTTCCACATCTCTGCTTTCAGTTCATTTTGCTGAGGTTTCAATAACAAATGGGCATTTTACTCAACACAAAGAGATTGATTCTGGTTTAAATGGAATCCATAACGACCCCCAAAAATATATGTATGGTTGCATCTATATTTTTTAAGAGAAATCGTTTTTAAAATGGCAAAAATGGATCCGTTTATTTTTGAGCTGTTTGTCAAAGTTCTAGTAAGTGAAATTAAAGGGCATATTTTATGAACTGTGGCATTATATAGAAATTAATTGTAATTGTAGGCTCTCAGGGTAAAAACTAGATGAATATCTATTTATAGAAAATAAAATAAAATGCCACCAATTATATATATATTTTAATTGGAAGTGGAAATATGCTAGATATATTTAGAGATATTTTAATTGCAAACAAAGTGCCAAAGACTTTTTTAATGCAGTCATTTGATATCTGCATTCTTCTTTTGTTTAATTTCACATTTTAAATATTTCTGAATGCATAACAAATCACATTGCCAAGACAGGCTTAGAAAATAGAGCTATACTCTGTATTATACATTAGGACAGTGATTTTAAACCTTTTACATCTTAAGGCACACATAAACTAATTACTAAAATTCTGTGGCATGCCAAAATATAGATATATAATATTTTTTGCTGAAATGACAAAAATATAGGAATGATTTTGCTATTGTCATTTTTTATTTGACAATATAAGGAAAAGAAGTCAGTGCTTCTCACTAAATAGATATCGCATGTTTTAAAAAATCTTGTGGAACACCAGCACCTCAGCACAGCGGTTGAAAATCACTGCATTAGGAAAATAATGTCTAAGTATATATTCCAATTGAGATAATAGAAGCATAGGGCGATCTACTAACAGGACTGCTTATGGAGAAAGAAAACTAGCACATAACATGAAGGATATTATCTTGTCCTTTATGAACCAGAGAAATACTTAGAACTGAATATATTTATTTGCCTCTGAAAATGCTCTCATCTTTGCATTATGTCTCAACTCTTATCAAGGCCAATAGTAGTTTTACTTAATGATA
Organism: Corynorhinus townsendii; assembly: GCA_026230045.1. NCBI lineage: Eukaryota > Metazoa > Chordata > Mammalia > Chiroptera > Vespertilionidae > Corynorhinus > Corynorhinus townsendii. The sequence goes on along the minus strand of JAPDVU010000011.1, from coordinate 10,402,251 downwards.
ATTATACCTAAGAATGTTAAGTAGCACTGTAGCAATCAATACAATGGTATACTTAACAATAGTTAGAGTACCGAGTATTTAGGATTTAGGATGGGAAAACCAGGACTCTTTTGAGAGTACAAGTTTTAGTATTGATGAACATTAATCATTTTGCAGGGACAAAAGCAAAAACCTAGAATATTCCAGGCAAGAATGAATGGTCATGTAGGCTACTGTGATAGTTAACAGAAATAAAAGATGTCTCCAAAATAAGTAATCAATTAGATTACTAGTAACGATGAAGTATTATGTAGGTGATGCTTCTTTAATTGTCACAATTTCAGTTATTAGTCCCAATACCTAACGTTAAAGAAAGAAACCTGGACAATATTATTATTGGTTAAAGATCTGACTTCACGAAAGTTTATGCACACAGAAAATGACCCTAAGTGGTGAGGGGTGTGTGTGTGTGTGTGTGTCATGACACCTAAGTTGAAGAAGAATGTAAGAACATTATTTCCCTTACTCTATTTCAATAATAAATTAAGAAATCTAGAAATTCATAGCCTCTTAAATCATATGCCAGCATATTTTCCCCAGGACAAGAGAGAATCACTTAAAGCTAGATTTAAGAACTTTAACTGGAAATTAGCTAAGAGTAATAGTTGTAAGCCAAATACCCATTATAATTTCATTGCTGAGATTTGGAATTTAATATGCTAGAAAACTTCTGAAAGACATCCAATAGCCAACATTTTCAGAGACACATCCATTTTTTACTTCTTTCCGCATTCGATGAAAGCTATGGCCTGGTACTTTCCTTAGATCATAATTTAGATGTCAATCTTTACTACTCTAAAATAGTGGCCCTGGAGTTCTAGTTCTACTTAAGAGGAGCTCTCAAATATAATAAAAAAAATAGCTATGAAATCAGAAAGCTCTTAGTAATTCTACTGGCTCATGACAGGACCACTTGATAAGTTACTCCACACAGGAAAGAAAGAAAATGTGCAAGGTTCAGAAGGCAATGCCAAAATGAAGTTGAAAGTGTTGGAAATATTGTTTTATATCACTTCATCCTTAACCCTTTGTGACAGTTCATTGAAAAGTTGTATTTGAAGCTCCAAATTGTATTACATAGAATATTGCAAATAACTTAAAGGATACTTCTCAAAAGGGAATGACTTTCTATTTATGGCCATGACCTTGAACAGAGATGTGCCCGCACAAATGTGGTTAAGTAGATGTAGTATCACTTCCTCATTTTATCATTCATATATTTTTATTGATTTCAGAGAGTAAGGGAGAGGGAGAGATAGAAACATCAATGATGGTAAAATAATTGATTGGCTGCCTCCTGCATGGCCCCCACTGGGGATCAAGCCCAAAAGCCAGGTATCAGCAGTGACTGGGCAATTGAACCAGGACCTCTTGGCTCAACCACTGAGACACCAGCTGGGCACCTCATTTTAATCAGAAAAAAAAAAGTGAGGATATAGCATGTATTAAACCAGGACTATGTCGGGCACTATGCTTTTATTTTCAGAAGGTGATCACATTAAAAGTGAGGAGAAGAAAGACTGTGAATCAGGGCAAGTGGACACTAACCCAATCCCTCCTGCAGTTAGGGGCAGACTAAGTAGAAATGAATCAAAGTCCACCCTTTTCCTTCACCATCAGATCACTTTAACACAGTTAAAATATAGAGAGCAGAAATGCCTGTGTTCCAGGAATTTTTGCTGCCATTGATAAAAAAGAAAAGCTATTAATAAAGATAATGTTTTATATTTCAGTCATAATTATGACAACTGATTACTACATAATTCTGTAGTAAATTCATGGCCTGAGAATCTATGGGAGCATGATGGTCAGCTTTGCCCTATGCTAGTTAACTTCAAATATAGAGGTAGACAACATGAGTTTTTTTGTGATTCCCTTTTTAAGCACAATCTGTTACTAAAGCAATTATGGTGAGTTATATTGGCAGACACATGTAAGCAGTTACTTCAAACATTCATAGCATGTAAGTATGGCAAATAAAATCCTGACTGGAAGAAATTGGCATGGGAGAGGGAAGGGTTCAATGTCAAGAATTTTTAAGTTTTTTTTTTTTAGAATAAACAAAAATAAGGTACTTTATTTTTCTCTGACAACATTGCTTTCTCATGTAAGATTTTTTTTCAATAAAGTTATCACTTGTTCCTATATTCATATTGTAATTTGGTTGCTAAATAGTGATTGACACTTTTGAAGGGGGGTTGGAGATGACATTATATAGAGACAGGATTCTAAGATAATGCAGTTAAACTAATGGATTTATCATGAACTGTAGGTGCACTTTTTAAAAAAGAGAAAATAAAATCTATATCTATGAATACCAGCCAGATTGAAGTTTCTGTGAGATGAAAATCATATTTGTGAATTATAAGTGATTCATATCATTGTTGAAAGGTTGCAAGTTTATTAGACATGCAATTTTATCACAGTTTGGTGAATTATGTGGTGTACTTTCAAATAAAAACAAAAAAAAATATTGAACATTTATAATAATATTTATTTTACTAGAGGTCTGGTGCACGAAATTTGTGCATGGTGGTGGGGGGCGTGTCCCTCAGTCCAGCCTGCACCCTCTCCAATATGGGACCCCTTGAGGGACATCTGACCACCCGTTTAGGATCGGGCCTTAACGGGCGGTCAGACATCCCTCTCACAATCCAGGACTGCTGGCTCCCAACTTCCCTCCCCTGCAGGCCTGGTCCCCCACAACTGCCCTTCCCTGCAAGCCTGAGCCCCCCAACTGCCCTCCATTGCAGGCCTGGTCCCCCCCAACTGCTCTCCCCTGAAGTCCTGGTCACCCCCAGCTGCCCTCCTCTGTTGACCTGGTCTCCCCCAACTGCCATCCTCTGCCGGCCTGGATACCCCTAACTGCTCTCCCTGCTTGCCTGATCACCCACAACTGCCCTCCCCTGCAGTCCTGGGTCCCCCCCAACTGCCCTCCCTTGCCAGCCTGGTCACCCCTAACTGCCCTCCTCTTCTGGCCTGGTCACCCCTAACTTCCCACAACTGCCCTTCCCTGCAGGCCATCTTGTGGTGGCCATCTTGTAGTGGCCATCTTGTGTCCACATGGGGGCAGCCATCTTTGACCACATGGAGGCATCCATCTTGTGTCTTGGTGTGATGGTCAATTTGCATATTACTCTTTTATTAGATAGGATAAGTTGTTTTTAGAATACACACATGACACAATGCCTCTTCTCAAAGATTCATTCAAAACATGAGATATAAATATATGACATGTTAAATAACTATACTTCAAAAGTACAAAGATAACACAAATTGTTATTAAATAGGTTGTAAAAATAAATGGTATATAAAGCAATGTCACACAGAAGAACATCATCTGAGCTCAGAAGAGAATTTCAATACAAATAGCCTTTGACATACTGTATAGATTTAAATACTTATTGGCTTCAACTGACTGCAAACATGTCTTCATTGGTTTCTAGAGGATTATCAAATTATTTGTTTACCTATTAATCGTTCCCCTGAATTTTGGCTTAATGACTTTTAATGTTCCAAATTGCTAAACCTCTACTTGACATAAAAGGCCCTAAACAGATAATTTGAAAAATGAATGAATGACTCTATCACATGCAGGCAGAAAGGTTGATTATGTCATAGAAATTACCAATTGCCTTTGACCAAGACCATGTAACATCTATACACACACACACACACACACACACACACACACACACACACACTAGAAAAATATGCTAATTAACCAGGATGCCATGGCTGCTGCGCGCCTGGGGAGTGCGGCAGGGCCAGACTGACGACTCGAGGGTGGGCGGCACCGCGCAATTTCGAATCGCACACTGGACTCTTGGTATGATATAAAATAATGACAGAGTTCTGGGTAGCCTGCTTGCTTTGCAGTACTCTCTGCAAACAGAAACTAGAAGGGCATTCTAGGTGAGAATAGCAGCATGAAGAAGGCATGAATCTGATAAGGCTGCTATAAGTATTGTGCATTGAAGAAGCATAGTTCCCCTGACTCTTTATATGGTTAAACAAGGCATATTCTGGAGCTCTGGGATAGCTCCAATCCTTATAGAGTGGAGATTGTAGAGAATCCTAATATGCTTAGATCAGGATGCATGGGTGTAAATGACTCCACTGCAGCAGCAGGAAACAGATTCCCAGCTCATCATCCTGGCACTGACAGCCCTTTGGTTGAGACAAGTCTGAGTTGAAGCATACATCCTTTCCAAGAGAGCCCAGGGCAGCCCCATGTGTTAAAAGGGCATTCAATTAAGAGTGAGGAGCTTTGATTTCTTGATTTGATTCTGCTTTTACCAAGCTGTGTAGAATGGGAGGTGACAGGCTCCACTATCCCATTTTGATGTGTCACGGATTGCTCTAGGAATCTGTGCATAAGGTGGTTCCTGGAGTTGTGAGAAGGAGGAAAGTGATGTCCAGGTGGACTTCTCTGTCTTCTTTTCCCTGGAGATACTTTCATGTCATCACACTGTAGCTCAAAACAACTGGCAGGTGAAAGTGTAGTAAACTGGTTAATAGCATTGATTTTGGAATAAAAAGAATCTTCTGGGCTCAAATACTATATCCACTCTTAGTAGCTGTGGGATCTTCTGTCAATTGAAGATAGAAAAACCTGCCTCTCAGGGCTGTCTGGTGTTAAATGGGTTCAAAACTTGGGGAGATCCTGACAACACTGCTTGGCTTCTCTCCTTCTTTTCTGATAGGGCCACTCTGCTCTCATCCTGCATCCCGCCCCCCTCCCCACGCCCCCACATCATCTCCTCACTCTGTCTACAATGGAGAAATACCTGATTTTAGTTCTTTTCAATTACATATGAGAAATACCGCAAAGCATGTGGGGTGGGGACAGAAGGGTTCTTTTCTTGCTGAAAATAGTTACATTAAGAACTCAGAGGATAGGAGTGATTGGTTGGTATGTAAATTTTGGGATTCCCTCATATGCTTTTGTTTTTAACGAGCTGTTAAAGAGAACAGACAGAGCAGAAATAAATGATGTTCTGAGGATGTTGGAAATAAAAATCCCAAAGCCTGAAGCTCAGACAAAAACCTCTTCAGCTTATAACCAGCCCTTTCTGTGTGATTACGAATAGAGAAGTATGGGTCCACCTCTTAAGGTCTCTCTCTCTCCTACCTCGATACAAAGTGATTCTGATGACCTCCCTACTTAACGCCAAAACTTTTCCCATTATAAATGAGAACAAAAGTCAAACTCCTCCCCATACCTGAAAAGGCTTTGCTTAATAGGTCTCTGGCTTCATCCTGGACCCATCTCTACCACTGTCCATTCTGCTCCCTCACATTAGCCTCACTGGTCTCCAAAGCTGTTCTTCTAATGCACTAAGCCAGGCCTTATCGCAGGGGGCGTGCAGCTGCGTCTCTAGCCTGGGAGATTTCTTCCAGACCTCTGCTTGATTGGCACCTGCCCATCATTCAAGTTGCAGCTCACATGTCATTCTGCTCAGATGCCTTCCTGGTCTCTCTTCTCTACAGGAGACCCATGTCCCAGACCTTTCCTAGGTTCAGAAACTGTTGTATTCAGTTCACAGCACCATCCACTCTCTGGAGGTGATTTGGACGATGAATTCATTGGTTTGTTGACTAGTTTACTCTATGTCTTTCCCACCAGATGATAAGCTCTCTGAAGACAGTAGTCTTGTCTGTTTGGTTCACTGCTATACTGGAGGCATCTGGAACATGCTTGGCACACAGTAAGTATGCATTTAATATTTGCTGAATAAATGGATGGATGTGGATGGGTGTTCGTATTAACATTGTCCTGTCTTATCCCAGAGGTGAGGAACTCAGCCCCTTTTGGCCTAATCTTAGGCTCACTGAGGCACAACTGAGGCACAGAAAATAAAACATTCTATTAACGTAAAAGTGGTTCTCTCCATGTGGCTGCAAAATAGCATGATTTGTGCAGCTTTAGAAACACACGTGCCAGCAGTCCATCCCCTAGCTAAATAAGATTCTCTGTGGGTAGAGATTGAGCCAAGACAGAAACCAACAAAATAAGTAAACAAGAAACTCCCTGCATGTTTTTATCATGCAACAAGATTAGACAACTCCTAGCTTACCTTAACTCATTCCAAAAAGAGCTGTAGAGTAACCTGCTGTTAAGATCCCATGAAATGATGTTTGGACCTAATGTTTGTCATTGATATTACATGGGAATCTATCATTAATAACAGGCTGGAAAAGACTCTATTCTTAACCAAAAGCAGAGAGAATGAGTCTGGTTGGATTGTCCACTTCAGACTGGCCTTGGTTTTTGGTGCCGCTCATTAAACCTCTGAGTGGTTGCAGCTGGTCATCGTCCCATGGATTGCTGGGAACTCCTTTGCTGGGCATTGCACAATAGCCGGTGCTCTCTGGATGGCAATGGCTTTGTGCTCTCACATGTTTCAGACAGAGATAAACACTGACGTGATTTGAATGGGTGTTGTGACATTGTTGAAAGAGCTTAGATGTTTGAACCAACCATGGCAGAGCCTAATCCTACCTAATAAAGAGGGAATATGCAAATTGACCATCACACTGTAACAAGATGGCTGCGCCCACAGCAGAGGCTGAGTTCCTGTAATGAGCCTTAACGAGCAATCAGCAGGGACCTGAGGCTGTGCCCCCGGGCCGGTAGAGTTTGATGAGGGAACCTCAGGTCACACCCCCATGCCAGTGCAGGCCAGGGGACCTAAGGCTATGTCCCACACCCTGGCATTGGGCTGTGGGAACTGAGGCCGTGCCCCCCACCCAGAGGACCTCATGCTGTGCCCCCCAACCCCGGCACTGGGCCATGGGACCTGAGGCCATGCCCCCTACCTGGCAGGACTTGACAGGGGATCTCAGGCCATGCCCCCTGGTCCAGGCCGGGGGACCTCAGGCCATGCCTCCCACCCCAGTGCCAGGCCAGGCGACCTAAGGCCGTGCCCCCCCACCCAGCAGGGCTTAATGGGGGTGGGGCCAGCTGGGTCTGGATTTAGCACAATGTGGGCGGGGCTGGCCAGAGCTGGGTCTCACACAATTTCAGTGCGCATGTGGATGGACAGAGACTTGACTCTGGTTCCCATGGCGCACCCCAGACTCTGACAGGAGGAAGATTTTCATATACATTTTACTAATTTTCTTTCATGTCTGATACTTCTATTATAGAGAAAGGGCAAATAGCCATATTAAAATATTTCCTTTAATCAATTCCCTTTTAATGTGCACAAATTTCATGCACCAGGTCACGAGTAAAAGAATAAAGAGCGATTGAATTTAACATACCACTTTATGCCCAGATTGCAAGATGCACTTTGATTATCTCAATATCAGATTCTCCCTCAAAGTTCACGAGCACTCGAATCCTCTTCTACAAGAATGTATACGCCTTGCTTTATGTTGGCTTTTGATCACAGAATCTGTTACCTTTACATATCAGTCCATCCAGATGCAATGAGCCAATGCAACCATTTCCAATCCGAATTTTGCTGATAAGGATTCTAAAATGACAATTTATCAGAATCGCGTAACTATTTCAGATGGTCTCCTCAGGAGAATCCTCTCATTAATTATTAGCAAAAGTTCCTCCCTAAGAGCTCCCCAAAGAGGGTGGAGAGAAAAAAAATAAAAAAAATGTACAAAGAGACAGATAAAGATATAGTAATGTAATTGTAGTTAACGTGTTAAGCATCGCTACTGAAGAATGTTTTTTTATATCTGTTATGAAAAAAGAAAAGTGCTCATTTAATTTTAAATAGGAGGAAAAAAATAGGAAGCAGATAACTGCAAGCAGCTATTGCTTAGCACGAGACCTTGTCTCTTCGTGACATAAACCTGTTTAGAGTCTGACTTCTCCATGCCCCTGCCTCTCCCCCAGCGGTCCTTCAACCATGCTACATCAAATCAGATAGATATGATTAATTTGTCTCTGCCCTGCTCTGAAAAGACAGTCTGCATAGGGGCTTTGATCTGATCACACAGGGGGCTCTCCTTCTGGTCCAGGCGGACTGAGTTGGAATCAGAGCAAAGGCTCAGGTGATTATACGTGTCATTGTTAATTGAGCACTGATGTCAATGTTCATTAGGAACAAAGGAAGATGTGGCGTTGTGGCCAGGGCTTAATTTTCTCATTAACCGTATCACATCAAGTGGTACCTAAGATACCAGGAGTACAGTGTAACTTCATGGAAAGGAGCATTTTGTATTTTCACGTGGTTATGTTCTTCCAAAGGGCTGGGGGGAAATGCTAGAAATTCATCTGGTATTATTGCATAGCCTTTTGAATGCATTGGTTTAGGACCTGCAAAAAACACAATTCAAACCCTAGTTGGCGATTTGTAGCTTTTCCTTGCACCGGTGATCACAGGCGGGTTCTAATGACATTTGAGATTTTCATGCATAGTGACCCCTTGGGTCCCCGACTGATCCCCTAAAGCTGTTGTGACAGATTCCCAAGTCTGTCTCTTCCAGTTGTGCCTATCCCCGCCACTTACCTCTCCCTCAATACCAACGGCAGAGAGGAGCTAGGAGAGCCTTTGAGGCATTGCCTCAAAAGCCTGTGGTTTTGCAGATTTGAAGGAAGTACTCTTTCTGATGACAGCAATGAGTGATTCAAGCTCCTGAGTATAGGGAATGTGTCTGAGCTCTCGGGTGAAATCTATCTCCCCTGGAACAACTTAGCTCCGGATCCTGATCAGCTCTTAGGAAAATGCTTTTATGTTGAAGGACCTAGTTTGGATTGTAAAAGTAAAAGCAAATACCACATCCAGTTCTGCACTCCGTTTGGAGTCAGGACAATGAAATGAGTAGGTTCTGGGGTGAGGGGCGGGAGGGGGCTAAGTGGGACTTCAATATCCATTGCTCTGGAGGGAAAAAAATGTCAAGAAAGGTTTTAGTTTGCAAAGGGACATAAACTAGATGACTTCAAAGATTGTCTTTGAATTCCCAAGTACTAAAAATGGGGGCTGGGGCGGGGTAGAGGGGAGGAAAGGCTTTCTTTAACTCAGCTTGGGTTGTGATTAGAAGTAGACACCTTTCCTAAAGGGACAAGGTAGGCTGGCTGAAAGCTGATGTGTGGTTTGGGGGTGAATGGACTGAACCACAGTAAGTCAGAGAAGGTGGTAGGAATGTGTGCCAGTGCTGGGTTTCTTAGCCTGTGGAGGTTGTTTTAGGAGTGGTTGTCTGTCCTCATCCTTAAAGGGAAGGAGAGGAATGGCACATAGAAACATTTAGGGTAGTCTATAGGGGACTAATTCCTGCCTTGTCCGAAGTCATTGAAGGGACTGGATATCAGGTGAAGTGATTGGAATTTGAGGTGAGAAGGGAAAGGGGAGGGAAGGGAAAGGAAAAGACAAAGGAAAAGGTGGAAAGGGAGGGAAGGGCAGGGGGAGGGAGGAAAGGGATGGAAAGGAGAGAAAGAAAAAAAAATAACCATAGGTTCTCCAGTTTAACCCGAACTCAACATTTTTTTACTATATGTGCTCTCCCCATGAACTTCTCTTCATATCTTCCACCCGACACATTTAGGTGGCACCATTTGGGAGAAAGAGAAAATAAAGTACCTTCATAGAGTTTTCAGAGGATAAAAGTAGATCATACATGGAAAATACTTCCAACAGTTCTTGTCACATGGTAAGCTCTCAATATATGCCGGCTCTCATTCTTATGGTTCAGTTATTTTAACAATTCTGTAAAAAATGCTCTCACTAGTCACATTCTATTGGGAAGAAAATGAGAGCTTAGAGAGGCAAAGGTACTGGAGTGTGATCATAACAGGAGGAGAATTCCTTTGACTCCCAAATCCATGCTTCTTCCTCTATGCTAGGAGTTTCCAAACTCTGTTCTGAGGTGCCCTCTGGGTCAGAAAATGAATTTAAAACTATCTTTCAATGCTATCATTTTTTTTTCCAACTGTACGAGAAAGGATGCAAACTCTTCTTTCAGACTAGACCTTTCTGCACGTAATCCCCTCCCCTCCCCTGAGAGCACGTGAGTTATGAAATCATCTAGTACATATGTTGCCTACGCCCTGACACATCCTTAACAAGCACATACACCCCTCTCATGGCACCCTGAGGAATTTAGCATATGTCATCCACATCCTGGGATTGTCCAGAGTGCCATTTGCCATGAATCTCTGTTAAATTGCAATACATTACACCTTACTTGGCATAATATTGCATCTAATGGAATTAGGATGTTATTTTATGGATTTGCAACTTTCCCTGATCACTATATGACAGTCCCTCCCTCCAATCTCCCAATAACCTGTCAGTCATTCCTGCTGACATAGCAGGTTTTGGGGGACAAACAGACTTCATTAGGTTTCCAATGCATACACACCTGGAAAAGAAAATATAGTAAAAATCTATTGATTTTTAGCATTTTGAAGCTCTGGTAGCAAAAGTATGTATATTGTAGCATAGACTCACTCAAAGTATTTACAACTTCACATACAGAGATGGCATAACTGGAGCTATTACCTGAAAATGTGCATGTGACAAATTATTCATTTCTCCAGTTATACAAATTTTAAATTGGAGGAAAAGAGAGCTACTAGTTTTTACATGTGTTAATGTGCCAGATGCATGGCTAAGTGACTTACAAGTAAAATACTGCTCTTTTCACTATTTAAAATAATTGTGAAAAAGGAGGGATTATTTTGCCAGCTTTTTAAGAAGGTTTCTTTAAGGCCTAATGCTAGTAATTGAACACAATCTCACAACCAGTAAATGATGCAGGCAGAATTCAATTATACGTTTATTTGAATACATATTTTTATTTCATGTACTACAGGCCCGGTGCATGGATTTGTGCACCAGTGGGGTTCCTCGGCCTGGCCTGCACCCTCTTGCAATCCGGGACCCCTCAGAGGATATCTGAGAGCCAGTTTTGGTCCAATCCCCACAGGCCAGGCCGAGGGACCCTACCAGTGCACAAATCCATGCACCAGAATTCTGATATTCATATAAGATCTTTGGTTAACCTCTTGCCGCCCTCCCCGTCCCCGCTTCCCACTGAGATTCATCAGTCTGTTCCATGTCTCCTTGACTGTGGTTTCTGCTCCTGTGTTGAGTATCTGCCCCTTGGTGGTCAATGTGTGTCATAGCTACCAGCCTGTCAGCTGGTTGGCCAGTTGGCTGATTGCTTAGGCTTTTGTATACATGGATAGCACATGATAAGTAACAAGTGAGAGGTAACAAGACAGATGAAACTGAACTGTCCTATGTGTTACATTCTACTGCAGAGCTGTTATTTAAAGTAATTAAGAAGTAGATGGGTCAGAGGACCAACCATATTGTACTTAATGGTTAGTTATGCATTTTTGAAGCATTTTCGCAGGTGGTTCCCAAAATAACCCTCCAGTGATGGTTTCATCATCCCCAATTTATGGGTGACAACAACCTGGTGGTGCTCAGCACATCTATTAGCAAATCTTTCAACCTTCAAATAGTTGCAGGACTATGCTCACTACAACAGCACATATACTAAAATTGGAACAATACTGCCCTAGCTGGTTTGGCTCAGTGGATACAGCATCAGTCTGAGGAATGAAGGGTCCTGCGTTCGATTCTAGTCAAGGGCACATGCCCAGGTTATGGGCTTGATACCCAGTGGGGGGGAGTACAGGAGGCAGCTGATCAATGATTCTCTCTCACCATTGATGTTTCTATCTCTCTCTCCCTCTCCCTTCCTCTCTGAAGTAAATAAAAAATAATCAAGTGTACTTTAAAAGTGAAAAAAAAATTAGAATGATTCAAAGACAATTAGCATGGCCCCTGTGCAAGGATGGCACCCAGATTCCTAAAGAATTCCATATTTTTCAGACTCATAGACACAGAGAGTGAACTGGGGGTTGCCAGAGAGGAGGGGGATTGGGGCACTGGATGAAAGAGGTGAAGGGACTAAGAAGCACACATTGATAGTTACAATATAATCACACAGGGAGTAAGGAAAGCACAGGATATTTAGCGAATACTATTGTAATAACTATGTATGGTGGTAGTTAGGGTACTGGAAATAGCGAGGGAAACACTATGTAAAGTATGTGATTGTCTAACCACTAAGCTATACACCAAAAACCAATACAGAATAAAATTGGGGGGAAAAAGTTACAGGACTATTCACCATGCTAGGAAATAAATCTCATCAGATATTGTCAGACCCTTGCCATCTCATGTCCTCTTATGTCTCGGCCCTCTTGTTGAAAGCATATGACCCAGGTAGTCCATGGTCCCAAAAAGATGAGGCAGATAGAGCCAAACTTCAGCTCGAAGACAGGCCCAGCCTCACTCAGTCTCAGCTAACTGGGTGGCCCCCGTCTAGATTCTAGCAGGAAGTTAAGTGGAAGAAAAGGGTCGTGTGTGTTTTCATTGAGCCATACTTGTCATTACAGCATTGTATTAGTTTCAGGTGGACAACTTAATGATTCAGAATTTGCATGCATTGCAGAATGATCAGCAAGATAAGTCTTGTTTCCTTCCCCCACCATTCAGAGTCACAAACTAATTTTCTCGGAATAAGAACTCTTAAGATCTACTTTTTTAGTAAATTTTAAATATGCAGTACGGTGTTATTAACTATAGTCACCATGCTGTGAATTATATCCCCATGACTTTATATTATTTTATAGCTGGAAGTCTGTGCTTCTTAAGACACTGTAATGAGTATGCTTAGAGGTTGCGGTGTGTGTGTGTGTGTGTGTGTGTGTGTGTGTGTGTGTGTGTAGCTTTCTGGGATTGGCTAGAATTTCCTATATTCAAAGGAATAGTATTGTTTTGTGGGGGAAGAGAACAGCATCTAATATTGCCTCTTTCAAGAGGGAATGCCTTTCTGGAAATAGAGACAGGTTTAGTTTTATGAGAACAAATTGCATCCTAAAACCAAGGCACTGAGTTGTCAAAAGAAGCCTTGAGAAATTCTCATGGTTCCCTTTACTAAGGAGAAGGGCCAAGGACTGCAGAGCTAAGGCCTCCCCCATCAAGGCATGTAAAATAATGTAATATGTTTTCCTTACAAAATATATTTAATGCTCGGTGAGCCAAATAAATCAAAAGTTGTTTTGTCGTTATATTGCCTCATTACCAGCCTGTCTTTCACTTCCTGGGTTTTGAAAATACATGTTTATACACACACCTAACATAATCAATAATTTTTAAAAAGTAGTAGTGAAAGGACTTAATGAAATGTATCGGTAGTTAAAAGTCTCCTGCAAACTTTTGTTGTTGTTAAAAGGCTTCAAGCAAGTGACATTTTTAATTGTTTGTTTCCGATCAAAGGAGTTCAAATAATTTAGCCAGTCGTTATGTGCTGAGTGCCTTTTGTGGTTCGGTCATTGGTGTGTGTGCTGGCCAAGGTGTAGAGACTGTTAGGCGTTCTTTGCCCCTTGACTTGGTGGTTTTGTGTGGGAGCAAGGCTCATCCTCAACAGTAATTCGAGCCTCTGATTTCCCTACTTAAGGAACCAGCTGAAGCAGTGGCTGAGAAAGGTGATGTGGCATATGTGTGTGCTTAGATCAGTGGTAACAAGCGTTCATTCATTCAACAACCCCAGCACAGGGAAGAAGACCTCTCTAAATTATTTTCTGATGGGCCAAGAGGTTGATTGACTGGTTTTTATATTTGTTAGGCCGCTCTTTCTCAAACATCACTTATGTATCAATGAGGATCGCATTTCTGTAAGCTGACTTTGTAACCTGACACTTCAGTGAATTTATTGATGAATTCCAACAGTTTTTTTTATGAACTCTTTAGAGTCTTCTCTATAAAAGATTCTATCATCAGCGAATAGCAACCCCCATCAGGATGCCTTTATGTCTTTGCCTTGCCTAATTGCTCTATCTAGGACTTCTAGTACTATATTGAGTAGAAGTGTGATATTGGGCAACCTTGGCTTTGTTCCTGATCTCACAGGAAACTCCATTTTTCTCCATCCAGTACAATGTTAGCTGTCGTGGTGTCCCATACAGCCTTTATTATGTGGAGGAATGTTCCTTCTACATCATCAATTAAGAGTTTTTTGTCCTGAAAGGATGCTGTATTGCATTAAATGTGTTTTTCCCCCCTTCGGTATCTCTTGAGATGATCATACAATTTTTATCTTTTATTTATTGACATGATGAATTACATTTATTGATTTGTGTAATGTTGAATCATGCTTGTATCCCAGAGATAAATCCCACTTGGTCAGGGTGTATAATCCCTTTAATTTGTTCTTGAATTTGATTAGCTAATATTTTGTTGAGAATTTTTGCATCTATATTCAACAGGGATATGGCAAGAAATACTTTATATATTTAAAAGTGAATATTTCAATGATGTTTTTAGTTTACATTTTTATGATTACATTTCTGTGTGCAAGTTCTTGAGCTGCTTAAGGCAAAGAGTCTAATGATATTTAATAACACTTACATACCTGTCAACCAAAGTAAACAAGTATTATTTTCCACAATTTGCTTTAATAAGTCTTATAAAATTTCATTGTGTTCCTTCCTCAGAAAAAGGCAAAACTTTGAGGGAAACATTCAGCCATTAATATTATGGCCTAAGTTATACCATCACAATTAACTATTTTAAAACAATGATATTATTACACATGCCCATCACTTATCCTCTCTCTTTGCTCTCTCCAACCAGACCTCACCTTCTCCTCCCTCACAATATATATTATTCAAAATATTATCATTTCAACATGTAATCAATTTTGAAGTTTTAAACCTCTGTTCTTTTTATCTATTAATCTTTCATTTTTAGAGATAGGTAAATAAATAAACAAACAAATAATCAATGGTCATTCCATTAATATAATAGGGCAAATTCAAGTTATCAGTGTGGTAACAATAATCATCGGCAAAGGTGTGTTTTCTTGAACAGAAGACAACAGGAAAGGTATTAAATATTGGATATAAGAAAATGCATATTATATGTTTGGCAATTATACAACACTTAGAGAGCAACACTGTTATATTGTTAAGAGCTGTTATTATTTTTAATTGTGCATTTTATTTCCTTGCAAAGCTATTGTAGGTTTTGTTAACATTCGTAAGGGTTATTACTCATGCTAACTTCATCTATATATATAAAAGCCTAATATGCTAAGTGTCCAACCGATTGGTGGACCATTTGGTCGACCATATGAATAGTCACTATGATGCACACTGACCACCAGGGGGCGGATGCTCTGACTGGTAGATTAGCTTGCTGCTGGGCTCTGGCTGATCGGGACTGGGCAAGATGGGCTGGACATGCCCTGGAGCCCTCCGTGGTCCTTCCCAGGCTTGCCAACCTCCCACGGTCCCTCCCCAGCCTCTAAAATATTTCTTCTAATTTCCTTTCAATGTGCATGAATTTGTGCACTGGGCCTCTAGTCAAGTCTGAAAAGACAAATAATTATTAGCAACATCTGGCAAAGTACAATTTATTTTCTTTTTCAGAAATACACATTTCTATAAGTGAAGTAGCTTTTTCAGCTTTATAAACCTTGTTTTATTACACTGTTGTGGTTTTAACCTTAAATATTTTGTTAAAAGAACAGGAAAAATATAACCAAAGGAGACTGGCCAAGGACCTTATTTTTTAAAAATGAAGGTTTTTTCAGGAAGTTTTTCTAAATTAGAAATGAGAGTAACAGATTTTAGAGGCTGGTCCAATTTATTTCAAGACCAATATTCTAGCCCTGGCTGGTGTGGCTCAGTTGGTTGGAGCATTGTCCATACACCAAAAGGTGGTGGGTTTGATTCTTAGTGAAGGCACATACCCACTTTGCTGGTTCGATCCCCAGTTGGGGTGTGTGCCAGAGGCAGCCTATCTATCGATATTTCTCTCATATCAATGTCTCTCTCTTTTCCCCTCTCTCTCTCTCTCAAAAAAAAATCAATAATTTTTCTTAATCAAAAAAAGACCAATATTCTATTTTGAAAATATAGGTTAAGAGGCCTATATTTTCAATTCTTAAATATATACACCTAGATATCCAGGAAAAACCACCTTCTCTTTTCTATACTTTAGAATATCTTCAACAATTTTGTCTTTTATTTTCTTTGTGAGTTAGGAGAGTTGTTCCTTGTGGCTATCTCCGCAGCAAAAGGTGACAACTTATCCCATTTCTGGTTCCCTCCTTCCTTCTTGGTTCTTTAAGTCCTCACACTTTCCTTCAGTTTTCCTAGTCAGCAGCCCATACTCTGTGGCTGGTCACAGACTTAGTTTTCCCCTGATTGTGTTAACATTCTGTATCTTACTTCCCTCTCAAGCTTATCACAATTCCTTTTCTTCTTGTCTATTTCTGGCTTTTTATTGATCTTGGTTTTGTTTTGTTTTACACCTGATGCTCTGCCCAGGATTTGTCTCTTCTTTTCTTGTAATTTGTTTGTAGAACTCAGCCCCATTCCATTATCCATACCTAGCCCCCATACCATCTCTGTGGATGGTATTGTCACCAGACGGGTTCTATGCTGGAGGCTGGCCCTGCCCCAGCTTGTTCTGGAATCTCCAGGCTCTTGACTTGCGCAGGAAAGAATTCAAGAGCAAGTTAGAGTGACAGCAAAAGCAAGTTTTATTTAGGTAGACAGTAACAATGAGTCTAGGACATAGGTTCCTAGAGACAGGATGAGGGAGTGAGCACATTCAGGTGGACAAAGGGAGACTTGCTAGTGAGTTGCACACATGGTCAGTTCATTCTGGGGATTTTATGTGTTTCTAAGGGGGGTTGTTACTGAACTTTGTGGTGCCAAATTCTGACTCCACCCTCCAGTTGGGAGGGAATGGGCTTTTTTTCTAATATGGTCCCCTCTGGAAGTGTCATGGTGTTTATCCCCTTTGGCCCCCCCTTCTACTTGGGGTATCAGTTTTCATTATAAAGATGTGTAATGAGCTTTGGGGCAGTCGGGTTTTCCTCCCCCTTGGATGGATCTGGTTTTAGCCAGCCCTTGTTTTTGAGTTCTGTGACCATGGCAGAGGTTTCCTTTCCTGCCGTCAACTGTTTTTCCCTCGATCATGCTTGGAGGCGGCGGGGACTCTGATGAGCAGACCCGGTGGCAGATCAGCCTGTGATGTCCCCTTCTACTTCCTCATTTCACTTGTCAGGAGTTTTTCTTACCTTCTTTCTATCCTGCCTCACTCAGTATTGCAACTCAGTTTGCTTTAGTACCAATTGTGGTTCCCAGGTATTATTTGTTGGCAAGAGAAAATGAAATACTTACTCATTAATCAAACATACAGTTAGTACATGCTTTTGGGCAAGCACTCATACTTTTGTTGGGAGCATGTTTCCTATTTTCCTTTGATTGCTGATTTCCTACTCAGCTCCCCTAACCTCATGCCATCAAGTTTAGATGAACGCTAACTTCCTAAAAAACATGCCTTTCCATTTATGTATTTTAGCCAATGGTATGCGAAATGTGTGGATATGAATGAACGTACCTAGAGGCATTCATGTATTTGCTATTGCTCTAAAACTGACGCTCAAACTTATTTATGATTTCACCACATTTTGACATAAAGCTTATTCCATGTTCAATACAGTTATAGCTGTACAAGTTAGGGGGGCTTATGAAAAATCAATCTGCCCAAATTGACTCTACATAGTGGAAAACCATCTTTTTCACCACATGAATTATTCTATAATGCACATGCGTGTACAAAGACATCTAAAGGTTTGTTGTTGTTTTTTCTAAACCTAATTTTCAAGGCACTCAACCATTACACTCTGAGACAGCTAAACTCCTGGTTCCTGGGGTCTACACAGGTATCATATTTGTAACCATTAATAGGCAGATGGGAGATGATTAAATGCAGGCGTGATAAAATGTGACACCCCATAATAAATGAGGATGAGAAAATGAATTTGTAACCATAAATCATGTGTTAAAATTTATGTCACCGGCTTACATTGATGAAGACAATGTAGAAATAAGAAAATATGAGATAGGCCTACTTAAGAAATTATAACAAAAGGCATTTAAATTTTATGATTTTTTTCAACTCCTTATCTTAGGGAGAAATTTTGACTTCTTGGCCCTGAAGGTACACTGCTTGAACTTTGTGATTTAGAGTAAGACATCAGACAGTTACTAGTTTCATTATAATGCAAATTTTTAACTCTAGCATTTTAAGTATGAGTGCTTCTATGCATCTAAGTCAATGAGCTACTACCATCTTCTTGAAAAATAAAGTATATTTTAAAGACACAAAATTATTGAAGTTTAATCCTACCACTTACTGGACCTAAAGAGAATTTCACTATACTTTTGTATGCCCTGTTTTATAAAGTTTTACAATAATTATAAAATATTTAATAATAAAACTTTAAGAGCAGACCTCACACATGAAATGATATGAAATCCTCACTACAAAAATTAAATGCAAATCTTAAATTTCCAGGAATATAAAATATAAACAGAAACCCCATTTAGAAAGCTACAATATCAATGTTATTATAAAATAATAGGACTTAAATTTCAATAAAATAGCCATAATTTGAATTTCAATTGTATGTTGTTCCTTCAAATGTATCCCATTTAGCTATATGTGAAATCATTCCAGTGCTATTGAAACAATTTTGGAAATCAATTACATAGGCAATACCTGGGTGGTATTAGGAAATGAATTTTTTTTTAAAATATTGTTTTGTGATTTGAGGAAGGTAGAGAAAGTACTCTTATCGTCTATTAATACCTGATTAAATCTTAATTTCTTCTACATTTCCTACATTTGGAGCTGTCTTGTGCAATGAAGTAAATTTAGGGTCCTAGATTTCACAACAAAGAGTGATTTTCTGAACTCATATTACTTGTTACTGTTGTGAGTTGAATTGTGTCCCCTAAAATAGGTAAGCAGCAGTCCTAACACCCAGTACTTCTGAATGTGACCTAATTTGAAGACTAAGTATTTAAAGAAATAACCAAATTAAAGTGAAGTCATTAGGATAGGCTCTATTCCAATGGGGTTGGTGTCTCTATTAAGGAGAAATTTGTACACAGAGAAGAAAAACGATGTGAAGAGACAAAGACAGAAGACAGCCAGCCATCTATAAGCCAAGAAAGGTCAAGAACAGATTCTACCTCACAGCCCTCAGAAGGCACCAATCCTGCTGACACTTGATCTTGAACTTGTAGCCTCTAGAACTGTGCGACAATGAATTTCTGTTGTTCAAGCCACCCAATCCGTGGTGCTTTGCTACAGCACCTGGTAGCAAACTAATATACCTACTCTACTGCAGTTATAAACTCCTGTGTCTATGTTTTGTTGAAATAGTCTCAAGCTTAAATAACACCCCTCTGTTTAGTTGAGATCACTCTGTGTTTTGAAAACTCCCTGTAAGGACCACCCCCCCCCCCCCCCAATTTACCCACTAGGTCTAATAACACTCTACTGGGGAAATAGCAGATGCTCAAGAAATAACTGTTAAACTCAAAAATCAACTAAGTACCATGTCCTTTGAAAGTCAGATGAACGCTATGGAACACCCAGTGTAAAACCCAATCTACTCTTATGAACTCTCCAAAGTATTAGGGGTTAGGGAACAGAGGGGTGCAGTCAACTGTACCTCCACTTTATTCCTGAGTTCCTGCTCCAGCTAACTTGTTATACGGCTTGTCTTATTTTCTCCATATTTAGATAGTATTCTGCTTGGCATTGCCAACTACATAATCCTTTTTTCTAGAATTTTTCCTATCATATCACCAGATAAAGGCAATCTGAGAATTCGAGGCAAAGGAGAATTTCACTATAATAGTCAGGATAGAGTAAAGAGCTTCAAACCGACTATCAGGCATCCCAACCTTTTGGGGACTTTTGTTGATGTTGGCCAAGGGGATCTTTTAAATTGGCCCCTCCCATTTGGTTCATAGATTTAGGCCCAAGCTTCTCATTTGGTCCCTAATTTCTTTATGATTCCATGGCTTCTCCTCATTTGTCCCTGGGGTCCTTCTTGCTATGGACTAAACTGTGCCCCCCCCAAAAAAAAAACTCGTTTGTTGGAGCCCTAACCTCTGATGTGATAATATTTGGAGAGGTAGCTTTGGGGAGAAACTTAGGTTTAAAGGGGACGTGAGGTAGGGCCCTCAGGGTGACATTAGTGTTCTTGTAAGAAGACACACCAGGGAGCTCACTCTCCCCTCTCTCACACACACACCTAGAAAACCCCAAGTGAGGGCACAGTGAGATGGTGGTCACCTTCAAGTCAGGAAGAGAGCTCTCACCAGAACCCAACTAAAGTGACACACCCTGATCTTCGATTTTCAGCCTCCAAAACATAAATGCCTGTGTTTAAGCCCCTCACTCTATGGTATTGTTTTATGGAAGCCAGACTGACTGAGACACCTCTCTTCTGGGTTTACTTACAAAATTCAGTCCCCTTTACTTCATTTTCCTAAGAAACTTAGCTCTTTACCCATCATCTACCTGCCTATGCAAGTCAAGAGTGTCCGTAAGGAGCTGCACTAAGCTGGGGTCATCTAATTTTGGTGTTGTCTCCTAGCCACACAGAAAACACACACACAGACACACACACAGACACACACACAATGACATGCAAAAAAACAAACAAAGGACAGACCTACATTTCTATGTTCACCTCTAATTCTCTACAGGGAAGGAAACTTGGGAGCAACGTTACATTATATTTTATTTATTTATTTTAATTTTTTAAATTGATTTCAGAGAGGAAGGGAAAGGGAGAGAGAGATAAATATCAGTGATGAGAGAGAATCATTGATCGGCTGCCCCCTTCATGCCCCCTACTGGGGATCGAGCCCACAACCTGGGCATGTGCCCTTGGCCGGAATAGAACCCAGACCCTTTAGTTCGCTGGCCGACACTCTATCCACTGAGCCAAACCAACTAGGGCACATTATATATATTTTAAAATAATACGTCTGGCTGATGTGGCTCAGTGGTTGAGCATCGAACCATGAACTAGGTCAGGGTTTGATTCATGGTCAGGGCACATGCCCAGGTTGTGGGTTTGATCCCAGTGGGGGATGTACAGAAGGCAGCTGATAATGATTCTCCTTCATCATTGATGTTTCTATCTCTCTCTCTCTCTCCCTCTCCCTTCTGAAGGAATCAATAAAAACATATAAAAGTGATATAAATTATGCTACTCTGCTTAGAAGTGACCAGAGTTGATTTAGATTGCAAAATAAAAACTTTTATATGTGCTTATACACAATGCATGACCTGAATAAATGAAGTAGCAAGTCAGTAATCATAATGAGGAAAGAATGGAAGTAACTAAATCCGATAGACCTGGATTCAAATTCTAAGCATGATATTTATCCTCTTTATACTCTCTGGAGTATCCTTCTGCAACTGTTTTTTTTTATCTCTTTTATTTGTAAAATTAAGTTTAAAACGTTTCACTCAAAGTGTTTCTGGAAATTAAGTAAAATAGCACAACTCCCCTTGCATTATTGCCTGGTTAGTTACAGATGCTCAAAAACAAACTGAAAATTATTGTTATTTTTTTTATTTTAGAGACAGAGAAAGGGAGAGGGAGAGGGAAGAGGGAGGTAGAAACACCCATAAGCTACTTCTTGCATGCCCCCTACTGGGGATTGAGCCCAAAACATGGGCATGTGCCCTGACTGGGAATCGAACCGGCAATAGAACCAGTGACCTCTTGGTTCATGGGCCACACTGGTTGAACATGATTGTTATTTTCTCATGAAAGTCTAATCCTTACCATCCTCACTTGCATTTACTGTAAGTGCTAATGATTTAAAATGGCACACAAGTATGCACATACACATAAATGTGTGTTTGTGTGTTTTTATATATATATAGCCACTTTTTATCTTTATGATTGATAAAATGATGTTAACTTAGGAGACATGAAGGAAATCTTAAAAATAATTCAGAAACACTGGCTCACGCTCCAGAATCGTATGGTGTGGGTGATGACACTTGCATGAGGAGGTTTGTGAATGTAAACACACACACACACACACACACACACACAAAACTGTGTTTACATCTATACTTTCAAAAACATGATGTTAAAGGTGATATTACTTGAGCAATACAAGGTTATTCCAGCTACTCTGGAAGCTAGTTGACAATAAGTAGTCCCCCGAGGCAAGATCCTTCCCAGCAGCACTGTTCGCTACAATATTATTTCAAAACCGAGGAGGGATTTGTAAGCTGTGTCCCTTCAGGAAGAATGTGATATTGATGCCGTGTAGCTAATGCACGCCCCAACGAAACTAACAAGATAACAACAACAGAACAAAACAAAAAAACACACACCAAAACACAAAAATGAAAACTTCCAGGCAGCAAAATGATGTATATCTCGCCACTTTCCCTTGGAGCGCAAGGGTCGTTCCGGAGCATGGGAAGGAAGGAATCCCCAGCACAATCTAGCTGAAATGTAATAGCAAAAAAGAAGAAGAAGAAGAAGGGTAGGTTTTCAAAGAAAGAACTTTGGGTTCCTAGGGAGCATTTATTATTATTTCTTCCGCATCCTGAGGTCTCTTGACTTTAATCAAAGAACATCATGAAGCCCCCGGGCCAAGTCTCAAGTTAGACAGTGAAGGAGCTGCATCCCGCGGAGCTCTATAGGCACCTACTACCCAGCACACTCCTCAGGCCCGGCTGCTTGCTGTGGTTATTAGTCCTGCGTATAGAAGAAAAACCAGGGGTCAGGTCATTCCGATGACATCCACGTTTGTCCCCATCAAATTGCAAACTCCTTGATGACAGACAACAGCTCTGTGTCTGTTTTCATGTCTCAGAATACCTAACAATATGCTCAGTAAATGAGCAGTCTCAATAAATAATTCAATTTGAATGTGTTCCAATGTGTAATGTAGAAGATGCACACTCTAGCTGGTTACATGAGTATGTTTAATATTTTTAAAAATGCATGGAAGTGTGTACTTACAGGTTTTGTATATAAAGTATGTTTATTAAACATCAAAATCACTTTTAAAGGTACTCAATTTTTAAGGCATTTGCATATTAACAGTAATAATATAACACATGCCCTGTCCAGGTAGCTCAGTTGGATAGAGTGTGGTCACGATACACCAAGGTTGTGGGTTTGATCCCCTGTCAGGGCACATATGGAAATTCACCAATGAATGCATAAGGAAGTGGAACAACAAATCAATCTCTCTCTCTCCCTCTTTCTAAAGCTCTCTATCTCCCTATCTCTCTCCCACTTTCTAAAAATCAATAAATAAAAAAAACATTAAAGAGGACTAGAACATATCACATGAAAGACCAATTTCAGGTTAAGAAACAAACCTCATATCTGTAATTACATGTGTAGAGAAAAGGCAATTGTGAAGTTCTTTTAAAAACAGGCTATAAAGCATAACCCAATCTGCAGAGTTAGGAGAAATTTACATTCTATAAAAAATTTTTGAAGTTTTTGCCATAAATACCTATGAGTATCATTAGAAAGACTGATATAAATGTGTCAGTTTATTTATTTGGGATTCATATGCCTCATACTGCCTCGGAGAACTTAAGATAGTTTACAACATTAACCAGGAACCTCTGAGAATTCTAGCTGTACTCAGCTTTCATATTAAATCAACAGATTTCAATTTCTTGACTAGGCTACACAGTTAGAAAATATATTAATCCAAACCCAAGACACACAGGCACTTGACTAAAACAAATATTTTACCGATATAATAATTATTGCTGTTACATTCTTTTTTCCTTTCTCTTTAATCATTTTCTTCAGTTTATGACTGCTGGTCTAAAACCACAAATTTAGTTTCTTGGCTCACACAATCAAGGCTTGGCGAACTGTTTTTCTCTACAGGGCCAGACAATAAATATGGACTTTGCGAGCCATGCAAATCGCCAGCTCTGCTGCAACTACTAACGCGGCCATTGCAGCAGGAAAGCAGCCATAAGTAATATATAAACAAGCAACTGGGCATGTTTGTGTCCCAATAAAACTTTATTTATAAAAGTAGATGGTTGCTCAGATCTGGTCCACAAACAGTAGTTTTTCCACTGTTGGGTATAGTGACTAAGAGATCTTATTAAGCTCAGTTGGAAAAATATTGCTGAAAAAGTAGTTATTCCCAAACATTTATTCTTTTATTTGCAGAGAAACAACCATAAGCCCACATAGCACCCTGATTTTTGTATTTCCAGAAGAATGCTTTTGTCACATCACCCAGACTTCATTATCTCTCACTGTGTGATCTGATCAGAGACTTGGACTCTCGACTGCTGAAGAGAGTATTCCTTAAGTTCTTGTCCATGTTGTAAATCTCTGAATGCTTCTGGTAGCCAGAAACAGCAGAGTCCTACATTTTCGGGAAGAATATTTTAAGCTTAAATAATATTTTTAATTTCCATGTCAATTTGAAGTTTAAAAAAATAAATCTGAAGATTTAAATTATAATCTGCAACCTCTTGCTTTGAGCAGTCTTATCTTGATAATAAATGTTATGGGACTTAGTTATGGACAAATGATAGAAATAAATGAAATAGGCTGTACTGCTTTTAACATTTTCTTTTTCTTTCTCACGCTGTTCCTTCTCTTGTTCTCCATCCCTCTGCCCAGCTTCAGTTCAGTTTTGTATCTTTAGTTCCTGTGGGTGTTACCAATTTGTGACACTCTGTGCTTTCAGCATACTTTCTGGTAGCACTTGGATAGCTTGACTTTCACCTCCTTGAAAACAAACCAAAAAAACTTAACACAACTTTCAAATACTGCCTCTTGACTGCACCATAAGTGCCAGAGGAATCTCAAAGGTCCTTTGTCTCCTCTAAGAAAGAATGAGTCAATGCCACTCGGGTCTAAGAAAGCCAGTGCTGGGAGTAAATGCTCCAGTTCAACATGGACATCCTCCCTCTTTCTTTGGTTAGTTCTCTCCTTATAAAATTGCCGACCATGATGTGAGCGCTCCCTGGGTGGTAAGCACCCTTTCTAGGAGTTGTGAGAATTGGGGATTTTCAGAATAAGTATCTATAAATAGACTTATGAAGACTAATGTGTAGAAAGGTAGTTATTTCCTTTTTGTTTCTATTGCACAGTCCAGTCCAGTGATCAGATATGAGGAATAACAGTAAATCAAATGCTCTTACTAACACATTAACAATATTTTATTTTTCTCTTTGTTGGCATATGTCTGTGAATTATTCTTGTAAATTTGCTGCTACAATATAGAACTTACCAAGAACTTGAATGGGGTTGGTATTCCAACCAAATATATTTATAATATCTTAATACATTTATTGTTAAGTTTCTGTTGCAGGAATATTCATGTCCGGTTGTTGAGGGGGGTGCGGGAAAGGGGGGAGAGGAGGGTACTCTCCGTGGTGCTGATGATAAGATTCAGTGGTCCCAAGACTGAAAAGAGTAGAGTTGTGTGTGTATGTAACACACGTGTGCTCATGCCCCACACACACCCATGAACGCCCAATCAAGCAGAGGTGAGCCTCGCTCATGGGTAAAGAGGGGTAAAGAACGTGGGCAGAAAGACATTCTGAACACTGTGCTTGAAAGGTGGGCTGATATTGTCCTCCTGATCCAGCTACATGCTCTGCAGAGAAGCAGGAGAGGGGAGGGGGGCTAAATCTAATGAGGACAGTGGTTCAGAACTAAATCTGTGACCAGAACCAGAGGGCTGGTGTTTTCTCTTTTTAGGGATGGCCTGAAAGAGGTCCAGAGTATTATGGAGGACAATGGAAAACCCTTGTGAATGGGTGTTGATGAAAAATTGTCACACAATGTTAAAAGGATTTCTGGATTTTAAGGACTTGTAGTCCTCAAAATGGAAAAGAATAAAATGATATGGCCTTGCCATCTTTTTTTCTTGCTACGTGGATTCCAAGTCCCCACCACCACCATCATCCAATATTGAGGACTATTTCATGTGGGCTCCAATTGGTTTCAGATTATTTCCTTTACTCTTGGCCCATGGAAGGACTGTGTCACCGAACAGCTTCCTAAACTGGCCACCTCTAAATGCTGCTCCCCTCTGGGGGGGGGATCGAATTCTCATCATTGCTGTTAAGATACTTGGGGGCCTCCCCAGGTCTGTCTGCCAATCTGAGCTGTGTATTGTGGCTTTGGATTGCTGAACAAGGATGGCCCCTTCAGCAGGCAGACAATTATAAACTATACTGAAATGGAGCTTTGAGGGTAGAGAAATTTCCATAACCGTTCAAGTGATCAGAGAGGGAGCAATAAACAGGGCTGTTCGGGCTGGATGGCATGCCCCATTGGATGAATGAATCCCTGTCCTCCCACTGTGCCTGCCCCATTAGCTGTGGCCATGAACAGATAGAGAGCCCTCAGGAGTTTTTATGGGTTTTCATTTATTGCAGCTTGTCTTTATGAATTATACGTTGTTTGTTAAAAATGAAAAAAAAAATGCATCCTAAATATAAACAAGGTTTATTTACAGTGATTGACTCTGGGTGGTAGCATAAATATATTTTTATTTACATATTAACTGCTTTCCAAAATTTCTGAAATGAAAATGCATTACTCTAATGATCAAGAGTCCATGAATAAAATTACAGGAGACAAAACTTCATAAAAAATCTTGATGGGTGTTTGACTGCATCTGTCATTGCCACCTCATTCCCCGCTCCCAAAACCAACATGCCCACAGAGAACACTGGTGTGCTGAACTGATTTCAGTCATAACAGAGGGAGTATCTCAAACTACTGTGGGGAGTTTAAGTCTTGTGGTATCTATGTGCATGTCTATTAGATAAATGCCTCTTTTATTTTTGAGAGGGGTGACTCACCTTCCCAGTGCTATTTGAAAGAATGGTGTATGGAGGCCTAGGGTGCAGTAGGATCAGCTGCCCACTGGTTGCCAAGGGCCCTCACAAAGCCTGGGCAACTGTGCACTGTCCATTGTCTTGAACTTGCCTCTGTAGGCTCATTACTCCACTTTACTTATCAACCCTGTGATTTTTAGGAAGCTTAACACCCTCCTACCTCAAATGTAACACTTATATTGGAAAACAGTTTTGTAGCACATATATCAAAGAATTTACTCATTAGCATATATTATATATAATGGTTTAACATTATATTTACATATAACTAGAGGCCCGGTGCACAAATTCGTACTAGGGTGGGGTCCCTCTGGGTGGCCTGCATGGATTGGCCGAAACCCACAGTCCAACGCTGCCTGCAGCTCCTACCTGACACTCCCGCTCATCCCCGCCCCACTGTGCCTGCAGCGGGCTTGCGCCCAATCAGTCCCGATCAGGAGAGGCTCAAGCTGCCGCAGCAGCACCCACTAGCCATGACCCCTGTATCTGACGCCCTCCCAAGGGGAGTGGCCTGTGGGATCAGGCTGAAACCGGCTCTCTGACATCCCCTGAGGGGTCCTGGGTTGCAAGAGGGTTCAGTCCAGGCTGAGGGACCCCACTGATGCATGATTGGGCTGGGGAGGGACCGCGGGAGGGCTCCAGGGTGTCTCCGGCCCATTTTGCTCAGACCCAATCTGCCGAACCCCAGCAACAAGCTAACCTGGTCAGAGCATCTGCCCCCTGGTGGTCAGTGCACATCATAGCGACTGGTCGACCAGTTGACTGTCTGCCCCCTGATGGTCAGTGCACATCATAGTGACTGGTTGACCAGTTGACTGTCTGCCCCATGGTGATCAGTGCACATCATAGTGAGCTGTGAGCAGCCTTAGCATATCATTAGCATATTACACTTTGATTGGTTGTTCAGTTCTGCTGTTAGGTCTATTTGCATATTACCCTTTTATTATATAGGATAGGATAGTTTTAAAAGGAATAATGCTCAGTACCAGGAAAAGGTACAAACCTATTATGAATAAGCAAGTATAGAAAGGGAAAGTCATTGGTCAATAAAATAAAAGGGTCTTAACTTCCCTGGTTTCATAGGTTTCACCAATGAGTTCTTTTGTTTTGCACATATTTTGAGTAGATCACAAATTTGTTTTAACAATTAGATGATTCATTTCTGTGATAGGCCTAAAGCAATACCTAACATAAGAAAGTGGTTTGATGCATGATGTATGCCTTCCAGAAGCCTTTGGGAAGAGGAGATAAGTCGTCCAACCAGTATTTATGGGCCAGAGATTGGGGTCTGACTCCTAAGAAGAAGAGACTAGATTGCTGACAAGAGGAGGAGGGGAAGGAGAATGTCCCATATTCTGGTTTTCAGGATAAGACCCCTGGGGCTGCTGATTCTCAGAAACCAAGGCAGAAGTCCAGTTTACGCAGTGATTTATAAGTTTGTCTTCTAGTACAACATTGGTACACATGTTTTCTTCCCCCTCCTTTTCTTCTTTTCCTTTCTCTCCTCCTCCATCCCTCCATAAATATGTTCTGACTATAATTACCTTTAATTGAGTACCTTATTATTTGACTTGTGCTGCATTAGACACTCTACCATCTATCTATCTATCTATCTATCTATCTATCTATCTATCTATCTATCTATCATCTATCTATCTATCTACCTATCTATTAGTATTCAGAACAGTCTTACAAGAAATATAATATGATCCTCATTTTTTATATACAATAGGACATTTCAGATTTGTTAATCAGGCTCCTTGATGTCACTCAGGACAAAACATGGCAAAGCCATGATTAAAAACTCTCTACTTTAGGTTGGAGAGGGAAGAAATGTGGCTCATACCAGAGACCCATCTTTCTATAATATGGCAGTGGGACTTATGGCAGAACTCACCCATTGGAGAGGGTGGATGTTTGATTATTGTCCTCAGCAGCCTTATTTTAGGAATTGGTGTCCCTGAGGGCAGGCCCTGGGCAGGGTTCTGAGCCACGTGGCCTCTTCCAGCAAGTGGAGCTCTCAGCCCTTCACCAGATGCACAATCTCAACTTCTAGCAGTGGTCGGCAAACTCATTAGTCAGCAGAGCCAAATATCAATAGTACAACGATTGATATTTCTTTTGAGAGCCAAATTTTTTAAACTTAAACTTCTTCTAATGCCACTTCTTCAAAATAGACTTGCCCAGGCCATGATATTTTGTGGAAGAGCCACCCTCAAGGGGCCAAAGAGCCGCATGTGGCTCTCAAGCCGCGGTTTGCCGACCACGGTTCTAGGGGAAGGGGAGTATTTTTAGGTTCTCTTTCAGAGACTTCCTTTTTCTTTGTCTTCTTCCTCGGGTGTATGTAAACTGATATTTCAAACTTGGAAGTGCGCTGGGTAAATACTGACAGAATAGCAAGCTGAAAGCAAAGAAAAGGGGGAAATGTCAATCCCTTACATATGAAAAATAAATTTTAAAAAATCTTTTAAGACTTTCTAAAATGTTGCCATATTAGCAGCGCTCAGAAGCTGTGGAGTAACGTTAACCTATGTACGCAGAACTTAAAGCATATTTCCTGCAGAGCCTTCCTGCTGTTGGAGGCAGGAGGCAAGGGGGGACAGCATCTCACAAGTTTGCAGTGGGAATTATTTTTAACTTAAAAAAAAAGTATGTTATTGATGAAATTCTAAGTTTCCTTTCATTTTTATGCACGCCCCCCACATACCCTCTGCTAGAGCCACAGACTATTCTTACCATTCCCCAGACACTCCAGAATCTTTCAGATTCCATGATTTTGCACACATTTTTTTTTCCTAACAAAGATACCCTTCAAATGAGTTCTGCCAATTCCAAATTTGAAAAGGCAGCTGAAATGTCACTTCCTCTGTCAGACCTTCCCAAAGGCTTCACAGCCTCGGACATCCGCACTTCATGCCGTTTCCCCCTCTGCTGCAGCCAAGTGTCTTTCCATCTTGACACCAGATTCATTTCAATAAATTAGCACTCATTCGTGTGAGCTTCCTGAGCCCAAGCATTGCATCTCCTACATGAGCTGTCTTCTGGGGTTGACAATTAGTGTGAACTCAATATATGTATACACAACACACACACACACACACATACTGATGAAGGAATTTCAGCCCCTCTCCCAGACCCTCCTTGCTTTCTATTCGGGAGTCAACCACATTTTATAAGGATTTTATTGTGCAGTAAGCAACTCTAAAGAAAATGACCCCAAAGTAAAACAAAAACAAAACAACAAAAAGGGAGAAAAGTGATTCCAGTATGTTTGCCATCTCAGAAAGACTAGACCATTACCATTTATGAAGGGTACTCATTCCACCCTGATTCCAGACTTCCTTTTTTGGGACTCAGAGCTGTGAGTACCTCAGGTCTTGCAAGTGCCAATCGCCTCCCTGGTTGACCTTACTGCTCAGACATCTAACATCTTCATCTCTAAATTGGGAGTGACTTAGTTATTATTATGGATTTTAATGAGGACTCATGGGTGCTTGATACGTGGCAGGAGCTGATACGTGGCAGGAGCTGAATACATTTTAGCCAACCATGTTGCTGGCACAGTGAACCCCACTGCTTGGTGTACCCGCAGAAGAGCTGTATTTTGTACCGCCAGTCAACTGGCGCAGTGGCCGTAGTGTGAGGAGCACTGGACTAGGCGTCAAATGTAGTTGACTCATCTGATGTGTGGCTATCACCGGCAACAGGTTATGCATTTCAATTCTGGCCCAGCCTTTTTAGACATGATATTTATGACCTTGGGCAAATGATCTGTTTATAATGATAAATCCAGTCCCCCACTTGCTAAATGCAAATCACAGTTTCTAACTCCCAGCAATGTTGTGGTCATGAAATAATACTATCACAGAGCTATTTACTGCATGTTTTCTGTATGTCAGGCACAGGGTTCAGAGCTGTGCATGAATCACCTCATTTAATATTACAAAAATCTAGGAAACAGATGCTACTGTCTATTTTTTAATGAGCATATTAAGGTTTTGCAATGGGGGTGGGGGGAGGGGGGAGGAATACATCCAATGAAACACAGCCAATCTCCCTGGTTGCAAAGCTCACACTTGCAGTGGCTGAGCTGTCTTGTTTCCCTTTCAATTCAGTGCATTGAACAAACATCAGCTCTGGGATTACTAAGGGCAGGACAGAGAGGTGAATAGGACAAATGACATCTCTCCTTTTATGGCAGTTGCATTCTAATGGGAAAGAAACCAACAAACAATAAATAGAGTTTCAGTTAGTGGTGATACACTTGAAAAAATAACAACAGGATGACAGGATAGCTTGATAAGACAGGAGCAGAGTAGGTGTTTCTGCGTTGATAAGATTTACTATAAGACCTAAATGATGAGAGGACTGTCTGGTGAAGAAACTCAGTAACATCGGGGTGTAGCTCAACAAGTGTGTGCAGATTTTAGCAGGAATCCATCACTGACTCAATCAACCAGTCTGCCCATCAGCCACCTACCAGCAGACTCAGCCCTTCCACTTCTTGGCTATGAGACTGTAGCAGCGATCCCATCCTTAACCTTCATTGTTACCATCCTTCTGATTAAATTGGTCTTGGGTGGGGCCCCTGTATCTGAAGGTTTAACAACTCCTTAGGCAATTCTAAAAATCGGCCCTGGTTAAGAATCACTGAAAATATTTTCTATCATTGAGCCTCATTCTCTTCCCCTTAAAAAAGGAAGAGGGAAACATGAGCAAACGCCAGTAGAGTTGACCCCTGCGAATCAGGGTGGTCTTCAATCCAGCGGCACCAACATCATTTCAGGGCAAGATTCAGAGCCGTGGGTCCCACTAGTGAATTGGAATCTGGATTTTGACAACATCCCCAATGATTTCTAAGCACGTGGGCGTTTCAGACGTGCAGGGCTACACTCTGTCATGAATTAGTTGCCAGGTAACCGAGGACAGAGGGAAGTCATAAACAATCATCTTTAAACCAAGGACAAGCAACAGGGAATTCACGTTCAAGTCAGAATGGCTTCCACAAGGGGCTTTGAGAATCAGATAAGCCCGTTTTGGGTTGCAAAATGTATTCGTCAATGTCTCCAAGAGAAACTTAGGATAGATTTTATGTTCACGCTTCAAGATACTGTTTTGAACTTTAACCGAAACGCTCCCCACTTACAGAATAAATTATGAATAAGGTCATAAATCTCATTAAAATCTAATATTCAGCAGAGCTGCCTGGTGTGTATACTATGGAAAATTGGATTTTACTGTAACTGGAGCCCGATGTATAATATTGCAAGTTAATTACAGAGGTTAGTTCTTCGACATGTAATGATAGCTTATACAGGCGCAGTCTCCGTGCTACCATCAGAATTTAAGTGCTCTTAAGAGACCAAATTTAATAACCGTTCATCTATTCAGGTTCACAAGACTCAACATTTCCTGGGTAAATAGTAATTTGCATCTTTCTGGTATAGATAGAATTAGCAGATGAATGAAGTCTTCATACATGCACACAGGCAAAAGAAACAGTTCTTCTTACAATATATGTTAAATCTATCGTGCTTTTTAAATTCTCTGGTATTGGCCTTTGCCATTGATCTAAAGGGTTGGAAAATTGCTTTGATTTGGTTACTCAGTGGATCCTTTAGGTTGTCTTGTGCACCTATGATTCGCAAATGGTTACTCAGTCTGTATTATTTGAGTTGATATAACCACAATAATTTTAGTGTTTATGTGTGTTGCAATCAAAATGTAAAGAGGCAGGTAGTCAGTGTTCACAAGCTATGCTTCTTTTGTTTGTTTCTGAAGGGAACTGAACAGTGCTTTTCTTTTATAAAACAGCGCCTGCAATCCCGTGAATCTGCAGAGAAATACGAACACACACACACACACACACACACTCTCTCTCTCTCTCACACACACACACACACACACACATACCCTGTGTCCATACACATCTGCATCCTTTTCTTAGCAGAAATGGAGCGTGGAAGTGATAGTGTGTTGTATCTATTTTTCTTTCCTTAGCTAAATAAGTTTTTAGTTTCTGTTAAATCAATACACTTAAGGATAATTTAAAGAAAAGAAGACACAAAAAACGTTTTCTTGTTTCTTTGAAATAAATTAATTTCCAGGGTGCTTTATTTTGTTTAGAAGTTGTCTTAACCCCAGGAGATATCTCAGAATAATCTCTAATGTAGAAAAATAAACTCGGCAGAGTGCAGATATACATTGAGATAGCATTGATAAATCAAATTTAAACATCAATACTTGTTAGCATTCCTTTAAATGCGCTCTCCCTTCGGCTAATGAAAACCAAGGAGAGACTCTGAGTGCCCCAAGTTATTGATTACCAACACTTCTAATTCCCCTCCTGAGATTGCACTTTGGCCAAAACTTTCACATTTCTATTTTCCAACTAAAGAACGTAATAATTATAAATTAAAATTATTACTATTGAAATGCAATTACAACCATCTCACCGAGCGGAGGGGAAAGAAACCGATCTCTGCTTTTGCAAAGTTTCAGGCATCATCTTGATTCCACAAGGCCATAGGTGTTCCTGCCAAAAACGGGCTTTGAGCTCTGAGAAGGGTGCACCCGCCTTTTCTAGTGCATCTCCCTCACTTTGCTCACCAGTGGTGGATATTAATGGGTTCTCTCTAAAGTCCTGATGAGAGATGAGGCAGTTGCTGGCTTACATAAGAAATAAAAGAGGCTAAGTTAGTATGTCCTTAGGTAATTTGTGCAAAAAGGAGCCGTGTGTGAGTGTGTGCGTGTGTGTGTGCGTGTGTGTGTGTGTGTGTGTGTGTGTGTATGTAAGAAGGTAGCCAGGTTGGTCACAAGCGTATAAGCACTGCTGTTCGAATGCCAACTCTCCGCATGCTAGCTGTGTCCACTCTGGGTGTCCCCTTCATGAGAAACAGTATGCAGCCTTCTAGTGTTTCTAGGTCGTCCACATGTACATTCTAAAATATACTTTTATTGATTCCAGAGAGGAAGGGAGATGGAGAGAGACAGAAAGGTCAATGATGAGAGAGAATCATTGATCGGCTGCCTCCTGCATGCCCTACACTGGGGTTCGACCCAGGCATGTGCCCTGACTGGGAATCCAACCATGACCTCCTGGTTCATAAGTTGATGCTCAACCCCTGAGGCACACAGGCCAGGCTCACATGTGCATTCTAAATGGACATGATGAAAAGGCAGAACTATTATTTTCAAATCCAAAAATTCATCTGCCGAGCACTTCAGGTACAATCAAAGTTCCTTCAATCATTCTCAATCTACAGACATCCAGCCTTATTTAGCCTGAAATCCAAATTTTAAGCACCCTCTAAAGTCAATATGAATATGTTAATTTCATTTTATCATCATAACAACATGAGTGCTTATAAATATCTGCAGGATCCACGTGTAAGCACACATATTTTAACATTATCAAAAGCCTTATGAAATTGTCGAGTTCTTAGAATTGATTAGTTTCCAAAGAGCTGTGAATTATGCACAGAAATGAAATACTGACAATCTATTAGAATCCAAACATTCTCCAAACTGTATTTATTACATTATTAGTAGTAGTTTATGTGTTGAATCTGAGACTAATAATTCTACTAAAATGACATCATATATTATCATAGTGTTGCAGAATGCAACTGTTATATTTGGTAGCATTTTTCTGAATTATCACAAGGTCTGTGTATCTGCTTTTAAATAATTTAGATTTTTGGGATACATGCATCATTCCAAGTTTATCTTTTCACAACTTTCCTCGCTGAACTAACCAATGCATTTAAAAATTAAAAGATATATTAAAAATAATCCCAGAGCGACTCTTTTGCTTTTAAGCAAACCTAATGAAAATAGAGCTAAGAAAAGCCCAGCTCCTATATTCCACTTACACTTTAAAGCATTGAGACTTTCTTAACATATGTTTACCCAGTAAAGCACCATACCACATCAATTAGGAGACATGCTTATGGAAATGTCCATTTAAAGGAACATCCCTACAGTGTACATAGTCTTGTAAATCCAAAGATGCTGACAAGATATGGCAGCTGCCGACAGAGAAACTGATGAAAATGCAGCGATTCTGAATTTTAATGTAATATAAAGCATGTCAGCAACATATTTGAAGAGCAGCTGCCAAGATTTCAATCCAACTGAATGGATAATGTTATTTTTATATTCTGTTCTCTTCTGGCAAAATAGGACTTTTCCCCCTTTTCCTTACGATAAGCTTCAACTTATCAACAGCAAAACTTCCGACTGAATATCATGCAATGAATTATCACTCTGTTTAAGATGAGACACTAATTACAATGACAAATGTAGAGAGACCACAGCATTGCCAAGGAGAGCAACTACAACCAAATAGTATTTGTTATTTTAAATTTGATATATTCCATAGCAGTGATAAGTAACATAAAAAAAAAAAATCTGTTTCTGTTCAAATTTGAATCGCAATACACATCATGCTTACTAACTCAATTTCTTGTAAACCTGAGTGAAAAATAAATTTGACGGAACATTTTGTGTCAAGTCAGATTTCCCTGCCGTTAAGCCAGTCTCTTGGGAATGTCTAAAAATGCAAACCAGCCCGGCCATTGTGGCTCAGTTGTTGAGCGTAGACCTATGAACCAGGAGGTCATGGTTTGATTCCAGGTCAGGGTACGTGCCCCTTTGTGGCCTCAATCCCCACTAGGGGGCATGCAGGAGGCAGCCGATCCATGATTCTCTCATCATTGATATTCCTATCTCCCTCTCCTTTCCTCTCTGAAATCAATAAAAATACCTTTTTTTAAAAATAAAAATTCCAACTACATGGACTGTGGCACCACAGATCTGGCCAAAATGATTTGCCACAGTTCTCAGGGTATCAGGACAGGCTGTGGCTCAGGGACATTGAGAGTGGGTCTGGACTTCATTCAGTCTTTAGCACCTCTTCCCACCCCACCCACAAGCAGAGCTGACAAGCCCTGCTGGGGCAATTTTTTATAATGACTCCCTTCATCCTTACCTGATCACCACACCCTCCACAGTGCTGACCTAGTGATGGTCCCAAAACAGGCAGGTGCAACACACCTGTTTAAAGATATCCAGTAACCTTCATGGACTTTGGCAGGGGGCAGTGAAATCCCTGGTGTGGCCCCTGCCTACCTTTTATCTCATTTCTTTTTGCAACCCTCTGGATTATCCACAAGCTATACTCTTACCATAAGGCAGAGTTTTCAATTTCTAAAATTCACTTCTTTCTCTCTATCCTTGCATAAATTTCTCTGCTGGAAAAATAATTCTTAAAAAAAAAACTTTATATTTTCCCAATGTCTCAACAATCTCACACACAGGCTGTGAGCACCTTGTTGTGGCCTATTTCAATAAAACCTGCAGTTTAATCTAAGAACGCCTTTGTGCTTTAAAGAAAAAAACCAAACTACACAAATTATTCAAGAGCTTTCTTTGCCAGAAATTGGCATGACTTGATAAAAGGAAGCATAATTAAACAAACATATACACACATTCAAACACAGGAACAGAAATACAAAACCAATGAGTTCATGTAAAAACTAATATATAAGTCATGTGAACTCAAACAAATTATTTCATCTTTTAGACTAAATTTTGTATCTGTCAAGTAGTGGTCAATGTAATGACAATTTATCTGTTTTTCAACTCTGTCATGAGACCAGAATTATGAATTCAATATCAGTTATAGGCCTTCTAATTATTTCTCTGAAAATCTTCACATTTCTTTCTATTTAATGTGTGACACTTCGCAACTGCTCTTTTTTACTTTGCCATGGTACAATTTGATTTAGCGAAACATAAGGCATTCTGTCTGCCCTTAAGAAGGATATAGATGAGAGGAGTGGTGGCGAGTCTGTTCAAGTTTGATGATGTTGAGAATAGCAACGTGTGGGGTCTGGAAGTGGGTCCTTTCAAGACAGCTTTCATCCCGGCTGCTCGCCCTTCAGAAAACTGCTTTTGAATGTGACTCAAGATGACTCAGGGTAAGAGATTGGGTATTATAGGACATTCACTGCACCTGCCACATGGGCAGGAGGCTAATCACAATGAGACTTACACCATGGTCCCAACGCTCTAAAGGAGACTCAGCCTCCTCTCCAGGTCCCCACAGTAAGGCTTAAGGAATGAATCATTCCAAATTGCATTTTAAAATGCAGTAAGAGCGTCTGCTGATGGATGTTTTGCCTTTGGAGCCCACCGTGTCTAATTTCATTCTCTGATGTTCCCTCATGCATCAATCACTTTCAATGAACAACTTCCACAGGGCCTCCCTTCAGTCTCCTTCAACCTGTGGGGTTGCCTCTGTATCTGTCCCAAGTTCAAATCCAGGCTTTCAATCAGTGCAGTGTTCAGCAAACTCATTAGTCAACAGAGCCAAATATCAACAGTACAGCGATTGAAATTTCTTTTGAGAACCAAATTTCTTAAACTTAAACTTCTTCTAACACCACTTCTTCAAAATAGACTCACTCAGGCCATGGTATTTTGTGGAAGAGCCACACTCAAGGGGCCAAAGAGCCGCATGTGGCTCACAAGCCGCGGTTTGCCGACCACTGAATTAGTGGGTTAGTGAACTCCCTGATTTAGTTTAATCAGGTCTGATCAAACCCTGGTTTATTATAACTAGCTAGTCTGGTATCAACTGCAAATGACTAAGGAAATAACACTCATTATCCACAAACACACACACACAAATAAAAACAATTTCATCACAATATCCTATTTTGATATATAATTTATATAATTAATGCTACAAAAACACAGGGATGTGATAATGATGTGAGCTGAGAGTTTCATGTTTCAATGAGGACTTAAAGCATGTAGGGTGTGCTTTAATAAAGATACTATAACCTGGGCCCCCGGTACCTCTTCACCCAGCTCTGCCTTCCCTTGCTCTTTGTGTTGCTCTCACATTTAGAATTCCCAGAAATTATAAAATTTTAAATGTCATGAAGCCATGTACATGTCGCTCTCTACTAAAATACATAGCAATCTATTAAACACACTCCTATACGAACTCCAAAACCCAGTTTTATGTTTCCTCCCTTGATGTAGAGATCTGCCTCCCACAGAACTTGAGAATGAGAGTCATGCTTTATTATTTCTGTGATTCTCATACCCTACATATCACCTGGGGACAGTAGGCATGCAATGTTAATTTTTGAATGTATGAGTAAATGATGAGTGAATGACATTGATTGAAGGGAAGAAGGCAAAACCACGCATGGTCAGGCATAGAAGAGTGCTGGAAATGGCATGGGAAGAGGCTGAGTTCTTGTACAGAAGTGCTGGTACATGATTTAAACATTCCACATGCAAGATTGAAAGGCAGTGAGTGATATGTTTATGTAGGTCCAGGATGCAGGAAAGTTACATTCAGGATTAATGTCTGAGATCCTAGACAGTCAAAGAAGATTCTTGAGAAGGTAAAATAACTAATAACACTTTATATTTGGAGAATTCATTTTTCTGCTTGAATAAAGCCCTTGCCCCCATACAGAAAATCAGACTTGTTTAATAAAATCTGAAATAGCACGTTAAGAAAATGGTAGGTTTGATGTCACATGACACTCACCTTGGTCCCCTTGCATGTAGATGGTGACTCCTGCTTTGAAGTGGTAATTTATCAAATGTTAACCTTGAGACCTGGATAAGTGAATGTCGTTTGCAGGGCATTGGGTTTGCACTCTGAAACTCTGTTTCATTATGGAAAATAACAGAGCAAGGAAAGAAGCACAGAAATGTGGGACTACTGGAAGTCAAAGGTCACGAGAAAAATGCCTCCATGTGTTTGTGGCTGCACATTTGCATTTTATATATCATTTTATTTTCCACTGTGCTTTAATAATCATTTTAGCTATTTACCTTTATACATGCAAAATTCACAATTTGCATCTGCAAATATCTACTCCTAGATCCATCTGCTCACCTGCAGTATAATTAATAACTGAAATTCTTTGACATTCTAAGATGTAAACAGTTTCTTAGGCTTGATGTTGGAGAGTCTGCAAATATTAAAAGTTGATGCTTGATTCTCTCTCTCCCCCTCTCTCTTTCTCCCCCTTTAATACACCATTACCTCTAACACTTGGATGTTTAAAAACACATTTTCTGATTGTAGTTGGAAATCTGAAAGTTTTTCAAAGTGCACGGGGTACTGTTATGTAGTGCCCAGCTAGTTACCTCATCACTGAAGCACTCATTCTATCAGCTGCCTGACAGCTTGTAGCTGAGTCCCCTCTATGATTGCTCCCAGTCTACTCACCCAAGTTCACGACTTCCTCCCAAAGTCATGCCTCCTACCCAGGGTCATTCTGCACCCAGTGGTTGGTAATTGCAGTGGACCAAGGCTTTGGCTCCTTGTCTTAGTCAGGTTGAGCTGCTATAACAAGATGTTATAAGGACACATTTCTCACATTTACTTCTGAATGCTGGGAAGTTCAAAACCAAGATAGATTTAGCATCTGTTGAGGACAGGCTTCCTGGTTCACAGACAACCATCTTCCACTGTGTCCTCACATCACAGAAAGTGGTCTGGAGCACTCTCTGGAGTCTCTTGTATAAGGGCCTACTCCCATCCATGAAGGCTCCACCATTGTGACCGAATTACCTCCAAGGGCCCTACCTCCAAATGCCATCACAC
Source organism: Corynorhinus townsendii (assembly GCA_026230045.1). Classification (NCBI taxonomy): domain Eukaryota; kingdom Metazoa; phylum Chordata; class Mammalia; order Chiroptera; family Vespertilionidae; genus Corynorhinus; species Corynorhinus townsendii. The sequence continues at coordinate 10,362,822 of JAPDVU010000011.1, read as the reverse complement.
TGGAAGTTAGAATTTCATCATGTGAACTTTACAGGACATTGTGTTCCCTTTGCCCCAATTCAGGATAATTCTCTAGGAACACCCCAACTCCAGAGCTTCCCATAGTGCAGCCTTAGACCTTTCCTGGGTTGTCATTGAAGCCCAGCTTTTGGCTCTGCCCAGTCTTAGTCACTTTACTCCCCACGCTTGTAGGGATGTGAGAAAACACTACCTAAAATGTCCTGAATACCAATTTCCATCTCAGAGTCTATCTCCAGGGGAACCTGATCTTCTACAGGAAATAGTAAGAATAGGTGAAATCAACCTATGGAATTTGAATTTTGCAAAGTCCCACATGCTAACTTAATACAATGAAAATCTCAAAGAAAGGCTATCCATTCCTCCCAGGGTCAATTGGAGTATGCTAATTACCACCTGGAGTAATCATCAGCATACCGGAAGATAGCTAATATTTCTTTAAACACAAGGTCATTTCTTAACAGAGATTTCTGTATTCATATATCATGAACAAAAAAAGGAAAGGAAAAAAAGCTGATGAAAGGTGAGGTGGAGAACTATATTCTGTCTACTGCTCTGACTTTTCTGAAGACCATGAAGACATCCTTTCATCTTTACTACTGTATCACCAAAAAGGAGCAAAATAGATGGTTCTGTCTTTCCACACACTAGCTTTCTTTGTTTTTAAATTTGGTTGTTATTCAACTTCTCTAATTATTGTTGTTGTTTTTAATAACATGAGAACATTAATAGTACATATTTCCATCAGGGTCAGTGAGGAAGAGACAAACCATTCTAAATATTTCAGTAGAAGAATTTAATCTGGAGAGGAGAGGAGAGGGGAGGGGAGGGGGGGTGGAGCGGGGAAGGGAAAGGAAGGGAGGGGAAGGGAAGGGAGAAGAGGAGAGGAAGGGAGGGGAGAAGGGGAGGGGAGGGGAAAGAAGGGTAGAGAAAGGGAAGGAAGGGGAGAGGAGGGGAGGGGAAGGGAGGGGAGGGGAGGACTTTGAGAGCACAGGGTGTGCTCAGCATTGGGATTATTTCCTTCCTTTTTCCTTCTAAAAAATGTTACTTTGTGCATGAAGGTCCATGAAATGTTTTCTATTTTGGACTTCCTTTTCAACTCTAAAGAAGTGTTATTTCAGATTTCTTTTAAATTGTAAATCACATTGTGAACTTCCGTTGCTTAGCAAACAACCAAATCTCAGTAATAAGCATTTATTTCTCACTCTGGTCTGTGGACCCGGTGGATGTGGATCCAGTTCTGGTCTGCTGCACCTGCCCCATGAGGGGCCTACCCTGGGGAGACAGCAGCTACCTGGGGGCACACTGTTCTCATCACAGCCAAGCTGCACTCAGCAATGCAAGCAGGACACAGGATGCCTCTGATTATACCAGCGCACTGCCACTCCCACCTTCATTCACTGCCCAAAGCAAATTCACCTGGTTAGTCCCAACATCAGTGGGTTGGACAGGTACACTTTCCCATGAAACAAGTGGATATTTGCAGAGCACTCCAGTCTACTAGGAAAGAAACAGAGCAGACCCAGGCGTTTACAAAAGGTTGTGCACAGAGAGAAAGAAAAGGCACCAGTAATTACAAAACAGTGGACTGCATTTTAGTGACTGCAGTTCTGTTCAAGATATACTGTAGCTGTGGTGAAAGCATTTCTGAGAGCTACTCAGCCGGCAGCTGGCAGCCGGTGTCTGTGCTCCGTGTTGCCTGTCATCACAAGAGAGCTAATTATTGTCTCCGCTATGGAGTCTTGCTGCTCCGCATTTCTCTTTCCTGTCCGGGTCTCCATCTCCTTCCTGTGCATCCCCGGCTTCTTTGCGCCGCCTCTTAGATTCCACTACCTCATGGCTTCTAGCTCCCGCTTCCTCTCTCTGGATCATTTTACTTCTCTTGATCCAAGTTCTTAGTTTCCCTGTTTATTTCATATTGAAACTCACTGTACATGAGGGTACTGTTGGTTCTCTTTATCACTGTTAGCTCTATTGGGCAAAGCTCAAAGCCTGCTAACCAGCTGTGAATAATTTTCCTTTAGGTCATATGCCTATTTCTGGTCCAATCAGGTGTATCTTGGGAGGGAGTCACATGACATGAACGAGGTTTACAATGCATGTATCATCAACGATTATAGACAACTCCTTTTTTTTTCTATAGAGATTCCAGATGTCCCATTTTCTTTGAGAAGGGGGCTGTGGGCTTGATAAAGAATTCCGAGACTTCTCAGGAAGGAGTGCTTCAACTGGCAAGATCTCTCTTTGGTATTGTGGTGCAGACAGTTAGGTGGGAGGGAAAGAGGGAAGAAAGGATGCTGGAAGGAAGGGAAGGAGGGAGAGAGAGAATGAGTAAGGAAGTGAGAATGGTGGGGCTGAAAACGTCTCCCATCATTTACCTTCCTCAACTCATTTTATATGACCTCAGTCATATCCCCTGTCTCTCGCTCCTTCTAAACACGTGTGCACACAAATACGTGCATTCGTGAGTTCCTTCCTCCTTGAACTACTTCAAGGAAAGAAAGGTTTGAACCTCAAAGGGTCCAGTGTGTTTAGACAAATAGCATCAACGGAACATCTGGACTTTCAGCCTGGGGTTTTCTCCCAGCAATGGCTGCTGCTCAGCTGCTGGTTTCTGCCAACTTCTTTTGGCCCTTAACTGACAACACTCGGATTGCTTCTGCCAGTGACTGTCTGACCCTGTGCTCTGATTCTTGTCCTCTCTCTCTGCATTCTCACACCTACTCGTCTGCCCCTGCAGCAACTACCAGGCTTCGGATGCTACCTTGTGGGACTTAAGAGGAACACCATCAGTGACAAGAAGTAACAGCATCATTATTGCTATCGCCCTATAAACAAAACATTTGTGAATACCATATTTCCATTTACTTGAAAATCTAGGCCTTACCTTATTGCGACCAAAACAAAGAATCAAATTTATAAATACATTTCAACAAATTTGATTTATAAATAGCATTATGCTCCATTACAATGATAAGGACAGTAAGGACTACACATTACTGGGTGATTTGTAGGTACCAGGATTTAGACTGACCCTTCAGGTCCGTGATCACACTTAGTCCTAGGGTGTGGAGCGGTGGTTGTCACCCTCCTTTTGAAGATACCGTAGCTGAAGCAAAGGTATAAGTTACATAGCCTGTTCAGCCTGCCAGGTGGCAGACCAGAGACGTATGGGTGTGTAACACTAATTCTTATTCAACAGACGATTGAAAGAACAGATGAATGCTTGAGCGTGGCCGAAATGTAAGGTTAGAAGCGGCAAGTAGAGGCATGTCCTGAGAGAAAATTCCGGGGGTCCAGAATGCCGTGCTGAGATTGAGTCTTTTATCATGGATAGAAAATCTGTTCAGAAGGGTTTTGAGCAGTAAAGCCGATATTCCTCTTGTGTTTTTTTTTTTAATTATTATTTTTTATTTTTATTTTTTTACTGAAGAGCCAGAGAATCATGCTTCATGTCCTGAAACAGAGATAGACTTGAGGCCGCGAGATCAGCCGAGAGAGTTGCACAAATATCGTCGTGTTGGTCCAGGTCTGAACTGCAGTGACACAGTGAGATGAGAGAGGGGGGATTATTGTGAGATATTTTACACGGCATCGTTAGTCTCCAGAACTGGGACACTGATTAGACACAGCGACTAAGGGAGACAAAGGAGTGGACAGCACTCAACTTGCCTTTGGTGTAGAAAGGATTTCGAAATAGCTGTTTTAGGGCCATTATTTAGAGTATTAATTGTATTTGTTATAATATAAGGCATTTATCTGGCCAAAAATCAAAATAATAAAAAACCCAGATATCTGTCAATTCTTGATTTGGACAGGGTCAACTTATTTCTTTTGAATATCTTTTGGAGAAAATAAGTCTACAATTATGGTTGTACATAGGTATTAGTTATTAGTTTTACTACTCTATACCCCTGACTGAATTTCCTGACAGAATATACTCAATCAATAACTGTTAAATGAATGAATGAATGAATGAATGAATGAAGAAATCTCGCCAGGTGTACAGAATAACTCTGAGGGAGGTATAAGACACTGGAGCTTCCTTTCATAGGTGAGGCAATCGCTTGAACAAGTTGCTGCTTTTCTCTCTCTGGCGGGTGACCCCCCAGGAATTGAACCCACATGGCTTCCTCTGTGTTAAAGGCTCCTTTGAGTGCACCGCGCTGCTTGGTGAACATAAAGGATCCTCGCACCAATCCCCTAATAAAGACGAACTGTATTTATAAAACGCCAGAAAGGTACCGAGGAGGAAAAAAGGCAATACTCAGGTGGCTCAGCATTGCAAGAATTCGTCTCATGTAGGTGCAAAGTATGCTGTTTCCCATCACACTGTTCTGTTGGAATGCGCACCGTGGGACGCGGGCCCCCCTCCGCTCTGACATCCGTGGCAGATGTTCACCTGAGTGCGCTGCAGGTGAGATCCTTAGCCACCTGCGGCCTGAACACCACGCAGCGCACCGGGCTGAGAATTACAACTGCTTCTCATGTCAGAGGGATGGTTGTCGACATATCAATTCAGCGAAACAAAGCCTGTGTCTAGCAGGTAACTGTCCCAATCTGAAAACCTTTATTGGGAATGATGAAATCCCTTAATCCGCCGCCTGTGCTCAAATGCTAGTTTGTTTCTGTTGTTTGTTTGTTTGTTTTTTTACATATATTTTTATTGATTTCAGAGAGGAAGGGGGAGGGAGGGAGAGCTGGAAACAGCAGTGATTGGAGAGAATCATTGATTGGCTGCCTCCTGCACATCCCCCACTGGGGATGGAGCCTGCAACCCAGGCATGTGCTCTAACTGGGAATCGATGTGTGGCCTCCTGGTTCATAAGTCTGTGCTCAATCACTGAGCCACACGGGCTGGCTCAAATGCTAATTTGTAACAGCTGTGCTCTTTGAAAGAGTTATTCCAGGAAGAAAGATACCCGTGTTTCTAGAACCATGGCAATGTTGTAGGGAAGGGATGAGAAGTGAGACCAGTAAGTAGACTGGATTCTGGAGCTGATTATACGGCTCTCTTCAACAGTCCTGTGGTCTTTGTCATACCGGACCCTAATGTTTCTGAGCCAGAACATCTATATCATAAATGGAGGGGAGTCAAACAAGATGATTTCCACTCATTCCGTTTCTCAGATACTCCAATTCTGACTGAAGTATTTACTAATTACAACTGTATCTTATCAAGGGCTTGGCCTTTCACGCAAGAGAGAAAAGGATGCTGGACTCAGCGGCAGTGCTAATTATATGTTTAGTAAATTAAAATAAATTGAATGAGCATTATAACAAGGTTAATGAAGGATTAAAGAGGCATCTCCTTTTAAAGTACCTCATTTTCTCCCTCACCCCTACTCAAAACACACACACACACACACACACACACACACACACACACACAAACACACACACCATGGCTAGATCTGGATCAGAAGAAGAGTATTTCAGAGCAATCTCACCACTAGAACAGTATCAGATTGTCTCCTTATACCATGGTGTAAACATTTATTGCACAGCCTGGAGCCATACTCTCAGAATCAAGTCACAGTAATTTAACCCTCAGATTGCTTCCAGACCAGAAAGATGTAAAAAAAAAAAAAAAAAGATGTGAGCCATGCCAATGGAAAAGATAAGCCATGCAGGTTGGGAAACCATGTCCTTTTTATATTCAATTGTCTTCCGTTACAACACCAGAATAAAGGAGTTCCACTGACTTGTCAATCGTAATTGTCCTTTTGTAGTTAGTTGATATTCAGCAGATTCTAATTTCCTTCAAATTGGTCCTATTTGCCAGAAGAAGGAATAGAGGAATCAGAGAATTTTAGTTACTTGCGTAGCTTATAAGTAACTGAGCCAGACTTTAAACTCTATGCCTGTAACCACTGCACACACACTCTCAGACCCAGCTGCACCAAAAGTTAGCATATTTCACAGAGCACACCTGTCATTGCCACTTTAGAATTAGTCCCCAAATACTTAACCACAAAAAAAAAAATGCTATTTGCTGAAGTCTTCTAATAGAGTCCTGGCCCAACCTAGGCTGTTGTTGCTTTAGAAAATGTGCCACAATTAAGGCAATTAAGCAGACAGTCTGACCCATGTAGCCAACTACCCTGGAGTGTTTCTCCTGTGGAGCTTATAATAAAACCAGAACCGCTTAACTAAACTCCTACCTGCTTGGACATTTTTGAATAGAGAAAATGTAATTAAGCCAACCTTCCTAACAGCTGGTTAGATAAAAGATTTGAGAGTGTAGATCTTCTATATTGTCTTGAGTGCATATCATTTTTTTTGCTAATTTACCAACTGGTGAATTGTAATGAAGAGGAGAAACTAAAAAATTTAATGAACCCAAGAAATGCTGAACTTCTGTAATGTTGGCATAGGTAGGATATATCAGTTGGTATTAAGCTGGGACACTTCCTGAAACATAATCCTTTGAAAATGCTTGAGTTTTGCACAGGAAGATAGAGACTTTGTTAGAAACAATAGGCCTTGAAAATTTGTCTAATGGTGATTTTAATACACCTAAAAAAGCTTAAGCAATGCATTTAGGTCTAATGGTGAACTTCTATAAGAAAATCAATGGGAGTTAAAAGACTTCACCCAAGGTTACCTAGCGCTAAATATTTTGTCATTAATCACACACCTTGAAAGGAAAACTGTGATTTTCAGATTAAAACTAAGGTACTGTAGGCTTTGCCTAAGATTCAAATAAAGATTAATCAGAATGAAATACAGGTTGGGTCAAAAGTACGTTTACAGTGGTTTGCATGGAAAATAATACATAATTAATGAATAAAATTATAAAAATAAAGTCTGTGTTTCATGTATTTACAGCTGTAAACCAACTTTTTAAACATATATTTTTATTGATTCTAGAGAGGAAGGGAGAGAGAGAGAAACATCATTCGGCTGTCTCCTGCACACCTCCTACTGGGGAGTGAGCCCAAAACCCAGGCACATGCCCTGACCAGGAATCGAACAAGCAACCTCTTGGTTCATGGGTTGATGGGCAGATCACCTTCAACATGACAGATGAGACTGATAATGCACATCTTTCCGTGTGACACAGGCTCTGGTGTAGTTCTTTCTCGGGCTGTCCGTAGTGTTCTGGAGAAGGCTCTCATGACCCTTTGGGGCTGCTGGTGGACTTTTCTTCCCAACTCTGCACTCAGGGAATTCATGTTAATAGGTTAGGCCATGCCAGCATGGGAGTGTTTACATCTTAGAAGTTGCCAAGTGATATAAATCAGAGCCCACCTTCCCTCCAGCCAACCAAGTTGGTAAACATCACAGGCACATCTTTACTCTCTCCTTGTCTGAATGAGGTTTGCACTAGATTTGAGGTGGCAATCAATGTAAGCTCCAAGATAAACAGTTTGACTGGTAGTGGCCACCAGATTCACCACAAAAGAAATAAGTGCTACTGAGCGATAAAACCTCCAAGAGAGACGATGTCTTGTCTGTCTCTCAGCAATGAGGTTCGCTTCGGGGCCTCCACTGCTCTTATAACTACGCGGCAGTCGTCGTAAAGATGATGATAGAACGAAAGTTCTATGGCAAAAGCATTTTCTGCATATGGTGCTTCTGCTGCTAAAATCAGCAATTGGCACCATTGTCTGCTGATGTGTACCAAAACGGAAGGTCCTGGCCTGCTTCTTCACCAGGGCGGAAGAGGCTGATCTGAACAATTGCTCAAAAAAAAAAAAAAATCTATACTTATTCTGTGTTCCAACAAATTTGTCCAGTGGTAAATGTGCCCATTGTCCATCCTCTGCAGGCAGTACACTGCTACCTAAACCACATCCCATTTTTAAAAAATGGCACGTCAACTTCAGAGAAACCTTAGTTCAGATGTTGACTCATCACTACCACTCGTTTGACCTTGAACAAATGAACTCACATTTATAAATCACTAGGTGATACACATCCATGCCATAAAGACGATAATATTGACTTCCCTTGCATTTTGGGATTATGAAAATATAAAGTTCTTCATATGACCCAGTGATCCCACTTCTAGGAATATCTCCTAAGAAACCTGAAACCAATCAGAAAGATTGTATGCACCCCTATGTTCATAGCAGCACAATTTATAGCAGCTAAGATCTGGAAACTTCACAAGTGCCCACCAGTAAATGAGTGGATAAAAAAGCTGTGGTGCATTTATACCATGGAATACTATGCAGAAGAGAAGAAGGAGGATCTCTTACCCTTTGAGACAGCATGGAGGGACCTGGAGGGTATTATGCAAAGTAAGCCAGTCAGAGAAAGACAAGTATCATATGATCTCACTCATATGTGGAATCTAATGAACAAAATAGATCCAGACACATAGAAGCACAGAACAGACTGAAGAATCTCAGAGTGAAGGTGTGGGTGGGTGGGTGAGTTGGAAGAGATCAGCCAAAGAGATGAACTTGTATGCATATAGTACGCATAATCCATGGAAACAGAAAATAGGATGGTGAAGGACTGGGGCTTGGGGGTAGGGGCAGGCTAGAAGGAGTCAAGAAGGGGAAAAGGGGACATATATCATGCTTTCAACAATAAATATTTAAAACATATGAAGTTTATAAAGATACTCAGTAGTGTGTGCTACTCAAAATTTTTTATATTTTTAGAAAATGCATTTTTAACATTTCATCTAAATATATTAATAATAACAGGAGGAATTTATGGAGGTGGGAATAGCTGAGGGAGTTTTCAACATCCATGCCGAATATTCAGTGTCAAGTTTTTATCTAGTTTTATATTCCCTTGGATTCCAAACCTTTAGTAAAGTTTTGCTACCTACAACAATTTGTATTAATGCCACCTTGGAAAATAAAGGAAGGCTATTTTGGAGGGAGGGAGGTGGCAGAAAGTAGGTAAGCCCATGATTTTGACAACATGAGAAGAAATTTTGAAAATACACCCTCCACACTGAGACATCCTTAGAAATCTTGATTACTAGATAGACTTCCAACAGTAACCGGCATGGAGTTATGAGACGTTTTAATTGAATATTAAAGCAAATGATGATTCCAGAGAGCTGAAATACTGGGGGTTACCTAGGCATGTTAGCTGAAAAGCTGTCCATACACAAGCATATTAGAATCCCATGGTTAGTCCAGCTGGGATTCTGAGACTCTACCTGATGAGAGTAATAGAGCACCAGTTCTTTCCAGATCACAGACTTATCACTGGGAAAGAACAAAGGGAACTTGGAGCAATCAGGACTGACTTCATAATTTTGCCCAGAGTTCATTCACCCTGCTCTTTTTCTTAATAATAGTTGACTATTTGCTATTTTTTCCCCCAAGTCCTGAAATAGGGCAAGCGTTCTTGATTATTTTTCTGAGAAATTACAAAGGGACATGACCTAGATGACCATAGTAAGTCTGGGTAGGGGGTTGGGTGCTTTCTGATAAGATGAAGATAATTATGGGAGCTTAATGATTTGTTCAGGTTGTAAATGTAGGGGCATTTGGTTGACCTTGCCATTTTAATTTGGATTTGTGAATAATGAATAATTTGTTTTAGGGCGTTCAAAGGGTTTAAATGTCACATCTAAGACGTTGACCCTGTCATTTTTAAGTGCCTGGTTAGATAGAATAATCAGTGCTAAGGGCAGTGGGCGCCTTCCTTAAATTAAAAGGTTTTCAGAGTATGTTTGGATTTGATATTTCTCTAATTGTTTTATGGAAAATATTTTAAAGAATTACAACTTTAATAAATGTTAAAGGTGAAATAAAAATGTGTATTCTTATGCAAAATGAGCACTGTGGTAAGTTTTGTCATATAAATGTCACTTTTAATGGAGTCGGGTGTTGAGAAAATGTAGTCATGATGACATAAATGTTCTAGTTGCAAAGGTATTGCATTTATCCATATTGGCTTTGTGTCACCGGACCAATACATTTCCTTAGTTTTCATCTTTTATTATTTATTTAGTCTACTTATAGAAAGGACTTGAAATGACTCACACACAAAAAGAGCCCAGAGTAAAATTAGGCCTTATAAATTATAAAAAAGTATATAGTTGGAGAGCAGGAAAACGGAGGCCCATAATTATACCAGAAACATTTTCTAAAGATGGTTACAGCTAAGAAATTGGCACAAAATTCATGGTGGCCAAGACCAAAAGAGGAATGAGAGTGTGGTGCTTTCCTCTTGTATCCCTATAGGAGAACAGCCACAGGATCCCCACGCTTTGAGCTCTAAGAGCCGTTATTGCCCTTCCTCTGACTTAAGGCCCACAGCACTTAATGTTGATCTCCAACCAAGAACCCCTTCGCTGGGCTGGCCCACCCATCCCAGAGTTTCTAAAACCTGAATCTCTCTCTGCAGGATTTGCTTTGGCTGATAGGAAGCCTGGAGCCCAGAGAGGCATGGCAGCTGCTGTGCTCGCCTCTTCCTGGGATAGCTCACAAAAAATAGTGGACGGATACGCTCGAGAGCAGCCCGGCCCCCTGCCTCTCTGTGGGCAGTTTGTGGAACAAGTCTTACCCTCATGAGACCAGAGTAAGGCTGACCTTCTGCTGAAAGCACACTTTTGCTGATCTAAATTCCCTTCTGTTCTCCACAGATTGCTCTTGAGAATGTTTCTTCAATAAGTTGTTCAAGAACCCTTGTAAGACAAAGCAAAATAAATTTTAAAGATAGAAGTAAATCATTTTCAATAACGTGATGCTTATAAAATTGAGAAGCATTTTTTCAGGTAGCTATTTCTTGACTCTTAATAAAATCTGAGACAAAGTATTACTTCATGGTTTTGTTTTAGAATAAAGATTCTTGGCAACAGTTCTTTTTTAATTTTATTGACTTTAGAGAGAGAGAGAGAGGAAAGGAGAGGGAGAGAGAAATAGAAACATCGGTGATAGAGAAACATCAGCATAGACTGGCTGCTTCATGCACGCCCCTGCTTGGGATCAATCCCGCAAACTAGGCATGTGCCTTGACTGGGAATGGAACTGGTGACCTCCTGGTTCATAAGTCGATGCTCAGCCACTGAGCCACACCAGCTGGGCTAATTTATGTTCTGGATTTTTTTAAGGCTATATTCCAAATATCCTGTATCTTGTTTCTGATACTCCCTTAGATTTGCTTTCCTTGTGTGTTTTGTTTGTTTGTTTTTTAATGTTATTTGTGTGGTCATCTGATGATATTTCCTTGTTTTGACCTAAAGGAAGACTGATCGGTATTTGTCCAGGAGGAAGAGGCAGTCTGGACACAGAAGCCCAATCGGAGCAAAAAAAAAGAACTAGGTTAAGACAATTTGTTGGTCAGATAGCTGGAGGCAGGCCTGGGATTTTGAACAGCAAGTCAGTCCAAGGAGCTCCAGACCTGCCTTTAATCTCAGGCATCCCCTCCATGTGGCTCATGGTTTTCCACTAATAAAGTAATCTCTGCATATCTCATTTTCTCCATCATTAAACAAGGTGGCGCCAGTACTTGCCTACTTGCATTGTAGTAAAGATTAAAATACAACACATTTAGATTCTCTCACGGAGTGAGTGATAAAATGGCTGATTGGTAGATAGCAGTTCAAGTATTTCTTTAAAAGTCCCCTCTTCAATTAAACACATGTAATATTAAAAAACATAGGAGCAATTTCAAGAGGTGTTTCTGACTTTAAAAAAAAAGGTCAGAGATGTGTCTTGGGGAAAGGAAAAGTAAAATAAAACTTCAGTGTGTGTGAAAATGATAGAGAGAGAGAGACAGAAAGAGAGAAAGAGAGAGAGAGAGAGAGAAACTTGGTCTAGAATGAGTTCATAATGGTCCTTGATAATATTTGCCTAATGATTCAGAAGCAACTGACCACATAAGGAAGAATTATTTAGTGAAAATATTCCACACAAAGAGTAATAATATTAAGATAAGAGGGAGGAAGAAGGTCATGTCCCCTCCCAATAAAACAGCATAAGAGACACAGAGTTTTAACTTCTATGCTCCCTAAAAGACATGTTTGTGGTTTTTTTTTTTAAATAAATCTTTATTGAGATTATTACAATTGTTTCTCCTTTTTCCCCCCATAGCTCCCCTCCACCCGGTTCCCACCCCACCTTCTGCCTCTACCTCCCTCACACTGTCCTCATCCATAGGTGTATGATTTTTGTCCAGTCTCTTCCTGCACCCCCCCATACCCCTTTCCCCCTGAGAATTATCAGTCCACTCCCTTTCTATGCCCCTGATTCTATTATATTCACCAGATTATTCTGTTCCTCAGGTTTTTAATTCACTTGATTTTTAGGTTCACTTGTTGATAGATATGTATTTGTTGTTCATAATTTTTATCTTTACCTTTTTCTTCTTCTTCCTCTTCTTAAAGAATACCTTTCAGCATTTCATATAATACTGGTTTGGTGGTGATGAAATCCTTTAGCTTTTTCTTATCTGTGAAGCTCTTTATCTGCCCTTCAATTCTGAATGATAGCTTTGCTGGGTAGAGTAATCTTGGTTGTAGGTTCTTGCTATTCATCACTTTGAAAATTTCTTGCCACTCCCGTCTGGCCTGAATAGTTTCTGTTGAGAAATGAGCTGACAATCGTATGGGTGCTCCCTTATAGGTAACTAACTGTTTTTCTCTTGCTGCTTTTAATATTCTCTCTTTGTCTTTTGCTCTTGGCATTTTAATTATGATGTGTCTTGGTGTGGTCCTCTTTGGATTCCTTTTGTTTGGGGTTCTGTGTGCTTCCTGTACTTGTAAATCTATTTCTTTCACCAGGTGGGGGAAGTTTTCAGTCATTATTTCTTCAGATAGGTTTTCAGTCTCTTGCTCTCTCTCTTCTTCTGGCACCCCCATAATTCTGATGTTGGTAAGCTTGAAGTTGTCTCAGAGGCTTCTTACACTATCTTCAACTTTTTGGATTCTTTTTTCTTTTTGCTTTTTCGGTTGAGTGTTTTTTGCTTCTTTGTATTTCATTTGTATTTGACTTGATTCTTGCATTCCTCTAGTCTGTTGTTGGGTCTCTGTATAATATTTTTTATTTCAGTCAGTGTATGTTTAATTTCTAGTTGGTCCTTTTTCGTATCTTCGAGGGTCTCATTATATTTATCGGCCTTTTCTAGGATATTCTTGAAAAGCCTTATAACCGTGGTTTTGAATTCTATATCCAGTTGTTTGTTTTCCTCCATTTCTTTTGTTTGTGATCTGTTTCTTTGTCGCCACATTTTCACTGCTTCCCTGAGTTGGTAGGGTAGCTTTGTGTGCAGGGTTTCCTATATGGCCCAGTGGGTCGGCCTCCCCAGTTAACCTGAGGTGGACACTCTTGGTGCACCCCTTTGTGGACTGTGTGTACAGCCTTGTTGTAGTTAAGTCTTGATTGTTGTTGGTATCACTGGGAGGAATTGACCTCCAGGCCAGTTGGCTGTGAGGATCAGCTGTGTCTACTCTGGGAGAAGTTCGGTGCTGGAGACAGCCTTATAGGATTAGACTTGCCAGGTTGCAAAAGCCTCTGTGCTCAGCTTGGATGGGGTGGAGTCTCAGGGCGGAGCATACAGTCTTGGCTTCCCGTCAATCCTGCCCTTGTGCACGCACGCCTCCAGACCTCTGCCTTCCCTGCCTCCCGAGCCTCTGCCCAAGAGTTCAGATTCCCCCTGCAAGAGCATGAGTCCCCAGGGGCTCGCCTGGAACTGGGGTTCAGTGCAGTCAGAACTGAGGCTCAATGCAGTCAGGAGCTTCTGACTCCCTTCCACTAGGGAAAGCCTATGGCAACCTCCGCAGTCTTTGTGTGCATTCACACACGCGCCTCCAGACCTCTGCCTACCTGGCCTCCTGAGCCTCCGCGCAAGAGTCCAGTTTCCCCCCAAAAGAGCGCGGGTCCCCAAGGGCTCACCTGGAACTGGGGTTCAGTGCAGTCAGGGGCTTCCGACTCCCTTCTGCTAGGGAAAGCTTGTGGCAACCTCCACGGTCTTTGTGCACACTCACACACGCGTGCCTCCAGACCCCTGCCTGCCGGGGCTCCCCAGGGTCTCCCTCGGGTCTCCAAGTCTCTGAGTGCCTTTCTCTCTACCTGACAGTCCAGACTCCCCCTGTATGAGCCTGGGTCCACGGGTTTCTCCCCGGACCTGGGGTTCAGTGCAGTCAGAACTGGGGTTCAGTGCAGTCGGGGGCTTCCTTCCCCCTCCCACCCAAGAAAGTCAGCCAGGCACTCAGCCAGAGCCTTTGCCGTACCTCAACCCTTTGCCATTCCTCGAATTCTCCGTGAGCTTTTCTCTTTCCTTCTAGTTGTAGAATTTCCACTCAGCCAGCTTTCCTGTGGTTCTGGATGGTATCCCTTCTGTCTTTTGGTTGTAGTTTTGAAATTGTTGTGCGAGGCAGCAGTTTAGGTGCTTACCTATGCTGCCATCTTGGTTTCTATCCATGTTTGTGGTCTTAACAATTAGAAAACAATTCTCTTATGAGCTCTTTTGAGTGAAATAGTTGGAAATCTTTTTTCCCCCAAATGAAACTATTTATATCTACTTCTAAGTGAAAAGGTTAGGATAAAGGAATTTGAGTAGTTGGATATCAGTGAAAAGCCATTCATTGCCTGGCTTTGAATCGAAGCCACAGCAGTAGCCTAGACAATTGCTGTGGGTAAGAAGCACTTCACAGCCTCACCAATCACTGATCAAGAGCTCAGAATGAAGTCTTCAGCACTTCCCAAAGTGCATCTCATGAGGTGCTTTTGAAAAAGAGGACTCCAGGATGGAGTGCTTGGAAGTGTAGAAGACTATTTATCCGGAGATTTGCAATGCATGTTAAAGTGCTTGTTGGCATAATTAAGGCTCTGAAAAAATATCCTGCATTAAAGATAAACTGTAACTGGAGATTCCTTTGTTTACTTGTTTAATTGATTGTTTGGAGCAAAATACCATGAGTTTTAGAATGATATAATAGCTGATTACTCAGTTTTTCATTATGTGCCAAGTCTCTTCAGAGTTTCACCAGTTACTACTAGGGAAGAAGTCAACCTAGCTTGTTTCATTCCCAATGGGTGCTGAAAGGAACCTTCTAGGAAAGTAGAGCTTGGAGGGAAACAAATGGGCACATCCCTGCCTCCCAGAGCAGCCACGATATCTGTGAGAAGGAGGCAGCTACTCTTATAAAGGCTGGTGGCTCCCGTTAGTGAAGTTCGAAAACTTGACAGCAAACTAAACTCCTTCCATTCCCTCCCACGGTTTCTAAAGGTACTTTTGCTGCCGACGCATAATGAGAGTTGATCAGGTTTTATGTCCATTGTCCTCAAAATCCTTCTGTGGGGCTGCTTGTGGCTGAGGACTTACACCCTCACTGTGGGACCAGGGTTTCAGTAAGCTAGTGGTTGTTGAGAGTCTCCAGTGGATCAGATGGGGCTGCTCAGTCAGGAGGTGAGGGTTTTCCCGGCTGGCGTGGCTCAGTGATGGAACATTGACCAATGAACCAGGAGGTCACAGTTCGATTCCTGGTCAGGGTTTTGGCCTCAATCCCTAGTGTGGGGCATGCAGGAGGCAGCTGATCAATTATTCTCTCTCATCATTGATGTTTCTATCTCTCTCTCCCTTCCACTCTGAAATCAATAAAACATTCAATGCCTTTTCTTAGACAGTTAAGCATAAGTTTAGTTAGCTTCACATACCTAAGAAGAATATATCAAAAATTTTAGGTAATAAAGATCAAAATAAAAGGATGATTCCAACCTCATAGAACTTGGTCCTCAGAGAGCAATAGATGGGGGGTATGGGTTGGAAGCTGGGTTAGAGTCTGCAGTGGAAGCTGTGGCCCAGGCAACTCTGAGGGTCTGAGCATCCCTGTGAGGCTGCTCCTGAGCAGAGGCTGAGGTGGTGACAGAAGCCCAGGGCTGCTTTGCCTATGAAGACCTTTCTTTGGTCACTACAGGGACATGTCGCCATCACTCACAAAAGTGATGGATTCTACACAGTATAGGTCTTTGCACTCAGCACTTTAAGTTCACATATAAAGCTACTTATTTGCATGCCAGTACTGAGAGCACTGCCTCAGTCCTCATTCCAGAATCAGCTACTCCCAGACCCAGCTTCCAACCCATACCCACCCATCTATTGCTCTCTGAGGACCAAGTTCTATGAGGTTGGAATCATCCTTTTATTTTGATCTTTATTACCTAAAATTTTTGATATATTCTTCTTAGGTAAGTGAAGCCAACTAAACTTATGCTTAACTGCCTAAGAAAAGCCATTGAACGTTTTATTGGTAAAAACAGGAAGTCTATTTCAAGGTTATTTTCTGCCCTTGCTCATCTGTGAAGCCTTGACAAGCCATCTAGCTAAGGGAGATAGGAAAACAGTTTAATCTAGCATATCTTCCTTTAGGACCCCCTACGTTAGCGTTTAATTATATTTAAACTAGAGTTTTCCAAACCTATTTTGACTTTTAATATTCCCTCAAACTGGGGTTCTGCGGAGCGTAATCTTCTAAGTGCTTGACTGCAAGGTGCATTATTTGGTATTTGCATCTTATAAGAGTAGGTAAAATAGAAAAATGATGGCAGATAACTAAACTTCCCCATGCCTCATTTCCCCCATCTCCTAAATTGAATTAATAGAATCTGTCATATTTCTACCTGTGACCTTGAGAGTTTCAAGTAGAAATGACCTGTGAAAAGTTTTGTTTTTTGTGTTTTTTTTTTTTGTATATTCCATTACTGTTTCATACAGGCAAGTTAGGCTAAAGAAATGATGTATTTTATTTGTTAAGCTTTCTTTAATCCTGAATGATACTTCAGACAGCATTCTGGACTATTAAATCCTGAATGATAGTTAAGACAGCATTTCATCAGCTTGATTTTTGTCAGGGAAACTGAGGCAGAGAGTATTTGCCTACTCAATCCAAGCTCATAGTCATTGATGAATGAACTAATACAAGAAATTGGATCATATCCTAAGAGTATTAATAAATCCCGAGCATCAGGATAATTTGAAGTATGTCCAAAAATGAAAACAAAAATGACAGCAAATAGATTTTTTTTAAAGAAAAAGATATGTTGTAATGTTGCTTGCTTGGCCAGTGTTGCTCAGTGGTTGACCATTGACCTATGAAGCTGGAGGTATGATTTGATTCCTGGTCAGGGCACATCTCCAGGTTTTGGGCTCAATCCCCAGTGTAGGGTGTGCAGAAGGCAACTGATCAATTTTTCTCTCTCATCATTGATGTTTCTATCTCTCTTTCTCTTTCCCTTCCTCTCTGAAATAAAGAAAAATATGTTTAGAAAATGTTGCTTGTTTAATTTTATCCCCCTCAAGTAGCAGAACTGTGACAAATGAATTACTTTATCTATATATCTTCATCCCTAGAAATCCTTCTCATTTTACCTGAGGAATGAGCCTCACACCACAGATCTCTGTCTTGCTCAAGAGGGGAAAAAAATCTATGTGTCTCTGAATTTCTGGAGATTGGTAACTCAGCTTTCCCTAATTCTCTCTTGATGACTCATGCAAACTCCACTCAAGCACAGCTGTAACACATCTGTTAGGAAAAGAATGTATAGTCTGGGCTGGCCAGATTGTCCTGGCAGTAATGCTAACTTCTTGAGTTTTCAGAATATTTTTTAAATTTACATTTTATTGAATTTATTGTGGTGACATTGGTTAATAAAATTACATAGGTTTCACGTATACCATTCTAAAATACATCCTCTGTATATTGTATTGTGCAGGGCCATTTTACACTGTGAGTGAGACACAGAACCAACCTACAGATTCTCCAGGCTTGATCAGTATTGATTCAAATCCTGCGTGGAGGTGAAGCTGGTGGTACCAATAATTATTTGGAATTTAAGCACTCACACATCCATTCTTACCTTCATTAGGACTCATTTAGTATCTGCAATCATTGCAATACATACAATTATTAAAACAGTGTTTGTTAATAAAGGCATTATTATTTTTATATTAGATTTTTGGTACTCTTTTTTTATGGTCTGTAAGACTGTCTTGTTGCTTAATAAAGGACAAGTTATTCAAATGATTGATTAACTTAAAGTTTTATTATCCTAAAATCTTTTAACTTTTTTAGGGGGAGGGAGGGTATTTTCTCTTGGTTCTTTTATATTGGATAACACAAGTTAGTCCATGTAATCTAAATGAGTAGCACAAGTCTTTCTATGTGTCTACACAAAATACAGCCAATGTCTTAGAGATGACTCACACATCATGCATTCTAGTCAATACAATTCTTAGGATAGTACAGGTGGCTCTCATACCTTTAGACCTTTAGTCTCTGGTCTCTCTTTCCTTGTGATCTAACCTTAAAGTTTTATAATCCTCTGGTATTTAAGACACCAATGTAAAAGACCTTGAAGTTCCTCTTACCATTCACCACGCTTTTCTAATACGATGCAGGTAAGGCTGCATGTCAGTGGCTTTGGCTCTGAAATAAGGCTTGCCTTTGTGATGTGGTGTCTGGTGTGATGGGAGAAGTCTTTCACACCTGCTTGCCTTCCAACACCTCTGGTTGCTTTATTCTGGTTTTTCCTCAGCTACTCTGAACTGAAGTCTATATTTGAACTTATTCCCATGGATTGGACATTAAAGGTTCTGGAGTGAGTTCTCTAAGTCTTCTTGTCTTCTTTCACCATTCTTTGGCTGAGACTTCACAAATCTCCTAGATCTTATCCAATACAGAGGGTTCTTAGTAGAAAGGGTCTGAGGCAGGAAAATGGGAAAAGACAGGTCTCTGGGCATCTTCATACAATCTGCTAAAGGAGCAACTCATAGGAAAGGGGGATTTGGATATCATAGTAGACGAAGTACTATTCTGATAAACAAGGATTTCCAAGTATGAGAGTAGTTACATCTACGTTCCTGAATACTCTGCATTCCTCCTCATTTTCTTGGAAACTGTATTCTAGTTGTATAAGACTGTCACCTCCCCCAATTCACGTTTGAGAACCCCAGAGGCTTATGGCTTAATTTTGGAATAATGTCTAGAGTTATTTGTCAGCAAGTGTAATTCTGGCTTCATGAACAGAAGAGAGGGGTGCTTGCTTATATTTTTATGATTGTATTTTAAAAATATAGATTTTATTGATTTCAGAGAGGAATGGAGAGAGAAAGAGAGCTAGAAACATCAATGATGAAAGAGAATCACTAATTGGCTGCCTCCTGCATGCTCCCTCCTAAGATCCAGCCCACAAGCCGGGCATATGTCACGACCAGGAATCGAACCATGAACTCCTGGTTCATAGGTTGATGCTCAACCACTGAGTCACTGTGGCTGGGCTTTATGATTGTTTTCAGTCTCATAAAAGAATCCTGGCCTGTGTCCACTGACTTTTCCAAGGACACCCCAGAGACAGTTCCGACCTACATCCCTCACCCCAAAATACACCTCAATTTAATGAGTTGATTGCACATGATTTTGCAATATGTAGAAATACATGTTCTTTGGGCATATATTCCAATAAAATTGAGTAATGTTTGAGGGCAAAGATCATGGGAGGCAAATCTTTATAGTTTTCTACAGCATTATATATGCATAGAAAGCCTGCACATTATTATCCAAATGAATTTAAAGGAAAATTTATTTTTGCCCTAGGACTTCAAATTATATTTGCAATTGTCACCTGAACTGTGTTTCCCACTGGAAAATATTACATTTCCTTTTCTTTTCAGAAAACAATTAGTCATTAAGAATATCAAAATCCCAACGGTAGGAAAAATTATTTAAACCTCACCGCATGGGGTTTGAAACAAGATTTTCTAACTGGGGAGACTAATCAAGCACATTGAATGTTCTAAATGCATTTTCTATTAAACAGGGACTGCTGTAAGGCCAACTGCATCACGCCCATGCCCTTAGACTCAGTAATTAACTAGCTGCTGTACCAAATTCATGCTAAAGAAATGAGTTAAGTCAAGATAACCGAGAAATAAATGAGCTGCTAGGACCAGGGTCCTATATCCTCACCACATGCCCACCTTGTGAAGTGGCAGCAGACCTGTAAGGCTAGTTTTGTAGGGAATAAAGATAATGGCATATAACTGAGAATGCATATAATGATTCTGACTTCATCTACACAGATTTTGCCTTCTTGAATTAATTCAAGTCAATTCTTGGTTCAGTCAAATTTTTCAAGTTGTTGTCTTAAGTAGATGATTAAATCATTTTAAAGTGTTAGAACCAGCTAGGCAGTGTGAATTTGTGTAATTCTAACGGGAAATACTAATTGTGCCTGAGATTGCCATTATGTTTCATACCATGCAATATTTCAGTCCTCATCCGGTTTCCCTGTCTTTCCCCATCAGAGATCCATAATTGGATCCACTAATGAACACACCTTCTCACATACTAATAGACATACACATGAAAACCAATCTCATGTCAAATTGGATCAGAATAGAATACTCAGCAATGGTCTTTCCTCACCATCGGGAAGAACTGGAAACAAAGGTCACTGTGCCACGTGCTCACTGACAGAACTGGGAGACATTGACCCCAAGGTGAGTCCTAGTATTGGTAGGACTTGTCATAGCATCTTGTCATAGCATCTCTTTACTTTCTTCTTCTGTCTCCCATTTTATTCCAATCTGTACTGTTTCTTGAACCAGGGGCCATGTCCCAAACTCAAGTTCTCTTGTCTACCACTTTGGTAACCAAGTTTGGTAGCACTTTTGAGAGTTGCATGACTGCAGTGTGTGTGTGTGTGTGTAGAAGTGAGAAGGAGACGGGAGATTGAATCTGACTGCTTGTTTAGACATTCCTGGAGTTCTTCTGTAAAAGAATCTAAAACCCATATCCTTGAAGTTCTTGTTGTCATGTTCAGATGACACCTTATGACAGTGCAGCATGCTCAATGTCATAGCCGGAAGCCGGCACAGCTGCCAATGGCATAGCTGTCTTTCCTGGGTCACCACTTTGCAGTTTGCATATTCTATATCCATGAGAATAAACTTGTCAGCTGGTCTTGAAACCATCCTGTTTCCTTCCATTGGATCACAATTTCCAAAGAAATATCTTCCTGTTCAAGATAAAAGAAAAAATAAAGCCACGATAGAATATATATATGCAATACCAGATGGGATGCACTTTCCAATCTGGTGCTTTCTTCTCATTCTTTGCCCTCATGCTGGCATTTAACTCTCCTAGACACAGAGGTGTGAATCACCATCACCATGTGCTATCTGCCTGAGAGAAATGGGAGCTGCTTTTACATACATTAGTGCTTCTACGGGAGACTATGCAAAGCATTATGCTAGGTGATTTGCACATATTTTCTCATTTATCTGGAAACCACAAGACAATTTTAAATTCAAGATTTTTCTAATTGTCGGAAATCTTGTTGTCCAGCCTAATCCATTCATTTTTCATACATCTGTACCACTCAAAATCCACTATTTAAAAAAGTACTTTTATTGATTTCATAGAGGAAGGAAGTGGGAAAGAGAGAAATATTCAGTGATGGAAATCATTGATCAGCTGCCTTCTGCACACCCTCTACAGGGGATTGAGCCTGCAACCCACACATGTGGCCTGCCCAGGGATTGAAACCTGACCTCCTAGTCCATAGGTCGATGATCAACCACTGAGCCACATTGGCCAGGCAAAATCCACTCTTAACACCAGGGAATACTACTTGTGAGGACAGAGAATAACAAATGGAAGTTGGAATGGGAAAGGATAGAAAGCATCTCGGCTAGAGGAAAGAAAACTTGAAAATAAAGATGGGCAGAGCATGAGTGCTTGTGGCAGTAGGAGCTAATATTGTCTCGCTTCATATTTTTCTGAATGTGGTTAGCAAACTTGAGACTAATTCATTTATCAGAGTAATGTTTTATTCATATGAAGAATTCATGACAATTTATTTTTTATTATTGCTCATCTAAAGCATCTGAGAGTATCAACATCACCTGAGAAAATAATATATTCCACATAAATATTAGTATAACTCCTGATTTGATAGATAGATGGATTCTTATTCAGTGATTTTTAAAAAGTCTATAATAGAAATATTTCAATATCGATTTTCTGTATTTAAAAAATGATGGTGTTCCTGTTTTGCCCCAAATTCTGAATGGTTCCGAACAGAAAGGTAGTATTTTAAAACTTCAAACTCAGGCCTGCAAAGTCCTTTATGCTTTCCTTCCTAGCTAGTGACCCAGCCTCACCTCCTAATTTCTACCCCTTCTAGGTCTCATCTCAAACATTTTCAGATGGCAACACTGCATACCTTCCTACATAGCTGAACAGACCAAGAACCATGCCCCACCTCCACACTCTCCTATATTATTTCTTGTGAGTATAATATACTTATCTAAGTTTCAAATCTCTACCTGTCCTTTAAATCTCAATTAAAATGCCTTTTCCACTTAGAATCTACTTCTTAGCTTCAAAACGAATGAGGGCCTTTGTCCAGGCTCTTATTGTGCCGTATGTCTATTTTAACCAATTACCTGGTGGGCAGGGCTTGGACTATTTGCAAGTCAGTCTTCTCATTAAAGCCAAATCCTGAATCGTGAACGCTGAGTTCTTATTTCTGCATCTCCAGTGTCTAATGCTGTCTCTGGCATATCATCAGTGCTTCATGGTTTTTTTTTATGTTGTCTAAACAAATGAAGAATAGGTGGATGGATAGATTGATTAATAGATCATAGCTTTAAATATATAAAGCAAGTGAGTCCTTCTAACAAGAGAGTCTTGTAGAATGTGTGATTACTACATTTATTGTTAAGAATAGATGGACCTATGAATACTTAGGCCATTTTCAAAAATTATCAATGGTCTATACTTAGACCATTTTCAAAAATTATCAATTTCAACATTATGAGAAAGAGAAGAAGACAGTGATAAGAATTACTTCCTCTGTCATAACAATCGCTTGTGCTAAATAATTCTGTCATCCTAGAAAGTAAATTGTTGGGCAATTAAATTTGAAATTTAAGTTATTTTTAAGTATTGTTATTTTTCCTATAACTGAATTGACAGCATATCTCCTCACCAAAAGTATTTTTGAAACAGTATCATAAGAAGCATTAAATAACATATGGCTCTCTTCTTGGAATTAGTAATCTATCCTAATAGGTAACTAATACTGAAAATTGTGGTAGGAATGTCCATTTCAAATAATGGTAATAGACACTGCAATCTAAGTTTTTAATTGAATTTATTGAGGTGACATATATATATATATATATATATATATATATATATATATATATATATAACCCTAATATGCAAATAGCCTGAACAGCAGAACAACCAAACAACTGAACAACTAGGGGGTGCGCATGGAACATGGCTGGCTTTAGCAGCAGGTGGCAGAGCATGGATCATGGCAGGCGCTGGCTGCAGTGGGATGGTGGAGCAGGTGAGAGTGGGTGCCAGACCAAGGCCGGGCGCCGAGTGCTGTCATCGGGGAGAGCCTCTGGTGGTTACTGAAAATTCTTTGCTTCCCCACTCCATGGCTCCGCCCAGCACTCACACCTGCTGCTGGCACCAGCTCTGCTCACACCTGCTGCTGGTGCCCAGCCCCAGCCTTGATCGCTCAGTGCTGTTAGCGGGTGCGAGAAGGGGCTGCTGGCTTGAATCGCCCCCCAGGGCTTCTCCACCTCCCCCTGCTCCTGAGGGGCGATCAGGCCTGATAGCCACTCGTACCCACTGCCACCGCTGAGCCGCTGCTCGCGCCCGCTGCCAGAACCCAGCATGGGTCCCGATCATTTAGCACTGTCAGTGGGTGTGAGCAGCAGCTGCCAGCCCCCATTGCCCCTGAGTGCTTCTCCACCTCCCCCTGCTTCTGAGGGGCTATCAGGACAGCAGCCGCTGCTTGTACCGGCTGACATTGTCAGCCCTGCTCGCACCTGATACTGGCTGTGGGGGCAGGAGCGGGGCTGCCCGCAGATAGGGGGCCAGGGGCCACAGCAGGAGGGGCTGGGCGGGGGCACAAAGGATGGGCTGAGACCCGCCCCTGTGCCCACCACAGCCTCTCGGACCACAGCTCCTTTCAAGATGCACAAATTCATGCACTGGGCCCCTAGTTGGTTAATAAATTTTGTAGCTTTCAGGTGTACAATTCTTTGAAACATCATCTCATTAATAATGTTCATTGTCCCTATAATTCTTCATTAATTTGCTTTGAAAATACTTAAAAAATAATTCCAGCTCTTAGCAGAAGACTGATGCGAAGGTCATTCTCCAACATCTGGAAATGAAAACAGAGATTCTTGTTAATTAGGATAACTTATAGATGAAGCAATGTCTATTTTGTAAGCAGGTATTTGATGGTAGTGTAGGATCAGTGGAGGGGTAGAAAGGAGAAACACAAGGTGTGGAGGCATAAGAGCATGAGAAAAAAAGGGGAGAAGAGCCAGCCAGTGTGACTTAATGGTTGAGCCTCGACCTATGAAGCCAGGAGGTCACAGTTAGATTCCTGGTCAAGGCACAAGCCCTGGTTGGTTGTAAGCTCGATAGCCAGTGGGGTTGTGCAGGAAGCAGCCCATCAATAATTCTCTCATCATTGATATTTCTCTCTCTCTCCCTCTCCCTTCCTCTCTGAAATCAATAAAAATATATTTGGGGAAAAAAGGGGGGGTTGGATTCCAAATCTGAGTGGCTTACAAGAAAAGGAAATCAATACTGGGTTGTGAAGAGGGGGAACCTTATAAAACATGCTTTCCTTGCAAATGACTCTTCTCTCCCAGAGAGATAAGGTACATGGGTAGTGATAACAATGCTTATCAGGAGGATGTGTGGCTGCTGCTAAATATCACGATGACGTGTGGAGCATCAGTCCTTTTACAGAAGATTCAAGGTAGCATGAACTCCCGGGTCCTCCTTCTCAGTCGGTGAAGGGCCTGAGGCAAACCCAGGTTCCCAGTCCCTCACAGAGGCATGAGTCCCTTCTGGGGTGCACTCCACCTCTAGCCCAGAGGCATTCTTCAGTGACAGATCAGTGAAGCAAAACATTACGCAGCGATGAAAAATAGATCTTGAGCCACTGCTCGCATCCTTACCCTTTGTTCTCCATTAGTGGCAGACCTCTGGGACTCATTGAACTGTAATCATTTGTTACTGAGGGGCGACCATCTTTCAGGCAGTGAGGATGGAGTCACCTTTGAAACAAGTGCAAATGAGAAGGAATCATTTTCCCATATCCCCTTTTATGACTGCTTTTGATAAACCTGTGCTTGCTCCGAGAGGCTGCCTGGAATGTAGATAATGTATTCATCAATAACAAATGAGAAAATTTGACTTCTTTTCTTTTCTTTTTCTCTTTTTTCTCCCCAGGAAGTTAATTCATTTATCTTCTGGAATTTCTAATAAGATTCAATTCAGGAGATAAGGAATCTGGAATAAGACACACATGCTTGCAATTTCAAAGGGTGTTCTGTGTAGCAATCTCATATATATATATATATTGATTTTATAGAAGAAGGATGATATATTTTATCACATCTTATTGTATGCAATTTTGACGGAAAAACACAAAACAAACCAGCTAGGCCTCTCTCATAATATATTTTATCACATCTTATTGTATGCAGTTTTGACAAAAAAAAAAACAACAAACAAACAAAACACAACCCTGATTAAATTTCATTCGGTATACTGAAAATGTAAGGTTTTTTTTAGAAAAATACATCTATTGATTTCATAGAGGAAAAGAGAGAGAGAGATAAACATCAATGATGACAGAGAATCATCAATCAGCTGCCTCCTGCATGCCCCCCACTGAGGATCGAGCCCACAATCTGGGCATATGCCCTGACTGGGAATCAAATGTGACCTCCTGGTTCATAGGTGGATGCTCAGCTACTGAGCCATGCCCACCAGGCTGAAAATACAAGTTTTGAGTGCAGTCTTCTAATCCCCTAAGGTAAATTGTTTGCAAATTTAATAGAAATATTTCCCTTATGCTCATGTAACTTCCTTTCAAGCCAATGATTTTGGTGCAGTCTTTCTGATCTCAATATAGGTAATCTTCATCTCAGCCTTGGAATGAGGATCGATATTTTGTGATGTCTTCCACATAATTTCATCCATTAGATTTATTGGCATGCCAAAGCCAAACATCAAATCTTCCACGAAAATGAACATTAATATTTGGCTGAGTAACCTCAAATCAACCCATATATGAAGCATCAGTGTTGTCTGCTTGGACATTGATTTCTTTCTCCTGAAAAAGTCTCACACAGTGGGGAACATTGACCTGAATCATAGTCTTTTCTATATGAGTAGGAGGAAGGTGGTTTGAAACCGGAGCTAAGAGCAGGGTCTCTTTAGATCTCAGCTATGCCTTTTTCCCAATAATATAAGCCCAGGTAAAAAGGACATTTTACATTCAGACACATAATCCATTTGTCCCCCCAAACAAACTCATAGCTCATAGAGTAATGTGTATATTCATCAGTTTAAGTGTACAATTGGATGAGTTTTGACAAAAATATACAGCAGTGTAACCAGTACCCAGCTATGCTATGGAGATCATTTTCATCACCCCACAATGCCTCCTCTTGTCCTTTTGTAAAATATCTCCTCTTGTCCTTTTGCAAAATGTCTCATCCTTCCCAACATTCCCTGGGCCCTGAAATGTACTGACCTCCATTATATGGCAATCACTTTACCCTCTTTCGAACTTCATATACCTGGAAGCATGCAGTATGTAGAAGTTGTGTCTGTCTTTGTCCACTTTGTATCATACCTTTGAGATGCATCCAAGCATATGCACACCTCAGCAGTCCCTTTGCTTGAATCGCTGTACAGGATTCCTTTGCATGGATATACAATAATATTTTTGCATTTGCCAGTTTATGAAAATTTGGGTTGTATCCATGCTTTAATTATTATAAGGAAGTTGCTATGGATATTTAAATACAGGACTTCATAGCTTTTTACATCTCTTGGGTTAACTACCGAGGTGCAGAATGACTGGGTCATATTATAAGTGAATGTTTAACCTAATAGTGAACAGCCAAACAAAATTCCCAAGTTGCTGCATGGTTTTTTATTCCCACTGGCAATAAATGAGGCTCATTTACTCTGTAGTCTAGCCAAAAATCAACATTGCAAGCTTCAGTTTTAGATCTTCTAATGGATATATGTTACTATCTCATTGTAAACTTCATTTGCATTTCAAAATGACTAAGGGTACTTTTTCCTTTTTAATGGCTTTAGTTGCCCTTTGATGTAATCTGATAAAATATATCTTCAAATATTTGACACTCCCCCCTTTTTAAAGTTATTATTGACTAGCAAGTGTTCTTAAGAAATCTAGATACAAAGGCTTTATCAGATGTACTAGAGGTACTAGAGGCCCAGTGCACAAAATTTGTGCGGGGGGGTGGGGAGGGCAGGTGTGTCCCTCAGCCCAGCCTGCACCCTCTCTAATCTGGGACCCCTCGAGGGATGTCTGACTGCCTGTTTAGGCCCTATCCCGGTAGGATTGGGCCTAAACGGGCAGTTGGACATCCCTCTCACAATCCAGGACTGCTGGCTCCCAACTGCTCGCCTGCTTGCCTTCCTGATTGCCCCTAACTGCTTCTGCCTGCCAGCCTGATCACCCCCTAACCACTCCCCTGCCATCCTGAGAGATGCCTGACTACTACCCTGCCAGCCTGTTTGCCCCTAACTGCCCTCCCCTGCAGGCCTGGTCACCCCCAACTGCCCTTCTCTGCAGGCTCGGTCACCCCCAACTTCCCTCCTCTGCCAGCCTGGTCACCCCTAACTGCCCTCCCCTGCAGGCCTGATTGCCCACAACTGCCCTCCCTTGCAGGCCTGGTCCCTCCCAACTGCCCTCTCCTGCTGGCCTGATCGCCCACAACTGCCCTCCTCTGCAGGTCTGATCCCTCCCAACTGCCTTCCTCTGCTGGCCATCTTGTGGTGGCCATCTGTGTCCACATGGGGGCAGCCATCTTTGACCACATGGGGGCAGCCATCTTGTGTGTTAGAGTGATGGTCAATTTGCATATTACTCTTTTATTAGGATATTCTGCTCTTATTTCCCCCCTGTTTGTAGTCTGCATTTTTATTTTCCTAGAAGTGTCTTTTGAAGACTAAACTTTTTAATTTTGTTAAATTTAATGTATCACTTTTTTTTATACTTCTTGCTTTCTTGTTTTAAAGTCGTTTCCCTAACTTAAGATCACAAGTTTTCTCCTCTGTTTTCTTCTTGAGGTTTTGCAGTTTTCACACTAATAATTAGGTTTAAGATCCACTTTGAGATGATTTTTACATGGATGAGGTAAGGGGTTGAGGTTTTCTTTTCTGCATTTTGATATTCAACTGTTAATAGCACCATTGTTGAAATGATTATTCTTTTCTATTGAATTGTCTTTGCACCTTTGTTGAAAATTAATTGACTATAAATGTGGGTCTATTTTTGAGCTCTATTCTGTTTTATCATGTACTTCTTAATGCTAATAGCTTACTACCTACACTGCTTTAGCTTTATTGTATGTTGTGAAATCAGATAGTGAAAGTCTTGAAATATTAGAATAAGCCTATTAATTTTGATATAAAACCATTTTGCTGAGGATATTGATTGTGTTTCAGTTGAACTAATAACTGGATTTGGGAAAAATAGATATTTTAAAATATTAAAACCTCTATCATGAACTTTTTGATTTATTTAGGTCTACTTTAATTTTACTAAGGAATATTTCTAATTTTTAGTGTATAATTCATATATACATATAAACAAACAAACAAACTAGAGGCCTGGTGCGCGATATATGTGCATGGTATGGGGAGTCCCTCAGCTCAGCCTGCACCCTCTCAAATCCAGGACCCTTTGGGGGATGTCGGACATCCCTCTCTCAATTCGAGACCACTGGCTCCTAACTGCTCACCTGCCTGCCTGCCTGATCACCCCTAACTGCTCTCCCATGCTGGCCTGATCACCCCTAACCACTCAGTCTGCCTGCCTGATTGCCCCTAACCACCTCTGCCTCGGCCCCCGCCACCATGGCTTTGTCTGGAAGGATGTTCAGGAAACGATCAGTCTATTGGGTCTAATTAGCATATTACCCTTTTATTAGTATAGATATCTTCACCCAAGAGTATGTTTCTACTGATTTTAGAGAGAGAGGATAGGAGAGAGAGAGAAAAGGAGGGAGGGAGGGAGGGAGGGAGGGAGGGAGGGAGGGAAGGAGGGAGGGAGGGAGGGAGAGAGAGAGAGAAACATTGATGTGAAACAATCAGTTGCCTTCCATACTCACCCCAACCTTGATATGTGTCCTAACTGGGAATTGAACCTACAACCTTTTGATGTATGGGGCTGACACTCCAACCAGCTGATCCATCCCATCCAGCCAGGGCATAATTCTAGTATTTTTTTTGGTAATTTTTTCCTAATGTTTTAAGACATTCTAAATTGTATTATTTTTATTTTTATTCTCATTTGTTCACTTGTAGAATAACAAAATGGAATTGATTTTTATAAGTTTTAAATTTTTCTTCATGAAACCTTACTAAAAAGATAAATCATGAATAATTGAATATTAATCCACTTATCCTCCTTGGGATAAAATTCACAACTTCGTTATTCATAATACATGGTTTTTCTTTTACATACTGCTGGATTTTAATCTCATATTTTGTTAAGGAATTTTTATTTTGTATTTACAAGCTATATTAGTTCAAAGTTTTTTGAATTTGCCAATTTTAGTATCAGAGTGATGATGGTATTGTAAAAAAGCTTGAGAATTGTATCTTCTTTGTCTATGTTCTGGAAGAGACAATGTAGAATAGGTACTGATATTTCTTATGTATGTAGTAGAATTTGCTAATGAAGCCTTCTGGGAGACATTGTATGTGTAAGGAGTTGTGAGTAGAGATTTAATTCATTCAACAGATACAGGGCTATTCAGGTATTTCTTCTTGAATGGGGTTTGATAGCTTGTGTCTTTTAAGAAATTTTCAATTTCATCTAAAACGTTGAATTTATTAGCATGCTTTTTTTTCACAGCATTTCCTTGTTATCCCTTTAATATCTGTGGGATCTGTGGTCATGTTTTCACTTTTATCCCTGACACTGGTAATTCGAGGCTTTCTTCTTACATTGACTTGTATATTATGGTTCAAAATATGTTCTAAATTGATTAATGTACAGTTGGAATGAATGTCTATTTTTGTTTTGTTTTTTTGTGATGGCATGCTTTTTAAATGTCAGGTCAATTTGATAGAGTTGATTGGGTCTTTCAGATCTTTATTGATTTTATATTTATTTGTTTTACCAAGTGTTGAGAGAGGAGTGTTGAAATCTCTACTTAACACTTGGCTGTCTCCTTTTTAAGTCTTATACTTTACTCCCTGTGTTTTGCAGATGTTATTAGATGCATACATATTTAGGTTTGGCTAACCCAGATTATCCAGGATAATATCCCCACCTCAGGTTCCTTAACTTAAGTACATTTAAAAGACTCTGTTTTTGTCATATAAGGTTAACATTCGCAAGTGTTAGAACATGGATGTCTTTGGAAAAGCCATTTTTTAGCCTAGCACAATTGCCTTATTTATAATTTTTGTTTGTTTTTGCCAACATTTTATCTTGCTCACTGTTACAATTAACCATGAAATAAAACTTGTCTCTCTGAACAGGCATAATGCTAAGTAAATAAGTCTCTAGAGATTTGAAAACAAGATAACAGCTGAAAAGATGAATAGTTTCTGAATAGAAACAAAATTCAAATCTCTTTAGCATCAATTCCCCACTTTTCTGTTTCAAGCTTGCTATTCTCTAACTTTGGCTCTTCAAATTGTGTGAGGAGGAACCATATTGTTTAATAACAATGACAATAACAAAACATATTTCCTTTCCAAATGTGGAAGAGACTGTATGAAAGACAAAAATCCTTGAGTAACAAACTATAGGCAAAAATCTATGCTGACTTCATATATTTTCAGTAAAATAAGAGATTAATACAAAGTAAGCACTTAAACATATGCTGCAGAAAAAAGGAATGCATCAATGCATGAATGAATGAATGAACAACCAAAATGATATATTGCTTTCTATGAAGTAAGAATATCACTTGTCATTCACAGGCATACATGTGCAATTATAAAACAGCTATTTCCCTAAAGCTTTGATTCGAGAATGTGATTACAAAATTTTCTGGTAAAGTCATGATTTACTTGCAAAGTTTTTACAGTATCTACAAATCGATGTGATTTACTTTAAAAAGTGAACACTCTCGAAGAGAATGGAAATGTTACCCAAATAACATTTAGTTTTCTTTCAACAACATTATAGTCATATGCAAAGCTGTATAGCATTTAGAATAAATTTTAATCATCCTCACCAAATTTCTAGCTTAATCATATTCCTTTTTGCAAATTTTGACATTCATAGGTTCTAGGAAGCAGAAAAGATAAACCCAAATATGACGTCACCAGTCAGCTCATGTTCAGAATTACTATGTGATGGCAACATGTCTGTCCCTTGTTCATCTGAAGATAGGACTTTGTGGTGGGTTCTACGATTGGTCTCTAGGTCCCACAGAAGCACTCATTGGATAACTGCACCTATTAGCTTTTGTATTGATCTATATCACGTTAAATCCAAGCCTTACATATCTCAGAGGGTTGTTCTAAAATGAGTGGATATAAATGCATTATCTAACCTGGAAGAAATAAAGTTTCGTATCTCTAGGCCCTAGGGATATTGTACAATACCTTAAAAATAGCAGGAATGCAATATACACTGAGTGGCCAGATTATTAAGATCTCTGAACACATAATAATCTGGCCACTGAGTGTATATCCTATATAATATCCTATATAATAAAAGGATAATATGCAAATTGTCCCCTGGACCAGGAGTTCGACCAGCAGTCAGGCCGGCCAATTGCCCATATCCCCTCCCCCTGGCCAGGCTGGCCGGACCACACCCATGCATCAATTCATGCACTGGGCCCACACACACACACACACACACACACACACACACACACACACATACATATATGTATACACACACACACACACACACACACACACACCCCGAGTGGCCAGATTATTATGCACTCAGAGATCATAATAATCTGGCCACTCAGTGTATATTAAATAGGGGTTCTCCTAAATGTTATACAAATAGAAGGTGTGATTTTTCACCCATTCAAAAGCAGATTGAAAGCAATAACAACAAAACCCTACATATCTCTGAATTTCTTCCGACCATGGGCAGATATGGGAGCTTAGGCTTTCAGAAATGAAACAAAAAATGAATAAACAAACAAAGAAAAAAACAAAAACCACCAATAGATCCAATGGCTTTTCTACTGTAGAAATCTGTTCAGTGATAACCAGAAATCCATTTAGAGGAGATCAAAAGCCTGAATTTCTGATGAGGAAACAGGAGTGAGAACCTGGGTGGGCCAGACCCAGCTACTAAATGAAAAAGGCATAGAGCCCATGCTGTAAATGGCATATGTGAGCAAAGTCCAGAAATTCAGATAAAAGCTAGCTGAAACAGAGGTAAAACATCACACCAATTAAGGATGGACAATGAAGAGTAATACAGAATTTAGAGGTTGGTTATGTCTCATCTGAAAGGGCCGGTAGGTTTGGTATTTCTGCATTTCTGCCAGGCCAGACTAAAAAATATGATGGCAAAGTGGCTTACAGTATAGATGAACAACAACCACGAAAACCTGTCTAGCCAAATTAGTCTTCGAGAGATGAGAATGATTAGGGTTTTGGAGAGAACTGAAGTATGGTATTCTTTTCAAAGCTCAAGTAGCCACAGGATGAAATGCTTGACAGGACAATATTATAATAGCAAGTAACACTCTTAAGAGAAGTATCCTCCTACCCCCACTCTCAAGCTCCTTTACAACCTGAAATAGCCCCTTGTAGAGACGTTTGGAGTGTCAGGTTTGGCGGTGCTATTGTAGATGTGAAAGGGAACAAATAAAAGCGACCTGCTGCCAATTCACATAATGCTTGGTTAGCACATAATGGCCATGCAGGTGAGCAGAGTGTGGGAGCTCAGCAAGGTAACCCTGTCGTTACAAAAACCAGGGTACAGGGAACATTTATTTCCTTGCCCACATGGAGTTCAAGTTCGCCGACCTGTAGGATGCGTTAAAAAATACCCTGGTGCAGTCACTTGCATTGTAAGCACAGCCCGGAGTTGGAAAAACTTACCAAGAAAATTAACAGTTTCCAAATTTAACAAAAGACTGGTTGCGAATGGGCTGTATTTCTAAAGATGAAAATGTCAAAAGTTTTAACACTCTGTCACTGAAACAACAGACCATATTTCATAGTTTAAAAAACATGACTTCACTCCCCAGAAGCATTATAAAACTCGTAGAAATGTATGTGAGATATATACCTTGTTTGTGTGCATATATGCATTTGTGTACATGCTATGTCTGAATAAACATTTTATTTAGTTTTCCATGGTTAGATAACCTCAACTGTGCTAAACCTTTTATTCAGTTTTCTCTTATAGATTACTAAGTGAAAGAGAAAAACATTATCACCACATTCATTAATGTACTTAATAAGGAGTTATTATAACACCTAAAAACGTATATTGGGGTCATATATATATATATATATATATATATATATATTTTTACAGAGTGAAAATCATCAATATTTTGCAAGTCACTTGTGGGATGGCACAGGTGATCAAAATATAATCATGGATTTCCCTGGGCTTATCACCTTATCATCTGGGTGGAGTGCTCAGGTATACATGCAGACAAAGCCTTTCCTGTGAAACAAAGCACATGAACAAAACAAACTGGCTCCCAATACAGAGAGCAAGTAGAATTGTCTTCAAAAATCGGAAGATTTTTTTTTCCTGACATGATTAAATAATACCACTTACATAGTGTTTAAACTGAAATAAATGTGGGGTGAGGGGGAGAATTAGGCAAATCCAGATTGTAAGACCTTCCATTAAAAAATAAAAACAAAAACTGCCCCAAGATATTTAAAATTGTCAAGGCTGTTAGAAAATCAAACAAAAAACAAAAGAATGGAGTTGGGATGTTTTAGCTTGAAGGCCAACAAACCATATGTGTGATTCTTTATGGAATCCCTAACTGGCGGGGGCAGGGGAGATCCAACAACCCAAACATCTGAGGGCAATTAAAGAATTTTGGATATACATTGAATATTAAATGATAATATTAAATCCCTGTTAAACTTGTCTAGGATAGTCTTAGTTTTCATTCTCCCATGATGAGAACCTGAGACAACAACTTGTGTGTGGGGAGTTGATTTAAAGTGATCCCAGGAGGAGCAGTGGAGTGGGGAGAGGAGAGATGGGAGTAGAGCCCTCATGTAAATGGTGCAGCTTCTATGGAGCTGTTCACTATAGGCTTCTGGGTAACTATTCCTCTAGGGGTTTGCTGAGGAGCTGTCTAGAATGCACTCCAGAAATAGAACTAAAAGGCATGGACTAGGGGTTTTATCCACTGGTTCAAGACCCCCATAGGTTGAGAGCAGCTTCAGTGGGGATTGTGTCACCTGCATTCCCAGGAACATTTGCTAAAGTAAGTCCTGGTGGACGGAAGTGTTAAGATACACGGTAAGATAATGAGGTCTCAGTGTAAACAACAGTGACTGAATAAAAACAGGATTGACAGGTGTAAAAATGTTATTGTTGGTTTTTTTATGAAATAAATATGGAATGATT
Source organism: Corynorhinus townsendii (assembly GCA_026230045.1). Lineage (NCBI taxonomy): Eukaryota > Metazoa > Chordata > Mammalia > Chiroptera > Vespertilionidae > Corynorhinus > Corynorhinus townsendii. The sequence continues at coordinate 10,328,239 of JAPDVU010000011.1, read as the reverse complement.
TATGGGTGAAGTGTCAAAATATCTATCACTTTAAAGAAGTCGGGGGAGGGGGGGGAGTTAAAGCCAAGGTAGTAAAGTCTTGGCATCATTCTACCAACCTCAGAGTGTGTTTAGAATTGTTCAAAATCAAAGACTGGGGGGAAAGGGGAGGAAGGATAGGATTTTAGTAAACGAATTTGGAGTACAAGAGGATATTCTTGTTTCAAGAAAACTTAGAATGAAAAGATGGAAACCTAAAAAGTAGAAACACATAAAAATGGAAGGATGATTCGGAATCATCAGTTAGAAATTAAAGGGGGAGTTTCAAATTTGTTTTGTACTTGATGACAACGCCTGGGAGTTATAAAGAATGGAAGAAATTGTGTATATATGATATAGTATTCTCTCTCTTTCTCTCTGTACATGTGCTAACAAAGGTCAGAGGTTCATTTGTAGAACTGAAACAGAGTGGAAGCTACTAGAATATTAAAGAAGTAAAGAATTAAAGCTCTAAACTTGTATAGTATTAGCATTTTTTTAAAAACCTGAGATGAATGTTAATACAGAAATATTATTGATGTCTTCTATCTCATTGGATTCCAACATGGTAAAGGAATAGGAATCAATGATAACTAAACTTAGCAATATTTTAGTCTTTGTATTTTCTGCTTCTACTGCATAACCAGTGATTAAAAACTGATAAAGAAAAAGATATACTTTGGATAATAAGGAATTTTACAGCTTCCGGTAACATTAGAAAGAAAAAGAGGAAAAGTGGGATTCCTTGGAGGAGAAGAAAGTCAATGAGGTGTTGAATTTTACATTGTTTTTGAGATGATGCCCATGCCTTTGAACTTATTTTAAGATTTGGGTTTTTATGAAGTCTTTTGAAAGGGGAACTATGTACAAGAATAGGAGGATGGTATTCAAACATTAATTTAAATTGGTTAAGGATTTTGACTGTAACTCATTCAGGAATATAATGTATTAGATGGCGGGGTAATGACATGGCAGACTCCCAAGAAGATGCAAACATTGATTAATACAGAGCAGGGCATTCTGATCAAAGGACTGCTCTACCAGTAGAGACTGAGGCAAAAATGGGAAACAAGCTAAGTACACAAGCAGAAGTATTCTTGTGACTAAGGAGGATACACTGGATCTGATGGGGCTGTAGATTGATTGGTTTATGTGAATAGCAGTTTTGTATTTAGGTTTGTGGCTGTTACTACATGCCTTTACTATCAGCACCTGGGACTTGGAGAGTGAGTGGGAAGAGTTTTGGAAGGATTAAGGCAAATTTTGTCAATGTTAATCCAAATAACGTGGAACATGTTTAAAACTAACAGAAGGTCTCTTAAACATCATAAATAAATGATTTCCTTTTATTATAAACAGGAGTGAGCTTTTCCTTTTCACTGCAGCAAAATGTCAGTAGAGTATATGTAGCAAAAATAAGGGAGATTAGCATGGGTCCAAGAGGAAAGAGAGAGTGCCTAGGACCCCTAAGTCCACTTGATTTTTGCTACATCATAAGGGTGCTTCTACAAAAACCCAGGGTCTCAGGTAACTTTGGAAAAGGCATTTGCTGCTTTTTCTTTTTCACACCACGAATAATGGCAGGTAGAAAGGGATTGAGACATTGTCAGATTGTTTTGTCGTCATTAGAGAATATTTATGTGGAGTCTGTTATGTTGTCTCTTTAGGTTACCAGCTCTCTGACTGGGCCTTGGGTGGGGATCAACGCCATTCATGCTAGAATGCTGTGTTGACATTGATGCTAACAGACCCAAATGTGCAGCCAGTGGTATCCCGGTTACAGTGGGGTAATTTGTAGATGCCCACCCCCAGTGGTTCTCACCCCTAGTGGTTCTCACCCCTAGTGGTTCTCACCAGTATCCCTTAGAGGACTTGTTAAAAGACTTGTTACAGCAGTACCCCTCCCACCTCTCCCCCCAGCCCCTGAGTTCCTGATTTAGTAGGTGGGACTATAGAATTTCCATATTTCCACAGGGTACTTGATGATCCATTGATATAGCAGAAAGAGGTCAGTTCTGAGTAAAGAATTGCATTCTGGGAGGTGAGTCCAGGGGCCAACCTTCCCATTCAGGATCAGTTGCCATACCAAAGGCACAAGGGACAGCTGGAAAGCAGAAGGGACTGCAAGGGATCAGGGGTCTAGCAAACCCAGGAGCACTGAAGGTGAGTGGAGTTGGGAGAGGACCAGCTGGGCCTGAGGAATCAACCCTTAGCCCTTGCATTAGAGTTTGCTCTTACTTTTAGATGATTAACTAGAAACAATCTACTTTACTCCAAAAGTAAATCTATTTAAATCAGTTAACAAATATATAACCCTAGGAGCCCAGTGTGTGAAATCGCGCGGCACCGCCCACCCACCTGCAGCCCTGCCTTGACACCCGAACCTGTCCACGCAGGGATCCAGTGTGCCTGGCCCAGCCCCCAAACTGTCTGGCCTTCTCTGGCTGCTTCAAGGCCCACCCTCAGTACCTTGAGTCACCTTGGGCTGGTCCCGCCTTCTCCGGGTGCCTCCCCACTTCCGCCCCATCTCCGGAGCAATGTGGCAGCTCTGCCCCGCCATGGAACGGGAGGAGAGCATGAAAGCCTCCCGCCTGCTGTGCTGTGCTCCTTCTCCTGGCAGGAGAAGGCCACGGGGCACTCAGAGTGCGGGCAGTGGGTGGCAAAGGACTGGTGAGGGGGATGCTATGGGCTCTCACCTCTACTCTCCCTGGCACAGGATGGTCCCGCCTTCTCCGGCACCTCCCCACTTCCGCCCCGTCCCTGGAGCAATGCCCAAGCTAATATGCTAATGACCTGGTCATTACCTGTTACTGCGTATCGACCATTAGCATACTAGCTCGTTATTAGCATAGATAGCCAGACAGAAGAAATAACAGCTTAAAAAAGTAAATGATTGAAACAACAGCCAAAGCCCAGAGCAAATTGATCATGTGAGTCTGAGACTGGCACCAGGAGCTCCAAGGCTGTTTCTGCTCTCTGGCTGTTGCCTGTGGGTGGGGGGATACTAGTCTCTTCCCTGCGGAGCCTGCAGCTGTAGCCTTGCTGGGAAGTCTGTGTGGTGAGCCTGTCTGCATTTCAGTGGCAGAGGCCAGCAGGAGCTCACGCAGGGTGTTAGCCTCACTTTTAACCTCCTGCAGAAAAGCCATCCCAGCCGTTCTGTTCAGTGACAGAAACCATTATCTTCCTGTCTCTTTCGCGGTGACGATGGCAGTCAGGGTTCTACCGGCCACCTCTTTTCTAAAGTTTCTTGGAGGTGCTGCAAAATAAGAACAAAACAAAACAAAACAAAACAAAAAAAAGGCTTGGCTGCTGCGTGCAGAGTGGTTTAAAGATGGATTGCTTCCCAATTTATTTCCCTGCGTCTGACTTCCAGAAATATTGTCAAACCCCTGGGTGCCCATTTTCAGCAGCTTATTCAGTGTGAGAAGTCATGGAGTGTCCTACATCCTGAGGAAATCGCTGATACCATTCAGAAAGGTATCAGAATGTAAAGGGACAGTGATCTTGAAAGTGATATCAAATTTACAGTGTTCAGAGTTTATATAAAATGTTTCTCAAGTAATTTCCAAACGGTTTTCCTTTTCCTTTCTCTCCTGGAAATGGAAGAAAGGCCTAGAGAGAAATTCACTATGGCAGTAGAGAAAACAAAACCTACCTAAATCAGCAACGTATGGGGGCATTCCAGTTATGAACAACTATATAGCAAGGTTATTGTGTACCTGTGTGTCTTCTTGTGACGTTCTGTTATGACATGGCGTACTGGACTTCTCTCTACTCAGGAATAACATTTGCTTGCATGTGATCAATCTATCTTTTTATACCAAATGATAGTGTTTGTTGGGTGCAAACGAGACAAGCAAACAGATTTTATTTGCAATAAAAGACATTTTACAGGGAGAGTGATGTATAAATTTTAGGCCTTGGGAGGCCCTCCTTGGTGCTACATCTTTGCAAGGGATGTTCTATCTAAATCAAGACATTTTCTTGAGTCTTCTTGCTGTTGTTTCACATGTAGGTGTGAAGATTAGAGTAACGACTTATTTTTCTCTGATCTTACCTTGTCCACTGGAAAATAAAGTCACCATTCTAGGAATACGTTAAGGAATCATTAGTATTTCTAAAACACTGTGTTATCTTAGGAAACAAATTACAAGAGGACAGTGGGACATTTTAAAGTGCTTTTAACTGAGAGTCGGTTATTAACTTTAATCTTGAGTTAGCATGATTATTAAAAAAAAACCTGATTGTTGAGTTCTGAGTCAAACAATGTCATGTAAAGTAACTAACAACATTAAAACAAACAGCAAAAGAACGCAATCAATTTAGTAGTAGTTTTAGGATTCATGTTAATTTAATTTCTTCTGAAGATGCTGCACTAAGAACTGGCTATGAAATATTCAACATCCCTCTGTCTTCTTTTGTGACAATGAGTTTGCTTTACAGAAATTCTTCTGAACCCTTAGGCTAGGATTCAGTGACTTGTGAGAAATCTCCTATCTACTAAGAATCTGCTATGTAACAGTTGCATACTCTCCAAGTAAGGCCTGCATTTATTTGGTGTGCACACTTGAAATTGATGAGTTTCTGAAGAAAGAAAACACTCTCTTTGTCTTCACAGAACTTTCAGGGCCTGGTGATTTTTTTTTTTTTTTTGTCACCTAATGTCCTGTATCGCAGCCATTGTACTACTCAGCACATGTTAAACAAAAGTTCCCTGAAGAAAGAAGGTGGCTTTCACTCTTCTTAGTCTGAATTAGCGTGAATGTCGGCAAAAGCTGGTGTCCCTCAGTGCTGAGAGCATGAATTGATCAATATGAAACACAGTATTGTGGAAAGTCTGGGAAACATGACAGTAGGAATTCAGGATTTGCAACTAGATAAGAGAGAGAGAGAGAGAGAGAGAGAGAGAGAGAGACAGAGAGAGAGAGAGAGAGAGAGAGAGAGAGAGAGAGAGAGAGAATTTGTCTAGTTCTGGTTGCACTTTCCATGTATCAGGTTACAATTAGTACCATTCACTTCATTAGCATTTAGAGGCCTCTTCCAAACTAATAACTTAAATGAATGAGAAGTAGAGTCAGTGAGGCTATGGAATGTATGCTGAAGCCACACATCCAGCTTATCTTCACTGGCGATTATTGGTGTTTTTATATGGTTCACCGTTTGCCATATTGATGGACAGTAACTGTCTCCATGAACTGGTTCATTTATTGATACCAGAAGTTGGCCGTGTATTCCAGATCTGTGAAAAGTTTTTTTTGTTTGTTTTCCCTTTTCTCCTTTGTTAAGAATAGACTGAAGTAGAAGGTTTTATCACCAATGCTTTTACACCAACTGGGTGTCCTACAATTTTATTTAATTGTGACACCAACTAGCCATAGCTAGCACTGACTCCACAGGATAAGGGGCCCAGTTTCCCAAAACTGCTCACTTCATACATCAGCCTCAAGTCTCCAGTCACCCCTCAGCCACCTGCATTCACGCTCAGTATGGCTACCATTTCAGGAGCTTCTATAACTCTCCTCCATGCTTGATAACTTGTTAGAATGACTCCTAGAACTCAGGAAACATTCTGTCATGACATACAAATGAATAGCCAGAGGAAGAGGTACACTCATAGTGGTGAGGTCTAGAAGGGTGCCAAGAGCAAGAGCATGTGTCCGTGGAGAGTCGGGTGTTCTAACATTCCTATCTCTGTACATTAGGGTGCTCACCAACCTGGAAGCTCTCTGAGTATCAATAGTCAGAATTGTTACCAAGATTCCACTACATAGAAGGTTTAATTTCTTTACACAGTTGATTAAATCATTGGACACGTGATTGACCTGAATCTCCAATGCCTCACCCTGTAAGTTCCAAGTCTCTGATCACTTACTTGGCTTCTACAGCAGCCAGCCCTCATCCTCAAGACACCTAGGGGCCCCACCAGGGGTCACCTCATTAACACAACAAAGGCACTTTATTTAGGATATCCCCAAAGTTTTTGAAACTCTGTGCTAGAAACAGGGGGGAAATATCATAGATAGATAGGTAGGTAGGTAGATAGATAGATAGATGTAAATATATAGAGATAGTTTTTTTTAATTATATCATGGAGGGTAATGAAATGTTGTAGTAAGAATTATTTTCTTATTCAGAAAGCCCATTTAAAAAATACATGGCTGAAGATGTCTATTCCTATTCCTATGATATTAAAAATGAAAATTCTATCAATCTATTTACCTATTGATCTATCTATGGATTTCCTTAGCAAGTCAAATCTTTCCTTTTTAGGAATCTACAGCCTTAAAATGGACATAACTATGGGAAAGGGTCTGCCAGTACCAACATCATACACTGTTTCATAGATGAGGTGATAAGCTTAATAAGGTTAAGTGGCTTTTCTAAAATTCTACAACTGGAGACTACATGGAAAGTTATGTTCTGAAATGACAGAACCCATTATCTTTCTTTCCTTTTAAAAAAAGTTTTTATTGATATTTAAAGAGAGGAATGGAGAGAGAGAGAGAGAGAGAGAGAGAGAGAGAGAGAGAGAGAAACATGAATGTGATAGAGAAACATCAATCAGTTGCCTCCTGCATGTGCCCCAGACCAAGACTCCAGCCCAAGAACTCTCCAACCAACAGAGCCACACCAAATCAGGGCTTTATTTTTTTAAACTTTGAATTTCTGTTTCCAATCACATTTTACATTCAGTATGACTGTGTATTAGTGTCATGTGTACACTGTAGTGGTCAGACAACCACCATAATCTTTATAATAATCATGCAGACTTCCATCAAAAGTTAGCCTAGGATTTATTTATTCAATAATTTCAATTTCTGAAAGTAGGAGAACAAAGGCTAACAGGTATTAGAATGACTGACCCCATGTAGAACTGAATGTGATTCAACTTCCAAAGAAAAGGAAAAGGCCACAAATATCAATAAGATATATATGACATCTTTTCTTTGAAAAATAAAAATCTAATTAAAACACACCTGAATCATATCTCAAATCACAGGTTTAGTCTTTAAAAGTCTCTGTATTATTACAGATTGTTGATGTCTTGCTATGCTCTCTTATTTAAGTGTTTTCCAAGTATTGTTTGAACAGGAGTACATATATAATCAGGAATTCTTTTTTTGGGGGGGGCTGTGTTTTAAAAATACATTATCTGGAGAAAATTCTCAATATACTATTTCTCTGTAATTTAAGCTCAGACTTTTAAAATCCATATTGGTGATCCATTAACCTTCCAATTAATATAATAATTAACTCATTATCTTAATGGTACTATAATTATATCTTAGCTATGATTGTATTTTAATTTTTCCAAAGTCAAAGTCTAATGGTTTTATCTATGCTCCTGGTGTGTAATTTTCTCTCTATGTCCCTTTCCCCTGCTGGTTATAAGTAGGGCACAGAGAATCCCTATGACGAGTTATCTAATCCTTGCCACACCTAGGATAGTCATCTTCCCAGAGCTAGGGTATCTCTAATAAAAAATAAAAATAAAGTAAATTAAAAAAAAAAAGATTCCTGGCTGGGTAGAATGTCATCCCCATACATATGGTTAGGGCACATAAAAGAATCAACAGCGCCTGCATAAATAAATGGAACAACAAATAGATACAATTACCAAAAAAATTGTTTTAATATACCACAAGATTTGAAAGAAGAAACCCCAGAGGGGCTCCCTGATTCTCTCTCTTTCCTGACCTGGGGTGAAAGCACACTTTCTGTTGGCAGGTCTCTGCTTGCCAGATAGCACTGCCATGTGGTGTAATAAGCAGGGTCCTGGAAGACGTGATGGGTCAGTGAGTTCCTGTCAGCTTTCTGGATGCAGAGCTTACCTGCTTTCCTGGTGTCCTAAGCATGTTTAGTTGGCTGGCTTAGTAACTGAGTACTGGATTTTGAACAAGAAAGGAAACAATAATGTTCTAAGTTGGTTCAGCATAGTTTAACACAAGCAAGAAGCTTAACATAGATATTATGGGACAGTCCACATTGTTTGCAAAGGGTTCGCTCTGCTGTCCCTTAAGAAACACTAGAGACAGTCACAGTAACTATTTATTGAGTTCGTATGCTGAGTTCTAAGTGGTTTATTTTTATTATCCCTCTGATCTCATAATAATTTTATAAGTTAATTATGATTATTGAAGAGGAGGCTTGGAAAGGTGATATAATCTTCCCAAAATCACAGAGCTGGTTGGTGATAGACATTTAGATAAGCATTCAGGTTGTTAGGCTTTTGTCTATCCATCAATATTTATGTCCTGTCGAGTACACAACAAGGAGAACTCAGGTCTCTCTTACTTTTAAGTCCTCATTTAAGAAAAGTCTTTCACCAATTAGCTTTCTTTTTTGTCTCTTTGTCCAACATACACACACATACACACACACACAGCCCACACACCCCACAATGCATCACATAAAAAAACCATTTTTATCTTTAGTCAAGAGGGGGCCAGGGCCATTGAAACAATAGATTTATTATTTGACAATTGAGTCATAAATGCACAGTCAGTCTTAGGGGCATATGGCCTGTAGGAATAGCTAAACTAACTTCCCTAATTTGTATTTCACAGACCTGAAAATAAGTTTCCCAATGTCTGGTCCTCAGCAATAAAGTCATGGTTTCTTTAGCTCTGCCCTGATTGAAGCCTTAGTTGTAAAAATCAAAGGATATTAGCAAGTCCAGGTGGCTGAATACCACTGAGTATATGTGCATATATTTGGCCATGCAATAGGCCACGTAGTTGAAAGCCTAAGGAGGTTCATCTTTGGTTGTTGAGATGGTTGTTGGGACAGACCACTGAGGATAGCATTTCCAGGATGAATCAAGAATGCCTGATTCCTCTGAGGTCCCTCTTCCCCAAGGGCCACCTCGGTCTCAGAGTGATGTTCTGGTGAGATTACTGCATTTACCTGCAACTGCCTTTTCTTTTGCCCATTCTTCTTCTCTTGAGACCTCACTCTGAGTTTCTTACATTCAAAAACAAATAGAAAGCATATGTTTAGCCACTCTGAGAAGCAAAAGCAAACAGTGTCTCTGTTGAACAGTTCTGGTGACTTCTTCCAGGAATTAAATGGTGACATTCTTGCTAAATCCAGTGCCTATGTAATGCTGGTGGTCTTGATACAGTATCTAGAAGGGTTCAGGAACCTGAAGAAGGCATTGTGTGTAAATTAATCAAGAGTCCAGAGACAAAACATAATTTTGGAAGGCATTATGGGGGCTAGAGGATCTTAGCTAAAGAAACCAAGTTCTCCTTATCTCAGGACCCCTTGCTTTTTATTAACACAATTTGTCCTAAGGCAAGGTGGAGATATACACATCAAAGGGTAGGGTTAGGTACAGAATCCATTGTCAGATTGGAAAAATTTGCCTAGTGCTGTTCAGGTGTTTGGCCAGTAGGAGGCAATAACATGTACATTAAGGTGCCCTGAGCTATCTGGCAGCAAGCTATCATTTTATGCATCCTTTTCAGCTTTGGGGAAAAGCCTTTTAGCCATTCCCAGATGATTCAGCCCTGCTGACATGCTGGAATTGGCTTCCGGCACCTATGGCCCAGGCATTAGCAGTTGTCTCAAACATCAGTGGGTCTCAGCTACAGTGCTGCCTTCACACTGCCTTGGATTGGCGGCATAGCTTCTGTGTGTGGTATTGACCATGACATAAAACAAACACACACACACGTGCACACACACACTACAAAAAGCAAAAAACTGTCATTGCAAGTAATCAGAACACAAATTAGAAACAGGTTAGCAAAAGGAACAGTCTGTGCACAGAGATTGAGAATATAGAGCTGGACTCACACTTCAGTGTTTTTGACTTGAATGCTCATGACATAGGAGCTAGAGACTTTAGAAAAGTTACCAGACTAATCTCTCTTTTTCTCAGCTCTGCATTGTCAAATGCACAGGGTTGGAAATGTCAGCCTGTATGTTCTGGGTCTTATACGCCAGTGCTCCTAACAGAGTAGCTGGTATTTGTAATATTAGAAGACTGTGTCTTATAGTCTTGCAACACAATAGAGAAAGGTTAACATCGCCCCTAGACTACTGATCTGTGAATATAATTGAGTTGACATTATTTACTGGAACTTATAGAAATTCTGACTCAGTTTTCTACAAATTTGTCTCTTTCTGCTAAAGTAAGAGTTTAATCCTTTGGGTTTCCCTAGATGGCACACCTTAAATGCCTTTCCTTTCTTCTAAATGGGGTTTGTGTCCTGGGTCCTCTGATGTGAGTGAATACTTCTGGGAACTCCAACAAGGTATCTCAGTGTCAGTGAGGAATAATTATGGTCTCACAGCAGTTAAATGAAGGTTTTTTTAATGAAGTGAAACTGTTTTCCTGGATTAAGTGCCAAGTGAAATGGCTGTTGGCTAACCTCAAGTTAATGAAGTTGTTCCCCATTATCACCTATGCGCTAATGAAATAGGCGTGTCAGAGGAAAGAGAAAGGTTGTAAAAGAGTACAGATGCCATTGATAAGTTGGGTTGAATAACTGCCTCCCTTTGAATGTAATTTCACATAAAGCTGGAGGTCATGATGCTCACATGGCCCAAGAGTTTGTAAAGATAACTTTTGATGGGAGCTTGTGTTAGAAAGTGCTTTTGAAAGCTTTTCTTCTGCAGATCACAAGGGGTGGGACTTTTAGATCATCTGTTAGAGGGTAATTTGGAAGAAAACATAAGACATCAAGAAGCTAAATCCATATAAGAGCGAATTTCAGCAGCTGCCCTTGAGTGAAAATGGTCTGCAATGCCAAGGCTTCTAAATATGGTATATTTGGTATTTGTCAGTGACCTCTGCGTACGTCTAGGAGCTATTAGAGACTACACTTTACATTCGCTAAGTCTAAATGATGTCAGAGAAGCAATACAGATATCATAAAAGGCTATCATCTTATCAGGTGAAATTACCTTTTCAGGAGAAAAAAAACTCAAATACAAGAGGTGTTTTCCTTCTCCCATATTAAGCAATATGAGATCAAACTATAAAATGCTTACTTTAGAGGGTTGATTCTGTGGGTGTTGGTGTGGGTGAGTAGACAGAAGATTCAGAATTTATCAAGTCTAAGATTAAAACCAACATCAAATGTCCCGTTTTGTGTAGACTTTTATGACTCCTTTCACCTACGTGGGGAAGGGGGGTGTACTAAAATGCCATTGCCTCTTCCACAATGCACTATCTAGATATCCTTTCTGAAACTGAGAATTGATCTCCTAGCTTCTGAGAGTGCTAAGTGAAGATGTCTGTCAGCTGTCAGCACTCATTGGGGGCTTGACTTAGTTTGACAAATTTTCCTTGCCCAAATTCATGCCGCCTCTCGAGGTAGCCTGCATTGAATTGACTGGTCAACATGGGTATATCAAAGCTGCCCCCTTCAACTCAACCTTGAGGGATCATTATAGCTTCAGGGTTCCTTATGGGTCTAAGTGGGGGTAGGTACTTTGCAACTCAATGGCATCTTCCTGATCCTCTGTCTTCTCCATCTTACACGTATAAATTCTCAAAACAGTCTTTAAGTAAATATCCTGAGTCCTAATCTCCATTTTCTAGGGGAACTTAATCTGCAACACTTTGTTTATGCCCCCACATAATTTCTGCGTGTACTTCTGTTTCTATTACAGCAACCCACTGCACTTTTATAATGGTTTATATTTTCCTGTGGTAGCTCATTTAATTTTCCTAATGACCCCATGGGGTATGCATTATTCTCCTCATATGCTAAATGAAGCTTAAAAACAGGTTACCAGCTTGTGCATTGGCAGAATTAGCACCTAAGTAATATTATTCTGTGCACAATAAAATTGCTCATTCCCACACAATTTGACCTTCTGCATGTCCATTTCTCCCATTGGGAAAAAGACCATACTTACAGACTCAATTGTTGAGTCCAGTGCCTTGCTCAGATTAGGTTCCTCTCTATGAGTTTTGAGGACCTGGAAAAGTTAATAACTTAGTTAATCGGTAGTTTCTTCATCTTTAAAGTGGATAAATGGTATAGTCATTAGGCTAAAACAAGATAGATCATGTAAAAGGCGTAACATTTAATTGGATTTCAGTCCTTAATTTCTCAATTAGGCTAGCTAATATTATGGAAAGTCTAAGGGAGGTGTAATGTAGGAACTAACTGCATGAGTATTGGAGTCATACAAGTTTGGTTTCTAATTAAAACTCTGAGACTTACTAATTTGGAGTAGCTTTTTTTATTGTTTTGAGAGAGAGAGAAACATCAATGTGAGAGAGAAACATGGATTGACTGCTTCCCACACACACCCTGACCAGGGACTGAGCCTGCAACCTTTGCATGTGCCCTTACTAGAAACTGAACTGGCAACCTTTAGGTGAACTGGATAACTTTCAACCAACTGAACCACACTGGCTAGGGCATTGGGTAGCTTTTTCGATGTCTCTGAAACTAAAATTAATTAGCCATAAAGTTGTTTATAGCAATCCTGTAGGGTCATCCATGTAATAATATTAGCAGGGTGCCTGAAACATCATTGGCCCTTAAACAGAAGGTACCCTGTGAAGACACACACACAAATACACACATGTTTGTGTCAAATAAATATGCAAGGGCCATAGAAGGGGTGGGGGATTGGAAGAGATGGAAAAGGGAAGCTAATAGGTGCCAGGCACCAGTTGGTTTAAATAAATTAACAAATTCACTTGAAAAACCCACCATTAGAAATAAGGAAACTAAGCTTCAAGCAAATTAAATAACCCCCTTAAGGTCACACCCTTGGTAATTGATAGAGTGGCTGTTCAAACCTAGATTTATTGTCTACAGAATTAGAGGAGAGGAAGAAAGGAATAAAAAAATATAGAGAAATAAGAGAAAATAAATGAGGGCATAAATAGTATACTTACTGATGTGTATGTTTGAAAATATATCAAATGAATCCCTCAAGTTCTGAACAAGAGAGAATTTAAATCTTTAGTTCATTATAAGCTTCACAGAGTCTTCTGCACATTAGTTCTTACTCTCTCTCCATTGAAAATGTCCATCGGTCTGGAAAATATGTGGCTGCCCGGATCTCAAGATTGTGGTCTCCACTGATGGACCAAAGACACCAGAATGCACTTTGCAGAAGAGCTCTGCCTTCCTTACTATGCACACATCACCATTAAATGCTCACTGTCAAGAACCCTCATCAAGCTTTTAGAGCTTTTTTGCATTGCCTGTGAGGTGCGCACAATAATGGAGATTACCAGTGAAGGCACTTTCATATCTACTGGGGTAGGTATAGCCAATGGAGGAAATGCATTTTCTGGCATGATTAAGATAATTATCCATGAGGTCAATTCTAGGTAATGTGAAGGCCATTCCTGTTGCAAGTTATTTTTAGTGAGATACAGTCCTCTGTCACCCCCCACCTCTCAAAAAAAAAAAGGATGAAAAATTTCTATCAGATAGAAAGTATATTTTATGAATACAGCCTTGCCAGAGATGATAAAAGTTGGCCATTCGATAAAGAATGAAACCAGACTTCAGATGTTTATGTGACTCACGTGCTTCCATATCCACAAACCGCTGACTTTGGCTGAACCCACATTGCCCTCTGACCCAGACTGGTTTAGTGAGACGTTCCTTCATGGAGATCTGGAGTAGAGACACGCAGATTGAGTAAGTGTTGGACACTGGACTTTTTTTAAACAAAATTAAATTTTTAGAACTGTTTTACATTCACAGAAAAATTGCAAAGATAGTACAAAGAGTTCTCACAGACCCCACACCCAGTTTTCAGTTTTCACTGATGTAAACATTCTATTTTAATGTTGTACATTTATTACAACTAATCAACCAATATTGATATATTAGTATTAACTAAAGTTTACACTGTTCAAGTTTCCTTTGTTTTTACTTAATGGTCTTTTCCGTCTCAGGATCCCATCCAGGATCCCATGTTCTGTTCAGTTACATGCCTTTAGGTTTCTCTTGGCTGTGACAGTTTCTCCCACTTTTATTGCTTATGATAAAATGACAGTTTTGAGGAGGACTAGTCAAGTATTTTTTACAGTGCACTCCTATTGGAATTGGTCTGATTTTTCCCCATGACTAAAATGGGGTTATGGGTTTGTGTCATTTGTGTGTGTTTGTGTGTGTGTGTGTGTGTGTGTGTGTGTGTGTGTGTGTGTGTTTGGGGGAGGAGGGGGAGTGGAAGGGAGAACCACAGAGATAAATTGATGTTTTCATCACATCATTGATATATACACTATTAACGTGATTCATCACTACTGGTATTGGGCATCGTCATTTAGGTGAGATCCTGTTTGTCAGCTTTCTCCATGGAAAACTTAATCTCTCCTGCCCCATACCATACTGTGCACTCTGGACAAAGGCCACTGTCTACAGCTTACACTTAAGGAATGAGGCGGTATGCCCCACCTCCTGAAGAACAGAGTCATTGTATCGTTGTTTGCAATTTTCCTTAGCGGGAGATTTGTCACTTCTCCACATTTATTTATTTATTCATTTGTGTATATCAATATGGACTCATGGATATTTATTTTATACTTTGGGTTATAATTGGACCACTTAATTTTGTTCAAAATTGTTCTAGCTTTGGCCTTTGGGAGTTCTTTCAGTGGACTTTTATGTCCTTTGTGGTGCCACAGGCATTGTGTTTTTGGTGATTAGTTTTGTTTTATGCTTGAGCACTTCCTTACTTTCTGGCACCAGTGATGACTTACTAGTACATATTTCCTGCTCCAGTCCTAGAACTGACCATTTCTTTAAGGATCTCTGGTTCCCCTGTCAATTAATAGATTAGAGAAGTTATAATTAAAGTTATTGAGCACTTTCTAAGTCACACGTATCAAGCAAGATGTGTTACTCGCTGATTTTTCCATACTAACCTGATGGACTTTATATGACTACTAGAGGCCCAGTACATGAAATTCATGTACTCAGGGAAGGGGGTCCCTCAGCCCAGCCTGTGCCCTCCTGCAGTCCAGGAGCCCTTGGGGGATGTACAACTGCTGGCTTAGGCCCATGGGGAGTGGACCTAAGCTGGCAGTCGGACATACTTAGCGCAGCTGTCGAGGCAGGAGAGGCTCCCACCACCACTGCTGTGCTCACCAGCCGTCAGCCTGGCTTCTGGCTGAGCGGCGCTCCCCCTGTGGGAGTGCACTGACCACCAGGGGACAGCTCCTGCATTGAGCATCTGTCCCCTGGTGGTCAGTGTGCATCATAGTGACCGGTCATTCCATCATCAGGCTGAAACCGGCTCTCCAACATCTCCTGAGGGGTCCCAGATTGTGAGAGGGCACAGGCCAGGCCAAGGGACCCCACTGGTGCACAATCAGGGCCGGGGAAGGATGTGGGAGATTGGCCAGCCAGGGAGGGACCACAGAAGAGCTCCAGGGCATGTCTGGGCAGTCTTGCTCAGTCTTGAGCACCCGGACCCCAGCAGCAAGTTAACCTACCAGTTGGAGCATCTTCCCCCGGTAGTCAGTGCATGTCATAGCGAGCAGTTGAGCGGCCTTAGCATTTTATTAGCATATTACGCTTTGATTGGTTGAATGGCCAACTGGACAACCATACACTTAGCATATTAGGCTTTTATTATATAGGATGATTCCAATATTTTTGAGGAAGACAGCAGTGAGGCTATGTGCTCAGAATAAGACAGTTATCATAATGAGCAGAGGGAGGCTTCAAACACAGGCTCAGCCCTATGAGCTTATCCTTTACACTTTATAAAAGAGATTTAGAAAAGAAGTAAGGCAACCACATAACAAACCACATTGAAATATGATAAATGGATAAGATAAATGTATTTTGAAGACTTATGCCATCATAAATGATTAATTTTGGTTGTCCTATAATTTTTAGAAGTTGCTGTGTTTATGGTCTTTCTGGAGACCTACACTTGACACTTTGAAAGCAACTTTATGAAGATATACATAAAAACCATATATTTGAAGGCAACTGTTATATGTTGGGCACTTTAAGAGAGAATCAAACTTTAGATAATGTGTGTATGGATGATAGATCCAAAAATAGGATCCCTATTCAATATTCTTCCCACTTTATCAATCCTGAATAACTCTTTAAAGCATTTCACAAGTTAACTCCACTCACCCTATATCTAAGGACAAGTGACCTTAGGCCTCTTTTCATTCTGACCTCTTGCATTGAGACCATGGAACCAGACTCTGGAATACCAGCTTAGACTTGCAGAGATTTCTCCTGCCATTGCACCATCATCTTGTTGCCTATTTTCTGCACAGATACTACCACAAACAATAGGAGGGCATTATCAAAATTTATCAACAGAGGAATACTTTATTGTGCTATTCTTCACATTCTAAATGTTTAGTAAATTAATATTAAAGAATGGCCAATCTCTCCTTATGCATCTAAGGACAGTTACTGATGTCAAATCACCAATTGTAAGGAAATGTGTTTGAGAACCCATATTTAATTGCATTCTATAAGTCACTTGAAATAAATAGAAATAACAAATGGATTTAGTCACCATTTTTACATCAAACAAATTCCATGCCTTATACTTATGAAAAGATTAATTATCATCTGAGAGCCACATGAACCCTATTTATTTTAGTGATATATCTATATTACAAGCTTACCAAATTCTTCTTTGTTTACTAAGTTATTTGCATAAACTTCATATTATTGTCAAAGAAAAAATATTCAGAGTTACAAGAATTTAAATTATGTAGAAATAAAGCCTTTTTTTTTTCTTTTAGTTTCTTCTCTTGAGTTAAGGTAAAATAAAATTCAAATTCATTGACCAATAAAAGCTCCTGGCACAGTGAGCAATGTCTAATTGGAAATCTGAATGTGATTAATTTATGGATTAAGAAATGTTATTATGCACCACTTTTCCAAAATTCTCTTTTTCAATGGCCATTCATCTTTATTTGACTATTGGGCCACATTATATTTATAATTTAAATATATGTGTTTTATGTAAATGAAAAAGTGCCATTGTTCTGAGAGGATTAACGTTTGCCCAAGAACTATAGTGGTACTTGGTGCTGTTCAAAGATCAGGAAAGTTACTTGTAGCTGTCAATCACTGATGTTTTCATATTAACTATACCTATAGGACTTTTTCTTTTATTTCTTATTCTATCGATTTCACCTTTTCATATTTTTCTAAGCCACCCCAACCATATCTGGGATTTACAACACAGACTGAATTTCTTTTCTCATCCAGAGGATCATATATGAATAAGTTAAGAATTTAGTTCACAAAGTGTTTCAGGAACTACATAACGTGGGAGCATAGCCTCACTTGGGGCATGTTGCTTTAAAAAGAACATAGAAAAATATTGAGTTGTTCCCACTAAGCATTTGGGGGAGTCTTTCTTTATTTTCTTCCTTTTTTGAGTACATATAGAGTGTCCAAAATATGTGCATACACACGTTGAATCATTATAAAGGAATTGTTTATTAAAATACATTTCATTTTCATTTAACAGCTATTAGCTGTTAAAGCATGCATATGTTTTTGGGGGCACCCTATAGTTATGTCTGGACAAGTTCTATTAGTTGAGCATCCTACTAAAGATAGCATGAATTGGATTATAGAATACCTTAATAAAAAAAAAAAGACTATACTTCATATATAGAGAGAGACCTGGACGACATAGCTGGTCAACAGACACAGCTCATAGAGACACTTTTCTTTGGAGTATATATGTTTGAGCTAAAGCCAGCAGTTCCTGGCTATTATTCAAACTTGGGCCTTTGTGCACGTGTGTGAGATTGACCTCCCATGACTCAGATTCTACTTTATCTCTTAACTAGAGGCCCAGTGCACGATATTCGTGCACTGTTTGGGGGGAGGGTTTCCCTCAGCCCGGCCTGCGCCTTCTCACAGTCCAGGACCCCTCAGGGTTTGTTCGCCTGCTGGCTAAGGCCTGCCCCCCACAGACGTCCCCCCAGGGGTCCTCAGCGCTGCCGCAGAGGTGGGACAGGCTCCCACCACCACAGCTGGGCTCCACAGCTGTGAGCCCAGCTTCTGGCTGAGTGGCACTCCCCCTGTGGGAGCACACTGACCACCAGGGGACAGCTCCTGTGTTGAGCATCTGCCCCCGGGTGGTCAGTGTGCATCATAGCAACTGGTCATTCCACCATTTGGTCAATTTGCATATTAGCCTTTTATTATATAGGATGATTTAAACACACACACACACACCACATGCATACCCATCATATTTTACCCACTAAGAACCACTGGAGGCAGTGAAAGTTAACACAATGATATTAAATGTGAAAAGTATTTCACGCCATATACAAAGTTTTCCATTTACCCCTCACCATTCTTTCTATTAAGATTGGCTAATTGATATAAACATCACTAAGTACTTAATTTTTAGTGACATTTCTTATTTATCATTCCATTGTGAGACATCTCTCTTAGAAAAATTATTTATCTAATTGACCTCACATTATGTAGTGTTGTCTTCATACAGTTAAATATAAATAACTAGAGGCCCAGTACACAAAATTCATGCACTGGTAGGGTCCCTAGAGGCTGCCGTCTGCTGGCCAGGTACTCCCTCCCCTCCCCCCACCACCTGCCACCACTGCCACCATCAGCCAGGGCCTCCCTTCCTTCCCTCGGCTGGCCCCACCCCCTGGTCAAACTCCCAGATGACCTCCCAGTCAAGGGAACAATTTGCATACTATGCTTTTATTATATAGGATGTAATGACATATAAACCCACCACCCCAGATGATCAGGTCTCAATATCATACCTATTAGTTAGTTTTGAAAATATCTATTTCAGGGGTCATTTTACAGTCCTCTGGGCTTTCTGGGCCTCCTATCAACATTGATTAAATATGAGTTGATGATGATATCTTGTCACTAGGCTTACATGAAAGTTGTGTCTAAACTAATATATGGGACGTTACAGAAACGCATTTGATTTAGTGGGATTTTGGAATTACCAAATGTAGAGGGACAGATCATTGTTTTATAAAGGTGACACATTCAAGGCAACCCAAACATGGGTTTAGAAATTTAAAAAATGTTGCCAGTTTTTCTATTTTCCCACGTAAGTTACCAACACAGAGATTTTATGAATCAATTTCAATGCTAAAACCTTTTCAATTAATTTAGAGATACTTGCACATATATTTAAAAATCTGAAGTCAATCAATAGAAAGTTATTCCAGGCATCGTTTTCTGAGGGTTATATTGATGTTCTTTTTTCATTCACAATCCAAATACCTACAATCCATCTGTCTTTGTAAAATAATTAGATTATAGAGTAATTTCATAGCCCTGTAAAATAATTTAATTGTCATAATGCCTCTAGTTTCTCTGTGAAATCAAAGGTTTAATTTGCTTCTGCTGCATCCTAATTTCTGCGTGACTTTTTAAGGTACCCATAGTCAATGGAGAAAAGGCAGGCGACATGTTTAAATGTCATGAAAGCTGAATTCTATTTTAAAACAAAGATATATAATCTAATTCTACTGACAACGACAAAGCTCTCCAGGGTGCGCTTTAATGGCCCATTAGTTTTCTTCTCAGTGGTTGGAATTCTCTGGCCTCTAGCCTTCTGCTCCCCTGAGTCCCGGGGCCTCTATTAGACCCATTAAAACTCTCCGGAATGCGGTTTTTTTTCTGATGTGATTGTTATAAAAATGTCCAAGTTACGTACTTATTCCCCCATTTGCAATGGCACTGGCATTTCACTTGCCTAAATGTTGACACCAGGGTCTTCAGAAAATATAGTGCAGATGATCAATTAGAAGGTAAAAAAGATTCTTCAGTGGAGGTAAGGGGAAGGAAGAGAAACGTTTCTGTAATCTAAGTCAGAGTAATTTTCTCAAATGCCAAACGGAGAGTGGTTTGAATCATGTTGGCAAATCTTCACACATCACAAGGTTGACACATTATCCCACTTTAGCTTTTGAAATCATCTCCCACCGAACCTCCTCTGTGATGGACAGACATAGTCTTATTTTCTTCTTTACTCCTTCAGAACACACACACATTTCTTTTTATAACCCCAATAAGAAAACAGATCCCCATAAAGAGGGAAAACTGACTAGGTTCCAGCACCAAAGGCAGAAGAGGCCAGACAGACTTGCTTCAGAAGAAACATCCTTCCCTATTGAAAATGGTGATATTATCAATACGGTCACCTTTCAGCAACAGAGTTCAACCCATCATGCTCCATTAGCTAATCAAGATGATCAGCTGAACTGCGGACAGTGATCAGTGTTACAGAGATCCAAAATGAGACAGATACTTTCCCCTGAATTTGATACCTGGGAACTTGGAGAAATAAATGATCTCTCGATCTCTCTTTTTATATTACAAAATAAAATGTAGCCTTTGGGTTTTCAGGAACCACTGTTCTTGCTTTTATTTGTGTTGTTGGCTTCATTGGGGACAATGTTCTCTCCACTTTGCTTTTTTAGGATGGATGGATGGATAGATAGATAGATAGATAGATAGATAGATAGATAGATAGATAGACAGACAGGATACTGTTGTAATTAGCTAGTTATTAATGTTAAGAGGAAAGGAACAAAGCGGAGGCCAGACATTATAAGCTTTTAAGCATGGCCATTGGGGCAGCTTCACCAGGAAGCTGTAACTTCACACTCCCCAGGGAACCACCAGTCCATTCCCTGCAAATCTCTGGGGGAAGGGCCCAGAGAAAGGGGAAGATGGGCTCATGCACAGTAAACTTAGGGTGACATAGGGAAGGTGCCTGTCTAACCTGGAACAAAGATAACTGACTAGAGTGGGTGGAGCCATGGCAAGTGCTCAAAACCTTAGAAAGTTCAAATCCCCAGACAAAGGAGTTTGTGCTCTCTGGCTTCTCTCTTGTTCCTCTGGTTTTGTTCTGCTTCCGAGCATTTGTCTGTGTTCCTAGAAGCTGCGTGGGCCAGGGCCATGCAGACTCCACACACAGTGGACTAATGGACTGCAGCTGGGAACATAAGCTAGGCTAGCCTGATGCTGGATTGGACAGTGCAAATATGGAACAGAAACTCTGGGCGATGGCTTTGGTCCTAGCTTTGCTAAAGACATAGCTGGTCTTCTTCCAAGGTGAGATGAAGGGAGACGGGACCTTAGAAACGCAGAAATTTAGTTCCCTGCAAATAAATACCACTCCTTCTCCTGTGTGAGTCTCAGAAAATTCTCTTTCTCATGACATCACAAAAAGCCCACTTTCCATGGGCAACAGGTGGGGACATAGAGAATTCCCCACTGATATAGATAGATAGATAGATAGATAGATAGATAGATAGATAGATAGATAGATAGATAGATAGACAGACAGGTGATAAACAGATATTGTTCAATATGAGGGGGGAGGAGAGAGAGAGAGAAAGGGAGGGAGGGAGGGAGGGAGGAAAGAACACTTGCTAAGTTTGTTTGAACTAGTGGGCTCAGCTATATCTGAAAGTAGACCTGCCTTTTGACACTTCAGTTTCAAGAACTGGTAAATTACCTTTTCTATTTAAATGAGGCAGTTATTCCCGCACCACCACCACCATGCTTGAATTGAATAAAATTACTATTATATTTAATCTAGCTCCATGTCAACTTTAGAATCCTGTATTTTTTAGCCTGGGTACACCAGAGAAACAAACATATCTACTTAGCAAATATCCAGAAGTGAGATTACTGGATGATATGTTATTCTATTTTTTTATTTCTTGAAGAAACTCTATACTGTTTTCCATGATGGCTTCACTTATACATGCCCACCACTAGTGCATGAGGTTTCTTAATTTTCTCCATCCTTGCCAAGAAGTTATTTTCTGTTCATTTTATAGGGGACACTCTACTGAGTGTAAGGTGATATCTCATTGCAGTTTTGATTTGCATTCCTGTTATGATTAGTTATGTTGAGCATTCTTTTTTCATATCTTCTTTGGTGAATTATATATTTAAATCCTTAGCCCATTTTTAAACTGGGTTACATTTTTTAAAATTGAGTTGCAAAAGTTCTTTATCTATCTGGATATTGACTCCTCCTCTGACATTTGACTCTTAGAAACTTTCTCCCATCCTCTAGATTGCTCTTTTATTCTGTTGATCATTTCTTTTATGCACAGAAGTTTTAAAGTTTGATATAATCTCGTTTGACTATTTTTGCTTTTGTTGTCTGTGCTTTGGGTGTCATATCCAAGAAATCATTGCCAAATCCCATGTTCCAAAGCTTTTCCTCTATGTTTTCTTCTAGGAGTTTTAAAGCTCTAGGTCTTACATTTAGTTCTTACATTTCATACATTTTGAGTTGATTTGTATTTATAGTGTGAAGTAGGGTCCAGCTTTATTCATGTCCATGTGGATATCCAGTTTTCCCTGTTCCATTTATGGAAGAGACTGTTCCCCATTCTGCATCTCTGGCACCCTTGTTGAAAATCATTTGGCCATAAATGCAAGCGTTCATTTCTGGGCTAACTATTCTGTTCCGTTGGTTTATATATCTGCCTTTTTGGCAGTCCTACACTGTCTTGATTACTGTTGATTTGTAGTGAGTTTTGAAATTAGGCAAAGTATGGCTTTCAATTTTGTTCTTTTTTAATATTCTTTTGGCTCTTCATGGTCCCTTGAGATTCCATATAAATTTTAGGATTTTAAAAGTATTTTTGCTACTGCACCATTGGGATTTTGACAGTGATTTCATTGAACCTTTAGATTTGGGGGGGGGGGGCCACTATGGGCATTTTAACGATATAATATCTTCCAATCCATGAGTATGGGATATCTCTTCATTTATTTGTGCCTTTGGGTATTGCAACTTCTTAACCTCACAAAGGTAATTTGGTCCATTTTTCTTTTTAAGTGGGTGCCTTCATGAGAGACACCCTATCCTATCATATTAGTGACAACACTTCTAATCAGTAGATTTTGGCTCAGTATATAGTGTTGGCACCGGCACCTCAGATAATATTGATGCAGGAAGTATGTAGAATACATACTTGGAAATACTTTTCAATAACAATGGTTCTCAAAACAGACAGCATGTTAGAATCCCTGGAGACACACTGAAGTTGAGAGTCCACTGCTAAGCATCCTGATTTAAATGGTCTGTTGTGGAGTTCAGTGTCAGGAGTTTAACACTTTCCCTGGGTGTTATAATGTGCAGCCAGTGTTGTGAGCCACTGTTCTCATGCTACTTATAGATTAATTGATTAACTCTGGGAGTCCATTAAGGCAAGCTCATCTCTCTAAGGAGTTAAATATAGCACAGAGATAGTTTAAAACATCAATGAAAACTCCATTTAGTGTCAGAATCTTCTTCAGCCCAGATCTCCATTCCTGTTATTAATAGGGTCAAAACATTTAAAGATAACATGTGTATCTGAAAATGGCTCTAAATCGAATACCACTAGTAAAAGAAGCTGTGGCTCGGAGTCATTAAAAGGTGAAGCAATTCAGCCCACATTGTTGAATAGAAACAACTGGCATTTCTTTCCGGGTGAGGAAATGACAGGCAATTTCCATTCTTGGCGTGCGCACTCAGGTTTACTAGATGACACAATTAAGGCGGAGAAGATAGGAAAAAGAGTTCTTTCTTTATTGCCTTTTCAGAAGATTTGAGTGGTGTTTGCATATAACCGAAGCCCTCACACTGTTACCAAGTTCAGAGTTCCCGCGAGGGTGTTACAAAGCCTTCCAAATGAGACGTCTGCCATATCATAAAGAAGGCAGCAGAGGCACTGTTTTGAACATATCTTTCAACTTAGAAAAAGTCAGCAGTATTGAAAGGAAAGGGAAGCTATGAGATTTTCCATATAAGGGTGAGTTCTTCCAACAAACAAAGAAATTATCTCCAGTTTTCCCTCTTTTACTATTCTGATGAATACATTGTCTGTCTCCCAAATTGACAAAGAAAGAGGAGAAGAAAGAGCAATAGATCTTTCAAGGTTTCCAAGTACAAGTTCTGTGGAGTTTTATGTTACTAGAAGTATTTAGAGTGCTGAAATAATCTGGCATGTAGAAGAGATTCAAAAAGCATTTCCCCAAATAATGAACTCTATATGGATATTAATATATCTGGAAAAATGTTTGCAAGAATCAACCAGAATTCCTCCCTTTAATCCCAAACTCCTCTTAATCCATGCTTGTCTCCTAAGATGCTCTGGTCTTTAAAATTCCAGTTTTCCTCCTGAATTTAGACTCTATCCCCTGGATCTAGTACCTCCAAATTTCCAGGAATATTTTTGAAAGAATATAGCAAAAACTGTTGCTTTGAGTTTAAAAAAAAAAAAAAAAAGTATCATGCACGTCATAGGGACCGGTTGTTCCACTCTTTGGTCAATTTGCATATTAGCCTTTTATTATATAGGCTATTCATAATCCTGTATAATCCTCTTTTCCTATTTAATGTTCAGATGAAATAGAAGCATGTATAAAGTTATGTTGGTGCTACTATCTTAGAAACATTCTTATTCAAGCATGTATTTTGTACCTCTAATACGATGTTTCTTTTCATGGAGTTCATCCAAAATGATGCAGCAGCCTTAACCAGTTCACTAGGAAATTCTGAAAGTCCTGTTCTTGTTCTGTGTTTCGTTGTGTGACATCATTGCCCACACAATTGTTCCAGAACCCTGAACTAGAAACCTTCTTTCATGACCAGATTGGAAATTCTCTCCGCTAACCACCCCCTCCCAGGAGTCTTTGAGAAAGTGGCAAAGGGTGAGATAGAGACTTTGAAAACACATTAAAAAATAATCTTAACTGTTTTTATTTCTTTACTAGAGGCCCAGTGCACAAAATTTCATGCACTTGGAGGTGGGTTGGGAGGTGTGCCTCAGCCAAGCCTGCATCCTCTCACAGTCTGGAACCCCTTGGGGGTTGTCCACCTGCCGGTTTAGGCCCACTCCCGGGGGATCAGGCCTAAGCTGGCAGTCAGACATCCCTCTGGCAGCTCAGGAGCCCTCAAGGGACATCCTTAGTGCTGCTGTGGAGGAGGGAGAGGCTCCCACCACTGCTGCTGCATTGGCCAGCCATAAGCCGGCTTTTGGCTGAGTGGCGCCCCCCCTGTGGAAGCACACTGACCACCAGGGGGCAGCTCCTGCATTGAGTGTCTACCCCCTGGTGGTCAGTGTGCATCATAGTGACCAGTGGTTCCTGGTTGTTCGGCTGTTAGGGTCAATTTGCATATTACCCTCTTATTATATAGGATTTCTCCAAATTTTGAGTTTCCTTCCATTGCTGCTCCTTTCCTACCAGCTGTAGTTTCCCTGTCACAAACACCCGGTACCCAAACTGGCTGAGAAGGCTGGAAACATCGCTATATACATCAACCTTGACCTCTGCGAAACAAACAAGCAAACCAAAACCCAAGCCCAGGCCTAAGACAAACTCAAAGTTAAGACCTAAACCCAAAGCCGACTAAACATAGGTTCTGTATTGCTGTCAGTGTTCCTGCTTTGTCCACCAAGTCACTGAGATACAACTTTACGCTTATTGACAGCTACTTTTTTATAAATAATTTATAAAAACAGTATGAATTGCAACAGATTATACAGCTCTGTGACTGTTATTGGCACGTTCATTCACATCAAGCTGACAGTTGAAAGAAAGCAGTCTTTTACATCTGCCTACAAAAACTCATCGAAGATGACCTTTCTGAATAATTGATGGGGACTTTTTGTCTTCGTTGCAAGTTTCTAAGGTGTGCACAGCCCACGGTAGCCAGATGAGTCCAATGGACTCTGCAAATCCTTATTTGCAACTGTTCTTGTCAGCTTTTCTGTAGGAGGTGACATTTGTCAGGAAACTCCACTAGGGCCAGAATACATGAGGTAGTATTAGGACATATTCTCCATTTCACTTATTTTCAAATTACGTCTGTGGGTTGAAGAATGTGAAATATGTTGTGTAACTAATGATGAAAGTCGGTATATACAGTCCAGTTTTCCTGTTCCCTCAGGTTAGAAGAAACATAGTCTAGTCAAATGGTGATTAAAGGTTGAGATTTCTATAACATTTATTTGTAAAGATAGTGTGTATTTATAATCATTTAGTGATAAAATAGTTTAGTTCTGAAGAATAAATATGATTGCTAGTACACTCTGTAACCTGTATTTATCGTAATAAATTTGGTCCCAAAAAACGTATACACGCTAAAACAGCTAATAGCTCAATTTTGAAAAATGAAATGTTTGGGGTTTTTTTTGTTAATCCTCACCCAAAGACATTTTTCCACTGATCTTTCAGAGAGAGTGGAAGAGAGAGGAAAAGACAGAGAGAAACATTGATGTGAGAGAAACACATTGATTGGCTGCTTTTTGCACACACTCCAATCAGGCCTGGGCTGAGGAGGAACCTGCAACGAAGGTCCATTCCCTTCACTGGAATCAAACCCGGGACGCTTTGTTCTGCAGGCTGACACTGTGTCCACTGAACCAAACCAGCTAGAGCAAATGAAATGTATTTTAATGAACACTGCCTTTATAGTTATTCAAAGTGTGTGTATACATTTGTGGAGGGACACCGTATATCAGCAAAGCAGGAAGTAGCAAAAGATGTCTTTAATAGTTAAACAAAATTAATCCAAAACTATGCCAGCAAACTGGATAATCATATGTTGTCAAATTACTGTGTTAATGGTATTTCTGATAAAAATATAAAACTGGAACAGAAATTAATAAGAATAGCTCATAATTATATCACCTTGCCTTAATCATAGCCCAAGGAGATCTTTCAGTAATTAATAGATATAAGTATAGTAGTAGATAATTATTCTCTATGGCTATGCCATTTCTTCTATAACCATTTAATTATTAAATGTGTTTTCACAAAATAGAACTCACAGTTTTATATTCTGTAAAGCATTTAGTGAAATATTACAAATATACAAGTATTCAACTTCTAATATATTATAAACTTTAACATTATGCTGTTTACTTCCATTTTTTAAGTTTTTTATTTATCTTTATTGTTGAAAGTATTACAGATGTCTCCCATTTTCTCCCCGCCCCCTTGACTCACTCCACCACACTTCCAGCCACTCTCCAGGTCTTGACAGCACTTTTGTCTGTGTCCATGGATTATGAATATCCTATATAATAAAATGCTAATATGCAAATCAACTGAACAACAGAACAACTGGTTGCTATGACGTGCACTGACCACCAGGGAGCAGACACTCAATGCAGGAGCTGCCCCCTGGTGATCAATGCGCTCCCACAGGGGGAGGGCTGTTCAGCCAGGGCTCATGGCTGGCAGCACTAAGGATGTCTGACTGATGACTTAGACCCGCTCCCTGGGGAGGAGGCCTAAGCCATCAGTCGGACACCCCCCAGGGGCTCCTGGACTGCGAGAGGGTGCAGGCTGGGCTGAGGACCACTCCCCTCCCCCAGTGCACTAATTTCATGTACCAGACCTCTAGTATGCATATAAATTCTTTTGTTAATCTCTTCCTGTGCCCCCTTCCCTCTGAAATACATTTGTCTGTTTCATGCTTCAATGTCTCTGGATCTATATTGTTCATTAGATTTCACATAGAAGTAAGATCATGTGATACTCTCTAGACTGGCTTATTTCATTTAGCATAATACTCTCCAGTTCCCTCCATGCTGTCTCAAAGGGTAAGAGATCCCTTTTTATTACAGCTGCATAGTAATCCATTGTGCATATGTACCACAGTTTTTTGTTGTTGTTTTTTATTTCATTCTAATGATGGGCACTTGCCTGCCAGAATGGCTATCATCAATAAATCAACAAACAAGTGCTGGCGAGGATGTGGAGAAAAAGGAGCCCTAGTACACTGCTAGTGGGAATGCAGACTGCAGTTCCATTTTTTAGAAAAATATGAGATATTTGAAACATAGAGTCCTCTGGACAAATCCTCTGATCCTATTACCCTCTACTAAGGTAGTCACAAACATAAATTTGATGTTCATCATTCCCATGCATGTCTTATTGTGTAAAACATAATGTAGTCTTATGTTGGAGGAGTTATGAGCTTAGATAAATTAAATCATACTTCATATATATTCTGCAACTTGCTACTCTTACCCAAAACTAGATGTGAACATTCTTCTTTGTGGATACACATCTCTCTAACTCAGTGGTTCTCACAGTTCAGTGGATATCAGAATCAACTAGGGAACTTGAAAAAAAAATACAAAGGTCAAAGCCCTGTCCTACTGCAATAAAGTCTGCCTGGGTGTCTGTGTTCTAGGTGATTCAGATTCAGATACACACCAGTGTGAGAAACACTATTCTAGTTCATTTGTTAGCGTTATATTGTGTGTTGTTTTTTTTATAAATGCAATGCAATGTGTCCATTCTCTTTATGTTGCACATTTGTTTCTGTTATTTATTTATTTACTTATTTATTTATTGACAAGTAACATCATGTAGGATGCTAAATATTGCAATGTTGCCAGTGTACACACTCACTATGGTGAACAACTAGTTCTAATTTGACTAGAACTTTCTCAGTTTTAGCACAGAAAATATTGTGTCCCAAAGGCAAATTGGTATGGTTGACCACCCTAATGAAAATGCATACCTTTCCAACCTCAAAACATTAGTATTCTCACACATTTCAAAAGTATTATTTTTGTCCATATAGAGTGGTATATAAAGAATAACTAATATTTGTTTTAATTTGTGTTTCATTAATTACAAGTGTGACTAATTACTCTTTTACATCTGTTAGATTCTCTCCTCTGTGAATTGTCTTTTCCCATTTTCTAATAGGATATTTATTCTTCTGTATAGATTTTTATGATCTTCAGCATGAAATATTTATTAGTCATGTGAGTTACAAATATGTTATACCCATTCATCTTATTTTTTACTCTCATTTATTTTGTACAAATTTTATGTTTGACAGAATCAAAATTTTGTTTTTAATGTTAATGCTTTTCTTTGTGGCAAATCTAAGATTCATTATGTATACTAAAGTAGGAACTTTAACTTACAGATATTTTCTAAGCTGAAAATTTTACTTTTGACACTAGCTCTTTAGTATACCTAGAGTTATGTGTGAGGGTAAGAGCTTACTTTACTTTTCCCCAAATAAATAATGAATTAATCCAACACTATATATTAATCAGTCTGTCTCTTAATTATTAATTTATAGTATTGTTTTTGCCAAAACCTAGATTTTATATATCTTTATTTAGTTTATGTTTTTTTGTTGGTTTTTTTTTTTTTTTTGGTGTGTGTGTGTGTGTGTTTAGTTCATTAGTCTATAATGCTTATTCCTTCCCACCCCAACTAAATTCTCTCAATTTTTATAGCTTTGTTAGGCATAATATCTGGTAAAACAAGTGATTTTCATTATTCTTTTTTCAGTAGTCTTTTTGTTATTTGTAACTCTGTTTCTTTCATTTAAAAAATCATAGTACATTCATGTACTTGCATTAAAATGTGATCTTGATGGAAATCACGTTGAATTTACAGGATATTTTAGAAAGAATTACTATCTTGACAGTAGAGCTTTCCCATCCATTAGCATGGTACAGGCCTCTCCATTCACTCAATTCTTCTTTCATTCTTTTAACGTATTTTAATTTTCCTAGAAGCTTTACATATATTTTTATTTGTTGTTGCATTACGAGGGACAGTTTTTCCCTCTTGTATTTTCTAGTTTCTTGATACTGATGTCTACAAGCACTATTGTTACATGTTATGTTTTTATTATTAAGCAAAATGTCTGAACATATATCAACCGTCATAGATCCTAAAAGTTGAAAGGGTGTTTATTCTCTTCTTTACAATGTATATAGCTGCGATTTCTTTAACTACCCTATTATATTGCCCAGTAAATGTGGAAAAGAAGCAGTGACGGAAGCTAAACTCGCTGTTTTACTTATTGAGATTGCTTCTAAAGTTTCCCCATTAAGTAGCAGATGGGCTGATATATGCAGAAAGGTCCCTTCTACTTCATGTTTTCAGGCTGTAAAGATGTTTGTTCTTTGTAAATCATACGAGAGTATAGTATTCTGAAGACCTTGAACACATGCATTGAAATGATGGCATTTTAGCTGCCCTGGTGGGCAGCCTCTCCCACCTGCTGTATCCGTGCACTTGGATAAGCGCTCCTTTTGAGTGTGAGCCAGACCCAGCGCTTCATTTCCACCCAATAGGATAGGACAACAGTAACGCACTGCCTAGCTCCTCCAGCACAATGATGAATACTAGTTGTGAGAGTTTTCATTCTTGCCGTGTTCTCAATCTTAATCAGAAAACAGATCATCTTTCACCAGTGAGTATAATCATAAGTATGTTTATCGTTGACTCCCTTGCAAATGACCTTGGTCACTTTTCTTAAAATGTTAAACTAACCTGTATCTCTGCAACAAATCCCACTTGATCAGGATGTGTTCAACTTTTTATATATGGATGAATTCATTCTACAGTTTTTATGGGGATTTTGGACCTTTGCCCATGAGGGACATTTGTTTGTAACTTGCTTTTCTTGTAAAAACTTATTTTGATTTTATGAGTGTAATGTGCATATCATAGAATGGCCTAGGAATATGGTTGAGATTTATGGCTTGATATCATTTCTTTCTTAGATCATTGATATATTTTTCCCATTAGAG
Organism: Corynorhinus townsendii; assembly: GCA_026230045.1. Taxonomy (NCBI): domain Eukaryota; kingdom Metazoa; phylum Chordata; class Mammalia; order Chiroptera; family Vespertilionidae; genus Corynorhinus; species Corynorhinus townsendii. The sequence continues at coordinate 10,297,686 of JAPDVU010000011.1, read as the reverse complement.
ACATCTGAGCTTTTATTTCTTTTAGTTTTTATCAAACCAGAAATTATATATTTATAGTAATTAGGAGTTTATTAAGCACTGGATAGGTAGCTAGGTTGGTTAGAACATTGTCCTGTTATGCCAAGATTGCAGGTTTGATCCCTGGTCAGGGCACATGCAAGAATCAACCATTGAATGCCTAAATAAGTAGCACAACATATCAATCAGCCTGTCTCTTTTTCTCTTTCCCTCTTTTCCTTCCTCTCTCTCTAAAAGCCAATCAATAAAAAGGGGAGTTGATTAAATTTATTTGCTCATTATTCCTAGTTCTCTCATACCCTGAACTCGAGTTTAGTTTTATTTATGTTGAATATCTGTTATATATGGTTTCTTTTTTTCATTTTTAAATTTCTGCGGGTAGAAAATCTGCTTTGTTTGTATATGCCTGCAAATAGCTTTATTTCGTACCCTCTCTCTCTCAAGGCCAGCTCCTGATGCTGAAGCTGTGTTGATAAATTCCATGAGCTTATTGCTTCCTTTATTTTATCCTTATCTCTGGAGTCAGGAAACTCCCATCACAGACCATGACTTGAAGCAAATTGAGCAATTTTCTTTCTTCATTACCCTGTAGGACCTAAGCCATCAGTACTGCAGGGATACAGATACAGGGAACTGAATGACTATAGGGTGTGCTTTCTTTTTTCTTGTTTGTTTTCATTAAGTGTCTGATATATAATTCGAATTTAAGGGCAGTTATATTATTTCATTTCCCTCATTTCAAATGTCATTCACCATTGCTAAGAGTTTGGCTCATAGGGTCTACGTATTGATCTGTTTACCATTTTGACCCAGAAGTGGATCATACAATTTAACACTGCATTGCAGAAAGTCCTCATCAGTATGTCTCTCCTGCTAGTTGTATCTAGGTATCACTATTAAAACGGTTGTGTCTTTTTTTATAAACCCGTTCATAATTGCTACTGGCATTAGTATATGCCAAGTACAAGACACTTCCTGAGTGCTTACTGTATACTATTTGAGTATTTTGCAAGTGTTACTCATTGAATTCTAGCAAAGACCATATGAAATAGCTACCCTTAATGAAAAGGGAAAAGCTGAAGTACACAGAGATTAGGTAAATTTTTTCCATGCTCAGGTAGGAGTATGGTGCCCACCTAGTGTGCAACCCAAGTTGTTTGACTATATCACTTAGGTGGTTGATGCATGAAGAACTAACAGATGAATGTTCCAGATGACATCTGTCCACCCTGGCCTGTCGCTCCGTCATGCCTCACCCTGGCCTGCGGCACTGGTGTTCTGGGTTCTCTAGAGCAAGGGTCATATTGTATTTGTCTCATTATCCCAGCTCCTAGCACCAAACGTAGCATTCTCTGGGTGCCTCACAAATGGTTGTCTGGGTGACATCAGACCTGAGTGGGATTCAGCTCTGAGGATTCACACTGTGTTATATTGGTTCATGAAGACAATGCCATTCCCTGTTTTCTCAAGAGGCCTATTCACACTGATGAAACATTCTGATAAAATATATATATATTTTTTTAAAGAAGGGTCTCTGGAGATACTGTAAGGAACTACAAATAATTGAAAGCCTTTCATTGACATCAGTCTCTTTTCCAGCAGATGTGTAAGGAAATGAAATAGCTTGCTATTTCTTCCCAGATTGGCCATTTCTCAGCATGACCTCTATATAATTTTATGCCTAAGACCCTCAGATAGAAGAAAAGGCAGATTTGATAAAATCGTTGTCTTAAAATATAGGACCATTCTGGTTGTTTAAAATTAAAAATAGCCCTGGCCGGTGTGGTTCAGTTGGTTGAGTGCTGTCCTGTGCACCGAGAGGTTGTCCCTTTGCTTGCTGGTCAGGGCACATGCCAGAAATGCAGGCTCGATCCCTAGTAGGGGGTGTGCAGGAGGCAGCTGTTTGATGTTCCTCTCCCTCTCTCTCTCAAATCAATAAAAACATATATTAGAAAACAAAAATAAATAAAAACATTTCATTCTCTGCACTGATGCCTAGAATGTTCACAATAAGCATCCGCACTTGAAAACAAAGTCTCAGACGTTACTAAGGGACAGCAAGACAAACCTGCGGCCAGGGGATGCAGGATGCACATCTGTGGGAAGTTCTGTCAACATTTTTTTTTTTAAAAAGGAGGGAAAGTGTGCTTGCTACTGGCACCAAGCAATTAGTGGCCACTTTTCCTGCTTCCCTGCTGAGAAGACAGCCCTGTCAACTGCCTTGTTACTGCAGAAATAGCCCATCCTGATGGTCAGCACTTGTCTCCTGGGCTGCTTTGTCTACAAATTGATATGTTGTCCTGCCTTAAGTGATCCAGCCCTGAGAACACCCTGGGTTCTGAACTCCGAGGCTGGCTTATCAGCATGGAGACACACTAAGGCTGCTTAGAGAGGGCCGGCTCCCTTCGCTAGTAAAGCTGCACAAAGGAGGCAACTTAGGTGGAAGGGGCTGAATATTTGGACAGCGAGCACAGTGTAGCCTCGCCGTCAGGGAGGCCGCAGTGTGGATTAAAATGATGCTTCTCGTTTTGATTGATTCCAGCCAAGCCCAGGGAATTGAGGCATTCCATTCGCTCAAGGATGTTCTCAGAGAGACTGAGGCTCAGATGAGTCGGGAGTTTGTCTGTCTCTTAAGTAAGTCCAAGTGTTGATAAGAAGAGCTATGCAAAATCACTTCAATTCCTCTGCCCTGTGATTCCGCTGGGCGCTGGGGATGCACACAGAATCCTATCAACTGAGCCCAATGGGAAATCTGGCCCCGTCCATCACCAGAGAGACCTCCTCTGCACCATCAGTCCCTGATGAGAGCACATTGCAGCCTACGAAAAGCTTTTCTCCTGAAATCTTTTCATAAATCGTCATTCCAAAGCCCCTGATATAACATATGACACAACTGATAAAAACTGATGAGATATCCAATGTAACAAAGACCCTAGTTCACAAACCTTGCCTAGTGAGACATAGTCATGAAAAGCTGAAATTCACAGAGCCTTTAGGGATGGTATATATTGAAATACCTACTGATCTCAAATCCAAAAGCAACAAAAGGGTCAGTGCAAAGTGTTCACCCATGATATTTGAATAACCTAGGAAACATGAACTTCACAAAAATAAATATATAGAAACTTCTACTGGGAACATACCATGCCCTACCTCCTTCAGTTTTCTGTCATAAAGCAGATGTTAAGGGAAATGTGTGTATTTTTTTTTGATGATGCAGACTGCATAATTGTCAGCAAATTTCAATTGCCAAATATCAGTCTGGAGGACATAGAATTGATGTTATGATTCCTGTAACACTTCAGATGTTGGTGCATGTCCATAAAAACCAAATCTGGCATGGTTTAATCACTGCACGGCACCTCTGTGTTCTTGCCTGGCACCAGGTGAGACAGGGAAAATGAAGGAAAACAGAGAGGAGGGAATAAGGAAGCATATCACAGTGAAAGAACTAAAAACTGTGTGTGTGGGGGGGGGGAGGGGGATCATATAGCAAATATATCTAATTCTTTACTTGTGAAAGGTACTTCCAAAAGTCAGAATTCATTACATCCTCCCAACAGCAATGTGAGGTAGCTCCTGGCAGGCGGTGCTGTTTGCCTGTTAGTTGTAAGGATACTGATGTTCAGAGTAAGACTACTAGGGCCCCAGCCACCTACTAAGTGGGAACCCCAGAATGAGAAGCCAGGCCATCTGAACCTTAGTTCAAGGACAGCCACGCCATGCTGCCCCAAACAAGACATACCTGAGGCTCATTTATAATCTAAAGAAATGTTTATAATTATATGAAACAAGCCCCAAAATATCAGATTATGGGGGTAACTGGAATAAATGCCCCAAGAGGGGAGAAAGTTTTGTTTACTTCGTTTAATATAGTTGATGACTAGCATTAAGAAGTCACATGGTAAATACTTTTGAATGAATATTTGAATCAGAAAGGTCAATGTTTTCTCCTCGACAGAAAATGTGGACACACTGAGGAGGACCTGGCACATAGCATGGCATAATATTAAGACTTTAAAACAAAGAATTTAGAGTTTGACAGCCGCCTGGTGCTCCTGGATCACCTTGACCTTCACGCACAATCTCCGGGCCTCAGTTTCTCCTATGTAAAATGGGAAGAGCAGCAACAGCAAAATACTTGATCTGATTCCTGCGCTGTTTCAGACACCAAATGAAATTTTATTTTTAACGTTATTTTTGATATTTTCACTATTTGAAAGCCCCTGTTCTGTTTGTATAAAGAATTAGGAACAGTGCATGTGAATGACGATGTGTCCAGATGCTCAAAACCAAACCTTAGCTTCTGAATCATATTGTAGCATTTGTTCTCCAGAGTGGCACAACATTGAAAAAGCATCCCCAAGTAGACCAGACAGTGAGTTCTTTAGCATTATGCACTGTAACTACTTCGTTCTCCATCATCAACACCTGAGATTCTTAGATGAGGCTCACTGAACTGTACCGATAATTACAATGGCGATGACAGTGCTTTGTCAGACACACACTCACACTCATACTTTTAGGAACTATTTTACTCTATGTTATCTAATCTTGGGTGACTTAGATGCTATTTATATGAGAGCATCAAAATATTCATCGCAGGCCCAGCCGGTGTGGCTCAGTGGTTGAGCATCGACCTATGAACCAGGAGGTCATGCACGGTTCAGTTCCCAGTCAGAGCACATGCCCAGGTTGTATTCTTGATCCCCAGGAAGGGGTGCAGGAGGCCGCTGATCAATTATTCTCAGCATGGATGTTTCTATATCTCCCTCTCCCTTCTCTGAAATCAATACAAAATACACTTAAAATTTTATTAAAAAATATTAACCTTAGAATTCCTGAAAATGGAACACATGTGATCACCCAATTTTAATTACTCACGACTAATGCAAACTCAAGTCTTTGATCATTTTTATTTCATTTTAGTTTGTCAACTTTCTCCTCTTTACCATGGAGCTCAGAACTAGGTCGAAAACTACTTCTTGTAAAGCTTTTGATTTTACTATTTGAAAGTGATATTGCATTTTCCTTTCATTCGGAAGGAAGTGTACATTTTCACAAAGAGTAAAATATGTCTGGAACTCCTCAAATAATTTACTCATGGACGAGGATAAGCAGGAGTGATTAGGCCTTCAAATCAGAAAACTTCAGAGAGCCAGAAGCTTTCAAAATGTACACGATTTGTCTCACTCTCCGCTGTATAGCAATCACCGCTGACACACTCGCTCATTTTTTCCAAATGGTATGTAATTGGGAAAAATCATCTAAACCCCCACAAGGAGGCAGTTATGCAACTACATTGATGCAGAATCACTGGGTCCAACATTTCATTAGGCTATGCCATCATGCTTTGTTCTCGCCTTAACCTTCTCTGTAAAAAACCTAATTCATCCAAAGCCAACACAGTGCCCCGTTAGTTATGCAAATGGTACTGGTGCAGGAACTGGAGTTCTAAGCCACTCTTCTATCTGCTGTCCCATGTGGAGGGCTCTTATCCACATCTTTAAACAGAGCCTCCGAGTTCTAATAATTATTCAAGTAACATCTCTAAGCTCCCTTTGTGGGCACTTGTGAAAATGTGCTTATCTTTCCCTTATACAGGAAAGAAGCAGGGAGACGTCGACAGAAAGATGGAATGGCCTCTGCCAGTCCCAGGGGGAGGGCTGGAAACGGGAGCAGCAGGCCACTTCAGGGCCGGGGAGGTGATGAGAAAAGTAGCAAGTTGCCAAGAGGAGGATGTTACCACCATCTCTCCCCTCCTCTCCATGTTTGTAGCTCAGCCGTCCTTCCCCTTGACCCTGTCCTCACATTATATGCTGAAGAGTAGAACTTTAGGTCACCCCCACTGGCTCAGATGCCATAACTGCCATTGAGTAGCGTACACCCTTGGAAGCCTGTGAACAATGAGATTAACGTGCCCTGGAAGTCTGGGACGATCTGTGCAAAGTCAGGGTCTCAGGTGCAGCCGGGCGGACCATCTCATCTGATGGACAGGCCCCCTGAAATGTAATACATACTCTTTTCATCAGCACCTGTTTTTAAAGGATATGATTGGCCCTAGCCAGTTTGGCTCAGTGGATAGAGCTTCGGCCTGTAGACAGAAGGGTCCCAGATTAGATTCCGGTCCAGGGCACATGCCCGGGTTGCAGGCTCGATCCTCAATAGGGGGCATGCAAGAGGCAGCCAGTCAATGATTCTCTCTCAGCATTAATGTTTCTCGCCTCTCCTTTCCTCTTTGAAATCAATAAAAACATGTTTTAAAAATAAATAAATGAATATGAGTGGAGAGGTATGATAGAAAAAAATAAGATTTCATAGAAATTTGGTTGTTGTGTGGGGCCTGGGATAACATGCTTCTGAAAAATCATATTGCTTTGATCTTAAAGTATGATTTCCGTTTTCTTTTTCCCAACATGCCAGCTAGTGATTCCAAATCAATGAAAGGTTTACAACATTAATTAAAAATTATTGTTTTGCATCTTTACTCAGTTTACATGTGACCTCAGAGGCAAGATTAGGGGACCAATTGATAAACTACTTCCCCGTTTTCCTAATGATAACAAAAAGAATAATGACAGTAATACATTTTAATGAGCGTATACTTTATCTTCTATGTTGACTAACATATATTATTTCATTTAATCCTCACAACACACCTGTGACTTAATTGCTGTATTTGAAAATATATATTTTTATTGATTTCAGAGAGGGAGAGAGAGATAGAAATATCAATGATGAGAGCATCATTGATCAGCTGCCTCCTGAACCCCCCATCTGGGGATCAAGCCCATGAACCGGGCATGTGCCCTGACCAGAAATCTAACGGTGACCTCCCAGTTCACAGGTCAATGCTCAGCTATCGAGTCACACCAGCCAGGCCCTAATTGCTATTTTTATCTTCACTTCAACAAAAGGGGGGATTGAAGCTTACTGACATGAAATAACTGGCCAGCAGGGTTGTTAAATGGTTGAGAGGAGTCAAATTAAGGCACTCTAAACTTGTTGTAAGCCACCTTTTATCACAAGTGCTCTATCGGCTTGTTAGACCTCTCTCTGATGGTCAACTCTGTCTGAAATCGCTCTTTGCTTACTGAGCAAAAGTGTTGCCACCAAGCAAATCACTGTCCTTCCGAAAGCAGGGAGAGAGCTCTCCACTTGCTTCTACGTAGAAGTAACAGTCTCACTGGCTGTTGGTAGAACAGTGATTCTCAACCTTGGCTGCAGAGTGCAACCACCTTGGGAGCTTGAACATGGGGTTTGGCCCCACCCCCAGAGCTTGCTCTCATTGGTCTAGCCTGGGCTTGAGACATGTAAAATCTCCTCTAGTGATTCTGTGAGGAAGCCATGTTTGGGAAGTAATGTTCTACAAGTCTGGACCTCACACATTCTCCTTTCTGACTCCTCAGCCAAGCAGAATACCGCGGGCCTGGTCCAGAATGGGAGGTATGCAGCGTTTGAGTTGAGTAAGAAATCTGGGTTTGGAAAGGATGAAAGATGACGTTGATGATAATGAGATGATAACGTGATGATAACCAGTTACCATATATTGAATGTTGCTCAATGCGGCTAGTTTACACATACAGGGTGTCCCCCCAAAATGAATACACACTTTGAATGATTATTAAGTCAGTGTTTATTACCATACAGTTCACTTCCCCCCAAATTTAAAAGAATCTACAGAAATGAATAAATTTTATTTTGCCAATGCCAGTTTTCAAACTGATGACTGTTCTGATCCAGGCACTGTTGATAACTTGAAGCAATGGAATCGCAACCATCAAGAATCATTTCGATCAGTATTTGCATGCCCTCAATTCGTCAACTGTTGCCAGTTTTGTACCGTAAACTTTATCTGTTATGTATTACAATAAAAAAAAAAGTCTAGTGTCACTTTAAGATACATTTTCTTTGTTCAAAACTTAGTCGGGCTTCACCCATTATTTCAAAAAAGTTAAACCTCAAAAGTAGTGAAACGTAAGTTATCAGCTGTTAAAGTGTGCATACATTTTTGGACACCCTGCACTTACATATATGATTAGGTTACATTAATGCTTTTTTATGTAGAATGAAAGGCACAGGAATTGACATTATTTGACCCAAATCCAAACCCAGCATGCGACCTGTTATGGGTGACTTCAAACCTCTACTTTTAATTGCACGATTAAGGCCGTGAAGGAGGAAAGATGTGTGAGTTTGGAGTTTGCTGCATGACCGGGGCGGTTTTATGCAGGGCTTACTCTCCCGCAGCCTGACGACTTGGTGGGTGGCAGAGCTCTATTTGGAACACAGCCCATCGCCAACAAAGAAATTTGCGCTTGGGCTCTACAAGCCAACTGTGTGAGAGCTGGCAGGAGAGCTATTCCCAGGAGAAGAGCCAAGATCTTGGCCATGGGAGGGAGATTGGATGGTGGGAGTGGTGTGATTGCTGCAGTCTAAGGAGGCATCTCCACTGCTTTCTGCACTCCCTCCACCAGACCCCGTGGAGGAAATGGTTGGACACCACTCTGAATGAGTTCAGTCCAAATGGCTTTAGATTCTATTTATATTCAGATTTTCCCATTGTCATCATTAAATTCTTGATCTTTGTCATCAAGAAGCAGGGCTACAAAATGTCAGTAAAGGTCTCTTTTAGATTTTTCATTATATATCTTTATAAGCATAGCATTGAGTACTAAATATATTTATATGCTAAATAGTGAACATACGGATGCAGTTAGCACATTAAATGCACACTCATGATTTCCAGGTTCATCTGTTCTGATTTTTGAGCAAAGAGTATTTCATCTTTCTTTAAATTTGCAATAAATTGTGATTTTTTTTTTTAATCAAAAGAAGAGTTTCTATTGAAGCATCTGACCAAGGACACTTTTAAAAGCACACTAAATGCTTTTTTTTTTTTAACCTGATAGAAAAGGTCATGAAATGTCATAGAGTTTTATGTGCTGAAAGTTCCCTGGAAGAAACAGTGACTCAAATTCTTTTCTGGGTTCACAAACTGGGGACTAGAGAGGTTTAGTGACTTGTACAAGGTCGCACAGCAAATAAGTGGCAAATCAATAGCTAGAACCCAAGTCTCCTGATTCACATTCTAGTGCATAGGCACTCTCCATGTGTTACATTACCAGGCAATGACCCTGATTCAAGAAGCCAAGTGTTATTATTATCTCCACTTTTCAGATAAAAATGTAAAGCTCAAAAATATTCAAAGTGATAGGGATGGGATATGAAACAGGGCTCCTTTTTCACTCCAAAGTACACTCACTTATGTGAAATGTATTTATTATCTCCTATATTCTCTGAAAAATAGGAAATGAAAGAAGAGGTAGTTGCTGAAGATAGCCAGTAATATCCCCACTGGATATAATTTAGACACACAGGCATGAATAAACGAAGTATTTGCTTATTTTATTCTTCTTGACCAAGTAATTCTTTAAATAGGCATTGGTTTAAGTCTACTAGTACTTTCCCAGAAATGTCCTCAATTCTACAATTTGTTGGACTAGCATTGTCATTAGTATAGTAGCAGCTGCTTCAGCTCTCTAAGCCTCATTTTTCTCATAAGTAAAGGTTAAGTGAGTGACTTTCTGTAATACACAGAGATGTAGCCATCCTAGAAGGCACTACAGGAACCAGTGTGAAGGAAGTGGGTGGCAATGTAATCTGGGATCTTGGTTGACCCGTAAAGTTCTGAGCACATTATTTGCTTTAGGTAGTGAAGTTCAGCATAATATATTATTTACACAATTCGTCATTATAAAAACTGTTTGAAAGCCATGTGAGTTTACTCTTATGATTATCTTGGCATATGTGACTTTCCAGCGTCATCCTTTAAGCCACACAGTTTATCTGCCGTACTGAGTACTTGTAATCCTTGAACTAGAGACACAGTTCTTGAGCAGTCCCTGTGCTCTCTTGTATACACCATAGCTGCGGTTTCCTCATTTGTGGGATGAGTGAAGTACAAAGAACTGCAAATGTCATGGGGATTAAATTAAATAATTTACTTTAAAAACTCAGTGCAATGCCTGACCCACATTGGACCATTAGGTTCTCTTAACACTGTTTTTCTCAAAAGCCAACTGTATACTAATTATCAAAGAAAATATTCCTTGATAGAAAAGGCAAAATATACCCACTGAATTATCAAAGGTTATTTGTTGGTAGGCACTTCAACTGTTGGGAGACAATTTTCCATGAGTCTTTTGTTTCTCAAAATCATGTATTTATTGTCATTAATTCTCCATAAACTGATGAATGGGTGAACAAAATATCCTAAACATCCATGACTGATGAATGAATAGATAAACACAAGGTGATCCTAATATATAAAAAGCCAGGGGCCATCATGACCTAAATGACCAGATGGACAACTAAACAGCAGGCTGCGTGAGCCAACCAGGCTGGCAGGGGGGGGTTAATGAGGATGACCAAATGACTTAACAGGAGGCTGTGTGGGGCGACCAGGCCAGCAGGGGCGAGTTGGTGATCAAGCCAGCAAGGGGGGCAGTTTGGGGCAACCAGGCAGGCAGGCAGGAGAGCAGTTAGGAGCCAGCAGTCCCGGATTGTGAGAGGGATATCCGACTGCTGGCAGTCAGACGTCCCCCAAGGGGTCCCAGATTGGCGAGGGTGCAGGCTGGGCTGAGGGGATCCCCTCCATGCCTGAATTTTGTGCACCTGGCCTCTAGTATACACATAAAATGGAGTATTTTCAGCCATAAAAGGTAAGGAAGCAATGTTATATGCTACAATGTGGATGAATCTAGGAAACATTACTTTAAGTGAAAGAAAAACATATTGGATGATTTCATTTATATGAAATGTCCATAATAAGCAAATCCATAGAGACAGAAAGTAGACTAATGGTGGTGAGTAGGGTAGAGCATAGGGAGGCATTGGGACCAACAGATTATAGGTTGTGGGTTCATTTTGAGGGATAATAGAAATGTTCTGGAATCAGGCAATGGTGATAGTTGCACAACATAGTGAATATATTAAAAGCCACTGAATGGTACACTTTAAAATAGTAAATTTATACTATGTAATCTTTATCTCAATAACAAAAATATTTTTGAATGGAGAGGCAAGGCAGAGAAAGAGAAAGAGCCAGAAAAGAAGAGGGAGCCTTTTTTTTGTTGCTAAAAGAACATGGATTGGGACTACCACACATGAGTTCGCAGTTCTCTTTTACCATTAGTACCAAATGCATCACCTCTCTGCCTCCCTCTCCATATTTTGCATGTTCAACATAATAACCATGCACAGGTCCATTGTGGAGATAAAGTGACATGAAAGAATGCCTAAATGGATGACTCCATGTTGATATTCATTAATTGGTAATTATAAATATGACTAGAGGCCCATTGCATGAAGATTCGTGCAATAGGCCTTTCTTCCCCTGGCTGCCGGCACCAATTTCCCTCTGGCACCTAGGACCCAGGCCTTTGCTCTGGCTGCCGCCTTCCATCTTTGCTCTGGCCAGAGTCTTCACTCCAGTCAGAACCTTTGGTGTTTGCTCCAGCCAGAGCCTTCAGTGTCCACTCCTGCCAGAGCCTTCACTCTTCTCCACTCCAGCCAGAGTGCCACTCCTGTAGCTCCCTCCGCCCCCCGCCTTCCCCCTCATAGCAGGCATCCAGCTATGCCCAGCTGCTCCGTACCTGTGTATGCAAATTAACCCGCCATCTTTGTTGGGTTAATTTGCATACTTACTCCTGATCGGCTGGTGGGCACTGCGGAGGTATGGTCAATTTGCGTGTTTCTCTTTTATTAGTGTAGACAATAATAATTTCTTCAGAAAATAAATTACTGAATGAAAAAGGAAATAAAAACTAAAAGGTGCCACTGTGTTCTTATAAACACATAGCTGGGGTTACAGTGATTCTACTACAGTTATCGTGGAAATATTTCTCCTAACAACACTTAAGTAAATACCTGTAAAGCATATATTTGTTGTTTGTGTTTCTGCAAGTAATTGGAAGTGTGCTTCCTAGTGCACAGCCCTGTAGTAAGAATAATGCACCGTCAACAGGATTTACATGCAAATAACATTTTACTGGGCTTTAGTGGGAAGCCACTGGATAATTAAATCTTACTGAGAATACATTTCTAATAGCTTCTGTGTCCTCAGACCATGCTCATTTTAAGAAGTTGTATATCATTTTGTAATCAAGATGGCCACGTCAGGAAGTCTTGTTTTATAAAACCACTTTTCATGATCTTTCCCTAAAATTATGAAATTGTTTAACAGATAAGACTAAGATAACACTGATGAAATGTATTTCATGAAGGTTAAGGATAATGAGAGGGAAGGAAACAACAGAATAAAGATAGAGTCATGAGTGTTAGATGGTGGGGCATTTTGATGCTGTCATTGTATACAATCTCATACTTAAATGAACATAAGCCACCTTCACCCACCTTCATTCTCAATGAAGCACCTTTTTACTAGCTGTGGAAATCCTAAATGGGCTTTACCCAGCCAACCTTTTAAAAATACCTCGCTATTATTTAAGAGTATCATAAATGATAGTTAGTTTTAGAATCCTCTCCTCTTCTTCTGGGTAACACCAGAGAGAAGAGAAAGGCAGGGATGAGGGAAAATGAGGTAACCTGGCATGCCTGGTTAGCAAAGGTCAAGGTAAAGGGCGTCCATGAACTTTCCAAGGTGCAGAGACCAAGAAAGATCAGTAGGTAGAGGAAAACATTCAATATTTAAAAGGTAGAAAATATATGTTTATTTTTTTCTCTGGCTGGTGCTATTCAAGTCTCATTTTTTAAGGCCCTCCTGTCTATTCATCTTCTGTCCGTTACCTATTCAGTTCCTCTCCTCTCAAGGCCTATGTTACCACCTTGTTTCTCAATGTAGCATTTTTTTCAGCATCCTCTCTTCTTTCTGTTCCAACACAGTTGCCTCAAGCCAATTTCCCAAATTGGATCCAGGGTCCTGGTTTCTTAGCATCTCACTAGGGAGTGTCCAGGCACGGGCCCAAGCTGGAGGCAGCCAGGAGTGAGGGGCGTGGCAGGGACTCCATGCCTGCTTCAGCTCAATGCTTCTTGGATGCAAGCAGCCCTTGGGCCATAGGAAAGGTCCTTGGAGAGCGACATACTGTTCCAGGAAAAAATGCTGTCTAGGCCTGGCCTTTCAGTGCTGCAGACAATGAATGCAGCCCTGACATGGTGCCATACATTGAGCTGAATGAACACAATGTCACAGGAAGAAGCAGCTGGGTGGGAAAGGGCATTATGGCCTTGATGCATGTCCCCAACTGTGTGTAAGCACTTATTTTCTTCGATGATGCTCCAGAGCCCTGTTACCCAGTGCACATTGTAAAAGTCTGAAAGGCACAAAAATGTAAGTCCTTCAAGGAACTCTTTAAAATGTTAGAAGATTTATATTTATTTTTAAAAATCCTTTTTAAAAAATACATATTTTATTGGTTTCAGAGAGGAAGGGAGAGGGGAGAGAAATGGAAACATTAATGATAAGAGAGAATTATTGATCAGCTACCTCTTGCATGCCCTCTATTGGGGATCAAGCCCACAATCCGAGCATATGAATGGGAATCGAACCTTGACCTCCTGTTTCATAGGTAGATGCTCAACCACTGAGCCAAACTGGCAGGGCTAAAATTAGTGGGGTTGTGTGTGTGTGTGTGTGTGTGTGTGTGTGTGTGTGTGTGTGTGTGTTTATTGCAGGTAGCCATGATTTTGCAGTTATGGTAGTATGTCCGTTTGTTAGGGCTGCTGTAACAAAGTACCATAGTGGCTTACTCAACAGAAATGTACTTTGTGTTCTGGGGGCTGGAAGTCCAGAATCAAGCTGTCAGCAGGGCTGGTTCTGCTGGGGGCCACAGGAAAGGTTGTGTTCCAGGCCCCTTTCCTTGGCTTGTGGATGATGTCTTCCCTTTGTGCATGTGGGAATTTCCTTTTGTCACGAGGACAAGGGTCTTCACTAATGATCATATTAGGTCACCTTCTGAGCTAATAGGGGTTAAGACTTCAATGTGTGGATTTTGAGGGGGGCATAATTCACCCTGTAACAGGTGGTGATATCAAATTTCATTTTAAATACATTTAAATGAAATTTCATTTGAAAATTATTAAGAAAAGATCAAGTGTACTACTATATAAAGCATATTTATCCTTATCTGTCAGAAGAAAACTAAGTAAGTGCTCCCCCTTCTAATATTTCCAAAATCTTATCAGGAATGTAGTGGAATACAGTAATGAATGCCGTTGGGACATGCTGATCTAGTGAAATGTTAGATTTAAAGTTGACTTGGGGGCTAAGACAGGGCCTGGCACACAGTAGGCAATCATTAAATATTTATTGAACAAATAAGGAGGTGTCTTGGGGTTAGGTGGGGAGAAAATAATGAAGAGAATAGTGAAATTAGAAAAAAAAGTGTACCTAAACAGACAGATAGAAAAAGTCAATTTCAATCAAATTTGCTCAAGTTGTGGAGGAGACCTACGATGTGCTTATATCATATGAATTTCCTTCCTGGACTAGATGTTAGCAATAAAGAGATTTTTAAAAATTATTTATTTTCTTTATTGATCAAGGTATTACATATGTGTCCTTAGCCCCACTTTGGCCCCTCCTCATGCCCTCACCCCCCGCCCCAGTGTCTGTGTCCATTGGTTATGCTTGCATGCATGCATACAATTCCTTTGGTTGATCTCTCCCCCATTCCCCCACCCTCCCCTGCTTTCCCTCAGAGGTTTGACGGTCTGATCAATGCTTCTCTGTCTCTGGATCTGTTTTTGTTCATCAGTTTATGTTGTTCATTATATTCCACAAATGAGTGAGATCATGTGATATTTATCTTTCTCCGACTGACTTATTAGGCTTAGCATAATGCTCTCTACGTCCAAGAGTGAGCTCCATGCTTGTCCCCTCTGAGAAGTCCAGCAATAACTTCTATCAGGACCTAATTCTTCTCAATTATACTAGAGAGTTTTCAAAGACAGGAAACACATATTTTTAAATATTTTTTAAAAAATCTTTATTTGAAAACTCTCTAGTATAGTTGTATTCATTAAGATGAATATCCTGTTATAATTGCAGACCCCTACCTCCCAGAAACAGAGGTACTTTATGTTACTCTAGTTCATTTTAAACATATGATGGTGAATGACACCAAAGGTCATTTATTCCTAGTTGTATCTGCTTGGGTGAATACCTCCTTGCCCTACCTTTCCTTCTTATGCTTCTTCTCAATATAACTAGAGATGCTACCTTACAACTGCATTTTTATCCCCCCCTTTAATTCTATACTCTGTAAAATATATTTCTTATTGTTCTTTCGTAACTTATGCTTAACTAAGCTCTCTCATATGTATGATGTAATATATAATACCATATATATTATATATAATACTAGTGGCCAGGTGCATGAAATTTGTGCACTCGGCAGGGGTGGGGGTGGGTCCCTTAGTCAGGCCTGCACCATCTTGCAGTCCGGGAGCCCTCAGGGAATGTCCAACTGACAGCTTAGGCGCGCTCCCCTAACCGGCAATCGGACATCCTTAGCATTGCCGCGAAGGCAGGAGAAGCTCCTGCCACCGCCACTGGGCTCACCAGCCATGAACCTGGCTTCTGGCTGAACGGTGCTTCCCCTGTGGGAACGCACTGACGACCAGAGGGCAGCTCCTGCATTGAGTGTCTGCCCCCTTGTGGTCAGTGCATATCAAAGAGACTGCTCATTCTGCAGTTTAGTCAATTTGCATATTAGCTTTTTATTATATAGGATTATATCATATATATGTACATGATTCACAGGTAAGTTTAAGAACAGTGTCTGTCAACCTCTTAAAGTATCTATAAGCTTGTGATAAATTTGGAATCTGTCTCATTTTCTGTTTCCAAATAATATGGTCAATCATTTAATGAGGGAGAGAGTTTAATCATGCCGTGGGTAAATAAATATGTTATGAAGACAATGAAAGCTGCAGTTCACAAATCCTGCTGGTCTTTTATGTGGAAACAATCTAGTTTAATAGCTAAGTGAGTTGAGTTCCCAGTATAAAACAGAAGTAAAAGAAAACCACTTGGAACATAGGGTGGGAATTGGTAGTTTTTAAAAAATGACCCCAGAGAGAAAGAGAGACAGTAATGAGATCATAAAAAATGTGATGGAGATAGGGGATGGATAATTCAACAAAAATGAATTAAGGCATTGTCTAAATTTACTCAACACCCAGGCAGGTACTGAGTGCTTAGAATGTGTTCCATTCTGTGCTAAATCATGGCACAAAGGCAAAATGTCACCCCATTCTCATGGAAAGATGCTGTTGTGAAAACAAAACAAATAAAATACATGTATGTAAAGTGCTTTGAATGAAACAAAAGGAGTTAGTGATATAAAATATAAGGAGCCACATTCCAGAGCAACAGTAAAAGTTAGACCAAATGGCCACCATCAAGGTTCCATATATACTAGGTCTAGAATCAAGGACACCAAGCATAGAAAAGGGAGGCAGGCAGCCCCAAAATGTCCAAGAGGTGGGAGGGAATCGATCATGCAGACCTTTGTTGTTCTAGGGTATATTCTGTCTGAATCTCTTTATGCAACACACTCGAATAAAATCCCTTTATGAAATCAGAAAAACATTTGTATTAGCAAAGGCACCCAAGGGAATCATTTGCCTCTGTTCCACATGGCATCAGGGTTGTTGCAAAAGATAATCTTGAGAGATGTCAAATTCTAGTACTCCATTTGGGGAAAATTTTCATAGAAATAAATTGCTGTTTGTTGTAAGAGACCTCATCTCCATTTATCTCTTCACATCTCTGAAGTGCAATATGTAACATGTCCTATAGGAATTGCTGTGGTAATTATACATTTTTCATTGAATGCAAGAGTAAACTGATGCTTCTAGCAAGTTCTATGTTATTGGATGGGGGAGTAATTTTTTAACTTATTTGTTACAGAGCCAGTTATTGCTGCCCCTGGAGTTCTGATTTTTTCCCCTCCACTCACCTGTATGCATTAGCTCTTTGACCAAATCCCTTTTTTCTCTGTATTTGACATAGTTCTTAAGGTGACATCTTTGCAACTCATATTAATAATGTTAGGGTAATCATAATTTGCTTACACAAATTTTCAATTAAAAAATGAGAGAAAAATAAAAACTTTTATTTTCTGTTCAATCTACTTTGTAGCACATTCTAGCTACAAAATGTAAGTGGACATTTTTGCTGGAAAAGCTGCATCTCTGCACCCAGAGATCTTATATTTGGCTCCATCCCCTCCTAGCCACAGTCGACAGGCAAATACTTCTGTAGGCCCAGACATCCACAGGAAGTACTTCTGTCTACACCTCAGGAAATCCTGAAGTGGCACTGTACTCGGCTCCAGCCCCTCCAGCCACAGTCAGGGAGCAGTCTAGCCTGACCATGGTCCTAGCAGGAGACATGTCCATCCATGTCTCCAGAGTCAGGTCTGAGGACCTCAGTCTTGGCTGTGGACCCTGAACACCTCTGGGGCTCTACACCAGTCCCTTTCCCACATGGTCCAGAGCCAATCCTGCCTACCTAGGGACTCATCCAGTGGCCTGCGCTAGCCCTCCAAGGGCCCTGGAGGGAGCCACATTCTTCTGTGCATCGGATAATAAGCTCACTGTCTGAGGAGCCAACAGTGGATCCTGAAATTGATCCCGGTCTCAGTGCCATCCTGTGTGTGAACTCAAAGACATGTCATTTGAAACTAACCAGTTAGAGGAACAAAACAACGCAAATAAAAAAAAAGAGTGAAGACAACGCAAATTAAAAAAAAAAAAAAAAGAGTAAAGATGGTCTATGTAAATTATGGGACAATATCAAGTAAATTATCATTTCCATCATGGGAGTCCTACAATGAGAGAGAAAGACAGAAAGTGTATTTAAAGAAACAATAGCTAAACCTTTATGGAAAAGATATGGACATCCAGGTGAAAGAAACTCAAAGGACCCTGACAAGATCAGCCCAGAGACACTTGCTCCCAGACACATTGCAATGAAAATATTAACCATCAAGACCAAGGGAGAGTTTTTAAAGCAGCAAGAGAAAAATGCCTCATCACGTATAGAAACTTTGCAGGCTGGGAGGGAGTAGGATAATAAAAGGACAGCAATACCATAATAGGTGGAGACTTCAATACTTCACTCAGAACATTGCAGAGATCACCCAGACAGAAAATCAATAAGGATACAGTGAACCTGAACAACACTATTGACCACAAAGACATAACAGACATGAAGAACATTCCATCCAGCAGCAGCAGAATACATATCTTTCTCAGGTGCACACAGAACATCCCCCAGGGTAGACCATATGTAGGTCCACAAGCAAGCCTTAACAAATTTAAGAGGATTAAAATCATACCAAATATGCATTCAAACCACCATGGTTTAGAGCTAGAAATCTTTAGCAGGAGCAATAATAAAAAAAGTAAAACATATGTGGAAATTAAACAACACACTCCAGAACAACTTTGGATTTCAAAGAAGAAATCCAAAGGGAAATCAGAAAGTATTTTGAGACAAAAGAAAATAAAAACACTCATACTAAAGCTTTTGGGATGATGTAAATGTGCTTCTAAGAGAGAAGCATATGGATATAAATGTCTACATTAACTTAAAAAAGTCTAAATTAAACTAACTGTATACCTCATAGAACTGGAAAAAAAAAAAAAAGAACAAACTAAGCCCAAAGTTAGCAGAAGGAAGTAAATAATAAAGATGAGAACAGAAATAAATGATGTAGAGATTAGAAAGACAATAGAAAAACAAAACTAAAAGTTGCTTTTTTGAAAAGATAAATAAAATTGGCAAACATTTAGCTAGACTAGAAAAAAATAGAAATGACTCAAATAAATAAAATTAAATCTATAGGTATCATATTTTCTGGCTTTAAACTATACCACAAAGCTATCTATACATATAAAGAGGTAATATGCAAATTAGGCTGGGACTCAGTAACAGATTATGACCAGACAGGAGGAGGTTGCGTGCGAAGATGAGGCCTGGAGCAGAGACGGAGACAAAGGCAGGTGGGCCTTGGCCCTGGAACGGACACAGGCGGGGGGACCGGGGATGCTGTGAGTCAGGCTTGGGTCCCAGCCCCCCATGGCGCTGGTCTGGCCTGACTCCTGCAGCAGCCAGTGCTGCACACGTCAGGTGCAGGTCCCAGCCCCCTGCGGGTTGCCTCCTCGCACAGCAGGAGGCGGGACGCCTCCGCGCACAATTTCAATCTCCCGCTGGGCCTCTAGTATATATATATATAAAAACTCAGAGTCCATAACAACTGACCAAAGGCTCGACCAAATACCAGAAGTCAGTCCTGCAGTCAGTGCTGCATTGCCGTGGTGACCCAGCACTGACTGCCAAGGGGCTGTGGATCAGGCCCAGAGAGAGGCTCAAAGAGGGAGGCCGGGTCTGATCCGCAGCCTCTGTGGCAGCTGTTGATCAGCCATTGCCTCTCTCTTTCCCTCCGGGCTTCGCCAGCAGCCGCATATCTGTTTCTCTCTGGGCCTCCTCAGGGCTGCTGATCAGCCCCGCCTTCTCTGATCAGGCCCAGAGATGCTGACTGTCATAGAAACTGAAATCAGAACCAAATCTGAGTGAACTGAGAGGAGCCAATGGCTGCCTAGGAGGTGGAGCTTTTGACGCTGACTGTCATAGAAACTGACCAATCAGAACCAAATCTGGGTGAACTGTTTGGAGTCAATGGCTGCCTATGAGGTGGAGCTTTTGACACTGACTGGCATAGAAACTGACCAATCGGAACTAAATTGGCCATCAGGGGAGGGCAGTTGGGGGGAAGATCAGGCTGTCAGGGGAGGGAAGTTAGGGGCAATCAGGCAGGCAGAGGCAGTTAGGGGTGATCAGGCTGCCAGAGGAGAGCAGTTGTGGGTGAGATCAGGCCGTCAGGGGAGGGAAGTTAGGGGCAATCAGGCAAGCAGGAAGGCAGAGATATTTAGGGGTGATCAGGCAGGCAGGCAGAGGGGTTAGGGGCAATCAGGCAGGCAGGCAGAGGCGGTTAGGGATGAGATCAGGCTGGCAGGGGAGGGAACTTAGGGGCGATCAGGCAGGCAGGCAGAGGCAGTTAGGGGCTATCAGGCAGGCAGGCAGAGAGGTTGGGGCAATCAGGCAGGCAGGCAGGCAGAGGCAGTTAGGGGCGATCAGGCAGGCAGGTAGGTGAGTGGTTAGGAGCCATTGGTGCCAGATTGCAAGAGGGATGTCCGATTGGAGAGGGTGTAGTCTGGGCTGAGGGACCCCCCTCCATGCATGAATTTCATGCACCGGGCCACTAGTAGTGTTATAACAGTGTGGTGATTGTACAAAAATAGACATATGGACCAATGAAACGGAAAGTTTGAACTCAGAAATAAACCTATGCATATATGGTCAGGTAACCTGTACATGACTTTTAGGTCAGCTGTTATGTACAGAAGAGCAGGTACATTCACACTGCTAAGCGAGGCCTTTTGGGTGATAAAAGCATGAATTGTTATTTATCCTTTGTAAAGTTGGCCACCCTTCTGCTTTCCTTTCTTCTCTCTCTCTCTCTCATTTTAAAGAGAAGAATGAAAAAGGACTCAGTATACTGTAATTTTGCCATTATACTTACGCACATGTAAGTCTAAATATTTATATATAATAAAGGAGATACAAACTATGAACAAGAGGGAGGAACTTTTCGGAAGGGAATCAGGCTATCCATTTTGGAAGACCTCTTGGGCAAGGAAGCTTTGTCTTATGTCCCCTGAGATGAGCCATTAGTAGAATTGAAGGAAAGGCTTTCCAGGTAGCAGGGAGCATATGAGTATGTATAATAGCGAAGGTTATGGGCTTGCTGTTCTAGCCCCGCTAGGAGACCCAGGTCTGTAACTATCTTGGAAAATGTATACACTACCTCTGTGTCTTTTCACCTGAAAATAGGAGTAAACATTTTTTAACTTACAAACTGATGCACACTTATTTACCTTGAAAGGTCAGCTTAAACATAATTTACTCGAACAATTATTCTTGGTGAGGGTGTTCTATTTTGTGGTGTTTTTTTTTTAAATAAACATCTGTCGTTAAATTTCATACACCTGCAATTATGAATGTATTGTCTCACTTCCTGATCGGATAACGAAGCTTTATCTAGGAAGGTTCATGGTTTCATACAGGATGCTGGCCCCTAGCATAGAGTAGAGCCTTGTCCTTGAATCACTGGTTGCTGACTGGCTATTCTTAGAGACCATTTGGTAGGCACGCTACACTGTCAGAAAGGAAGAAAATAACTCCCTTGCAGGTAGTGTTGGCCTGAGGTCCTGGATAAATCAGTCTGAAATATGAATCTGAATCTGAGCTTTTCAGTAAGAGAGCAATAAAGCATCATGGTATGGAAATTTCTCAGTGACACCAAATGGTAGCAAAAGAACATCAAGTGAGGGATTGTTCAGAAACTGTGAGAAAAGATGCTCAACTACTTTCTCAAAGAGCCTCAGAGAATTACAAATAACAAATCAATGTCCGATACTATTGGAAGAAAAACCTGCATCCCCGTAAAGATAAATACCTCACAAATCACGCAGACTATCAAGCTGGATTCCAGTCTATGAGGAACATGTTTAACAACTAGTAAGAAAAAAAAGAGAGAAAAAATGCATTGTGTCTTTTTCAGGCCACACTTATGATGTGTAGTAGGGAGGCAATCATATCTGTCTAAATTTATCAGAGACTAGCTCTGGGTGGCATTTTTTGTTGGAGGCAATTCATTACTGCTTCCCTGCAACAGGAAATCATTGCACGATTGGCATTAGAAATGGTTTAAAGACTAGAGAGATTGATTTATGGTGAGATATTACAGCAATTAAATACGTTCTGTAAAAAAAAAAATAAGGTGCATTACTATCTAATTTCTGAGTGTAAAAAATACAAAGAAATGTCTGAGATGGTAATAAAAGATGTGATGAAGAGCAATGAGATGATATTGAGACTGCAGATGCGTTTGCCTGAGAACACATTCCAGCTGCCGCCTTTCTGGGTGTATTAGTTTCCTCGGGCTGCTGTAAAGAAGTGCACCAAATCAGTGGCTTAAAACAACAGAAATACATTGTCTCACAGTTCGGGAGGCTAGAAGTCCAACGTCAAGATGTCAGCAGAGCCACACTCTGTAGGACAAAGCTCCAGAGTTGAATCTGTCCCATGCCTTTCTCTTAGCTTTTGATGTCACCAGCAAGCCTTAGAATTCCTTACCTTGAAATTGCATTATTCCATTCTTCGTGTCTGTCCTGACATAGCATTCTCTTTCCGTCTTTTCTCATCATCTGATAAGGACGCTGGTCAGACTGGATGAAGGGCCCACCCCACTTGGGTATGACCCCATCTTAACTAATTACATCTGCATAAACCCTATTTCCAAATAAGGTCATATTCTGAGGGACTGGGGATTAGGAGCTTTGAACATCGCTTTTTGGAGGATGCAATTCAACTCATAACATGGAGTATTGAATGTGAGAAGAAAGAAGTGGATACTTATTGAACATCTTAGGACCAGGTCAATCTGCTCTATGCAATCCTGACAAGAACCCCTATGAGAATGTACCCATGGAAAAAACATAGCTTGTGACAACTAAGCCAAGGTCATCTAAATTAAAAAGTGGAATAACTGGAATTGAAACCCTGATTTGACTCTCGTCTTGACATTTTTCCATGTTCTCTCTGGCAGAGTGGTGTTCCTTGAATCCCATGGCGTACTGTGCATTTTTTTTTTCCCATTTAGATTTCCTATTTGATGGATACAAACTATCAAGAAAAGGATTCTGATTTTTATAGCCACTTGAAAACATACCTGACAAGGAGGGATGCACAAACATGTTTTTTGCAGTTTTATTTGGAAATAAATTGCAGGTCTTATTGCAAAGCTTGCTGGGACTCGAGAGGCCCATGGCGGGTGGGTGCTCATCACAGCCCCAGGGCCCATAGTTAAACCAAGAACCAGGTGCCCACTTTCACACTGCTCAAACTGGGTGAATGCCGAATCTCTTGTAGATGTTGCTACATCCAACTATTTGCTTCATCTATGTATTTACCTATTCATAACGCACACACATATTGAGTTATTCCTAATACAGGCTTAGGTTCTGGTTGCAAAACAACTCAGAAGAAACACAAGCCCATTGGAGTATACATTCTAGTTGGAGAGCCAAGCCATAAATAGCAATCAAATGAATACACATAACGACTCAGTGGCACCATGGTGTGTGAAGCATAAGCATAAGTGGGGGTGATGTCATAGACTGACTGAACGCTGCCATGCGTAGGAAAGCTCACCCTCAGGCAGTGCCATTTAAACTGACATCAGAGCGATAAGGAGGAGTCTGCCACAAAGGGGGAGGCTTTCCAGGAAAACGACAAACCAAGTGCAAAAGCTGGCAGCTATCTACGCACCAAAGAGTTGGGAGATGAGTCAAGGATGATACTCATCACCCTGGTTGGTTTGCTCAGTGGTTAGAGCATCGGCCCACAGACTGAAGGGTTGTGTGTTCAATTCCAATCAAGGGCACATACCTCAGTTGCTGGCTCGATCCCTGGCCCCAGTCAGGACACGTATGGGAGGCAACGAATTGATGTGTCTCTCTCACATCGATGTTTCTCTCTATCTGCCCCCCTCCCTTCCACTTGCTCTAAAAACCAATGGAAAAACATCCTCAGGTGAGGATTAACAACAACAACAAAGATGACACTCATCATAATGTTTTAAAATATTTGTATCTTACACACTGGACCCTGGTGACAGTATAAAGGAGAGAATCTATGAAGCCAAACTTAATAAAAAATAGAGCCCTGGCCAGCAGGGCTCAGTGGTTGAGCATTGACCTATGAACTAGGAGGTCAGTTGCTGGCTCCATCCCCAGTGTGGGATGTGCAGGAGGCAGCCACACAATGATTCTCTCTCATCATTGATGTTTCTCTCTCTCTCTCTCTCTCTCTCTCCCTCTCTGAAATGAATAAAAATATATATTTTTTATACTGGAGGTTGTTTAGATG
Source organism: Corynorhinus townsendii (assembly GCA_026230045.1). Taxonomy (NCBI): domain Eukaryota; kingdom Metazoa; phylum Chordata; class Mammalia; order Chiroptera; family Vespertilionidae; genus Corynorhinus; species Corynorhinus townsendii. The sequence continues at coordinate 10,273,643 of JAPDVU010000011.1, read as the reverse complement.
CTATGGTCACAGTCCTGCAGTGGGATCTGAGCTCAAGGTGTTTGAGTTGATAGAGGTGGATTGTGGCAGCATAAAAACCAGATGGGGAGAAACTCGGGAGCTGAAGAGAAGCCCCTCTTCTGAGAGTAGATCTGGATTATGAAAAGTTGTCAAAGTCAGGCTTCTATTTTGAGACCCATTCCCAGCTTAAGTTCATCAGCTAGAACTAATGAGGAATTGGTGCAGGACATGGGAAGAAGAGAAGAAATTTAAAAGACATCTCTAGTGATGGCTTTACCGACCAAGGAAACACAGGGCATGTCATGGCGAATGGCAGAGGTCAATTTTTTTTTTTATCTTTCCTCTCCCTGATAATAATTATATGTCATAATGCATATTGTAATTGTGGAAGTGCCAAGCCAGATGACCTAATAGATATTTTCAATTTGTAATTTCTTTGCTGCAAAATTAAAGTATTAATCAGACTAAAAGCCTGTGAGGGTGGTTAAAGGTTGAAGCTGTGTGGAATGGCCAGAGGTAGAGGGCTGCCTTCCTCTTCCATTTGTGGATGTCCTCTGCACAGTTCCCCAAGGAGGGTCTCAGAGACCTCTGTCAGCTCCGACGACCCATTTTTTATGCCCCTCCTGTGGTAGTGGGCTGTCACTTGCATCCATGGGAGAATCTGTAGAAGAGGACAATTGAAGGTAAGAGTTGTTGATAAAGTCATGGGGAGAGAGAAACAAAATACTTAATGCCTTCACAGAATTCAAAATTGTTATGCCGGGCACACTCATGGCTCATGTTTTAAACATTTTAAAATGTAAAGAAAGGCCCAGTAGGTATGGTTGAATATTGACCCTTGAACCAGGAAGTCAAGGTTGTTTTCCAGGTCAGGGCACATTCTCATCATTGTTGTTTCTGTCTCGCTCTCCCTCTCCCTTTCGCCCTCTAGGGGGAGAAAAAAAAAAAAATATATATATATATATTCTTGAAAATGCCTGATGTAATAACTAGCCTAATTACTATGAAATATCAAAATTTAGGTATGCATATTTCCCCCATTTATCTTATTATTCCTTACAGGAACATGGTACACCATCACTATGTATGCAAAGGGGGATTTTTCAATTTAATACATTTTAATACTTGAGAAACTGTTTTCTGAATAAATATAGAAGTTAGCACAATATAATATTTAAAATTTATCAAGTGTTTTTTTCATATTCCACAATTGAGATTGATATATTAAATCAATTGATTTTCTAAGTCTAGTAATAAATGTGCAATAAGGAAATAATTCAATTAAAAGCAAGAAAAAATCTATTTATTTATAAAGTCATCATTTCTTACTTATATGTTATTGGAGCTTACTAGCAAAGCTAAAATGCTATCTGCATAATAATATGCCTTAAAATAACAAATACCATTTCCAGGCAATTTTATATTACATTCTAGACAGTGTTTCAATCATTTTATGTGCAGGATTTTATTAAAATCTCATTTCACAACTATAGAATCTGAAGTTCAGAGTTTAATAAGTGTCAGTAATATTCTTATTAACAGCAATAAGTTTTGTTATTATTAACATATTATTTGTTATAGATATTCTCAACAGATGATGGCTATCCATACCTTCCCTCTGTATGTATATTTGCTCCTCATTTCAAATTATCAAGTCTAATTCTCCTCTCTTTGAATATAGGCTGGTTTTAATAACTTATTGATCCAATAGAATGCATCAAACATGGTATTTTGGGACTTCTCAGACTAGATCTTTAAAAAACAGACCTTCTGTGTGTGTCGAACTTGGGGAGACTTCCTCCTACAAACCAGATACCATGTACAAGCCCAACCACATAGAGAGGCTGGGCCTGGGTACTCCAGTGGGCAGCATGAGCTGACTGTCCCCACAAACTCCCCAGAGTGCAAAGGAAGACGCCTCTTAGAGGTACAGCCCAATCTAGGTAAGTGGTGGTTCCATTTAGAGCTGCCATCCAACTGCAACTTCACGGAGACCCCAAAAAGGCAGTTCCGGCTGAGAGCTAGGATCCCTCAGACTGTTAGCAATAATAATAAATTGTGACATTAAGCCACTAAATTTTAGGTTGTGTTATAAGCAATAGGTAACCTAAACAATAAAAAATTATTGTAGCACAGGGCTAAAACATTTTTATGACTTATCTGATTTAATTCTTATAGTAGTGCTATGAGTTATACAAGTGGGAAAAAATGTAAAAACTCACAAGAATTAGTATTTATCTAAAAGCCACAAGGGTAATGCGTCAAGTCCCCAGGATCATAACTGGAGGCAGTGTTCTTGGCTCCCATACAAAGCGATCTTATTTATGTCATAGAGCTGAGATTCCCTCCACTCCTACTTATACTTGTCATGCATTCACCCCAGTCCTAACGTGAACAACGTTTATCCATTGTAGAGGAACTATTCCATTTCCTCTTCCCCACAGAGTGGTCTGTGCCTAGCAGGTAGCGTGGTCTTCTGGTGTGATGGAAGTGGTACCCAGGCAACAACGCAGCCCATGTGGCCAAACATCCAATGGGAAGCTCGTCTCCATGGGCCAGTTAAGGAAGTAAGGCTTGTTTGGTGGAAATGAAAAGTGCTGAGAGAAGACAGAACAAAAGAAGTAAAAAGGTCAGCTACAGACTTAGACATCGTAAGACCGAGGGCATGAGAACATGAAATTGCAAAGTGTGCCTCCCATACACTCCCCAACCAGGGATTGAACCCGCAACCTAGATATGTGTGCAGGGGAGGATGCTCTAACCAGCTGAGCCACACTGGCCAGGCTGTTTTTATATTTTTAGGAATTCATACTTTCCTGCTCCGAGACACTTTCATCTTTAATTTAGATAAACTCAGTTGACGCTTCATAAGGTATTTACCCTCAGCCGCATGCTTCATGCACATGCAACAGAAAATCAAATCCTTATTTGCACAATGATGATCTCTTTCCTTTGAGCCAGAAAGAACTTGTGTTCTGAATTTCTGGCAATCTCAGATAAGCTTAGATAAACTTCTACTTCCTCCCGGTGTAGTTCATCAACAGCTACCTAGGGCCCTATCAGATGGTCCCATAAACAGATCTCTAAGCACATCATCTACCAAGAAGTTCAGCAAGAAACTCCCCCAAACTCATTACACCATTCCAAGGGGAGAAAAACATTGTAATCAAACAAAAATAAAGTGACAAACGTTATTTTTTAAACTTAAAAAATAAAAGATGAAACTGGTTCCCCATTTCCTTCCCATCGTTGCCTGGGAGAAGTCTATATATGTCTTTGTATTTCATGCATGTTTCCTAAATGCAAAGGGTCCAGTAAAAGCAGATTTCCCATAGAGATGTATACATTTTGCCTATTCTTACTAAACAGAAAGGGCCACTGAGAACTGGCGAGTTCTCCATGGCTCCCAGAAACCCCTCAGTTTCCCGAGCAGATAGTACACCCAACTTTTTCCACTGTGCTCTGGAATTACTGTATCCAAAACTGAATTCTCGAATTGTGGATTTGCAATCCCTAGTTCTTTAAATATAATCCCTACAGTGATGGCCTAAGAAGAGTTTTCTAATCATTTTTTTCTTTTTATTGACGAATGAAATGTTCACAATCGGCTATCTAGAAGTTGTGATAATGCAAATTCTTTAACAATAAAGATCCTGAGGAAAAAAATAGGTTTTGTACTTCCCTCCTATAGTGGCCACTGACAAATATGACGGCTGAGCACTCATTAGGAGCACAGTGTGTTCATATGGCAATGGACAGCAATCTCTTTTTAGGAATGTTAAAGCTCTATCATTTGTTTTCCACTCTTAAACCACATGTGTCTCTTATTTATCAAGACACACAATGACACTGGTGTTTAAATACATTATCAGAATGAGGCTTAATGCCTGCCTGTGTAACAGTATCTTACCCTATCCAAATATCTGCAGGGCCTGTCTGCTGGATGGCTGGCTCAACATCCCTTCACATGACAATAGCGTAATCAGCCCTTTCTAGTATATGCTCCTGAATTGAACCTAAAAAAAGAAGTTCTGAGATTAGTATATATTTCATGCCCTTTTGCTCTTGTTTGCCCAATAATATGTTTAAATGTACATAATCTTTTTAACTATTTGAGATATAGATGGAGAAGAAAATTATTAGTGTGACTTTGTGGCAAAGGTCAAGAAGTGAATGAGAGAAGAAAGAACCTTTAGTTGGCTAATCAATATGTTATCCGTGTCTGTACATCAAATGAAAATTTGGCTAGAAAGGTATATTGCCCTGGCTGGTTTGGCTCAGTGGATAGAGCATTGGCTTGCAGACTGCAGGGTCCCCGGTCAGGGCATATGCCTGGGTAGTGGGGTCAATTCCCAGTAGGGAGTGTGAAGGACGCAGCAGATCGATGATTCCCATCATTGATGTTTCTATCTCTCATTCCCTCTCCCTTCCTCTTTGAAATCAATAAAAATAGATTTCAAAAAGATTTTTTTAAAAAAAGGTATATTGATTGTGATCCTGCCTGTAAGACTCCCAGTTTCTTTTCTACCGTGTGTGTTTCCAGGGTGCATTTATCTAATGTCTTTGATTCCCAAAATAGAATCTACTAGGACCTCAGTGGTCAGCAAACTGTGGCTTGCGAGTCGCGGTTTGCCACTCTGTTGACTAATGAGTTTGCTGACCACTGACCTAGACTCTCAATTCCAATAATTACAGGCTGTTGTTGTTCCTTGTGATTAAGCCCCTATCCCAGTGGTCAGCAAACTCATTAGTCAACAGAGCGGCAAACCGCGGCGAGCCACAGTTTGCTGACCACTGTACTAGGTGTACCAGTTAATAATGCGATTTTTTTTCAAGTGTGATTTGATATGTATGCTATTTTGTTGTATTGACAACAAGCTTCAAAACTTCATATATCAAATTTGCTGAAGGTGTTAACATTATAGATATTTTTACGCTTAAAAATGTTGAATTTCGTGCCAGAAAAAGCATTTGCGGGAAGTTTTAATTCATTATTATAAAGAAAAGTTATTGTATACTTCGGGAAGCTTATAGTGAACATGCTCCATCTCAAAATACTTGTGAACGCTGGTTTAAACACTTTAAAAGTGATGATTTCTATGTGAAAGACAAAGAACATCCAGATTAACTGAAAAAATTTGAAGACTAACAATTTCAAGCATTATTGGATGAAGAAGCATGTCAAACTCAAAAACAACTTGCAGAAAGATTAAATGTTGCTCAGCAAACAATTTCCTATCGTTTACAAGCAATGGGAAAGATTCTAAAGGAAGGAAAATGGGTGCCACATCAACTGAACGAAAGACAAATGGAAAACTGAAAAGTCATCAATAAAATGTTGTTTCAACGACATGAAAGAAAGTCTTTTTTGCATCAAATTGTGACTGGGGATGACAAGTGGATTTATTTTGAGAATCCCAAACACACAAAATCATGGGCTGATCCAGATCAACCATCAACATCGACTGCAAGGCCAAATCGCTTCGGAAAGAAGACAATGCTCTGCGTTTGGTGGGATCAGGAAGGTGTGGTGTATTATGAGCTTCTAAAACCAGGTGAAACCGTTAATACTGATCACTACCAACAACAAATAATCAATTTGAACCAAGAAACTTTGATCATGAAATGACCAGAATGTGCCAGAAGACACGGCAAAGTAATTTTGCTTCATGCTGACACACAATCACACACCTCAAAACCAGTTAAAGACACGTTAAAAGATCTTGCCTGGGAAGTATTAACCCACCGGCCATATTCACCAGACCTTGCTCCTTCAGATGACCACTTGTTCCGATCGATGGCACACGCACTTTCTGAGCAGGACTTCAAAACGTCCGAAGAAGTGGAAAATTGGGTCTCTGAATGGTTTCCCTCAAAACAAGACAAGTTCTATTGGGACGGTATCCACAAATTACCTGAAAGATGGGGGAAATGTGTAGCTAGTGATGGACAATACTTTGAATAAAGCACTTTTGATGTTTCTCTTAAAATTATCGTGTTTTCTTTGATTACAAAACCCAACATTATTAACCAGTACACCTAGTACAAAAATGTACATATATGGTGAAAGACAAACCAGTTTTCATCAGGTTTGCAGAGGGATATTTTGCAAATAAGGCTAAGGATTCTGGCAAGAGAACATATGTCAGAACCCCTTGGTGATAAAGGCTGTTTAGGGCAGTGAAATGCATGCCCTGTGGTGTCAGACTTCATGGATTTATAGCCCACCTGTGGTATTCATAGAATGTGAACTCAAACAAGTTATTTCATTGTTTTTTCTTTCTTTCTGTTTTTTGTTTTTGTGGTTTTTGTGTGTGTGTGTGTTTTTACCTCCCACTCCTTATCCAGGGTGAGGTTACCAATTGTACCTATACCTTGGGGTTATTTTGAAGAATAAAGGTATAAAAGTAGGCGAAACGGTTAGAGGCATGGCTGGGAAATAGAAAGCATCATGTAGATGTTAGCTCTCATTATTTTCACAGACATCTTTTATCCGGTATCCTCTTCAAAGAACTCCCAGTGTAACTTTTTATATCATTCCCAGTATCTCCTGCTGCTAAGAGACAAGGGAAGTTTCAGCTATCACTTTCAAGAATTTGGAGGATGCCCAAGTAACTAGAAACAAAATCATAAAAGATCTGTTTTGGAGGCTTAAGTGACAATGACAGAAATTAGAAAATGCTGTGGTCATAGACCTTATCCTGTCCAACAAACTGTGATTTGAATTTTTAAATTTCATTCCTACAGCCATGTAGCCTAAACTAGTAATTTATACAGTGAGCTTCCATTGTCTCGTTAATAAGCAATGTTCTTAGTATAGTAGCTACATTAAGCCGCTGACACCTAGTAGGATGTCGATACGTATTTATTTATCCAAAACAGTTGTTGAGCTTCTGTTGTGTGACAGACACTGATAGAAGTGTCATGACTGCCACCTTGAACAAGCCCTTCATGGTTCTTCTACTGAGGGAGCTCTTTTCCAAAAGTTCCATCCATATTAGTTTGCTATTGCTGCTATAACAAAATATATAAACTTAGTGGCTTAACACAACACAATGTTTTGTACATATTACCGTTCTGTGCATCAGAAGCCCCACGTGGGATCTCAGTGAGCTAAAGTGAAGGTATGAGCCAGACTGCACTCCTCCTGGAGGCCCCAGGAGAGATTTTTTTTTCTTGCCTTACCCACCTTCTAGAGGCAGCCTCATTTCTTGTCCCATGGCCCCTTTTCTCCATCTTCAAAGCCAGCAACTCTGTACCTCTTTGGCCATTCTTCAGTTATAGCACCTTCTTCTGACCATAGACATTAATGATTATTTTTTTAATATATATTTTTATTGATTTTAGAGAAGAAGGTAGAGGGATTGATAGCAACATCAATGATGGGAGAATCAGTGATCAGCCACTTTCTGCATGCCCCGCACTGGGGATCAAGTCCATGGGCCCTGACTGTGACACGATCGTGACCTCCTGGTTCATAGGTCGATGCTCAACCACTGAGCCACGTCAGCCGGGCATGATTCTTATGATTACGTTTGGCTCACCTAGACGATCCAAGATGATCTCCTCATCTCAAGGTCCAAAACCTTAATGGCATCAGCAAAGACCCTTTGCCCATGGAAGGTAGTACATTCCAGAGATTAGGGCGTGGTCATCTTTGGGAGGGGTCATTATTCTGCCTTCCACATATAGCTGATCAAGTTTAATCTGTAAGTGCAAGTTGTTCTGCATTTGGGAGGCCAGGAGAGTACTTCCTGCTTAGTCTCCAATATGTAAAGCACTTTCACTAAATCTGCTTAAATGCTTTATAGAGATGTCAGCAGGGCCAGGGCAAGGTATATTTTTTATTCAAGTTTCTCCTTCACCCCCATCGGGGAAAAAAATGATCTCCACTATCGATATGCTTAATTACCCATGTTAAAGGCATTAGGCAGTGATACTCTGTGATGCTTCCCATAAGAAGGCCCCCCTTTATCATTAGCACCTGCTTAATGGTGAGCTCGCCATTGTACATCTTACCTTGCAGATATTAGTAGCCCACTTATCAGTTTTTCTAATGTGATGCATCATGAGGTAGGGATGGGGCTGGGAGGAGGGAGCTGGGTTAATGTTCCAGGGGAACTAATTAGAATCAGGCTAGAGCTTGGAGAAAGCAACCCAGGTGATTTCCGTCTGAACCCACGTGCAAAGCGCTAATTAAAAGGAGTGATGGACTTTGCTTCAAGACCACTGGGGAATGCAGGATACTCAATTTAACTTCCCTGACCTGGTGGCCAGATAATGTCATGTCTCGATGTGCTATTTTTTAACTGAATGTAGATCAATCCACCCCCCACCCCTTGTTTGGGGTGCATTAACCATAAGACTATGTAAAAACTGAAAAACCTTAAAAAGATATACCAAGCAGAGTCAGAGGTCAGTGGCAAGAAGGTCGTTCTGTTCCAGAAATTGATTTCATGGGAATAGACAACACCCAGTGAGCATACCAAAGTGTTAGAGCCGGTGGGCTTTGGGGGACAGAGGGGTGCAGGGAAACTTGCTTGTCCGTCCTCACATCTGTGCGTCTCAACACACGGCCCCATTCAGGAATAATTCCGCTGAGGTGCCATCCGAAAAACCACATAAGCTTTAAATTTATCACTTCAGCAAAGTTATTGTTCCTTCAAAAAGAGGTATACAAGGTGTTTTAGCTGCAGGGAGCATAAGCAGAGAAAGCATTTCCTGCAGCGATTCTCTGCCTTTCTCCTAAATTAACTGCCCGTGAGCCGCCCATGTTCCTGTATGACATTTCGTTGTTCTAATCTGTTTAATGCCATGCTTTGCACATGATGTATTCGGATGTGCTTTTATGTTTCCGATACTAAAAAGCACATTAGAAGGGCAGTAGGGATTCTTTGACAGACAATATAACTTGTTACAAATTGCATTTTCAGAAAAATTATGCCGAAAAATCCAATCTTATGATTTTTCCCCCCTCAAAAATTACATTTTACCTCCTGCATGTCTGCTTGTCTGTTGTGTCTAAGCTTCCTCACTTTGAGATCCTCCTGATTCATTCCCTCTTTCCTCTGTGCCCTGTGGTAAGTGAATTCAGATCTGTTTCTAAGGTGGAAACGGGCAGCACTTGGAGACGTGGTTAGCAGTTATACTAAGATTTGCACGGATGATGTGGGAACCCACTTGTACACATTTTTTTACTCTGGTCTAGATTTTAACTATGTCATCTCTTTACATTCCCAGTAAAAGTGGACCATGTCCTTTATCTGTCCCTGCTCAGCCAATGCTTATAAAGTATCAAATTAGTAATAAAGGAGTTAGTGTGCAATCTGCCCTATTTTCAACATGCTTATGTATGAAATTATCCTATATAATAAAAGCCTAATATGTTAAGTGTCTGGTCATCCTGTTGTCGGTTCAACCAGTAAAGTGCAATATGCTAATGATATGCTAAGGCCACTCAACCACTATGACCACCAGGGGGCAGACGCTCCGACCAGTAGGTTAGCTTGCTGCTGGAGTTTGGCCGATCAGGACTGAGTGAAATGGGCCAGATATGCCCTGGAGCCCTCCTGTGGTCCCTCTCTGGCTGGCCAACCTCCCGAATCCCTTCCAGGTGTCAGTCGTGCACCAGTGGGGTCACTCGGCCTGGCCTGCGCCCTCTTGCAATCCAGGACCCCCTTGGGGGATGTTGGAGAGCCGGTTTTGGCCCAATCTTGCAGGCCAGGCCAAGGGACCCCACTGGTGCACGGATTCGTGCACCGGGCCTCTAGTGATAAAATGAAATTAAACCTCCTGGAAAAGCTTGATCATCCAAGCTGTATATCTTGATGTATGGGTGTGTGTGCTCTCTGTATGTATGTATTTTACATTTTACAATGCATATGTACACACGCACAGAGAAATCTGAAGTACTTATGTTATCAGATGGGGACCCAACCCAGAGCTGGTCTGCCTTGGGCCAGCCAGGAGTGTGTGGGTTTCTGACTTTGTGCAGGAAAGATTTCACAAAATGAATCCAAGTGATTTTGAGAGTGTGTTTATTAAAGTGGGAGACAGTGAAACAAGCACTTAGGATAGAAGCAACAAGAAAGCACCTTAGTGGGGCTGCTTTGGATCACAGGGAAGTCATAGAAAAGGAGAATTGGAGACAGTTTCAGGGGGGTTGTCTGGGATGAGATGCTGCTACTCACTGCTCCCCTGGTTGCAAGTCTCATGGGGATCCATAGAGTTTAGGAGAAAGAGAACAGAGGTACAAGGTGTGGGCATGCTCTGGAGAGAGTGTGCTGTGGGTCCTTTGTCTTGAGGCTTTTTCTTTTTCTTTGGCTGGTGAGAATCCTACGGGAGGTCTCAGGGGAGGGTATTAATACAATAGAATATTCATTAGCTTTTCAGGAGTGTCCTTCTATATGTTGGTTCATCCAAATGTATGTATAGAGAGGTCAGGGTTATTGTCTGCTTAGTTTTATTTTTAAAGAACATCATTGAAAAGAGACAGGGACCGAGGCTGATCTGCCCCAGAAGGTCTGTAATGTGTAAACCATTTACTCCTAAATGTCCTTTGTTAGAGAAGATCAAACATTGCTGTTCCTTAGCTCAGTGGTTGGCAAACTGCGGCTTGTGAGCCACATGCAGCTCGGGAGCCGTGGTTTGCCACTCTGTTGACTAATGGGTTTGCCAACCACTGCCTTAGCTGCCTGTAAATTGCTCAAATTGTCTGGCCTTGTTTAATTATTTTGTCTGTTTCCCTATTCCACTTGTCAGGAGTTTCCCTAGGTATCAGTGGTCGACAAACTGTGGCTCGCGAGCCACATGCGGCTCTTTGGCCCCTTGAGTGTGGCTCTTCCACAAAATACCAGGCACGGGCGTGCACGCACAGTGCGACCAAAACTTCATAGCCCATGGGCAGAAGTCAATTTTTAGCTCTCAAAAGAAATTTCAGTCGTTGTACTGTTGATATTTGGTTCTGTTGACTAATGAGTTTGCCGACCACTGCCCTAGGTCTTTACTCTCCTGCCTCACTTGCACTTGTTTTAGTTCACTGGTTCTACTCTTTCCTGAACTCTCATCTAGATTGAGTCTCATATTTTAAGGGAGGCATCGGTTTTCAGATTTTAATAAAAGCCATGTCCCCTTTCATTCTCAAGAATTTTTCTCTCAGTGTTTACTATTATTATTTTTTGCTTTTTTTTTTTCTACATTGGTCACATTTTTTTTCCCCTCCTACAGCTTTACACCCCAAGGAATCACAGCATTGTCCCTCCAAGGGGATCAATACCCCTCTCATCCCCCCTCAGGTACCAGATTGTGTGTGTGTATGGGGGCAGCAGGGGGAGATAAGGACATCAGCATAATAAAGTCAAAATGGGCCAGGGGGAGGTGCCTAACCCTAGAGGCCTGTCAGTCTAACCAGGAAGAAGGATCAGTGGACTCATTAGAAGCCTGCAAAAATTTTGGAAGCTGATTAGTTATTTTGCAAAAGCTAAAAGCTTCTGGTTCCTCCCAAGCCTGAGAATTCATAATTCCAGGTGAACAAGCGCTCGCTCTCTCTCGCTCTCTCTGTCTCGTCTCTCGTCTCTCTCTCTCTCGTCTCCTCCCCCACACTGGCCCGGGCATTAGTGGCACATTCTCTCTCCATAGCCATGTGGCCTTAGCAGCCGGGTGGCTGAGGGTCATGTAGACTCCAACTGCAGGCTCCAGGTAGGAGCCTGGATACCACGGCACAGCAAAGGATTGCAGCCAGGAACATAAGCTAAGCTAGCCCGATAATGGGCTGGGACTAAGCTTTAATATAGATCAGGGTCTCTGGACATTTGCTCTCTTTCTGGCCCTGATTTTCCGTGGCGAGATGGACAGAGATGGACCACTGGGGAACTCCTTTAATTCTGCGTCACAAATAAATATTACCACCAGACCTCATCCTCCCTTGTGGGTCCCCAGGAATCATGTTCCTCACAACACTACAAGAACCCCATGTCCACCGGCAACAGAATGACAGCTGCCTAGCTCACACTACAACATCAAGAACCACATCAGTGCTAGTTTCATCGGAGAGGGGTTTCAACACTTAGAGATATCCACAGGAATTGTCGATACTCCAAAAAGCAAGGAAACCCTAAAACCTATAGTGCAATCTAGCTTTGGATTTGCATACGTTTTTGAAGGAGGGGATACACATGAAGCCCGGCTTCTGGGAAGTGAAATTTCTCTGGTGTTAGTGGTGGTGATATGCATACTTATAACTGTCACCATGGAAGGGGTTCTGTGGGTCACCAATTAATTTGAAATGTGTCATTCAATTAGCCATGTGGCAAGCATGCTTCAGTCTCATCATCAATACCCATCGCATCACTGTCAAACAATGTCATTAAGGTTAAAATTCAGTAAATAACAGGGCTACGGTTTTTAATTCTAGGTCAGCATCCAAGTCCAGGGAAAATGCCAGAGGCCTGGAATCACCTGTGTTTACTCCCTCCAGCCAGATACTAAAGCATTAGAATAATAACACTCTCTGAACTTCAAGTACCAATCAGGCGGATGCTAATTTTCTTTGCGGTATTTCTTTGAAATGCAAGAAAGTACTGCTTGGTGATGAAAGTTCCCTGGTTCCCAGGCGTTGGGTCAGTGAGGAGAGTTCCCTGCTTGGATACATTATGTCCTCACGTTGACAATATTTTCAAGGAAAATGCCTCATTTGCAACTTGTCATTTGGGGACAAAGTACTAATCACATCAGAGGTTTCTTTGAAAGAGAATGCAAAAGCAGTAGGAAGTTTTTCGGAAAGGCTTTGAAATCGTGAACATGTTTGAAAACTGTGCTGAATTCAACTTCATGCTAGCCTAAACATCTTACTTACACCCCTCCACGAATGACTAGGAACAGGTTTCCATAGTATGTATTTCAGAGCGGCATAATTATTTCCTAACGACAACATGAAAAGTAGTGATTCAGAATAGTCAGTTACTAGTTAAAAAAAAAAATTACCTCCTGGGTCAGTATCTTTCTTGGACATGCTTTTAGCTGTATCACTTGGCACAACCAATCCCTCTGAAATGTTGCTTCCTTATAGGTAATACTGATCATTCTTATTTTATAAGATTATTATGAACATTAAATGAAATAAGGACTCTGAAGCCTCTTATCCAAGAGATATTGTGCCATAGCCTGTAATTGCATAGGCTCCAATGCGAGACCACCTGGGTTTGATTCTTGTATTTCTCCAAAGACTAGTCCCTTTATTTGGGCAACGTCCATTCTTTTGTTCCCATTCCATAAAAGTGGGTAGGATATAGGCATCTTTCCCCTAAGGATATTCTAAAGATAACCCTAGAACATACACTGAGTGGCCAGATTATTATGATCTCTGAACGGATAATAATCTGGCCACTCAGTGTGTGTGTGTGTGTATGTGTGTGTGTGTGTATTAGAGGCCCGGTGCATGAATTTGTGTATGGGTGGGGTCTGGCCAGCCTGGCCAGGGGGAGGGGACATGGGCGGTTGGCCGGCCTGCCTGCTGGTTGAACTCCTGGTCGAGGGGACAATTTGCATATTAGCCTTTTATTATATAGGATATACACGGAGTGGCCAGATTATGATGCGTTCAGAGGTCATAATAATCTGGCCACTCAGTGTATAAAAGCAGAACCTGGTATCAATACACTTTAGCTCATTTTACCATCTCATGCATTGCTTGTTCTCTACAAATTTTCATCATCACCTTCTTGGCTCACATTTAATTCTAACTCTAAAAAAATAGTATGCTCTCTGTGTTGGATATAAAGCTTTGCTTCTTTACTTCCAAACTTGCCAAAGGCACTTTAATTTATAATTTCAAGCAATGTGTTTGTCACATATTTTCTCATCTTAAGGAGAGGTGATTTTTGCCTCTGGCTTCCCAACAGGCATTTTCCTAGCCAATGTATCAATTTTTTGGGGGGTTGGGGGGTGGGGGGAATGGCTAGTGCTAAAAGACCTCCCACAGATAGCAGCAGCTTTGTTTTGACGGTGGAGCTTTCTGCCTATCATGTCAACAAAGAAAGCTTTGCAGCTACACAGCTGGTTGAATGGTAAGTGAGAATTTGTGTCTCAGCAGGGTCAGCAGAATAAGGAAATGTCCACCCAGTTGCATTTGGTTTAATTTTTTTCTCCGGCTATTTAATCAGATCCGTTCTTGGAAATTGCGCAAGCCTTGGAGGACAGCTAGCAGTTTAGCTCTCCATTTGTCACTGGGGCTGACAAGTCACGGAATGTTTTTTTTAGATATATCATTTGATGGGTGGGAAATAATCGGCGCGGCATATTTCAAAAAATTGACTCAGTAAACTACAAACCTGGTCATGTCAAAGTCTGTGTGAGACCAAAGGCAACCCCTTTTATCATCACGTTATTCTGGTTTTCTGACTGGAATGAGCAAATTTGAGACCGTGACCTTGTTTAACATCCCGAATGGATCACTTTGGGGTAATATGACCTCACTATGGGCCCAATTTCCTCTTCTGTAAGATGGGGAGATGATGGCGCTTACCCCAGAGAACTTCGATGAAGATGGAGGTGATGCACAGTGGCAGGATGATGGCAAGATGCATCTACCTCCATTACTAGAGGGAAATGAGACATGCTGAATTTCAGTATATTACCCAGGACACACAAAAAGTGGAACAGCATATTTGAAACTTTCAACCCAAATGGCTGATATCTACCCTTCCGTACTTTACCATCTCATCTCCCTGCTTTCATTTCTGGGGTCACTGTCAAGATTATATTTTTTAAAAAACAAAAAGGAAAGAAGAAAGGAAGGAAAGAAAGAAGGGAAGGAGTGAGGGAGGGAGAGAAGAGGAAAACAATTTCAAATATATTTGTGTAACCCTGATAATATTCAGCCTCCACATGGCTCAGGCTGTTAACAAATTCATAGTAAGTAAGTCAAATATGGGACTGTACAGGTCTCATTGATTGAATTGCTTGATGATCAATTGATTGAATATCAATATTAATATGAATTATAATTTGTTTTCCTTGAAAAGAACTGCACCCCAGGTTCATGCACATAGCTCCCAGAAAGCTTCTCTACTCATCACTTCCATTCTCCAAAAATTCCATACACACACAGGAACTGGTGAGAATTGTTCTGACTCTTTTCAACATATTTCTGATATACTTTCTGTCCACTTCTCCTTTCAAATCTCTCTTCCCCAGAGAGCCATGCTTCAACTGTAAACGGAAGTTGACATGGTGTTGGAACTTTTTAAAAAATATGTTTTTATTGATTTTTAGATAGAGAGGAGGGGAGAGAGAGATGGAAACATCGATGAGAGAGAGACATATCAATGAGAGGGACACATTGATCGCTGTCTCCTGCACGCCCCCTACTGGGAATCAAGCCAACAACCCAGGCATGTGCCTTGACCTCTTGGTCCCTCGAAAGATCCTCAATCCCCTGAGCCACACCAGCAGGGCTTGGTGTTGGGACCTTACTCGGAGGGAACCTCCTATAAAACAAACGGTTTTATTGGTTTGTTTTTCTCACAACGATGCCGTTTATCAGTGAGTGTTCCACTCCATTTCATTGATCTTACTTCCAAGAGGAGCTGGATTAGGGAGCTAACTAAAAACCTATGTGCACATCAAGCCTCCAGGCCAAAGTTAGTGATGGGAACGTTTCCAAGTGTCCCTGTCTTCCCCCACACACTGTAATCAATTTTACACTCATGCCAGATTGGATTGTTCTCTCTTCCTGTACGTTCTACATCCACACTCACCTCGGGGCTCTGCTTGTCATTTTTGTCTCACTATTTCCTCCTGACAATCACAGAAAACCCAGTGTCTCTCACCGAGCCTTTACTCAGTCCACAATGTAGACTTTTTCTTGGATCTCACCCACATGGAACAACGTAGATAAGGAAGTGGGGAAGGGAGAGAAGGGAGTGAGGGGGCGCGGTAGGGAGAGACGATTGAAGGAGGGAGACAATATATTATTTATAAAGTGTTCTTCTGGAATTTAAACCTTTGCTTTAAAATGCAGACCAAGTGAATAGAGTCCGCATGTAAATCTTAGTTCTGGCCCCGCCAGTGTGCTCAGTGGTTGAGCATGGACCCATGCACCAGGAGGTTGCTGGTTCAATTCCCAGTCAGGACAGGTTGCCCAGCTGTGGCTACCTTCTGCCCCCTACTTCCTCTTGAAACAGGGGGCAAAAGGCAGCTAATACTTGTTTCTGTCTCATCGATGTTTCTCTATCTCTCTCTCTCTTTCCCTCTCTCTGAAATCAATAGTTCTGCCACCTGTTTGCTATGTGTCCTTGAATAAGTTTTGCTCTACCTCAGACACCAATCTCCACAGTCTCCACATCTTTAGAAATAAGACCCATACCAGCATAAGAATATGCTATAACATCAAATTCTTACCGCAACAGTTGTCATAGGTTGGGTGATCAATAAATTGTGCTTATTTTTATCATTACAATTAATAATACATAAGGTTCAAAATATGTTTGCAGTGCTTGGAATTCTCTCTCTTTGCTCTGCCCTGTTTTATACTTTCCACATAGACATACTCCTTAGCTCATATGGAAATTAAAATAAAAAGAAAGACACAAGGCTAAATTATATAATGCGAGAACTAGGGGAACATTAGAGCTTATGTTATGCATGTGTACTTTCAAAATATTCAATAGTTATTCCAGCTCCTCTAGGTGCTTCAGTCTTATGTCTGGGGATACGACGTACACCTAAGTCCCAAGGTGAACACTGAGCATGCAGATGGGACACATCCCCACCGATGAACATAAAATGCACAAACCAATAACGATGCAATGAGGGTTATGCTATTTTTTTACGATAACATTAGTGCCACACAAATGTCCATGCCCTGCACAAGAGGGTGATGATCATTCTGACCATGTGTGTGTTTAAAAACTTCCTGCCTGCATTTAGAATTTAAGGGGACAGAAGGGATTATTTTTACATGGGTGTGTGTGTGTGTGTGTGTGTGTGTGTGTGTGTGTACACAACCACACGAATACATGCACGTGTGTTCTTTCAATATTGTTTTTAGGGTGAAAGATTTTTTCAAAAGCAAAATAAGTCATAATTACTGAGCGAAGAAGAGGAGAGAAATGTTAAACAAATGATAGCTTTTAAGTTCTGTCCTTATGGAAGCACTACAGGCCTGGTGCACAAAATTCAGGCACTGGGGGGGAGGGGGAGGGGAGAAATGTCCCTCAACCCGGCCTATGCCCTCTCACAGTCCGGGAACCCTCAGGGGATGTGCAACTGATGGCTTAGGCCCGCTTTCCGCAGGCCTAAGGATGTCCTAAACCAGCAGTCGGACATCCTTAGCGCTCCTGGGGAGGCGGGAGAGGCTCCTGCCACCGCCGCTGCGCTCGCCAGCCATGAGCCCGGCTTCTGGCTGAGCAGCACGCCCCCTGTGGGAGAGCACTGACCAGCAGGGGGCTGCTCCTGCATTGAAGGTCTGCCCCCTGGTGGTCAGTGCATATCATAGCAACTGGTCATTCCACTATCAGGCTGAAACCAGCTCTCCGACATCCCCTGAGGGGTCCTGGATTGAGAGAGGGCGCAGGCCAGGCTGAGGGACCCTACTGGTGCACAATCAGGGCCAGGGAGGGACCATGGGAGGGCTCCAGGGCATGTCTGGCCTGTCTCGCTCAGTCCCGATCAGCTGGACCCCAGTAGCAAGCATCTGCCCCCTGGTGGTCAGTGCACATCATAGTGAGTGGTTGAGTGGCCTTAGCATATCATTAGCATATTACGCTTTGATTGGTTGAACGGCTGACCAGACAACCGGACACTTAGCATATTAGGCTTTTATTATATATGATAAATTGTAAAGTAGCACTAATAAAGACTACTATTCATTTTTCAGACCTCTTTCACTTCCTCCCTCTCTCCTGTGTTTCCTTCCTTCTTTTTCTCCTGAGAGCACAGACCACATATTGCTTGTCCATTAAACCTGAACGACATTTGTGGTGTTCAGCATGTTTGGTTATTAAAACTAAAGCTGCTGCAATCATCACATACAAGACTTTGTATGGACACACATTTTTGTTTCTTTTCTATGAATATGGGTCATATTGTGACTGTACGCTTAACTTCTTAAAGAAACTTCTAGAGTTTTTGTTTTTTTTAAATATATTTTATTGATTTTTTACATTGAGGAAGAGAATGGGATAGAGAGTTAGAAACATCGATGAGAGAGAAACATCGATCAGCTGCCTCCTGCACACCTCCTACTGGGGATGTGCCCGCAACCAAGACACATGCCCTTGACTGGAATTGAACCTGGGACCTTTCAATCCCCAGGCTGATGCTCTATCCACTGAGCCAAACCGGTCAGGGCATCTTCTAGAGTTTTTGAAAGGGCCATTGTCATATATTTTTGCTAACATTTATGAAGGCTCTTGTCAATAATCTTGTCAACACTTGCTATCATCAACCCTTTTCATTTTAGCCTTTCCCATAGGTATGTAGTAGAATGCCACTGTGGTTTTAATTTGTGTGTCCTGAGGCCTAATATTATTGATTTTTTTGGGGGGAGGGGGTGCTTATTGTCCAATTATTTATGTTCACTTGTGTAGTGTCTGTATAGAAAGGTTCTATCTTTTCCTTCTGCCCTTCTAAGTTCTTGGCCCCTGTAACATGGGACATTGTAACTAAAGAAAACAAGATCATACACATTTATTTAATACTAGAGGCCCGATGCATGAAATTTGTGCAAGGGGCTCAGCACCCACCACGGCGGCCGCTGTCTCTGCCTCATCCAGAAGGTCATCAAGTCTAATTAGCATATTACACTTTTATTATTATAGATCAGTTTTACATACATAGGAGGCTTCACAAGGAAATGAAGACCCAAAGAAGTTAAATCTACCAAGAAATCCAATGATGGCTTCTTACCCTTCTCTGTTTCTTCGCATTTTCTGTTTGGAGTTCATACCTGTCAACCTCAATGATAAACATGAATGAACACTTATGTTTTCTGATATATGGAATGTTCTGATTCACAGAATTCTCTTTTCTGTCATTCTCTTCAATAAGAAGCAATATTGACAAACCTAGGGCACCTGGGGTCAGGTGGGAGCCTGAGAAGCTTAGAAACTTTACGTGCTCAATAAAAGTAGGTCCGCTCGGTTCATCCAAATGAGGAATAACATTGATGTGGACATTTAACAGACAAGGAACATGGAAATTACATAACATATGGGTATATATGCTTTTTCTTCATGGGATCATCAGATTATAAATTCTGTATGCTCTTTTATAACAACCCTTCTGTGCACATGAATATTCAGAGACCATCGGCATCATCCACACCAATACATCTTAGTATAAAACAAGATGCTTTTAGGACATACACCAACTACTTCAAGGTACTTGATTGATAGATAGCATTTTTATTGCAGAATCCATCTGGAGCAATGTCAATTTTGTCAGAGAGCTGGGTCTTGAGAGAAGATCGTTGTTTCTGTGATAAGAATGGATCCCGCTTTACAAACCTGTACTTTTCTTTCTTTTTTTTTTTTTTTTATGAGTTCTATCAAGTTTATTTCCATTGTAAATCTTAGTTCTCCCACCATGGTGGCAGAAACTTAATCTCCGTTTACTTGCTGCTTTTTTCTTCTTCTTCTTTATGGGCTGCTGGCTGGATGTCTAAATCTCATTTCTGGAGGGCTGGACGTGGCTTAACTCTAGGGTGGGAAGACCCAAGGCTCTTACTCCCCAGTGTGTGCACATGGATTTCCATTCAGGTACGCCAGAATCTTCAAGTCCTTTTCTGTCAGCTTTCAATGCTCCCTTCACTGCATCCGTTTCCCACTTGGAGGCGCTAGAACACTGCATTGATTCTGTGACCTGCTGGGACAGAAGCATTTCCATCTGGGTGACTTCCAATTTGCGAGGCCTGGCCTGGCATGCTTTTCCTGGGTTGTCTCACTGTCATCTCAGGCGCTTGGACAGTCCCTCATTCTCCTCCACCTCTACCTAAGGGTATGACCAGACTGTGAGCAGGAAAAGGGAGCTTTGTGTGTGTGTCTATGCAGGACTAATTGAAGCCTCTGCTCTTCTGTGTTTCTCCATGCTGCCTTACAGAAAAATATTGTCTGCCACAATCCAGCCAAGGGGAGGGGGCGGGGCTGGAGGAGGAGACTTGTTAATTATCTAATTGTTTTCTGTTATTTTACTTTCTCCCAGCCATTGTGGCTATGCCCCGATGTTCATAGTTTTCCTAAGAGCTTTGGCTTTGAAATCCAAAATCTAGAAACTTGTTTTCTCCACTCTTTCTTGCATTATTTGTTTTTTATATCTTAAGACAGTGAGTAGATATAAAAAAGTGCTTGAAGGAGGGTAGAGGGATGAAAGTGAAATTCTTATGCCAGGAGCAGAGAACACGGGCATAGTTTACACTTGATAAGTGTCTTGTCATGTTTGAGAGAGATTTAAATGATGAATTGGACTAGAGCCATGGTCAGCAAACTGCGGCTCGAGAGCCACATGCGGCTCTTTGGCCCCTTGAGTGTGGCTCTTCCATAAAATACCACGGCCTGGGCGAGTCTATTTTGAAGAAGTGGCGTTAGAAGAAGTTTAAGTTTAAAAAATGTGGCTCTCAAAAGAAATTTCAATCGTTGTACTGTTGATATTTGGCTCTGTTGACTAATGAGTTTGCCGACCACTGGACTAGAGACACTCAGCGACAATTCTTAAAAGAGGAAATTATAATTATTGGTCTCTTCCACTACATTTGAAGTGTGTACAGTTGGGGTTTCAGCCACTTGGAGAAGGTGATGGAAGTAAACCAGTGTGCGTGGGCTAACACATGGATGAAACATGATAAGTCAGAAATATGAACTCGATATGGTTTAATTGTGGGAACCTATGAGATAAGAAATGAAAACCCTACAATTCAGTTTATTCATGTTGTAGACCATCTTTGTCTTTAACCAAGGTGTGTAACCGTGAGTAATTCATTCTATGTCCTTAATCTCATGTTTTATATAAATAATAGCTTGGTAAAACTGTGCTTAGCAAAACTTTATCAAATCTACATTTCATAAAAACCTCCAAGGTCCTTGCCAACACCTTTCATACACCAAAATGAAGACTAGAGGTAGGCATATATCACTTTTATTGGAGAAAAAAAGAATGTTTTCTGTCTAAAGTATCAGATTGGATGAAATGTATAATTACTTCTTCAATTCTACGATTTCTCCCTATACTGCTATTGATTTCTTTTAATGCCACTGTTTGATTTTGAGTTTCCAGAAGGGAGACACACCGTAAAGTTAATTTTGTATGTAGCACCCCCAAACCCAATGTTGTACATGGGAACTCTGAAAAAATAGTTTTCTGCACATGATATCTCTTATTGTGAGCTGCAGCATCTATGCCTCCTTTTATCCTGCCTGCACCCGAGAACAGGCACCGGAGAAAATTCCTCACCTATTGGTTTTTGGTTGTAGGATTAATACGGGAAAATGTAGGGAGAGATGAACAAAATATCTCCTTTGCCTCTGCCACGCCTTCAAATCTTTCGTGAACCTCTCCTTCTATCCCTGTCCTCTGAGAAACATATTGCTAATGAGATTGGTCGGAAGCAATTGGGATTTGGCCAGAGTTGACAATCAGAAGAATTACTGTTTCAGAAGGACAGAAACCCAGCCTCCCCTTTCATATACTTCCTTCTTCTTTCATCCCTTTGTAGCAATCATCCTAGGATCCCAAGTCAAGTCTCCTTCCATCACCATTTATCCCCTTTGCCTTGGTCCACCTCCCCCCACACCCTTCCCTCTGGCAATCACCATGCAGATGATATATCATAGAATTGTTTACTTGAAGCATGTATAATTTTATTAACCAATATCACTCCAATAAATTCTTTTTAAAAAAAAAAAAAAAGCAATCATAGTAGGTCCTCGACCAACAGAGCACAAGGACCCAATTCTCTTTTCTGGAGTTTAAATGACTGTGTGTTTGAGATCAGGCTTTTTCTCGGGGGGGAGCTGGTCTCTCCTCCTCTTGCTCCTCTGGTTTCTTATTCTCTTCCACTTCTATCTAAGCATATTACTCTCAATTACTAGGCTGGGGGGAGGGAAAGGCAGCTCTAATTAGGCTTTGTTTCTAATCAGAGTTGCTACTGAGCCTTGTTAATTGTGATCTGAATATGATAATAGCCACTTAGACATCTATGGACAAACCTAAACTTTGATTCCCATTCTGCTCTTGTTTGTTGCCTGCCTGCCTTTTCATGGGGAACAGGGACTGAATTTTACAACAGGATCTGGGCATTCTAATTCTTCCAATGATAACATCACGATAGCAAAAATAACTCATGGTCAAGTCCTTCTTAGGTCACTGTGTGTGTGTACACACACATACGCACAGACATTTGTTATATTTTTATGACCCAACAAGAGACAATCGCTGTTTTAGTCACACTTAGTACAGAGGTAAATCGAGTAGCAAAAACCTGACTTTATTTAGCTTATACCTTACTGATAAATAAATGTGTATTTGAAAATGAATTCTTTGGTAGTAATAAATTCTAGGAAGAAAATAAAGCACTTACTATATTAATTTAATCAAGTTATTTAACTTCTTAGAGCCTCAGATTTCTCATTTGTTATCAAATAACAATTAAAAACAACATTTGGGCTGCCTCTTTTAATCTGATAACATTGGGATAAAATTAGTTGATAGAGATGAAAAGTTTTGGATAACTGGGATGTGACTTTCCATCGGGGGAGTGGAAAAGAATTTTTTGCCTCTCTTACATTCACAAAAACACTGTAATTATCCAGGAATGTCAGAGTTTAACCATCTGTTCTGTTTCCCTCAATATGGCTTCCCCTTTGTCTCCCCTTTGAGTAGGCAGCTTGTAGCAAACCCCAGCAAATGTTCACAGAGGTTTTTAATAATTTTAGCAATTCTTTTGGGAAACCTTTGTGTTGCAAGCCCAGGCCACCAGTCTGGCACAACAGAAAGGAGGAGCTGAAAACAGGGTGGGCACGTTGGTCAGAATGCAGCCCTGGGCCCAGGCCACGGGACCAAATTTGGTCATATCACAGATGCGTAGGTATTTTTGTGATCAACGGGCTTGGTGCTTTTGGTCCTTAAGAAAGACGTTTGGGAACTCAATGTCAGCTACATGCCATGTTATTGATTGTGGTGCCAGCAACTACTAGGGCCTGGGACACAGGCTCTTCGACCTGGTATTTTTAATAATGGACATTCTAATTTAAAATCTGGCCCTTGACTTTATCCCCCTCCCCCCTATTATGAATGCCTGATTTTGACATATTGGTTTGACTAATTATTCAGATGTACTTTCTGTCCTTTATATAATCTTAGATTTTAAAAGAAGCATAAATCTACCATGCTTTCAGAGAACCACCACCTCCAAGGTTAATGCAAAGGAAAGTGAATAAATTTGAATGAATGAGTTAACTTGTTGATCAGCATAATTATATAATGTGATTTCTTAATATCATTTTCAAAAAATGACTTGCATGACAGCCTCATTGAAGTAGGTTTAGGGCTCATCCAAAGAGACTACTGAAAATAATGACATATCATCAAGTATTTGCTAAGTATTTAGTCTCATTACATTGCAGGCATTCCCATAGATCCAGCGGTAGTCCCATTTGGGGGGGAATTCGTTTCCTGTTTTTCAGGGCTGAGTCTGGCTCTGTGTACAATTCAGAGATATTTATGACATAATGCCAATAAACAAATATTTATGCATGTTCAGTCCTTGCTAGAAACACATGAGAATCAATAACTATGAAAACAGCAGGCTTCTACTAGCATCTTGATAATGTGCCCAAGGCACCTTTGCTAAAACTGTTCCGCTTCTTAAAAAAGTTGCTGTGCATACACTGTTAGTACACTCAGCAATACTCTGCTCTCCTTATAGTATTTAAGCTCTTAAAGAGTCCCAGTGGTTAATGTAAACAAGAAAACCCGAGCGAGGCAAACTGCATGTAATTTTTTATTAGAATGTGTCCTAGGAGAAGGTATCTACTGAGATTGTCAAACTAGGATCTATTTCTCATCAGTGCTATTTGCAATTTTTGGCTTAGTCTTCAGTTTACAAACTTAATTTAGAGATGTTACCTTTTCTTGGCTGTTTGGTTAACTAATTTTCCATGGCCAGTTGAATTATCTTGCTCATCTACAAAAAGAAGAGGGGGGGTGTGAGGGAATTCCTCTGTTATTTCTGTTCTGTTTGCAAACAAATCTATGGGTATAGTTCTATGTTTTGGGATTTGTTTGTTATTTCACTCAAAGGCTGCCCAAATGGCCTAAGTCAGTGGTCGGCAAACTCATGAGTCAACAGAGCCAAATATCGACAGTACAACGATTGAAATTTCTTCTGAGAGCCAAACTTTTTAAACTTAAACTTCTTCTAACGCCACTTCTTCAAAATAGACTCACCCAGGCCGTGGTATTTCGTGGAAGAGCCACATTCAAGGGGCCAAAGAGCCGCATGTGGCTCGTGAGCTGCAGTTTGCTGACCACGGGCCTAAGTAATTTCCTACTCTGTCTCTTCTTGTTACAACACGTTGGGATTGGCTCCAGACCACTTTACAATCAGTATGTTCTTCAAACTTTCCTAGTTCCTCAAATGCTTCTTCTTGTCCTCTTTTGTCCCTGGGTTTCTTTCAACTGTGAGTTAGAGTCAATGATTTTGTATTTCTGATGGACTATTGTAAGGAATAGACATGATATTGCCTGTCAAGTGCTTAGAGCCATGTTGGTCACATGGTCAGCTCTCCATTACTCTTAGTCTCTCTCATTAGGAGTATAAGGAGATGTATATCCTGATGTGTCTGTGTAGGTAGATTTGCATATGCGTGAGCAGAGATGCATAAGGGAAAGATAAATAGCAATCCCTGGCCTCCCGCGGATATCTCTGTATTTGGTTTCATGATTTCATTTTTCCATATAAAAACTAATAACATTACCTATAAGAGAGTAAAATTGATCTGATTGGATTTTTCTACATTAGCTGATAAATAATACAGTATAACAAATTAACTGTAATTGGGAGGAAAGAATGACTTCCTCCAGCCATTACTTTCTTGGAGAAGAAAGCTAAAGTAGGTTGTAAGGCAGATGTGATCATAGTCACATATGACATTGATATGTGCTTCCAAACTCAGATATTTCATCAAGTTAATTTTTTAAATACTTTCTACTTAAAATTGTAATGGGAAATATGTTACTACCAGTTACTTGTATCAAAGAATCACCTTCATATTTCAGGGGATTGATTCTCATTTGATGTTTCATTTTGCTAGTTTTATAGTTAAGTTTCAAAAAGAATAACACTAAATGAAAACCAGAAAAAAATAAATTCTAGTGCCAGTTCTATCACTAATTGTTAAGCCTGGGCAATGACTCAGGCTGGCAAATTGCACTGTGTTCTATAGTGTGGCCAATGCGAAAGTCTTGCTATGGTACATGTTTTTAAAAAATACTTAGTGATATTTTGTCACTTCTTTAAAATCCCCTGGTTTTTGCCATGTGTGGGGTGATGCTTACATACTTCTGCTATCTGTCCACATCATCCCTGTGCCTGAAATGCATCTCTCTCTCATACGCACACACTTTCTCATTATTTTCTATGCTTTCTTCAAATTTCAGCTCAAACTTCACCTTCTGGGCAACCGTGTCTGCTCTTGCTGATCTACACCATGTAAATCTCTTCCAAAGCACATATGTAGCTGAATTTTTATGTTTTATCTGTACATTTTTAGTAGGCTTTTTTCCCTAATAAATGGTAAATTCCATGAAGTCAAGGGCTTTTGTTTTGGCTCACTGTTGCATCCCCAAAGTCACATAAGTAGAGGGCAGTAAATAAAACAGAATAGATAAGTGTTTTCATTAATATTTTAGTTTCATGGTACTTTTTTTTAGGTAACTAATCTCTTATTTGTTTTATTATTAAAAAGATAATGAAGAGAAGCAAACACGTATGTCAGGGAGCAAAGGCCAGTCACCAGAAAGAGCCATTACACAGACACTATTATACAAATGGAAAGCATTTCTGAAAGGGGGTCTAAAAGGCCAGCATGGATTAAGGTTGAAGACTCGGTAACAGTGTGTACAGTCAGCTCCTCAAACTGGCTCATTAAAGTTAATTGTTAAAATTACAAGTATTCTGTGAAGTGATTATTAAATCAAAGGTAGCTCACCACCGGTGTTGTTGGTAGTATTTACACCATAGAAATTGGCAAGGGCTATAAAGCAAACCTTCTTCCCACACCTCCAAAGAATAGTTGTGTAATTCACTAGCACACTGCTTCCTGTCACATGAACCAGGAAGTAGTCATTTGAGCAACTAGATAGTTAAGGGATTGGAGGGACCAGAGAGATATTTAGGGTTTAAAAAATACTATAAAAATATATATATATTTGCCAAAAGATACAAGACATAGAAGGATGATATGCATTGGTTACTATTTTCTCTTTCTTACTAGTATTATATTCTACTTTCCAAGAAAAAGATTCATTGTGGCCTCTGATGTCATCATCATGTGATCATCATGGATAATCATCCTAACAAACATATTCCAGGACAATTAGGACCCTTATTTTAATGATCATTAATCTGAAACATAGATGAAGTCACTTACACCAGGTCAGGAAACCAGGATCTGGCACAGTTTTAAACACTACCTAAGACTCCTACCTTCAGTAATAATCACACTGTTGAGGCAAATACGCTTCTATTGGTTCAATTAGCTCATGCCCAACTTTGAGGCGTCACTTCTGTAGCAAGTGAAAGTGTTTACTTTTCCTTTATATTTGTTAAATATTTTTTCAAAGGCATTTGACTCTAATTTCTACTCCATTCTAAAACCCCAGGCTATCCAGACCTGAGTTCCACTTTTTTTTTGGCCATGTGAATGGTACCAGTACAAAGTACCTTCTTGAAATGAATAAACTACATTGTGTCTTCTGGAAGTTTAGTATTGGGAAAAATGTAAAGCAGGAGTACTACTAGGTATCTACCACATAAATGACTACTTAATACCTCAGTTACAAATATTTTTTCCCTAGGTGGAAAGTGGATTTTTTTTTAAGGATGCCTAAATAAAACCTTTAAGCAAATTAAAGAAATAATGATAGCATCCATCAAGAAGTCCACTGGAAACAACCTTTCATTATTTTTCCTGTCAATCCCCATGCTAAACGTGTCTCAGAATTTGGAATGCAGTCCTAAGGAAACATGACAAATGCCATCATCGCAAATCAAGTGGAAAGATCAATTCATTTACTGCAGAATGTTGTATAAATTAGTAATCCTAACAGCATTTTCCTGCAAACCACTATCAATGTCTTATACACTGAAATGAAAATGGACTACAGAATCTCCCAAATTAAAAATGGATCCATGTACATATTTCCCAAGGCAGCCTCCTGCCATGGAATATCTGATCATTCTTCAGCCGCCTTTTATTGCTATTGATGCAACAGAACATTATCTCCAAACAACCGATCAATGTTATCATAATCTCCTAAAATTTTATCTCTTACTATTGGCATTTGAAAACACCCTTGGTCACCAGGTTTCATGATTGCTTTTTTTTAAAAAGTTTATTCAGGCCTTAGAAGTTTCATGATACATTTCAGGAAAAGATTCCATCAATAGAACAGCACCTTTTCATGTTAATATGTAAAATTGGCAATAAAATAGAAATATTCTGGAGTCTAGTTTAAGGATCTCCACGTTAACTGAATTTAGATAGTGAATGCCATCAGTAATGTTTGTTTTAACATCTGCATTATAACCCTGTAGATATATTTGATGGCACACTATTATGTGCCTAGAAGTTTGCAAAGCAGATTTTTAAACTTACCACATTGACCTAAGAAATACAAATTTATATATCCTGTGACATCCGTTTAAAGAAGGGTAAAGGATCATTAGTAATATAAATACAATATGTTATGCAAAGAGGGCATAAGTTCATATTTGCATCATTTCAGAAATACCTTTCTTATGTCTATCTACACATTCTAAATTCTTTCATCACCAGACTTTATACTAAATTCAATTGCTCATAGGAAAAGGAAAGAAATAGAAATGTGTTTACTACATACAGTAATAGTACCTCTGCATATACATATACAAGTTATATATACTTATTGTATATATATATATATATATATGGTATATATACACATATACCCTATCTATCTATCATCTACCTATCTAGTTTAAAAATAAGGAATCAGCCCAGAGAGCGTGGCTCAGTGGTTGAGCGTCAACCTATGAACCAGGAGGTCACAATTTGATTCCAGGTCAGGGCACATGTCTTGGTTGTAGGCTTGATCCCCAGTAGGGGGCATGCAGGAGGCAGCAGATAAATTATTCTCTCTTATCATTGATGTTTCTATCTCTCTCTCTCCTTTTCCCTTCTTCTCTAAAATCAATAAAAATATCTTTTAAAAATAAATAAGGAGTCACAGCAGAATCTTAACAATAATAATAACAAGCACATATTGAGTACCTTTTAGTATATTCTAGGTGTAGTGCTAATCACTTTTCAGGCTGTAGTTTCTTTAATTGCCCCCAGAATCATGGAAGTGGGCACTTTTCCAAATGAGAGAGCAAGTTGCTTCAGCTCCCCAAACATCCATTTCATAGATGATCCTCCTGAAAAGGAAATTAGATACCATACCTAAAGAACCAGTCACAATTCCTGAAAGTGATGAGATGAGCTAGTTATTAGGTTGGCCCCTTCTACAGTATTTTCACTTATAAAGTAAATTTCTTAGGTATTGTTCTGACAGTTAATGAGATTTTGAATTGTATCTCACATAAATAAATTTTTGCCTTGTTTGTATATGACAGAAACCAGATTAATCTATTGTAAAATATGTTTCATTCCCTTTCAATTTGCATATATACGTATATATACATTTATATGTAAGATATAGGTATAGATATAGATATAGCCCCAAAATGTATAAACACTTTGAATAATTATTAATTCCAATTGGTTAGATTTGAAAAAAATGAGACATCGATTGAGCTATCAGCTGTTAAGTGTGTATACATTTTTTGTGGACACCCTTTTATATATTTCCTTCATTGATGCCCATTATGAAACTAAATCAATATTTTCATGCTTGTTGTATGTACACATGGGTGTGTGGTTGGGGGGTGGTGTGGAGGACATTCTCTTTAAGTTGAAAAATTCAAGAAAAAGATAAAATTAATATTATTAATTAAGTGACTAGATCATATTTGCTTAGTTTTGAGAAGTCTCATCACTAAAGAACTGAAACTTTATTTTGGCTCATGGCAGATCTCCTAAAACAAGTGAAAAAAAATTAGGTCAGCTTGCACACTGCTTTTCCAAATAGATAATAGATAATCTGCAGTGACATTGTTTTCTTATCATGATGGCTTCTTTTATTTGCTAAACTTCCAGAAACAACCTATGCATCATGTACTCTACTATTTGCTTGCCATTTTTCACCCTTCACCAGCTTTCACAATTGGGCAAAACATATTTGGGGGATGGAGGTGGAATTAGATTGTCTTTCCTTAATTAG
Source organism: Corynorhinus townsendii (assembly GCA_026230045.1). Classification (NCBI taxonomy): domain Eukaryota; kingdom Metazoa; phylum Chordata; class Mammalia; order Chiroptera; family Vespertilionidae; genus Corynorhinus; species Corynorhinus townsendii. The sequence continues at coordinate 10,244,069 of JAPDVU010000011.1, read as the reverse complement.
TTTTGTAAACTACCTAATTGGTGAATTTTTCCCCCCTCAAGAGGCATATTATTTTGTAGTGGTTTGCGATTGGCTATTATTTTAAATACAAGAGGAATGGTCATCCAACAAAAAAGAAAGATTGCTCAATGTGTGTTTCCCTTGAATTATACAATTTTAAAAATCAGATATTTGTCTCTTATTAGCAGCAGTCATCGTTTGGACATATTTCTTTTGTTTTTATTTTGTTGTAAAGTTCCCAGCTCATACCATGCATCCTGCTGGTAGGTCTCCCACACCACACCCAGACAGAGCCCAATCTGCCTTGACAACTGAACTGATAGGTATTGACATCTTTTTCCCAGTCCCAACTAATCTAATACCCAATCACAGAGTCAGAACAAGGCTCTGGGATCACTAGCTGCCAAGGAAAGAGGATTGGAAGGAGATTAAGTTTCTTTGGTTGTCTGAGGAGAGGGCTTCTAGGGTGGCCAGCCTAGGTAGCCAGCCTCTGCCCTCTAAACCAGAATGTGTGGATAACTGCCCTGCTGCTCATAGAATCAAAACAAACACATTTTTTTCTCTTACTCTTTTTTGTTTTGTTTTGTTAATCCTCACCCAAGGATATTTTTCTTCTTCTTCTTTTTTAAAATAATTCTTTATTGTTAAAAGTATTACATATGTCTCCCTTTTTCCCCCATTGACCCCCTCCAGCCTGCCCCCCACCCCAGACAGACAATAGGGTGGTGAAGGCATGGGGCTAAGGATATTTTTCCATCCATTGATTTTAGAGTGAGTAGAAGGGAGGTGGAGAGAGAGAGAGAGAGAAACATGATTGATGTGAGAGAAACACATCAATTTTGCCTTCTGCACACTACTTGACCAGGGCCAGGGATCGAGCCTACAACCTAGGTACATTCCCCTGACTGGAATCAAACTCAGGACTCTTCAGTTGTAAGCCGAGGCCCTATCCAATGAGCCAAACCTGCTAGGGTTCTCTTACTTTTTTTTTTTCATGTTATTGGTGAGTTGAAATGGACAGACAAACCAGGGGAAATATAACTGATGCAATTATATGGTCTAAGGGCTCAGCAGGGTTCAAGATGTGTGGTCCTCCACCCAGGAGCATCTGTCATAATCTGGGAACTTGTTAGAAATGGAAAGTATCAGGCCCCCTCCAGATCTACTGAATCAAAATGTCTGGAGGTCAGAGCCTTAGAATCTTCACGTCACCAAAATCTGCTGATGAATTCTTACACACACTTCAGTTTGGAAAGCATCCTGTAGAATGATGGAAAGCAACATGAGTCTTACCTGAAAATTTGTTAGAAATGTCAGTTCCCCAACTGCACCCTGTATATGACAAGTCAGAAACATTGGGATGGGACAAGTAATCTATGGTTTTTGTTTGGTTGTTGGCTTTCCATCCTTACCTGAGGATATTTTTCCATTGCTTTTATATAGAGTAGAAGGTGGGCGGGGGGGGGGGGGAGGGAGAGAGAGAGGCAGAGAGAGAGAGAGAGAGAGATGTGAGAGAGACATATGGATTGGTTGCTTCCCACACACACCCCTACTGGGCTGGAGATCAAGCCTACAACCAAGGTGCATGCCCTTGACCAGGAATCAAACCCTTTGGTGCATGGGCCTACACTCTAACCACTGAGCAAAACCGGCCAGGGCAGTACTCTGTGTTTTAACAAGGCCTGCAGGTAACTCTAGTGCGTGGTAAAGTTTGAGAAACACTGGTGTAGTGGAGCATTACCCATTCTTTAGCTCATAGCGGAATCCCAGGGGAAGCTAGTTAAAATTACAAGTAACTGGGCCCTTTCCCAAAGATTACTGGCCAGGGAATCTGCATTTTAATTAGCCTTTGAAGTGATTCTCACACAGGTTGTCCTTGAACCACAGTTTGAGACATGTATACCTGTCAGTCAGCCTAAGAATGCATTGTCAGTCTTACAGAGCAGCCTAAACTTCTCTAGGAGAAAACAAAAAGTTTGCTTACATAGGTAGTGTTTATTTTTTTAAAAAGCGTTCAGGGTGTCTGACTTAGATGAACTGCCTACACTCTTCTCATTTCCCCAAATTCAATCCTTCCGGCTCAGAAGAGATAACCCCCTGCCAGCTCATTAGGACTGGGGATGCTGGGACTAGCTCAGTAGATCTGGTTTTAACCTCGCTCCTGACACCAGGAACGCAATCATAGCCTTGCGAGTACACGAGCCCCAGAGCCTCCGGGAGAAAATACAATTTCTGCCTCATCAAGTTTTATGGATAAAACACAGATGTAGTTATATTATTCATATGACTTTCTGAATTTGTTTTTTTTGTCTTTTCCAACTTTTTAACATAATCTTTCTCTCCTTATGGGATAAGTAATCATGCGAGGTACATTTAAATGAACAAAGATTCAATTTTTAAAATTTATTTCCAGCATGCGATGGGAAAGTAGAAAATAATAACAACAACAGCAGAAGACCTATAGTTCTCTTCGACAGTGTCTTGCAAAATCATTCACCTTTCTCCACAGTGTAGTAGTATCACAGGGTACCATTGACCCACCCCGTGTTACCCAAACAGGTAAGGCTTTTAAACTACAATCCCAGCTTGGCCTGCATGGCTCAGTGTTTGAGCATCGACCTGTGAACCAGGTGGTCACAGTTAGATTCCCAGTCAGGGTACATGCCCAGTTTGTGGGCTCAATCCCCAGTGTGGAGCGTGCAGGAGACAGCCAATCAATTATTCTCTCTTGTCATTGATGTTTCTCTCTCTCTCTCTCTCTCCCTCCTCTCCCCCCCCCCGTCTCTTCCCCTTCCACTCTGAAATCAATAATATATATAATTACACTATATATATATATATATATATATATATATATATATATATATATATATATAATCTTTCTCTCCTTACGGGATAAGTAATCATGTGAGATACATTTAAATGAACAAAGATTCAATTATGCTATATAATAAAGAGCTAATATGCTAATTAGACTGAACAGCAGAATGACTGTCCAGATAACCTTCTGGACAAAGCCAGGGCTACGAGGGCCAAGACAGCCGGGACTGCCAGGGCTGAGTCCCTTGAACAAATTTCATGCATTGGGCCTCTAGTATAAAATAAATCTATAATAATAAAAGCGTAACATGCTAATTAGACCAGATGTCCTTCCGGATGACCTTCCTGACAAAGCGGCGGTGGGGGGCTGAGCCCCTTGCATGAATTTCATGCATTGGGCCTCTAGTCTATACTTATAATAGGGTAACATGCAAATTGGCTGGGGCGCCATCATGCATAATGACAGATCAGCAGGAGGGCAGGGCAGTGAGCTACCTGTGTCAGAGAGCTACAGGAGTGTGGGGCAGCAAGCTACAAGTGGTGAAGAGCTACAGGAGGGCAGGGCAGCGAGCTACATGCGTCAGAGAGCTACGAGTGGCAGTGGGTGGGGCAAGCAGCAGCGAGATACTCACACACGGATTTGTGTGCAGGGCCACTAGTAGATAAATAAATACAATCCTAGCAAAATACCTTCAATATCAATCTGAGGAATTCTGTTTGTAGCAACAGGAGTGTCTGAGAATTCTGAGCTCCTAGAAAATCAAATAAAAAATAATGCAGGTACAAGTTGATTGTTATGAATATCTGAAATAGAAGTCCTATGCAAATGTATTCTTTCTTTGCTTCATTCAGCAATGCCATGTAGAAACTGCCTAAGGGATATGTAAGAATTTTGTATACAAGAAGAAGGCATACATACGCAATATTTATTAAAGCTCCAAACTGGCAATACCAATTTATCAGCAGTATGATAGAACACTTCATTAAGGTACATTAATACAATTTTGTGAAAACAGTGGACTTCTATAGTAGACAGCAACAATGATGAATCTCACACAAATGAGACACAGTGTGGTTGTTGGTTTCATATATATTACGTTTAAAGAAAAAAACTGAAATAGCCCTAGCTGGTATGGCTCAGTAGATAGAGCATCAGCTGCAGACTGAAGGGTCCCAGGTTCAATTCTGGTCTAGGGCACATACCTTGGTTGCAAGTTCGATCCCCAGCCCTGGTCAAGGCTTATACAGGAAGCAACCAATCGATGTGTCTCTCTCACATCGATGTTTCTCTCTCTGTGTCACTCCCTCTTCCTTCCACTCTCTCTAAAGTCAATGGGAAAATATCCTTGGGTGGGGATTAACAACAACAACAATTTATTAAGAGTAGTTTCCCTTTGGAAGCTAGTGATTATGAAGGTGGACATTTGGGTGGGGGAATCCTACAGTTCTAGAAATGTTATGTTTCTTCATTTGGTTGGTTACATGAATGCATATATTTTGTGAAAATATTTGGAGTGGTACACTTTTTATTTGTATCTTTCTCTCTCTCTCCATATATATATATATATATATATATATATATATTTCAGTAATGCATTAGAACAAAAGAAAGATAATGGGTACCAAATCAGTTGAATTTCTGTTTTATTTATACTAGTAACAAGTAGACCCAACCTTATAGGCTAAACCTGGTAGCCAGACTAAGGACCAAAACACAATCTAAATTTCAAGAACCTGGATAGCTTAGCTTTTAGGATAAGTGGTGCCCTTTTCTCCAGTCACAGGCTCCATGGTATTTGCTGCCAGACATAAACAGATGGAAAAATCCCTGGAATATCTTAAAATAATTTGACAAGAGTCTTCAAGAGAAGCAAAAGACTTGCAATGCATAAAAGCTCAGTTAGACCCTATTATGCTAGACACAGATTTCTTCCCTGAGGACTCAGTGCCTTGGAAGCACCTTCCAAGATCCTTCCAAAGCCTCCACTAAGAATGGACAAGCCTAGGATGCACTGGCCCTGCTCTGATGTGATGTACAGCACTTACTAGGTACCCATGGGGGAATAGGTCCAGGAACTCCCTCCTATACCAGAATCCCCAGATGCTCAATTCCCCTTCTAGGTCCTCCACTCTGTGGGTTCTGTATTCCCAGTTTCAACCACTGCAGATGGTATGGTTGATTGCATTTCTGGATGTGGACCCTGAGGATGTGGAGGACTGACTTGCCTTTTTGAGTGTTTATTTTTCCCATTGGAATGGACTCTTACATTCTGACGGGGAGCTGATTGAGCAGTTACATTACCCCCTGCAGTAAAATCTAGGTACTGTGTGATGCACCTTCCCTTTTGTGGTAACATAATGCAGATACCCCAAAGCTTCTTCTGCCTACTTTCCTTTCTTATTTTATATCGCTCCCACCCAAATCTCTAACTTTCAAAATGTCTCTTGTTCTTTTTGCATTACTGTAATTCTTTTCTTCTATTAATCATGATGTCTCTTCTCTCTACAGAAAATAAATGTATCTTTGCATTGCAGCAGATTCCTTTTAATAAGGCATTAAAATATTTGCTATTACAATTTTTCTAATGAAATAGCAATATGCCATTCTAAAGTGGGAGAGCTTGGGGAAGGTAAACAAACATTTAAAATCAATATTTGGTGTTAAATAATGAGTCAAAGGAGGGTGATGATCTGTGGTTAAACCCCTAACCCAGTAGGAGGCATTAAAAAAGGGTTTCCAAAACGGATTTATGTCTTCCCACCCAGCTTCGATTCACACCCCACTGAAGCCTCATTATCTCTTCTCTCCTCTCTTCCCCCTTTAGGGTGTAATTTATAGTAAGGCTCATGATTTGGAGTTGACATATTTGTCTGGGCATAGAGCAAGAAAAGTCATTAGCACTCATCTTTTTTATACTACTATTAAAAAGTGGTTGAGGTATAATGTCAAAATTTGTTCATTCATCTAAGTTAGACAGCTCTAAGTAGCAACACCAAAGCCAGACTTCACTTTTCTGGAAGTCAGCAATCTTCCCATAACATGGTACTGTCTTCCATCTGCTGAGGAGAAAAATATATCTGAAGCACTTGACACATCAAAATAGTAAAATATTTTCTATTATTATGACTTATGTTCATAATTTTCATTAAGTATTTATTATAACTATTCCACTTATATTGTCTCGTGGGCTATTTAGAATCTATGGGATAGCCCTGGTTATGATCTCTACCTTACAAATGAGGAAGCAGAGCCACAGACTGGTTATACAGCTTAAGAAAATGAATAGAGAAGGTGAAGGAATTAGCTAAAGAACCAATATGCATACCCCATGGACACGGACAATGGTTTGGTCAAGGGATGGGGAAGCAGGGGTGGGTAGAGTTGGGCAAAGGGTAGGGAAAGGGGGACACCTATAATTATGTCAACATTAAAAAAATGTTAATTAAAAAAAGAAAATTAGTAAGGTGATACAGTTAGCAAGCAGCTATGTGGAAATTTGAACCTGAAGAGTAAGGAAAAGTTAAATAACATATATTCTTTTTGTAATGTACAACATAATCTGCACAGAACAAAGAAATGGACTAAATAACTGTAAAATATTAATAATTATTAAATTTGGCATGGTGGGCCTAACAGCTTGTATGTTTTACTTATTCCTAGTTCTGTCCATATTGCCAATTGTATTTAATAAGCCTGTATTAATTTTATTACAAAAACAAAACATGTCCAGCCAGTGTGCCTCAGTGGTTGAGTGTCAACATATGAACTAGGAGGTCAGGGTTTGATTCCCAGTCAGGGCACATACCTAGATTTCAGGCTGGATGCCCAGTAGGGGGCGTGCAGGAGGCAGCCGATCAATGATTTTTCTCTCATGATTGATGTTTCTCTCTCCCCCTCTCCCTTCTTCTCTGAAATCAATAAAAATATATTTGAAGTAAGCAAGCACATTTCTTTTTAAAATGGTGCATATACCAAAAGAAAATCTCATCTCCAAGACGACCTAGGAAATAGAGTCCCAGTTACAGTCATCCTGGGGCTGTTGACTGTAGATAACATGTTCAAAGATGAGTCTGCCACATGCCTGTTATTGAAGACAAAGCTGGCCAGTTTTCAGGGGGAAAACGGAGATTAATGACAAGAAGGAAAAAATATTGTGACAATCATTTATATATTGTCTTGATCATGGGTGGGGATGGAAAAAAGGGAGCCAAGAAATAGTAACAATGTTTTATAAAACCTGGAATCAAGTACTTATTCCCTTTACCGAATATTGTCCTTCATCTCCAACTAAATTATAGACCTTACATTCCCCCAGCTAGAAATAGCCAGGATAATTCCGCACCGAAACGCTCAAAGGAGAAGTAAATCAAAAACAAAAATTGAGTCAAATCTGCTCAGGACATCTGGTTCCTAAAAGCCGGAGTTTTACTGGTAGAATCAGAATATTCATGGGCAATGTCAGGGTCCAACACAGGTGCCTCTGCCAAGGAGGGTGTCGCTGTGCGCAGGAAGTGCACGGAGCTCTCGGGCTCACTTTTAGACGTTTCATTTGCATTCCTGCTTTGTTAGGATTCAGAATCCGAGCTGGCTTCATTCCGCTGGAGTCCTCTACTTTTTCAGAGACTAAACCTCCTGGGATCCGTTGCCTTTGTTTTCTGCCTATGTCACTTATCCATTGACCAGCGACTCAATAAATACCTAATTGAGTATTTGCTGTGCATGCCGTGGAGAAAAAGAGAAAATGATTGTTAACCACGAGAAAGAGCATGAGACACTCAAATGACGGCAAGTGATTGGAGCAGGGGCCGTGCTCCGATGGGATGGAGCGCAGGCCGCTGTAAGAGCATTGAGCAGACCGGGTGGCCTGCATTCAGACAGGTCTGGGAATGAATGGGGAGGGGGGCGAGGTGGCTGCCTCGAGGAGATGTCACCTGAATGGAGCTTGTTGGAGGGGCAAGTGCCAGACAGCTGAAAGGAGGGAGGTCATCGGGGGCAAGGTTTACCGGATAAAGGAGCAGCATGTCTATTTCTAAACAACAGGGTTCCAAAGCGGAAGGGACAGGACTCCTGATGTTTGCTCAAGTGTTATAACCCATCGGCACGCTCTTTTCCATCCGCCGGAAAGGAAAGCATCGGGGCAAGATTTACAATTGGTGCTGTCAGTTTATCAGGCTGGAGCAGGTGTGGGGAGCAGCAAGAAATCAAGTCCAGAAGGAACAAAATCAGAACTAAGAGTAGTAAGTAATGGCCATGGCAAAAGGCCACCCGGGACCGCACAACAAAACTCGGGCATGAAAATGAAATCCAGACCTTGTATGAGGAACGGTTGTAAAAAACTCAAGAGCAATTAAAGATTCCTGCAGGGTCGGCTCTGCTTCAGCATCGATATAAAAATAGCAATTGATTTCCCCAAACAGACACAATCTCTGGCACTGAGAAGTGAAAAATCGACACAGTCCAGTAAATCATCTGGAATACGGCAAAAACAACCAGGACAGCATATTATTTATCTTTTTAAACATTTTTATTAAATTTATTGGGGGTGGCATTGGCTAATATCATTATGTAAGTTTCAGGCATACAATTCTATAAACACATCATCTGTGTATTGTATTGTGTTCCCAGCACCCAAAGTCAAGTCTCCATGCATCACCATATATTTGACCCCCTTTACCCTATCCTCCCCACCCCCTTTTCCTCTGGTAACCACCATGTGTTGTGTGTGCATAAGTTGTTTATCGTTCATTTTGTTTGTTTGCTGCTTTTTCTGCTTTATATCTTGCATATGAATGAAATCATATGGTTCTTGATGTTTTGTGTCTGACTTATTTTGCTTAGCATGATAGTCTCAAGATCCATTCATGTGCCTACAAATGGCAGTGTTTCATCTTTTCTTATGACGGAGCTATATTCTGCTGTATATATGCACATGGTCATAGCAAGGCTAAGAGATCACAGATTTGTTTGGAAATCTAGTATGGGAAAAATAATCATGGTAGTTTTGTCAGATCATCTTCAATTTAGAGGTAGTGTAAGCTTCCATCACTTCAATGTTCCTCAGTCTTTAGGAGAGAAACTTTGTCTACTTTTTGAATTCTCTATTCTTTAAAAAACCTTTCTGGGGGAAAAGGAAATTTATTTCAATAATTTTATTATGAACCTAACCTGTCAGTGGCATTTTAAATATTTATTTTTCTTCTTATAAAAATAATACATGCTCATTGTAGAAAATACAAAAAGGCATATAAAATTAATATCAATCATAATCACATCAATTATAAAATTAACATTACAGTTAACATTATAGTATATGTTCTTTTAGTATTTTTCCTATATAATCAGTGGTATATATAGTACAATTGAAACTATGTAAAATTTATATCTTGCTTTTTTTTTACTTTAATATGTCATAAAGGTCTTCCCAAATTGTTAAAATAATAACACAAACCCTACCCTGTTTGGCTCAGCGGTAAGAGTGTCAGCCCACAGAATGAAAGTCCCAGGTTTGATTCCTGTCATGGGCATATACCGCAGTTGCAGGCTAGATCCCCAGTGGCCCCAGTCGGAGCCCATGCAGGAGGCAACCAATCAACGTGTCCCTCTCACATCAATGTTTCTCTCTCTCTCTCAGTCTCTCTCCTTCCCTTACACTTTCTCTAAAAGTAAGTGGGAAAAGATCCTTGGGTGAGGATTAACAAAAAAACAAAATAACAACAACAAAAAAGAAACCAAAGATAGATTTAAATGCTTGCATAGATTCACCTTGTGATCTCACCCTAAATTACTTAACAATTTGTCAAATAGTGTGTGTGTGTGTGTGTATGCACGCATGTGTGTGTGTAGTGAAAGAAATGGACACAAACAAATAACCAAAATGCATTTCCAGAGAACATTTTTAAAATATAAATCAGTGTATGCATCTCCGATTTTGTCTTCATATCAATTCTTGCAATTATTGGGTTAAAGGATATAAATATTTTAAAGCAGAAAATAATCATTAGAATTTGCCTAAATAAATTGCATGAGCTACTGGATTTTGTGATTATATAAATTAAAGAGATAAAATTTTCAAAACGTTTGAAAGATAAAAGGAATGGAGTAAATAAACTTAATTAAATTAATCGTATTTGGAAGGAGATCATAGGAATTAATACATCTTAGGAATCTCCTTCCACTGAAATTTTAGTGGAGACACGAAACAGGGTAATTTGTTCATATGTATTTTGATTTGATATGGTTCAAATATCTAAATTTGTTAAAATAGAACTAGCGTTGACAGAGTTCACCGTCCGGTAACTATTGATTTTAGCTTTCGTGAACTTCCAAAGGAACGAATGAGCTGACCAGTAGCCAGGTCATTTGATGTGTGGTTTTACAGGTTTATGTGGAAGACATATTTTAAGTATCTACAATCCTCTCTGAGATCTCTAGAAGCATCTATGTCATTAATACTGATTACCTTAGAAACCTGTACATTGATCAGTGAGTTGATTATGTACGTAATAGGCTTTAACATTTAAGAGATATGGCTAAATGCATAGCATACATTTACAAGTATAATCAACTGGGTGTATTGGCTTAAAAATTAAAGCTAAAAGAAAACAACAATTAATTGAGTTTCAGAAAGCATGTTTTAAATTTTCCATCCTGGTTTCATTTTATTTTATTTAGTCCTCACAACAATACTGTGGAAATTTCTTCTTCCAATTTGTTTATGCATGAATATAGTGAGGCTTCATGTATTATTGTTAGCAGATTATTTGTGAATAGGATATTTATGTGTAGTCAAGCAGACATTCATGGAATAGCCACCACACAGCAGACATTATGTTAAATACTGTGGGTAAATAATGAGTCTGCCCAAGGCTCCAAGCCTTGTTCTGGAGACAGAAATACAAAGAGTTATTTTTAAGTGCAGACACAAATGACTCCACAGGAAGCCAAGAAATGCTTTCTGTGGAATATGATGGAAGATGTAAATCTTTATACATTAGTAGAATTTAGCCAGATGAAACTGACTTGAGTGGGTGAAAGTTCTTGCCTGTGTGGCTCATGGTATGACCTCTGAGAAAGTTTTCCACTTTTGTCTAAACAGAATGTCTTTGCAACTCAGTCTGTGTTGAGCATTGGGCTAGGTACTTCACTTGCCATGCACACTGATAACCCACAGCAGCCCTGAACGTGGGAACTATTTGTCCCATTCCACAGGTACAGAAATGGCACCTCAAAGAGATCCACTAATTTACCCGATTTCACTTAGCTCCGCCTTAAATTCGGACACATATTAGTCAATTCCTGAAGCCCATGCGCTTAACATTGCAGGAAGCTGCCTGAACCACATGGAACATTTGGTAACTGTACAGTTGCTACCTGGTGTAGACTGAATGTTTGTTCCCACCCCCCAAATTCTTACGTTAAAAACTGGTCTCCAGTGGGATAGTACTTGGAAGTAGGGGCTTTGGGAGATGACTGGGTCATGAGGGTGGAGCCCTCATGAATGGGATTAGTGCTTCATAAAAGAGACCCCAGGAGCTCTCTTTTACCTTCCACCATATGAGGACACAGGGAGAATATGGCTCTCTGTTAACCAAAACTGGGCCTTCAGCGGACACGAGATTTTCTGGGACCCTGATCTTGTATTGACCAGTCTCAAGAGCTGTAAAAGTAAATTTCTGCTGCTTATGAGCCCCAGAATATGGTATTTTGTTATGGCAGCCTGAGTAGTCTGTATGTGGCACAAGATGGGGGCTGTTCAGTCTCTAGTCAGCACAATGGCTGGGCCATTGTTTGTGCCCACTGACTAGTCAATGCAAAAATGAAAATCAGAAGAGGTCCTGGAAAGAAGTGTGAGAGTGAGTGTGTGTGTGTGTGTGCGTGTGTGCGTGCACGCGTGCGCATGCGTGTGTGTTTATGAGGGGTATGTTGGGGTGTCAGAACTGTGCCAGGCTTTAAAGGATTACTCCCCAAACTGGCACTCCATAAGTAAGTAAAATGGGATGGGGCAGAACTACCAGTCAGAATCTATAGGGACATATTGATTATTATCTTCTGCTAACTTTCGTAAATCTTTATTGTTTTCCAAGACAGCGATGTTCCCTGGTTAAAATACAGTCTTCCTCCAATATAAGTAGGATCCAATGTTTTTCTCCCACCTTTAAAATGAATGGGAGGCATATCCATTGACTAGTAAGCACTTAGGGGAAAGATACATGCTTAGAATGCTCAGAACAAAACAGAAGGCACTTAGCCATGGTTGGCAGTGAGTCACCTTACAAGCTCTGGATTTTGTACTCTAGGATCTATGATTATGCAATAAGTAAATCCAGTACTTACTCTAATTGTTGCAGTAGGCTTTTGTTTTCTTGTTTGATGCCAAATGAAATCCCAACTGGCATAGATTCCTATCAGTGGAAGCAGAAGTCTTAGCTTTGGGAAGATACTCAACTTGTCTAGAGAAAGTAGAGTCGTGGTACACCATATCAGAAAAGGGGCAAGTATGAGAACTATGACTCAGGGGAACAAATATCAGCTTCAAGATTAGAAATCAGTGAAGAAACAAAACAGGTCTGAAGGAGCAAGCCCGTCACACAGGCTAGGAATGAAGTAGCTTGAGGATCCTGGCAGCAGTTTCCTCATCAAAGCTCAGAGAGGAGGACATTCTGGTCCCAGGTCTTCTCTGCAGTCACTGAAATGAGTAAGACCTTTGAGTTCTATACTCCCCTGTGTCTCTTGCTCAAGAGTCAAGGTTCTAAATGACATCCTCCGATGTGATAACTACGCATGGGGCCAGGTGGGTCCTTGAAGCAGCTAGAGGACCACTCTGTAAAGTACATGATTTTCTAACACTGTGGCTAAACATCTGAAACTAGTACAGAACAATATCCAATGTAAACTATAATTGAGAAATAAATTTTAAAAATCATGGCAGCAAAAAGTAAGTAAATAAGAGACATCATTCGATGTGCTAGGCTTGGCCATGTGCCTCCGCTCAGGATGCACATACGTAGTTTCAGGGAAAGCATGACAGCTAGAGATGCTGAAGTAGAAGATTGAAAACCCTTCTCACAAGGGTTGACTCAAAGGGAGACAGACTGGGGTAAGGACCATAAGTTGAATTCTGAAGAGTCAACAATACACCCAGTGTCCAAACAATCTCCTGGCACATGGTTCTCGTTAAGGTTGGACCCCTTAGTCATTCATGAACCCTACTGTTTTATTGTTTTAGATGAAAAAGTGAGTCTTCCCATGATGCTGTGAGTGCTACAGGTGCAACAGAGGGGATGAGAATGAAGGAATTAGTATCCTAGACTATGGCTGAGGAACTTGGCTCCTACACTTACATTCTGTTACAAATAATCCCCATGGACCCACACATGCTGACAGATAGGGCACAACAACACTTTAATCGCCATTGGCTCTGGGCCTAATACAAGGGGGTCATAAAAGCAAATATTATAGGGCTTCGCTTTTATAGGCAATAGCAAGCCCTGTGAACTTTAATGCCCACTGTCTATGTAGATAGTCATGGCTCAGAGCTGGCATTAAAAGTAGCTAGAAACACTTGATCTGAAGTGTTGAAATATATTGCAAATGACATTGGAGCGTAGGCGTAGTCCAGACTAATCCTATATTGCACTGACCTTTGCAAAAGCAGTCCTGTTCCCCCTTGGCAGCTTCATTTCCAGGCCCCTTCTTTGTCTTATTCCCCGTGGTTCCAACTTGATTTTGGTGGCAGGATTTGGTAGGAAGCAGCTGCCAGGTTTCAGGTGCGTTTGCCTGAACGTGTGATCGGTTTCGCTTCTGGGCGCCCAAAACAAACCTATTTTTCATTCTGTTTTCTTTGCAGGCTCATTTTCATTCTAGCGCTCTGTTCAACTCAGACACCATCGAACACTTTTCCTTTGTAAGACAATGAATGTATTCTTCTGGGCTGGGGTTTTTTGAGGGCTGAAAAGAGAGCTTGGGGTTTTCTTACACATTAAAAAGCAAATACTGTATTCCAGACACCAGGACTTTTGTGTCAAGGAACATAAAAAACACTGCAAAATTAATCATAGGAGGGGGGTAAAAGCTACTTCGGAGGCCTGTTCACAGGGGCACTGTTGGCTGTTTCCAAATCCTGAGGAGGAAGGATGATTTCTGAGTGAAATGATGATGCAGAACAAAAGCTCCTCTGGCTTGGCCAGTGTGGCTCAGTGGTTGAGTGTAGACCTATGAACCAGCAGGTCAAGTTTCAATTCCTGGTCAGGGCACATGCCCGATTTGGAGGCTAGATCCCCAGTGTGGGGACTGCAGGAGGTAGGCAATTAATGATTCTCATCATTGATGTTTCTATCTCTCTCTACCTTTCTCTTCCCCTCTGAAATCAATTAAAAAATAAATATGTATATGTATTTTTAAAAGCTTTCTCTGAAAGATGAGGGAGAATTTCTGAATTAAACGCACTTAAACGGGGAAGTGGGTTTTGACCTTTAGAATTTAGCCAAGCACTTAGATCCCCTACCTTCTGCATTTCTGTGTGCATATAAGGCACTGATCTCAGCTCCCCGCTATTAAAATTTTATCAAATATTCTGTGTGTCATTTTTCTGGAGCATCCATGCGACTGCAGACCCCAGCTGTGGCCTGCAGCTCCATCAAATTCCAACTCGGCGTCCAGTTTTTATGGGCAAGTACAAAAGGGAATATATTTTCACAGCCACCATAGAATTATATGTCCTCTCGAACTCGGACTTAACTCAATATTAATGGATGATAAAGTAGAGTGTTTGCCTAAGTTCCTACCTTGTGAGAGAGCCTTTTAATGTTGACTTCCAGATATGATTTTTAAAAATTATATATTTTTTATTGATTTTAGAGAGGGAGAGAGAATTATGTATCAATTGCCTCCTGCACACCCCCTACTGGGGATCAAGCCTTGACTGGGAATTGAACCATGATCTCCTGGTTTATAGGTGGACACTCAACCACTGAACCACACTCACCAGGCCGGAGATGATTTTCTATCTACAGCTATGGTTCTTTTACTTTTGGATGGTTAATAATCATCCTAAAAACTTGAAAAATATATATTCCCACAAGATATTTTAGACCTTCTGAAATAGATATTTTGTGGCAGCACCAGAATCTGTATTTTTTTATAGGGCACTCTGAGTGATTTTTGAAATAGATTGTCCTGGAACTACATTTGAGAAACACTAATTTTTTGGATTTATTTATAACACTAATTGGAAAAACTATACTATTTCATGACTTCCTTTGAGTACATATTCCAACAACTTCATAGTCTACACAGGTTAGAACACTTCTATTTTTCCAATGATGTTTTAGCCGTCCAATTGCTCCATCTCTTCTTGGCCTTATATTTTTTATCTTTTGAAATACTTTAACCATTAAATAAAATAGATTTTCTTGTGCACTTAGGTTTTGATGGAGAAGAATTCTTTTATTTATGGCTGTCATCATAAAGATAACCCAGACACTCCCGGCTTAACCCTGCTGAGTAACAGGCTGGGTAGCCAGGATTTTGTGTTTCATGCAATCTAAGGGCCTCTGGAATAATTGGTTGTCTTTTCTCATCAACATCAATGGAGTAAAGAGGGAGACATAACACCTATGCTGTGAGGTTTTATTTTCTCCTTGCTTTGTCCTTTCCTTAACAAGCAGGACCCAGAAAGTGTTAGAGCAAAGAGAGGGAAGGGGAATCAGGAGACAGATTAAAAGCATATGACTAGAAAAGCATGTCTTCTTATAACCATCATCGTTCTCTATGGAACAATCAGGTGGATATGACATCAAACCCCAATCTCAGTTGCCTTGAACAAGGACCTTCCTCTCCCTGACCCTAAATACTGCTGCCGTCAAAACTGACTCAAGATGTAGCTATTGGTCAAGGGTCTTACAGGGAATAAATATTTGAAATAGGTCCAAGCATTTGGTGTTCACCGGAATGACTGTACAGCATTTTCACATTCAGGAATTAACATTAACATTGCATCGAGCACTGTGGTTAGCGATATTTTTCATGTGATAATGACTTTACTAGTTTGATTTTCAAATGGTAGTCTCACCTCATGTGTTGAACAGTCATTGCAGTAGATATTTTCAATTATAGGACATAGGTCATGTGGTAATTAGGCCTGTACTTTGGTTTTCAACTTAATTGGGTGGCCAAAAATAACGTGAAATTTTCTTTAAGGGTGAATGTTCATACTGTTCAATTTGTCTGCCTCTTCTGTATCAATGAGGTTAATTAACAGACCTATATTTAATGATATTCTAGATGTATAAGATAAGTTAAAATTTTTAAAATATATTTTTATTGATTTCAGAGAGGGAAGGAGAGGGAGAGAGAGATAGAAACATCACTGATGAGAAGGAATCATTGATTGGCTGCCTCTTGCAGGCCCCACACTGGGGATTGAGCCCACAACCCAGGCAGGTATCCTGATCTGGAATCAAACTGTGACCTGGTTCAGAGGTCAGTGCTCAACCACTGAGCCACGCAGGCCGGGATAAATTAAAATTTTTTACCGGTTCTATTATACTGTTCTTCACATAAATACATCCTTGACCATAGGAATAAATTTATTTTAAGGGATTACCTTTAGCCCCTTTCCCACTGTGCCATATTGTCAATTCCTAAAAATATATATTACCCTGAGAGCAAAAAGCCACTAATTCATATCTGAGAATCATTGCATTGTGGAACCTCAAACCCTGTCTACCTTACATTCAGCTTGAGTGTCATCATTTTTTTGAATACTTCTCCAATATTCTTCCCTTTCTCCCATTGAAGCCAAGCCACCAGGTAGCATCAATATGTTCTGTTTTTGAGTGCTCCTGGTAATCTTCCCAAACACCTGTCAGGTCATTTATCATTGCACTTGGGCACTGAGTACTATAGAAGATGCTCTGGATCCAAAAGTGACTGAGAAAAAGACCATGCTCTCTGAGTTCATCTCACAGGGGAGACTGATGATTAAATGTATCACAGGTAACATCAGGCCTAAACAGGCAGTCGGACATCCTTCGAGGGGTCCCAGATTGGAGAGGGTGCAGGCTGAGCTGAGGGACACACACACCCCTGTGCACGAATTCTGTGCACTGGGCCTCTAGTAAAGAAATAAAGAAATTCAGTCACCTGGTAGAAGTTCTAAGCTCAAATAATTCCCACTGCATTTCTTAGGAATGGAAAGCTAATAGGTATTTTCTGCTTCTAGTTACTAAACAGAGTACTTAGCACTTCATAGGATATTATCTCACTCCTTTCAATAGCTGTGAAGTGGGGTGGATGATAGTTCACAGGCCAGTCCTTTGGGAGAATCCAATGATCAGAAATGTCATGCATCTTTTCCATGGCCACACAGTGGGAACTAACACAGCTCTGCCTCAGAATGGAACCTAAGCTATTCTACAAGATACAAACCCAAATGCAATATAAAATAAGGTCTACATGGGTTTGCACAGTGACAGTTTATTTTTGGGGGAATACATAAGAAAACCACAGGCTATGTTGGTATCAATAGTTGAATGGAGATGAGATATGTGGTCTGTAAAGGAGTTCATTTACTGCAGATTAATCTCATTGTTCTCCCTTGTAAAATAAGTCACAAGCTATAGGTTAAGCAGAAAGTGAGAAGAAATGCATGTAAATGTACACTTTTTGTATCTGTTCATTGTCCCTATAAAATGGTACATCAGTAAATCAACTTAAAACTATACAGAGCAAAGTTAAACTCAAAAGATAGTATTCCTTTGTAGATCATAACATATTCTAAACATAGACAGGATGAACAGAAAAGTGTAATGTAACCAACACTTTTTTTTAGCAAGAATTACCAATTTGTATATAATAGATGCCTACTATAGTAACCTATTTTCCTACAGTAGACTTGAACAAATCAGCATCAAGCTTTTGCTGTGTCCTCTTCCTTGAACTGGAAACCATATAAGATCAAGAAAGCAGCTTATGTTTTATTCTTAACTAGAGTCCTGGTGCACGAAATTCATGCACTGGTAGGCTCCCTAGGCCTGGCTGGTGATAAGGGCCGCTCAGGGCCTTCTGGCTGCTGATTGGGGCCCCCTGGTGGTCAGCACACATCATAAGGAGTCATTGAACTCCCAGTTAGAACTCACTTTGCATATTAGCCTTTTGTATATATAGAAGATGAGGCCTTTTTTTTTTTTTTTACAAGTTAACACCATCTCTGTCCTAACCACCAAATTATTACAATAGGATATTCAGGTTCCATCTTATTTTAAGATTCCACATAGTTCAAGAGAAAAAAAACAGTAAGTTCTGGTAATTTTGAAGAGTTGAAGAGTTTGAGATCCATTTTTTATTGCCTTATTGAGAGATAATTGACATTCAGAACTATATCACTTTAAGATACACAGAATAGTGACTTGATTTACATATATTGCAAAAACAATGACCATAATAGAGGACCATTTTTCCTACATAAAAGGAAGGAACAAATGAATGAAATTAATTAAGAAAGTGAGAAAGAAAAATTGGAAAGCAGACAACAAATTAGTCTTAGATTCTTTTACAGATGATCAAAAGCCAAAACTTGGGTTTGGAATTGTATGTTACATATTCCTACGTATTAAATTATTCCCAAACCCAGTAGCCTAAACCAACAAGCATGTCTTATTTCGTTTAGTTTCTGAAGCTCTGGCATCTTCTTGGCGTGGTTAGCTAGGTGGTTCTCAGTGCCTTTCATGAGGTTGTCTCTAAATGTCAACTAAGGCTGTAGTAGTATCTTAGAATGACTTTCTCTATTGTCACTTTATCTGAATTCAAATAATATCCTAGCATTTCACTAAGTATGTGAACCTAATTTTTTTTATTTTCTTAAGGTCATAGAAAATAATAGATTTTGTTACCCAGTAGATTAGAAAATGAACTCGTAGAAATATTTTGAGTATTAAGTGAGGAATTGAGTAAAAAGCAGATAGCTGTATGCCTAGAATATAGCATGCACTCAGCAAATCTTAGTTTTTACTATTACTATAACGATATATACTCAGAGGTAGATAGGAGAGCAGATAGATAATAATATAAGAATAAATTTACTTGCATTTTCAGTTCTCTCATGTGTGAGATATTTAGTTGTCTTCACTTACGCATCACAATAGTATAACTGGGTGCAAAGGCTCCTCATCCTAATTTTGCAGATGAAGAAACCTAGAAACAGTTTCGCTGATCTGTTCAAACACCCAGAGTCAGAAAATGGCCACAGGACAGAAACCCACTTCTGCCTGCTGGCATAGCCCATGCCAGCAGCTTCTCTGCTGCACCAACATGTGAACCTGGCCTCTGACTCTCTTCAGAATTAACATACAAATTCACCACAGTGCTCTCTTCGTGAGCTCCGAAGTGACTTCACTGCTGATTCAGGTCTCGCCTCAGAATGGACTCCGAACCCAACTCTATAGAAGTGTGTGTTGAGCCAACCCAGTGAGGGATTTGACTTTGTTTCCTCGGGATCAGCTGAACCTTCCTGCTCATTCAATTATTTTCAAGTTCTGTCCTTCTAGATTCTGGTCTAGAAGCAAAACCACCACCACTGCTCAGGCTTTCTTGGCTGTAGCTGGCAGCTTAGATGTGAATCTCAGCCTGCCCAGTTGCTCTGCCTTGCATGTGCTCGGTCTGAAGGCTGTATTACTGAGGTCTCTTCCCCTCTTCTCTTTCAGCCAAGGGCCAGACAGAAAAGCAAAGCTTGAAGAGTGGTCACAGCCCATGCCTGCCAAGGACTGTCCATTTCAGCGAAGTATTCTTTCTGGTAAGCCACTGGAGAGTTTCCAAAGAGTTAGAGTTATCTTGGATTGTGCTGCATTTGCTAAATACGTTGCCAGGCCACCAGAAGGTGGAGGGAAGGTTTAATTTGAGAATAATTATGGCTGGTTTTCAAGGCCAACTTGAGATTTTTTATTATTTTTTTTTCTGGGAAGGATAATGCCACTCAGCTGGGTTTGACAGAAGTGTGTGGTCCACACCGCGTGATTCTCAAGCAGATGGTGGACAGAAAATGTTTCCAGTACAAAGATGATAACATATTTGTGTTTAAGTGGCCATATCTGTGAGAATGTCTGGCTTAACGTAGGTCCTCCGTAGACAATGTCTTTGACTGAACTCTACACTAGATACTTTAAAGGGGATACTGCATAGCTCTGGCCACTGTGGCCCATATGGGGTGTCATCCTGTGCACAGAAAATGTGTAGGTTTGATTCCCAGGAAGGGCACATACCTAGGTTGCAGTTTTGATCCCTAGTGGGGGCACAAGACAGCTGATAGATGTTTCTCTCATACATTAATGTTTCTCTTTCTCTCTTCCCCTCTCTCTAAAATCAGTAAAAACCATATCTTTAGGTGACTATTTAAAAAAAATAATATGAAAAATAAAGGAGATACTGCACAATGAGTCTCAAGAAGTAAGACTCTGGTTATCGTCCACCTTTTGTTACCTATCCTTTTTGAACATGGTGAATCACAACAAATGCTTTGTAAATAGAGGTAAATGGTTGCTTTAAAAATAAGAATTGTCCTAACTGTCCTTGGGTGATCCCCTGGGTATTGTGACATTTGTGATTTGATGAGTATATAGGATTCTCTTAAGTTAGTAACCATAGTGACTCTGGTTTTGCGGTCCAGGAAATAGTTATCTATGTTGGTCAATCTCCCCGACCCCCCTGAAATACGCATGTGTGTGGATATACTACAAAAGTATAATAATTCAGATTCCCAGTTCTTGCCAGGCATGATTCAGTGATTCAGACCTCCCAAATGATTAAGGCCATAGAGTCCTACCAGGAGCCCTTTGCCATGGATTCGTTTTGTTTACTTTCAAAGTGTTCAAAGCCATTGAACCCAAGCCCTGATTTTGAGGCAGGTGCCTGCAGCCCAGGCATTTCCATAACAGACAGCATAAGAGTCACCAATGTAGATATGTTCCCTTCAATTTGGTTTGATCCATTCACTCATTCACTTATTATTTTAACACATAAAGTTGGGCATCTACAATATGCTGGTTATTCATCACTCTTCATTGATGAAAGGCAAAGTCTAATGACGCAGGAACATCCAAGGTTGCAGAAAATTATTTAATATCTTGAATACCAGAGGCAGCACAGAATGTGTTATTTGCCCCCACAGTCTTTACTGCAGGAAGATGCTGTGGTTTCATTGATGCACACACTTTTGTATATGAATCTCAAAATTGTGTTATCTAGTCTTCTCACATTCTAGCTAAGTTAACATCCTCACCCTAGCCAGTTTGGCTCAGTGGATAGAACACTGGCCAGAAGCCTGAAGAGTCGCCTCTCTCAGATTTATAGGAATTTCTCAATACATATATACACATATAAATTCTGTTAACATTATTACATGATGCATTTTTTATAACTTAGGGGAAATGTTGGTGAATGATACATAACTGGTGTAACTATGATGATTTAAGTGTATACATGTGGTGTTTAATATTTATAATCTATACAGTGGTAAATGTATAGATTTTTTTATCTTCAGGTACACACATTTTTTGAAATTTTATGAAAGTATGTACATACTGAAAACTATACATTTTATAACTATATAACACCAGACATTTCCACCAGCTAAATACACTCATGCAGGCACTTTTAGGGGACCACTTCCTGCAAGTGGCTGGCCCTGCCCCACACAGTCCAGGACATTTCACATGTAATGAGACCTCCCGGTTCTTGACTCACCCAGGAAAAACTTCTTGGATGAGTTGCAGTGAGAACAATGCAAGTTGAATTCAGGTAGTAAAAAGCAGCCAGGGTGCAGGCACTGCTGTGAGTGAGGCAAAAGGATGCATCTGAGTAGACATGGCAGTTCACCAGAGAGCTGTGCATGTGGTCAGTCAGTTCTTGGGATTTTAATGTGTTTCCAAGGGAGGTTGTTTATGAACTCAGTGAAGCAAAATTCTGACTCCACTTTCTGATTGGGAGGGGTCTTGTTCCTAATATGGTCCGTTCCAGAAGTGTCATAGCCTCTATCCCCCTGCAGGGGAGGGCGGGGGCGTTCCTACTTGTGGTGTCAGTTTTCATTATAATGATGGTATAATGAGCCTTGGGTCTTCTCTGGTCAGTGTTTCGTCCATCATGGATTAGTCTGGGTCTCGCTGGTTTTTATCTGCCTTCCTGACTGTGGTGATTTAAACCATCTGCTCATAGGCATCTTCAGTTAGGGAGGATAGGGTCTTCACGATTTATTAGCTGGCTGTTGATTGCTCAGCCATTCCCGTTGTTTGTCCAGTTATTTTCCTCATTCCACTTGCCGGGGAATCTTCCTTGTTTCTTACTAACCTGCCTGGCACCATTCACGTACACAAGAAACAAACATTGTCCGCACCCCAGAATTTCCTCCTCCTTGTGCTTATGTTTTGTTTCTGCACCTCTAAACCCTACTGCCATCCTGACTTCTTTTGCATTTAGTAAAAATATACACAATATATAATCTTACTTTTAGTACATAATTGCTTGTGCCTGGCTTCAGTAAACATTACACTTGTAGTTTCATTTCTCTTTCTTTGTCTGGTTTATTGTTTTGATTCTCATTGCCATATTTTTTGTCATGACAGTTGATACAGCCATAAGCCAATTATTTTAAAACCTTAATCAAAATAAAATATGTGGCTAATTCATTCATTTCCTCTAAATAATAGCCTGCACATTAGAGAGTCAATTTACTTTTATGGTCATTGTTCTCTTCAACAGTTAACATATCGAAATTTTAGAAATACAATTAACCTAGGGTTAGGCTTCCTACCTTTTAGGTCAACCATCTCCTGCTACAGTACAGTTTTATATTTGGATGTTGCTTTCCCTACCTACCTTGCAGAATTCTTAGATAAAGCAAAACTTATTTTGGAACATGAAATACCATTACAATCAAAACATGCTTTACTCCATTTTCATATAAGTGAATGAAGTAGCAAAAAATATGTTTATGCAAGGGCATCATTCAGTGAAAATAAGGCAAAAACCCAAGTCTCTTCTTCCCAGTAACATTCAGCCTCACTTATGGAAACTACATGATATAATAGATTAAATGGACTTAAATTTAATTTAAATTCACTGAAGGTAAACACAGTCCCTTCCCTATTTCATCACTCTTTCATTCTAGCTCAGTGCTAGACACACCTTTGTCTACACTTGTTTTAAACAACTAAACTAAAATCTAGTAATATTTGGTGGATAGGAATGGTAGGTTGAATAAATACCACCAATAGATGTTTATGACCCAGAGTATGAATATGTTATGTCATATGATATGGAGATGAGGGTGCAGTTGGACTTGAGGTTGCTAATCAGCTCCCCTTGAAATGGGAAAATGATACAGAATTGTTCACGTGGACCCAATGCATTCACAACAACCCTTCTCATCAGAAGAGGGAGGCAGAAGAGGAGGTGAGATTGGGAGAAAGATTTGGAGATGCTATACTTCTGGCTTTGAAGATGGAGAAAGGGAAGAAAATGGACATTCTTCCAGAGCCTCTAGAAGGAACTTATCCCTGCTTGATTTTAGTTCAGTGAGAATCATTTTGGATTTCTAACTTCCACAACTATAATATAATAAACCATGCTTCCCAACTGGTGGAAATTTGTCACAATAGAATAGAAACATAATATCATTGGTGTGAGTAATTGACTAATAAAAATTCCTTTTACTGGATTAAAAAAAGAAAAGGAGGGCAGTTGATAACTTGTTTTCTTTCTCAGAATGTGATGACTATTTTACCTCCTTCCACAAAGCAAGCACAAGTAGCAGATGATTCTTTAGCAAATTCTTGTCTTTAATTCCTGAGTAAGATGGCATTCTTGTAAATGAATGCAAATCTACTTCTGTCTTGGCTGGGAAATGCATGTATTGCTTGAAAGTCGAATGTGGACATGGGCAAAATGAAGGTCCCTTTCTCTTTGCTTTTGCCAGGATAAGCCTGTCTGTGTTCCCTGTACTAATGGTATAAGTGCTAACGGATGGGGATGGGCGAGGTACCTCTCTGACTCTGGGGCCCCCAGGTGTCCGCTAATGGAGGCCTTGCCTCCAAGGCTACTTCTCCAGAACATATCCCAGAGAGTGAGTTAAATATAGTTCCCCTACTTAAGTTTAATTATAACTGTTTTCTCGTGTTCCCATAAGAAATATTTCAGAATGTGAAAATCTGGTGCATATGGAAGTAGGAAATTCATCAGGGCCGTTGGGTACCTTGCTTCCCAGTAATGTAAGGAGCCCGTTTCGTTTTGAATGCCAAAATTGTTCCAACAAATCTGGCGTTTTGTCACTGAGTGAGAAATTAGAGTTAAATACTCAGAGCTGGGAATGGCACTGAAACACATACTCGGAAAATAACCAAGGAGTGGAGGTAGCCCTGCTCCTTATTCTTAAATAATAAATTATATGATAATGAACTTAAAAGCCCTTTAAAACCTGCTTATAAAAAATGGCTTGCAATGTGGGACTATTCCTCTCAGGAGCCAGCAGAGATTTGCAAAATGGCTTAATACTGTTTTTGGTGTTTTTTTTAATGTTGAAATCCTACCCTCCCCACCTCTCTCCCTAAAATAATGGTATTAGTTGGTGGGAGCTTGTGGGGTTTTTTTAAATATATTTTATTGGTTTCAGAGAGTTAGGGCAAGGAAAGAAAGAATCAACAATGATGAGAGAGAATCATTGATCGGCTGCCTCCTGCACACCTCCCACTGGGGATTGAGCGTGAAACATGGGCATGTACCCTGTCAGGGAACTGAACTATTCATAGGTCAATGCTCAACCTCTGAGCCACACCATCCGGGTCTTAATAGCAATTTCTGATTCCAGCAGTGAAAGGAGAAGCCACTGGCTGAGCGTGGATGCTAACATGGGGAAGAGGATCAGGCAAAGGGCTCATTAGCATTCCTACACACACTGGTCCATCACCTTCCCCTTAACTTATCATTGCTCTTAACAGCCTCACGCACTCTCCTATTCCTCTTCTATCCACTTTGACCTTTGCAAATGAGGCTCTGAGGAGTTGTCATGCCAGACACAGATGAATATCCCAGAGAGGAAAGTGTTATATGCAGGGTTATGAAATGCTTTGTAGGTACAACAAATTCCCAGTTTTGAAAATCACATGAGAACGGTTTCCTTTTTACTCCCTTCAAGGGAAGAACTATCTCTTCAAAAATTTTTATTAAGTTAATCAAGCAATATTTGCATTCAATGATTATGCACTATAGGGGTTGTCAAAAGTAGGTTTACAGTTGTGAGTAGATGACTTTATTCTTGTATTACACTTATTCATTATTGTATTATTTATTTGCATTGTAACTGTAAACCTACTTTTGCCCATTCCTGTATGTGTCAGTATAGATGTTTAGTAAATTTATACTTAATCTTTTTATGTAACGCTCTGAGTTAATGCTATTCCCCACCTTCCCAGCTAGTGTGCAGGTGCAGAAGACTTTACCTACTTGCTCCAAGACTGCACCAGTGAACTGTAGAATCAAAGAATACCAAAGTCCAGAGCATGAATGACTACCTGGGTTCTCATGTGATTTCAATATCCCCTATGATCTCATTACCACAACTGATAACTTCCATCCACTGTTGTCGGGAAACTTGATTGTAAGAGTCTCATTTTTTGATGTCACTGAGACTGATGATGGGCAGTAACAATGTGACTACAGATGAAATACATTGACTTACGTTTTCCCGGTCCTTTTGACAATGGTTTCTTCGGTTCTGGAAGGCAATTGCCTCAGGTCTCTCAGGAGTCTTCCAGCTGCAGCTGCTAAGAAGTTTGTGGTGGTTTGGGACTGTGTTTTGGAAGAAGTTTTGAAAAGCACAACCACAATATAAAACAACTCATTTTATTTTCTTCAATTATACAATGGGAGATGGGGCTTATTTCATCTCATCTGGAATGTAAAATTCAAGTGGGAAATCTAAGGGAAAATGGGAACACTTCCGGATGTAAGAAGCATCCTGTGTCATAGGAGAGGCAGGTCCCTCCCCATGCTTAACTGTCACACCTCAGGCTAATACTGAGAATTAGATCTCATTAATCATGAAATTCAAGAAGAGATCTAGGAATTTCATTCTGGGCATGAAGATGGGGCCTCTTTCCTTACAGTACCAGGCAGAAAGCAATTAGAGGAAGCAGAATTTTAAAAAGAAAAAAATATAGGAGTATGGAGCCATACTCTGACTTCAGTATACAACCATGATAGGTAACATCTCCTCTTTTCCAAAACAAGCATCTTCTGCAGGAGATACTTTATTTTTGTGGTTTTCCTTGACAGGGAGCTGAGAATGAATGTTGGGATAGACAAGAGCATTGTTTTGAGACTTGGGCGACTCAGATTCAGTTGTCAGCTTTGCACCTCCCAAACTGAGTCACCTGGTGTGAAGTATTTGACCTTCGTAGTTGTCAATGATAACATTTTGCTAATAAGATCAAGTGAAGTACATTAAGAACAGCAGAAAAGGGTGAATCTTGTATGTCTTTTTCTAGCAGTTGATAGAACCTGTCTTGAAAATTATGTTGTAACAGAGTCACACAGTGAATCAGTGAGGAAGGTTGCAGGGATCCATTAGTGATGCCTGCCATGGGCATAGGCTGAGAAGCATCATCATGTCTGAGAGATGTTTGTCATCCCAGGATTTCACCATCATCAGGATTAACTATTCTAAGTGACTCTGGCTCACTTTTCCTTATTCTTGAATAAAAGTACTTTAAATTTAGTGAAAGAATTTGGCCAAAGAAAGGGCAACATTTGTATATAGTCTTTTTATGCATTACACCATAACTGCCATGGAAGCAAGGAATTGGTGTCTTTGGGTTTTACATTGTATTTTTAGAGGTTAGCCAATTATTGTCACATAGTAGGTGTTTAATGAACATATTGTGGAACCACTGAATTACTCAGCACTGCCTCTCCCGCTGGCTTCCCCTGAAAGAAGCAGCTATTAAAACAGTTTGTAATACTGGAGTGTATCTAAGACATAGAAACCAACAGAACAAATCATAAAACATTGCTTAATGGAGTTGCTGCATCTGGAGTAATGCATATAACCCAATAAGGAGGGCATGGTACGGAGTCCAGGGATGTGTTTGTATTTTAATGCTGTGGCTGTTTTTAAGGTCTACTATGCAGTTTTTAAACAACTGTCAGGCAAGCTCACCCATTCATTCACCTAAGTTCATAACAGAGAGTGTCTGCCACCACCAGCTACCAGCTCACCTTAGTCCTCTTTCCACAGCTCAGGGTCAGGGAGGGGGTGCATCTGGCAGAGAAGTACATAAAGGTAGAGGGGAACACAGTGTGCAGTCATGCCAGCCTGGCTCAAAAGAACAAAGACAGACCAGCTAGTTCTAATTGACCCAGAATAGTTTAGGTTTTTGTTCCCCAAATAACCCTTGGGGGAAAAATAGTAGTTATTGGCTGCTCTTATTAAAACACTAAAAAATAGGCATTGCTTGCCTGGCTGGTGTGGCTCACTGATTGAGGGTCGACCTATGAACCAGGAGGTTATGTTTTGATTCCCAGTCAGGACACATCCCCGGGTTGTGGACTCCATCCCCAGTAGGGGGCATGCAGAAGGCAGCCAATCACATTGATGTTTATGTCTCTCTCTCTCTCTCTCTCTCTCAAATCAATAATTTATCTACACTAATAAAAGAGAAAATGCAAATTAACCATCACTCTGCTACACCCACCAGCCAATCAGGAGCAAGTATGCAAATTAACCCAACTAAGATGGTGGCCGCCACAGAGCTGGAGCCAGCAGGAGGCTTGGGTTGCCCCTGGCAATGGAGGAAGCCAAGCTTCCTGCCCACCCTGGCTGGCCCTGGCCTCCGCTCAAGGCTACAAAGTTTCAATTATAGAAGATAAATAAATCTCAGATACCTGCTTCCAGCTGGCCCTGGCCTTGGCTCAAGGAGGCACTGAAAAAATAAAAGAGAAGAGGAGAAGAGAAGAGAAGAGAAGAAAGGAGAGGAGAGAGGAGAGGAGAGGAGAGGAGAAGAGAGGAGAGGAGGAGAGGGGAGGGGAGGGGAGGGGAGGGGAGGGGAGGGGAGGGGAGGGGAGGGAAGGGAAGAGAAGAGAAGAGAAGAGAAGAGAAGAGAAGAGAAGAGAAGAGAAGAGAAGAGAAGAGAAGAGAAGAGAAGCCCCTTACCCAGGCTGGCCATACCCCCATGGGGTGAGGGTCCCCGCTGGGGAGCTTGGCCAGCCTGCAAACAGCCATCAGCCTTCACTCAGGCTGGCCAGGCACCCCAGTGGGGAACCCCACCCTGACGGGGGTGTGGCCAGCCTGCAAACAGCCCTCAGCCCCTCACTCAGGCTGGCCACACCCCCATGGCCCGATCCCTGAAAACGGGCAGTTGAACATCCCTCGAGGGGTCCCAGATTGGAGAGGGTGCAGGCTGGGCTGAAGGACAACCCCCCCCCCCCGCCCCGTGCATGAATTTTGTGCACTGGGCCTCTAGTGTGTGTGTGTGTGTGTGTGTGTGTGTGTGTGTGTGTGTGTGTGTGTGTGTATGAGGCTAATATGCAAAGTGTCCCCTCGGGAGTTCTACTGGGAGACTGGGAGTTCAATTGCTCGCTATGACATGCACTGACCACCAGGGGGCAGCGCAGAATGAAGGAGGCTCCAGCCAGCAGCCAGGGAAGGGAGGCCTTGACTGGCAGCCTGAAGGCCCCTATCAGCCCTAATCGCTGGCCAGGCCTAGGGACCCTACCCATGCACAAATTTTGTGCATCCACCAGGCCTCTAGTATATATATTATAATAAAGACCTAATATACAAATAGACTGAACGGCAGAATGACTGGTTGCTATGACGTGCACTGACCACCAGGGGACAGATGCTCAACACAGGAGCTGCCCCTGGTGATCAGTGCACTCCCACATGGGATGCACTGCTCAGCCAGAAGCTGGGCTTACGGTTGGTGAGCACAGCAGCGGTAGCAGGAGCCTCTCCGGCATCCGCTGCCTGTGAAGGGTCTCAGACTGTAAGAGGGTGCAGGCTGAGCTGAGGGAACCACCCAAGTGCACAAAATTTTGTGCACCGGGCTTCTAGTGTGTGTGTGTGTGTGTGTGTGTGTGTGTGTGTGTGTGTGTATTTTTTTTTACAAGCATTGCTCATGCTTTTTAATATATGATGTATAGAGGCACTTGCATTTTTACTCTAACCTTCACAATACTTTCCTCCAGAATATTTTCAAACTCCATTTATAGATTCCTGAATGTCTGTGTCTATTTTCAATGAAGTCCTCCAGTACTCTACCTAATGCTTGGACTTCTATTATAGGGCATTATTTTTACATTAAGGATGATTAGGATCCTATGACCACGTTCTGAGCAGCTTCTGCCATTCACATCAGTACGGCAGGAGACTGATGTGATCATAGGCAGAGAGTATCTGGCTTTCACATCAAGCAAAGCATCTTTCACACCAAGTGGCTTTGGCATCTGTAGTGTTTGCAGATATTTTCTTGCTGGTCCCCATGTTCTCCTCTTTGGAAAACATATATGTCAAGATCATTGTCTTTAATGTCAATTTAAGTCACAATTTTGATCTGTGTGATATTCAATAAATAATTTAAATTTGTTTTATGGTTGTTTCCTCATCTGTAAAAGAGGGGCATAATAATTATCTTAAAATATTAGAGTAATATATTAAATATGATAATATTCACTAAGAGTGTACAAGAGTTCTGTATTCTTAACATCCTCACCAACACTTGCCTTTTGTTTTGTTTTGTTTTTATGATAGCATCCTGACAGGTATGAGGTGATATCTCACTGTAGTTTTTATTTACATTTCCCTGGTGATTTGTGGTATTGAGCTTTTATTTTTCTTCATATATCTGTTGGCCATTAATATATCTTCTTTGGAGAAGTAACTCTTCAAGTTCTTAGTTCATTTTGAAATTGGGTTATTAGTGGGGGGTTTTGCCATGGAGCTGTAGGAGTTCTTTATATATTTTGGATATTAACCTGTTCTCAAATATATGGTCTACAAATATGTTCTCCATTTGGTAGTGGCCTTTTCACCCTGTTGGTGATGTTCTTTGCTGTGCAGAAGCAATGGTGCAGCTGCTATGGAAACCAGCATGGAGATTCTTCCAAAAAGTAAAAATAAATCTATTATATGATCCAGAGATCAAACTTCTGAATATGTATGCAAAAGATTTTAAATTAAGATCTCAGGGAGATATCCCGTGTTTATTACAGTGCTGTTTACAATAGCCAAAATGTCGAAATGTTCATTGACAAGTGAATGGAAAAAGAAAAACTGGTATGCACATACAGTGGAATACTATACAGCCTTAAAAATGACAGAAATTCTGCAATATGTGACAACTTGGTGAACCTTGAAGACATCATGCTAAGTAAAAATAGCAGTCACAGAATCTCAAATATTGCTCATGATTTTACTTAATATAACATGTCTAGTCAAATTTATAGAATCAAATAGTGCAATAGAGGGGTGAGTAAATGGGGAGTTAATCAAGAAGTGTAAAGTTCTAATTAAAGAAGATGAAAAAGCCCTAGAGATGTTTTGTGCAACATTGAACCTATAGTCAATAATACTATATTTTATTCTCAAAATTTTATTGAGAGGGTAGATCTAATATTAAATGTTCTTACCACAATAAAAACAACTTTAAAATAAATATAATAAGACAACATGTACTTAGAATACTGCCTGCTACAGAGTTAGCCATCATTAAATAATAAGTATTTGAAAAAGCAGTATTTTTATCAGTACAGTAGAATGATCCTCTATGCTGTATGGGATTAAAAAAAAGTAGTTTATGGATAGAAAATCCCAAGTGCTACTGACAAGTACTTTCGTGTATGAAATTATTAGTGTGTAAAGAAGACCCACTGAATTTTCATTTGCTGACATTAAGTTAGAGATAAAGAAAGAAGTGGGAGATTTTGGGGATGACTTCTGATTTCTAGCAATCTATGTGCAGTAACCCTAATGAAAGTGACTGAAGACTCCATGCATTTGTAACGATTTTACTTCGATAGACTCTGCAAGACCAGCTTTAAGAAAAAAATAACCCTTTCCTCTTTTCATGGAGAGTGTTCTACTAAGTATCATGTAGATTTATCACATGCTTACATAGCATCCGTTGTGAAAGCCCATAAAATATTTATGAAGAAATATCGAAGTTTTCAAAACATTCAACTGTTTTCTGTAAACATTCGAATATATTTATAGGCGCTCTCTGGCCAAACAAAAGATATTTCAAAGTTTCACATTGGAAAAATCCCCAGGCAGTAATTTTATTGTTAGAAGTCCCTTACACCAATATTTGATCTTTCACAATCTCTTCACGCTCCCATTGTGATGTGTAGGCTTTGGAAATTTGACAGTGTAGACTCCATCCTCATTTGCAGACTTAGTAAGTGCTGCAATCCAAAATAGCCTTCTCAGTAATTTGGAAAATGGTCTACAGTAACACTCACTAAAAGCATTTACAATAAATATGTTTTATTACAATAAGAGAAAGTTTGGGCTCAGGAAAACAAATTTAACCACATGGAGAGATTTTTTAAAAAATAAGTGTATTTATTCTAGGAATGGCTCATGGAGACACGTTGTCAGGGTCACTACAGTGAATATTGGAATAATTTTTGAGTACCATTCTTCATTGTTCTCACTTTTGATGAACATGGAAGGATAGGAGGAAATGATCCAATGATATACAACTATTAATTTAAAAATTCACCATGCTATTTTAAAAACTCAATAGGTTAAAATACACACACACACACACACACACACACCCCTCATAATGATACCACTTACATTGAATTGGTATAAGGAAAGAGGAAGACTTACTGATTCATGTAACTGAAATCCAAGTAGAAGCTCTGTCTTCCGTTTTAGACTGATACAAGGCTCAGTAAATGTAATCAGAGTTGTATGTGTGACTTACTTTGATATACCTCAGGATTTTAAATGGACTGATGAATGGAAAGAAGGATGAATAGATGGATGAGTGCATGAAAAACCAGCTGTGGGGTAACATTAATTTTAGACTCTAAGTGGATGGCAACCATGTGATTACTGTAAAATAGCTCTACCCTTTCTGAATATATGAAAATTTTGTATGACAAATGTTGTGGGAAATGTTATCAGGGTTTAGTTTCTCTACCTTGGCTCCCCTTAGAGTGTCAACAAAGTTATAGCAGCACTAGCCTAAAGGCTATCAGATATCACTAAATAATCTATGAAATTCAAGGAAAACATTTTAGTGAATTTCATTGGGTGTCATTGAACCCCATGCCCTATCTGAAACAATCACCAGTTAGGAGATTGCAATGCTCTGATTGGCTATGACTGAGTCATATGCTTCACTCCTGGATATAGGGTGGCTTCCATCCCAGAAAACAGGACTGAGAATTGTGTGAGAGGATGACTCTACCTAACTACCAAAATTGGAAGCTTTTTTGTGACTTAAAATTCAATTCCTGGAAAGTCATTCAGATTTGATGAGTAGACTTACACTCATACTAAAACATAATTTCTGATGTTAGAATGAAGCAACAGTCTAGTCACCAAAAGCCATTTGTTCTCTCAACAGGTTATGCAATGTAATGCAAGTTAATATAATCTTAGGCATTTTGGAAGGCAGTGGTGCTGCTCCTGAAAAAAGCTGGAACAGATGAAATGAAAACAAGCGTATTCCAAGACTCTTGTGTATAAACACTGGCTCTGAAAAGCAAAAAACACTGAAACACTGTTGGCCTCACTGCATTCTGTATCACAACCAAGAAAATGATTCCCAAGAATCTTTGTCCCTGGTCTGCTCTCCAGGAAACACTTCCCTTGTAGTTCTGTCTTAGAACCAGGGCTCAGCTCCCAGGTACCACTCAGCTAGGTAAGAGAAGTTTTTGGTAGGACTCCAAGATTGACAATGTATATGGAAACAGTACTGTTGCATATTCCTACGGCACTAGCCAAGCAACTCCCAATCGTTGAGATCTGTTACCACAAAACATACGAGTCAATCTGGATTCCTGGGAAGGATATGGTAGGCTTTATGTTGGATGACATGGGTTGAAATTCCAGATTACCCTTGGGCAGATAATCAAAAGTAAGCATCCTGGTTGTAATGACGTTGTATCTCAGATGATCATCAGAGGATTAAGCAACTGTTTGTGTGTATTGCTTATGCAGCCTGCTATGGAACGGTGTGCATTAAAAAGAGATATAGACATAGAAATTGAAAATCTAAGCTCTAACTATAAATAATAACTTAGTTGCTTCATTTATATGGGGCTTTATAGTGCAAAAAACATTTTTCATACATTATATCCTATGCAAAATCCTTGAGTAAATTATCCTATATAATAAAAGCCTAATATGCAAATTGATCAAACAGTGGAATGACTTATGAGGCTGGGGTGGGCTGGTGAGCAGGCAGTGTCAGGCCAGCCAAGGCAGGTGCCAGTGGGCAGAGGAAGGGGACAATGATGGGGGGGTGGTGCGGCAGTAACTGGTGGTGGTGGAAGGGCAATCAGGGGGCGGTACTGGACGCTTACCCACCAGCGCCATCCCCTGATCAACCCCCTGGTTGCCTCCCACAGAGGGAGGCCACTGGGGTGGCAGCAGGGCAATGGTGGGTGAGGCCGGCAACTCGCCAGCTGGCGCCATCCCCCAATCAGCCTGCTGGTCACCTCCTGCAGAGGGAGGCGGTAGAGACCAGACTGCGGCTTTGGCCCACTTCCCACAGGGAGTGGGCCTAAGCTGTCAGTTGAACGTCCCCCAAAGGCTTCTGGACTGTGAGAGGGCACAGGCCGGGATGAGGGACCCCCCTGAGTGCACAAATTTTCATGCACCAGGCCTCCTGTGATAAATAATGTTCACTTCATTTTGCAAATGAGGAAACTGAAGTTTAGCAAGTTGAATTGTTTTGCTAAATTCTACTATAGCTAGTACATAGTAGAGTTAGGTTTAAACTAAAATCTGAACAACTTTGAGATTCAAAAGAGTGTGGACATAATTTGTAGATATTTTAACTAAATAAAATACTCCTAATTTTTAATATGTGCATTGAATTTTCTCTGATTCCAAAAGAGAAATAAATCTTAAGAAGAACCCAACAGGCTATGGCCTGGTATCTCTGTTTCAAAACCAATCAATCAATAGTAATAAAAAGAAGAACCCAACAATGCATTTAGTACTTCCTTTTATATTTAGCTCCTGGGCAAAGCAGACTCTTTAATCCTGTGTAATTGTAGCCTCAAGAAATATAGCATGTGTGGGTAATAGGTTTTTCCAGCTTCTTATGGAGACTTTATCGCCATGACTGAGAATATTCAATGTGATAGTCCATGGATAAAATGAGCCCTCCAGATGATCAGAGCAGTACAGGCATCGATATATTCAG
This sequence comes from Corynorhinus townsendii, assembly GCA_026230045.1. Taxonomy (NCBI): domain Eukaryota; kingdom Metazoa; phylum Chordata; class Mammalia; order Chiroptera; family Vespertilionidae; genus Corynorhinus; species Corynorhinus townsendii. The sequence goes on along the minus strand of JAPDVU010000011.1, from coordinate 10,209,818 downwards.
AAAAGTCATGCCATGCATGGCTTAGCTTCATCCGCACCAAGGAACTTATTTTCTTTCTTTATGCCCAGTTTAGTTCTTAGTTCAACTAGATTTCCTTTTTGCTCTAGCTATAGGCTTTGATGAGTTTGGTTACAGATTCTAAGTCTCAGACAGACGTAGAATCCTTTCTCAGTGAAACCACATGAAAGAGAGCTATTCATAGCATTAACAGATTGCCCCAAATTGTCCATGTCATCTGGCTGTGACCACAACTCTGGGTGGTCGGGCTTGGTCACCTGGATTCAGGACGCTGCCCTCAGGCCAGCCTTGGCGAAGCAGCCCAATATCTTTGTCCTCCGCAGTTTGTCATGCTCTGTAGCAACATGCTTCCTCAGCTGTCCTGTTTCAGCTGAGTTTTAACTAAAGTCCCTTTTCTATATGCAGACAATGGAAGAGCAGATGGCACTTTCCCCAGCATGTTTTAGCCAAGATTCTACTCCTCAAGCACACGCAGTTCTTGTTCAATAGCCTTAAAACTTTTTTTAAAGGGTACAGTTCATCTCACTTGATTTCATGTCAACTCTATTTTTTGGACTTGCTAGCAGCAAAAGTCTGTCTTTCATGTCTGATAATAGTGAGTTCTAACCTTACACTAGGTCTTTGATACTCATTATGTCCAATGCTGTCACCATTTTCCTAAGTAGACACTCAGATTATCTCCATTTAATTTAACTTTTGACCTCACCATTTAGCTTTAAAGAAACATAGCCCCCAAAAATAAACCCCCTAAATTCTAATCGATGCCTTAATGATTATATGAACTCAGACAAATAATTATTTTACTTTAAAATCTTTAAAGAGGGGGGTGTAAGATAAGAATTAGGAAGAGCCAACACATCAAACTAATACTACTTCTTTCACCCAGAGAAGAGTTTATTCATTAAACTTTCTAAAGTACTAAAGCCATTCTTACCTTATGGGCCTTGAAAAGCTGGATAAAATATATGTACATTTCTACTACTTGGCTCTCAGATGTTTCTTCCAGCTCTCACATTCTAGCTTTCAAACTATATCTGCCCCCTGGATTTTATACTAGTTTAAATGTTATTATGGATGCAGCTAATTGTAGCAAATATCTTTCGGGCACCAATCATTATGTGGAGTGATTTTAAAATACAAAAGGAAATAAAATGACATCTTGCCTCAAATGCATGTCTAGTTATGAAGGTCATTGGTTTAAACTACTTATATTTTTATTGAGATAAGAGCGTGTTCACATTTACTCTTTAGTTACATTTATGTGGGGAGAAAGGCCTTTGCGTATGTGAATTTTAAAGCATGGATCCACTCATTGAAAACTTTTGCTAGATGGTGTGGCTCAATGGTTGAGCATCAACCTATGTACAAGGAGGTCATGGCTCAATTCTCAGTCATGGCATATTCCCGGGCTGTGGACTCAATCCCCAGTGGGATAACTGATGTTTCTCTCTCTCTCTCTCTCTCTCTCTCTCTCTCTCTCTCTCTCTCTCTCTCTCTCTCTCTCTCTCTCCTTCCCCCCACTTCCTCTCTAAAGTCAATATATATATATATATATATATATATATATATATATATATTTTAAAGTTTCATGAAATCACGCATAATAGACAAATCTGTTTCCCCAAGGTACTTGTGATCTTGTGTCTGATTTCAGACAGCTCTGAGGTGGCCACTTTTTAGGCATGCTACCACTTTTTTTCCTGCTAATAGCATTTCACCTCAAGTAGTATGACTGCATGTCTTCATTCCCTGCTCTGAGTGTTATCTGATGCAGCAGGTGGCTGCAGGATTCTGAAAGTGTCCATCTGCCCCTTGGCCTCTTTCCCTATTCCTCTGCCCTCAACCCCACCACCAAACTTAGTCCATTTCCATGTATAAGAGAACCACACAGAAGCCTAGCTCAGAATAGTCACAACAATCGAATGACAGAAGACTAAACTATTTCACTGCTTGTGTATCTTTTGCCTTAAACTCAGAAGTTCCCTGGGTACCCGGAATCTCAGGCAGAAGGTCCTGAAGCGCAAACTCAATCTAAGGTCAGAACTTAGCAGAAGTGTGACACTGCCCATGTTGGGTTCTGGCTCAGCATAAAGCTATCAAGACAGAGGTCATTTAGAAGAATTGGAGATGAGAGACAAAAAACAAAACAAAACAAAACAAAAAAACCCTCACACAACTATTTGTAAGTGGAACAGATGCTTCTGAGTAGTTCAAGCAGTAGGTGATGGGAAGAAACCCAGTCAGATACAGAAAATATTCAGTAGATGGCCAAAGAGAATAGAGTAACATAAGCCAACATAGGAAGCAAAAGGAAAAGCTTTTGTTATATCCATAATGATATTTATTGAGTTTGTATTCTTTCATTTTGCTCCTACTATATGGTAAGTTCACTGAGGGCAAGAACTATGTCTAATCCACTTCATAATTCTGTTCCTTATGACCTGGAACATAGTAAATGGTCCATGCCTGCTTGAGAAATCCTCATAGGAACTAAATGAAAGGTAGAATTCCAGCACTAAGTAACCTTTAAACTCCCATATTTTCTTCCTCATGCTATCTGTCAAGCCTTCACCTTGTCATCAGTGATAGCATTTCCTTTATATGCAAATTATTTTAGTCTAAACTTTTATGGGAAAAAGAGTGATGTTTATTCAGAGAATGATAAAGAAAATTAACATAGGTTATGCATGGGGCATCCTAAAGAAGATTAACAAGTGGCCAACGGAATATTTTAAGAGTAAACCAACAAAGGGAATGGGAAATTTTGAAAGATGAATAGTGGAAAATGTTTATTAAAAAGCAAGGCATTATATTATCAAAGTATCTCAGGCTTGTGACTTATGACTCATCATTGAATGTCAACTGTTGCAAAGATGCCAAAGCATTTAGAAAATATAACACATTAAAAGGCCGTTCTTGTCTATCTTCTTTATTTGGTCTATTTTCTTAAAAAAAAAACCTGTCAGCTATTGTCAAAGGTTCAAAGACCAAACACATTTAACAGCTTTAAGAGGGTGCCTGGCTGCAGTTACTTTGATAGATTAAAGATGTCTTACCTTGTGCATGATAGTTAGCTTTTCTGAAACTTAGGACTTACATAACTGTCACAACTGGGGATATATAATAATTTTTCTTTAATACACACAATACCTTCAAATAAATTGTCTTGTCCAGTGTATTGGCTGGAATACAATAGAAGCCCAATTACATTTTTCTCCAGTTGTCTTCTCTGTCCTATCCATCTGTTTTGATATTAAGAATAGGGGTGACACACAGGGAGATGCCCAGGAAAGTGAGTGGAACTTTTAATATTGGCATGTGATCAGGTATTCTGTGAAAAATCAGACCTCTAACTCTGAAGAAGATTGTCTCAAGAATTGTATACACAGGAATAGTAGCTGGCCTTAGCATTTGACGGAAAGCATGTCCCCTGGGATAATGTGAGCCTGTCTCAAATTTATGGTTAATGGCACTGGAGAATCTGGTTAGAATAGCAAGATCATCAGTAGCTTTTATCTACCTAATTGCCAAACTGACTGCCCTATGGTTATGTTTCCTAGCAATAATCAAGAGCGGTCACCATATAAGTGGCCAAGTGGAAGAATTTCCTTTTAGAAGGATTTCCAGTAACATACAGCTAAGTTGTCATTACTCAAAGGGTGTACTCTATTGATTCCTCTGAATTCCAAGTCCTCACAATAAATTCGGTTAGTGTCCCCACTCTATAGCTAAAGAAACTGAATTACAAATCAGAGGCAACATAGTGGAATAAGAATTACATCATTTCATCCAGTCATTATGTAATCTTGGTTATGCTAATTCCTCTCTCTGGGTTTCATTATCCCCCTCTAAATGGAAGAAAATGGAAGAAAAATAAAAATCACTTCTTGCAAAAGCATGCATCTTCATCTATCACTACATTAGACTAACTACAGGACTAGGATGAAGAACATATGCAGAAAAGGGAGACAGAGAAGTGGATGAGTCAAAGCAATAATTGTATCTCCCCATTAACTGGTTACAATTGTAAATGTAACAATTCTATCATTGGAATCATCCCAGTCCCATTTTTTTCTTCAAGTAAATCCACACACAAACACTGGGAATTTAGTACAGACAACACAACACGAGTTTTCTCTCGCCCCTTGCTGCTAATTTGCTTCATTCCTGATCTTGTCCGTAGCCTGCAGCATTTATTTTAGTGACAACAAAAGAAACTTGGGATCAGCCATTAACCAGTAAATAGCACAGCCCCCAAGGTTCTTGGCGGTGCCACCTGGAAGTACAAATAATCACAAACAACCGACTCCCCAGAGTAGGAGGCCATGTCCTTGGTCAATGAGGTGAGAATGAGACATGGGTAATGAGTACAGTCTAGTTTCTTTCTCATTTTATTTCCCCACTGTTGGAAAGTGGGGCCTGGTGAAGGACCTGTGACACTTTTTAGAGATTCATTTACAGTTAAAAATATAATATCACCACCAATAAGATTTAATGTTTCAATTATGTCCATATCAGTCATTGATTTATCTAGCCATTCACTTTTTAAAAAATCTTTACTGGGTATCTTCTTTGTGTCAAGTTTGGTCATAGCCATCAAAGATGCAATATTGCCCAGCCAGTGTGGCTCAGTGGTTGAGTCTACGAACCAGGAGGTGACAGTTTGATTCCCGGTCAGGGCACATACCTGGGTTGTGGGTTCGATCCCCAGTGTGGGGCATGCAGAAGGCAGCTGATCAGTGATTCTCTCTCTTCATAGTGATGTTTCTATGTCTCTATACCTCTCCCTTCCTTTCTGAAATCAACAACAACAAATTTTTTTAAAGGATGCAGTATAACTAAAGTCCCTGACCCAAAGGAGCTTGTATCAGGGAAGGGGATATAAACAATGAACACTTATTCCATTTTCCCCCAATAAATATTTTTATGGCTACTGAAGATCTGAAGCTCTAAATAGCACAGAGACACACGGGGCTGATGATTCTTACGAAGGGGTCTCAGTGTGCAGCACATGAGTAGGAGCCCATGCTGGCGTTGTGTCAGTTCCCTGAGCTTGCCAAGCATTGCCACCCTAGAGCTTTAGCTCTTGCTCTCCCCTCTGTCTGGAGCACTGCTCCTCCGTTCTTAGCATGGCGGACTCGTTTCTCACCCTCAGATCCCCGTGCAAACCTTAGTTCCTCAGAGGCCGGATTCCTGGTCACCCCGCATGAAGCAAACTTTGCCCCTTCCCTTGGTTACTCATTATTACTTTGTTTTATTGTTGTGAAAGCAATTATAGAAAACAACGATTACATTTATGCATCTGTTTGTCTCTGTGAGAGTAGGGACTATATCTTATTGGCTAACACAGCAGTAGATGGAATGGTGTCTGGCATATAATGGGTTTCCTAGAAATATTTGTTGAATGAATAAATGGCTGGATAGATGAAGGTTGTTATGAAGATGTAGGAAAGGAGCACCTTAACCTAATTATGAAAGAAAGACTCAGTAATATTCCATTGTGTATATGGATTCTTTAAAGTGAGGGTTGGTTTTTTTTATCCTCACTGAGGGAGTGAGGATATTTTTTCCATTGATTTTTAGAAAGAGTGGAAGGGAGGGTGGAGAAGGGGAGAGAGAGAGAAAAAAGAGAGAGAAACATCTACCTGAGAGAGACACATTGATTGGTTGCTTCCCATTGAAGCCCCAAAGGGGTAGGATTGAACCTGCAACTGAGGTACCTGCCCTTGACCGGAATTGAGCCGGGGTCCGGGGGCTGACGCTCTAACCATGGAGCAACCGATCAGGCTCTGTTATAGTGTAAAGTTAATTTATCACTATTTCAGGAGAGAGTTCAGTTTCTCTAGTTCTAAAGGTCAGTAACCTAAAAGGAATCCTACCTTCATGCCAATAATGATCATCTGGAGAATTTACTAAGAATCCCTTTATAAGTGGAATGTATTAGAGTTCCTGGCATCATGCACTCCTGGTTTTAAATTGCGCTTCTCTCTCAGTAGGAGTGTCTGCTTGGGCAATTTTCTGAACTCCTCTGAACATATTTTCTTCGTCTTAGCAAACAGGGATGCTAATGTATTCACGGCGTTGCTGTGAGGATTGCTGATAGCAGATACAGGGCCTAATGCGCAGGGAGCTAGTCAATAACACCGCTTAGTTAATGTCACGACTCTAATGGTATCATTCGCGCTTAAGGCCAAAATCTTCCTTGGAAGAATAAAAGTCAGCTCTTTTGATTCTGGACAAAAGTAGAAGACTGCATTTCTACCCCAGCGCTTCCTCATCGCGAGGGGGAACCTTTGCCTTTTGCAAGGGGCATGCCAGAACGAAAGGGCTGGAATGAGCTTTCTCTCCAGATTTCCGTGCGTGCGAAGGCTGCAGTGTTATCAGCAGAGATAACACCGCCTGTAAAGAGCTCTGAGTGAATTTGGCTGGCAAGATCGCGGGAGGAGATTGACAGGATCTTAAACAGCCGGAGTCAGGGCGGCGGCTGCGGTATTGACAGCCAGGGATTTCGTGAGTAATGAAGGAGGTTATATGATTAAGTTCCCCGAAGCGAGCGGCGCCCGCCGTGCGCACTTGCTGCCCAGCGCCTCCCCTCTGCGCGGCCCACCGGCCTGGCCGCTTTTCAGGCGGGATCAATAGGATTAGAAGCTTTGCACAGAAGGCTGGCCCGCGGTTTCTTGTGAAGGGTGCAGGGTGCCTTAGAGAGCTCTCTTCTCTCTGGCATTCTGCACCACCCCGTGTATTCATCGCATAAAACGCCATCCCTTGATTCTATTTTATGACAATTTTTCTCCTGTGTTTTTTTTTAAAAAAAAAACCTCAGATTTAGATTTTTTCCCCCCAGAAGCAAGCTAGTACCCAAGATAGCATCCAATGTGGTGAAATCCTACACATTTTTGAAGGTGTAGCTTTCTCGTCAACTCCTGAGGTCGCAGATGAGGTTAGGATGTCACCCTGGGTTCCAACTCTTGATACAGTTGCCAATTGGCAAGTCACCTACCTATAGGAGTTTTCCCCACCAAACCGTTAGCTTCTCCAGGTCAGAAACTGTCTTTTATTCATCTCTGTCACTCCTGTCTACTTAACTGTATATAACCCAGTTTGTGTTTAATGAGCATTTGCTAATTTTTTTAACTCACATGATCAGTAGTCTAAATACAATTATTTTAATGTATTCATTTGGAAAAAAAAACAGGGAAAAATCTTTGTACCAATCCCCTGCGGTTGTTGTGATAATTATGTAATATTCAGGGAGATTTAGGAGCAGGAGCCAATGGCAGAGACCAGCAGCAGGGCTAGCATTCAAACATGGGTGTGTCTAAATTCAAAGTCTATACAACTGACATCCTCTTCTATTCCTTCTGGAAACGACACATTGCATCAGTTCGGTACATTACAGTTATTTTCCAAAATCTTTAAAAAATTATTTAAATAGATTCTCACGCACTCCTCTGAGATCTAATTTGCCTGTCTCTAATTTTGGTAAATAGCTGCTGCTCTGCCTACCTGTAGAGTTCAATGACTGGTGCAAGGTCAAGTGAACGTGGCAGACAAGGCAAATCAAGAGAAGATGAGTAAATGTAAATCAGCCCGCTCACTCCATCTCCCTCTCCCTCCACCTGGGAAAATGCCTTCTTCATCTAGAAATGACACTAATAGCAACCAGGCAGGTGTCAAAACCCAGATCACTTTCTCCTCTTTTCATGCACATCCCCCGCTATAAATAAATACTCCTATGCTTAGGCATGTAGGCCAGGCCTGATGACTCTCACAACCTCGCCTCCCCAGATAGGCCAAACGCTGCAACCCAGCTGCTTCCTCTTGCTCTGGGTCCTTGCGGAGACTACCTCCGTCTGCTTATGTGCCTGGCAGGTAATCACAGGTGGAGAGAGACTAAAATTATTTTTTAAGCTCATACACCTGCATTAAGTTATCTGAAAACTTCAGTCTCCGAGGGGGAGAGAAATATATGTAACCATTTATAATCCAGCAGATGTCCCTTATTGCACAGCCCAACCTATTGTATGTTTTGGACTTCCTATATGTGTTCCAAGTATAAAAGTTTCCACGTGACTCTGTCCAGTAATTGAGTCAGATTGATCAGTTAATGAGCAATGACAAACAATTATTGGGAAAGATTAAATAAATTTTGCAAGCAAAGCCCCCTTATTAAAATTATAACAATTTTAATAATTCATAATAAATGCATTAAAAGTCTATATCCTATGAAATTATTTAGGCCGAATGAAATTGTATGTCATTGCCAGGATGGTGTGACTTAGTGGTTGAGCATCAACCTATGAACCAGAAGGTCGGGGTTCCATTCTGGGTCAGGGCACATGCTGGATCCCCAGTGGGGGGAGGAGGGAGGTGTGCAGAAGGCAACCAATCAATGATTCTCTCTTATCATTGATATTTCCTTCCCTCTCCCTCTCCCTTCCTTTCTGAAGTCAATAAAAAAACTTCTTTATAATAAAGCCTAATATGCTAAGTGTCCGACCGTTTGTTCAATCATTCAACCAGTCGCTATGATGGGTACTGACCAACAGGGGACAGACGCTTTGACCTGTAGGTTAGCTTGTTGCTGGGGTCCCACCATTGTGACTGAGCTAGACAAGCAGGACACACCCTGGAACCCTCCCGGGTCCCTCCCCAGCCAGCCAATCTCCTGAAGTCACTCCCCAGCCTCCAAAATACTTCTTCTAATTAATTTCCTTTCAATGTGCTTGAATCCATGCACCGGGCCTCTAGTATTTATATAAAAAAGAAATTGTTTGTCATGACTCTGAAAATTCCGTAATATCCAAATTATAAACAGGTTTCAGTATTTTTATTTTGCAAACTATGAAGCATATTCAATTTATAGACATGCTTAGAAAACAATATTTGCCCCAGTGTAGTCTTTGTGTTCATTTGCCCCCAAGGCCAGGTCTACGAAAGGCCTAATATTTATTGGTATGTAATATTTGTTTGTAGGTATGCATGTTTGAATATTTGCATTCTTGTGGGGTGACAAATAATGAGTAAGTAATACATAGCATATAAATAAGCAGACACATGATGTTTTGTATTTTGAAAATAAATATAAAATAATGACTGGCAAGTTGCTATAAACATAGGAGGAAGGAGAAAGGAGTCCAACCTGCTAACGTAATATTTGTGCAGACAGCTGAGTGGATTGAGAAATGAGAATCATGGAGCTTTGTGGGAAAATATTCCCCACAGTAAACAGTAAAATAAATAAAGATGAGATAGATATTTAGGACAGGGAGGAGAGAGAGAAAGGGTGAGTCTGCAACAATATTCTTTAATTCTCTCTAACATTTAAGATAATGGAATTATCACGTTGCATCCCCTGATGGAAGAACAGACCAAGGGATGGAGAGGATGGGAAGAAAAGGGAACTCTGGCGCACTGTTGGTGGGGTTGTAAACTGGTACAGCCACGATGGAGGTTCCTCAAAAAATTAAAAATAGGACTACCATACGACCCAGCAATCCCAGCAGAGTTACACAGCTATAAGCCGAGGAATGCTAAGGAGTGTCAGTCCGCGCAAGAAGCTAGGCGAGAGCCTGTGCAGACTCTCCCTCTGAGCCCTGCAGAAGGAACCACCCTTGCCGGCACCCTGGGTTTACCCTTCTGTCTTCCCGAGCTACGAGATAATACATTTCTGTTGTGTTATGCTACCCAAGCTTGTACACTTTGTTACAGGAGTGTCTACCAGGGGCCAGGTTTGAGGCTGCAGTAGCCTTTTTCTCTAGGATTACAGTCGTTGGATGTTTCTCCTCCACCCAAATCCAAGGCCCATAAAGTGATATTCGCACATGCTGCTTGCTTAACCAGTGTGAGACACCTAGTATGATCTTGGCACTCAGTGGGGTGTTAGGAATAGAGGTATGGATGAGAGATATGAAGCAAGGCCCTTTTGTAGATTGATTGAACAGTGATTTTTACCCATTTCTGCGACATATGGTGGACTCTTTGCAGAGTTTTCGCCCTTGGAACTTAGACATGCATAAGATGGGAAAGAGATTGACAAGGATTATTGAAGCCAGGCTATATTATCAGAATTATAGAGGCAATAGTTTCCTAGACAAATAAATATTCATCACTAAAAATGTAATAAACCTTAACCCAAATATGTTGGAATTCTGATACAAAATTCTGTTTTCCTTTTCCTAACAAACTTAAAAAACTCTTAGCTGTTGCAGCAAAGTCATGCTCTCTATTCTGGTCTGGTCTTGCAGGTTATGGCAATATTCTCCCAGGTCCCAGATTGCTCTTACTTCATCTCACAGGTGTACGAGTTTTAAAAGGAAAGTATAAACATGCCATCTGAGTGGCTTTAGGTGTAAATGGAAAAATGACCATGGCTCTGTCTTCTCACAGTATTGTTTCCTTGGAAGACACAAAGATAAATGTGGAATCATGCGTGTGTCTTGCTTATCCTGAATGCCCTGGTCTGTTGGACCACATTGTTGATGGGGAAACTGTGAATTGGCCTCCAGACCCTGTTCTCTGGTGACTGCCATAACACGAAAGACTGGTGGGATGCCAAGGCTGTGGCTCTTTGGTATCAAGGTGACCCACCTGGACTTCCTTGTCAACAGCCACAGCCCTCCTGTGTGGGGGAAGGAGCAGGAAAGCTGTGTGCATGGGTACCTGCTTGGCCTGGCCTCTCAGTGGGATTGTGCTGTGGCACCTGCTGCATCTCCTGCCCTATGTCATCCTAACCTTGAATCGAACAAGACAATGGGGCGAAGTTGGCTAAATGTTCCCACCACGACGACAGAAAACAATTTGTAATTGTGTTATGTGCTAGATGTGTTAACTAGTAGTGAGAATACTCAAGATTTACTCTTCGCAACTTTCCATTGTATAATCCAGTATTGCTAAGGACTGTTTCTGGTTCCACAGCCAAGACTGAGGTGTGCAGACCTGGCTCTGGAGATGGGCATGTCTCCTGGAAGAGCCCTAGGTGAAATGGACCGCCCGCTGGCCATGGCTAGAGGTACCAGGGCCGAGCATCAGGCCATTTCAGAACCCCCCCGAGACAGGGAAGGACCAGGATGTCTACTGCTGGGGACCTAGTCTCTCAGGCCGGCCGGTCCAGTGTGGCCGTGACAAGCCACTGCTGTGTAGAGGGCTCCTTCAGGACCGCTGAGGGCACAGGTGAATCATCTCCTGCAGGGCCCCTGTGCCACAGGGCTCTTCACTGGGTGCAGCTGGGACTGGCAGTGGCGGGGGCTCAGTGAAGGGGCTCCTGGGAGAGACTAGAGCTGGTTTCCCAGCCACTTCCAATTGCACAGCTGGATGGGAGCTCTGTGTGCCTATTACCTGATGCACCAGTGGGCGTGACCCCTCCTGGGTCTCCTGCCATCTAGTGCTGGTGACAGAGCTGTGACACAGTCGCCAGGGAACAGAGCTGCTTCTGCAGCCGGAAACTACTCAGCAAGGCAGCCACCTAGGTGAGGCTGCCTTCTCCACACGCTCCTCCAATGTCCCATAATCCACTGAGGCCTCCCAGTCTCCCACCTGGATCCCAAAATGCCCACAATGCACTTTTCTCCATGGGTGGTGCCAATTGGTTGTTGAGGGAGGATGCAAATTAGGGGAGTCTTATTCAGCTATCTTGCTTAGCTTTCTCCCCATCGTTTGCTTTCTGTTGTTGAACTCAAACACACATTCACCTTTTTTATTGTTGCTACTCATTCAACTCCTCAGTGAATTCTTTTTCCTGGAGGGATTTGTTAACTTAGTTTGCAATCCTGCCAGATTCCTGTGCTATTAATTTGACATATTCTTTTTCATTTATCCTCTCACAAATATTATAAGTCAATTGTCCCCACTTGAATCCTCAGTGTTTAAATCTACAAGGGAATGTGGGCATTACTCTAAGTTAAACAACTAGAAAGGGGCAAATTTCGGACGGGGACGCTAATGCACCAAACTGGAGTATTTGGGCTCTTCTTGTATGTCAGCACCTTCCATAGGAAGGGAGTGGGTTCCTGGGCTCAGATTATTAGGTTATAAATCTAGTCTCCGTGGACCTCTCCAGGCTTCTATTGCACAAATTAGCACATCAGTACCCAAGGAGGAGACATTCCCTGTCCCATGTCCAAAATCTATTTTTTTGAATCTGGAATTGAACAGATTTCTTTTTACTTCAAGTGCTACAATTCTTCCCCCACCTATCTTGTCTTTTTATTATTTAATATGTTTTTAAATTTATTTCAGAGAGAGAGAGAGAGAGAGAGAATCAATGATGAAAGAAAATCATTGATTGGCTGCTTCCTGAATGCCCTCTCCTGGAGATGGAGCCTGCAATTCTGGCATGTGCCCTGACTGGGAATTAAACTGTGACCTCCTGGTTCATGGGTTGGCATTCAACCACCGAGCAACACCAGCTGAGCCCACCTTGTCGGACTTGCAATTGGCAAAGTACAGATTGCTATTAATACAATTCAGAACTAGAGATTTATGCCATCTGCCTTTGCAGAGTCTCATGAGCAGGATTGAAAGGCATTGTCCCAACCTCTCCAAGTACATGCTTCAGCTCTCAGACGTCAACACTTGAGGCTCCCACAGACAACAAAGGGAGGATTGTAGGCAAGAGATGTCATTTCTTGGAAGGAGCCCATTCTGTGTCTTTTCTAAAGGCTTTAACAATGATATCTATGATTGTGGCTGAAAATACCAGTAAAAGAGATTGGAAATGTAGAAATGGAAAATAGTAGTATATGTGCAACACACAACCACAAAGTGTGTGGCTCCTGCTTTTCCAAGAAAAAGCAAATGTATTTTTACTTCCCTATGGATGGGCCTATTATTCATGGTGAACACAGAGAATCTTAGTAACAGCTTTCCTTGAATTCTTCAAATAGATATCAAAGTTCTAGCCCATCACAGAGGATTTTTTGTTGTTTGTTTGGTTAGTTGTTTTATTGCCTGGATATTCTTCTGCCTTTTAAGAACCCATTTGTATTAGCTCCTGTTGTTGCTATAACAAATTGTCACAGGCTTGTTGCCTTCAAACATCAAACATTTATTATCTTACTAGAGGTCCAGTGCATGAAATTCATGCACGGGGATGGGGAGGTTGTCCCTCAGCCCGGCCTGCACCCTTTCACAATCCAGGGCCACTGGCTTCTAAATGCTCGCATGCCTGCCTGCCTGTTCACCCCTAACCACTCTACCTGCCTGCCTCATCGCCCCTAAATGCTTGCCTGCCTGATCACTGCTAACTGCTCTGCCTACCTGCCTGATCACCCCTAACCATTTGCCTGCCTGATCATGCCTAACCACTCGCCTGCCTGCCTGATCGCCCCTAACTGCTCATCTGCCTGCCTGATCACCCTTAACCACCTCTGCCTCAGCCCCTGCTGCCACAGCTTTGTCTGGAAGGACATCTGGAATGACGTCTGGAAGGTTGTTCGGCTCTTCGGTTTAATTAGCATATTACGTTTTATTATTATAGATGGTTTTGGAGGTCAGAAGTCCTAAAAAATCAAGGTATTGGCAGGGCTGTGTTTCTTCTGGTACTCTAGAGAATAATCCTTCTCTTTGCTTTTTTAAGCTTCTAGAGGGTTCTTGCATCCCGGGCTCATGGCCCTCTTCCTGCTTCAAAGCCAGCAATCTCATCACTGTGCTTCCTTCATCCCATGGCCTCCCCTCCTTCTGCTCTCACTTTGCCTCTTCTGATTCCAACCCACCTGCCTCCTCCTATAAATACCTTGTGATTCCATTGTACCCAACCCAATTATCTCAAAAATTTTAACTTAATACATTAGCAATGTCCTCTTTGCCAAGTACAGTAACCTATTTGCGGGTTCCAGGAATTTGTATCTGACCACATTTGGGGCCATTACTCAACGTACCTCACCATCCTTATCTACTCCCCTTCTCTGCGTAAGTTTTCATTTTGCAGATCTCAGCCAGTTTCCCTTCCTTGAGGATGCTTTCTGGGACTCCTAGTGTCAAACAGGTAGTGGCATCTGTTCTTAAAGAACTACCTTCCTCTCACTGATAGCACAATGCTTAAGTTTTTTATACATCGATATGTCTCTCCTGACCGAGAGCATAAGCTTCATGGCATCAAGGAACGTGTTCCATGCTACCCACTGTACATACCAAATCCCATTCACAGTGCCTGGAACAGGGCAAGTACTCAATTCATATTCCTTCTGTGAAGGAGAGAACCGTAAACAACTGTCCTCTAACTTCTGAGGAAGGTCTCAATCCCACTCCCCAAAGGTGAGAAGTCATGTTTTCATGGCACCAACAAACCCTTCATTAGCTCTTATCAAAGTGCATATCAAGAACTTACACTGACAAACTCATTTCATTATCTCATTGTTCCACTAACATTAAAAAATAGATGAAGCAAGAACCCACTACATTGATTATTCTCCTAAAACTTCCACTTGCCCTCCATATCGATGTGAATTAAATGAGTTAAATGAAATAAGTAGACCCTCTAGCTATGGCATGTACGTCTACAACATTAAAGATGCACATTATTCCAGCTTAGCTTTAAAGAAACAACAACATGCAGCTGTTTTTTACTTCTAGTTGTCCTTATTTTCCTTGTATGTGATGAAGGCTGCAGCAAGTTGGGAAACAGATTCCTGTAAGCACTATGCATTATTTAGTGTGAATTTGCATGCTGTTCTGTGTTAAGTGCTTTACAAGTGTCCTATAAATACAGGGGAGTATTTGACTGTCTAGGCGGAGGGCACAAGCAAGTCTGGAAAAGGAATCCACAAGAAGACACAGATCCAGCTCTAAAATGCAACATCCCTTCTCTCGTCCTTCTGATAATTCTGAATTCTATTATTTTTGCACTGATTTGATCATCTCAACTGGGTTAAAACTACATAATACATCCATTTAAAAATGTTGACTGTTCTATATGATTACTAGTATAATATTACATTGAGATATTTCATATAAGTTTAGAGGTTGTCAGCTTTCCTTCTAATCTTCATCTTCAGCATTTTGCGTTCATGTAATATAGTGTAATGAAATAATTTACATGGAAATGATCTTCTAAAAGTAAGCCCACAGGCCCGCCTGGTGTTGTGCAGTGGTTGTGTTGATCTATATGAACCAGGAGGTCAGGGCACATGTCTGGGCTTTGGGCTCTCTTCCCAGTGGGGGGCATGCAGGAGGTGTCTGATCAATGATTCCCTCAGGTCATTGATGTTTCTATCTCTCTCTCCCTCTCTCTGAAATAAATAGAAATACATTTTTGAAGAGTCGACCACAGAAAGAAAGAAGGAGGTAAATAAATATATAAAGACATTTTTTATATGTGAAAAATGCAGAAACAAAATGATGTTGGACTATAGATGGCTTTCAATGCCACTTGGAAAGTGTCTATTTTCTTAAACAAAAAAAAGTCGTATTGCAGCTTTCTAGATAGGGAATGGTAAAAAAGAAAAAAAAAAGAGTTGAGCTTTAGAAAGATAAATCGCACTGGTGGTGTTGAAGAAGGAGTGAATGAAAGAAAGGAGAAAACCACCCAGGAAGTCATAATGACCATCCAAGCTAGATCCTGTAAGACTTTGACCTAATTAAGAAAACTCACTACCACTTTAAGCCAACAAGAGTGAATTTTTCAAATTCCTCAAATTAGAATCAATTATCTGCATCAGTTTGTTCTAAAGATGATGAGGATATATCTGTATAACTACCGAGCCACACCAGCTAGGCAGGATCACAACTGTTAATAATGGAGAGACTTCAGCAGCAGTAACAACACACAGGAATTGCAATGGGGATGGAAAGCCAGAGCCAGTGAGAGCAGAAGACCATCCTACTTTCTGGAGCCTAGAAGGATAGCCAGAGCACCGTGCCTGGTAATAAGGAAACGGATCACATTTTTCTTTGATTTCATTTGCCTCACTTGTTTGCAAGGGTTAATCTTAGCTAATAAAAGAGTAATATGCAAATTGACCATACCTCCACTACACCCACAAGCCACACCCACCAGCCAATCAGGAGCAAGTATGCAAGTTAACCCAACTAAGATGGCTGCGGCCACAGAGAGACCAGGAGGCTTAGGTTTCCCTGGCAATGGAGGAAGCCAAGCTTTCCGCCTGCCCTGGCCTGCCTTAGCCTCTGCTTAAGGCTACAAAGTTTCAATTATAGAAGACAAATAAATCCCAGATAATAGGGCTTCTGCTTGGGTTGCCAGGGGGCGTGGCCAGCCTGCAAACTACCACAAGCCCCTCACCCAGGCCACTCCATGCACCAAGGGAACCCCCACCCTGCTCCGGGACACCCTTCAGGGAAAACCAGCTGCCCCCACCAGTGCACCAGGCCTCTATTTTATCTAATAAAAGAATAATATGCAAATTGACTGTCACTCCAACACACAAAGATGACTGACCCCATGTGGACTCAAGATGGCCACCACAAGATGGCCAGCAGGGGAGGGCAGTTGGGAGGAACCAGGCCTGCAAGGGAGGGCAGTTGGGGGTGACCAGGCCAGCAGAGGAGGGAAGTTGGGTGCGACTGGGCCTGCAGGGAAGGGCAGTTGGGGGGCACCCAGGCCTGCAGGGGAGAGCAGTTGGGGGGGACCAGGCCTGCAGGGGAGAGCAGTTAGGGGTGACCAGGCCTACAGGGGAGGGTAGTTAGGGGCAGGGGAGCAGTTAGGCATCAACCAGGCTGGCAGGGGAGTGGTTAGGGGTGATCAGGCTGGCAGGCAGAAGCGGTTAGGGGCAATCAGGAAGTCAGGCAGGCGAGCAGTTGGGAGCCAGAAGTCCTGGATTGTGAGAGGGATGTCATCCCTCAAGGGGTCTCAGGTTGGAGAGGGTGTAGGCTGGGCTGAGGGACACACTCCCCCCCCCACCCCGTGCATGAATTTCGTGCACCGGGCCTCTAGTCAATAATAATACAAGAATGAACTTTTGAGTACTCACAACTTTGAACCTACTTTTGCCCCACCCTGTATACATGACTTGAGGGTGACTATAGACATTTGTGGGGGGAGGGGAATGAAGTTCCTCAAGTGTAAGAACTCTCTTTGAAGCCATCATGTGAACCTTACTCAGCTCTGAAAGCCCCAGGCTTAGCTCAGACCCAGTCAAGAAGAATTCTCCATCAAAGCATCAGAGCTGGATCCAGGCATCCATGTGCTGGTCATATGACAGTGATGTTTGCTGAAAAATTGGGAACTGATCTTGGCCTCACCTTTGCTCCCATGGCACTGTCTTTGCAGTTCTGCAAGGAACCAGTCAGGTTCTTTCTAGAATCCAACCCAGTGACCCTCAATCTGTCTGCCACAGAGGATGCACCTACTGTTTGCTAAATACATAATGTGTTTGCTAATCCAGTCAGTTAACAAATGGGAGAATAAAATGGTTTCGGATATTAAATAAGATTTTTCTTTAATCACAGGATGCTTAGCACTTAACCAAATAAATGCTGCTGGAAGCTGTAAATGTGGGTGAGGACATGAGCTATATCCATCTTCATTGGTCCACATTCCCTAGCTCATGCAGTATGTGGTAGATACTGGCCACTCCCGTGATTTCTAGAATGAATGGGGCCGCACTGAACTGAATGGTGGAGTTGGTAGATTGTAGGAACAATCTGACTTTCGAGTAGCAGTCTTGCTGATATATATGTTACTGGTGTTGCTGGGTGTATAAAATTTAGAAAGCAATAAAAATAGTTTAAGAAGCCCTAAAGAGATGTGTGACTTGGTTTAAAGCTCTCCGGATTTCAAAGCCTATGGATTTGTTTGGGTAATTGTGAGTGAGGATTTTCTTGAAACACTAGGGACTGTTCAGTTCAATTGTGCTGCATCTGGTGCTGACTCTGTTTTTTGTTTTGTTTTGTTTTGTCTTGTTTTTTTTTCCTCTCTAAAATACTTTTCTCTTTTGTATTGTGTGCCTTGAATAAGGCCAAAGGATTCATTGCTGCTTTTTCATCTTTCATCATGTAGGGTATGTTCTCTCTGTAATTTTGTTCTGTTTGTTTTCAATTATATTGACCTTTACTAGGTTTTGATTACATATTAGACTTATTTACCCCTCATATTAAACTCATGAAGTCAGAAACACTGTAATTCCTCTGGTAGTGAATCAGATACTGAGATTCAGGTTAAGTGACTTTGCCCAGGGTCCCACAAGTTGTCAATGATAAAACCAGTTTTCAAATCTCAAAGGTCATAATCTTCATCTATTAACCATTTTTTTAAACTGTGTTTTTATTGATTTTAGAGAGTGGAAGGGAGAGGGATATAGAAATATCCATGAGAGAGAAACATCCATCAGCTGCCTCCTGCACGCCCCCTCCTGGGGATCCAGCCAACATCCCAGGCATGTGCCCTGAGTGGGAATTGGACCAGTGACCTCTTGGTTCATGGGTCAACGCTCAACCAGTGAGCCATACTGGCTGGGCAGAACAAATTCTTTCAACCTTCATCACCTCTTTAACTCTTCTTTATATATGCATATCTACTGACAATATCTAATATATCTGAATTATTTAAGATTTATTTTAACTTAAAAGTAATTTAGTTATTTTATTAATTTAAACATATTTTACTTTGCATCTGTTACTACCATATATGTAAAACCAATATTATTTGCCAGAAATAGAAAGATACCATAATTATTCATACTCTAAAAGGAAAGCAACATGATGACATTTTTAAGGAATACTGATCCCGATGGGAAGGCTCTGAGCTTGACATCATCTACCAAAGTACAGGTTCCTTTAAAGGGAGCTTAGAAACCGCTAGGTGTTTGAGACATGTTATCATCATTGACAAGATCTTCTAATCAAGAGTAAAATATAATTGGAATGGGAGTCATTCACCATGATTTAAGGTTAGTGAGTGCTATGCTTATGAGCCAAAAAGCTCTCCCATCTAAATCACGACTTTGGCACCACACTTTGGGAAACGTGGGAGTTTTACATCCGATTTTCAGGTAAACCTCATTAGGGGCACAAGGGATGGGTTGGTTCAGAAAAAGAGAACAAACTGACACCTCCATTTGGGAAAATAATCGCGAATTCTACCATGCTGGTTGCTAATGTTTTTGCACTGCCAGCTAACTTCTGGCTGGAGCTTCCACATGAACTTCCAGCAAATAAACTAGGCAAGGCAGTGTGTAAACAGTGGTAGAGTCCAACCAGTTCCTGAAGAAGGACCAGAACTCTCTTCTCCTCCTATTTCTTTTCAGTGTCAGAGGTATTCTCCTAGGTTCAACCTACTTTTATCTGTCTAGTGAGTTCGACTCCCTTGAGTATCACCACAGCCTATATTACAGCTTGCAATTTTACTTGTTAAATTATCTGATAAATATGGAACCATTTCTTTAAATAATAAGTTAACATTTTGCAGAGGAAATTCCCCAAATGTACCGATGTTTAGATCCTCAAATTTGGATAGATGACTCCGAATTCATTATATATCACATAAGACAAGGATGCCCTGTTCCAGTCAGCAGCCTCCTCAGAATTAGATAATGGGTTCTTGTTTTAAAATACTTCAAATATAAACTCTTTCACAGGCTTTGAAACCTATATAACAAGTCTTATATAAGCGTCATGATCTGTTTGCTCTGAGTTCCAATCACACGAGCCTTCCAGGGTTTTGTTTTGCTTCATTTTTAATGCTGCACAATTTTTTTATTTCTTTAGTCCAAAATTCATGCTACCAACCTCTTCGTGTTTTATCAACCAACTCAATCCCTTACGGAATAGGTGGTCTGGTCTTTGTGTTTACAGAATTAAATATCCTACACATTTCATCTACTGGGTACAGGAAAACTATAGTCACCTAATTATATAACTTACTAGAGACCCAGTGCACGAAATTCGTGCATGGGTAGGATCCCTAGGCCTGGCTGGCAATCAGGGCCGATTGCAGCCTTCCAGCTTCCGGCCGGGTCCTTCCTTGGTCCTGCACCAGCCCCTGGTAGTCAGGGCACATCATAGGAAGCAATAGAACTCCCGGTCTCCCAGTCAAACTCCCACAGGGACACTTTGCATATTGATGTGCTCCTCTCCTCAAAGACTGCAAGCCCATCAAAGCAAAACCATGATTTAAATTTTGCTTTTGTGTTTTACTATCATATTCCTAGTGCCAAGCACAGTGTCTGATTCAGAGTAGATGCTAATGAGATAGTCACTGAATGATAATCAGTGCACACATAGATGTACACATGGACAGATGGGTGACAACTCTTTGGGTATTTATATTTAGGGAGGAAGGAGCATTTTCCAGATAACCACAGTGGTTTCCACATGTAGCACATCAGACACTAAACAAGGCACAGTTAAAAGTGGCAGATGTCGGGACAAGTGGGTGAGGTACAGGCAGGTCTGTTGAAGCTGGATGTTAATTTATTTTTATTTCTTGCTCTTGGAGGGTAGCACCTGTGCACTGTTCTTGCTAATTAGCATCACCTGGCGTTGATTGCGTGCGGAGAGCCCGTGAATTCAGATCTTGATTGGATGTCTGTTCGGGATCCTTTCCCCCCAACATTTTCTCTTTCCTCCGTAAATCAGCTGCGATGCTTTTGTTTTCATTCTCTCTTTATGGAACTTGACAATCTGCTTTGTGTATTTCCTTCGAATCAGCACTCAGGCTGCTATCAGTCAAAATCATTTGGCAAAACGGATGTTGGCCATGGAACAGCAAGAAAGGTTTCAAGGTGAAGGAGGGCAATCATGGGGTTTGCAGCCCCCGATGCTGGTCCTTGCTCTGCCCTTCACCTCGCCTGCCACCCCTGACTACACCCCGCCCCTTTCCGAACTGCTACATGCTCCCCTGCTTATTTCTCATGCCCATGTGTTTGGGACATGAGGTGAGGAGGTGGAGGAGGGGGAATGGGATGGAATAGCAGGTTGGGCAGAGCAGGGGGATTGCGATGCAAGAAAATAGATGAGAGCAGCAGGAGGCAGTGGGAAGGCCAGCTGAGAGAGGAGACAGGCAGCATTTATATCCCAACCTTATGTCTCCCAGGCCAGTGTTGGCTCTGCATTCTTCCTTACGGTTTTGGTGTTCCCTCGGTCGGGAATGTCCTTGTCACTTGGAATAGTCAGACTGTCTTCCAGTACCCCACTCAAAAATCACCTGTGACCCCCACATCAATCAGTCCTGTCCCAATATGCCATTTTTACATTAGTTTTAGTGTCTGTGTTTACATGTCTCATTCCTCATGGACTGTGAGTGCCTGAGGAATAAGTGTTTTGGTTTATTCACATATATGTTCTTGGAAAGTGCCCAGCTTAGGGTAGATGCTGAGTAAACATTTGTTGAAAGAAAGGAAGGTACAAAAGAAGAAAGAAAAGGAGGGAGGGAGGAAGAGAGGGAGGGGGGTGGGAAGCTATTTGTAACATTTGAAAAAATCTATTAGCCCAAATGCAAAATGATAGAATATGGCATATCAGTATTTGAATCCATTTTTATTACTTAATATTATGCAGCCTACCCAAATATTCAAATGTTGGGCTGCAATAAGCCTCAAGTATATCCATCTATATAATATGTGATATATCTGCAAGTTTTTGAAGAAAATATTTTACTGGCCATGGAAATAGCTTAATGCAGTCTCATATGAAATAAGACAGTGTCATTACTGGAATACTCTCCCACCTTAAATAATTAGTTTAACGTTTTACAGGGAAAATTCTCCAGCTGAAAAAATACTTTATAAAACTAAAAGCCTTTTTACATGAAATTACCCAAATGAAACCTCATCCCAGGCAGATAGAATCTATTCTATTCTACACCTATATTTTCATAGTACACCTCACTCTATGTGTTTTACTATCTAGATATTAATGATATTAATTATCTATATGTGTTTCTCAAACTATATGAACATGCTATTTTTGTTTAAAAATATAAAATAAAAATTCAGTAGTTCATATTTAGTACATCTTACTTAATTTTATGTCCATCACAGACCTTAGAATGATGCCTAATATAAAAAAAAATTATTTAATGCATACTCTGCGAAAAAATCCAATTAACCTCATAAGCATCATGTCATTTATCATTATTATAACTACCTGGCATGTTTTTAAATACTTTATTGATTTTTAGAGAGAGAGAGGAAGGGAGAGGGAGGGAGAGAGAGAGAAGCATCAGTAGGCTGCCTTTTGCATGCCCCCCACCAGGGATAGAACCCTGACAGGGAATCAAACCAGCAACCTTTTGGTCCAAGGAATGATGCCCAAACAACTGAGCCACACCAGTCAGGGCAATGCCTGACATTTTGTTGTAACAACATTAAAGATAACAACTCTGCAGCTTACAATATTTAAGTAAACATCTAAAAAATATATTTTTAGGGATTTATTGAGACTGTCAACTTCTGTCTTACTCTCAAATGTATTGTTTCTACTGTTAAAGCTTGCTAGATATATACTTACTGTATGGGACCAGTCACTATTAAGGTGAAGCAAAAGTGGAAATGATTTTGTGAATTTCAGAATATTATATTTTGACACATCTTTGCTGAGCTCTGGGGCACATGTATAAATTCAGTTAAGATTTAGTTTTTAGTATCTGAGTATCAGGTAAAAATTGCCATTGTTTCTTACACTTTAAGATCGAAAATTTAATGGTAACATCTCTTATCTGAATTTTACTCACAGAGGACCTCAGCCACTTAATCCATGCCTATTTAATCAAATTTTAATCAAAATAGGTAGCATATCTCTGCTTTCTGGTCCACAGTGACCTGTGTTTATTATGCACGGGATATGGCCATGGCCCTCACACATCATACTGTCTGAGCACATGTTCCAGAGGCTGTTTCAAGGCTTAAAGGGAAGTGTCTGCATCATCATCTCGATAATGATAGATCCTGATCCACCTCCCGCCAGGGTGCACCTCACACAACATAAGACCTTCTCAGCACATCTTTCTCTTCTCTCATTTCTTTTAAAATGTATACGCTAAGTGGAAATAATTGAGAAGAAGGGAGGCAGGGAGGGAGGGAGGGAGGCAGGGAAGGGGTGGGGATTGACTGATTTAATGATGGGGAATGGTTGGAACCGATAAACCACCAACTTGCGCTTGCCCTCCAGATCCCTCACCCTAACCCAATGTTGAGCATTCCAGCCACAAGATAATAACCAGCAATGGAAAAAATACTATGCGACAAAAGAACTATCAAAATATATGAATACTGAAAATGTGCAGACCGAACACTTCCAGCTCTAATTATGCGAGTATACAAATCAGCAAAAGCAGCTGTTTTGGGGACTGCATTTCATTGACTTCAGATTAGCAAAGATTTGAAAAGGCATTCATGGACTGCGACACTGCGTCTGTCTTTTGCATCCCTGAAAGGCCCTTCTGTGAGACACTGTTATGATTCAAATGTCATTCACGCTGGAGGAGCAGGAACAAAGCAGCATTTCCAACAGAAGATCTAATTAAGAGAATAATATTTGCCTATTGTTGGTGCCTAATTAGTTTCCCCTGTATTCATGTTTGTAAAGGTGGCTCTGTTATAATTACAGTTCAACAAGGAGTCCTTATGTACTGCGTCCCATTGTACAAAATGTAGCTAAGATGCTTGAAGGTCTTCTCCTTTCTTCCCGTTCACTTACCAACGCACACAATAGAGATATCAAATGGTTCCATTTCACTCATTACTTTCTTCCTCACAGTGTGAGCCGTGCGCTAATAAGTTCAGTGGGGGGAAAAAAGAGAACTATTATTCTACCATTTAATAAATCAAACTTCTGCAGCATATAAGCTTGCGCATCTGGGGGTTATTAGAAGTTCATGGTAGGTTTTCTTGCATTTTAAAAATG
Source organism: Corynorhinus townsendii (assembly GCA_026230045.1). Lineage (NCBI taxonomy): Eukaryota > Metazoa > Chordata > Mammalia > Chiroptera > Vespertilionidae > Corynorhinus > Corynorhinus townsendii. The sequence continues at coordinate 10,186,004 of JAPDVU010000011.1, read as the reverse complement.
AGGCTTCTCTCTGACTCTCACTTTCTGCAAAAGGATAATAGAGATAGACTAAAATAAAAATGACATAGGTGTGAGTGGCAAAGGTGTGCAAAAATACTGCATTTGTAATGATACTCTATGTTCATGGGGGAGGGAAAGTGGGCTAAAAGGCAGTGAAACTATTTTCTGTGCTTACTTCTCAAAAGAGAAATTTGGCCGAAACCGGTTTGGCTCAGTGGATAGAGAGTCAGCCTGCGGACTGAAGGGCCCCAGGTTCGATTCTGGTCAAGGGCATGTACCTGGGTTGTGGGCACATCCCCAGTAGGGAGCGTGCAGGAGGCAGCTGATCGATGTTTCTCTCTCATCGATGTTTCTAACTCTCTATCTCTCTCCCTTCCTCTCTAAAAAATCAATAAAAATATATTTTTTAAAAAAAGAGAAATTTGATCTTGCCAATTTACTACTTGTCTTTAAGAAAATATGTTGAGTTCAATCGGAAACAAGTCAAACCCTAGGCATCTGATGTCTGCGAACTCTCAATCTCATTTCCCATATTTCTTGAATACCCTCTACCCAAACCTAAAACTATGTAGTATAGCTGCAGAGGAGGATCATGTCCTGCCCTGCTACAAATAAGTCGTAAAATGTCCCTGGCTTCCCAAAACAGAATTTCACTTTTTCTTCACGAAACTGTAACTGAGATGTCCCTGGTTAGCACAGGAATTATGTCTACATGGTGATTCCAGTTCCAGGCTCTCAGATTTCTCTTCTAACCAAGATAGAGACAATGGACAAACAACAACAGCAATAATAACAAACAAACAAACAAATCCAAAATGACATACTTCTTCAAATTCTGGCCCGGAAGTGATATACATCCCTTACGCTCACTTCCCATTGGTAAGCATGAGGTCACAAGATGTGTGTCTGGGGACTGTATTTTTTGGCTTCTCCCAGTGACAATTTCAGATTATGAAAGAAACAGCAAATTCAGTTGCAGAGCTAACCGTCTTTTCTGCACCATTCCTACTGAACACACTGCTTCATTCCTCTGCCATTTCATTTGGTGATTTTTTTCAGTCAACCTTCAAACTATGTTCGAGCATAATTTCCCTTTCCAGCCATCTGTGATCTGCCCAGACAAGATAAGCAATTTCCTCTTCCTTACAGCTCTAACATCTGTAAATATTTCTACTAGAGTAGGTAAAATGTTTGTGGGTAACTATTTAATTGTCTGTCACTTATGCTCATTTCTAGTCTCATTTCTACTCACTTCCACTTACTGTCCCCGTGAATTTTTTCTTCCTCCGGCATTGCTTCGATTACTATTTATGTTTTGATGACTTTCACACTTACATCTCTAGAGTAATGCTTTCCCTAGATTTTAACATTCACAAAGTATTCAGGGTTCTAAGAGAAACAGAACAAAAGAGGGTATACATAGATCAATAGATCAATAGGTAGGTACATCGATAGAGACATATAGATAAAGCTAGATACATATATATACACACACACATAGACAAGAGTTGGATGACAAATTGGATAATTACAAATTGAAATATATATCAGTATATAAAGAGATTTACGATAAGGTATTGGCTAATGCAATTATGGAGGCTGAGTTGTCCCTCGATTAGTTGTCTGCAAGCCAGAGACCCAGGAAAGCCTTTGGTACCGGGTTTGAAGGTTAAACAGCTAGAGAGCTGTGCATATTACACTCTGGGTCTTGAAGACCTGAGAACCAGGAATGTTAAGAGCAGAGACCAAAGTCCCAGCTCCAGCAGTCAGGCGGAGGATGGATTCAGCCTTCCTCTGCCTTTCTGTTCTATCCAGGCCCTTAGTGGATTGAGTGCTGCCCACCCACCTTGGGGAGAAACATCTGGTTTACTCAAGCCACCCATCCAAATGCGAATCTCTTCCAGAAACACCCTCACACACACACCCAGAAGTGACTTCATCAGCTCTCTGGGTATTCCTTGGCCCAGTCAAGTTGATTCCCCCAATTCACTCTCACATATAGCAATACTTACTTGGAGATATTTGATGTGAATGAACTGTTTTATGTTACTGCATTTCAAACACCCAAAAACTTTGGACATACAGCAACCATTTGGGGGAGGGGGAGGGAGAATGGAAAGAACAAACACAACTACCCAAAATTCATCCCTTTAGCACAATTAGATGATGGAGAAATCCAAGTGACCCAAAACATACGAAACGAAGTAGGGTGGGGAATAACCAACTATGTGCGAAAGCAGGACATGAACAAAGAAAACCAGAGATGGATCAAAAGGCACATGGATCAGCTGGAAGAGGCTCCTACTGTCCAAGTATCAGACTTCTTGGCATCCACAATGATAACAGTACTGGATTATAATGCACAGTAATATTCAAAATAAATTCCCAAAGATACCCAGTTTCCTCTAGGTGAGGGATTAACTGCTGGCAAATGGGAGTCTCTTTCTTGTCCGTCCTCTCTTCTCACTGCTGCTGTGCCAGCCACTCTCCTGTTTGCCCTGTGGTTATGCTTCGAGAATTGAGGACATCAAGGACTTACTGCTCACAGCAAGACGAAAAGATGCCAATGCTGTCAAGATCAAGAGAAATAAGGTTATTATGAGGTTCAAAGTTGGATGCAGCAGATACCTGTCCACCTTGGTCATCACAAAGCGCAGGCAGAGACACTGAAGCAGTCCTACCCCAGGCCTGGCTGTGGAAGAACTGGATTGAACCAAGCGCTCTCCTCTCTGTCCTCTTAGATTCTGATTCTAAGTTTACGAATTAAAAAAAAACAAGCAAGGAAGAAAGAGGAAATTAATATTTTAAAAAAAAGAAAAGAAAAACGGTTTGAGGATAAGAATGCCAGTTAGTAAATATATATATATATTTTTCCATTGATTTTTAGAGAGAATGGCAGGTGAGAGGGAGGGACAGAGAGAAACGATGTGAAAGAGATACACATTGATTGGTTGCCTCCCGAATGCCCCCAACCAGGCCCAGGATCCTGCAACCTAGGTACATGCTCTTGACCGGAATTGAACCCAGGACCCTTCAGTCTACAGGCCGATGCTCTATCCACTGAGCCAAACTGGCTAGGGCTTAATAACTATTTTGTAGGCACCAAAGTAATAATTATTCCAGGCAATGATCATCACTGAATATTAAATGCTTAAATAAAATTACTGGAATTTGAATATTTACTGCTTCCCAATTTCTAACCTACCTATAACCTCACACTAAAACCCTTTAATTGCAAACTTCTCAAACTATAACACTGCAGTATAACCCTTCATTTTAAAAGGAAAAACATATATAGTAGAATAGAAAGATCTGGCAGACACCACTTAACCATGTGATTTTGTAACACCAATATCATTGTCTGCATTTTTGGTGGTAAAAGCTCTTGCCAAACTCATAAGCCCTGCCTTGAAGGACAGATTTTACAAATGATGAAACCAGCTCAGAGATTTCATGAATAAAGAAACCCAAAGTCTCTATTGAGATCTCAGAAGCAAACTTGAGCGTTTCAGGTTACAAATCTCTTATGGATAGACCAGGGCATCTAAAGACTTCCTCAAGGACTCCAGTAGGTAAGTTTTCTACTGCTGATCCTCAGATGGTCTCCTGGGGCTGTCACTTACATACGTGAAAATCCTGGAGAACATCATTCCTAATAGTCTAGGCAGCATAAACTTCTGTCTGGGCAAGAGCTTACAAGAAAATGTTACTTAACCAGTAATTACCCCTGGTGGATTTCACCTATCTGCCCTCCTAGATTCTGAACTCTGAGAGGACAGCGATGTTGGCTTTCTTACCTATCCTTCACTATCACTGAGTAGATTCCCTGGCCCCATGCATTTACTCAATCACTGGCGATATGAATTGAATTATATTAATAGACTAGAGGCCTGGTGCATGAAAATTCATGCATTGGAGGGGGGCTCCCTCAGCCCAGCCTGCCCCCTCCCAACAGTCCTGGAGCTGTCATGGGTGGGAGGCGACCTGGCGATAAGGGGAAGGTAATTCCCCATCATACCTCTGCTGCTGCCACTTCTGGCTGTGTAAGCCTCGGCCAGCCCTGGTTACCTGAGCTTCAGGCAGCCCGGGTGGCTGGGCAGCTGCCATCCAAGGCTTGCCTGTGCCTCAGGCCAGCCCTGGGTGGCTAGGTAGCCAATATACAAGACTTGCCTGCACCTCTAGCCAGCCTTGCACAGCTGAGGGGCTGAGGAGACTGGGGGACTCCAAAGGCAGGTGCACCGCAGAGTGGCCGGACCCATCTGGGGGCGGGCCCAGCCATGCCGTGCACCTGCCGCCCCAGCGGGGCTGAAGGGACTGAGTGCTGCCATCTTGTGGCTGTGGGTGCTGCCATCTTTGAAGGTGTGACATTCAATTAGCATATTCCCTCCTTATTGGCTGTGGGCGTCACCATCTTTGTGAGGGTGTGAAGGTCAATTAGTATATTCCCTCTTTATTGGATAGGATGCTTCCCCCATCCCCAACAGAGTTAGAAAATACTAAGCACAGATCAGCTAGTTTACCCCTCCTCAACTTTTTTTAAAAACTTTACTTTCTCCAAGTTACTTCAATGTCTGTTTTTCAGGGTTCTAGCTCAAAACACAACTCATTCATGAAAGGATCACAATAACCTCTATTCTAGGTGGTAAGGGATTTCATATATACATCAGCCTATTTCAGTGAGTGTTTTGTTCCTTATCCTTAACAAAATGTAGTTGAGGGGGAGGGATTGCATTTCCCTATAATATCTAGCAACACTAGGCAAAAGCAGTATGTGCACTTGAAAATCTCTGGGTCTTACATTCAACCTAGGCTTGAGGCTCTAAATCTTAGTGATCAAATGATAGAGGCGTTTAACTCTCTAAATGACAGAGATCCCAGCAGGCAGGAAGGACGGTAGATAAGAAACAGAGAACACATTTGAGGCCTAAACGCTGTGAATGTTTTCTATCATCCTAGCACCTCAAAGAAGTGGAAACCACAACTCTAATTTTGTAGATGAATAAACAGCAAATGTGAAAGACTTAGTAATTCACTCCCGATCACATGAGCGTAAGTAAGAACTTTACATTCAGATACTTGCAGTCCCTTATCTTTCTCCCACACCACAATGTGTCGACAAGGCTGCCGTTGTGAAATCAGGATGGTACTCTAGCTCTGATTGAGTTCCCTTAAGCAATCACAAGTATACTTTAAGGGGCTTAAACCCCTTGAGATGCATACACATATAGGTGTGTTCCTATTTGTTGAATGAATGAAATGCCTGGAGCCCATACGTGTTCTACCACTCTTAGACAGTAGGGTTGCACACGGCACTGGAAGATGTATCAGGTGACTTCATTCTGCTGCAAAAAGTCCCAGGTCATGTTCTTCAACAAATGACCCTGCTGCCTCACCCTCAGCTGGGAGGACAACTGTGCTCCCTCGGTGATCACTCTCCTCCAAATTGTTCTAATCTCCCATTTGCAGCTGCATCTCTAAATGTCTGGGTCACCAAGAGAAGCAGCGGATACAGATAAATTACAAGATAACCTTTTGCCGAGGTTGTTAACATGATTGATAGGAGTCATTACATCAGCTAGAGATCATTATTTTTTATTGGTCAAATGAGATTTTCCCAACAAGTCAAGCCAAGCAGGTCCTAACTGAGGTGGAGAAAAGGTCCCCTTAGGGACAGTGGGGAGTCTCATGTCTGGACTTCGGACACTTCAGTATATCGTCCTAACATGCATGAGTCATGGGCGGAAGCCAAGAGATAAAGTTGTAGGACAGCGGTTCTCAGGGGTGCAGACACCAGAATCACCTGACAGCTTCTTAAATCAGGTTGGTAGGCCCTAACCCAAGAATTTCTGACACAGCCCTTATTAAAGAATAATCTGAAAGGTTACCTAAATTTATTAATTCACTTGTTAGATGTAACAGACGATTATTGTATACCTGCTATGTACTAGGTTAGTATCAAGTAGTGAGATTCAAGAGGAAAAGGTAAGCTCCTATCACAGATGTGTGAAATAGTGGGTATTCCTGCTGGCTCTGAATTGCTAAAAGGGCAGTATCCTGGTCTCAGAGGTTGACATAAAAGAAAAATCATAGATCATTGGCATATTTTAGAGATGATCTCATGATGTGCTTTATGCTTTATGTGTAATAAGGTTCCTAAATATGGTAGCAGGGACAGGAGAGGTATATGTTACTGGCATTTTGAAGAAAATTTATTACATATTGTATGCATCTCCTTAGGCTGTTATAACAAAATACCATAGACTGGGTCACGTAAACAACATACATTTACTGGAGGCTGGGAATTCTGAGATCAAACTAGTGATAGCCCTTTCCCTGGCTTGTGGTAGGTAGACACCTTCTTACATGTTTTAATGTTGCCTTTTCTTTGTGAATGGAGAAGGGGAGAGAGAGAGAGAGAGAAGAGGAGAGGAGAGAATATCACTTCTTCCTTTTATAAGGCCACTAATCTCATTATGAGGGCCCTAACCTTATGACCTCATTCAACCCTAATTACCTCCCAAAGCCCTATCTCCAAATACTATAATAATGGGAGGGGGCTGGTTAGAGCTTCAAAATGAATTTTGAGGAGACAAAACATTCAATCTATGATAGATAGATAGATAGATAGATAGATAGATAGATAGATAGATAGATAGATAGATCATTTTATTATATTACTAGAGGCCCAGTGCAGATTCTTGCACCAGTGGGGTCCCTCAGCCTGCCCTGCGCCCTCTCGCAATCTGGGACCCCTCGGAGGATGTTGGAGAGCCTGTTTTGGCCTGATCCCCGCAAGCCCAATCCAGATAGGAGGAAACCTGATCCTGTGCATTGAGTGTCTGTTCCCTGGTTGTCAGTGCATGTCATAGAGACCAGACAACTGGTCATTCAGTCGTTCGGTCATTTGGTCACTTAGGCTTTTATATATATAGATGTATTTTTTTATATAGGTTCTTTTACACTTTAAGAATCATATTATGTGAAAGGACTCTCTTCCTATAAACAATAGATAAATAAATACCCCAAATATATTGAATGTATTTTGCATGCATTATCTTATATAATTTCAATATAAACATCATAGAGATCCTGGGAATTAATAATTATTATTCCCATTTTATGGAGAAGGAAATGCCGACTTAGAAAGGCTAAGTTGTTCAGGTTGACCAGCTGGTAAATGTGAGTGCCAGAATTTGAACCTAATAGTTCTAATGTCAAATGTTAGTTCCATTATTTCCAATTGCCTTTCCAATTACCACTTGGAAATGTTTTGCTTGATGGGTGAGAGATTGCTGGTGAATGCCTCAAGAAGCAACTCATTCAAATTGTATTAGAAATCCATTTATCTACAAATACACTTTGATTTCTTGAGTAGGGCAAGTCTCATGTGTCTAGTCATTCATTTTTTTCATTGCATTGAGTTTGTTTCTAGTTACCATTTTTGAGAAGTAAACACTGGAAGAGGAACCTTTTTCTGGAATATCTTTGTCTATTGTAGATATTGCTATGACCCAATAGTCTTCTCATGAGAACCAGTGTCCATCACATGACCAGTAGGGCTTGACATCTCCTACCTCTTTAAACCACTCTGAATACATGTCCAAAGACAAATAAGCATTGGCCTCTATTAAAGTTTAAGCAGTCTTTACTGAGAAAATCAGATCATTGCTTTAAGGATATTCAGAAATTTCCCACAATGAGGATGTCTAATGAGTATGGATACCTCTTCATTGCTTTGCCAGTTTAAGAGTGATTTTCTTGTTAACGTGTCTGTGACTAGTCTATAGGATAAATAATGTTTTTCACCCCAATAGTGCAACTTTTTCTTATCCCATGGGGGGAAAAAAACAACTATGCTCATCTATGTATATGAATCTAAATGTCTATAATATGCTTTACTTATATTAAAATGTCTTTTGCACCTTGCCAATATTTAAAAATACTTTTTTTCATTGCCATAATAAATGTTGCCATGCCGACATTGATTCTTAACATCCGATTTTAGCCCTGATATCTGGAAGGAACAGGGAATACATTTTCGAATTTGATATCAGGAAGGAGTGAGGAAAAGAGGGAAGCCACATTTTAAGAAATAATAAATTTAAATACAAACATATGTCATGGCACCCTTATGACATGGGAATAACTATGATAAAGCCAGTAGAGATGAGAAAGAACTCTGGTATAAAAACCTTTATGTTGCAGGTTAGATAACATAAGATCTGATATGCTAAGTGAATTGTCTTTAGCAGCATTGTTGCATAGGAGCAGATTTAGTTTCTTGGCTCTCAGACCATAGTCTTCCATGAACACTGCATTTCTTTATAATATTTAATGAGTCTCTTTCATTCCCCAAGTGCCCTCCCACATCCATGCCACACCCATTTGTGGTAAGTGGTATTGTATAACTTGAAGCTGTCCTTCCCATTGATATCCAAAAATGAGAATACATTCTGCCAATAAATGTGTCTATAAATAGGTATAATTATGCCTGTTGGGTTTCCTTGGCAATTACAAATTGCTTGCTGATTGTGCACACTGATCTAAAGGATTTTTAAACTTTTTGAAATATACTGACTTCTCTCCTGTAGCTGGGGAGTGGGAGGTTTGGACTCAAACAAAATCCTGGGGCAGATAGAACAGGAAATAAACTAGAGACAACTTTCTTTACTTCTTGCCCAGGACTGAGTGGTTATAGAAAAATATATGAAAATGGGGACAAAATGAATGCAAAAAGAAAATCATTTGCCTTCAGTATTATGAGAATCTCATCACTGTGTGGAAACATTAGTAATTTATATTAACTTAACTTAACTATTTTTTTCTTGGAGCTTCACAATATATTATAGAGATATTGAAGAGAACATTACTTGCATTTTTTTTTGCTTGAGGAAAGTTGTGCCACATCATTTAGGGAAACCTGTATACTTCATTTCTTAAAATGGCACAGCAAGGTGAAAACAAGAGAGTTAGATTGTTCCAAAAATAAATTTTAGCCATACCCATATACCACATGACTCAATCTCTAGCTTCCCCAAATTTTCACCTTTGCTTTGAAAGGAGAATGTGATGATTATCTAAGTGGAATTTGCTTAAGTGGAATTTTTTTAGCTCAGATTTTCTGCGCATTGGCTATAGTAGATGTCTCTTATTTATGCCTGTCCAATGGGAATGCCCACTTATGAGAGAGACCCACCCCTAGTGTTGTAGTTTGAGTGATGAATCCACACCCAGCTGCAGAGGGGGGCATGTGACTTAGGCCAGCACTGTCAGAGTGTAGCATTCCCTTTCACAATGATTACTTAAGGAATCACCCAATCTCAGCTAAACAGAATTCATCAACATTAACCCAAGGAAGCTAGAAGGATCTATGCATGTCTTTCAAGGGGGTGGGGGTGGGCCATATTTTGAGAAATTTTTCTTAATTTCACAAGAATGAAACCTGCTAAGAAGGAAGCACAATGGTGGAGTAAAAGACACACACAAAGACAAATGGTAAGCAAATACTTAAAGTGAAGAAAATGAATTTGATTGAAACTAGAAAGGATGAATTTATCTTTCCGGCTTTCTATAATTGATAAAATATTAACTAATATATTTGTTATATTGCTTAAACATGATAGTTAGAAAATGCCTTAATGTGAGTTTTTAAAAATTTATCTTTATTGTTGAGAGCATTACAGATGTCCCCCATTTTTCTCCCGTTACCCCTTCCACCCCACTTCCACCCCACACCAGGCTTTCACCATGCTATTGTCTGTGCCTATGGGTTACGCATATGTGCATATAAATTCTTTGGTTAATCTCTTCCTGCTAGGCATTGCATAAAAACTGAAGTCAGTGCCCTATTGGACTGAAAGTTATTTCAAAAAATGCTTTATTTATTTGGCTAATGTTACTTGCCATTTAGTTCCTTCTACAAGATGTAATTGTATGATAGTTCTGCTTTTATGTTTTCCTCTTTGTTAGTGAAACATAAAACATTTTCTCTCAATTAATCAAACTGCAACAATATCAAAATTTTAACATACAGAGTAGGAAATTTCCACACATCTCAATAACTATTTTGGACACTTGCAGTTAAGCACATTAAGAAGCTTATTAGTGGAGAGTTGTGGAATGAGCCTCAATTAGTAAATTAGACTGTATTCATTACACTTCACCAAATGCTCATTAACAGATTGTTTGATTTTTTTTCTGCCCATGACAGGGGGAAAAGGAAAGAAAAAAGGATTGTGGGGAGTGAGTTTGCCCTAACAGCAATATGGAAATGAAGTCACATGATGGTCCTTTTGCTTCCAGCTGCCTGGAGTGAAAAAATAAATAAATAACACTTGTAGCTATTATTAGTGGGACTTTGTTTGCAGCTAAGTATTAGAAGGATGGACTCCAGGCCACTAAGGACACCATTTGGCATACTTTTTTTACAAAAGTCTTTACTTAAAAAAGAAGTCTATTTCCAGGAAAAATAGAACTCATCAAACAGCTCATTTTGATTAAAGGATACCCTGAAGATCTTACCAAATCTTTTCTAGGATGTATGGCAATCCAGGATGCCTCCTGCGTAATTCCCCAGGTCCCTTCATCCCTCAGAGACAGAATTCCATGGCTGCCTAATGGCTCTGAGCCTTCCCAGCTCCCTCCTCATTTGGTCTGACACAGGCCTTTCCTCTAAAGTCTCTTCATTTTATTTCCATCTTTGTGTCTGCTTTTTGGATGATTCATCCTAACACAATAAGCCAAGAAATTTCTCTCTCTCTCTCTCTCTCTCTCTCTCTCTCTCTCTCTCTCTCTCTCTCTCTCTCTCTCTCACACACACACACACACACACACACACACACACACACACATACACACACACACACACATACACACACACACACACACACACACACACACACACAGTTTCTGGGGCCCCATAGCTATGCATATTCTGTAACTTTGGTGATGATGGTAGTGATGATGATGAGAGAGAGCACACAGGCTTCATCTTGCCCTTTCCTGGGAGGCTAGGATAGTGACCATGAGCTTGCTGAGAGGGGAGGGGGAAGTTCAAAGAGGACTCAAGTTAGAGATGGACACTAAAGGTCATAGACCCTTTAGCTGTTTCTTGCAACTGTGATAATGTGGTTTTATTTTCTTCTTCCAAGAATAAACAATAAAACGATAAAGTCTTTTTTAAAACTTAGCTTTTGGTGAGAATTGCTCTTAGTGTATAAATGTAAAGCAATTTAGTCATTTCAAATAAATATGCACATTTTTATTAGATACCATAAAGATTGAAAAGTGATGGCTTGGTAAATTTATATTAGTTCAAACATTACAAATCATCTTTAATACTAGATATTATATATATATATATGTATATATATATAATTTATTTGGAGCGAAGTATTAGAAGGCTGTTTGCTCACATTTACTATTATATAACTAAGATTTAAGTGCCACATTTAATGTGGCACTTAAATCTTAGTTCAGTGGTTGAGCATTGACTCATGAACCAAGTGGTCATCAGTTCAATTCCCTGTCAGGACACCTGCCCAAGTTGCAGGCTTGATCCCCATAGGGGGCATACAGAAGGCAGCCGATTGATGATGTTTCTCTCTCATCAATGTTTCTACCTCTATATCCCTCTCCCTTCCTCTCTCTTTATCCCCTTCTCTTCCTCTCTCTAAAAATCAATGAAAACATTTTAGAAAAAAAAAGAAAAGAAAGACCAAAAAAGATTGTATACAAAATTAAAATATATGAAATGTAAAGATCACATAATGTAAAATGTAATAATAGGGATAATATCTATAATAATAAAAGCATAATATGCTAATTAGGCTAGACAGCCAAATGACCTTCTGGACAAAGCTGGGGCTGCGAGGGCCAAGGGCAGCCACCGCAGCTGCAAGAGCCAAGCCCCTTGCACGAATTTCGTGCATCAGGCCTCTAGTTAAATATATAAAATACACATAAATATTGGCACCTGATAGAAGTATAATTGTCTTATTATTATAAGTATTTAATCTTTTACACATCCCCCCAAAATAGAGAGAAATATAGGTGACCTTTACAGATTCCTAAGGGATGACCATTGTTCAATTTCATAGATAATCCTATCTATTTTATATAAACTTTTATATTTGCTATCCTGATACATGAAAACCCAGGGTCCATAACAACCAACCAAAGGCGCGACTGAACACCGGAAGTCAGTCCTGCAGACAGTGCTGGGTTGCTGTGGCGACCGAGCCCTGACAACTCCCACCAGGATCAGGCCCAGAGAGAGGCCCAAAGAGAGAGGCAGTGTCTGATCCACAGCCTCCGTGGCAGCTGTTGATCAGCTGTTGCCTTTTTCTTTCTCCCCAGGCTTCACCAGCAGCCATGCCTCTGTTTCTCTCTGGTCCTCCACAGGGGCTGCTAATCAGCACTGCCTCTCTGATCAGGCCCAGAGATAGGCTCAGAGATGCTAACTGGCATAGAAACTGACCAATCAGAACCAAATTGGCCAGCAGGGCATGGTAGTTGGGGGCAAGATCAGGCCAGCAGGGGAAGGCCATTGGGGATGAGATCAGGCCAACAGGGGAGGGCTGTTGGGGGCAACCAGGCCAAAACGGGAGGGCAGTTGGGAGCAACCTGCCAGCAGGGGACGGCAGTTGGGGGCAAGATCAGGCCAGCATGGGAGGGCAGCTGGGGGTGAGATCAGGCCAGAAAGGGGGGAAGTTAGGGGCAATCAGGCAGGCAGGCAGGCAGAGGGAGTTAGAGGTAATTAGGCAGGCAGGCAGAGAGGTTAGGGACAATCAGGCAGGCAGGCAGGTGAACAGTTAGGAGCCAGCAGTCCCATATTGTGAGAGGGATGTCCAATTGGAGAGGGTGCAGGCTGGGCTGAGGGAACTCCCCTTTCCATGTACGAATTCCGTGCACTGGGCCACTAGTTTTTAATATAATGCACATAAAACTGCTTATATCAGTAACTGAAAAATATGAAGTGCATCTATTTTAGAAATAGCTGTAAGTCATTTTACCTTCCATTGATATATATGTATTAGCCATTACTTAGCAAAAGTAATGGAACTATTCTGCACACATGTTCTCTTTTATCTCACAAGTCCAATCTCAGGCTTCAGTTAATTAGACCTATAATAAAAATCAGACCTAGGAGAGGTGAGGCACCTTCAATGGGCAACAGGAGGAATAAAGCACAGGCTGGTATAAAACACACAAACCAGGGATAAACTGGTCTGATGAGATTGTTTCTCTCAGAAACCAGAAGTAAGCCCTGGCTGGTTTGGCTCAGTGGATAGAGTGTCGGCCTGTGGACTGAAGGGTCCTGGGTTTGATTCCGGTCAAGGGCTTTTGCTTTGGTTGCAGGCAACCAATCTATGTATCTCTCTCACATCAATGTTTCCCTCTCTTGTGTCTCTTCCCCTCTCTTCCACTCTCTCTAAAAATCAATAGAAAAACAAACAAACAAAAAAGAAAGAAACCTGAATTAAGAGATAGGAGAAGAAGCTGACAGCTGTAGAACTTGCCTGTGAAAACTCCTGTCATCCATGGGTACCTGAATAATGGAAATTCTAAACAGAGGCTAACAGCAACAGCAATGGCAGCATAGCCTGGGCAGTGCTAACAATCCCACTAACAATGGCAGAGAACAGCAGAGATGAACTTACATCTATTTCCAAAAATATCACAGTCTGAGTTTCAACAAGACCCCCACTTCAAGTCATGTCAAGGCCCCAGTTCCAGGCCTGCAGTGGGTGCAAACTCTCCCTAAAACAGTGCAGGGTGGTCTGTGTGGCTGAACACGCTCCCTTGTCCAGGAGGAGTTGGGATCCCTGTGTCATTTGAGTTTGAGTACATCCGTGTCTGGAAATAAGAAAAGCCTTAATAGAATATCATCTACTAGCAGCCCGGTGCATGAATTTGTGCATGGGTAGGGTTCCTGGCCTGGCTGATTGGGGCTAATTGGGGCCTATTAGGGCAGGCTGGCTGTGGGGAGGGACTGTGGGAGGTTGGCCAGCTTCGGGAGGTTGGCTGTGGGAGTGCACTAACCACCAGGGGGAAGCTCCTGTGTTGAGTGTCTGCCCCCTGGTGGTCAGTGCACATCATAGCTACCAGCTGGTCATCGGTCATCAAGTCATAATGGTCTCTTAGGCTTTTATATATATACTAGAGGCCTAGTGCATGAAATTGGTGCATGGGGGGGGGGGAGAGTTGTCTCTAAGCCCAGCCTGCACCCTCTCCAACCTGGGACCCTTTGGGGAATGTCTGACATCCCTCTCACAATCTGGGACTGCTGGCTCCTAACCACTCACCTGCCTGCCTGCCTAATTGCCCCTAACCACTTCCACCTGCCAGCCTGATTGCCCCCTAACCACTCCCCTGCCAGCCTGATTGCCCCCAACTGCCCTCCCCTGCCAGCCTGGTCACACCCAACTGCCCTCCCCTACAGGCCTAGTTGCCCCTAACTGCTCTCCCCTGCAGGCCTGGTTCCCCCCAACTGCCCTCCCCTGCTGGCCTGTTTGCCCCCAACTGCCCTCCCCTGCTGGCCATCTTGTGGCAGCCATCTTATGATGATGTGGCATCCTAGGCTTTTATTATATAGGATAAATGTAGACTTAACCAGGTTATTTATCCTGCTTGCTCATCTACAAAAGGGAAATAGTAAAACCCACCTCACATTCCTGTCCTAAGATTCAATGGGAGAACACATGAACTTTTCTCGGTGCTGAACTCTTCCAAAAGATGGCTTTTCCATTTCCTTCCCTACAGCACAGGATTGATTTAGGTGACCCGTGCTGATTCTAATTTTAGTTATCCTCTTGCGTTTCTGAAATAGTCAAAGAAAAAAATTGTAGAACTGATTCCCATCCTCTTATTTTCCTCAAAAGCGTTAGAGTTTTAAAAGAAAAATGTGTTAGAGTCACAGCCCCGGTTAAAACCCCAAATTAGGAAGACATCAGTTCCCTAAAGCCTACCCCTAGCAGTTTACCTGTGAGTCTGTGGCACATGTTGGCTAAATTGTACAATTTGGTTTTTACCTCTCTTGCTTCCCTTTCCCAAGAGGCAGACTTTTTAAAAGATTCAACACCATTCTGAACCATATGCTCCAAAGGAAAAGCGGGGGGTTGGGGGGAGGAGAAGATAAAGTCTGTTACTAACAATGCACACTTTTTGTCAGAGAAATTGCGCTGTCCCCCAAACTACAAACTTTCAAGTGAAGCCATAAACCCAATATCGTTTTCTCCATTGTCCTTTTGAGTTGGGTATCAAAACACAATCCATTTTTTTCTTGTTGTGTGGTTTGTTTTGTTGGCTAAAACAGTAGGGAAATCTGAGAATATAATCTCATTCCAAGCTTGCTATTTCAGATAGTTAGATTAACGTCAACCTTCACCTCCATGCCAGACTGTAATGTCAAAGACATTCTATTACTCATCCAACATTCAGAAACACTTTGCAAAGAAGTTGTGTTGATTGGAATGTATTTCCAGAGATTTGTGATCTTTAAGATTGTCTTGAAGAACTCTTTACTATTTTTCTCATCCTTCCACCTGTGAATAAACTAGATATTTGAGGAGAGGATTTCATTAATGAAAGTCACATGGGTCTAGAAATTCCATTTCAAAATAGCACTAATTAAATTTCCTTAATCCTACTGAAGCTTTTAGCTGTAAGTCGTAGCTATTGCACATGAAATCCATAAGCCTGCTATTCAAATGTCATGCCTCTTTATTATTATTTATATGAATTTATTGGCTGGATGTGTCTCTGTGGCCTCCGGGTATGAGAATCTTTAAGTTTAATTATGAAGCTCATTCTGACATTCTGAGTCTTATCACTCCTAACCAAACATAGATGAAAGAACATCAAAGCAGAAAATACACACATACACAAAGATGTGCACCCTCAGGACACACCAGATCCAACCCACCGGCAAGTTAGCAAACCCAGAGGAACTAGGAAAAGACACATGACAGGAGACATCTTATTAGAATACGAAGCTCTTACTATTTAAATTTGTTTTAAATTGGGAGGTAGAACCACATGGAAGATACACTCCACTGTATAACGTGATTCATTCATTGCACACAGCTTCTTCTGCAGGCCTTGTGGGAATTCCTAGAGCAACAAACACATACCTTCTTTTCACACCCCAAGGACATGGATCCTTATGTAGGAGTCAGCTCTGGCCTTAGGCCTAATCCTCCTGTCCAAGAATCAGAAAGAGAAGAATGGATGACTCTTCTTTCAAGTATGCCAAAGCAAAATTAAATTAATAATATTAAGTCACTGTCAAGGTCATGGAGGGTGGTCATGCAAGGCCCATTTCCTAATGCATTTTCAGTTTGGGGGTTTGTTGAAAATCATCATCATCATCACCTTATCAGCAGTATCTCCATTAACATGGTCATCATTGACTCCCTTGATTTATATCACATATTATTGCTTTAAAAAACTTGAGTATCTGATCTCACTTGGCAATAATAAAAAATTCATTTTTTCCATTTAAATATATTTTTATTGATTTCAGAGAGAAAGGGAGAGGGAGAGAGAGATAGAAGCGTCAATGATGAGAGAGAAGCATTGATTGGCTGCCTCCTGCACCCCCCTCCTCTCCACTGGGGATGGAGGCCACAATCTGGGCACGTGCCCTGACTGGGAATCGAACTGTGATCTCCTTCTGGTTCATAGGTCAGTGCTCATCCACTATACCACACCGTTTATGTATTTCTAAATGTGAGATGAGGAAAATTATACCTACACAGTTTGAATTTGTAAGCTACATTCAATACATAGACTAATGTATTAATGTATCTTTTAAAAGTTGTTTTTAATTCCTGTTTTCCCAGCTCTCATGTAACTTAATTATTCCAAATTGGAAATACAATAAGTTTTACTTAAATAGCTTTAATAGGCTACCTATGAGATGAGCACAGGTCTGATCTTAGAGTTGACACAGAGGGTGTTTTTTTTTCTAGGGCATCATCAATCTATGTCCAATTTTCTGAACGGTTTCTATTTTTGATTTCTTGCTAAACTCTGACCCTCTGTGACCCTCCACAGCTTACTCTTTTTGGAGATGTGGAGATGAGATGGAATATGTGGAAACAAGTACTTTTTTTTTTCTTTTTTCATTTGCCTCATAGTCTATCTTCAGTTTTCTTTATATCAGGAGCGATAACAGCGAAGTGCCAATAGACTAAAAAAGAACATCTGTTTCCTATGTTTTCCATCATAAGGACATTTGAAGTGTGAGATTCCTTTTCTAAAAGATCAACACTTTAAAAATCCTTCTGATGACAAACTGTGCCTACTTGTAGATCATGTGGCAGTAAAACACTATTACATAGCTCATCACACCCGGGATGAAATGTCGGCTGCGAAACATGATGATTTATGTGTATATTCAACATTGGTTTTTGGAAGCCAGACTGACTTCTCCGTTGATTTGTTGCAACGAAAAGGATTGCTACTTAATTCTCTCTAATTAGTGGTCCTTAATTCCCTCAAACAACGTGGTTACACACAAAGCATTCGCCGCACCTTGTTTTCCTGCAAAAATGCTCATCAGTGCCCTTAATTACCTCCTGACATCACTGGCTTCTGGTTGTGGACTTGCACAAGCGACTGTGTACCGCATGGCTCATAAAGCCTAACGAGAATAAGTTCATTAAATTAATCCCAATAATTAACACACTGGCTGCCTGCTTCTCAGTTGTCTAATTTGTGACACGCGCTTGGCAAATGTTTTCATCTGTCGAAGCAGAATGGCATTGGAAAAGCCTTTTTTGAGAGGAGCTGAAATTCCTCCTTATTAGAATGTCTTTGTCAAATGCACAGATCCACTCGTGATATATATTAAGAAAGAGACCCAGCCTCAGGGACAATAAAAATAATATAAAATGTTGACCAAATGAGAGAGCGTTCATGATGGTGATTTTCCCCTCATGGAGTGTTTGGAAAGTAGAAAGAAGAAAAATTATTTTGTTTTCATATCTCAGTAATTCCACTGGGTGAAAGGGCTTACCTCTATCCATTTCTGACTGCCATCTACTCCCTAAATTGCTGGTTCGAATAATTTCCTAAATTGCTCCATTTACTCAAGTCATGTGTTGATATGCCCAAAATGTATACTAACAGGTCATTAGTAGCCCATGCATTCATAAATAGAGGGTGGAATTCACTCTTCAAATGACCCTGAAATTATATGATATTAACACATATCTTACTCAAGTCTAAAGCACAAGTAAAAGAGTAGAATAAAAGTTAACCCTTTCTATTCTCTACTCTTGTGCCTTATTTTAAACTACTGTGATGTGGAACAGATTCTGGCATATAGAGGGTGCTCAGCCAAGTCAGCTGAACAAGTTGAAAGGTAAATAAAAATATTTTGAATATATTTTTATTGATTTCAGAGAGGAAGGGAAAGGGCGAGAGAGATAGAAAGATCAATGATGAGAGGGAATCATTGATAGGCTGCCTCCTGCACAACCCCTCCTGGGGATCGAGCTTGTAACCTAGGCATGTGCCCTGACCAGGAATCAAACCATGACCTCCCGTTTCACAGGTTGATGCTCAACCATTGAGACACACTGGCTGGGCAAAATTATTTTTAATCATGAATTTATTTAATTACTGAGTTTTTCAAGATCAGTGCTATATTTTTCTTTAAATTTTACATATACCTTATATACTGCATTGCACCATTTCCCAGCCATATATTATCTAAACACTTACTGAGATAAAAGTGAAAAATATTCAGATCTCTGTTGTTCAGCTCCTTCTCAAAAGTGCTCCTCTGAACCACTATTCTGTTGAGTCATAATTGTAATTGTGTCTGTTGGCAATTCTGTGGAGCTTCCTCCTCCCCTCTCCCCCACCTTTTTTTTACTTTTTTGTTCCTAGCAGAGATATATATCATACTTGCACACATCAGGGAATACTTACTGGAGCTTCAACCCAAGGAAGAGCCCTATGATATAGGTAAATTAATATCGAAAGCTAGAGCAAAATAGAGATTTAGAGGACAATGTCATACCTGTGGTAACACCACTTACAGATAAAGTCATCGCCGGTGTTTACTTGTTTTGTTTTCCTGTTATGAATCTGAAATTTCCCCAGTGGCCTGTATCAGTATATTTGTTGACTTTGTACAAATATTAGTACAGGTAGTATAGCACATGGTTGTTTTTTCCCCCATAAAACACATGTAGATTTGAATCCTGGCTCCTACAAGTGAACTATATGACTTGTACTTAACTCTCAGCATTGCAGACTGTGCAGTAATACGTTGGGGATACTAAAAACACTGTCCCATGAGGTGGTTTTGAAGTTAGGATAAGAGCACTCACTATATGTATAGCCATTTTGAAGATGACAGTGACCTGCCATGAATCCCGGAAACTCTTGGAAGAATGAGGATGAGGAACAAGTCCTGGAGGTCCTCTCATCCATATCCGAAAAGGAAAGATGGAGAGAGAATGCAAACACGAATCATGATGCAAATCCAAGTTTTCTACTGAGCAGGAATTCCCCAGTTAAATCATAAGACTCGCAAAGCCCCGGTACTTTCTTCAACATGATGCAGACAAAAAGTAGAGACTGATTTAAATACAAGAATTAGGAAAACTGCTGAGAAAAGGAGCTTAAATTCATTCGTGAAACGTAGCCTATGTAAAACAAAGAGATCTAGGACAGCTGTATATCACATGGTCTTTGAAGTCTCTGTAACTTGGATTAATATCCCACATTTGCACTTAAAAGTTCATGGCCTTGGGCAAGTTATTTGACATGGCAGAGCTCTAGGTGTCTCTTCCCAGGGCACAGGATTAGAACATGCCTATCATATTGACGTTTTTGAAAGCAGAAAGAAACAACAAAAAAAAAGGCTCCCATTAGAAAGAAAACACTTTTTTGGTAAATGAGATTTGTTCTTTATTTCTGGATGAAAATTAACTAACAGCTGATTCTCCAAGTTTGAAAACCATCAAAGAGTTTCCAAATACCTTACTTCACTTCATTCAAACAAAATTTTTTAAACTGGCATAGTGGTTGTCAACTGAGGGAGATTTTGCCCCACCAGGGACATGTGGAAATTTCTGGAGAGATTTTTGGCTGTCAACACTGGGGTCTGTGGGGTGGAACTACTGACATCTTATAATTAGAAGCAAGAGATGCTGCTAAGCATCCGAGAATGAGTAGACAACCCCTCACAGCAAAGAATTATCGAGCCCCAAATGTCAATATTGCTGAGGTTGAGCAATCCTGGTCTGGAAAAACACAATTCTAAATACTGGCTCATTTGCAACCAGAAATATATATTCACTTATATCTTGTTTTTACCTTATGTTTTTGTGGCAGGAACAGTACTTATTTCTCTAGGACACCTGCCTAAACTAATCCCATTCCTGTGCGGGAGTATTTTTCTGATGAATTATTTTACGCCCATGAACAAATAACCAGAAAGGTAGCATTGATCCAAACTCCGATCATTATAGAATACTAGTACTCATAATCAAGGGCCATTGGTTAGTATCCTTCAGAGTATTAATTAATTAGCTATTAAAAATAAAGTGAAATCTGCTTAGTACTTATTAAGTTTCAGAAACCGTCTTTGCCATCTCTTTAATCCCAGCTCTTATGTTTTAAGCAGTTCGTACCAATAAAAAGGGGGTAGGGAGCAGAAGATCAGGAAATTCCAAATCCTTCCATATGTAGCAGAGGGTTTGGTGAGTGTTCTGGACATGTCAGGAGGCTACCCCCTGGAGGACTGCCGTGGCCCCTGTTCGGATGGACACACCTTCTTCGTCTTCCTGCATTTTATTCATCGGAGGAAGGCTGAAATGTTATCGAATTATGACATACTGCTGTTGGTGACTTCTGAAAGTCATCATATCAAAGGGGAGGCTGAGAGAGGAAAGTTGCCACTTTTTAAAAAGCCCAGCTTTGGGAGAATACAAAGCAAAATATCATGAACTCTTTCAAGAGAGCCCGGGCAGGGCGAAGCTTAGGCGAAGGTGAGTGACCTCCAGGCAGATCAGAGAAGTGGAAGCAGCATGTGGACAAATGCTCAAAACTTAAAAAAAAAAAAAAAAAAAAAAGGAAGAGCACAAACAGATTGGCAAAATATTCAAGATTGCTAGAGGGTGACATGTTATGCCAGGCAGTTCAGAACAACAAAGGGACGCATGAGTCTGGTTTTATTCATGGCACGGATTTTTAAAGGAGACTTTACGGCATAAGATAGTGTTCTAGAAAAAGCTGTCTGATATTTAAGTGAGGAAAAATGGATTAAAGGAAGATAAAGGGAGATGCCTGATGATCGGATAGTAAGGGAAAGACACAAAACAAAAACTTCCAATTGAAGATCCTTCACAAAAAAGATAGACATTTAAAATAAATACAGGAAAAATTAGATTAGGATAAACAAATCATTGACTATCCCTACTCTCTTAGTGTGTCTGTGGAGTTGGGCTTAACCATGGGTGCTTAAAATTTTTTAGTGATGTTGTTATTGGAGAAATGCATGGGTGGTCTTTCTCCATTGCTAGTGGGAATGGGGTTCTTGGGGTGCTTCTGGAATAAGCATTTCCCGAGGACCCCACGGGAGGATGAGGTGTGGTAGAAAGCTTTATTTGCGTGGACTTATATCCCTCGGTTTGCAAAGTCCCATTTCCCGTAATCCAGGCCTGGAAGATGTGCAGGTGGGTATTCAGTAGAACTAAAAGAAAGGCCAGTGCCCAGAGTTTTCCTTCTGGGGGGGGGGGGGGGGGGGGGGGCGGGGGGAGCTGGGTCCAGTTTAGTGTTAGGCAGGTTGCAGTGTATTAGTCCATTGTGTGGGGGGCCCACATGCAAAGACAGGGGAGCCACAAGAGCCCCAAGAGGCAACAGAGAGAACTCCTTTGTTTAGGAGCTTCTATATCTTAAAACTTCCTATGCTTGCAGTGGCCACGCCTACTCCAGCCACTGACCTATTCCCAGGTGTGACTGACAGAGAAATACCTCCCCTATGTCACCCAGACTTTACTGGGCTGCCTATACTATTTGGCCTTCCCTTTGCTCCTTTCCTATTATTCATAACCAGGTTCTTTACAACAGTATCAATATCTGTTGAGTTGTACTCAAAATTGTAATACTATGACAGTTCCCTAATATTCTATTTGTTTTAAAACTATCAACACAACGTGCTCCCATAGGTATTTGAGACTCACCAGGCCTACTCTTCACAGATGGTGAGCGGTAGCAGAAGTGACCACAGAAAAGAGAAAATATGATGATGTGTCCGTGTTTCGGCAAAGACTGACAGCATTGATGAAGTTCTTTGCCGTTGGACAGAATATTAACACAGATTCTCTGGCTCATTTGGAGAGGAGGGAATTCATTCATGAAAGAGAGGGTAGCTTTAGGCAGTTTCCGTGGGCAAAAAAGAGAGACAACATGCATATTATGGTTAAAAAAAAATTAACTAGTGAAAGAGATGTTAACCTCCAACTGGGGAAGTAATTGTATTATAATGCTGATGCAAAAAACTATCAACCAAAGAAATGAACCTGAAATGTTTCTAAATGGCAAGTCACTTTGGCTACCTTGTAGATCTGTGTGTGCTTCCTTTTGTATACCACTCTACTCTAAAATCTCAGGAGAGACTCCAAAGAGGGATTCTGCCAGATTTTACATAATCAAGTTTTGTCCCCAAACAACTTACTTCCATGGTGCTTTCAAACCTAAGTCCTTTGCTTAATGAACTCAAACATCGAAGGAGAGGACTTTGACATGTTTTGTGTGTTGCCTGGCACACTGCAGGTTTTTTCGAAGTCTCGTTCCTTTTCTACCATTCAGATTTAGTCCAAGGTGACCTTTAGTAATGAATCTGAGAGAAGCAAGGACACTTTGGACACTATCCCAGTTGAAGAAATTTCTGGGCTCTGAAGCTGGGTGACTCCACACCAATGGTGATGAGCACGAAGTAATGGCAGTACCTCCCAAGATTCGGTCATGACTAAGCTACAGGAACACCCTAGTGGCAAAGGCTTCCGGCTGCCCAAACCTGTAGAGAATTGTTGTGAGTTTATTTGAGCCAAAAAGAAGACAATTGTCGGGAAGCAAAAACTCAACAGATTGATGAAGTGCTCTGAGAAATGACAGTTTTACCATGTATTTTATGCATCAGAATCAAAAGGGAAGACTTAAAGCCATTACACAAAACCCATTGGTGATAGATTAGGGAGGCGGGAAAAAGCAAGCAGGGACATCTCTGGGATTGAATAAAAAGTAAAACAGAGTCACTTATTTCTCTTACATTGGTGGCTATAGGGTAGTTAGCAGTTAACAATTAGCACAACAATAGCAGGACTTGCTTTTAGCTAGAAAGTTGTTTGTTTTTAAAATCCTCACTCGAAGATATTTTTTTAATTGATTTTTTAGAGAGGAAGGAAGGGAGAGAGAGAGAAAGAAACACCAATATGAGAGAGAAGCACCCATCAGTTGCCTCCCATACGTGCCCCTACAAAGGATGGAACCCACAACCTAGGTGTGTGCCCTGAGCAGGAATCAAAGCCGCAAACTTGGTTTACAGAAGATGCTCGAACCAACTGAGTCTCCTGGCTGGGACTATCTTGGTCAATTTTAAAGAATGCTTGGTATTTTTATTTTTGTTACAATGTGATACAAAGGGTTCTGAATAATTCATCCTTACTCTTGTTCTTCATTCTATACCTGAATCCAGCGGAATACGATCTCTCCTAATTAGTCACTATTAATTACCTACCAGCCAAGAATAAAGCAATTAATAAGTTTTGATACCTAATTCTGGGAAAGCACTCAACCGTCTCTCAAAAGATTCTCATAAGACTTAACACGTCTTGGAGAAGGATGGATGCATTGCATTCTTGTAGGGTGGGCATCTACTTGCGCATCTGCTATGACCTGTGCAGTTAGATGATTGCACTTGGCCTTCTTCTTTTGTGTGAAGGGTTCAATGCAGTCCTAAACCTCTTGTGCTTTGTTCAATTCCAGGACAATGAAACAAGTTCATTTCCACTTAAGTAGAAGCCCTTAATCTACCTTTAAATATATATATATATATATATATATATATATATATATATATATATATATATATATATTTATATTTATATATCGTTATGAATATTAATATCTCTCTCTCTCCTGTTTATGTGTGAATATGAGGAGGAAAGGGAGGGATACTTGCCACGTCCCGGGTAACTTGCATCTACTAAATCCATCATGCCAGTGGCAGCCTCACAGTGCTCCTCAGAGCATGGACTATCATCTTTCAAAACGTCCCCAAGTTTACTTAGCAAGAGCATCGTAGAGCCCAGATTGGACTCCAGCTCTGACTGACACGCCAGCCTGTGTTTCTCCTGCCAGCCTGCTCTGAGACAGTTTGAATGAAACAATTAAATGGAAAGCTTTACCATGAGCTCCAGGAACTGTGTACCCACATGAGCAGTGTTATGTCCCGAGCAGAGTGATCCCTGCTCTTACGTATGGAGCCTCTCTTGGTCACGATTCTGTTTTTGCTTTCTGCTGTGATAAGGCCTAACTATATATTTTCTCCTCTTCACTAAGAACATTGGGCTTGGTTGCTATTTTAATGTTAATTTGAAGTACAAAATCTTGGTAGGAAAATGTATGTCAGGCAGCTACTGATGAGTGAATCTTCATAAACTTAACACACGTGTGTGTCCAACGCCCAGATTCGGGGAAAAAAGCGTTACTAGTCTTCATTAAAACTTCCTCGTCCACTCACCCATCATTTCCCCCAGCCCCTCAGAGTAAGCATTTCCTGACTTCTAACAGCATTGATTAGTTGTGTGTGTGTGTGTGTGTGTGTGTGTGTGTGTGTGTGTATGTGTGACTTATTTATATGTCATCTTCTTGGAATCCTATAGTGTCTGGCCCCTTTTACTTAGCATTATAATTTCAACAATCATCCATATTGTTGTATAGTTATATAAAGTTTACACTAATTGTTGTGTTTCATTCAGCTAGGCATAGATATCAATTTATTTATCCAGTGGAGATGATGGGCATTTTGGTAATTTCAAACTTTTGGATATTATGAAATACTAGAGGCCCGGGGCACGCTATTCGTGCACTGGTGGTGGGGTGGGGGGGTGAAGGGTCCCCTCAGCCCGGCCTGTGCCCTTTTGCAGTCTGGGGGATATCCAACTGATGGCTTAGGCCTGCTCCCCACTGCTGCTCCTCACATTCTTAGCACTGCTGCGGAGGCAGGAGAGGCTCCCACCACCGCTGCTGCACTCGCCAGCCATCAGCCCAGCTTCTGGCTGAGCAGCACTCTCCCTGTGGGAGCACACTGACCACCAGGGGGACAGCTCCTGCATTGAGCATCTGCCTCCTAGTGGTCAATGCACGTCATAGCGACCGGTCGATCCGCTGGTCAGTCGATTTGCATATTACCCTTCTATTATATAGGATTGTTGTGAACATTCTAGAATATATTTTTAAATAAATGTATCTGCACATTTCTATCAGGTGTGTGCTAAGGAGTGGAATTGCTATATCACAAAGTGAGCAGATGTTAAATTTTAGTGGCTACTATAAATTACTTTCTTTGGAATTGATCTTTGTTGTGTAGACTAGACATATTTTCCATCCCTTCCTGCTTTGAATGTAATGCCTTTTTTCTAGCATAATGCCTCTCAGTAGTACACAATTCATTTCCTGCTTGGCCACGTTCATAGTTTTACGCTTTCAGAAAGATTTCAGTCTCATTGCATCCTACACCTTTGAGTATTTTGCTGGTATTACTTTGGTCTTATGTATGTATAAAGAATGTCTCCTTTCTCCCAGTCATGGAGAGCGCATGGAAGGTATTGTATGGCTGAGCAAAAGCAGAAAGACTGGAAATAGCTTGTTTGTTAAATTAGGCTAGTTGGGGTTTAAAATAATATCCACTTATTTCCCAGAATCCCTTGTACCTTTATTCTTGGCTGGTAGGCAGTGACTAAGCCTCAGTGGGGAATACAGCTTGCTAGGTAAACCACAAAATTGCATGCTGGGCTGTGTCCCTACAGACAGGCGGGAAACTCTGTAAATATCAACTACTTGAGTCTTCCTGCAATTGAACTTGAAAAACGTGCTTGAAAGCATGCAGGGAGGGGCAGCTGGGTGGAAGTCACCTTTCATCATGTTGAAGGAAAGGCTATATTGCGGCAGGCAGGTAAAAGCATTGTCCAGTAATTTTAAACCAGTAAATTGCCAAAATGTAGTAAATTCTACCTTACATTCCCCCTAAATCCTACTTCCTTCTACTCATATCCTAAGAAGTAAAAACAAATACATTTATGTCACAATAGCAATTATGAATTAAATAAGCTTGACAAATAAATTCGAATTGATAACTTAATTTGTAAAGAGAGAAGCTAAAATTATTTATTCCGCTAAATATATTTTTTGAAGAAGGTGGAAATTGATGAAATCTATTCTGTGCCCTCAGGTAACTGATAATCTAGCTCTGATAAGTCTGAATTCCTGTGTCTGTATAACATGGATTCTACAAATTAAAGATGGGATGTAAATCCATGTTACATGTGGGATGTTGTTTCAATATAATTTCTAGAACTCTTTATGTGAAAGTGCTGAAAATGTTTGTGTTTAATAAGCATTTCCATTTAGGAGGCAATAGTATATTCGTAGCTTGGTTCTGATGCCATCCATTTGGGTTCTAAATCCAGTGGCTTTAATTGTTTAGCCTCTCTAATCTCACTGTCCTCATCTGTTAAATTTGGGATATGATAATCTGCCTATTAGATTGTTATGAATATTAAATAAAGTAATGCATGGAAGCAGTTTAGCATAGTACTTTGACAAAGCATAGTGTCTGATAGTAACAGCTATTAACAATCCTGGCAATAATGATAATAGTAACTATTAAAATATGGAAATGTGCAAAAGGGAGCCTTTATTTGAAAAAAAAGTGCTAGGCACAGAGTCTGTGTTGTATAAGAGTGTAGTGTATTGTTTATATTAATTTGTTTTGATATTGTTTTGCCATTATTATATTTTATTACTATCTTTGAAACACAGCAACTATAACTGGTAAGAAAACACTCTTTCTTGGCCTGTGGGCATTGTCTGTCCTCCATAGGAGCAGGGAAATAGCATTTATGGCCTGAATTCTTATACCATTCCTTCATTTCATAACCAGGACACTCGCAAATATGGCACTGATGTGACTTCGATTGGATGTGTACTCATTTTTTCACCACCATTATTTAGTTCACTCAATCAGCTCACCTTATAGACAAATTATGCTAATGGTGCAAAAAATATTGTGAGCAACTTCCATGAGTTTAACACAAAACAAGGTATTTTACATTAAATATTCCAGCTCTGGACATAAACTTGCAATGAAGGATTATCTTCATTTATCACCTAAGAAGTCTGAGGATCACGAAGGTTAAAAATTTGCAAAAACACTTAAAATTAGCCCACATGGTTTTACATAGTAGTAATTTGTTCACTGAGTATTTTTCCATGAGATCTACCAGAGCCTGTTTATTCACCAGTTGACATTTAGGTTGTTTTCAGTTTTTTGGTGTTGATTTTTTTTAGCAGTTCTCAGAACTCATAGATCTGAACATCAAAATGAGTAAATTTTACTGTATATGAATTTCAGACTCAATGAATAAATAAATAAAGATCTCATTGAAAGATACACCAAGAGGAAATGGTAGACCCAGCAAGCTAACTCAGGGTGATGTGTCTCAGTGACCCATGTTCATTCTGCTGCTAAAACAGTCCTTCTGTCAAAATGTAGTGCCTTATCAGGAATTATTACTAAATAAGTTATTACTAGCAGGTCCCTCTATATGTTTTATGACTTCCAAAAGGGAATATTGTGTCTTATACATCATCAAAGAGAACATGCCTTAATAAAACCATGGTACCCCCATTCCCATTGTATAAATGCAATTTCAGGGGCATCTGGAGTGCTACTTGTTTTCAACAGAGAACTGAATAAATTAATGCTTTGGCTTTGGTTTTTGGTGGTTTTTTTTTTTTTTTTTTTAGAATCAGAACTTTTTCAACATTTAAAAATATTAATCAAATCTATTCTGGTATTCCCATCTGTTCCCCAAATCAGAGTCTCGTGAAGATAGCAATGACTCCAGTTCGATAATGCTTTCCCTTCATGAATACAGGCTGATGTATGCACCACCTCTTCTTCTAGTCAATTAATCAATAAGCATGCATGGGCACTTAAAGTGATGGTGATGGGGAGTCCCATTAATACTAAGAAAGTTAACGGTCCTTCTCATTGAGCCCTGCTTCATCAGGAAATTATTTTACTTCAGAATTGATAGCCATTGTTTTATAATCCCAAGAGATTTACTGACATTAACAGGTTGAAATCCCCCTATTATGTCGAACAGCGATTTATAGACCTAAAGCATAAAATAAACTATGGGCTCAGAAAGCAGCAATATGTTCTATCATAAACTGTTTAGCAAATGAATGTGCAGATTATTCTGGGCTCACATTGCTTACCTGGATATTTAAAACCACTTAAAAATTCGGTACTTACAAATTATCTATAAATACATTAACTCTCAAAGAAACCGCAATATTAATTATTGACTGGGGATTTCATCAGGTAGACAAATTATTCAGACAGAATAATGTGTGTCCCTGTTTGCTGTACTTCCCCACGAGGTAAAGCAATAAATTCCAAACCTTAAAGTCACCAAATTTATTTATCTTCTGGAATAAGTACTTTTTCCCTCTCTTCTGCAGTGAGCTGAAATTAACCCTTAGAAAAGAAAGTACTTTCAATTTCATTGTGTTGCACAGGAGAAAATTATTTTCTAAATAAAATTTGTGTACATGATTCAAAAATATTCAAAGGGTCTTTTTATTTTTTTATCAGTGACTTAACTTTAGATACCAAAATATTTGAGCATGTACACACTGGAATGAGAAAAAACAATTGTGCACTTTTGAAGATCTGCTGTGGAAAATATCAGGAGATTTTAACCAAGTCACTTATTCATTCTTTAAAGATATTTTCTGAGTACACACTGTATGCAGGATGTATTCAAGTGAGCTAAAATGCATCAGGACAACATGGGATAGAATATGTCAAAAGAAAGAGAAAACTTCAGCAGGCTGTCTCCAAATAACTCTTGGGGCTCGGAGATTGTTAATGTCTAAGCCAAGACTAGAACCCATTTGCTCACCACAGCTCCAGGACTTTTCCCAGAGTACCTTGCTGCCACAAATGGTTTGAATTCGTATTTCATTCCAAAGAAGGGCAGGTTCCATTAGAGTTCAATGTGTTTCTGATAATTTGTTAAGACATGCACTTTTTAGTGGACTTCCATATCCAAGCAAACAAATCAGTCTGGACCAGACTAGAGGGCTTGGTTGCCAAGAGGAAGCAGGGGAAGATGGGAAAGGTCTTGAGGTGGGCGCTCGCATGCTACCTGGCAGTGTGGTGTTATGAAAAGTGACAGGGTACTTGAATCAGACAATCTTTTCTTTGTTTATTTGTTTATTTATTTGTTTGTTAATCCTCACCCAAGGGTATTTTTCTACTGATTTTTAGGGCAAGTAGAAGAGAGAGGGAAAGACAGAAAAACATCCCTCTGAGAGAAACACATTGATTGGTTGCCTCCTGCAAGGTCTGGGAGGAGCCTGCAATCAAGGTACTTGCCCTTGACCAGGATGGAACCTGGGACCCTTTGGACAGGAGGCTGACGCTCTATCTGCTGAGCAAAACCTGCTAGGGTGAATCAGACGCTCAAAGCAGGAGCTGCCACCTGGTAGTCAGTGCTCCCACAGGGGCAGCACCACTCAGCCAGAAGGTAGGCTCATGGCTGGCGAGCCCAGCTGTGGTGGCGGGAGCCTCTCCCACCTCTACTGCAGATGGGGGGTAAGAAGTCAGGGGTCCCAGACTGCAAGAGGGATGTCTGCCTGCTGGCTTAGGCCAGTTCCCCATGGGGAGCGGGCCTAAGCCGACAGGCAGACATCCCCCGAGGGGTCCCGGACTGCAGGACTGTGAAAGGGCATGGATTTCTTGCACCGGACCTCTAGTATTGTAATAAAACATTATGTGAATGTGTAGTTATGAAGTAAAATAGGGTCACTAGAACACAAGCACTGTGATCCTGTCAGTTGATCTAATGATCTAGAGGGCTATTCCATGGCTACCTGGTGGGTCCTGTATGTAGTATGGATACAGGCCTGGGTGGGTTCATGGTCTGGTTAGGACAGTGTAGGATGGCACAAGATTTCATCACACTGCTCAGAACAGCACACAACTTAAAAGTCATGAAATGTTTATTTCTGGAATTTCCCTTGTAAAATGTTGGGTTCATGGTTGGCTGTACGGTAAATGAAATAAAAACCACAAATAAGGTGGGACTACTTTATATGCAGTTTACACATCTACCAGTGAGGTAGATTCTATTCTTTTTCACATTTTTGTTAACTTTTTACCTTATGTACCTGTTTCTTTTACCTTATTAACTCTTTGTTGTTGTTGTTGTTGTCTCTGATGAAACTAAGGCTGGTAACATTCCCAAAGGTGTGGTTGTGAAGTGATGGAGTCAGGATTGGAGCCCGGCAGTCTGGAGCTACACCTGTACTGGGGGCCAGTGTGCTCCAGTGCCAAGCAGAGGACAGTAAGTGAGATAGTAGACATGACTACCTGGTAACACTCCTGTCATATAGTGGGCATACAATCAGTTGTGTAATATAATTAACAGTGCAGATAGTAATGTGTATTAAGATGGGTAAGGAAGTAAAAAAATTTGTTTTAGAAAAAATCTACACTAATAAAAGAGTAAGATGCAAATTGACCATACATTTACAACACCCACCAGCCAATCAGGAGTGAGTATGCAAATTAACCCAACAAAGCTGGTGGGTTAATTTGCATATGCAGGCACAGAGCCTCTGGGCAGTGTGGGAAGGCAGAAAGGCAGCTCTGGGCTGGAGCTGCCTCGGCCAGAGCAAAGGCGGTGCTGGCAGCCAGGGGAAGGAAGGCCCATTCTTGAACGAATATTCGTGCATTGGGCCTCTAGTCATAGTAAAAAACTGGTTTGGAGTTCAGATATACCATAGATCCCTCTTTTTATCTATGTCAGTGGTTCTCGCATGGGAGCTATGTTGCTTTCCCCTCCAGGTAGCATTTGGCAATTTCCCAATAATTTTGAATATCATGATGAGGGACATGCTATTAACCTGTAAAGGGCAGAGACCAGGGGTGCTGCACATTATCCTACAATGCACATAGTAGCCATCAACCTTCATCGGAAAAACAAATCAATAGTGTCGCTGTTGAGAAACTCTGATCTATGTCATCTTCTAAATGTAATTTGTCATGCTAGCCTAGGCATAGGCCCTGTTTAAAGGAAAGTTATTTATCAACTTTTATGTTCATCAGCATCACCTTAAAATTTTATTCACACAGAATTCCATCAGGGACTTTGATGTTAAAGACTTGAGTTCATCCTAGAAATCGACACTTTCCACAACTTCTATCTTCAGGTATCCTGAGGTGGGTGGGCTCATAGGCCCCGCCTGAGATAGAAACCCTCCAGTTATAACTTCCCTGCCCCATTCCAGGGCCTAGGAAGTGCAGAGGCAGAAAGAAGTCAGCTTACAAACAGCTGTGGCCATCAACACTCTCCATGCTGGTTTTGCCTCTTGTCATGTTCTCAGCCAGCCCCATGTTAGACTAGCACCATGCAGCTGAGGAGCAGAGACATGTTATAAGCAAGGACGCGTGAGCCTTGGTCTGACAAGGAGGTGCTAATAAGTCCTTTGAAACTCAGATTTATTTCCTGTTCTTGGTGCCCAGTGGGGAGGGGAGAGCGTGGAAACAGGTGTTAAAAGAATTCAGTGTGAAGCCAAAGTCTGCCTTAAAGACAAGACAATGTGTGCCCGGAAAAAGGGACAGCCGCGGCCACAGTGAAAAGGGACAAGGTGTTAGAATTACAGAGAGTTTACGCGTATGAGTTTCAGGGTTTTTAAAAATATGTTTTCATTGATTTTTTAAGGGAGAGGAGGAGAGAGATAGAAACATCAGTGATGAGAGATAATCATGGATTGGCTGCCTCCTACATGCCCCACACTGGGAACTGAGCCCGAAACCCAGGCATGTGTCCTGTCCGGGAATCGAACCGGTGACCTATTGATGCATGGGTCAACGCTCAACCAAGTAGCCATACCTGCTGTGCAGGAGTAAGGGTTTTTAAGTGGCAGTTTTGGAGAAGGACTTCAGTTCTGTGCATTGGAATACCAATAGCTGGGCCTCACTGTAGACCAATGGAGGCAGGATCTCAGGGGACGGTGCAGAGTGTCAGTATTCTTTGACTGTCCCCTGGTCGTTGGAATGTGCAGCCAGGGTTGAGAGCCACCACTCAAAATGCCATTTTGTTCTTGTGGGGAAGCAACTAAACAATTGGCGTGTGTAAGGGTTTCAGCCAGAGATCTGGGCTTATTACCCGCACCAAATGTTAGTTTGTTGTCGCTGTTCTGGTTGTCATTTTTGTTGCTGCTACTGCTGTTGGTGACGTTATTGTTATCCTAGTCTTGTTTCTTGCCTTATGATTCTGAGTGCCTTCTTCATGTCTGTTTTCTCATGTGAAATGGGAACAGTAATTGTGACAACCTAAAGTTGCTATAAAAAAATAGCATGATGTATTATAAGGGTACTTTTAATATGCAATTTTCATAAATATTAGTTTGTTTTTCCTATTGATCTCTGCATGCATTTGCCTTATAAGGGAATTTGAAAGTTTCCTTGATAAAGATGACATTCTAAGATGCCCAATAACATCCTATGAATGTAGTAGAAATCAATTTATAATATGAACTTTGCTGTTATTGATATTATTATCTTTACAAGGTGCTGTGTGTGTTCCTGTTAAACCTTCCAATCTTACAAGGAACGATGTTCCTTCCCATTGAATAGATGAAGAGAATTGTTCACACAGTCAGTAGCAGAATCAGAAATCTGGACATAGAACTTGCATGCTGAATTGGTTCCCGTCACCAATATCTTGGTACTAAGGAGAACAATGGTCTATAAGGTAGAGTTGGGTAGGCAACTAAACACATTTATCATCCTCCTTAAATGTCTTGGTTTTGGGGGGGGGGGGGCTGCTGAGATGAATTCTGGAAATTTGAATGGAGCAGGAAGTGGCTGAAACAGTAAATTGCGGGGGGGCAGAGGGGGGAGGGTCAAAGAACATAGCATCTGAAATTGGAAAGTAAATGGCCTGGAGAAACTCCCAAAGGCCACATACAGGTGCACTTGGCAATGTCATGTTGCTGATGAAGCTGCATATGCCAAAGAGAATTAATGGAATACAAAAAATAGATAGTAGAATCTAGCCAGCTTTATTTTTCTCAATATAAGACATCTATTGCTTTTTATATGTAACTAATGGCCCGGTACACAAAATTCGTACATGGGGGGGTTCCCTCAGCCCAGCCTGCACCCTCTCCAATCAGGGACCCCTTGGGGGACATCTCTCTAGCAATCTGAGACTACTGGCTCCTAACCACTCACCTGCCTGCTGGCCTGATCGCCCTAACTGCTCTCGCCTGCCAGCCTGATCCCCTTAACTGCCTCTGCTCCAGCCCCACCACCATGGCTTTATCCGAAAGGACATCCGGAAGGCCGTCTGGAAGTTGATAGGTCTAATTAGCATATTACCCTTTTATTAGTATAGATAGCCACTAGCATGACTTTTGGTTAATGGATTGTATCAGGAACCTTGGTTCAGAGAAAGTCTGAGTCTTATCTAAGACATCTCAGTATGGCCTTATTTTCACTCTAACATGTATGGTCCCAGATCTTTCATTCTTATCCTTGCACTTGACTTTAAAATGTGATTTATGACAGCTGGACAATAGACTATGTGTTGTAACTATTACTGACATCAACTGTTCTTTTCACTTGATTGGGATGGGAATGAGTACCACTACAGCTCTTTTTAAAAGGAAACCATAGCCCAGCCAGCTTGGCTCAGAGGTTGAGCATCAACCTGTGAACCAGGAGGTTATGGTTCGATTCCCGGTCAGGGCACATGCCTAGGATACAGGCTCCATCCCTAGTGTGGGTCCTGCAGGAGGCAGCCAATCAATGGTTCTCTCTCGTCATTGATGTTTCTATCTCTTTATCCCTCTCTCTTCCTCTCTGAAATCAATAAAAATATAAAAAGTAAATAAATAAAAGGAAACCACAGTCTTGGTATCAAATATTCAGAATATAGTAACCCAGGTTCATAGAGATTTAGGAATATTTCAGAATAAATGGTATACTTTCACTCTAACATTTCTGAGAGCTAGAATATCACTATCATATATGTAATGCCTCTTTCATCAAAAGTGCTTTGATCCTTGAAATTGCTCTTGGAGGAAGGACAAGATCATAATCCCTGTTTTCCAGAAAAAGAAAATTGATGTTCTAAGTGGCTTGTTTGAGGTCATTGAGCTTAATTAGAAGAAAGATACCTTAAAAACAAGGGTTTACTCACTGCCTGCAAACTTGTCATGGAAGCATGCTGGGACATGATATAACAATGTTTTCTCAGGCATGGAATAAGTTTTGGGTGCTATATGGTAAAATCTAAGTACTGATAACTAAGATTTTCTTTCTATTTCCCAGGGAGACTTGGCAGGTTGTCTAGATATGTTTATATCAATAATTCATCTATTTTTGCTTTCCCTTCAAAAGAATTTAAAAATAATAAATAAATGATACCCAGGGGTAAGGAAGAGATATTAACATCTGCTTTCCACTATTTTGGACTTTTCTTTGACTATTTGCATGTCTTACCTGCTCTTCATTGGTACACAGGTGCTTGCATTTTTTAATCTTTTACCTTTTGGAAATGTTAGCATGGAATAGCCATTTGAAACTGCCACAGGCAGTCTTTTAAAAGTATATATCAAGCCTGAATCTTTCATCTCTTGCACTAGACCCAAGAAACAGTTTTACACTTAATGGTGTCGATTTGCAAGGATGATAAATGGGCCCATCTGCAGACACCAATCGCTTTACAAAATCAAAGTGGAGAGTAGGAAAGATCTAAAGGGACTGCAGGAGGCAGCTGTCTCTGGTCTTTGAACTTGGCAGAGATTTTCAGGAGGAGTTCCTTAGGACAATAAAATTGGATCCCTATTAAGTATATGATAAATGTTATGTCCTTTATATGAGTATTACAGACCCTTCCCTGAAATCTCAGAGCGTTTTGAAGCACTTTGGATTCATTATCCCTAGCATCACAACCAACTTCCGAAGCTGTTGGTACTATAATCCCCAATTTACAGGAGATTGTATTTGAAGTCCAGAGTAGTTGAGATCTCCACCATCTCTGTTGTAAGTAGATGTTGACCCTCTTGAGGTATCAACAACTTGCATGCTTTGTGTTGTGACTGTTTTCCACCTTTTTTATCTTGCTCTTAAGCTAGTTTATCATTTTTGTTTTTCCCACACAACTTTTGGAGGATCTGTCCCTGAAGTGTATACCCTGTTTCAAAGATATTTTGAAAGGGCAGGAAGCATTTCAAGAGGAGTCTTTATAGGCTCTCATTTGTCTCTTCACCATAAAATATTCACTGACGTTCTTTACTTCCAGTCACTATGTTGAGACATGGTCAAATCTAACCAGTTTTTAATGCCCAAACCTGACCTTCTGATCAACTTCCTATCAATCAGAGGTCCCCATAACCTCCTTCTCAGGTTGAATTAATTTGCTATATTGGTTCATAGAACTGACAGAAACATTTTACCTACTAGATTATGGATTTATTATCAAAGGATAGAATCATGAACTGCCCCCCATCAGATGGAAGTGAAGCATAGAGCAGGGTGTGGGAAAGAGCACTGAGCCTCCATGCCCTCTGAGAGTGCCATTCTCCCCAAATCTCCAGGTGTTCGCCAACCCAGAAGCCATCTGAAACCCATCCTTCTGGGTTTTTATGGAAGTTTCCTTACAAAGACATGGTTGATTTAATCATTGGTCATAGGTGATGAAACTCGATCTCTAGCCCTGGGAGGTTGTGCAATGGCCCTCAAATCCCGTGGTAGAATCCAGGGACAACCTTAGATACATTTCAAAACTCACCTCATTAACATCACAAAAGACATCTTTATTGCTCTCATAATTCAGAAAATTATAGTTTTAGGTGCTCTGTGCCAGAAAGTGGATGAAGACCAAATGCAGGTTTCTTATTATGAATCACTACACCACAGTTAAGTTCATCTGCAAGTTAAAATCCCTGCCATTTTCTTCCCCCGACAAGAAGCCATCCTGGCCTGATGCAGCCCTTTCTTTTGCTGGTCTCCCTGCCCCAGCCTTCTGCCTTAAAATCCTTTCCTTTTGTACAGCCTCTTGGATAATCTACTTCCTATATCAGGTGCTTCCCAATTCATTTATTGCCTAGTAAAACCAATTAGCTCTTCAAATTTACCGGATTGAACTTTGTTCTTTAACCAAGGCTACACACTTTCCTATTTTAATTATATTACCCAAATAGCCTAGATCCTGAGACAGGTATTTAGGTAGAAAGGCAGATGATAGGTAGGTAGGTAGATAGATAGATAGATAGATAGATAGATAGATAGATAGATAGATAGATAGATAGATAGCACATGTAAAGAAATATTAACTTTTGAATTTAGTTGGTAGGCTTACAGGGGTGTTTATTTGCCATTCTTTATTTCTGTATGTTTGAGAATTTTCAAAATAAAATCTTAGAGAGAAAACTGCCTTTGGTTTCCTCTCTGAAAGCTATCTCCAGCACATTTTTGTGTGATATAAAAATCAAATTCACTACCTCATTCTTTACTTTATTTCTTCATCACTAGTGGCTCTGAAGTGCTTTTGGCTATTTTCAAGTAGCAAAACATCCACACACGTCAAACATTCCAACTTCTTGGGACTTCCAAAGGCTACATCATAAAGTGTTTTTATAAAGCAGTGATTCTCAACTTGACTCCACATTAAATCACTCATATAAAAAAAGACTTCTGAGGTGCACATCCCACCCAGAGAAATTCTAATGCACTCAGTGTGGTGTGGGACCCAGGCATTGCTTCTTTTCATCTTCCCAGGTTATTCCAGAGTGTGCTCAGTGTTGCAAAACACTGTTCTAAACACTACCCGGTGGCTATTAAACTATTAAAAATGGACCACTCCGTTAAATACTAGCTTCTGGAGATAAACACTTGAAAGTGAGTGTTAGTGCAGGCGCTGCCTGGGTCAAGGGTAGGTCTGGCCAAGTGTAATGGAGGAGGAGGAAGGCTGTCTACCCAAGGAACATTGCCATTTGAACTTAAAGCAATGCCCCCGACATGTATGGTTTCTCCTGCTCTGTAGAACACATTGAGTACAACAAGAAGTAGATCCATAAGGAAGTGTTATAACATAAGCCTAGAAAAGCTTTATCTGGTCCCCTTCTTCCAAGCAAATTAAATACACAGGAGAGGAAAGAATAATAAGTGTTTAACATAGTGTCAATTTATTTATTTTATTGTATTATTATTTTTTGGTAAAACTGTGTATTGCAGATGCTTCTATATAATCAACTAGATTCAGATAGGGAAGGATAGCTCAACTCATTGAGTGAATAATTTTAAGACCATATAATAATATTCTAATGGAAAGTTGTCAGGGTTTGGTTCAGATTCAAGACCTGGGTTCATACAGAACTAAGCATGTATGCGACCAAAAGCTCATTGTTTTCTTTTTTGTGATATTTTCTTAAGATGGATGTGTCCTTAGTTACATTGTGTGTTTCTAACCATGCCAAGTTCTGTGGAGGTCACTAAAAATAAGCTTGTATTTATGAACTTAATAGAAATGTTGTACCATTTTAAATTTTGCTAAGTTGTTTTTCTTTTAATTTTAGACACATTAAAACAACTTGATTTTTAAACAAAGCTACCCATAACTCTATTATTTATATTATTATGTTTAACTATCCACAGTAAGATTTCCTGAAATATATTTTTCAAATTATTTTTACTTCATCTAATACAAAGAAGTCTACAAGTATTCTTTGAAACATGCTCTCCAAACACCTAAATTTTCTCAAATCCTACCTAATTTAGTTTTTTGATTAATCAACTAAATTCATATTTAAAATTATTTGTATGTGATTATAAGAAAAGGAAGGAGGACAGAAGGGAGAAAGGGAGAGAAGATAGTTGTGCAAAGAGTAGAACAAGTGTGAAAACATGTACATGGGTCATGTGGATATTTCAACAGATGTTTTAAATGTTAATTAGAGAAAAGCATACTTAGATGATTGATTTTTTTTGTGTGTGTCAACTTGCGTGAACTTGGAGGTGCCCAGCCATTTGGCCCAACCTCCCTTTCCTTTTGCTACACTCCTTCCCACCGTCTTGAAGTTTTTGACTCTGTAAAGTATCTAGGTTTGATCTCAGCATGCAGAAGGGTAAGAGGGGAAAAAGACGTCTGAGACTCTATTAGGCTCATTTTGCCTGTTGGAAGAATGTTAACACCAAACTCTCAACCTTGATTCACTGACCAAATATCCTATATAATAAAAGCCTAATATGCAAATTGACCAAGTGGCAGAATGACCAGTGGAACGACTGGTTGCTATGACATGCACTGACTACCAGGGGGCAGATGCTTAATGCAGGAGCTGCCCCCCAGCCCACAGGCCCCAGGCCAGCCAAGGCAGGGGCCAGCGGGGGGGAGATGGCGGGCCCTGATCGCCATTCTGGTCACCCAGCAGAGGGAGTCAACTGGCGGCGGTGGGGGGTTGGGGGGGCAGCCTGATCACCCTGCTAGTCACCCCACAGATTGGCCCTGATTGCCGGCCAGGCCTAGGGAACCTATGTGTGCACGAATGTCGTGCACCTGGCCTCTAGTTTAATTATAATAATAGCTAACAGGTAATATGTAGCTACTGTCACATAAGGTCCATGCTCTATTAGTTTCTATTACTGTGTAGAAGATGACTGTACATGTCATGGCCTAAAGAGCCCCCATTTATCAGGGGACCGTTCTGAAGGTCAGAAGTCTGGGCAGACTCAGTGGGTCCTTGGCTCGGGCTTCTCACAGGTGGAAATCAAGGTTTCAGACGGGGTGGGTTCTTCCCTCCAGCCTCTGGAGCAGATCTCCTTCCAATTTATGCAGGTTGTGGCCAAAGTCAGTTCTTCCTACGTGACTGTAAATCTGAGCTCCCTTTCGCCTCCTGGCTTAGAGCGGGAGGCTGCTCTTTGCTCCTAGAAGTCTCCGGAATTCCTCCCTAATGGGTCCCCTCATCTCACCAATCTTCAAAACCAGCAATAGGGTGTCAAGCCTGTCTCATGTTTTAAATTTTTGCTGATCCATCTGCCACCAGAAGGAGAAACCTCTGCTTTTAAAGAGCTCATGTGTGCAGCTTAGCCATCGCCCCAACCCCTGAAATCACCTTCCTATTTTAAGAACAATTCCTGCCCGGATGGTGTGGCTCAGTGACTGAGTGTTGATCTATGACCCAGGAGGTCACGGTTAGATTCACAGTTATGTCTGGCACATGCCTGGGTTGCAGGCTTGATCCAAGCATGGGGCCTGCAGGAAACAGCCTGTTAATGATTCTCTCTCATTATTGATTTTTCTATTTCTCTCTCTCCCTTCCTCTCTGAAATCAACAAAAATACATTGAGAAAAAAAAAAGGACAACTCCTTAGTAACCTTAATTACATCAGCAAAATCCCTTTACCATTTAAGATAACATAATGACAGGGGTAACCCCAGAGAGTAGAAGCTATACAAATTACTACCTACTACACATAGTTTAACTCTATTTTTCATTACTGCTCTATTCAATTAGGTTTCACTATTCCCAATTTTCAGAAAGTTTGTAATCCAAAATCATAGAATTAAGGACCACAGCCATGTTTTAAACCTCAGTCTTTCCAGTTCTGAAGTTGCTGCATTTTCCCCACAATTGTGCAAACAACCAAACAGATATGAATAATCTATTCTGTCCTACGGTCTAGGGCTAAGGAAATTAATGATTTTCCTTGTCCTTCATGAGGGAAGAAAGGAATAACAGGTTCCTCTTCACCCAACCAGTAACTAAATAATTCCTAATATTTACTATGCTCCCTCTTACAGGCTTTGCCGGTGTTAATTCCTTTAAGCTTCACAATAACCCTGTGAGATAGCCACTGTTATAATCCCAGCGTTCAAACTACATTTAGGTGTCAGGTCAAAGAAGGCCACACCTTGCTGCATCCGTTTTGCAATGTAAGAAACCCATTGTTTATGTTCTGTTTCCATTTAAAAGTTTCTCATTCTCCATGTGGACTTAGATTCGAGAATCTGAGATATCTGAAGCTCTGGCAGACACACTGGGCTCACAAGCTTTCCTAGCAGCAAACCCCTGGAGCAGAGTAGTATTCTCCCCACCTGCCCTTAGGTAGCAAGCTTGATTGCCCACAGTCCCTGCCACTCCCTATTGTCTTCCATACAATAAAAGTGATGGTCTGTCACCATTAAATACCCCACTAACACTGTTGTATTTTCTTACAATAGAGAATCCCCCCCCCCACTATAATCAGCAGGGGATCAGAAGGTAAACTAGTAATTGCATAAGGCAAACATTAAGCCCTTTCTTAATTTTGTTAATTGCCTGACAGCCCTAGACAGATACATTTGTTGGTAACCTTTTGCTTTTCCTAAAGGTCATTCTTTAATTGGATTTAGAAACTCTACCATTTCAAGTCAAAGAAAATACTGGAATGCACCTTGAAATTGTAGGGCTGGAGTGAAACAAAGGAGATGTTTATCCAGCCACTAGGAGAAGGAAAAATTTCTCCAAATGTTAATTGTGTCTGATTATGTACATCTAATTGTAAGCGTATCTTTACATTTAAATGTTAAATTTAAACCATGAGCACTTGCCTCATCCGAGTCTATGAAGATGCTCATCATTTGTCTCTCGGTGTTTCTCTGTGAATTAGTCAATTCCCGTACATACC
The DNA here is from genome assembly GCA_026230045.1 of Corynorhinus townsendii. NCBI lineage: Eukaryota > Metazoa > Chordata > Mammalia > Chiroptera > Vespertilionidae > Corynorhinus > Corynorhinus townsendii. The sequence continues at coordinate 10,145,002 of JAPDVU010000011.1, read as the reverse complement.
CTCCTGCATTTTTAACACTTACGTTTGATCGGTCTTCGCATTGCTTTCCAGAAAGCATTATGCCCAGGAAATTTGAGTCGCATTCATGGGAAAACAGAGCTAGTAACCCAGTGGCAGTACCAGTGGGCTTTATGCCTGAGAAGCCCAGGCATTTGTGTTAGATAAACGTCTCCCTACCTGGTTTTTGTTCAGCCTGCCCACCTATATAAAACCTCTCAGCAGCCACATCTGTATTCAACCACAAACTTTTGTGAAAGGGACAGCTTGAGAGCCTATTAAAAATACATTGTTACTCTGAGTATTTTGTTCCTCTTTGCTATATAATAAGCTGAAAACGACAATAGGTGAGCATTCTATGGGGAAGACCGCTGTTCCTTTTATTGACTTTATAGCCACACACGCTAATAGAAAATGCATTTTATATCAGACAGGTGAACTCAGCCACACTGAACTCAACAGGATGGAGTCTTTCCCCTGCATTTAAGTTGTAAACGGCAGGTTGGTTTACAATAAATAACGAGGACAATAAAATGTCCCCTTTTTATAGGGTTTTATTATGAAAAATACCTATGTTTTCAATACATTTAGAAGTTTTGACTGGGAAGGTAGTGTTCATTATAGAAAACTTGAAAATTCTTAAGAGATGTGTGAGAAAATAAACAATGCCCATGATTTTGCCCTCAAGGACATAGGAAATATGAATGCCTTTTTCATAGTAACTTTGCATAGACAAAGGTATTTGTCATTCCTGTTTTAAAATAGTTTTCACTATTCATAAACATCAGATTTAATGATTTACCAGGATACATTGATTCAGTAATTCTCCTGCTTGAAGCATGGAATGTTTTTACTTTATCTTAATACTAGAGGCCCGATGCATGAAATCCGTGCAAGGGGCTCAGCCCTCACAGCCCCAGGTGCCCTGCAGCCACAGCCCCACCCACCACCCACTGGTCATTCCGGAAGGTTGGTCCACCATCCAGTCTAATAAGCATATTAGCTCTTTATTATATAGGATATTCCCTTTCTTCTCTCTTTCCTTTCTTTTCATTTTTTCATCTTTCATTTTATTATTTTTGGTAAATATTCATTGTGATTTACATTCCCCCAGGAAAATTTGAGTGTGCAACTCTGTTTCATTTTCTCAGGTGGAGTTCCAGATACAGTTACTTATCACAGGTTGTTATTGTTATAGTGCTATTAGCAATACTAGTATTATCATTTGCAAATTGATCATTTACAGTCATTCCAAAGGGGAAAAAAATGATTACTGCAAAGACATGTCAAGTCAAAATGAGGAAAATAACTGTAAACTGACAATTCCTTCTGTATTAGATTTCCATATATGTCTTCATGTAATTAATCCTCTTATTTGGGGCTTCCATATGCACCCAAATATCACATGCATGTTTTTACATCATATTTTTAGGCTATATCAAGTGTTCTGAAAAGTTGTTAAGGTGGTCTTGCTAGGGTGACTACCCAACGTGTAGTTCAGAAATGCTGAGTGGGCAAGGGCATACAGTCAGTATTTACACCAGTAAGACAGACATAAAGAAGAACTGGCCCAGGCCAGCCATGCAGAATGGCGTCTGGAACACTTGCCTAAAAGTCCTCACATTGGCTTCTGCTTGCTGACGGTGCTATTTTTCAGGGTGTGGAGGCAAACAATTGAAATTCATGAAGGACCATTTGGCCTCCCATTTATCATTTCAATTCAAATAACACAGCCAGCCCATCCTATATAATAAAAGGCTAATATGCAAATCAACTGAACGACAGAACAACCGGTCACTCTGATGCACACTGACCACCAGGGGACAGAGGCTCAATGCAGGAGATTCCCCTTGCTGGTCAGTGTGCTCCCACAGGGGGAGCACTACTCAGCCAGAAGCCAGGCTCACGACTGGTGAGCACAACGGTGGTGGCGGGAGCCTCTCCCGCCTCCGTGGCAGCGCTAAGGATGTCTGCATGATGGCTTAGGCCTGCTCCCTGTCAGTTGGACATCCCCCGAGGGCTCCCAGACTTCAAGAGGGTGCAGGCCAGACTGAGGGGACCCCCCTCCCCAAGTGCATGAATTTTGTGCACCGGGCCTTTAGTTTTTTTCATAAAGAGGATGACTTTATATGAGTGTCTAATCACTAAGCTGTACATATGAAACCAATACAAAATAATATTGAAATTAAACCGTAATTGAAAAATAAGAGAAAAAGAAGGGGGTGATTTACAAAGATTTTAAATTAAGTACAATAACGTTCTCAGCTTTATTAGTGCATTAAATGATATGTCAAGAAGAGTTAGAAAGGAAGAGTTACAGATAGTAAACAATGAACTCTCATTGACCTAATATATATGATATTATCCAATACATTTTAAAATATATTTTATGTTCATACCAGTGGGTCATTGGCCCACTATCAAACATGGGATGGTAGATAGCAGGTGAGTTGCCACAGTGGAGGAGGGAGATTTTGTGGGGGAACATGGGTGGAGAATTGACAAAAATCTAAATTCAATATCTTGTATCAAAAGTCTTTTAAACTTGGAGAAATTTTTTATTTGGTGGTGTATGTGTCTATGTGAATATTTATGTTCCCTTCTGTTAGTCTGAAAATATCTCAAGCTACCATATTTTTCCAGAAATATTCTATGCTGATTGTGTTTTCTTTGTTGTTCTAGCTTCCAAGGAACCAAAAGTCAAATTTTTATCTTAGTGCAATACACTCTGACATACGTTCTCGAAGTCCGACATCCCTATTCTAACTTTTGTATAGTCATGCCCCTGCATAAAGACATTTTGGTCAACAACAAACCACAGTGATGGTGTAGCCATCCTACCATTGCAGAGCACTGGATTACTTAAGTCATGTATTCCAAATTTAACATATATACCTATTAAGTAAATCAGAAACCTAAAGCACAAAGAAAAGAAATACCTCCTCCGTGTCTCCTAACTTATAAATTAAACATATGAATCTTTGCCACTGATTTAGTATTCATTTTTATACCTGACATTAAAATGACTATAGGGATCACTACAGCCATATAAACTGCAGTCCATATTACTGAAATGTATATGATCATTAATAAGGGAGTTGATAAACTCTTGTACGGAAGTCCTATGCAGATATAAATAGGTGCTCTATAGCTAGCTACACCCCAATGATTCAAGTTCAATCTGTATTGTGAATCATACATATAAGGTATAACATTGTACCTTAGTACAACCCCACTTATGAAAACCATAGGTTTTACATACACACAGGTAAAATCCAAAGTTTTTTTCATAAACATAGAATATTCTTCAGGGTACTGTTAAAGAGAAAATAATTTACTCTGTTTTACCATTTAATTGTTTTTATGGTTTTCTTCCTTCACAGGTATTGTTATTCTTAGTTTTCCCTGAGCCACCAGTGTTTGCGTATGCTAGTATTTTAATATATTTTTGCACTGATGTATCGCAATTTAAAATAAAATGTATATTTGAGGATTTTGTGTGCATGTACACTAGGACATCCTATTTCTCAATTGCAGGTTGGAATGTACCACCTTTTGAAAAGGAGCATTAGGTTTCAAATAAAAAGGTAGCATGCATTGTTTTTAAGAATGTTGCACATTTCTTCCTATTTTTCAGTTGTTAAGGGGGAAAAAACACAGAAGCAGGTGAGCTGTGTTATTTTAAGTTTTATGTCATAAGCTATGCATCTGATTGACCCTGGAGATTAGCCCTTGCCAATAGCCATTGGTTTAAATTAATGAGTCCATAGAACTGCTGGCATTGCATGTGACAGGAGAAAACTCAATTTCCCCTCAATTGTGACATCTTATGCTGGAATGAGTAATAGTAAAGGCCAATCAAACACCACTGACAGCTGCAGATCATGGAAAGTATCAGCTTTGCTTTCTCAGTAAGCAGGTGTATATATGTATTTCTTTTATGTTTTTACTTTAATATAGGAGTGAAATTAGTTTTCATACTAAATTTGCATTAAATAACTTGTAAATTCTAACAATTGGTGTTTGGATTCTTTGGGGTGTTCTGCATATATAATGATGTCTATGTGACTGATATATTTAGTTTCTGCATTTCCAAATCTTATCACTTTTTTTTCCACTTATTAATTCATTCATTCCTTTTTGCCTTACTGCCCTGGCTACAACTCTGAGGAAAATAGTGAAAAGAAATTGTGGTAGCATATTTGTCTCCTTGGAAAGTGAAAGGCAGAGAGGTATTATTATTATTATAAGCAATATTCATGTAGACTTTGTTACATATGTCCTCTTGTCTCTCTCCACTCTCCCTGCATTTCCATATGTGTGCCACGTATGATGAAGTGCTTATTTCAGTTTGCTTTCTGGCAACAAAATCTATGTCTTTATATGTTGAGAAATGTACTTACTTTCCTTAATATTTGAAATACAATTTCTCTGTGAATACAATTCTAGTAAGCCCATTATTTTTCTTCAGCACTTAAAAGTTGGCATCCCATTGACTTGCGGCTTTCATCTTTTCTCTTTGTAAGTCAGATGTCAATTTCATGATTGCACCATAGATTTCTATTTTGCCTTGACTGCGTTTACAACGTCCTTTTTGTCTTTGCTGCTCAGCATGATAACTGCGGTGGTCTTCTCGTGTTTATCTTACTTAGATTCTCTGAGTTTTTTAAATCTGTGAGGTGATGTCTTTAATCAGTTTTACAAGATATCTTGGCCTTTACTTCTTTCAATAAAGCTTCTGATCCCCTTTTTTTATCTTCCCACTATGAGCCTCCACCAACACAACATATATTAGAATGTTTTACCATGTCCCATAACTATCTTACACATTTCTCAGTTCTTTCTTTCTTTCTTTCTTTCTTTCTTTCTTTCTTTCTTTCTTTCTTTCTTCTTTCTCTCCTTTCACTTTTTTTCCCCTCTCTGTGAACTTTAGTCTGTATATAGTCTATATATTCTATGGGTTTTCTTCTAGTTCACTATTTCTATCTTCATTTGGATCTAATATGTTATTTAACTGTTTTGTTGCTTTTTAGTGGTTATAGTTCTAATATTATCACTTGTTTCTGTTCTAAAAACTCAATTTGTGTCATTAAATAAAGACCTAGTTTTGTGGAGGGTTTTTTGGTAAAATTCTCTGTCTTATGTTTTCCTTTTTAGAGTATATTAATTAATCTTATTTTAAAGTTCATGTGACAAATTCATTTTCTGGATCAACTAGCAAGCACCCTTTTTAAATGGAATTTATTGGGGTGACATTGGTTAATTATATAGTGTCAGGTATACAGTACTATAATACATCATATGTTTATTGTATTTTATATTTACCACCCTAAGACAAGTCTTCCATTACCATTTATTCCCCCTTTACCCTCTTCTACCACTCCCAAACTCCTTTCCCTCTGGCTTTTCATTTTTTCTTTGCTTTAGCCACCTTTATAAAACCTCTTGGTCCTGATTTTGATAAGTTTGTAAGTTTTGATTGAATGTCAGACATTATGTTTAATGTGTTGAAGAGGCTTTGAATGGCATTGTCTTCCTACAAGAGGATTTTACTATCCTATGACTCCCCTCTGACAAGTATTTAAGGGACTAAATAATGGCAGTCTAAGGAGGGATGTAGCTGACTTAAGGCAGAATTTCAGACCTGGAAAAAAGCATGTCTGTCAACCATTGGATTTCTTTCATTCCCAGTGTATTGATCTGAGTCCCTCTTCATTGGCAGATCCTAAACTCCAATGACTGTCCCAGCACAACAAGGCCACCAAACACTCCAGTGTGCATTTCAGATGGTCTTGGCGAGATTTCTCATTCTCTTCCCCAGTGCAGAATTAAGTAAATGTATCCATGTGAAACCAGGACACAATGAATGAAAAAATGTAACCATCACCTCTGCAAATTTCCCTTCTCTTAGGGCCCTACCCCTCAAATCTTGAGTGTTTCCAATGCCCTAAGATAGTTGTTTTTCTTTTTTTTTAATTTAGTCTTTCATATTTTTTTTCCTGGTAAAAGTGTTAGTCTGCCACCAGGAACTCCAGCAGAATAGCCAAACAAAAGACGCCGATAGTATAGCTTTAATGGCCAATTTTGTGCAATATTTGTATTTTATTTCATAAAATCAATGAGATATCTATTAAACGTGGAACAGAGACTGCTACATTGTCTACCTGTTAGTGTTTATTATTTCTATACAAAAGTGAATTTTATATAAATCTTACGTGTTTTTCTGTCTAAGAGCCTATGATCTATGAAATATTTTCTCAGTAAGGAGACCTACTAAGTTGTACCAGAGTCTGAATTGGAACCATTTAAAGTCAACTGACTTTAGTTAAGCTCTAAAACACTGCCACTCTGTGGTCACTTGGAGACATAGCAGCATCTTCTCTATTTCTAGAGACTGGGTTGACCCAGCACGTTGCCTTTGAATTCCCTTCCGCTGTTATTCAGGAAGCTGAGATGTCCCCATATGGTGAAATAGTCCAGCAACACAATAGTTAGTCCTCTGCATCCATCTTCAATTCAGTTCTCCAAAGTCTAGCTGTTGGGTCCTCCTTTTTGAGAGAATTTGAGCCAATAGCAAAGTGTTAAGACCCCCAAGTCATGTGAGTTCACATTTAGACTGGCATTTGTGGCTGATATAGTCCTGGGCTCATTACTTATCCTCTCTAGCAACTGTTTTATGATCTAAAAAAACAAACAGAACAAAACCAAATAAAAACCTTTTAGCAGGCATATTTATTTGGTAAAAAATTGAGCTTTACACATTCTCTCTCTCTCTCTCTCTCTCGCCCCCCCCCCACACACACACATACATACTAGGTGTCCAGTGCATGAATTATTTGTGCACCTTGAAAGGAGCTGTGGGCCACGAGGCTGGGGTGGGCACAGGGCCAGATCTCGGCCCATACTCCGCACCCCTGCCCGCCCCCTCCCCCCCCCCCCAGCCCCTGTCTGCCTGCCCCTGGCCGGCCCTTCCTGCTGCAGCCCCCAGTCCCCTGTCTGCTGGCAGTCCTGCTCCCGCCGCTGCTGCTCCCACATGCTAACAGTGCAGAGCGATTGGGGCCGGCACCAGCACCGTGTGTAAGTGGGGCTGTTTCAGGCAGCCGGTGCAAGAGGTGGCTGCCAACCCCAATCACCCCTCAGGAGCAGGGGGGTGTGGAGAAGCCCTGAGGGGCAATCAGGGCCAGCAGCTGCCACTCACACCCACTGACGGTGCCAAGTGATTGGGGCCAGTGCTGGGCACCAGCAGCTGGTGCGAGTGGCGGCTCCAGTGCCAGCAGCAGGTGTGAGCTCCTGGCAGAACCGTGGCACATAGGAGCAAATAATTCTCAGTAACCACCAGAGGCTCACCCTGATGACAGCAACCAGTGCCCCCCTTCTTGGTCTGGCGCCCCCACTCATCTGCTCCACTATCCCACCACGGCTGATGCCCGCCATGTTTCTCACTCTGTTGCCTGCTGCTGACACCTGACATGTTCCATGCGCGCCCCCTGGTGGTCAGTGCACATCATAGCGACTGATTGCTCGGTCGTTCAGTTGTTCGGTTGTTCTGTTGTTCAGTCTATTTGCACATTAGGGTTTTATTATTAAATGCATCCCATAAAGGTTGGTCTGAAGATTCGAATGAATAATGCCACCTTCTCAATGAGGCCTACCCTAACCTTCCTACTCAAAACCCTAATATTCCTTCCCCACCCCCATCCATACAGATCCACACATCCATCTCCCTGGTTCTGCTTTCTTTTTTTCCCTATAGCACTTGACATCATCTCATCTTAGTTGCATAACTGAAATATTGACACATTGTAAATTTTCTTGCTACCCTTGGTGGAATATGAGGATATTTGTTTGGTTGGTTCATTGGTTTCTAACAAGAATCTGTAATAGCTGTTGCACATAGCAGGTGCCAAAAGGTGTCTGTTGCATGCATGAACAAGAACTGAGCGTAGTTGTTGGCACATAATGACAGCTCACATATGAAGGGTTTTTATTAGCATCAGGTTTCTGCTGGAAGCCTTGTTCTCAGATCTTAAACATGGCTTGTGGGTGAGGAAAGTGCTAGTTAGCAGGTGTCCTGGCTTCGGATATTGCTGGGAAGCAACAGTTAAAATTACTGAATTGCACACTTTAAATGGGTAAATTTTATAGTTTATCTATTATATCTCAACTAGATGCCCGATGCATGAAGATTCATGCAAGAATGGGTCTTCCTTCCCTTCGCTCCAGGCCCGGAGCCGCCTTTCCGCCTTCCCATAATGCCCAGAGGCCCGGAGCGGCTGGGGTGGTGTGGAACGCTTGCATCATCTCCATGGCGCCTGCATATGCAAATTAACCCACCATCTTTGTTGGGTTAATTTGCATACCCACTCCTGATTGGCTGGTGGGCGTTGCAAATGTATGGTCAATTTGCATCTTTCTCTTTTATTAGTATAGATAAAGCTGTTATTTTAAAGAGTAGATGGTTAGCTCTTCAGAAGGAGAAAAAAATTTTAACCTCTGGTTCTGACTCTAACTCACTTTGTGATCTTATATAAGACATTTCTCACTCATTCTTAGTCTTCCACATATAGATTTAATGTGTCAGTTATCTGACATTCTAAAATCCCCTCCAGTTCTCATATGCCAACTTTTGGGATAATAGACTCATGCGGAGATGGAGAGCAAAGAAGGCAAGATGAGTATTGTGTCATCCTTTTGCTCCAAAATCTGGACCACACTTTTTAGCAAGCAATGAATGAAAGGGCTAAGCTCCTTTTCACATATTTCAAAGTAACATGGACATGCAAATATACATGCATCTACTTATGCATACAAATAGCCAATTATCTAATTTTGTTGGATACAAACAAGGAGGTGGTTGTCAGTTTCTTGGTGTCCAAAAGACTTTCCCAGAAACTGTTTTTCCAGCCCCAAAATAGCCGATCACACATCACAAAAGCACCGAATCCTCTGCCTGCATACCAGAGCGTACCTTGGGGGCCATCTGGTATCTCCACGCGTAACGAAATTGGCTTGGTTTCATTTGAGTGAGTTAGGAAACTGTTGTGACAATGAGAGAATGTTCCTCTTACCTAATTAACAGGGCTTATTAGGAAAGCAGCGACGACCGAAGTCCATCGAACACCCAGCCATATGGACACACGGAGCATAGATCAAACCAGTCTCTGTGATTACGCTAATAGTTACTCGTTTTGCTTTCCCTCATTTTCATCTAAGTTCAATCAATGCATAACACGTTCCCTGGATTTTTAACAGTGTCAATTAATAGGCGCTGCAAATGGATTTGAGGTATCAAGACTACCATTTACTGGACACGTGTCTGCTGCCCAGCAGCTAACCTCTTTTGCCGCTTCCCACAATGCCCTTGATAACGCCACGTCTGAGACACCCGAGGTCACCTGCTCTATCGCTGTGACCTTTCTCTCTGCCATATGGCTGTGCTGCGCCCAACTCCTCGTGGTAATATGCTCCTTTGATAGACCTTCAGTGCAAAAACCTTTGTTCCATGGCAAAGTACAGCATGTATAATTTCCTCATTAAATCCACAGACAAGGTCTCTCTGTGTTAAATGGAATCAGAAGCACCTTCCCACATGTTAGGTCCCGGGGTGAAGCTGACATTTCAGAAGCATCCCGAAGTGCCTTCGTCAGCCACCCTGACCCCAGGCGGAAATGGATGAATTTTAAATCTCCCTCTCGTATACATGAAGGCCTCTATCCGTTCAGGGTCCCACACTCTGCGGGCAAAGCGGTATCCGAGAGGCACAGGCCCTTGATTTTGCGCAGGGAGCTAATCCCCTTCTAACCCCAAATCCCGCGGCACCAATTATAGATAGGAAGTATTGGGTGAAAACCACGTATTTACCTTTTGCTGGGTGGTGTACAGAATGATATGCCTGCCTCAGAAAACCAGGAGACTACCCTCCTCTGTTCCCCGTTTTCAAAGGGAGAAAACTGCTTCTTCCGGAGAGCAGGCGCCGGACCTGAAGCCAGACTCACTCTGATGTCTTACCAGCCCGTCAGCATCCTGCCGCCTAAGAAGCAGCCCTGTGCCTGGCACGCGGTGGAGACTCAGCGGATAGATATGGTTTTCAGTAGATGTCTGTGTAGCACTGTTACATGGCTTAACCCCTTATTCAGGCGGACTCACTAATAGTGTCGGGTGGAGTCTGGGGAAGGAAATCCTAAGAGCTGCAGAAAAGATGAGTTTACAATACAGATTTGTAATGAGGAAGCCCCTTGGGGCTATTGCTGCCTGTAATGGAGAGAGAGATAGGAGAGAGAGAGAGAGAGAGAGAGAGAGAGAGAGAGAGAGAGAGAGAGAGAGAGAGAGAGAGAGAGAGAGATTTTTTAAATAACAGCTTTATTATCATTCACATACCATAAATTCACCCCTTTAATGTGTCTTTGAGGATCTCCTAAAGTTTTTGTGAAACTATCACCACTATCTAACTTTAAAACATTTTCTTCTTTTTTTTAAATATGTTTTTATTGATTTCAGAGAGGAAGGGAGAGGGAGTGGGAGATAGGAACATCAGTGATGAGAGAGAATCATTGATAAGCTGCCTCCTTGCACACCCCCTACTGGGGATTGAGCCCACAACCCAGGCATGTGCCCTTGACTGGAATCGAACCCGGGACCCTTCAGTCCTCAGGCCGACACTCTATCCACTGAGCCAAACCAGCTAGGGCTAACTTTAGAACATTTTCACCTCCCCAAAAGAAATCTCTGACCTCACCAGCAGTCACTGTCCATTCACCCTTCCCTCCAGTCCTGGCCATCACCAATCTGCTTTGCATCTATGCATTGGCCTCTTCTGGGCATTTCATATAAATGGAATCAGACCAAATGGTAAATCTTAAAAGAGTCATGCAAAGTGAGTGAAACCAGCCACAAGAGATTCTTATCTGTATAATTCAGAGTCCACTTCTCGTGGGAAAGCCAACATGTAGGGAGACAGATGAATATATTTACTTGCAATATATAAACTACATTTTCACATCTGATAAGGGGTTCATATCCAAAATTTTTATAAGCAACTGAGAAAACTCAACACCAAAATAAAAAGACCCAAACAATCCAATTTAAAAATGGGCAAAGAACCTAAATGTACACATCTCCAAAGAGGACACACAGATGGCCAATAGACAAGTGAAAAGATGCTCAATGTCACTAATCATCAGAGAAATGCAAATCAAGGTCCTTAATCTTAATCACAGCTGAGAAGTTCATTTTCTCTGTAAAGTAACATAAGCACAGATTTCCAGAAGTATTAGGGATGGACAACTTTGGGCCTATTATTCTGTTTACCACAATGTTTCATGTACACACACACACACACACATACACAGAGTTTTATTTTTATAATGAAACGTCACACTATATAGGTAGCTCTGCATTTTTGCCTTTTTTTCCCACTTACTATTGGATTTTAGACATTTCCCCATGTTGCTCCATAAATAATTCCCTTTTCTTTTTCACAGCTCTAGTGTTGTGGGTTGTTGTTGTTTTTTTTTTAATTTTTTAAAATCCTCACTTGAGTACATGCGTATTGATTTTAGATCGAGGAGAAAAGAGAGAAACATCCATGTGAGAGAAAAACATCAATTGGTTGCCTCCCATAAATGCCACAACTAGGAATTGAAACCTTAACTCAGACATGTGCCCTCACTGGGGATCGAACCTGCACCTCTTCAGTGCATGGACAGCACCCCAACCAATGGAGCCACAGTGGCCAGGACACAGCTGTGTGGGTTTTTAATTGAAGAAATATACCATAATTTAGTTAGCTAGCCACATGTTGAATCTTGTGTCTTGGGAAGTTCATATTTTTTTGAAGAGGCCTTTCTGGCTAGACTGTGACCTCTGTGTAGTGAATGTACTGCTGGCTACCATTTCAGTTAGCAACGCCATCCTGATCAATGCCTAAATATTTTTTATTAGTTATCAGCATTTTTCTCAAATTTATAATGTCCTGCGATTTAACCCTGTGGCAAGTTATCACCCATCGTGTCCTATTTCTTTCGGTTCTTCATTGCTTTTCACTATTGGTCCTCTTTACCACCTAGACCAGTGGTTCTCAACCTTTCTAATGTCGCGACCCTTTAATACAGTTCCTCATGTTGTGGTGACCCGCAACCGTAAAATTATTGTCACGACCCACAGGTTGAGAACCACTAGCAGGGTCACCTAAGACCATCGGAAAACACAGATATTTACATTACGATTCATTAACAGTAGCAAAATTAGTTATGAAGTAGCAACGAAAATAATTTTACGGTTGGGGGTCACCACAACATGAGGAACTGTATTAAAGGGTCACGGCATTAGAAAGGTTGAGAACCACTGACCTAGACGATTGTATGGCATTTGAGGAGGTGGGGTGGGCATACAATCATCTTTCTTTGCCTTTCTCTTCCTTTCATTCCTAGTCCATTGGCTCCATACCATCCTTCAGGTCATGTCCTTTCTCACTGTCCCCCTCTCTTACTATCTGGAAGGCAGGATTTATTCACCACCACTTTATGCCTGAAATAGGGGGCCTTGCTTAGCTATATCATTTTAACACTGTCCACTGTGTTGGGATCAAGGCTGCTATTACCCACCAAAAATACGATTGATTTACGACAGTTAATATTACGTCATTGTCCTGTGTCAAAACATTCACATGTCTTTGAGCACACAGCTAATTCATGCCGCCACCGTGTGAGAAAGCGTGGACGGTATTTGCTATGTTCCGTTGCCTGATAAAATGTTATCTAGATCTAGAGTTCTTAGGCATTTTCCAAGATATTAGTTTTTAAAGGCTTCCTGATCTTTGCTGGATTTGACCTTTGATGATTATTTACGCGATTTATCTTTTCTACTGGTATGTTTTTTCTTGTCTCTCATTTGTGTATTGCCTAAGACTACTTTAAAAGAAGTTACAGAATTTTTTTAAATACAATGCAATAAAATGTATACCTTACCCTAGTAAAAACTATAATATGAGCAAGAAAAAGAGAGAAAGAGAAGGGGGGGGGGGGTAGTTTCAGGAGAAATGAGGGTATCCCATTATTTCAAAATTCCTTCTTTGATTTAAGATATGATTAGGGTAAAGCCGGACCTAAAGAAGTTTGTAGGCATTTTCATACACGATTATACGCATGTCCAAATCATATGGAAAGTCAATATTGTTCTAGTTGAAATGACATTTAGAAACATGATATAGTGAGCAAATACTATAAATCAAAGGAAACACACGTTCTCTCTGACAGAGAGAAATGGATTCAGCTGCACTATTAGTGGCTGCTCCGGACACTGGGGTACAACTGGAACAAAGGAATTTGTTTAAACCCAACAACTGCACAAAGAGCTGCGGAGCCTCTTGGCCATGGACATAGGCTCCTATTGTGTCCCTGTGGCAGTGTTTGTCTTTAAACTGCATGAGGTCTGCACAGACGCCACCTTCAAATCCAAAACACGTATTTCTCTAACACTGCTGCAGGTTGGCGCATTTTGCTATCAGCAGGGGAAAAAGAGCTTCTATTTCCATGCGCAATGGAGTTATGCCACAGGGGGTGGAAGAATGCAATTAAGGAAGCAAGTGTCAGTTGCAACCCAAAGCTGAGATGTCTGACCCACCGGGTAGCCGGATGGGGATTTACATACGATGCAGGCCGTTGCAGCATGGATGCTCAGGTGATATTCCTATTCACAACTGTGTTCATGTCACCTTGCGTTTCCTTTTTCATGATATTTTTATTGGTTTCAGAGAGGAAGGGAGAGGGAGAGAGAGGCAGAAACATCAGTGGTGAGAGAGAATCGTTGATCGGCTGCCTCCTGCATGCCTCCCACTGGGGATCAAGCCCGGCAACCCAGGCACGTGCCCTGTCCCGGGATCGAACTGTGACCGCCTGGTTCATGGGTCAACGCTCAACCACTGAGCCCCGCTGGTCGGGCCTACCTGGCATTTTCATAACCGCTTCACGGCAGCCGATGCAGCAGGGCCTTTTGGAATGGGGGGAGGGCATCTTTCTGTCTTTGAAACAATCAGCCCTGTTTGCAAATGTTCTTGGAGTTTGGTTCCACCGAGGAGGAAACGGCCCGAGTGAAGGAGAATGTGCCGTTTTCTCCTCAAAGTCTGACTACTTAGAATGCAAACCCTACGCAACTAAGGAACTCCAAAAGAATTAATGAGCCGTAAATTATTGCCTTTAGATATTTAATACTCAATCAGTATGTACCCTCTGAAGCATATCCCACTGGCATTGCATGCATTCTGACGGTGTGGTGCTGGTTCAATTGCTTCGCTCATTTACAATGAAAGATTAATGAAAAGAGGTATATTTTAGTTCACAGAGATTAATTGCATCCCTTCCTTCCCCTACACTAGCAACACTCAACCCATAATCCTGACAGCTTTTGCATCAATGGAAAATTAATAGGCTTTCTTCCGCTGGAAATCTCAGAGGGTTCTCAAATAGAAATATCCAGGGCAAACAAGATCGGAAGTTGTCTGTGGGCTGGAAATGAATTAATTTACCTGCTTCTTTTTAAATGGAGTCAGATGGCACTTTGAATTAGCCAGCATGAAGATGTGCGCACCGTTGTTTTAGATCTGCACACTTTCTGTCAAGTGTGTGCAAAGCAAATTCCCCTTTGAGAGCTGATTCTCCCCGACGGATCCAGGTATGTCTGCGCCGTGTTTGGTAGATGTCCCAACACTCGCAGAGATGTTGACTGTTAACATTTCACAGTTTGTTTTCTTCAGAGAAAAGCGCTGCCAAGTGCTCCTGTACGTTTATTTGGAATCTTTTGCTCTTTTGAACAGCAAGTTAGTCACCGCTGGGAAATCTAGGTTCCAAATTTCAAAGTGCCTTGCTGCTAAATCATTCTCAAGTTTTCACCAACTTCGTGAGCTCCGTACTATGTTTGCTGGTGCACTGAAGAGAACAAACACCTCCAGCTGCTGTGTAGCTGGAAGAGAAAGAAAATTTACATGTATTGCGCCTTGTCTATTCTATAGTAAGATTTTCTTTTTAAAGATCTTATTTCACGTAAGCCTTAAAACAACTTGGTGATATTGTCTTCATTTCTAAGAGAAGAAACTGAGGCTCAAAGAGGGAAAAATGATATGCTTACGGTCAATGAGCAAGAGGCTCAAGCTGGTGTCAGGCATTGTTTTGTTTTTGATTTGTGTGTGTTTTTGGGTTTGTTTGTTTTTTTGCCTTCCAAGTTCATTATCTGCTATATAAACCAGATCAAAAATGAGAAACGCTCTGTGGCCAGGAGTCTGGCCAGGAATCAAGGCTTCTCTAACCTGCTTTGGTTTGTCTGTCACATGGTAACCGTAGCATTGACGGGACACAAAAGGTTTGATGATGGACGAAGGCAGCCGATGCAAATGAAAGCTGGGGATACAGAAATACTCTGTGTACAGAGTAAAATGATATATGAATGGAATGGGGGTTAACTGTGCAAACCTGGTCCTTCCATCCTATTGAAATCAGTCCCCTCGGCAAAGCCAGATGAACGGCGCCAAAGACAATTGCCCCCGTCTACATGGACAGTTGGAGGGTTCCCCTCTTCTGTTGTGCAATACGGTTTATTAATCAATTTCTCAATCAGGAAACTTTCGATTGCAGCAATGGCTAGTCTGCGTTTTCTGTAGATTGTTACCCTGCTGTGATGAGAGAGATGTGTTCCTTTCCACATTTACTTAAGTAGAAAGACAGAAGGAGTCAGCAGAATTTGTTCCCATCTCTCGTTTGCTTCCCACACGCCCTGCCCCCAAGTTCAGGGATGTCAGCCCCCAGGAAATGTCAACCATTTATTAGTAGACACTCCAATTTTTCAGGGTTTCTAGAGAGAAAACCAGTGTAGCAGAGACAAACCCAATACATCTGAAATATATCACCCATCCTAAAAATCAAAGATGAGCAAAGCTGAATCAACTCAGCATAATTCACCTTTTTGCCATAAAGAGAAGACTGCTTTCATAGCACCAGTCAACCTATTTTTGTGATTTATGTCACCGAACGTATTGTATTTCTCGATAGTGTTTATATTGTGTCAAAAAGAACAGAGCTCATCATCGTATTTCGATGAAGTAGCATCTTTCGTAGCAATTTTGAACTAGATTTGTTTTGCGATTTCCTAGTGAGCTCATTGGGAGAGATTTCATTTGAAGAAGGCAACCCAGAAACAATGACCATGGAGCAGGTGTTTTTATATTTGTTTCCATACTTAAGGGAGTTTTTGGTGAGAAAGAACTGGTTGCTTCTCAATGGTTTTGTTGCTTGCTTTACAAATGATGATTATACTTCTGTTCCATATAGAAGCCACTGCTTTTCAGAATTCCTTCCTTGGTTTGCACCTGTACAGATAATTTTTCTTTATACAGACTTGTGTGTTATCTTTGAGAACTTTCTACTTAACAACTGTTAGGTATCCTAACCCAGCCTTGTAACCCTGGCAATACTTTTTTAACAAGCTTGTGCCTTAATTTCCTCACTTATGGAATAATGACGTGTGGGCATCACATGAGCCCACAAACACGGCACGTCTTTTAGGATGGATTTCCAAGGGCTTGGAGCTTAGTACTTTATAAAATACAGACTGTGTCTTCAATGACCTCACTATGACATGGGAGACAGAGGTAAGCAAAGGAGCAAGGCAAGAGAGGGACCATCAGGATCACACTAGAAAGACACTCAAGGTCCTTTTTGGGACAGGATGGATCATGTGGACAATACTCAGGGTGTTGCAGGTGGGAAACATCAGCAGAAGTGTCAGCAGAAAAGGTAATACTTGATCTGCGGCTTGAAGAATGAGTAGTATTTTTCTGGCAGATGTGAGACGGTGGATAGTATAGGAAACGAAAGATATGACAACGGTAAAAAAATTGGTTATTTTAAAAATATGTGGCCTGGCTGGTGTGGTTCAGTGGTTGAGCATTGACCTATGAACAAGGAAGTCACAGTTCAATTCCCAGTCAGGGCACATGCCCAGCTTTGATCCCCAGTGTGGGGTGTGTAGAAGGCAGCCAAACAATGATTCTCTCTCATCATAGGTGTCCCTCTCTCTCTCTCTCTCTCTCTCTCTCTCTCTCCCCCCCCCCGCTCCTTTCTGAAATATTTTTAAAAATTCTTGTGAAGGGACAGCTTAATGCTCTTAGGGAATGGCATGTAGGCAGGAGCACCAGCTTGGGACAAATGCTGTATCGTCCTGTAGACCTTTTGGGGTTCCCGAGCTTTATCTCAAACATAACAAGAACCCTTTGATGAATATCAGGCAGCATTAGACAATATCATAACTTAGTCTGTACATATTAATTCTAAAGATTTCTATGATCTCATGTCTGTGAACTACTGAATACAAGTGAAAGACAATGAAAACCAAGATGAAAGCTATGTACTCCAAGTATCTCTAATTTCACTTTGATGTATAGGGACCATGAACCTTTTGAAATCTGCATTAGGTAACAATCTTGTTTGACTTGTGACAAGTCCCACAATTGATGCTTAATGAAAACATTAAACACTCTTTGTATTTAGTATGAAATTGTCTTCTAAATTCTTATGCCAATACATAAAAATTTATGTAAATTGTGTCTTCTCATTAGACACATTAGACACTAGGTTTGGCCAAATATACATTAACTACACTTTTGCTGGGTCATCTCCTATCTGCAATCCTTATAGTGAGTTGTTTCTTTAGTCTTCCAAGTAAGATCACTTACCTTCTCCCATTCTCAGAAATTAATTGGCTTCAGACTTCGATTGGCTCTGTGTCTAGCAGGGTCCAAAGGCTTCCTAGCCACAGTAAGAATATCAGAGGTTGTATGTGTTGTTTTGGTGCCTTGAATTTCTGTCTTAATCATTCTCATGTCCAGTCAACCCTCTTTGTCCCTTCAAAATCTTTCCACTCTGATATTCAACACATCTTTCCCTCTTATGAACATCCTTGCCTTGTCTCTCAGCTCCTCAGGAGGGTGGCCATGGTTTTTATTTACCTAATCTGATATGCAATAGGGACTACTCAATACAGACCTACACATTGTAACGTAACCTTCTTTTCCCTTTGATTTCCAAGAGGAGTTCAACATGAGTTTTTGCTCTTCAGCCTTCTTTGAGGGCACTCAGCACAATTTACGTTGTTATGTTCAGTTAAAAAGGAAACATGACCCCCTATGCTTGTTGGAAATACATTGGGGAAATTGATTTTTAAATGTGTACAGTCCTACAGTAAAGTGAGTGGGGTACCACAGGGTATTGAGTATTAAGAATTAAATTAAGAAACACCACTTTTCTTTTTTATTAAATTGATTGGGATGACATATATATATATATATATATATATATATATATATATATGCGCCTAAGCGACTGGTACAACCAGAATGACCGTCTCTATGACACATACTGACCACCAGGGGGCAGACACTCAATGCAGGAGCTTCCCCCTAGTGGTCAGTGCACTCCCACAGCCACAGCCATCCTCTTGCAGCCAGACAACCTCCCCTGGTCCCTCCCTGCACTGGCCAACCTCCCTCGGTCCTTCCTCCCCGCGCCCCCCCCCCGCCCCCCTCCCTGGTCCAGCAGGCCCCAGCTGGCATCCAGCATCCAGCAGGAAGGCCCTGGCCAGCAGCTGGAAGGCCCCAATTGGCCCTGATCTCTGGCTAGGCCTAGGGACCCCACCTGTGCAGAATTTTGTACACTGGTCCTCTAGTTAGTTAATAGAAGTATACAGGTTTCAGGTATACAATTCTATAATACATCTATATAGTGTATTGTGTGTTCACCACCCCAAGTCAAGTCTCCTTTCATCACCATTTATCCGCCCTTTACTTTCTTCTAGCTCCCCTCAACCCCTCCCCTCTGTCATCAGTGTCCATGAGTCTTTCTTTTCATCTTTGCTTAATCCCTTCACCCTTCTCAGCCAGCCCCCCAAACCCTCCCCTCTGACAGCTATCAGTCTGTTCTCTGTATCCATGAGTCTGAAGAACAAAATAAAGGAAGTGGAGAAATGCTACTTTTCTTAGGGGAAATGTGTATGGTTCTGGAAAAAGCTAGAAGATCAACCCCAATTCTTTTATTTCTACTTAGTCTGTGACCTTGGGAAGTTCAAATAATCTTTTAACATGATTTTATTTTATAGACAATAAATGAAAAATATCTTAAAGGTTGAAATAATATTTACAAAGGGGCTTGATAATTAGGCATTGTTATCATTAGTTATATTTCATTCATCAATTAAGTACTAATAGATATTCTTTCCTCTATAAAAGGAACAGGGATATTTTTGCCTACTCACACATTCAAACTGTAAAGTAAAAAAGCAGGTATAAATTTGAGGATTAGAACCATAGAAATACTCTTTTTAAAATGTTTAATGGTTCTCTGGTTCCTAAAAGGAAAAGAATAGTTTATAGAGACTTCAATTTGCTAAGCCCTTTTTAGATAAAAACTGTATAGAATATTGCCATAAATGAGAATAATGGAAAATTCAAAAGTTTGATGACTTGAAAAGATTAATGTCTGCCTAGCCCAATGCTGCTCCCGTGACAAGTTCCCATACCCTACTTAGTGGTCATTAAGCTCGGCTCGGACCTCGTCCTCTAATCCTCCTCCAATTGTTCCTATGTAATGTATCGGCGAATTCAAGTCAGAGTTACGGTTAATAACAACATTTTAATGTCAGCCTGCATTTTAGCATGCTATGGTTGCTAGAGAAAGTGAACCTTCATTATAATATAAATGTCTTTTATATACAGCCTCAACCAGATTCTTGACTACTATTCCAATCCATTTATTTCAAGCATAATCACATTCTGAGAAAATTGGTTGGTATAGTGAGCAAAGGCTGAGTTATTCATCCTGTTGAATTTTAATTCATTGTCCTAAGCAAACCTGAAATTGGCGGTATGATGAGAGTGCAAAGTCAACCACTGAAATGAACATGTATAATTATTTCTATCACAGTGTCTCCCTAAGAACATTGCACAGAGAAGTTGCCAAAGTAGTTTAGTTTTAGAAAGCTAGTTTTTAAGAGGACTGTTGCATGCCATTAATATGTGTTGCAATGTCAAGACATTGAACCAGCTATTCCTTATAGGGAACCCTGCACGGGAATCAATGAAATTAACAATATAATTATTGCCCTGGCTGGTTTGGCTCAGGGGAGAGCATTGACCCTCCAACGGAAGGGTCTCAGTTTCAATTCCTGGTCAAGGGCATGCACCTCAGTTACAGGTTTGATCCCTGGCAACCAATCAATGTGTCTCTCTCACATCAATGTTTCTCTCTCTCTCTCCTCCCTCCCTGTCACTCTCTCTAAAAAGCAATGGAAAAAATATCCTCAGGTGAGGATTTAAAAATGATTATTAGTTTGCTATTAGCATCAGTATGCCAGTCATTTTTTGAGCTTAATTATATACAGTATGCTTGCATAGACATTATAGCATTACAAAAATCTGTGAAGTGAACTAAGCACACATGTTTATCTCCATTTCACAGAGAAGGAAACAGGTAGAGAATAGTGATGATTTATCTAACTTCTCCAAAGGCATTATTTAACTGGGGGAAGCATGTCCCTCGAGATGGGAAAGTACTAGCATTCTTGTAGAAAGCACCTGGATCAAACCACTGATTGGTTGAGACACTACTTGGAAATGATCATGCTTGATTTACACTGAGTAGCCAGATTATTATGATCTCTGAACACATAATAATCTGGCCACTCAGTATATATCCTGTATAATAAATTGTCCCCTTCACCCGGAGTTCAACCAGCAGGCAGGCCAGCCAACCACCCATGTCCCCTCCCCTGGCCAGGCTGGCTGGACCCCACCCATGCACAAATTCATGCACCGGGCCTCTAATATATAAATATGATATAGATAGATATAGATATAGATATAGATATAGATATAGATATAGATATAGATATAGATACACTGAGTGGCCAGATTATTATGTGTTCAGAGATCATAATAATCTGGCCACTCAGTGTAGAGTTATCACTACAAATAAAATGAAGCCAATATATCACTGAGTGAAATGACTTTAATTTAAACATCGTAGTGCTCCACCTTCAGAGAGTCAGAGTGATGAGAGTGAAGTGGTAATATTCCTAGAAAAGAAAAGGTATATAATAACACCTTCTTTCTACAATAGCAAGAAGAAGAATATATAGATTAGCAAACACAGGGTGAAGTCCCAATTTCTTGAATTGGGCTGCACCGTGTCTCATAAAGAGACATGCTCTTATTTAATGAATTTATTTTAACTCTTTGTAAGCCTCTGGCCTGTCACAATGTAATTGTAGGTGTATCAGGTCTTGGTGTGAGGAAGTTGGACTCAAGGATCTGTTCAGGACAATGAGAATGAGAGCTTTGTTAATTTCCACGCTGGTAAGAGAAGGGGAAAAGGCAAGGCTGCCTCGGATATCGTATCTTGCAAGGCAGGCTCTGGAGGAAAGAAGGGGTTGTGTGATGTGGTCAGAACATTGGATCAAATGAAAATGTTTTCTCCTGGAGACAAGAAATAAGAAATTTTAACATGTATGTTCTTATGCTATTCACTGTTTCATTTATTTGGGAACAGTAATGAAATAAAAAATGCACACAAAACTCTATGAAGAATTCTGAAATTACAGAAAATTATAAAGAAGAGAAGAGAAAACCCCTCTTACTACTCCAGTGCACTGGCTCTGTGGCTGTCTCTAAAGAGCATAGTCCTTGGAGTCGGGATGCCCAGGATAGAGGGGAAACTCAGCCACTTGCAAAATTATCAAGCTTGGGCAATGTCACTGATCCCCACTCTATCGGAACTGTCTTACCTATAAACTGGCGATAGTAATAGTATCTACCTCACAGGACTATCATGAAAGTGAAATATTTCAAAGCACTTTGAACAGTGCCAAGTATAGTGTAAGAGCAGTATTTTTTAAATATCATAAAAAATAGCAGTCAATGTGGTAGATTACAGTATTGTTTCCAACTATTCTAATTGTTCACTTCTGATTTCTATAACAGCACTATTTCTCCCATTTCATTGCCATGGTCTTTTAGATGGATAGGGCTACCCCACCCACAGGAACATGCTTTGGCCAATGAAGTGTGAGCAGATTTGAGATAGAGACTGCTTCTTGGGCCCATGTCTATTTCAGACAAAAACACACACACACACAAACTCATGAATATGAAATAAATATTTGTTGTTATAAGTCACCAAGATTTTTTAAGACCTCCATTACTCCAACAAAGTTGACTAAAATAATTACCACACAAATAAATGAATAAATAATAAGCACTATTAAAATTTAGATGATTTTTAAATGTCTAATAACCCTTGATTACTTACATATTTAATTTCTGTAATGATCATAGATTGCATGTACGTATAATTTTTAACTTGCAATCTAAGAATGGATTTTATAAAAACTTACCATCTTCCATAACACTATTCATATTTTTCAGTTTATGATTAGAATAATGATTATATATGTGAATGAGAGAGAGAAAGAAAGAAAAAGAAAGAGAGAGAGAGAACAAAAAGAAAGGAAGCATGTAACCACTTAAGGAGTTTCCAATGTAAAGTAGGCACTGGTTGCAATTTACATGATCTTCCACCACAATCTTTGGAGTCATCATTATCATCTCCACTGGCAAATACTAGTAAATCAACCGAATCTCAGGAAGTTAAGCATTTGGATCCAAATGCATCGAATAACTATGGTCCTTCAAAGCTTGAACCTATTCTGTCAACTTACCCACAACTTTTCCACTGTACCTATAGCCACGAGATTTATACATAATGGCAACCTGAGAGACATGTCTTTTCAAATCATCAAGTGCAGTACATTAGTGTGGAACCACTTTCTAACAGGACAGAGCTCGAGGTGCTGCGATCGGAAAATGTACACATCCATTACTATCTGTCACCTGCTTCCCCTGGTAATTGTTTCATTAAAGTAAGTCACAATTCTAAGTATATCTGTCCCCATCATTGAAGGTAGGCAAGAAATAACAAGGTGTGATGGCCCGGAAACAGATTAAAAACAAAAAATATAAGGTGATAGAGAGCTGGGGAGTGTGTATCCATTCTTTTATTTTGTTGTTGTTGTTAATTCTTACCTAAGGATATTCTTTCCATTGAATATTTTAGAGAGAGTAGAAAGGGGGGAGGAGGAAAGGGAGAGGGAGAGGGGGAGAGAGAGAGAGAGAGAGAAACATCAGGCAATGATGGAACTCTAAACCCAGGTACATGCCCTTGACCTGGAATAAAGCCTGCGACCCTTTGGTACATGGCTGACACTCTAACCACTGAGCAATGCCAGCCAGGGCATTCTTCTGTTTTTAATACATCCATTTTTTTCCTTTGAAATTCTAACAAGTAATTTTCATGAAAAAGCATGCATTTCTGCCATGCTGAAAATGTATTTGTGTGTTTCATTCACAGTACATTTTTATTAAAAGAAAGACTATTTCTAGCTTCTTTCTGAGGCGTAATTAAAATACCATAAGATTAAGTCATTGTAAAAGTATAATTAATTGTATTTTAGTATACATTTATAGAACTGTGCAACTCTAACAATAATCTAGTTTTAGAATATTTCCATCTCCCCACCAGTAACAAATGCTTCTTTGCTGTCTATAATCACTCCCTCCCCCAACTGCAGATAAACATTGATGTGCTTACTGGACTTTTCTTATAATAAAATCATATCATATGTAGTCTTTTATTATCCAACTTTTTTAGTTAGCTTGTCTCTAAAGTACACCCAGGTTATGGGATAAATCAGTAGTTTATTTATTTGTATTGCCAAATCATAGTACATATTATGAACATATCACATTTTGTCTGTCTAGTTACTAATTGGTAGACAGTTGGGTTATTTCTACTTCTCAGCTCTCATTAATAACACTGCTATGAATACTTGCATACATGTGTTTGTATGAACATGTGTTTTTTTAAACATTTTAAAAAATATATTCGTATTGATTTCAAAGAGGAGGGGAGAGGGAGGGAGAGAGAGATAGAAACATCAATGATAAGAATGAATCATTGATCTGCTGCCTCCTGCAAGCCCCCTACTGGGGATCGAGCCTGCAATCTGGGGATGTGCCCTGATGGTAATCAAATCATGACCTCCTGGTTCATAGGTTGATGCTCAACCACTGAGCCATACCGGCGGGGCATGAACATATGTTTTTATTTCTCTTGGTTATAGCCTAAGAGTGAAGAATTGTTGAGTCATAAGTAAATTCATGTTTAACTTTTGGAGAAAGTACCAAACTTTTTTTAAAGAGGCTGCACCTCTAAAAATTTACCATTCTCAACTGCAATGCATGAGGGCTCCTGTCTCTCCACCTCCTTACCAACACTTGTCATTGTTCGCTTATATCTGTTATAGATGTTTGCATTTATGTCATTAGAAATGTGGATTTGTAGTTTAGATGTGATAGATTTGTCTGATTTTTGTGTTAGAGTAATGTTGGCCTCAGAAGGGGTAGGGAAATGTTATTTCCTAAAAAAAAAAAAAAAAAAAAAAAAAAAAAAACTGAGAAGGATTATTATTTCTTACTCTTTTTCTCCTAAAGAAATATTTTCTTCATTCTTTATGTAAATGAAAACATTTTTAAATAAATGTTAAGAAGAACTCACCAGTGAAGCCATCTGGCATGGGCTTCGCTTTGTGAGCAGACAGTTCATTATTAATTCAGTTTCTTTCATTGTAGGTTTATTCAAAAGTTGAAGAGTAGACATGTTTGAGGGAGGGGGCAGGAGAAGTTAAAGGAGGACTTTCTAATAAGGGGAAAGTACATGCACATTCGAGGCAAGAACATGCTTACCTGGATTTAACATGGAAGTGGTTGGGTAGCCTATAAAGTGGAGGAAAAAAGTCAAGAGCTATAAATATAGACTAGTCAGAAGACAGTAAATTCACTATTTTATTTTTCATCTTATCTACATTAAAGGTACCAACAAAATAAATTCAATCGTGTTGTCTGTGTATCATGGGCTATGTGGTAAGTCAAAGAATAACATTGATATTAGCTGCTGGTATATTAAATCAACTTGCATTTGTCTTTCTAGACTATTTTTTTAACTAGGTCATGGGTTAATAGAAGCATAAGATTCTGTTGGGTAAAACCAAAACAGGGAAGGGACAGAAAAAACTGCAAAGGACTTGTTTGTCCCCAGTTTTAAAATACTTAAACATTGTTTTCCAAAATGAAAGAAAACGGTATGGACATACATTTATTTATTTATTTGTTTGTTTATTTATTTATTTATTTATTTATTTATTTATTATCACTAACTCAAGCTTAATAATGCACAAAAAGACCTTGATCAAGAGAAAGAATCCTTCCTCTTTAACTGTCTTGCTTTTGTGTCTATTCCTCCTTGTACCACGCAGCCAGCAACAGCCCTTAAAAGACATCAACATAAGGAAGAGCTATGTTATATTTAGATACAAATTGTTCATCATGCGAGGGAAGAAACCCAAACTGTTCTGCTGTGACTGACACATACCATGGTGTACATGACTAACTTGATCGTTTGCTCAGCTGCCGGCGCCACCTGACTTACTAAAATTTACACTTTTCCCTCCTGCACCAAAAAACCATTGTTCCCGATTCTCTTCCATAAAGGAATCTTGGACAAGCTCTTACATGTATTTAAAACTAGCTCGTGTACATTTTCCCCAAGCTTAATTAGAATACGTAAGAAGGAAAGGCATTCATCTATTGATGTTCCCTCTGGAGATGAACCCGTGTTTTAAAGAGTCAGTGACACTTGTCCCTGGGGCTGGGTATGGCGAGTTATTTTTATTTCTCTGAACTAAAACCTGAAAGCAGCTGAACAACACTTGTCAACTGTTCCAGGCATTTAAATTTCTGTTGTTCATGTTTTTCCCACGCATAATATACACGTTTCCACCTTGGTGCAAGCAACATCAGAAGATGGGAGAAAAACACCACCGAATCGAATTAAACCAGTGGGGTTGACCCACAATCTAGCTGCCAGCCAGCTTGATCAGTGATGTTTTATTCATCCACCACCTGCACTTATTTTACCCACAGGTTTCAAGCATAAATGCACTGCTTCATTTCACTTAGATAATATCACAAATTAATGTGAGGCCCATTAGTCTGTTAGCTATCCTTAGGTGTCTAGTACTGCCTAAATGACTTATTAGTTATGGTAAACTTTAAAATAATGCAATGAAAAGAATTTGGGGGTGATTTAAGACATAATGAGGCAGATAATTTAGTACTTAGGCTCCTTTTTGCGACTTTTTTTTTATAATTCCAAGATCTAACTTTATTTTTTTTAATTTCTTTATTGTTTAAGGTATTACATATGTGTCCTTATTCCCCCATTACCCCCCACCACTGATGTTTAGAGAGAGGGGAAAGGGGAAAGGAGAGTTAGAGAGATAGAGAGAGAGAGAGAGAAAAAGAGAGAGAGAGAGAGAGAAACATCCATTTACTGCCTCCTGCATGCCCCCTATTGGAGGTGGAGCCTGCAACCCCGGCATGTACCCTGACTGAGAATCCTACTGGCAACCCTTCGGGGTCCAGGGTGATATGCAACCAATTGAGCCACACTGGCCAGGGCAAAGCTGCTTTTTGAAAGTAGTTTTTTATGCCATAGAACAAATCATAGACACGTTTTTGTAAGCTTTTGTGTTTTATAACTTAAGTACTTTCCAGTATTTCTCTAATTTTATGTTATGGAGGCAATTGAAATTTACAGGGAAAGTATGTGGGAAACCTACTTTAAAAATGTTGGTCTGGTATAACCTCCATCAAAAGGGAATAGTTAAGCAGAAATCTGCAAAGTAAGGAGTCAAGACTATAAAAGTCATGGGGAAGGTCATTCCAAATACAGCCACCATCAAGTGCGGAGAACCCTGGGGACATGCACGGCATGTTCCAGCAACAGAAAGAATGCTGGAGTGTCATTTAGCATCTCAGTTCTGCCAGATTCTAAAACCATGCTCTTTGCACTACACCAAGCTGCCTATAAATAAAAAAATAAAAACATACAGTGTAAGTGTAGGATGTTCTTCCTTTTTCTGGGCAATCAGTCACTCTTTTCTAAAGGTCCCTAAATCATTCATCTTGTTTCTCTTTTCTTTCTGAGGCCCTCTCTGAACATATGATACTGCTTTCCAATCTAACATACATATGGCTAGAATATAAAGTATAACACCCAGTTTATATGTTGTATAGGAAACTTCATTTCCGTGAAGGATAGATAGATACATGATAGCTAGAGTAGTAGATAAATAGGTAAATAGATAGATAGATAGGTAGGTAGCTAGATAATCTATTTTTTAAATAGTTTTCAGGAAGTTCATGTCCAGGGATTTCACACATGTTCTTGAGCACAACTGAGCAACCTGAAGTCCTAACACTCTGCACTATGCATTATACAAAATTCATTTCTTTACTCATATGCATATAATAGCATGTCTTCACTAATAATCTCCATTATTTGTTTTGCTGTATTGAGTCTATGAAATCTTTTTGTTATTATTACTATTGTTAGCATATTCATTTTTTTGGATTCAAGAATAGTACTATTTTAACCATCGTTTTTATTTTTATAACAAAACTAGAGGCCCGATTTACTGGGGGTGGGGGGGGGGTCCCCTCAGCCCAACCTGCACCCTCTCACAGTCCAGGAGCCCTCGGGGGATGTCCAACTGACGGGTTAGGCCTGTTCCCCATGGGTAGCAGGCCTAAGCTGGTAGTCGGACATCCTTAGCACTGTTGCAGAGGCGGGAGAAGCTCCCATCACCGCCGCTGCACTCGCCAACTGTGAACCTGGCTTCTGGCTGAGCGGTACTCCCCCTGTGGGAGTGCACTGACCACCAGGGGGCAGCTCCTGCATTGAGCATCTGCCCCCTGGTGGTCAGTGCACATCACAGAGACAGGTCTTTCCACTGTTCGGTTAATTTGCATGTTAGCCTTTTATTATAAAGGATGTAAAATGCAGTAAAATATGCATATAATAGGCTGCGTCAATTTTGTTGCAGAAAGAGGTGAAATTAAGGAAACAAAGGATTGGCAAGTTGGGTGTTTATATGAGATCTCTTTAGATATATATTGTACAGCTTATATTTAATGCATTATAACAGGCATTGAGGGGTGACAAAGTACAACATTTAGAAGAGTGATTTTACAGAAGACCTTTGATTTTCCTTTTGCCTTGTGTTTACTACCACTCTAGATAATTTAGGCTATTTTATTAACATATATCAACATCTCTTCATAGATTGTCTTAAAGTATGTTTGCTTTTTTGCATCTATACAATGGAATACTATGCTGCTATTAAAAAGAAGGAACTTTTACCATTTGCAACAGCATGGGTGGAACTGGAGAGCATTATTCTAAGTGAAATAAGCCAGTTGGAGAAAGATAAATATCATATGATCTCACTCATATGTGGGATATAATGATCAACATAATTTCATGTACAGGAATAGATCCAGAGACAAATGGTGGTGGTGGCGGGGGGGGGGGGGGGGGGGAGGGGGGGCGGTTAGAGAGCAACCAAAGGACTTGTATGCATGCATATTAGCATGACCAAAGGACACAGACACTGGGGCGGTGGGGGCTTGCCCGGGCTGGGAAGGGATGGGGGAGGGGGTTAATTGGGGAAAAAGAAGACATATATAAAACTTTAGACAATAAAAAAAAATATTAATAAAATTTAAAAATGTTAATGAGAAAAAAAAAGATGATCAAATAAAATAACTTAGAATTGCACTGTACTTGAACCTACAATAATAATGTTATCAGGAAGGGACCATCCCGGAGTGGGTCTGCCTCAGGTTGTCCAGTAGCGTGTGGGATTTTTACTTCATGTGGGAAAGATTTCACAACATGAGTCCAGATGATTTTGAGAGTACGTTTATTAAGGTGGGGACAGTGCCCAACTGGTGTGGCTCCGTGGATGAGTGTTGACTCATGAACCTGGAGGTCACGGCTCAATTCCTGGTCAGGGCACATGCCCGGATTGCGAGCTCAATCTCCAGTAGCGGGTGTGCAAAAAGCAGCCAATCAGTGATTCTCTTTCATCATTGATGTTTCTCTCTGTCTCCCCTCTCTTCCTCTCTGAAATCAATAAAACAAAACAAAACACACACACACACACACAGATGGAGACAGTGAAGCAAAGGGAGGACTTAGGGTAGAAGAACCATCAGGAGAGAGCCTGGGCGGTCCTCAGCTTTGGCACCTTAGAAACCTTATAGGAAAGAAGTGAGCCAAGATGGGGCCGCTGTTAGCTCACTGGGAAGTCAGAGAAAAAGGGGGCCTTGGAGACAGGATTAAGGGGGTAAGCCTGGAACGAGCTGCCACTCCCTGCTGCTCCCCCAGTTGCAAGTCTTGTGGGGACTCTTAGAGTTTAGGAAGAGGTAAAAAAGGTCATGCCCAAGAAGGGGCATGGGCATGCTCTAGAGTGAGTCCCACCACCACCCCCCGCCCTGCCAAGTCTTTGTCTTCAGGATTTTTTATTTATTTATTTTTGTGTGGGAGAATCTTAGGGGAGGGTTTCAGCAGAATATTTATCATCTTTCCAAGTGCATTTTTAATATGCTAATGTATCAAAATAAGCATATAGGGGAGATTGGGGTTATTCTTTGGTCTACTTTACTGTTTTATCTTGGGTTGTCTGGCTTGAATGGAGTTTTTGTTATTTGTTCCCTGACTCCCTCTGTCTTTCGGTTTAACTGGCACAAATGGCATTAATTGGGTCTCTGTTCTTTATTTTGCCTGACCAGGGGGAGTTAAGCTATGTATTCTCTAGTTAGGGAGGAAAGGTATATTTCATTTGTTCTTACTAATAAGTGTCCTTAGTTGGGAAGATAAGGTCTTGTGATTCACTAGCCGGCTGTAAGTTGTCGAAACTGTTTGGCCTAGTTTAATTCTCTTGTCTCAGTTTCCCTACTCCACTTGCCCAGGACTTCTCCTAGCTTCTTACTGTCCTGCCACAATAAGACTGTAGGTGCTAAATTTTAATACAAAAAGAAGCTGCAAAGGGCAGAAAAGTTTTTTTGTTTCTATTGAATCTAAACAAAACTAGTGAGAAGAAACTCTTAGATCAAAGATCCATACCTGTTCACAAACAAGCATAATCCACTGTTGCTCATCTTATAGATTTAATTTTTGCTCACCATCCATATTCCTTTTGAAGTATTTTTCCTCATGTAAAAGGTGCAATGCTATTCAAGTAAGTTTGAGACGGGGAAAGAGCATCCCTGTGGCATTTGAATACTTTTCTGCATCCCAGACATCATTTGCTAATTGAGGAAACGGAGTGATGTAAGCAGGTGTTCTCAAAGAGCCTTTACATTTTGATATTCCCACATTCTATATCAAGCCAGTCTCTCAAAGAAACTGTCTCAAAGAATAATGAAATGGTTTTGATTTTGAGCTACTACTATTTCTTTATTCTCACGATATGACCTTTGGAAGGGCGGTGTGGTGCAAAATGCCCTGGAATAGGTGTATAGGTGCCAGGACTCCAGGGCTCACATCTCAGCGTTGTCACTGACAAGCCTCATGATATCACATAGCTCCCCTACTTCCACCAACTGTCATTTACAAACTGAGATACCTT
The DNA here is from genome assembly GCA_026230045.1 of Corynorhinus townsendii. Classification (NCBI taxonomy): domain Eukaryota; kingdom Metazoa; phylum Chordata; class Mammalia; order Chiroptera; family Vespertilionidae; genus Corynorhinus; species Corynorhinus townsendii. The sequence continues at coordinate 10,114,381 of JAPDVU010000011.1, read as the reverse complement.
CAGATTATCTTTCTCCATGTAAATGAGAGGTGGAGATGAGTTGCTCTTAAAATGCATCTTCACAATAATTATAGTCAACACACAATGAAAGCATTCTCTGCAAACAAAAGGCGCTGTAAAGTCTTCAAATCCTGATTTGTTTTTTCCTTTCTGAATTGTGGAGTGAGCTATGATGGCCACTTGGCATACTTGAAGCCCTTCAAATTGTCAATTCTTCACTCCCGCCAAAGCTCTGGAGGTCTGTTTTCTCTGAAATGTTTGCTTCTCTCAATTTGTAGCTCTCTGTAGGATCTAACACTCAGAGCATAAAATAAAGAAAATACAAAGAAAAGTGAATAATCTTACCCAAAATGTATTACAAAAAGCAATTTAAAAGAGTCATTATCACAGTATGAAACATAAAAAAAAAAGAAGGATCATGATCAAAGAATGTGAGAAAAATGTAGAAAATGTGTGGATACATATCTATCTAGCTATCTCAACAACCTCCTTATGCATGATGTTCTGCTGTTCATGGTTGAATCAATAAATACATTTCTCTACTTATTTAACAGTGTGCTTATTGGAAGTAGATTGTAGTTATAAATACTAATGATAATTAAATCATTAGAAATGAAATGTGCCCAGCATCTTCTACCAAGCTGCTATAAATGAAGATGTTCAAATTAGTGGAAATTCATCAATTTTTGTTACACACTTTTCTTGGGGTTTTTACAAGACAAAAGTGGGTTGGGGGAGTCCCCAGGTTTCAAGAGACTATAAAATCTCATTGAAGTTGGCTTCCTGCAAGTCTAATCAAAAGGCAAAAAGAAAGCCTCTTGAATCCCATGCACTGTTGAGTCGGTTGAATTGAGCCAATGCTAAATTTGGGAGATTTTGGAACTCACCAGATAAGACTTGAGCAGACAGATGAAGTACAAACTATACTCTCTGCATCAACTTCAGCCAAGTCCAAGTGCTTTCTCAGCCTATACTTCTCAGTCCCCTCATCCTGGGTCTGAGTGCTCTTTAACACGTCCTGGTATCTGTGGTGCCGACTCAGGCAGCCCTGCTTCCTTGATCATATAACGTTGAGACTTCAGCCCTTTCCAGCCCTGAGTTTATAGAATCTCAGGCCAGAGCAAGGCTGGCCTTTGATTTCAGGTTCTCTAAAGGAGGTGGGAAGCTTTGGAGTTCAGTAACTATGGACTTTGGAGTTACATAACTTCAAGTGTCCCACGGTCAAAATAAATCAGGGGCATCTGGGAGAAGAGGGAGAAGAGACAGAGAAGAAGTGCATGTTGAAGACTGGGGAGGTAGAATGTTGCTGAAGAAAGCTCACCGCTCTATGCCGAGGCCTCTCAGCCTTGGCACTATCGACATTTTAGGGCAAGTAATTCTTTTCTGGAAAAATAGAAGGTAGTGGGGAAAAAGGAAGACCAGGCATGAGATGGAATGATTCCCATAAAAGAACTTGTAAGCATGAGTCTACAGGAGCTGAGCAGGACTGTGGAGGACCAGACATTATGGACATCACTTATTCATAGGGTCACCAGCAGTCGGAGCCAACTCAACAGGTAGCACACAATTCTTTTCTCTAGGTATGCAGTATTATGGGTATGTGTGCATACTGTAGGATATTTAGCATATTGTGTGTGCATATTGTAGGCCTGTATACCAGTAGCACCCTTCCCAAATTGCACAAATAAGAAATGTTTCCAGATATTGCCAAATGTGCCATAGTTTAGGATGGCAGTGGGGTGGCAAATCCCCCATGGGTTAGAAATCTCCATGGTTTGAATTAGTTACTTCTTACCCTACCTTTTAATCATCATGCCTCCTCTTCTAGAAAGCTTTGCTTTATTCTCTATGAGATGTAGATGCCCTTCCACACTCCTTTAAAACTCTCTTCTTAATTCATTCAGCAAATAGGCATTAGACACTATGTATGTCCTAGAGATATGGTAGCAAATAATATTGACATAGTTCCTGTCCTTAAAAAGCTTTCATGTTGCCCTGGCTCAGTGGATAGAGCATAAGCCTGCGGACTGAAGGGTCCCAGGTTCAAATCCAGATCAAGGGCACATGCCTGGGTAAGGGGCTCGATCCCCAGTAGGGGGCGTGCAGAAGGCAGCCAAGCCAATGATTCTCTCTCATCATTGACATTTCTATCTTTCTCTCCCTCTCTCTTCCTCCTTGAAATAAAATATATATATATTTTTTAAAAGCTTCCATGTTTGAAGAGGACACAGAGAATGCAGTGAATGCCCATTAATGAGCGAGATATATGTGGTTGCTGGGAAGGAAATTAAACAGAGGTCAGGGTGATGTGATGGGAATGCTACTTAGGAATTCAGGGAAGGGCTCAACTCGAGTGGTCATGGAGGCTGACAACTGAGCAGACACATATGAGAAGAAGAAATCATAACAGCCAGGCTGAGGAAGCAGCAAGGGCATGTGCCCTGACCCGGGAACACGGAAGAACCATAGGAAGGCTGGTGGTTACAGTGTGTGAGCAACAGAAAAGGTAGATCTGAGATGAGCTAGAGGTCGCTGTGGTCCCTCTAGTGAGCCATGGTGCAGTGTTGGGTTTTGTTTCAGTGCTGTATCACAGCTCTCAATACATCATCTCTAATTTGTCAGGAGGCATTGCCTCTCTCCGTTTTTATGCATGTGGCCTTAAGAAATGCATCCCATACCTTTTCTTAAACTGTGAAATGGGTAGCAACATAGGCCTCAATGTTGTAAGGATTACACGTGGCGATACTAATGAGTGTTACTTAATAAAATAGTAGTTAGAGCATTCCATGCATGCTATCTCTTAATCCTTGGAACAATAGGCTTCCTTCTGCGATCGTGGAGAAAAGACTTAGAGTCCACGTTGAAGGCAGAGAAGGAGGATGTTGGTGAATAAAACATGATAGAGGGGACAAGCGCTCCAGAAAATGGGAGCAAAATGTGCAAAGCACAGTTGTCCAAAATCCTGGAGTGGAGAGTGACTCTAAGCAATGAGACATGGCTGGAGTGTTAGGTGCAAACAGCAGGAGGAGAAAAACCTACAGAAGTGACTCTTAACTTACTTAGTGTATGTGATTTGCTAAAAGTAACTTCACTTCTTTGAGTGAAGAACCCAGTGTTCTCATGTATCAAAAGGAGCAACATCACTTCTTTCATAGCATTCTTAGGGTGGCAGCACAAAAACACCTTTTTTGGCAGAGCCCAATGCAAAGCAAGTCTTAAAAGTATTAGGTATACAGCTGGATATCTAAAGGGTGCTGATTAGCGGGCCGATGCCTCTCCAAGCTCACGCCAGTGAAAAGCCAAAGGACTCTGTGCTCACAGCTTTCCCATTCTACATTTTGATGAATGACTTAAATGAGAACACAGACCTGATTTTTGAGATTATTCAAGTTGGAATAGATAGTTAGTAAACCAAGTAACAAGAAACATATCTTGATAGACTGAAGTGCTTAAATTTTAACACAGATTAATATATAGCCCAAACTTCCAGCCAGAGAAATAAAATGTATCTCTTTGAGATGAACCAGATGTGAGTGAACAGCCATTCATATAAAGCATCTAAGGGCATTTGTGGGGGGGAGGGGGGAGTGCATACTCAATATGATTTTTAAATGTGATATATTTGCCCCAAAGGCAGATGCAATGGTAGTTTAGAAGCATTCATGGAGGTATGTGTCTGATATAAGGAAGTAATCATCTCACTTCAATAAAACCGAAGAAATGTATGGTAGTTGCCAGAAAATGGTTGGTATTTACAGATGGTTTGAATGATTACATCTTTGAAACTAAAGACTGAAGTGGACAGTGTGTTAATTCTGAAAACCCATCTCTAGTTAGTGGCCATTTAGAATGGAAGATATGAAAGATCCTCTAAAGGTGTGATAAACAGGGAATGAAAGGGAATGGAGCCCAGGATACTGACCTTTATGCTTTCCTTTGTTTTTAATATGTTTTTATTGATTTTAGAGAGAGGAAGGGGGAGGGAGAGAGGGATAGAAACATCAATGACAGGCAGACGCAAGCCGGCAAGATGGCTGCGTCAGTCCTGCTGCTCCAGACCCCGCGCCTGCCGGCCCGGGAGCTGTCCGCTCCCGCCCGACTCTATCACAGGAAGGTTGTCGATCATTATGAAAATCCCAGAAACATGGGGTCTCTTGACAAGACGTCTAAAAACGTTGGGACCGGGCTGGTGGGGGCTCCAGCGTGTGGCGAGGTGATGAAGTTGCAGATCCAGGTGGATGAGAAGGGGAAGACCGTGGACGCCAGGTTTAAAACATTTAGCTGTGGTTCCGCCATCGCCTCCAGCTCGCCGGCCACCGAATGGGTGGAAGGAAAGACGGTGGAGGAAGCCTTGACCATCAAGAACACAGACATCGCCAAGGAGCTGTGCCTGCCCCCCGTGAAGCTGCACTGCTCCATGCTGGCTGAAGATGCCATCAAGGCTGCCCTGGCTGATTACAAACTGAAGCAAGAACCCAAGAAAGGAGAGGTGGGGAAGGAATGAGCCTGTGGCGATGCCTCCAGCGGGGCCTTCAGCTGCTTGCCCACCCCGTGCTGTCACCTTAGATTTCAGGAAGCGCCTCACACGGCAGTGAAAGGCCATATGCATGACACTTGCTGTTCACACCGTGGCTCTGATGCAAGCAGAATACAGCTCAGTAGTTCCGAATCCTGTGGCTTCTTTCAGCCCACTCTTGCCGCCTTAATCCCAATTCTGTATATTTTGAGTTGAGCGTACAGCCTCAAAACTGAAATCAGTAAGTCTTGAGTTTTGCTAGCCCACGAAGTGCACAAAGATCTATTTTATCTGAATCTATTTTGGGGAGGATTACCAATAGAATGCCTCGTATGGTTGTTGGATAGAACCAAGTTTTGTACATAAAACGGGTCTGATATATCTAATAAATTCAAGAATGTGAGACAAAAAAAAAAAAAAGAAACATCAATGACAGAGAATCATCCATCAGCTGCCTCCTGCATGCCCCCTACTGGGGATGGAGCCCCAACATGGGCATGTGCCCTGACCAGGAATCGAACCGTGACCTCCTGGTTCCTAGGTCAATGCTCAACCACTGAGCTACACTGGCTGGGCTGTGCTTTCTTTTGATTACTGTAATTCCACTAGTATGTTAAGGAGGCCAGTAAACAAGTTGGCAGATCTTTTCAAGAAGGCTGACCCTGAAGAGCTTGCTTTTGACATGTGGCCAGTGGAAAGTCTGACTGCCATTCATCTGGGGAGCCTGGTTGAAATGTATACGATGGGCATGGCATGTACTCAGCATGGGTGGCGCGAACCCACACAAGGAAACGGCAGTGCTTACAAAGAGGACACTCCAAAAAGAGGGTGCAGAGAGAAAAAAAGCACAGCCTTCATTTGAAATACACCCTGGGTGAATTTTAAGAGACTGGAACATGTTTTAAGGAAATCTGGGCTTGCTTTCAAAAACAGGATCCATTTATAGTCTGAGGAAGGCGCCACAGGAGGCGAAGGGACTCTGGCTGAGATTTGCTTTGAATTCCTTGATTTTCCAAATGTGAAGCTCAAAGTCAAATTCAGGCCCCTGCTAACTACTAGAACCATGACAGAAGTTAAAAGGATTTCATAAGTCCTTGAAAAATGTAACCACGGCTTGACGACTTTAATTCGGCAGCATCAGGCTTTAATTCTGCAACATCAATAATTTGGTGGCTGGGCTGGGTAATCCGTGTGTGTTACCACTTCAGCTCTGCTCCGTGGTACAAACTGCATTTGCTCCTTATTTTGGAAAGGTATCTCTCAGACAGAAATAACTGAAAGGTGTTTTGTGTCAGATGATTCTTTAGAAGCCATGACAAGTCATGACTTGCTTTGCATTCTCGGAGTGGATTTAATCCTCTGCAGCCATGAAATCTTATAAGAGCACATGGAAATTCTTTGAAGAAGCAGGTACAGGGAAATGGTGAGCATAGATTAAGGACAAGTGCATCATTGACAGTATTATACCAGGGTTTGAGGGATAGATAGATCGATAGATAGATAGATAGATAGATAGATAGATAGATAGACAGATAGATACAACCCTTTAAATTTTATAGCAATTTCATCTAGCAGCCCCTTTTCATTGCAGACTTCCCTCTTATATGACTCATTTCTGTGGTTTTTCAACTAATATGGCTCTTGCTGTCAATGTCAGAAAGACTGCTTCCAACTTAACTGGTCTTATTAAAATATTACCTCCTCAGCTCTTTCCCACATGTTAATGCCTGTGTTCATTTTTACCCCATGGCACAGGGCTCTGCTCAACCCTGTCACCCAGGGACCTTGGCTGACAAAGGCTATGCCATGTTACAGCTGCATCTGTGAAGTGATCGCTCTAGTTGTGTCTCTCTAGAACTGGCATAAATCAATTATAGTCACAGTTCTTGGCTTGGAAACCACCCCCCCCCCTTAGTGTAGTGAAGACATTATTAAAACCGGTACCTGTAATGAAATGAAATATGATACCCGTGGAAAGAAAGTATGAGCAAGAGCAATATGTCCACGCAGTTGAAAAAGTGTGGAAAAAGTAGGAAAGATATGGACTATTGCATCATTGTTGTTAGGGATTGACATATACCCTCAGTGAATTTTTATATCTACTACATTGTTGTAGGAGATAAGGGGGAGTCCTAGTGGAATAGGGGTACGGAGATAGAGAAATATAGTCACTGGAGGTAGAGAAATATAGCTTATGATGCTATTGTACGCCCTACCTGTGGACAGGATTTGCAAAAACTGTAACAAGTGTATCATTAAGGTGCAATGAACAACCACCCGGGTACCCTTCCTGTCTAAGCATAGAAAGTCCCAAATCTGGAAAAAACCCTCTGTACCAGGCAAATAGTTACTCTGAGTTCCACTGAGGATAGTGTTTCCTAGGTTAGTTTCCCCAGGAGACAAACTTGGATAAGGAGAGCTGCATGTCATTGAATTCATTGGTGAGTTGCTGGGAAGAACGATGGTGAAGGATTGAAGGGGGCAGGATGAGGGGAAGAGGGAAGGTGAAACTGGGAAGCAGCCAGGAGAGGCATCACCTGATCCCATGCTCAGCGGCTGGGGAAATGAGTGCCTTGGGAAGCAGGGAACTGGGCCACGCCCTCCAGCTTCCAGAAAGCAATTCTGCAAACAGGCCCTGGGAAACTCCAGTCAGCTCCGCCTGGGTTCTAGCTGCAGCCTGGCTCTCCCTGAAGGTCCCAGAGCTCCGGTGTGCTGGCTGCTGCTCCTGCATTCCTCCCCCTCTATTTGGGAGGTGCTTATGAACACTCAACAAACACATGCCCAGCTCCGAGGAAGAGTACTGCATACCAGGGAGCGCACTGTTCCCTTCTTCCTTAGACCTGGAATTGAAGCTATCCCTTTATTCCCCTGTTCTTTCCCTTTGCCTGTCCCACGAGGGAAACGTTTGCCAACATCGAAGCACAGTCTGACCACGGAGAGCTGACTTAGCCAGAACGATGAATCATTGCTGGGATACACGTGACCTTTTCATTTTGCTGTCACTTAATCCTGCCTCCCTGGAACCAACTCTCTGCACTTCAAGGAGGATGCCTTTCTTCTCAAATTACCCCTTGGACAAATTGATCCCTCTCAGACCCTTTCAAGTTACCCAATGGGCTTCCAAATATGAGAAAAGGCACTGCATATGCCGCCCCAGGTTCCTGGCACAGCTCTGCACAGTTGACCAGCAGAGAGATTCAACTAATCTTTGGTAATTAAAGGCTTCTGGGAAATGTGTTGGGGTGAATTATCATTGACAGTATTATAGATTCGCCAACATTTTATGCTTGAAACCGTCTTATTGATTTATTGATTAAAAGCTTCAACTTGGCAGACACCCTGACCTCCAATTTTACCTCTTCTAACCCCATCTGCACAATTTTGAGCAGGTTAATTAAATACTCCGAACCTCAGTAAGCCACGTGCTAAGGAGGAGTTATAATAGGTAGTGTGTTTTTGGCGTTCTGTCCACCCCCCTCATCTATGGCAGCAAACTCATCCCCCTGCTGCAGGTGTCATTGCTCCTCGCACACACCTGCCCTTTCCTTCAGCTTCTTCCCCTTGGCTGATGGGCTTTACCTAAGCACCTGGGAGGTGACTCACCCTCAACTCAAGTCAGTCATAATTGATTCTGCGGTGGGCATGCATCCCAATTCTGACCAAAGAATTAGGAAAGTTATCTACATTAGGAAGAGGCCTTTTTTTCATCTTGTGTATGTTATTTCCATGTACATCATGAAACATATATGAAACAAACATTGAAGTTGTCTGAGCAGACGGAAAGAAACACTCACAAAGTTAAGGTTCTTGGTAACATAGGTGAGTACCTAAATCAAATATTCTGGAGACTTTCCTACCACTGGAATTCCTGCTGTGTTCATCATTTATTGAGTTGATGCAAAGTTGACTCAACTTTTCTCTTACGTGTAATCAAAAGCAGGCTAACATATGCAGTATGTGTGTGTGTGTGTGTGTGTGTGTGTGTGTGTGTGTGTGTGTGAAGGAGGGGAAAGAGAGAAGAGAAAATATGTGTCCCAGCTTCTACTTTGATACCTTGATTTCCTAGTCTTGGTCCCTAAGGAAGCCTTACATATTTCCCCAATACACTGCCCAGCTTTCTCTTTCACTTGAACTAGGTTGAATTAGGTTTCACTAAAGGGGACTTGAAAGACTAATATTGATTAATTTATATTTATATTTCAGAGATACAGCATAACAAATACTCAATGACTATTAGCTATTCATAGCATTCTTAATTATCAAGATAATCATTATGTTCTTTTATCTTATCTCATAAAACCAAAGTGGTGGTTCTAAAAGCTAGTTGCACATTAGTATCACCTATAAAACTTCAGGCTGTTATTAATACAGCCCAAATTTTCCATGTCCGCTGTAATGGAGTAACTGATTCAGGTCTTCAATATACATAATTCTGAAACTACACAAAACATATAAATCAACCATGCCTACTTTAATGACACCTCTACATACCCATAAACCACAGGGTTCAGATAGCTCTGTGCCCCTCCCCCATACCTTGCCTATGCATATCTTCCATGTGGCTATTCCTGAGTTGCATCCTTCATAATTAACCAGCAAGAGAAAGTAAAATGCTTTCTGGGGGCCTTTCTGAAGTGATCAAACCTGAGGAGAAGCTTTTAGGAAACTTTGATTGATAGCTGGTTGGTCAGATGTACAGGTGGCAGCCCTGGACTTTTAGCCAATGTCTGATGTGGGGCATTCATGTGAGACAGAAGCCTTCACCTGAGGAGACTGTGCAAACTCCAAATGGTTAGCATCAGAAGTGAACTGAATGCTAGCACCTAGCTGGTGTGCGGAGCTGTAGAATTGGTTGAGGTGAGGAAAAACACACACACACACACACACACACACACACACATACACACACACGGTGTCAAAACATTGTTATTAAAAACATTTCAGTCAGACATTGTACAACAGGCAGCATAGGGTAATGATACCTGAGAGAAGGAAATAAATGAGGTAAGCCTTACAATTTCCCCAGCTTTCAGCATGAAGAACCGTTCTAGACCTGGTACAAGGAGAAAGCTCCCCAGAAATGCAAGGCAGTAATAATTGAGATTAAGAAACAGAAGTCAGAGTTCAGGAAGTCCAAGTTGGCTACTAAATGCAGACTCCTGGAAAGAAGGAAGCGATGCAGAGATATCTGCAAGGGGCCCCATGAGTCTGTGATTTCATACAAAGCTCACATGCATTGGAGATAATTCCAGAAAACCAAAGGTAGCTGCACAGTAGGCAATGGTCAGAGTTCACATAAGATTGACAGTTAATAAGTGTTAGTAAAAGAATGTCATTAATGAATGACAAACCAAATAGAAATAAAGTAAATGTGAAAACTTGGGGTAAAGGTCATTTAAATAGGTATAAGTAAGACAGTATCCACTAACACAAAACAACAAAGCTTCCTAAATACTAGATAAATTAAACGCTTAAAGAGCAAAAGAAAAATAACATGTAGATAAAATATATATACACGATAGCTATAAATACTAATTATAAGATAAAATAATATGGTAGGCATATGGGCAGTCTATTATCAATAGGGTGGTAAATTTATCCCATTCTGTTGGATGATATTGAAAAGTCCATGAAAAATAGAATGTATAATTTTAATTTAGGGAGGAAATGGAGAATTGGGAATAAATGATTCAATCTACCAGTGTATTTGCAGCTGATGGAATAGTATGAGCCTGAGTTATTTTTACAAATATCTAATATATAAATATACTAAGTATTTAAATTATAAAAATATATTAAAGTACTACATATACACATGTTATTATAAGGAACCTATAGTAATTCCCTTGGGTTAGAGGGGCACAGGGGACATTGGCAAATGATGAAGAATCTGAGTTCTTTTTCCCCCAAAATAAACATTTAATTTATTTTTGAATTAATGTTTGTTTAATGATCAAACACATTTTCTTTTTATTCATTGTCTGTCATCTCTTACCCACAATTCCAACTAATTCTTATTGTCTTATTCATGAGTGTAACATGCAGGAAACAGAATGAATTGAAATTTTTTAGTAGATGGTGAATCCTTGCTACATCCTAGTTAGCATTGAAATTATTATTAATAAAAAATTCTGCGTAATGATTTGTACCCTATGAAATGCCATAAGGAACACAGACATAAATTGGAAATGGGATGAAGCAGAATATTTAGAACTTAGAGGAACTAACAGTTTCTAGTACAGCAAACACTGAATGCTGCTTTATGAAATGAAATATTCCAACATCTTTACCTTTCATCGGTTGGCTAAAAATGACACAGGATGAATGTTGAAATATTTTAAACCAGTATAAATATCCTGTTACATTCCATTGCCAATTTGCATTGGTATCTCTTCTTCTGTGTCTCTCAAATGAAAATTCAAGTGTACCAACCTGTGGAGAAAATTGTATTCACAGTACTGTTAACAGGAAGGAAAGAAAATATTAACTATTTGAGTCTGTTTGGGCAGTAAACACGACCCTGTAAGAGTTTTCCTTAAATGTAACATCAAAATACTTGTATTCAAATGAAATTAGTATTTGAAATAGAATCATACATTACTGTTATTGCCCAAAGGTTCTTTATTCATAACTAGAGACCTGATGCATGAAGATTCACACAAGAATGGGCCTTCCTTCCCCTGGCTACTGGCACCACCTTCACTCTGGCCGGAGCTGCCTTTCCACCTTCCCATGCTGCCCAGAGGCCCGGAGTGGCTGGGGTAGTGCAGAATTCCTGCATTGTTGCGACGCAAGCATCCAGCCCCTCCCCCGGCCCCCCGGTCGCTCAGCACCTGCGTATGCAAATTAACCCACCATTTTGGGGGTTAGTTTGAATACTCACTCCTGATTGGCTGGTGGGCATCACTAAGATACGGTCAATTAGCATGTTACTCTTTTATTAGTGTAGATAATAAAGCCTTTATTTTTAGAGATTTGAAATAGGTTGTATCTGGATACTGTTAATACAGTTTTAATCATATGATTTATATAAGAAGTCTTCAAAAAGGTTGACGTGGGGGCAGGGGATGAACAGTTCACTGCAGTGTATAAGAAGGTGGTTTCTGCCTCTACCTTCAAAGTCAGCAACAGCAGGTCCAACTCTTCTCAGGCCTTGAGTTTCTCTTATTCCCCCTTTGGTTTTGTCTCCTCGGCCTTCCTCTTCCACTTTTGCACATTTATGTGATTACATTGGGACCACCCAGAGGGTCAGGAATATATCCCTATTTTAAAACCTGATGACTAGTAAACTTAATTCCATTTACAGCTCGTAACGTCATTCTATTTACAAAGCCCTTTCATAGCAGTAGCAAGGTTAGTGTCTAAGAATGTGTTTCTCAGGTGGAAGAACAGGGGAAGATCCTGTTCTGTCTTAGATTCTATCTTCTGCACTGCTTCCCTCGCAGGGTTCTTCTGGGGATTAAATAAAATGTATAGACATAGACTAGACATAGACATAGACTAGACATAGACATAGACATAGATTAGACATAGACATAGACTAGACATAGACATAGACATAGACATAGACATAGACATAGACATAGTCAATACATAGACATAGACATAGACATAGACATAGACTAGACATAGACATAGACATAGACATAGACTAGACATAGACATAGACTAGACATAGACATAGACATAGACATAGACTAGACATAGACGAGACATAGACATAGTCAATACATAGACATAGACATAGACATAGACTAGACATAGACATAGACTAGACATAGACATAGACATAGACATAGACATAGACTAGACATAGACGAGACATAGACATAGTCAATACATAGACATAGACATAGACTAGACATAGACATAGACTAGACATAGACATAGACTAGACATAGACATAGACTAAACATAGACATAGACATAAACATAGACATAGACTAGACATAGACATAGACATAGACTAGACATAGACATAGACTAGACATAGACATATACATAGACATAGACTAGACATAGACATAGACTGCTTTGTGTAGTGTTGACACATAGTAACATCTCCATGAATAATATCTGACATCATTGCTGATTAGTCCATAGAAAATCTGATGCCTGAGTAGATTTGCCTTATTCAGTCATCTTATAAAGACTAGAGAAGGGAGCTTACATTTTGAGGGCAAGTGTGTAGATTTAAATCACTGGGATGATTTGAGTTGTGATGCATATTAAGAATTTGAGTAAGGCTCTTATTTTAGACTTCTGAGTTCAGATATGTCACTAAAGAAAAAAGTGTTTTAATAAATAAGCAAGGCTATACACATAGACTCCACCATTGATTTGCCAAGTGACCCTGGGTTACTTACCTTGCTCATCTCAGTCATAAGAATTTTCAGCTATGAAATGGGCATAATAATACCCACAAACATGAAGAAGAAAGATAAGGATGGTATTGTGGTATCAATAATAAGTGTGCAACCCTTTCGGTGTGGCTCAGTGATTGAGTGTCAACCTATGAACCAGGAGGTCACGATTCAATTCCCAGTCAGGGCACACACCCAGTAGGGGGTATGCAAGAGGCAGCTAATCAATGATTCTCTTTCATTATTTATGTTTCTATCTCTCTCCCTCTCCCTTCCTCTCTGAAATCAATAAAAATATATTTTAAAAAATAATAAGTGCTCAGTAAACATGAGTTTCCTATTGCTTTACCCCCATTTCAAACACAGGTTTTGGGAATCAAGACAAAGGAAGTGTTATTTTTGGTTCAGTCCATTATATGCTTTGATTTTCTTAGTCTGTAAAGTGGTTATAATTATTCTTACCTCATGGGGCATCGGTCCATTAAATTAGAAAGCTTCATGATTTAGTGCTTCCTGACCTTCCCCGTTCAAAGAGCAAAGAATTTTGAAAGCATTTAAAACCATTTGATTGACACATTTCCATCTCTCAGGTCACTCGTTAAGTAATATTAGTGTTCCAATTACTATAATAAGAATGATTGCAAAATGCAATTTGGTCTGAAAAATGTTCAGCTAGCTAAGTGCCTTCCCAATACCTGAGTCATTACCACTGGGTTTACCTCCAGTGCTTTTGTGAGAAGGCAGCCACCCGTGAGCCCTTAGTTAGTGGCATCTGAGAAAGCCGTGTCCTGCCCCTCCTATCTATTAATGCGTTATCTATATTTTAAAAGGAAAGTTCTGCATTTGTGTACTTTGTGATCACTAACAATGTGGCGGGCAAGGTCATGGAAGATTAGCTGGGATTTAATGTAATTTGATGTTTGACAATGATAATGAAATGTGTACTGTACTGGAACTCGGCTTATTAAATAAGAATAGTTTTTAATCTGGAAAGTTTCATTCAAAATATAATTACAATGCCAAAACCTAAAACCAGCACACTGAAAGAGGGGGAAAAAACAACATCTTGGTGCCTGAATCTGTTGAAACATTTTACAACTCTGGGGAATATATACGTACTCTGTCAGTGGACCTCACCACCAATGTGTGTGAGTGTGTATGTGTGTGTGTGTGATTATATATATAATTATTAGTAAAGGTATATAAATTATACACCTATAAGAGTACCACATATATGGATATGATCAGCAATGATATATAAACAATGTAGTATATACATTATATACTAGAGGCCCAGTGCACAAATTTGTGCATGGGTGGGGTCCGGCTGGCCCCCACCCCAATTAGGGCCAATCTGGGCCAGGCCAGCTGTGGCCAAGCCCCTGATTGGGGGGATGATGGCGGCTGGGGCAAGCTGAGGGGAGAGGCTGCAGGAGGTTGACTGGATGGCCCTGCCCCCAATTGGGGTAGGAGGGCCAATCAGGAGTGGGGCCAGCCAGGGGGAGGGGCCATGGGAGGTTGGCGGGGGGGGCATTCAGGGCACTGATCAGGCCGGTTGGTCACCGCAGTGCACATCATAGAGACAGGTTGTTTCACTAGTTCCATCATTCTGGTCACTTGGCTTTTATATATATAGATAAGTAATATATAAGTATATAATTAGTTATTACAAGTATAAATTATGTATGTTATATATAACAAATGTGTGTGTGCTTAATAAATGGTTATCATAAGATAATGACTTGCTCACATGCTATTTCTAAGATTGCAAGTTCCTTGAGGGAAGGACCATAGGAAAGTTTTAGGTATATACGTATGTATTTAGGTATATCAATTCAGGAGAAAATATGGAGCATCTACAATTGGCCAATAAACGGGGTTCAGAGGGACAATAAGCTGCTCTTTGGAGAGAGAAGACAAAAGAAAACATGGAAATACAGACTCCTAACATGTGCTAAATAGGATAGCAGGTGCTTTTAGATCAAATTGCAATTTTTTTCTCACTTAATAACTCTGCCAAAACTATCAGATAAATTCCATATTAATTTGTTTATTATTAAATAATCAACATCCTAATTAATTAATAATTTCCATGCTGAGCTTCCTGGTTCAAAGCATAAGAATACTTCTATGGTTCTTGCATGCAATAATTCAATTTTAGTAACTCTCATAAAGAAAACATCAAAGAAGTATTTCTAACGTGAGTTAGGTTTTCCAAGCCTCTTTATTTCAAAGTGTTATTTTTATAAACTAAAATATGTTTCACTTCTAGGTAGCGAGGAGTCTTTGTCAAAGTATTTGATGGGGAAAAAAAGTTAGTTACTAGTCATTCTCCTTTTACTAGCAGATGTTGTCAAGGTAATTGGGTTTTACTGTATTTGGAGATACCTGTGGGTAATGATTAGGACAGTAAACTTCACAGAGCTTACTAGGCAATGAACTGACTTCTGCCTGGGCCTTCGACCAGAACCGAGAGCATCCCTGTTTAATCCAACAACCTGCTGTGGAAACAGGTTCCGGAGGTATTCTCACCTCAATGTGGCATCCAAGAAATGTCTTGGTGAAGGACAGCACCTTTGTGTTGTTCCAAAATACCACTGCCTGAAATACCTTCCCCCGGGGGATGCAAGTGCCAACGAAGGAGAATCTCCTAAGAAAAAACAAAAGTCTTATTTTAGAAAAATGTATTCATGCATTCAGAAAGCATTGCGTCCTAGACCAGTGCCGAGCCCAGGGGTACAGAAATAAAGACATGCATGGAATGTAGTTCCTTCCCTCAAAGGAACTTGAAGACCTACCGAAGAAATATCATGCAAACAAGTCATTGTAGAGTGCTTACCAACCTTTGTCACAGTGACCCATGTTGTCTGGTAATCATAGTGAGAAGAGCAATCATTTATTAAGCACATCACTTGTGCCTCACCCTGAACAAACATTTACAAATATCGTCTCATCAGATGCTCCCATCAGCCTAATGGGGGAGGTGTACTGGGATCATTTTTATTTTCCTGATGGTCATAGGGTTTGACTTACCTGCCTGAAATAATGTTAAAAGGGCATGGCTCGATCAGAAACTGAGCTGACTGGAGTCCAGGTGCCTCATTGCTATGCTATGTCACCCAAAGGATGGCTATAGTATCCCGTTGCGGGGAGGGGGGTGCTGGTGGCAGGAGATAACATTCAAGAATTGACAAAAGAATAAGATATTAAATAAACTAATTTTAAAAAGTAATTCATGGAGACAGAAGAAGATTCAAGTTTGGATGGTGGGCACACAATGCAATGTATAGATGATGTATCATAGACATGTACACTTGGGACCTAGATTATTTCATTAACCATTGTCGCCCCAATAAATGTGATTAAACAAATGAAAACAGAATTCACAAAAGAGTAAGCTATTGATCAAGCTGATTTAAACATAGGAATAAACCTGTCTCCCAAGCTGATATGGAGAATTCCAGGAGGAGGCGTCTCAGGTGCAGATGCAGAAGCCTGAGAAATCGTGGCTGGAAGGAGACAGACAGACCCTCCAGTGTGGCTGGAAGCAGGCTGCAGAAGGAGTGGGTGGCCTTCTATTAATCCCGGAAGGTCGCCATGTGACAGAGCTAACTATCTTAGGTTGTACATTGTCATTGGGTGCCATGGAAGAGGTTCAAGCAAAATAGTTGTTTAGGTTTCAGAAAGGTGTTTCTTCAGAGTGATGAAGAGCGAGGGTCAGAACCTAAAAATGGGCATCAAAAGGCTGTTGACCTGTCCAGGAGGGGCATTATTAACTAAGGGGGTGGCAATGGGGTGCAAAGGTAGGAGGAGCTTAAGGAACACCTGATCGGATATGGACCAATGACGGCAAAGAAGGAGTGCTGGGACTTCGCATTTCAAACTCAGGTGACCGGTGAGAGAGAGGCTCGAGTGTTGGTGCGGGGTGGTTGGGAGGCAGGAAGAAGAAGAATGATGAGGATCTCTTGCTTATGTCTGACACTTAGTTATATCAAATTATGGGGTTACTACACCAGAATGAAAAATGAGAGCTTTTAATCCATTTTCTTTACAAATGAACAGTGATTGATGATTCAGCATTATAATTTAACAACCTCCCCTCCCCACACACACAATTTTTTTAATTCTGTAATGGATAAGGCACAGTTTATCCAAGTCCTGATTTCTACTCAATAGGTTATGGATCTGCCTCTAAATCTATAAGGTGGTCTACCATATTGAATGCTCAGGGGACACAAAAAACAAAGCTGCAATAACCAATCCCCTAGGAGCACATTTTTGCCTTTTCTTAGCACCTGAATCTTATTGGTGAATGATCGCTGTTGATGAGAGAACACTCTCTTCAGTCCTTTTGTCCTTTTCTTAGCATCTGTCCTTCTGTTCCTCAGCCCTGTAGATGCCAGTTAGCCTGGTGGGATTCTATCTGCCACCAGAAACTTCTTATACAACAATTGCCTGAAGTTCATTAGGCATTAGTCTATATACCGGAAGACGTTATATTTACCTGTGGACACATTACATATTTAAACTAATTTTTCTGTGCAAAGATATTTTTGTTGAGAAGCTTTGAAAATCGGAGGCACAAGCTTCGTTAAGATTTGAAGATAAAGGTGAAGGATATGAGTTCTTGTGGATCTACTCTATGCTTCCATAACCATGTATTCTCCTAACTCACACTGCAAGGTTGGCATTATTTCCCAGGTTTTTAAGAAGAAGGTAATAATGTTTAATGAAGTTAAATACCCATTAAACATGCCACAACTCAGGAAATGGACCTCAGTCCTGTGAGGAGATAAAATGTTGCCACCTTCTCTTTTCCCTCTGGGAAGATACCTAAAACTCAGTGTACGTGTGTCTACCCCTTGTTTTCAGCTATGCCACAGCATCATGCAGGCGTTAGATCTCAACAGAGTAAGGAACTGCCTGAGGTGACATGATCACTTTAGGGTGAATATTCATTATCCTGATTCATTTCACTAATATATTCTAAGGTAATCATTATATTTTGTTCTGCAAGATACAGTGGGAGTATTCATACTCTCCATTTGCAGGGCTCCTCAATCAAAATCCAAATATTTGTAGGAGACTTTCACAGATGCCTTATGAATGTTTGAAATATCCCCCTCCCTCGTGTCTGAGGAAGAATGATCCTTCCATCATATATCAACTACCTTGTCCTTTTCAATTGTAGAGAATTCAAATATTAATGTATGCATGGGATGAGAAAGTGGAAATAAACTTAGCAACTCAAGTCATCTACATAATAACATGCTGAGCCAGAAAGGGAAGGAGGAGAGAGGAGAACTCTGTGAGATGGTTTTCATGACATTTTCGGTGTTTGGAGTAAGGGGAGGGAAAGGGTTCAGCGTGAAGGAAGTATTGAGATGGGAAAGCAAATTATCATTACATTTTTATAATCAGAGGTTACTGTATATCACTTAAACTCTTTTTCATGCTATATTAGTACTTCTTTGGCACCTTATGGAAAGGTGTTCACAAATTTAGAGGGTTGCATTAAGTATATTCATACAAGACAGAATAAAGAAATAAGAAAAAAAACCTTTTAGATTTAAAGACAAAATTAAATTTTAATTCAGGTTGTCTATATATTTTTATATTATGTGATTTAAAGCTACCTTAACCTCAGAGCCTCATTTCTCTCCCTGTCTCTACTCTCTCTCTCTCTCTCTGTCTCTCTCTCACTCACACACACACACACACACACACACACACACAAAAGAAGAAGAGTATCTTTGTTCTACATCCAAAAGACTAGCAATGTGAGAAATTCTGGCAAGGGGTCATCATGATGTTCATCAACTCAGCTAAATAATGCAGGAATTTGCTCACCTTGTAAATAATAATTTTATAAAGATGCAGCCAAAATTCAAAAATGCAAATTGTAAGTATTAGAATTGCAAATAATTATGGTAATCTATTTCTAAAAAACTAAAACATATTATATCACTGATTTCACCTTTTATTTTACATGCAGTTTTCAATAATATAATACCAGCTTTTTATATAATTCCCTAATTTTTTCCTTTGTTCCAAAATCAAACAGATTAATACCTGGCTTAAGTTCATCCATGTCCAGCTAACCCTAGACATGTACTGCTTTTGACATATATTTTAATATTTTCTATCATGTTTATTTCATTTCATTACACTTTTATGACACTCCACCTATCACTCTTGTGGTTATTTTCTCCAGTTGTCCACTGTTTTTATACATCGGGCAAAATTGATAAATATTCAAGTAGTTGCACAAATAGGCGCACTACTAATATGAAAGGTGGCAGCAGGTAGAAACACTATGTGAAAAAAAATGAAATGTCAGTTAACAAAAGCAAAAGCCAAAATCAGAGGGTGAACATGTAACCTACAAATGGCAAGTGCTTTGAAAGTGAAATCAATAAAAATTAAAGATTGGAACATACTTCTTTACGCAGAGAAAACAGAGATTAGGATAAGAAATGAGACCTCTTTGTGACAAGTTTTCTAAGAGAAGAAGCAAGTAGAATCAGAAAATATTTCCAGAACCAAGAGAATATACAAAAGAATTAGAGTTTTAGAAGTTTAGATCAGGGAACAATTTCTTTAAAAAAATATTTATATTTATTGATTTCAGAGAAAGGAGGGGAGAGGGAGAGAGAGATATAAGCACCAATGATGAGAGAGAATCATTGATCGGCTGCCTCCTGCACACCCCATCTGGGAATCGAGCACACAAACCAGGCATGTTCCTTGACCAGAATCTAACCATGACCTCCTGGTTCATAGCTCAAGGCTCAGCTACTGAGTCACACCAGCCAGGCTGGGGAGCAATTTCAGTGTGAGGAAACTTATTAAGAGGGAGATGCAGGGCAAAGCTCTGATATACATGCCAGTAAATTTTGATATGCATCTAGATAAAACTTCATTTAGTAGAAATAAGATCATTGATGGACATAGTAGAAATTGAGGCTGGCATGTAGAACTTAAAATAGAAAGATACTTTGGGGCCAAACACAGGAATACTGTGCCCCTTAGAATGGTCTTCCTTCCTTTTTCATTCAATTCTGTAAAACCCATAAGTTTCTTAGAAATGGAAACTTTGAATTACTTTTCAATATATGAATATTCTAATATCTCTGGAATCAAAAAGCAATATAAATTGATTCTAAGATGAAACCAAAAAAAGAAAAAAAAGCATTCTTTATTCAAGCAGATTATGGATAGTAAGTGCCCCTCATAATAGCTATAGGCTCTCACCTTTGAATGTCAAACCCCATCACCCCCACCCCGGCCCTGTCAATTCTGACTAAAGTTCTGATGATTGGCTCAGTCATCAGAGAGGCATATTCTTCCTGTTTTCCCCAACTAGTGATGTATTAAAGGAATTTCAAGTCTCATGTTGCCTGTAAAAAAAAAAAGTGTTATAACCCATTCCAATATTTTTTTAAAAATCACGAAATATCAGTGTCTTATTGGTAGAGAGGGAATTAAAAAAAAGAGAGACACAAAATGAAAATTCTTTTTCCTGTGTTCAATTTTGAGACAACCAAACACAGACA
Organism: Corynorhinus townsendii; assembly: GCA_026230045.1. NCBI lineage: Eukaryota > Metazoa > Chordata > Mammalia > Chiroptera > Vespertilionidae > Corynorhinus > Corynorhinus townsendii. The sequence goes on along the minus strand of JAPDVU010000011.1, from coordinate 10,093,946 downwards.
CAGTGGGAAATGTAATAAAAATTATATAAACCATTTTGAGCCTTGAAAGATTAAATTTTTCAATAGACCATCACTTGAACATGTTTAGATTATTGTCTGTGAACTCCCTGTTGTATTTTTTTTTTCAAAATTGAAAGTTTGTTGTTTCTTTGTTTGCATTTTCTTTTTAAATTTTAGGTGATATGCCTAAAGGGGAAAAACATGGAGAAATAAATCAATAAAACTCATAGTTTTGAACTAACCAAGCTAATCCTGGGATTTTGAATAAGCCACTCAAATTCTTTGACCATCGAGTTTTCTAATCTATAACAAACAAAAAAATAGAAGAAAATAGTTGTATATAATTTTAGGGTAGAAAATAGTAACCTTATCTACTTTTATTTAAAGAGTGAAATAAAAAATTTGATTTTTCCCTTTGCTAAACATATCCACAGGAAATGAGACTCCAACAAATACAGCTCTCTGATGTACTGAGGAATCTCAACCTCCGCAAACCCAAATCTTAGATTACAGGGGATTTTCCATATCAGCAGAGTGGCAGGATGCCCAAGCCAGCTCTGTGCAAGAATCTGGCACCAGGAGCTAATTAGATACAGCAGGTCCAGCATATCCTCAGTTGACTTGCAGGAGCCTCCTGCCCTGGCCCTTCTCTCTGGTGCACAGTAAGGATACCTTTTCTACTCACTTCCCTACCTCAACCCAGGAGCCTAAGACCTCTCTTCAATGATCTCGAGTCAACAATGCTAATGGGCATCTTTTAATGGTCTTCATTTATATCAGTACTTCCCCTTGACTCCTTGCAACTCAAGGACAGCTACAGTCCCTCCTCCCAGGAACGGGCTCTTGAGCCAGCCCACTGGTTATTGTCAATAAGAGAGCATACAAGACTGAATGGCATTTTAGTTACCAAGTAAATGCTTGGTGAAGGAAATAGGCATTCATGGAGGATGGTCAGCCATTGGTAAAGAGACTGGAAAGTGGAGAGAATTCTATTGTGTCCAGAATGCCAGAGACTTTTACATAAGCATTGCTCAGTGATACACATTCAAGAAAATCAACTATTTAAGGTCTGAAATAGTGTGGCAGCAGCTACGTCAGCCAGGGTTTATGCCTTGCTGTGAATTTGCGTTCAGCAATAAGCTTGATGAATATCTGGTTTGATCATCTCTCTCACTTCAAATGGTTATTCAAGCCACTTTTGTAGTGTATTTCAAAATCGCAAGATTGACTCAATGAAGATCAGTGCCCAGAAAACCAACACGACTTTATGGCTCCCCAGAATGTTGTAATCATAGTCTGTGATCTTCAGGAGAAACAGCCAAAGTCTCTAAAACATACACAGTCTCATCAGAGACCATGATCTCATTGGCTAGTCTAGAAAATTAATACACCCTTGAGATTTTGAGATCTAGCTCTTTCTTTTAACCCTAACTCACTAGAATCTATTAAAGTGGCCAGTTGTAAATGACTGTTTTGTGGATATAGACATGATTGTTCTAAAAGTTATATGGAAAAGCAAAAAATCTGGAATAGCTCGAACATTTTTTTAAAGGAAGCATAAAGTAGGAGGAAATCAGTCTACCCACTTTCAAGGATTATTATATCACTCCATCAGACAAGACTGTGGAATTGTTGGGGGGATAGACAGAAATCGGTAGAATAGGATGGAGAACACAGAAATAGGCACATACTGTCTTAATAATTTGTATCAAAAGAAAAAAAATGTTCCTGAATCAAGCAGATGACAGTGGTCAGAGATCTGAAGAAGGAAAGTCAGGAATGGAGCAATCATGTTCTTATTTAAGCATGGGTGGCCACAGTTCTGGAAAGCAGAAAGAAGGTAGACCGTAGGCTATTTTGGGAGAGATGAGAGAGGAAGGAGAAGAGAGAGAGAGAGAGACAGGGAGACAGAGAGCGAGTGCACGCTTTAATTTCTATAAATTCCAGTTGCTTCTAGAGTCTCCTCATTCCTTCAGTTAATCCATTATATCTTTGAGGTAATTATACAGGGTGTCTTACTGTTGCTGTTACTATTGTCCCAAGCTACCAGCAACCACTTAAAAAGACAAATACAGCCTGGCCACAGTAGCTCAGTGGTTGAGCGTCGACCTATGAACCAGGAGGTCATGATTTGATTCCCAGTCAGGGCACAGGCCTAGATCGCAAGCTCGATCCCTGGTGTGTGGCTTGCAGGAGACAGCCAATCTATTATTCTCTCCCATCCTCGATGTTTCTATTTCTCTCTCCCTATCCCATCCTCTCTGAAATCAATAAAAATACATTTTTTAAAAAGGACAGATACACAAGTTACAAACAATTCAGCAAACTAAAACTTTAAGATACAACCGTGAGCTGAGGTTTGCTGGAATTTCAGGTTTCTAGGACAAGGCCTCCAGGTTTCTGTGCAGACTGTGGTAGAAGAACAGTTTTCCAGGCAATCTCAGGAGGCAAGGGGACATAGACTTCGGGTCAAATTTAGAAGTCTGAGGTGGCATATATGAGGCAATAAAATCCAGCACTTCATGGAGACGAGCGAGAGTGGGAGTTTCATGGGCATCCAAGTCTCCCTGACCAGGGCGGGACAGCGGCTCCAGATTAAACCCCCCTGGGCAAGTCACTTAATCTCTTCAACCTCTAGTTAGTGAAGTGGAGGTAATAACAATACTACTCCACAGGACAGCTGTAATGATGAGCACCCAGCATAGCCTCTGAATGGCGTGCTGAACCTGCAAAAGAGCTCTAGCCATGGTAATACAGTTGGTTTTTAACTTTTGTTATCTGTCATTTGGCAAGGTTCTAAAGAATGTCCACAGACGGAGACATTAAAGTGTCATTTGTTAAAATTTCACAAATGGTCCGGCCGGTGTGTCTCCGTGGTTGAGCGTCAACCCATTCACCAGGAGGCCACAGTTCAATTCCCAGTCAGCGTACAAACTCGGGTTGCAGGCTCGGTCGGTCCTCAGTGTGGGGATGTGCAGGAGGCAGCTGATCATTAATTCTCTCTCATCATTGATGTTTCTATCTCCCTCCCCGTCTCCCTACCTCTCTGAAATCAATAAAAACGTATTTTTAACAATTTCGCAAATGGACAAACAGATGCACCAAGTTAAATTCGTCGCTTGAAGTCACATTTTAGGGGGGACAGAGCCCAAGTTCAAAAGTTTACATGTTCACAGTTGAGCTTGTAGTGATTTGCTCAGTGCTAGTTTTTCTGAGTATGAAGTTATTAATGTACAAAAGGAAAAGAATGATTCAGCCCTCAGAAATGGATGTTTGGGATGAACAGGAAAAATGTACATTAAATTATTTACAAAGTTTAAACACAATATAAATACATATGCTTATCATTTATAATTTTTGGTTCCCTAAGGTATTGGAAAAGAAATGAAAGTCATTCTGACAAGCTAATATCTTCCTTCCACATTTGTTTGCAAAATATAACTTCCCAGGAATCATTTGGTTTGTGTCATAGTAATCTGCATTAGCAGAAGTAAGAATACAAATTAGTTATATTTCTTAAATAGTTCTTTTCTGAGTAGCCAAAGGAAACCTAGGTAATTTAAGAGTTTGAGGTAAGGAATCAAAATGCACTGATTCAGTTAAAGTATATAATGATTTTTAAAATATGATACAATAATTGGTAGATATTCTGTTACATGTTGTTAGACAACCAGACAAATGCAACTGATTGTCAAATATTTAATGAAATGAAGCACAGCCATCTACCTCCCCAACCATGATCCCCAAGAATGTGATGCAATGGAAATCAAGGTTTCCATTTGTTACAGTTCACTGCTGTGAGTTTCCTTGCAATCTCTGCCAAACAAAATGAAGTGGATTGAGGTTGCTTAGACAAGTCTCTTTATAGCTCATCAACATGTAACCCCCTGGGGAGTTGGCTTTCTCAGTTAATGCACTGGGCCTTCACTCCTGGGACAGTTATCTTCCCGTGACTTCTGTGGAAGTTCTTTGCCATTGCTCTTGATCTTACCCTCCCCAAAAGATGATAACCTGAAAATCTGTTCAGGGTAGCAATGGGAGGGGAGATAAGAGGCAAAGAAACACGGCAGAAAGCTTATGCTGTTGCAGAAAAAGATAACAGAAAAGATAATATGTAGATGAGAGATGATAGATAGATAAGATGGATGGGTGGATAGATGAGAGGGGCGGGGGTTGGGAATATTTTGTCTTGTAGCTAAAACTCGACAGCTTGGAAGACAGATAACATCATTCCAAACTTAAACTAACCCGAGGAGAGAGATTTTTAAAATATTTTATATAGAATTCTAAATTGCAATAACCTCCCAGTGTCTTCTCAGTGGGTCAAGTCACTTCCCAACCATTTACTATATTTGTCAACCAATTCTACCTTTGGGATCATGTGTCAACTCCCCTCATACCTACCCCTCCTCTATCCCAATGCTTTTCACATCCATAGACATTGCTAGTAGCATTTTCTCTTACAGGGCTCACAGCCTGTAGAGAGGGTAGCATCCTAACATATTAATTTAGTCACATGTTAATATCTAGCATTTATTAAAGGGTTTGGGGTCTTGTAGATGTTCAATAAAGACTGTGAAATAAATGAATGACTGAATAAACAAATTAATGGATATTTGATAAATGAATGGATAGATTGACAAATGGGGAGATGAATGGATGGATGAATAAGCATATGGTTGCCTGACTTTTGGTCAAACTGAACAATGCTGTTGTCATAAAAATCAAAACATAAAGTATTAACAAGACTTGGGTGTTTGAGACTTTGTTATACTTCTAAAATAAGAAGTATAAAAGACTTCTTAGTTGCATACTTTATTATTCTTTAAATCGACATACTAGGGCAAATCTTTCTCCTTAAAATGATCACAAAGGAATTTGGGGGGAAACACTCTTTAATTCAAGAAAAACTGAACAACAGATATCCTACCCAAAGAGAGGCGAGATCAATTGGCACCATCAACAGGGCGCTCAAATATTGCTTCTAAAAAGGAGACACTGATGAAAAGGAATTTAAAAGCCATTCCCTTTACACCATTCTAAAACAGTTGATGTTACTTCCTTTTTTCCCTCCTCTGAGCTTTCAAACTACGCATGCTGAGATACTGAGATTGTATTCAGTTTGTTAAATTAGTGACATAATGCTTCTGCAGCCAACCCTATTATCTAGCACAAAGTCGCTAAAGGAGAATTGAAATCCTATTATATATATATTGCATTAAATTGGTCCCCAGTGGGGCATCTTAATTAAGATGTGCTTATTACCTGGGTCCAGATTAAGTGGCATGGACTGTATCACAGGCTTTCTATTCAGACAGAAAGCAGGGTTAGCTCAGGCCCTGGTTTGCTAATGAAGGCTAATGGCCTGTCGCCTTCACGGTACAATTGTGGTGGGAACTTTTTTAATATTACGCCGGGCACTACTTTAATCTAATGCTAAGAGTGCACATAACCCTCTTGCCCTATCTAAAGTAAATACTTAAGATTTTTTAAAATATACTTTTATTGGTTTCAGAGAGGAAGGGAGAAGGAGAGAGAGATAGAAACATCAATGATGAGAGAGAATCATCCATCGATTGCCTCCTGCACGCCCCACACTAGGGATCAAGTCCTCAACCCAGGCATATGCCCTGACCAGGAATTGAACCATGACCTCCTGGTTCATAGGTCAATGCTCAACCACTGAGCCATGCCAGCTGGATGATACTGAAGATATTTAAGCATTACTCTCCTCAAGAAAGATTTGCACCCGATCCTCACATCTGATGTGGCGATAATATGGTTCTCTTACTGAACCTGGGAAGATTAGAAATGTTTCCTAGTTTGGCTCTGCTTCTCTCAGTTCTATTATAGCCCCTCTCAGACACCCACTACGGTGTACCCTTCCCACCTCACATATACCCTCTTCTGACAAGTCTTCACTCCCCCCTTCCATCTACCTATCATCCCCAGAGCAGCACACCTGTGACAAAACATGAAGCTATTGGTGAAGTTAGAGCACAAGTCAGGTTTCAGTGCCTAAGTTCCAAGATGGCTTAGATAGTGAGCTCCAAACTTCCAAGTGGATTTTTCAAATCCTTTGTGATATCAGAGATAGAGAGCTATTTCCATTTGGACCATCCTATGGAAATATTTTTTAATATATTTTATTGATGAGAGAGAGAGAGAGAGAAATACTGATGTGAGAACACATTGATCAGCTTCCTCCTGGATGCCCCCGACTGAGGATAAGCCTGCAACCCAGGCAGGTGCCCTGACCAGGAATCGAACCGGCCACCTTGCGGTGCATGGGATGATGCCCCACCAACTGATCCACACCTACCAGGGCACGACCACATATTTTTGCAATGCCTTTTTCCCCTGTCATGGAGTATTATCTTTCTATTTTGATATGCATCTGGATGCAAAACCGAGGAGCAACCACCCCAGGTGAATCTATAATATAGGCAAATCAGCTGATCGAAGGAGGCCTTGTCATCCAGGCGAGCACCCTCCAGCTCATCCTCATGGACCTGTGAGCAAAATCTTCCGGGGTCCCCTGCTCTCCCTCACTCCTGCGTGCTTAGAAATCCCACGGAGGAACTCTCCATTCAGCTGGGTAGCAAAGATCCTCTGAAACAGCCCATGGAACACCTTTAAAATCGGCCTTGCTGAAAGAGCCCACGGAGTGACGTAAATATTTGATGAAGGGGACTTCGTTGTTGGTGCCGTAATCATTATACAAATTGTAATGGTCATCCTCGCTGGCAATAATACTTTTAGAGGAAAGGGCATTATATACTTCACTCAGAGAGAACAACAACAATGTTAGCACAGTTCTGACACTGGGCAAGCCAATCTGTCCCAAGCTGGGCTCACTTGGCTGTCGAGACAGCACAGGACCTTAGCAAGCACAGATTTTTTGGCCATCATTCAGTTACCGGAGCGTCAGAGTATATCTGGCATTTAATGCTATGCACAGGGTTGCTCCTGTTTGATGGTTGTATACTACGTAAGCCTTGGAGCATGACGTGAAGTAATTTAACAACTGGAATAACAGGCATTTGGGACAAAACTAATTTCATAGGAAGGCTGGTCACAGACACTCAACTTGTTCATAAAAACGTTACCTTGTTATATAATACCAAGCTGAAGATCGAACCTCGAGAGGGAAAAGCCAGTTATGGGGAAATGTCCCTCCATTCGTATGACAGGAAGTCTGTTTTTTGCAATAATATTATCTTAGCTCTAAGCACTAAGATGTGCTTTGGTCTTTCTCATTGTGTCTCTGTCCAGTTTCAAAGAAATGGCCAGTGAAGTTTGTCAGTGTGTGTATGTTTTGATTAGCTCTGTTCCATGCTCTTATGTCAGAGGACAGTCCTCTGCTTCTACCTGGCCACCTGTAAAAGGTGCTGAGATAGTCTCATCGGTGTACCAGACAAGGACTAAAACAGAAGAAAACACAAGTGAACAGGGCAGAGTAGGAGCCATCCTATATAACAAAAGGGTAATATGCAAATTGACCCTAATGGTGGATCCACCAGGAATGACCAGTCATTATGACATGCACTGACCACCAGGGGGCAGATGCTTAATGCAGGAGCTGCTCCCTGGTGGTCAGTGTGCTCCCACAGGGGGAGCTCCACTGAGCCACACATTGGGCTGATGGCTGCGATCACAGCAGCTGTGGCAGGAGCCTCTCCCACCTCCTCCGCAGCGCTAAGGGATGTCTGACTGCCAGCTTAGGCCCGATCCCTCAGGGAGCGGGCCTAAGCTAGCAGGTGAATATCCCCTGAGGGCTTCCAGGCTGCCAGAGGGCAGAGGCTGGGCTGAGGGACCCCTACAAGTGCATGAATTTTCATGCACCAGGCCTCTAGTTTCCGATAATCAGAGTCTGTATTCTTTTCCTGGGTAATTTATGCAGCCCTAGTCTCAGGAGTTGGTCTCCCTATCACTCCCACATTTCCAAAGTCACCTCCCTTGAGTATCTGTTGGGGGAGAGGAGGGTTCATCTTTATGATCCCCCAATTCACCCACCCTGCAGCTGCTTTTTGGGCTCCTGCCTCCTCCCTACTAATGGATGCGTGTCACTGTCAGTAACTGTTTAGCATCCATAGAACTATGACATTGATAGAATCCTGCATCTCCTGCCCAGAAATGAGCAGAGAACTGAGTATGAGAAAAAGCCATGCTTCCCTTTACTGCCTATCTTTTTTCTTCTTCTTCAAAGACCTGCCTTGTGTTTAGAATTCAGTAACTCCTTACAGTATAAGACCCACAAGTTCCAATTTCCAAAATATTCTCTATCTACCCACCACTCATCACATTCACTCACAGCCACCTACTTCATGCCACCTTAATCTTTCACCTGCATTATTGGGATCATTTTCCTTTGGGTTTTCCTACTTTTTCTGTTGCATCCCTATATCCAGCAGGCAATATGATCTTTTAAAAAAAGTCAAAAAGGTGCAAGACATCATCTCATGTAGAATAAAATAAGTGCATGTATAAAATAAAACAAGCCAATAAGGCATAATGTGTAGATAGATTTATAATGCATCTCTCTCTCGGTACATTGTACATATGAAGAGACAGGGACCAGCATGTTGGTCTAACTTATTTATTTTTATCCTTCCCAGTAACTAGATCACTTCCTAGCACATTGTAGAACTCACTATACATTTGGTGGATTGATAAATATGGAGTATTCAGCATCCCTATCTTTGTTCTCTGATTTTATAGAAGATTCTACATATTATCCCCAGGATTTGGTCTTGCCCCATGTCTTCCTTCCTGGTAATGTTTTTCTCCAGTCTGAAATTAATTTAGTCCCCAAAACAAAACAAAAAATGAACTAAAAAAAACTAACTAAAAAACACAAGAGGACATTTCATTATAAGTTTTAGTAAATCATGGGTGTAAATACTGTAGGTCCCTAACGTTCCATTGAGCAGTTGAATTGCACACAAATATACTTGTACACACAATCTCACATACACAACACATACCTGAGAAGGATACATTTGAAACAATAGTCATTTTAAACCTATTAAAAGAGAAGAAAATACTACTGACCACCCCAATAATTTGAAAAGCCACTTCCCTACAACGTAATCACTAGTTTATGTGACCCTCCTGTGCTTACTCTGGGTCTACAGAGATTCAGAAACACACACAAAGTAGAAACATACAGAGCACTCATTGCTTTCCCCTTAAACCTATTCAGCCAGCCCACGCTCTGAAACCACGGCCTGCAAGAACCACCGTACACTCTTAACCAAGGGCTGTCTTCTTTTCCAAAACCAGGGAAAGATGTTTTTTAATGCCAACTAGAATATTAATGTTCCCTTTAATCTCGGCATGTTTTAAGGAAGTCCCAGTGCTTAAATTATCAGAAAGAAACGGTTCTTTGGGGGTGTATTAATTGTATTTTGTTTCATTTTCTATATATCTTATGATGCTTTGATGTTTCCCCTTAGGCCATAGAGACTCAGGGAGAGACTGTCCCCTACCCTCAGCTTTAGCTCATTTCTGGGGGTGGCAGACAACTTGCCTGGAACATACCTTTCATGTGTAGGCTGGTCCATCTCAGTCATGCCTCCACCCACATTCTTGTTTTTTAATATATTTTTATTTCTTTCAGAGAGGAAGGGAGAAGGATAGAGAGCTAAAAAACATCAATGATGAGAGAGAATCATTGATCGGGTGCCTCCTGCACACCCCCCACTGGGGATTGAGCCTGCAACCTGAGCATGTGTACTGACTTGGAATCAAACCATGACCTTCTTGTTCCTAGGTCGAAGCTCAACCTCTGAGCCATGCCCACCTGGCCCCACCCACCTTCTTATTTAAATCTCAGACCAAGCCAATATTTCCCCTGCTCTAGAGCAGCCCAGTGCCAGGTACCAGACAACGGAGGACAGTCCCTATGCCCTAACGCCTGTGGAATTAAACTAGCCAATTCTAAACCGCTTGCTCTGTGCTGCTTTGCCTTCCCCATGGAAGCCCTGAGAAAGCCTCTGGCCTTGGTTTTCCCTCACTCTGGCTTCTGCCTCTCCCAAACTGCCATTTCCCCTGTGGCCCTACAGGGTGTGCCATGTCCTCTTCTATCAGGAAGTAAATTCTTCCTTCAATGGCATTGACCTCTCTGTGCCAACCCTCAGTCACCTCCATAACTTAAAATCCCCCATATGCCCTGGCTGGTGTTGTTAAGTAGTTAGAACGTTGGCCCCTAGACTGAAGGATTGCGATTCCCAGTCAAGGGCACGTACCTGGGTTGTGGGTTCGCTCCCTGCCTGGTTGGGGTGCATGCAAGGAGGCAACCAATTGATGTGTGTCTCTTTCACACTGATGTTTCTCTCTCTACCTCTCCCTCCCTTTCACACTCTCTAAAAATCAATGGAAAAAAATATCCTCAGGATTAAAAAAAAAAATCCCATTTTAATGTGGGGTCAAGCTTGATGATAGTGACTGGTCCAGAGCACATTGGAAGGGGTTCTTCAGCAAATTAGTTCCTGTACAAACAAGACTGGTCCATGACTTGACTAGGAAATTGTAGTATCGCTGCTCTGATGGAAGTGGGATGTATGCCACTTCTGTGGTACCCACCGAGGAAAACCACTTTTCAAGAGAGGAAATAGTGGGGGGATGGTCACATGTAGTTCACAATTTTGGTTTTAAGAAGTTTTTTCTTCCTCGAGCGTTTAGGTCATTTGAGTCACTATTACCTTTACCAGGTGCATCAGGTGCAAATCCCTGGTCTCTGGAACATGAACTTCATTTCCTCTATCTACTTTTATTTTTCTTTTAATATCACCTTTCTGTGGCCCATTAATTCCACTTTTGACACCTTAGAATAAGATAAAGGGGGGGAAAAAATCAAGCACTTGGTTTTTCTGCCTAGTCATCAAGTCTCCCGGATGATGGATGGAAGGACAGACAGAACTGTTTGTATATGCCTGGCAGAAATCAGGTTTGTGCTTCAAGAATCAGAAAATTGGAAGGCAGGGAGGGCCTTGTGATTCCTAACCAAGGGTGGTAGGTGCTTGGATGGGTGGTAAAAAAGTGGGAAAACATGGAGTTGGCCACAGGGGTACTGTAGTAACTTTAAAGACCAACCACTTATAAGAATATTATATTTTCTTAAAAGGTCATTGTGGCCAGGCCCGTGTGGCTAGGTGGTTGAACATCAACCTATGAACCAGGAGGTCACAGTTTGATTCCTTGTCAGGGCACATGCCTGGGTTGTGGGCTTGCTCACCAGTAGGGGGTATGCAGGAGACAGCTGATCAATGATACTCTTTCATCATTGATGTTTTTATCTTTCCCTCCCACTCCCTTCCTCTCTGAAATCAATAAAAAATATTTTTTAAAAGTCAGTATGGATGAAACTTACTGTTACTGCATATATTATTGGACTTCTGTTAACCAGACTGTTTTCCTGGCTCTCTGGTAATTTAAGAAGAGAAGTAGAGTTTGATTACATAGGAGGAGCCCTGTCTGGGTAGCACTGAGCATTTTCTTCTATTGCTGATGCTTCCTATTAGCTCTCAAAGAACTGCGTGGCACTCTAGCTTGACAGATGTGCTAATAGAGATGGATGTGACATTACATTCTGGGTTTTCTTGTAGTTGCTGCTTGGGATGAATGCAAGCACAGTTCTGTGTGACTGATATCCTACATTTTCATATCCAGGCATGGAGTGTATTTTACTGCGAGACAGACCCAATTTTATTTAAGACTTTCAGGCACTTTGTCTTCCTCTTCATTGTGAACATGTGGTGCAGAGGTGCTAGGTGAAACTCAGTCTTCTTGACAATGGGGCAAGAGGAGGTGAAATTTAAGGCTCAGCCACAAAGGACAAATTGCATGACCTTGGGGCTGAATCCATGAGCAACTTAGAAAATATTCATCCAAAGAGACTGCAGAGATTTGTTGGGGAGTTTCTCAATACATAACAAAGTGATGAAGGCCTAATTGGGCAGAGAGAGAAGCTGACTGATAATCAGGTTGCAACTGAGGCTTCAGAAGATCCTACAGGGAGCTCAGAAGCAAGATTGCCCTTTAGATTTAACCATGTTGAGGGAAGGTAGGTGTACCTCCAAATCAGCCAAGAATAACCTGTGGAAGAGACAATGCCCGGTGGAAACAGAATTGTGAGCTGCGGTAGTCATGGTCCCCAGAAGATGGGGAATGGATGCTATGGTCCTGAAGAGGAATCTGGGCAGGGCATCATAATATCTGCCATACTTAGCATGGATCTAGAAATTTAGAGGACTAAGTGGAAATAGAATGCATCTATACTAATGAAAAGGTAATATGCTAATTAGACCAGATGTCTTCCGGACATCTATCCGGACGTCCTTCCGAACAAAGCCACGGTGGCGGGGGCTGAGGCAGAGGTGGTTAGGGGCAATCAGGCCAGCAAGCAGAGACACTTAGGGGTGATCAGGCAGGCAGGGGAGCAGGTAGGGGCATCAGGCAGGCAGGCAGGTAAGCAGTTAGGAGCCAGTGGTCCCAGATTGCAAGAGGGATGTCCGACTGCTGGTTTAGGCCTGATTCAGCAGGTATGGAGCCTAAACTGTCAGTTGGACATCCCCTAAGGGGTCCTGGATTGGAGAGGATGCAGGCCGGGCTGAAGGACACCACCCTGTGCACGAATTTCATGCACCGGGCCTCTAATATAGAATAATTAGCTGTGGGATTTTTTAATTATTTTTTTCAATTATAGTTTGCATCCAATATTATTTTGTATTAGTTTCAGGTGTACAAGTGGTTAGACAATCATATACTTTACAGTGTTCTTCCTGATATTTTCAGTACCCAAATGGCACCATACACAGTTATTATAATATTATTGACTATATTCCCTCTATGGTAGTTTACATCCCCATGACTATTTTGTTACTACCAATCTGTACTTCTCAATGATTTTACCTTTTTCACCCAGTCCCACATTGCTCCTCCCCTTTGGCAACCATCAATTTTTCATCTGTATCTGTGAGTCTGTTTCTGTTTTGTGTGTTCGTTTATATTGTTCTTCAGATTCCACATATAAGTGAAATTATGTGGTATTTCTCTTCCTCTAACTGACTTATTTCACTTAGCATAATACCCTCTAGATCCATCCATGTTGGCACAAATGGCAATATTTGTTCTTTTTTATGACCATGTAATATTCCATTGTATATATCTATTGATGGTTACTTGGGCTGCTTCAGTATCTTGGCTATTGTAAATAGCACCACCATGAACATAGGGGTGCACATAGTCTTTTGAATTCGAGTTTTGGATTTCTTCAAATTAGTTTCCAACGTGGAATATAAATGTCTGAGTGAATAATAAAAGCTACAGATGATAAACCCACAGCTAACATCATACTCAATGGGCAAAAATTAAAACCATTTCCCCTAAGAAGAGGAACAAGACAGGGATGCCCACTCTCACCACTCCTGTTCGACATAGTACTGGAAGTATTAGCCATTGCAATTAGACAAGAAGTAGAAATAAAAGGCATCCAAATTGGAAAAGAAGAAGTAAAGCTGTCCTTATTTGCAGATGACATGATATTGTACATAAAAAACCCGAAAGACTCCATCAAAAAACTAATAGACTGAATAAATAAATTCGGCAACATAGCAGGATACAAAATTAATGCCAAGAAATCTATGGCATTTCTATACAACAATAATGAAATTACAGAAAGGGAGACTAAAAAAGCAATCCCATTCACCATTGCACCAAAAAAATTAAGATACCTAGGAATAAATTTAACTAAGGAGGTAAAAGACCTATACGCGGAAAACGACAGGACACTGAAAAAAGAGATAGAGGAAGACATAAAAAGATGGAAGAACATACCATGTTCATGGATTGGTAGAATCAACATCATTAAAATGTCCATACTACCCAAAGTAATCTATAGATTCAATGCACTCCCCATTAAAATACCAATGGCATATTTCATAGACCTAGAAAGAACTCTCCAAAAATTCATCTGGAATAAAAAAAGACCCCAAATAGCCACAGCAATCATGAGAAAGAAGAACAAAGTAGGTGGGATCTCAATACCAGATTTTAAGCTGTATTACAAAGCCACTGTTCTCAAAATAGCCTGGTACTGGCACAAGAACAGACATATAGACCAACGGAATACAATAGAGAATCCAGATATCAACCCAAACCACTATGCTCAGTTAATACTTGACAAAGGAGGAATGAACATACAATGGAGTCAAGACAGTATCTTCAATAAATGGTATTGGGAAAATTGGACAGATACATGCAAAAAAATGAAGCTAGACCACCAACTTATACCATATACAAAAATAAACTCAAAATGGATACAGGACTTAAACATAAGATGGGAAACTATAAAAATACTAGAGGAATCCATAGGCAGAGAAATCTCAGACATATGCCAAAACAATTTCTTCACCGATGCTGCTCCTAGGGCAATGGAAGCTAAAGAGAAAATAAACAAATGGGACTACATCAAAATAAAAAGCTTTTTCACAGCAAAAAAAAACCATCAACAAAACAACAAGAAAGCCCACTGTATGGGAGAACATATTTGCAAATGTTATCACTGATAAAGGTTTAATCTCCAACATCTACAGACAACTTATACAAATTAATAAAAGGAAGATAAATGACCCAATAAAAAAGTGGGCAACGGACATAAATAGAATCTTTTCGAAAGAAGACACAAGGAAGACCAAGAGACACATGAAAACATGCTCAAAGTCACTAATTATCCGAGATGCAAATTAAAACGACAATGCAGTACTATCTCACACCTGTCAGAATGGCAACCATCAACAAATCAACAAATGACAAGTGCTGGTGAGGATGTGGAGAAAAAGGAACCCTCATGCACTGCTGGTGGGAATGCAGACTGGTGCAGCCACTGTGGAGAACAGTATGAAGTTTCCTCAAAAAACTAAAAATGGAGCTCCCATTTGACCCAGTAATCCCACTTCTAGGAATATATCCCAAGAAGCCAGAACACCAATCAGAAAGGATATATGCACCCCTATGCTCATAGCAGCACAATTCACCATAGCTAAGGTTTGGAAACAACATAAATGCCCATCAGCGGATGAGTGGATTAGAAACCTATGGTACATCTACACAATGGAATACTACACTGCTACAAAAAAGAAGGAATTCTTACCATTTGCAGCAGCGTGGATGGACCTGGAGAGCATTATGTTAAGTGAAATAAGCCAGGCAATGAAAGAAAAATACCACATGATCTCACTCATTTATGGAAAATAAAGAACATTATAACCTGATGAATAAAAAGATTGATACAGAGGCAGAAAAGCACCGAACAGACTGTCAAATTATAGCTGGAAGGCTGGGGAGTGTTGGGGAGGGAGGGAAATAGATCAACCAAAGGACCCATATAAGCACACCAATGGACACAAAACACTGGGGAGGTGGGATGAGGGCATGTGACAGGGGGTAGGGGAGGCTACGGGAAGGTCAATGGGGGGAAGAAAAGGAGATATATGTACTAATATATGTAATACTTTAAACAATTAAATAAATAAATAAATGCCTGAGTGACTTAGGGAGCCAAGATGGACCTCCTGCAGGGAGAGTGAAAGCCAACCTTTGGGAATACCTTAAGGGAGATAGGACTAGGAGGTCTTTATCAGGGTGAAGAGAGATGGGTGATTGCAAGGCTTTAATATACCCATTTCCTGAAGTTATTATTGGGCTCATAGGAGATACTAGTTTAATGAAAAAAAGCTGGAGCAAAAATCAGATGTTTCATTACTAAAACAGTGAAGACTGGTTTCATGTATAGAGGTACCAAAACACAAAAGATTTCCCCCTCCCCCCCTCACAAATAAGTATCCCCATGTTGAAACAGAAATGTTCAAAAGAGAAAAAAAAATGAATGGAGATAAACTTTGGTCAAGGAGGCACAAAACCTAGTGCATCAAAGAAACATTTTAAGGCAAAGGTGGGGAACATCTGGCCTGTGGGCCCCCAAAATCATTTCGTCTGTCCAAGGCATTAGGAGTGAGTTAACTAAATGTTTGACCAAATATAGCGGGCTAATTTTCAAGTTGAGACTTTCTTATGGCCCGTGAATTATGTTATAAATATCCAAATGGCCCTTGGCAGCAAAAAGGTTCCCCACCCCTGTTAAGAGATTGCAATCAAGGTTTCCCAGCAGTGGCACTATTGATCTTGTGGACCAGACAATTATTTGTTGTGAGGTCCGTGCTGTGCTTTGTAGGATGTTCAACAGTATCCCTGGCCTAGACTTCATAGATGCCAGTGTCAACTGCCCACCCCCCAAAGTCTTGGCAATCCAAAATGTCTGCAGACCTTATCAAGTATCCCCTGGGGAGACAAAACTGCCCCAGCTGAGAATTTTTGGTTGGCACACCCAGTGAGGGTTACCATCGATCCCAGTGTGCCCAAGGCTGAGAGGTGTCCCTGGATGTGCGAATTGCATTTAGCATAACACCCGGAGCCAACCCTGGGAAAGGCCCAGGCTAACTGTGAATGTTGGTCACGCTAATTGGGCTTCGTTTGGGAGTGCAGTGTTTTGGACCTGGAGAAATGCGTTATTATATCAACTTCATATACAGCAAGAATTGTGTTTTGTACCTAAAATGAGCTTTTAATAACTTCAGGCAATGTTGAGCTGATAAACTGCAATTAAGAACAGTGGATTCAATGTAATTTACCTAATCTGGTAAAAGATATTTTACTAAAATTTGATTATATGTAAAAATGAATAATAGCGTGTGTGTTTTTCTTACAATGAAACTATGAAATCCATCTTTTTAAATGGTATTATATTTAAAAGGTCTTAAGAGGGAATGATTTTCATAAAGAACTTTTAATGTTCAAAATCCAAACATTTAAATAAAAATAAAGCCTGATGATTTATAACTGAGTTTTCATCAGGGGTTTCTCAAATAAATCACATTATTTATCCACTCCATTTATTTGCCCCAGTAAATGAAAGCAGTTAAAGAGAAAATGATGTACTTATGGGTACTCAGCTAGCATTATGCTTTCAATATATAGACATTCTAAATATAGTAATGCAAACTCATTGAAAATTTACTAATGATAGTAAAAGGAGGTCAAATATTGTTTCCATTATCAAAAATATATTGTTTAATCATTAAACTAATGTTTATTGAGATCCAATTGTTTGCTAAGGACATTGTTAAGTGTCGAAGGGAAAAATTTAGTAATAGTTTCCCCATAAGATAGTAAACTTGATGTTCACCAATAAATCACCAATTACTGAATATTAGAATGTGAGCAAAAACCAGTAATAGCAATAACAATAAACTATTTTTTTTTTTACTGATTATGTGTCAGGCATTGTAGATATATAAATACACAAATATACATAGTTTTTATTAATAATCCCAATAATCTTATAAAGTAAGTGTGAAGGCTATTCAAATTTTAAATATTAAGTTATATAGCAAACTTAGTATGTCTATTTATCCAAGGTCACATCATTTGCAACTGATGGAGCCCACAGTGAAAGTCTAACTCTAAACAGCTATGCTTTTAAGTGCAATTCTGATTTTTCGCAAAATGCATTTCCTTTATGATTTTTTTATTAATTATAATCTATTGATATTTTAATGGATACCTGTGTGATTCTTAATTTTACAAATATTATAGTTGTGCATGGTATGTGTACAATAACCTTTCTTAGATTTTCCAAAATAGCCTGAACTTCAAACACTTTTATAGTGTTTTCAGACTGTATTTCTTTATTTATGTGCCCCTCTGCGTGGCCAGGTGCTATGCTGATAAAATTCACCAGCAGAATGTTATTTCCAGATCTAAGGTCCCACTATTATCTGGTCAAAAGCTAATCCACACTCATTTAGCTTTATGATGAGAAACCAATTGCACATTTCCTGACTTCAGAACGTTCAAGAAAAAAATACCCTCTGAGTTCTTTATTTTGAGCTTGTTATGGATGCAGAAAAACGCAGTCACCTACACTTTCTCTCCCAATTCCCTGCACTATTCTGCAGATGCACCATCTGTCCTATTTTATGAACTCTATTTTATTTCGGTAAGGTGTTTTGTTGAAATGCAAAGCAGTAATTACTCTCTGAGATCTTAAAAGATAAATATAAAAGCAGGTTATTGTATTAAAACCCGGAAAAGAGCTATATTGACACTTAGATCTAAAAATATAGGAGAACGAGAACAGAGAGAAAACAATCCCTCATTATTCACGTCTCCCACTGGATTCTCCTCCCTCTTCTTAAACTTCCCAGTCCTTCTGTCAACCTCCGTTAAAGTGGCTGTCCCTGTCAATTGTCTGTCACTGCTTAATGTCATTCTTAAGAAGACTCACCAACTTTCTGAGTGACATTGTAACTTCGACCAATTTGCATTTCTGCCACAGTTGGAAATTATTTTCGAAAGCGTCTGCATCCTTCCTGGGCTCTTTGAGGCCTTAATTGCCTAGGATGTCACCAGTTCTAACATCTTGCCAGGTACACATTGTTATGAGATATGGAAGCGACCTATCGCCATGGTCTGCAGAATTGTTTTTTGATATTCCAGGCTTGGCAGGTGCAGCACAGAAAACAGTGGTCGTCACTACACAGACGTTGGAGCCAGATTGGTTTACAACCATGGGTTTTCCTTTGATCAATCCTGTGACCCCAGGCATTTCCTATCAACTCAATTGCCCTTGGTAAAACTGGAGGTCAAAAGTGCCTAACTCATAAGGTTACCGTGTTGGTGAAGTGCATTTGGACTTCATCCTTGGAATATTGTAGGCACTCAATCAATGGCCACTTCCCTTCCTTTGAGGGCTGTCTATGGGATGACGTTAAGGGGCATCTCATGGGGAGCCCAAAGCATGAAACTCCAAGTACAAGTCATGGGTGTGGTAAGGAAAATTCCTGGATACTGCTACCAAGTCCTTCAAAATAATCTGTTTATTGTGTCTACATAATATGCTTCCTTGTCCGACTACATTTGCCATTCATATTCTCTCCCTTTCTTCCTCCCTCCCTTCCCTTTCCTTTGTCCATTCTTTCCTTTCTTTCATGTGAGTCCTTCAGAAAATATGTTCAGGGGATTGACATACACAATATATGGATTGGTATTTACATTTTGCAAATGCAGAACCTGAGACAGATAGGTTTCAGAATTTATGCAAGTTCACTCAGCTGGAAAAATGGCAGATCTGGGTATACCAGTTCTCTCTGGTCTTTCTCCACTGAGCAGCTCTATCACTGCACTCCTTGGCCATCCTATTAGTCTCTCTGATCAAATGACATGAAACCTGCACTTTTGTTTCTCTCTTAGGGAAGGGCTGATTCCAGGCTTAACAGTAGCTATTAACAATCTCATACAGGGTCCTTTTAAAATGTGGTAATCTCTTTGAGTTTAATTTCTTTTAAAGCAAACTTGAACTCGCTTTTGTATGGATGCTATGAAGAGGAAAATAGTCTTGCCCAGGGTCGATAAAGAATTGAAGAGTGAGGTTAATATAAAAGCAGAATGAGAAGCAGTTTCAGGGGTGATATGTCATGTGCAAGCCTATAAAACAAATAGCAATTATCACATTAGAAAAATGAGTCTCTTGGAATGGAAGCTGTTTCTGACACTCTATCTGTATATCACTCTCTTGTGTGTATTTGCTCACTTTGTGTCTCTGATTGACTAAATCAATGCATGACACTCCCCACCCCTGTGCTTAAGAAGAAAACTATTTTGTTCCATAATGACTCAATAATTAGAGACGAAAGCCCTGTTTTTCCCCAAACACCCCCTTACATATTGGCTCAATGCATTCAAAATACTGTCTGTATTATACTTTACTTGTATATGAAACTAAGATTACTTGCTCATGTATATTTTAAAATATTACATCCTATATAATAAAAGCCTAATATGCTAAGTGTCTGGTCGTCTGGTCAGCTGTTCAACCAATCAAAGCGTAATATGCTAATGATACACTAAGGCCACTCAACTGCTCGCTATGATGTGCACTGACCACCAGGGGGCAGACACTCTGACCGGTAAGTTAGCTTGCTGCTGGGGTCTGGCCAATCGAGACTGAATGGACTGAGCGAGACATGCTGGACACGCCCTGGAGACCTCCTGCAGTACCTCTGTGGCTGGCCAACTTCTCACGTCCCTCCCTGACCTCGATCATGCACCAGCGGGGTCCCTCAGCCTGGCCTGCACCTTCTCGCAATCCGGGACCCCTCGGGGGATGTTGAAGAGCTAATTTTGACCCAATTCTGCAGGCCAGGCCAAGGGACCCCACTGGTGCACGAATTCTTGTACCGAGCCTCTAGTATAGTATAATACATGTTATCTCTCAGAATCATTACAACAGCCCAGTTATTGTCATCATTGCCATTTTACAGATCAGAAATAGGAGTCAGCCCTAGCCTATGTGGTTCACTGGTTTGATTCCTGGTCAGGGCACACACCCAGATTATAAGCTTGATCCCCAGGAGGGGGTGTGCAGAAGGCAGTGGATCAATGTTTCTCTCTCATATTGATGTTTCTCTCTGTCTCCCTCCCCCTTCTTCTCTCTCTAAAGTCAATGAAAACATATAAAGAAAAGAAATAGGAGTTCAGAGAGGTGTAGTGACATATTCAGTTTTATGGTGCTGGAGAGCAGCAGAGATAGAATTTAAACTCAAGTTTTGCAGGGATACCTGGTTTTAATCTTAATTGTATATTGCCTCTCTAAATTTATTATATAGAATATCCACATATAAATAGATGCTGGTCACTACCAATGGCAGAAAATCAAATTTAGTTTTTTTCAAAGCTCCGAGTCCTTACTTCTGAATTTTTAGTGAAGTCAGATAAAGGAATATTTCAGCATAACTTAATGGTCTCCATGTCTAAGTCATTTCCATCAAGTAAAACATCCTAACTGCTCCATGAGCCCTTTATGTTGGGCTTGTTTATTTGTTCCAGAAACCAAATGCACGGGTAAATTTCATGTCTCTTCCAGAACCGTAGTCCTCCAAGTAGGGCAGGACTCTTATTGAGGAAACTCTTCTGCCCAAACTCTCTCCTCCTGGGTGCCTTGCTGTCATTTGCCACCACCCATCAGACCCCTGTGAGGGTTGTCCTGAAGACAAACGCAAGCCTTGTTGTGGATAATGTCACACCTACAACATCTGAAGGACAGAGGAATGTCACATCACCAGCCAAGACCAAAAGGTTTTCCAATGCTCAGAGAAAAGTTTGCCCAAAGTGCCTTTGCTGAATTTCATTCTCTCTAGAGAGCAACTGGTTGGGCAGCTGGATAGAGGAGAAACGGTGAAAGGGAAGTTGGGCTACTTGACCCTATGACGAAATTGTCGATTTGTCTTCAGTTGTAACTATCATAGGCTTCATGTCTACCTGGGAATATCTGGAGGCCCCGGGAGCAGTCACCCTGGCACCTAATTACTCACTTCAGGAAAAACACGGTCTCAGGGAAAGCATTAGGGGCCAGAGCAGTGGTTCTCAAAGTGCAGTTCCCACTCCAACACCAGCCGCCTTACCTGCGGGCTTGCCCAAGCCCAAGTCCCAGTCTCCATTCAAGACGGACTGAATCAGAACCTCTGGGAGCTGGGCCTGGACATCTGATTTAACAAGCCCTCCTGGTAATTCTGATGCACATGCAGCTTGAAGAGCAGAGCTTACTTAGAGCTTCTTAAATATGGCTGGGCTGCATTTTCTAGTAACTTGGCAAGATTTGAAGTAGTGACAATTAAATGAAAACATCTGGAGACAGAGCCTAAGCAAGTATTTGTTTATTTGTCTGAGGCTTTCTGAACTTCTCTCCATCAAATACCTTTTTTTGTTTTGTTTTGTTTTTAAGCACCCGTTATGTGTCAGATATGGAATAATTCTTTTGCATACCTATTATACTTTTATGACATCAATTTAGACACATGTGCCCTGCACATATCGGTGCTTTTCTTCTCTGCCAACACTCCAAGATCCATTTCTCTTCCTATTTTCTTGCATGTTTTTAATGGAAAAACATTGAGCTGATAGATTTTCTTTTTAACTCTGCTTTGTGAGACTATTCACTTCCCCGCCCCACCCCCCAAAAAATAGAGAAATTCTTTTAAGAAGAAAAGGAGGGAGGAAATGAGAGATTGTAGTTTCATGAAAGACTTTATATTGGATTTCAACTGTTGAGTAAATTTTTAAAATCTGATAGTGTTATAATCATTATATATTGCTCTATAATCTTTTCCAGGCTTTTTTCCCCTTTCCCCACTAAACCATTTTTAAATGGGTTATAACCATGCCCAGCCGGGTGTGGCTCAGAGGTTGAGCATTGACCCAGGAACCAAGAGGTCACCGGTTCGATTCCGGGTCAGGGCATATGCCCAGGTTGCGGGCTGGATCCCCAGTGGAGGGTGTGCAGGAGGCAGCCAATCAGTGATTCTCTCTCATCATTGATGTTTCCATCTCTCTCTCCCTCTCCCTTCCTCTCTGAAATCAATAAAAATATATTTAAAAATAAATAAATAAGTAAATAGGTTATAACCATCATAATATTGCTCTCTTTGAACATGGCATCTCTTTTTGATAACATTTTAAACTAAGCTGTCAGCCATGGTGATAGCACAGGAACAGGGTAGCATTTGTATCCTTGTCCTGTGCACACGGATTTTATCTGTAGCCGAAAAAGGGTTGTCCCTCTGTCGCTAAAGG
Source organism: Corynorhinus townsendii (assembly GCA_026230045.1). Lineage (NCBI taxonomy): Eukaryota > Metazoa > Chordata > Mammalia > Chiroptera > Vespertilionidae > Corynorhinus > Corynorhinus townsendii. Next base: position 10,071,257 of record JAPDVU010000011.1, on the reverse strand, counting down.
GTTAGGACTGGGCTCAATAGAATTGCTCTGTGAAGCTGATGTAAAAAGACAGTATAAAAAAAGAGGCAGAGAAGTACTTTATCCTAGAAAAAGTTGAAATGTATCAAGTGTTCACAATGTGTCATATATTCTTTCATTCACCTGCCACCTGTCATCGAATTTAATCCCCCTGAAACGCTATGAGGAATAGCCATCATTATTCCCATTGTAAAGGAAGTTACATAATTTCCCCAAGGTCTTGCAGTAAGTGACAGAGGTAGATGTTAAACCCAAGGAATCTGCCTTCAGGATGGGCTCCCATCCTCTGTATTGTATAAACCTCTTGAAGATTGTTTTCCAGAAAATTCTATGTTGCTCTGAATCTCTTCCTTCACTTAATTAACAACAGGTTTGGAATGTGTATCTTGTGCTGGAGACAGCTGAAGATGCTGGAATTACAGGGGAAATTCACAGTTATCTAGACCTTGAAGGAATTAATAACATTCCACTTAATACTCTAAAATTTGTCATCCTCTGCCACACGGCAAATATAGTGTAGGTTAGAGTTGATGCTGACTATACATTTGTTTTAAAATATATTTTTTTTATTTATTTCAGAGAGGAAGGGAGAGGGAGAGAGAGATAGAAACATTAATGATAAGAGAGAATCATTGAATGGATGCCTCCTGCACGCCCCCCACTAGGGATCGAGCCCACAACCCAGGCATGTGCCCTGACCGAGAAATGAACCATGACCTCCTGGTTCATAAGTCGGCACTCAACCACTGAGCCAAGCCGGCTGGGAAAGGCTTAGAGTCTTCATGTGGGTAACGGTCTGGCCATCAGACGTGGTTATACAGAATACAAGGGTCTGAGCAACTACTTTCCCATAACTACCTGATGAGGGGCATGACTCACAGTACCTTCTTCAGAGATTACATTGTAAGTCCATGGTGTCTGTAAGAAAAGTTATTGCCTTGAAGTCACTGTGATTCAAAGCTAGCAGATCATTTTCAAGTAGCTTTCTTTACAATATGTAAATGAGAAAATGATGAAGTGAGAGAGAGATTTGTTCATAGTTCTCGAGGTTAGAAGTCCAAGGTCAAGGTGTCTGCTTGTTTGGTTTCTTCTGATGATGCTTCCCCTTGACTTGTAGATGGCCACCTTCTCACTGTGTCCTCATATGGCCTTTTCTCTGTAAGAAGAAACCCACATTGCTGGTGTCTTTTTGTGCATCCAAATTTTTGCTTCTTATAAGGACACCTGTCAGATTGGGTCAGGATCACTGTAAGGGCCTCTTTTTATCTAAATCACCTCTTCAAAAGCCCTGTCTCCAAATACAGCCACATTCTGAGTTGCTGAGAGTTAGGATTTCAATATATGAAATCTGTGGGAACACAGTTCAGCCCAGAACACGCTGTTATTACCAGTAAGTGCTTTCTTTATTCCATGGCTTTGACTAAGTGTTTTCCTAATGAAAGCAATGTGCTGGGTACCTATGATGTTTTCAGTAATATATGGCCAAATACTTTACATGTGTTATGTCAGTTATGTCATTTAAATCCCATGACAATATTTAGGTAATCAATTATTAACTCTGTCTGAAGAGTAGAAAACAGCCAGAGAAGATAGGTAAATTTCCCCAGGTCCCACAGTTAGGAAGTAATTTGATTCCCAGCTGCAGGCTCAATCCCCAGTAGGGGGCATGCAGGAGGCAGGTGATCAATGATTCTCATCATTGATGTTTCTATCCCTCTCTCCCTCTCCCTTCTTCTCTGAAATCAATAAAAATACATATTTTTAAAAGAAGTAATTCAGCCAGAATTCTAACACAGATAATCATATCTAAGCTGGCTTCCTACATTTGTGATCTCATTCATCATTGCATACCTATAAAACTGAATGATAATTGACCTCTTTACGTGGGCTTTACAAATACCCCAATAATGTGAGATTTCTAGCCAATGCCATGTGTGTGAGACTCTACTCTTCTTGTAGTTGATATTAATATATATAAAACTACTTAAGAATAAACTATAAATACTCCAATGTACATAAAATTATGAATGCATATATATTTAAACATGTGGTGATATAATATACATATAGGCACATGTGTATACATAAGCATTAGCTGCTTTGTAAAATGACTAATTTTTTTTCACATGAAGAGCTTGTTCTTTTCGGGGAAACTTACGGATGATTTTCAATGAAAGGAACAATTAATGAACAACTTCAGTTATTCTAAAAGAAGACCTTTACTAAGATTTATTAAGAGTTTTCTAGGTGCCAAAATCCCTGAACATTTATTTGGTTCCACCCTCCCTTCAAGTCTTAGGGGAGCAGCATCTACAGATAAGAAAACAGATCCCTGCAGAGGTTAAGGAACAAATCATAGCATTTCACTGATATTTAGAAAGTCTCCCAAGAGATCCAAAGTTGGGGACTTTCTGAAAGTTGGTTCCCAGCACACTTGTGCTGGATAAGACCTTTCAAAGCCCCTGACACACTGTCCTGTGCCAGTCTTTACTGAAGACAGAAGGGCAGTCAGACCCTAGAATGAAAAGGGAGCTCTACATTAGATAAACAACCCGTCAGCAATGTTAAGAAATTACTTGTGCCCAGCCTGTGTTGCTCAGTGGTTGAGTGTTAACCTATGTACCAGGAGATCACGGTTCAATTCCTGGTCTGCCCTGATGGAGTTGCAGGCTCAATAACCCGTAGGGGTGTGCAGGAGGCAGCCAATCAATGATTCTCTCTCATTGTTGATGTTTTTATCTCTTTCTCCCTCTTCCTTCCTTTCAGAAATCAATTTAAAAAAAAACAAAAACTATGTTTTTTAAAAAAGAACTTGCTTGTCACAAATTCAGCAGAGTCTGCAATTTCAGAATTTTTAGACTACCAAACTTCATGCATATGAATCAGCCAAGATGCTTATTTAAATACTAGAGGCCTGGTGCACGGGATTCATGCACTGGTGGGGGTGTGTGGCCTGCAAGGATAGGCCCTCTGTGGGAGTCCCTCTCATCCAAGCAGTGGGAGCGGACTGACCACCAGGGGGCAGCTCCTGCATTGAGCATCTGCCCCCTGATGGTCAGTGTGCATCATAGGGACTGGTCGACCAGTTGTTCTGATCATTCCACCATTTGGTTGCTGGGCTTTTATTATATATGTGCCTCTAACCCCCTGCTTAGAAATTGTTAGCCAGTAAATTTTGCTAGCGTTCAGAAATTAATATACTTTATGAATTCTCCAGGTAATTACTGGGGTAGTTTGCCTAATTCTAGTTCACATTGGTAATATACTCTATCATTAAGAAACATTTACTTATATTAGTGGTGATTAGAATCAACACTGAGGTGTTTTTGGGGGGAGGAGGGGTTTGTTTGTTTATAGTAGTCATTGCTGTGGCCCAAACCCAGAGATTCTCAGTAAATTGGTCTGCAGTGGGGCTTAGAAATCAGGATATTTTAAAGTTTCCCCAAATGTTTCCAATGGGTAACAAAGGAGCAGGAGCTGACAACAGTCTCCCACGTATGTTATAACGGACTCAGGAAAGTCTCAAAGACCAACCTGGTTCTCCACGTGAAGGCATCCCAGTTAAAATGCTGCCTTTGAGGATGATTTCCTCCAAGGTTAAGTACAGTCTTCTTCACTGATGACATAACAGCTCCAAAATATACTTAAAAATACCAGTTTAAAATTCCTGTGGTTTCTTTTAAGATTTTTATGGTTTCACATCCTACATTTAAGTATTTTATCCATTTTGAGTTTATTCTTGTGTATGGTGTAAGTTGGTGGTTTAGTTTCTTTTCTCTTTTCTTTTTTGCATGTATCTGTCCAATTTTCCCAGTCTTGACTCCATTGTATGCTCTTGCCTCCTTTGTCAAATATTAATTGAGCATAATGGCTTGAGTCAATTTTGGGGGTCTCTGTTCTGTTCCACTGGTCTATATGCCTGGTCTTGTGCCAGTACCAGGCTGTTTTGAGTACAGTGGCTTTGTAGTATAATTTGATATCTGGAATTGTGATTCCTCCAACTTTGTTCTTTCTCAAGATTGCTGAAGCTATTCAGGGTTTCTTTTGATTCCATACAAAGTTTTGGAGTCTTTGTTAAAATTCCTATGGTGCAAAAAGTTACAGAACTGTAGAATCTTTTTTTTTTTTTTTCTGAAAGGAAACAGAGAAAATGAGCTACAAAGAAAGGGAGATTGTCCAGAGAGATTAGAAAATGAAAGAAAAAGGGAGACATTTGGAAGAGACCAAAGTTGTGATATTTGATGAGTTCTCACATTTTGTCAGGTTCAGTGCTAGGCAGTAAACATGAATCACATGATTTTATCTTTGCAATAAGACTGTGACATGTGCATCGTCATTGAATATATGTTACAGCTAAGAAAACTGCCCATACTCAAGAGAACATAAAGTGGCCCATGGGGACTAGAGCTGAAGACTCGTGATGTCAGGTCAGTGGTCTTCCTATTACAAGACACTGTTATTCCACACTCTTCTCAGATGATTGTGTGGGACTCGTCCATGTGTGGGCTCTGAGATTCCAGGTGAGAGGAAGAAATTCACAGGGACCCAAGTGACTGAAAAGAACTGACCACAGAGGTGTGAAGGCCATAAAACAAGACCATGGTAGCTCAGATGGGATACCCACAGCTCCCCACTCACACTCCCTGGGATGCACCATTGGAATCCAGCTGCCAATAGGGCATGGAGGAGACCTTCGCTTCATTTTTGTTCTAGATTCATCTGCTCAAAAGTTGCTTTGCCACGGTTTAACTGTGTGTGGACCACTATACTCAGTCCTGAGAACATATGGTGCAATGTACCCTCACAGTAGCCTCCATAATCAGGAGGAACTGACCAATACATTACAGCAAAGGGGTGTCTATGTTAAGGGCTTTGAGCAAAATCATTGTTGTGCAGGATGGATGATAAAATGAAGGAAGGAAGGAAAGAAAGGAGAAAGGAAAAAAGCAAAAAAGGAAGCAAATTGATTTCAGAAACATGAAAGAGCTCCATGGGGGAAAAAATAAAACAAAAAACCTGAAAACTGAAAAATAGGTGCCGGAAATATTGTACTCCCTACAGAGAACCCACCCTCCCCCATTTCCTTTTGACTTGTTTTTCCTGGGGAAAAAAAAAAGTCAATAGCTTGTTAAGCCTTATTGATGACAATATAGTGAAACTTCACTTCTCCACACATCCACTCAATCCTTTAAAAAATTCCCGATGGGTGAGGAGTGCTTTAGAAACCCCCCATTCTCCTCTGAGTGCTGGTACTATGGGCCAATTTATTTGAAAGCGTTTCCTAAAAACATTACCCACTGACTAATAGGCCTCTCTCAGTCAATTGCAGAAATCCTATAGCAAATATTTACCAGTGCTGCCAATACACAATGCCCGTGCCCCTTGGTTTGTTTGTTTGTTGTTTGTTTATGGTGTGCATGATATTTTTTGGAAGATAACAAAGTAAATTTATACACTTTTTTTCCCCAGATCAATCAGGTAGCTCTCTCTTTTTCATTCTAGGGAAAATGTTTTGCTGGTTATTCCTGTTGGATGGGGCAATTGAAAGAGATAGGAAAAGTAGAAATTCAACTTCCTTTAATCCACCCAAGGCTTCTGCCACAGAGCACGGAGCCCTGAGCGTTGGTTACTCTGCTGGGCGTGGCTCTGAGAATCTGCTCAGAATCTTTCCATCTGTCTATACATCTTGTATTTCACTGTTTTCATTTGGATTGATTCTTATATTTCTTTCTGAACTTTACAACTTGGGGATAAAACAAGCTTGACACTGACCATTTGATATTAAAGAATGTATTGAACACTTGCTCTTAAAAGAAAATTGGATCCGTGATGTGACTATTTCTACTTAATGTCACATGGCCACACTTGTTAAGACCTGCTTTTCTTAAGGCTCTGAAATGACACGTACAATGAAAATTCATTTTTAGTGTTTGGTGTATGCTTTAAAGCAGGATTTCATTGTAAATTACCTGTAATTTTCTTTTGCTAGGCTTGTTCCTTAATATAAAGCCCTAATGTTGTAATATTGTTTACTTAAATATATACCAATATAAGTTAATTTAAAAACTAGTAATTGACAAGTTCTATAGTCTAGTTAACAGTATCATACCAATGCCAACTTCCTGGCTTGCATATTGATAAGTTACATAAGATGTTACCATTGGGGAAGCTGAGGGAACTCTATGTACTATTTGTGAACATTTCTGCGCATCTTTAATTCTTTTCACTTCAAATTTAAAACAATTAACGATAAAAGAAGGAAACAAGCAATAATACCAAGTAACAAATATACACTTTGGAACAATAAAGTTTTGGGTTAACAGCTGACTTTGGAAGAATAATTTAATTATTTAATCTCTCAAAGCCTAATCTCTCAAATGGTAGTAATGGTCTGGGCTGTAAAATTAAATTTTAAAAATTCTCCAATAAACCTTGCCTGGAGTCGCTGCTAAAAATGTGATGAGCCAACCACAAAATCTGTGTTGGATTTCTTACATTTAAGGGTTATCTATACTACACACACACCGAGCCTCAAGCAAAAGATGTGTTTTAAGGTAACCTGGCCTTTGAGTCCTTCCACACCTCTGGATCTCCTACCCAGGTATGTCCCTGTCCTGTGGCTTTAAGGTGAATGGAGGATAAATGACTAATATGAGGAAGAAGAACTTAATCTTTCCTGGCTCCCTCTTCCCCATCTTAATACCTCCCTACTGACCACAGGGTCAAGACTCAGACATGTTGGCTAAATGGATTACCTCTGCCAGGCCCTCTGATACTATAAAGGACAATCTTTTGAATGCCCTCTTTTACAAATAAAGCAGATAATCCATTGTAATTAAAATAAACAATCCTTTGCATATCATCTTTTGGCATAAAAGCAAGCACCGTAACTTCATGTTTCGGAACAGCCAAGAAGCCACATTTTTTTCTCCTGTAATGACAGAACACGGCATCAAAACCCATTTGGAAAAGGACATTGAAGCTTTTGTTTTCTTGTTTCTTATCTGATATGGAGTATGCCAGTGCATTCCTAAAGAGCATCATCATTCCAGACAGAAATCTCTGAAAGGTGCTCTGAAGCTGTGCTGCATGCTGATGAGGAGCACCAACTACAATAAATGGTCTACCATCTACCCTATTTTTTTAAAAAAATACATTTTTACTTATTTCAGAGAGGGAGAGAGAGAGATCAATGATGAGAGAGAATCATTGATTGGCTGCCTCCTGCACGCCCCACACTGGGGATCGAGCCTGCAAACCCAGGCATGTGCCCTGACCAGGAATCGAACCGTGACCCAGTTCATAGGTCGATGTTCAACTGCTGAGCCACACCAGCTGGGCTCAATTGCATTCTTAAAAATGTACTTACTAATGCAAACATGTACTTAGAGTGCGTGTTACTTCCTCTTTAAAGAAGCTGTCTCCAAAGAATGGATCCCATCTCTTTATAGCCACAGTGGAATACCATCCCTCCATGTGGAATTTCCGTGCCCTTGTTTGTATCTTAGCAAGTCCTCAGTGAAGTGCTCCAAATCAGTCACGGACCAGTGATTGAATGTTGAAATTGTCGTGACTCCTGGATGCACATGTTCTTGTCAGTCATATGGAGATCCTTTCTACATGCATATTTTTGGCCTTGGTTTCCATGAGTGTTCTACACACGTTGACAACCCGATTCCAAACTTTTAACTGCAAGGGATGTTGATGAATAAAATGAGAGCTCCCACAGGAACAAAAGAGTGCTGATGACACATAATGTGCGACCTGATGCACATTTACCATCTTCTCAGAGGACGCGGAGAAAGGCTGAGTGAAAATAAGACTATCAGGCACAAGAGGCTGCTGCAAAACTCTTTTACAGTGATAAGGAGAGAAAAAAAAACTCCTTCCCTGATAAGTAACACCTTCGACAATATAACAAAATCACATGTTCTAAATTGTGCATCATTTTGACTTATTTTGAATAAAGCAGACCAAGTCACTAAAATGTTGAAACCTATGCAAAATCTCAATCTACACTTTTCCACCTACTTCCCGAGTGATAGAAACTCAGTTATTGAGCACCGAAGCCCACCATTTTATCTGTAAAATGAGAAGTTAAAAAATGCTTTGCCGGCTATTGTGTGGGTGAAATGATGCTGTGGTTCAAAACTTCTCCACATCACTTGAACAAGGGAAGCTATCATATTTTTCCCAAAAAAAATGATATTACATTGACCGCCTGTTAGATTGATAAAAATATAGTTTCAGTGTCTTACCTCCACATCCCTTCTTTGTCCTTGGAGCCTAAGGATCCTTTGAGAACCGTAGGAGTTAAAAAGTCAGGCAGGCTCCTAACTGAAGCTGAGTGTGTAACGAGAGGAAGGATCCAGGGGCCATTGGCTGATAGGACAGCAGATGTTGTCCGTACTATGCAAGGCCGTGTGCCAGGCTCTTGTCTTCCACTGTTAACCACTGTGGCTCATCTGGGTCCGGTGAGGTCTCCGTAACTCAAATCCAGGGAAGATGTTTTCTTAGAACATGTGGGAATTTTCTCTGCAGGTAAAGTCCTTTCATCTTTGCTCTCTTTGAATAGTACGACCCTCGGCTTACATAGTTGAAGGCTCCTTCAACTGGTGGTTTTACATGGTTGAAGACTGGTGGTTTTAGATCAAGACTAGCATGGCTACCTGCCCTGGGTGACTCCGTAATCAATAGCCATGCTTCTAGACCCCGGGAGTGCCTCTCCAGACCTCAGTTTCTATTTTCTTATTCTTTTTATCTCTAGAAACCCAAAGTAGTTTCCTCCCTACTAATAGAGCTCTTGCGCTGTATATGAGCCCTGGAACTCAGAAACACAAAAGTATGGTCGGAATACAACAATACAACTTTACTTAATGTAAGAGGTTGAGCTTAAACATCTTCCTGAAAACCAGCTGTATAGTCTCTACAATGACCCTGTTTTTATTTCAAATGAAAGACATTTAAAATACCAACCACCACTACCTAGCCTTTCTTTCTTTGGTAACTGATCATCAGCTCATGGGAAGAAATTTAGATGGTGTGATAGTTCCTTGTAACTGTCAACTTGGCTGGGCCTCAGTGCCCAGATATTTGGTCAAACATTTTTCCAGATGATTCTGTGAGGGTATTTTCTTTTATGAGGTTCATATTTAAATCAGTGGACTTTAGGCAGATTGCTCTCCACAATGTGGGTGGGCCTCGTCCAGTCAGTTGAAGGTCATAGTAGAACAAAGACTGACCTCCCCTGAACAAGAAGAAAAGAAGGAATTTGGTCAGCAGACTGCCTTTGCCTGCAAACCACACTCTTCCCTGCGTCTCCAGCCTGCTGGCCAATACTGCACCTTTTAATTCATTAAGCCTTCACAATCATGTGAGCTAATTCCTAAAAACTAACCAATCTCTCCCTCTCTCTCTCTCTCTCTCTCTCTCTCTCCCTCTCTCTCTCTCTCTCCCTCCCTGCTGTCAATAAAAAAATAGCTGCAGGAACTATAGAAAGTCAGAAAGAGTAACAGCAAGGTAGTAAGCATTGCCATAACCATCCACATGCCCCCCTGAACTACCCCGTCCTGAGGTTCTGGTCCCACTGCACCTGGAGAAAGTTCCTGTGCAAATGACAGATACCTCTGACCCTGGTGTAGCCATACAGCTGTGTCTTTGGGTAAGCTCCAGGAGGTGGTGAAATAAGGCAACATAAATTCCATGGGTGCTTATGCTAACAGAGAAAACTACAGGGGCCTGTGAGCGTGGCAACTGCTTCCATCTGCTCTCTTTATGTGTAACTGATGGAGAAATCAGTGACTGCCAGAAGTCACTTGGTTTGCAATTACCGTGTTTAATGATATTAGCCTACACTAGGAAAATGAACCACTCTGTTCGAGAATGGAAAGCTCAAATGAAGGTGAAATCAACTTCTGAGATACTATATCATGTAAGACCTCCTTTGTCATTACCTAAAGCAGAGGAATATTCTCACTTTACTTGCATAGCAGATGGAAAGTCTCTAAGACCTGCTGAGACAAGATGAAGGAAACTATCCCCAAAGCTCACAAGTTCTCATGATGGGGCCTAGGAGCGGCTTTATCTGTCTCTTAGGGCATCATATGGGTAGCTTAATAGATATTAAATATTACAAAGCTGGTCCTATTAGAAATTAAACTTTGATCCCTGGTGTTCGTTCTGTTTCAAAATAAGGTGCAATAATATTCATCTTTGTTCTTGGACTAAGGCTGGTAGGTCCCAGGTTCTGAGGTACTTGCTTTTACTAAGCCTCCCAACCAGCAATATAATTGTCACATGAATCCATTGCAACCCTGGGTAAGCCATTTCAGTAAAATGAGATTCAGAAAAGCATCTGTGGAATGGATTTATTAATCTCTGCCCTGAATAATGTACAGAGAAGATGGCACAGTCATTGGACATAGAGGCTGAGAATGGTCTTGATTAACCAAACACTTGCAAATATGGAAGGTCAAAACACAAAGAGTGTGTCTCTTAAAGCACAAAGGCAACATAGAATTCTCTTTACAGAATATATTTGCATCAACAATGGAAGAAAAAAATCCACAGGACAAGCAACTGTTTTAAATAAATATTTGTCTGCGGGTGGCAGTAGATTTTAGCACAAAATATATGCATTTTGGAGAAAGATGGTTAAGAGTTTGAAGGCCCAATCTGTCACTTACTAGCAATGTGACTTAAACTCCATAACTTCTCAAAGTCTAAAATTTCTAATTGTAGAACAGAAATAATACCAATAATCTCATTACAGCACACTGAAAATTAGGTGGGTTAATGAACATAAAGAGTATGGCATGCCAAGGTGATTAATAAGTAACGGTCTTTCTCTTTAACCCATCAAACCCCATCCTTGTAGTAGGTTTTGCTGTCCACTGGAATTCTAGTAAAAGCTTTCTTGTAAAAATTGTAGAGAAATACAACTTCTGGAGGTGCTCAGATGACTTGTAATCTATTAATAGATGCATTCATTTTCCATGCTCCCTGGCTTACACGCAATTAATAGACGCCAAGAAAGTGTTTGGGGTGTTCTGAAAATTCTTCAGACAGTTCAAGCAAAACTTCACAGAATATCTTCTATTAAAGTATTCAAGAAAGCATTTTCTTGGAGTCTAGTTGTGCGGCTACTATCACTTCCTTTCTGAAATGAACTACTGGAGTGTAAGATCGTAATAAAGAAACTAGATGCATATATTGGCAACAAAATACTTTGTTCTGCTGCAGTTAAGTTAGCGTTATCAAAGTTATGATTATTGGCTCCCATTCTCGAATGTAACAGCCCTCCTGCGTCTGAGTGCACAGAGCATTGGGAAGTGGTAGAGAGCTTTGGGACCACAAATTCCGACACTTGGGAAATTCTTATTTTTTGAACCCCTAAACTAATAAATGTTTTGTCTATTTCTTTAGATACATTCTTCTCTGAAGACTTTAGACATTAAACATATTCTTCCTTATCTAGGGCATGTAACAATGTAACAATTCCTTTAATGTTTAGGGTGTCTTTTTGAGTTATTATGAAAACAAGTATTATGGGAAAAATAAACTCTTCTTTATATACAACCAAGTTTCACATTTATCACAATGAACCATTATATTATTAATAGCCATAATTACCATAGTTTTGCAAAAGGTACTAACTTGGGAACTTACACAGGATTATATATAACTACCCTTTTGAATAAAATGCCTCCCACTAAACATTATCTTAACGCATAAAAATTACTCTTTCAGAGTTTCTGTTTCTAAAACATCTGCAATATAAATCGATGTAATAAAATACTCTTCGTCTTTAATCAGAAGCAAAATTGAAATAATTTTACTATCAAGGACCCGGTTATTTGGTTGTGTTGATTGTAGAAGCTAAGATGCACATGAGCCTGCTAGATTTTAAAGAATTGGTAGCATTGCCTGGCAGGTGTGGCTCAGTGGTTGAGTGTCTACCTATAAACCAGGAGGTCACAGTTCAATTCAGGGCACATGCCCAGGTTGCAGACCCATCCCCAGTGTGGGGCATGCAGGAGGCAGCCAATTAATGATTGTCTCTCATCACTGATGTTTCTCTCTCTCTCTCTCTCTCTCTTCTCTCTCTCTCTCTCTCTCTCTCTCTCTCTCTCTCTCTCTCTCTCCTTCCTCTCTGAAATCAATAATATATATATATATATATATATATATATATTTTAAAAATTAGTAGCATTCAGAGGCTTAGCTGCACATGGAATGGCATGTGGAGCCCACAGTATATTTGACAAAGAGGTCTTCTGAGCCCAGTCATAGAGAGAATGTGCTCTCACAATGAAGAGGGGGCCATCCCACCAATATCACTGAATGGAAAGAGCCAGTCCTCCCTGGAACGCCAAGGTTTCCATTAAGAAACAGAACCTCTTCCTACATCTTTCATTCCCCATGTTGTTCATGGCAGATTTGGTTCTGCACTGATCTTTTCAATTATAAATTTAATTGAAATGGGTGTGACTGTGAGGGAGCAGTCCCATTTGTGGATGGGAGCTGAGGATTCCTTCTGCGGACCATGCTTTCTGACAGGTGTGGTCACAGACAGCAGGTGGTAAAAGCAATCTAAAAATCCAAGTGCAAGTGCCCCCTCCTGCATTCCTGAAAGGGTTTTGGGGAATCAACTGTCTCCGGACATTTCAGATGAGGGGCTTGGGAAGATGGGGGCTGCAAGGACTGTGTCTACCTCCCGTTTTTTCCTGCAGTCCCAGCTTCCCTACATTCTTGATCCCTCCATATTTAGTTCTGGTGTGGTGTCTATACTGAGCACCTCTTATTGGTCAGTCCCTTTGCTCAGAGCCAGAGTGTATAGACGAAGAAGAGGAAGATGCTGCCACAAGGAATTGACAGATTATCAGAGACCAAGATGGTTAGCCCTGACAGAGATGGGGAATTGCAATGTGAACTCAAGAAAGGGCTGAGCCCTGGCCGGTTTTGATCAGTGATTAGAGTGTGGGTCCCCGAAGACCTAGGGTCTTGGATTTGATGTCCAGTCAAAGGTATGTACATTGGTTGCAGGCTCCATCCCTGGCCCAGGTCAGGCCGCATGTAGGAGGCAATAAATCAATGTGTCTCTCTCACATTGATGACTCTCTCTCTCCCCTCCCATCCTCTCTCCGTTTCACTCTCAAAAAGTCAATGGGAAGAAGAAACCAAGATGGCGGCATAGGTAAGCACCTAAACTGCTGCCTCGCACAACAATTTCATAACTACAACTAAAAGACAGAACGGACACCATCCAGAACCACAGGAAAGCTGGGTGAGTGGAAATTCTACAACTAGAAGGAAAGAGAAAAGGAGATTCGGAGGAACAGCAAAGGGTTAAGGTACACCAAAGGGTCTTTGTGCGCACAGAGAGGAAGGGCAGCCTGGCTGGCTTTCTCTGGCGGGAGGGGGAAGGAAGCCCCTGACTGCACTGAACCCCAGTTCCGGGTGAAATCCCGTGGACCCAGGCTCATACAGGGGGAGTCTGGACTGTCAGGTAGAGAGAAAGGCACTAGGAGACTCAGAGACCTGGGGAGAGCCCGCGCGCGCCAGTGCACACAAAGACTGCAGAGGTTGCTACAGGCTTTCCCTAGGGGAAGAGAGTAGGAAGCTCCTGACTGCACTGAGCCCCAGTTCTGACTGCACTGAAGCCCAGTTCCAGGCAAGCCCCTGGGGGCCCACGCTCTTGTGGGGGGAATCTGGACTCTCGGGTGGAGGCTCCGGAGCCGGGGAAGGCAGAGATCTGAGACGCGTGTGCAAGGGCAGGGCTGACAGGAAGCCAAGACTGTCTGCTCCGCCCTGAGACTCCACCCCATCCAAGCTGAGCACAGAGGCTTTTGCAGTTTGGCAAGTCTGATCCCCTAAGGCTGTCTCCAGCACCGAACTTCTCCCAGCATAGACACAGCTGATCCTCACAGCCACCTGGCCTGGAGGTCAATTCCTCCCAGTGATACCAACAACAATCAAGACTTAACTACAACAAGGCTGTACACACAGCCCACAAAGGGGTGCACCAAGAGTGTCCACCTCAGGTTAACTGAGGAAGCTGACCCACTGGGCCATATAGGAAACCTAGCACACAAAGCTACCCTACTAACTCAGGGATGCAGTGAAAATGCGGCGACAAAGAAACAGATTACAAATGAAAGAAATGGAGGAAAACAAACTACTGGATATAGAATTCAAAACCACGGTTATAAGGCTTTTCAAGAATATCCTAGAAGAGGCCGATAAATATAATGAGACCCTCGAAGATATGAAAAAGGACCAACTAGAACTTAAACATACACTGACTGAAATAAAAAATATTATACAGAGACCCAACAACAGACTAGAGGAACGCAACACTCAAGTCAAAGAATTGAAATACAAAGAAGAAAAAATACTTAACCGAAAAAGCAAAAAGAATCCAAAAAGTTGAAGATAGTGTAAGAAGCCTCTGGGACAACTTCAAGCGTACCAACATCAGAATTATGGGGGTGCCAGAAGGAGAGAGAGAGCAAGAGACTGAAAACCTATTTGAAGAAATAATGACTGAAAATTTCCCCCACCTGGTGAAAGAAATAGACTTACAAGTATAGGAAGTGCACAGAACCCCAAACAAAAGGAATCCAAAGAGGACCACACCAAGACATATCATAATTAAAATGCCAAGAGCGAAAGACAAAGAGAGAATATTAAAAGCAGCAAGAGAAAAACAGTTAGTTACCTATAAGGGAGCACCCATACGACTGTCAGCTGATTTCTCAACAGAAACTATGCAGGCCAGATGGGAATGGCAAGAAATATTCAAAGTGATGAATAGCAAGAATCTACAACCAAGATTACTCTACCCAGCAAAGCTATAATTCAGAATTGAAGGGCAGATAAAGAGCTTCACAGGTAAGAAAAAGCTAAAGGAGTTCATCACCACCAAACCAGTATTATATGAAATGCTGAAAGGTATTCTTTAAGAAGAGGAAGAAGGAAAAAGTAAAGATAAAAATTATGAACAACAAATACATATCTATCAACAAGTGAACCTAAAAATCAAGTGAATTAAAAACCTGAGGAACAGAACAAACTGGTGAATATAATAGAATCAGGGGCATAGAAAGGGAGTGGACTGATAATTCTCAGGGGGAAAGGGGTATGGGAGGGTACAGGAAGAGACTGGACAAAAATCATACACCTATGGATGAGGACAGTGGGGGGGAGGTAAGGGCAGAAGGTGGGGTGGGAACCGGGTGGAGGGGAGCTATGGTGGGGAAAATGAGAAACAATTGTAATAATCTGAATAAAGATTTAAAAAAAAATTAAAAATAAAAATCAATGGGAAAATATCCTCAGGTGAGGATTTAAAAAAAGAAAAGAAAAGAAAGAGAGAGAGACAAAATGGCGGCGGAATAGAAGGACGTGTCCTGCGTCTTCTCCCGGAGCAAATAGAGGAGGCAGCTGAGACGAGCGGAATCCAGCCCAAACTGGCGAAGGAGGCACAGCTGGTGAGACAGTTTGCAGCTGGGAAGAGCAGGGATCCCCCGGATAAAGTTTCATTTGAAATGCTAACAGCAAGACAGCCATTAAAAATACACATGGTGTCTAAATAAGACAAAGGAAAATCGTTTGAACAAAAATAAAAAGGATCCCAAATCAATTATATAGAAAAGATTCCTTTATTAACTTGTGGTCGAGAATATATTTGTATATTTTCAGAAAACAACCCCAAGACCAGATGGATTCCTGCAACAGAGAGGAATTGACAGGAGTGCTCCAACCACGAAGACAAGAGGAAAAAACAGTCCAGAGATGGAAGACGCTGACAACGCCTTGCCATGGGAGCAGTCAGCAGCTGTGCACCGCTGCAGGTTGCCTAGGACCAAACCAGAGAGGGTCGGACCTGCATTGCTACCATGTGCCCACCATCCAGCTATCAATGCTGACATGTACACATAAGGAACTGTTGGACATTGAAATTGGGACTCAAACATTTTTTTGTTTTGTCTTGTTTTGTTATTATATGTTTATTTCCAGTCTGCAAAGGCAAAACTTTTTAAAGGAAAGAAATGGTGGGAAAAAGATACAGAGGCAAAGAAGCATTGAACAGACTGTCAAACTACATTGGGAAGACAGGGGAGGTTTGGGTGAGGAGGGCTGTAAGAGACCAACTGAGGGACTTGTACGCTTGCATATAAGCACAACCAACGGATATAAGACACTGGGGCGGGGGGGGCAGGGTGGGCAGGTGAAGGCATGTCCTGGGGGGTAGGGGAGGTCGGGGGGAGATCAAGGGGGAAAAAAAGGAGACATATGTACTACTATTTGTAATACTTAAAACAATAAAAATAAAATAAAATTTAAAAAAAAGAAAAGAAAAAAAAAGAAACTAATAGAGGACAAAAAAAAAAAAGAAAGAAAAGAAAAGAAAGAGCTGAATAACTCAGTTGGAAATAAAATGGGTTTTGGGAAGGCTTCTTTTATTAAATGCCAGCCCTTCCCTGGAAATTCCATTTGGAGGACCAACTACCAGTCTCTACTCAGGAGAAGTCTGTTCTCTCTACTGCCCCTCCACCCTTATTCTACAAGCAGCAATGATGGCAGTGGCCCAATAAGCACAGGAAGTGCCAAGGGGATGGTAGCCTCCCTGATGACTAGAGCCCTCGGGGGACTAGGGGGGATTAGGGAGAGCATCCTGGAAGAGATTACATCGGAGTTAAACATTGAACAATAAGCGTTGGCCAAGCCCAGCCAGGATGGTTAAATGGTTTGAACTTGGTCCTATAAACCAGGAGGTCACCGTTCCATTGTCTGGTCAGGGCACATGCCAGGATTGCAGGCTCAATCACTAATGGGGGCTTGTAGGAGGCAGCCAGTCAGTGATTCTCTCTCATCATTGATGTTTCTCTCTCTCTCTCTCTCTCCCTTCCTTCCAAAATCAATAAAAGTATATTTAAAAAACAATGTAAGTTGGCCAGACAGGGAGAAAAGGGAAGTTCATTCCAGAAAGAGGCATATTCATATCTCCTTGGTCCAGAAAGCATGGCCAAAGTTCTGTTTCTCTGTAAGGAATGTTGGTTTTGATTCAGCAGGGTTGGCTAAGGATCGGGAGTGGGAATTGTCTCAAGGGAAATAGTAGCGTTAAGGGATATGGCAGGAAGAACTGACTGAGATGAAGATGATGTTGTCCTTCATCTCAGAAAAGGAGGGTGGGGTAAGATATGATTCTTATCTCTACCACAAGGGCAAGTAAGTTTATACAACTCATGGTGTTTTCAAAAGAAATGAATAAAATCGTCTTCTCGTTTTCCTGCCTGGGGACTCCTTAGCACTTAACATATATAGTTCCTTCTCTCCCTCACTCCCCACCCAAGCATCCTTTTATAGTGAATATAATCTGAGGACCTCAGTCATATATTGAAATATATACAGAAACTTTTTCAGAAGAAATATATTGAATATAAAGAAAGCCATTGTTTGTTGAAATGTGTTTGTTTCATTCTATTCATGGCCCTAAATGCTGACTTATAATAGAGAAGAAAACAAATGAATTTCTTCACTCTTGCCTAACTTTCATGTACATGACACATAAATAATGTAAAAGGGTGACTTCTGGACTGGCTTCCTTTCTCTTCCACTATTTCCCCAGTACCTTCTCTGAATTCTAAGAATGCCATTGTCTTGTGCAAAGAAGGCCACATTCACTGTGTTTTTAAGATAAGCTGGTCTGTAATGCTAGTTGGAAGCCACATAGTATTTACTACATCTGGACACAGTTCTAATGTATTAACTTAACCTTAATTACAACTCTATGCATTAAGTCCTGGTATTATTCAATTTTAAAGAGAAATCACAACAAATAAGCTATATAAGGTCACACATCAAGGAGGCAGTGCAGTCGGAACTTGAACCCAGACAACAATGTTGAAGTGTCTACACTGCTAACCACTATTGTAAAGAGGGGGGAAAAAAGAGTCCAGAGTGCTAACCATTACACTAAGCGAAATAAGCCAGTCAGAGAAAGGTAAATATCTTTTTTTCTCTCACTCACTATATTCTCACTCATTTGTGGAATATAATGAACAATATAAACTGATGAACAAAAACAGATCCAGAGACAGAGACATATCCATTAGACCATTAAAACTCAGAGGAAAGTAGGGGAGGGTGGGGGTAAGGGGGAGAGATCAACCAAAGGACTTTTATGCATGCAGAGAAGCCTAACCAATGGATACAGACACCAGGAGGGTGAGGGCATGAGTGGGGAGGGGGGGTAATGGGAGGATAAGGACACATACATAGTACCTTAATCAATAAGGAAAAAAACAACAACACATGGAGCCCTAACTGGTTTGGCTCAGTGGATAGAGTGTCGGCCTGCGGACTGAAGGGTCCCAGGTTCGATTCTGGTCAAGGGCATGTACCTTGGTTGTGGGCACATCCCCAGTAGGGAGTGTGCAGGAGGCAGCTAATCGATGTTTCTCTCTCATCGATGTTTCTAACTCTCTATCCCTCTCCCTTCCTCTCTGTAAAAAAATCAATAAAATATATTAAAAATAAAAACACATGGAAAAGAAATCAATGAAGCTTTTCAATGCCTCTCCCCTTCCCTTCAAATTCAAATGTAAGGCTGAGTTTGAAATAAGCCATCTAACAGTCTCTAGGCACAGTCTCTGGAAAAATAAGAGAAGTGTGAGAAGTGTGTATAGGTATACCTGCGTGCGTGCGTGCGTGTGTATGTGTGTATGTGTGTGTGTGTGTGTGTGTGTGTGTGTGTGTGTGTGTGTGTGTGTGTGTGAAGATGCTTGTCCGTGCACTGAAGACACAGATCCACTGAAACAAAGCCAACACATGCCCACCGCTACCTCTGTTACCTCCAGTGAACCTGACAGCACATCACCAAGGTGGACAGCATCATTCCCACTTTGCCAGTAAAGACATTGAACACTGAGCTGGCTAGAGAACAGAGTTGAGTATGGCAGGGCCAGAATCTGCGTGCCAATGTCTATGTGAAAGAGGAGACAGTAGTCTGTGAGCATTTCACAGAAAGCAGCACATTTACTGGAAATGGGGACAGATGCATAGACGGCTTTCCTGAAGAAAGAGGACGTGCACTGAGATCTGAAGAAGGAGTGACACCAACTCCCAGTGGAGGGGCCGTGTGAGCAAAGAGAGCCTGGCGTGCGTGGGCAACTGAGAAAAGGCCAGAATTCCCCACCACAGAGAAGAAGCAGGGGTTGGCGCAGGAGGAGGATGGGTAGGTAGGAACCTGACATGCAGGGTCTTGAGGGATATGACAAGGATGCTAATCTGTGTACAAGAGGAAAGGGCAGCCACAGCAGGGATGCAAAGAGCATCTTGAATGGCGGGGGTAATGCCAAGAGGAGCAGGTGTGCAATGCACAGGGACAGATTTGCACTTCTGAAAGTTCACTCTACAGGTAGAATGTCTTGCACCGTGGATTCAGGTACACCGCGTAGGGAGCTCTGAGAATAATGCAGACCAGAGATGGTGAACGATTAAAAGAGAGCAATGGCAGGTGGTATGACTGGATATATTTGATAAATTATGAAAATCGTCTGAACTTACTGAGAGACTAGATGGGGGCTAGAGAGATGGAGAGGTGCGAGCGAGACTTCTGGAAGGTGGACTGCAGCCTCCCTCACTGTGAGGAGGAGCATGGTTTAGCATGACCACCTGTCAGGAGATGTGGGATGGAAACATTTTTAAGGGCTCTGAGCAATACGCATGTATTTCTATCCAAACATTTTCACCCATAGGCATTAAAAAGAGGAAACGCATCATGAAAACAGCACAGTAAAATCTGGTAAGCTGCACCCACAGCAACCATACACTGGACAGGAAGAGAAATCGCCACTGCTTCTAGAGTCACAGCCGCTGATGCCCTAACTGCCCTGAAACAGGGGTGGGCAAGCATGAGAGCACCGATTCCCCTAAGAAGTTAGTTTTTCCCTCTCTAGTACTTGATTCATTCCTGAGAGAGAAGAGCAGGTTGGGCTTGCCAGCAACTGTAGATGTCACCCAAAATCGTTGCTCATTTTACAGATGAGAAAACGGAGGCTCAGGAAGCAGATTGCATAGGCTGCAGGCCATCAATCATCATTCTACGTAATAATTCTACTAAACTATCTGGGAGCATGCAACTCAGTGATAGGATGTGCCCTTCATCCCTTCCTATACCACTCATCCCAGGGCCAAGGCACCCGTATGGATCAAATATTGTACACTCAAACACTGACATTCAATTACACACTTTGCTGAATGCTTTTTGCTTCCTTATGGAGTATTGGGTAGATTCGGTAATGTGATGGATATGAACCAATGCCAAATCCAATATCCTATCATTTAACTTACTCAAAATCATTATAATCTATTTTCTAAACTATGATTTCCTTTTACATCTTCCCCTGTTCTTTTTATTATAAACTAGAGGCCCAATGCATGAAATTCGTGCAAGAGTAGGCCTTCCTTCCCTGGCTGCCGGCACCGGCTACCTTCTGGCACCCAGGACCCGGGCTTCCCTCGCAGCCCTGGCTTCCTCTGGAAGGTTGTCTGGAAGGATGTCTGGTCTAGTTAGCATATTTTGCTTTTACTATTGTAGGTAATAGCAACTGCATTTTGCTTAAGGTTCATATCAAAAGGAAGATTTGATCATTTTTTCATCTGCTTGTATGTATGTTGTATGTGTGCATATATTTCACTTTAAAAAATTTAAACAAGTATGCATGATTAGGAATGGAAACTAGCATAGGTCATGGATATTCAATGATCTCTTAGTTGACGCACATACAGAACTTAGTATGATTTGTCTTTTTGCTTGCACACAGATCTTAAAGAGACTGGGAAATTAAAAATAAAAACTATGGCTCAGCTGGAGTGGCTCAGTGATTGAGCAGCGACCTGTGAACCAGGAGGTCACGGTTTGATTCCAGGTCAGGGCACATGCCCAGTTTGTGGGCTTGATCCCCAGTCGGCGGGGGTGGTGGGAGGGAGAGGCATGCAGGAGGCAGCTAATCAATAATTCTCTCTCTCTCCCCCCTCCCTTCCTCTCTGAAATCAATTTTTTAAAATATTTTTTTAAAAAACTATGCATCAGGAAAATGCCACGCTATTACACCATATAACTTTAGGGTTTCTCTCAGAGTTGAAAGAACAAACCTAGACACTCTGATAACAAGACCTACCCAACGTACTTGCAGAGTTTGGTGTAAAGTAAGGCCTTGATCCAGGCGTGGCATAGTGGTCAGACTTTGGGGATTCCCATACTCATTCCCAAGTTGTATGGCATAGGGTAAAATGCTAAAGTCTCTGAAAGTAAGTTTTCTAATTTATAAAGCAGAATAATAATTGTACCTCTTTTGTAGAGGTTTTGGGAGGATAACTGAATAAATGTAGGGAAGTAGTCAGTGTTGTTCCTGGCATAACTGTTAATGATGCTGAGGACGACGATGAGTATGTGCATAGAAAGTTGGGAAATATTGGAAGGCCTAGTCAGTGCTCCACAGATGGAGAGAACTCGTGACCACGCTAGTGAAAATCCGATTTCTTCATGTATCTGGGCCAAGAAACAAGGTTAGTAATGGTATTCTGAATAATACTAAGTTACTTCTGCAAAGAATACATAATTTCTAGGCAGGCAGGCAGGCAGTGTCTTCTGGATGTCTCTCCCTTTTGCTCTAGTCTAGTATTCAATTCATTAACCTCAGAAAAAATATACAATATGTATAATTAATTAATTGGATACATATTATACATGATGGAGCAAAAGTAGGTTTACAGTTGTTCCTATGAAAAATAATGCAATCTATTTGTATAAAGAGGTAATATGCAAATTAGCCAAGGCGCTGTAATGTCACGACTGCTCAGGAGGAGGCTGTGCGCACAGGTGGGTGGGAGGGGACTATGTGCACGGTGAGGCAAGCCACGGATGGCGCAGGCCCACAAACAACAGGGCCTGCCAGCTGCTGCAGTGGTGAGCAGGCCCACAGAGAACAGCCCTGTTCTCTGCGGGCCTGACAGCCGCACACGCCAGCAGTCCCACCTCTGCACATGAGCTGCAGAGGAAACACCTTTTCTGACTGCTCATTGGCTAAGCTCCTTGTACACCACTCTCAGTGTTCTTGGTAACTTGGGTAATAAGAATCCAAGAAGGTGATCTAGGGTTTTTCCACCTCACTCCTAGAGGAAAAATCAAAGGTCTGCTACTGGAGGGGCTAAGACATGTCATATCCTGCCCTAGTCGGTTTGGCTCAGTGGATAGAGCCTTGGCCTGCTCACTGCAGGGTCCAGGTTTGATTCTGGTCAAGGGCATGTACCTAGATTGCAGGCTTCTCCCTGGCTGGGGCCCAGGTCAGGACTCATGCAGGAGGCAACCAATGAAGTATCCCTCTCACACTGATGTTTCTCTCTGTCTTTTGCTCTCTCTTCCACACTCTCTAAAAATCAATGGAAACATATCTTCAGGTAAGGATAAAAAAGAAAGAAATGTCATATCCTATGAAAGAGACATCTTGAAAATGCCTAAAGAAAGTTGTCATTTTTTCATGGTGAAGGGACTGGAGTCCGTGTTGATGAAAAAACCTTGGTGGTCGCTATGGTTCCAAGCGAGTATGCACCCCATGGCGTAGGAAGCATGGGGCACAACACCCATGTGCGGAGCCCCAGCTGGAGCCAGCGTTTTCAAACTCCCGGTGGGACCCTATGCAAGGTATGTGAATGACACAGACACCAGCAGGCAGATCTCTAGAATAAACCAGTGACCTAAGTGACCTTTAAGTGCCCTTCAGCTCTGAAATGACATCCTTACCAGCACCTATTTTTAAAAATATTTTTAAATGGATCTCAACTTGTTCTTTTCCTGATGTATTTCAACATGGTACCTATGTGGGCAGTTGGGAGGAAGTATGAGGGAAGGTGTCCCTCTAGCTTCAGTGGTCGCTCGAATCCTCAATCCGGCAGGTTTTCTGTTAGAGTTAACTTGGAAGAGCTTGTGACAGTTGCGCAGCTTTTTAAAACAATTCCTTTTTCTGTCCTCGGCGAAAAGAAATGTATGTCCCGTCAATGCATGTCTGCTACCTCAGGAGATTTGTCTATGGCTCACTGCCCCTTTTAGAGTTGCAGAGTCCTGCCTTTTAATTCGGAGCACTTGCAGCCTGGCTGCCCTCCCCACCTGCCCCCCGGAAATGAATGGGAGTATGCCACAGAAGATAGTTCTCCCAAGCAGATCTCAGAAAATGAACTGATATCCACAGAATAAATTAAAAGCCCAGAGGATTACTAGAAAAGACCCCATTTTGCATCCAGCCAATATAAACATCCCATGCCAGTGACTCGGTTTCCACATGCAATATTCACAAAAGTGATCGCTGTTACCATTGAAGAGTCTTCTCAGGTAACCGCTACACTGTACATATGTAGAGATTCAGGTTGACAGAAGTAAAGATATTTTATCTTTAAAAATGGGGATTAAACCTTGCCAGTTTGGTTCAGAGGTTGAGCATTGACCTATGAACCAGGAGGTCACGTTTCCATTTCCGGTCAGGCCACATGCACGGGTTGCGGGCTCCAACCCCAGCAGGGGTCGTGCAGGAGGCAGCTGATCAATGATTCTCTCTCATCATTGATGTTTCAGTCTCTCCCTGCCTCTCCCTTCCTCTCTGTAATCAGTAAACATATATTTTTAATTTAAAAAAATTGGGGATTAAAGCCTAAATTCCACTGTACCTTTGTTGGATGAAGTTCCTCTTCAGCAAATTGTACAGCTTGCTCTTCTGGTGACCAAAACACCTATTGGAGGAGGAAAATCTTTCTGAAGAAAAGGGAGAGAAAAATGAACAAAGGGAGAAAAAGGAAACAAAAGAGTGATGCAAAAAATTCTAGAATCTAGAGAAAAACGATCTTGCAAAGGAGATTTATTTAATTAATTAATTTATTATTTTTTGGATAATATTATTGTATTTTTTATTTTATTTTATTTTATTGTTTAAAGTATTACATATAGTAGTACATATATCTCTTTTTTTTCCCCCATTGACCTTCCTCCAGCCTTCCCTACCCGCTGCCACATGCCCGCATCCCAGCCCCCGACAGTGTCTTGTGTCCATTGGTGTGCTTATATGCATGCATACTAGACCTTCTTTTGATCTCTTTCCCCCTCTCTCCAACACTCCCCAGCCTTCCCGCTGTAACTTGACAGTCTGTTCAATGCTTTACTACCTCTGTATCTATCTTTTTGTTCATCAGATTATAATGTTCTTTATTTTCCATAAATGACTGAGATCATGTGGTATTTTTCTTTCATTGCCTGGCTTGTTTCACTTAACATAATGTTCTCCAGGTCCATCCATGCTGCTGCAAATGGTAAGAATTCCTTCTTTTTCATAGCAGCGTAGTATTCCATTGTGTAGATGTACCATAGGTTTCTAATCCACTCATCCGCTGATGGGCATTTAGGTTGTTTCCAAATCTTAGCTATGGTGAATTGTGCTGCTATGAGCATAGGGGTGCATATATCTTTTCTGATTGGTGTTCTGGTTTCTTGGTATATATTCCTAGAAGTGGGATTACTGGGTCAAATGGGAGCTCCATTTTTAGTTTTTCGAGGAAACTCCATACTGTTTTCCACAGTGGCTGCACCAGTCTGCATTCCCACCAGCAGTGCACGAGGGTTCCTTTTTCTCCGCATCCTCACCAGCACTTGTCGCTGATTTGTTGATGGTTGCCATTCTGACAGGTGTGAGATGGTACTGCATTGTCATTTTGATTTGCATCTCTCGGATAATTAGTGACTTTGAGCATGTTTTCATATGTCTCTTGGCATTCCTTCTGTCTTCTTTCAAAAAGTTTCTATTTAGGTCTGTTGCCCATTTTTTTATTGGGTCACTTATCTTCCTTTTATTAAGTTGTATGAGTTCCCTGTAAATGTTGGAGATTAAATCTTTATCAGTGATAACATTTGCAAATATGTTCTCCCATACAGTGGGCTCCAAAGTAGGTTTTTTTAAAAAAGGAAGGAAGAAGGAAAGGAAGGCTGTAGAACAAAAAGCAAAGAAAACTATTGCAGAAGAGCTGAGTCTCAATGGGAGAGTCCTGGAGATGAGACTGTGCGTGACAATGCAGAGGAGAAAGGAAGGAGCTGGGGGATCTGCCTGTATGCAAGTTAAAATCTAACTGGTTTTCTCAGTGGTCAGAGCATGGCCCTGTGGACTGAAGGGTCACGGGTTTGATTCCAGTCAAGGACACAAACCTATGCTTCTCTCTGTCTCTCCCTCTCCTTTCTTCTCTCTCTGAAATTCAATGGGGAAAATATCTTTGGGTGAGGATTAACAACAACAACAAAAATGTGTGTGTGTGTTTTTTAAGGAGTATGTATTAGTGTCTCTTTTGATCAGTAAGTCAATGTTTCAACTGTGTTATCCTTGCCTTCCATGTGGCTTTTAATAATCATTCTTGAAATAGAAGTGTTTTTGCAGACACATTGGGCAATGCTCTTCTCATTTGACCGATTATTGAATTCACCCCAAAGCTGTCTGTCTGTCTGTAAGCCAATGTGTTCACGCAGAAGGAAAGCCAAGAAAGCTAAGAATGACACTGCCAACTCAGAGCAAATTAACTTATGTAATGGCCCTGTCAATCTCCCCTCCCCTCAAACTCCATTTGTTGGTTTATACAAAATTGGACCCCATGTTCATCAGGTTTGCTCTTTCCCATGCATCAGCCAGTTATTTCAGCTTCCTTACACTCCTACTATGTGCTAGGCATACACAATCACCATAGGAAATATAAGGAGCATTCCCACCACCTCTAAGAAGCATACACATGTTATGGACTGAATGCGCCCTGCCCAAAATTCATACTGAAGCCCTAACTACCAATGTGATGGTACTTGGAGATGGGGCCTTGGGGAGGTCTTTAGGTTTAGATGAGGTCATGAGGGCGGTGCCCACATAATGGGATCACTGTCTTCATACAAAGAGGAGGAGATGTGAGAGACTGTCTAGCCCCACCCACCCACCCCGCCCTTTCTGCAAGAAAGACCCTCTGAGCAGTCTACAAGATGGGGACCGTCTACAAGCCAGGAAGAGAGCCCTTACCATGAACCAAGTCTTCTAGCACTTTAATCTTGGACTTCCCAGTCTTTAGAACTGTGAGAAATCAATGTCTATTGTTTAAGCCACCCAGTCAGTGGTATTTGGTTATAGCAGCGCTAGCTGAGAGGATGAGTAATGTTAGGCAGGGAGGTAGCTATGACTGCCACAGCCAGGGAGCCAGGCCCCCCACAGTGAGGATCTCCTGAGTGCTGCAGACTGTGCTGCATTAAGACAGGAGGAGTGGTGCACCTTGAGTAGGGGAAATCAAGGAAGCCTCCTAGAGGAAGTGCACTGGCGGGATTCCTAGGAGCCTGAGGAAGCAGGCTTTCGAGCCAAGGGAAGCATCAAAGCTTATTTGGCAAAGGAATAAGGAAATTATACACTGTGACAAAATTATACCCTCATAATATATGTGGTACTCCCTCTACACTAATAAAAGAGTATGATGCAAATTGACCCTACCTTTGCGACGTCCACCAGACAATCAGGAGTGAGTATGCAAATTAACTGAACAAAGATGGTGGGTTAATTTGCATATGCAGGTGCCGAGCGGCCGGGGGCTGGGCGGGACGAAAGCGCTCCACACCGCCCAGCCTCTCTGGGCCTCTGGGCAGCATGGGAAGGCAGAAAGGCAGCTCCAGGCTGGAGCGAAAAGGTGGCTCCAGCTGGAGCAAAGACAGTGCCAGTAGCCAGGGGAAGGAAGTCTCATTCTTGCACAAATCTTCATGCATCAAGCCTCTAATTATTTATAAAAGTCTAGTGGGGCAAACTTCATTTGATGAAGTTCATCATTATTCCATCCCTATAATGTAGACATTGTCCATCTTTTATCATGCCCCAAATGTTGACAATCCTTTCATATATTTTATTTTCCCTACTGCATACTGCCTTGCCTATGTAGTCCATACTTGGTTAAATAACATGCCGCTGATTCCCAGATTTTTAGTCAGTGCGAGAGAACAGATATCAGCTATCTATGAGAGATGGCAGTCACAGTGGAGAGTCTAAGGAGGCACGAGGCAACAAAGGCTCCTTACAGGAGCCGCCTCACTATCTAGCTGGGTCTTGGAGGTCAGGCACATCGCTGTATGTGTAAACTGCAAGGGAAAGTGAAGAAGAAATTCTAGGCTAAATAAATGAGCAACAAGCCCTAGCCGGTTTGACTCAAAGGATAGAGCCTGCCTGAGGACTGAAGGGTCCCTGGTTTAATTCCTGTCAAGAATACAGGCCCAGGTTGCTGCTTCGATCCCCAGTAGGGGGCATGCAGGAGGCAGCCAATCAACGATTCTCTCTCATCATTGATGTTTCTGTCTCTCTCTCCCTCTCCCTTCCTCTCTGAAATCAATAAAAATATATATATTTTTTAAAAAGAAATGAACAAAAATTTGGAGAAAGGAGAGGCAATGGGGGCTACTTGCCTGCCCACGTGACAATACACAGTGAGGCATCTGTTACAGTGGAATGCACACAGAACCTGCTGATGCCTCTGACCTCACCACCATGATGCATTTGGTAAACAGCTGTGAATACCTGCTATTTGCCAGGCAGCAGGGTAGGCTCCATTAGAAAATAATAAAATAAATAATAAGTCATACGATTCAGAGGATCTGTACTGGAGCCCATGGCTTCAAAAAATAAAAACTAACAATATAATAGGCGGAAAGATAGCAAGTCCAAAGCGTACACTCAAATAAAAAGCACATTTCACAAGGTTTTCGTGTGGTTCAGACCCTCCAATTTTCTAGCCTGGACTACCGGCAGTATAATAGAATGGCGAAGGGTAGGATCTCTGAAGTCACACTAGTTGTGTGATCATGGGCAAATTACTTAACCTCTCTGTACCTCACACTTGTGGTCTGTGAACTGAGGATGATAAGAATACCTGTAGCATAGGGTTCTTATGAGTTAAAAGCACTTAAAACAGTGCTATTTTATGTTTGTGGTTGTTCTGTTAGTATCACAGTTACTTCTAAATGGGTATTCATGCCTCCCATTCCGTTATTCAATCTAGCCAACCTCCCAGCCTCCACCCAACCTCCAGGACTATATTTTCACACTAGAGGCCCGATGCATGAAATTCATGCAAGGGGCTTGGCCCTCGCAGCCGTGGCAGCTGCCTAGGCCCTCACAGCCCGGCTTCATCCCGAAGGATGAAGGACGTCTGGAAGGACGTCCAGAAGGTTGCTCAGCTGCCTGGTCTAATTAGCATATTACACTTTTATTATTATAGATGGTTATCATAGAGGTGATGGATATATGGATACTTAATGGATATTTTTCACCAAAGGCTTGGAAGATTGTGTCTAAATTTCTCAGTCTGACTGACAGGGCCCCCTGAGTTGGTCCATTTAACTCTCTGGGCACATGACCTTGGTGCCTTCTATTCGCCCATCTATCGTACATTCCAGCCCACCTGACTTCCTGTCAGAGAATGCACGTGAGTCCTGAGGTGGAAAGGCTACGAGGATGTTCAGGGAGGTTAAGTGACACCTCTAAGGATACTCCCTGACTCCTCAGCCCCCACCATTTCTATCAATCCATTCTGCTGCCGCCCTTGAGAGCTATTATTGTAATAAGAGCCAGTGTATCCATAGTTCGCATTGTCTGTCTCTGCCACTTGACTGAGCTTTTAAGGACATCTAGTCTCATTCATCTCTGAATTAGCTGCGCCTGGTACTACGTGGGGTAACACCGTGAGCATTAATGCATGCTTGAGGAAACTGATCAGTCATGTAGGTGTATTTATAAGTGCACTTATTTTTACATTAATAAGACCCGGCTTCTAGTGGGTTAATCAAACACACTAAATATTGTTATTGCTAAGCGCTCATATTATGCCTTCGCTGTTAATGAGAAAAGCTCACGCTGAGCTTTTTAAAGGGAATGGCAAGCCAGACAAGGTTGTCTGCTGGTCAAGGAGGTGTCAGCCCCTACACATGGACACCAACCTCTCTATCTGCAGTATCTCTATGGAAAGTGGCAGGTAACATGTTAGCCTCCGAATTTCAGAAAAACAAGAAGAGTTTCTTGCTTTTGATCTTACATATTCACATAATAAATCAAAACTGCTCATGTATGTGTAGTGAACACAGTTTTGTCACATGTATTTCACATGATTAGCTTTTACTACAGTCTAATGAGAAAGGTGAGGCAAAGGTTATTTCTGCCAAATTCCTGAAGAAGAGCCTGAGGTTCAGGGAGTTAAATGAGGGGGAGTGAGGCCAGTAACTGTGACTGCAGAAGGAAAACCGTGAACGCTCTGTATAGGGAGCCAAGTGACACTGATAAAAGACCGCAATGATATATTAGCATTCCCATCTTGACTGGCTCAATCAGCAGGAACAAATTCACAGGGCAGGGAGAGAAGAGAATGGGAGGGTCCTGTTACAATTTATCAAGTGCTGACTACCAGAACCTCATTGTTCAAAGACAAACAAATCAAAACATCGCTGGAGCACCTGCTGTTTTACTTTTTAAAGGTCCCGTATCCAGGAAGTGACTGGGCCCAGAATGTCCCAGATTTTCTTTCTTTAAAAAAAAAATTATTTACTTATTTGAGAGATAAAAAGAGAAAGAGAGAGAGAGAAAGATGGGGGAGGGGGCGATAGGAGAGAGAGAGAGAGAAACAATGGTTTGTTGTTCCATTATAGATGCATTCATTAGTTGATTCTTGCATGTGCCCTGGCTGGGCATTGAACCCAAAACCTTGGTGTATGGGAACAATGCTCTAACCCAGTGGTCGGCAAACTGTGGCTCTCGAGCCACATGTGGCTCTTTGGCCCCTTGAGTGTGGCTCTTCCACAAAATACAATGGCCTGGGTGAGTCTATTTTGAAGAAGTGGCATTAGAAGAAGTTTAAGTTTAAAAAATGTGGCTCTCAAAAGAAATTTCAATCGTTGTACTGTTGCTATTTGGCTCTATTGACTAATGAGTTTGCAACCACTGCTCTAACCAACTGAGTTACTTGGCCAGGGCTGACCTAGGATTTCCCGACTCCCAACTCCTGTAGTCCCAAAATGCTTTTCATAATTGTGAGTGTCACATCTGGCCTTGAAAAGAGTGTGTGTGTGTGTGTGTGTGTGTGTGTGTTTTAAAACTGGAAATATCTCCATCGGAGTTTCCAAAATCCCAAGGACCTGGCCACACCATGAAACCCAAGGATCAAAAGGAGACCAGACAATGCTCAGTAATTTTCTTTTTTTACTTTTAAATATATTTTATTGATTTTTTTAAAGAGAGGAAGGGAGAAAGATAGAGAATTAGAAACATTGATGAGAGAGAAACATCAATCAGCTGCCTCCTGCACACCTCCTACTGGGCATGTGCCCGCAACCAAGGTACATGCCCTTGACCAGAATCGAACCTGGAACCTTTCAGTCCACAGGCCGATGCTCTCCACTGAGCCAAACCGGTTAGGGCAGTAATTTTCTTTTCTATTTTTCTAATCTCTTTTTCCTTCCTTTTTTTTTTTTAAGCCTTTCTTCCTTTTTCTCTTTGCCTCTTGCAGTAGAGTGCTAGTCAGTAATTCAAACAAAAGGAACACATAAATGGTATTTCAGTATTAAGTCCTGGGGGACTAAAGTGATTTATATTCTCTTTCTTCAGCAATATTTGCTATAAAGCTACTGAAGATAATATTTAGAGGAAGTGGATATTTTGCCCCAATTTCACCTCTTAATCCTTAGAGCTTTTCCTTGATATCTATCAGCAGTTCATAAAGACTTTAACATTTTATGAGCAATATGTTGACTTCCTTTTACACTGGCATGGAAAAAATAAAAATAAACTCTCATTGAAGAGGACTACAATGTCTCCCCATATGACACTGGGTAATAAACCAAATAAAATAGGAACAAAAATGGAAGTAGTTTTTTGGTGTTTTTTAAAATATGTTTTTATTGATTTCAGAGAGGGAAGGGGAAGATGGGAACATCAATGATGAGAGAGAATCATTGATCTGCCACCCCCTGCATGTCCCCTACTGGGGCTGGAGCCACCACCTAGGCATGTGCCCTGACCAGGAATGGAACCTTGACCTCCCGGTTCATGGGTCAAAGCCCACATGGGCTGGGCTTTCCCACCCACCCCACCCCCACACACACTTTGCTTCAAATCTGTACACTGGGAAATTTTATTTATTTATTTTGTTTAGTCTTTCCTGAGGGGAAAAACACACAAAACTACAGTGGGATTGTCATCGACCTGTGTCGAAAATGTTAACGAAAGGTGATAATTATGATTTCAAAATATTAGTGGGGGGTGGCAGACAGAGATACAAAAGTGTAAGACTCTTTGTACCTGAAGACTAAACGCATTTCTGCAATGTCCACCAGGTTATATTTAAATTCTTTGTAACTCCCAGACCTGACATTTATAATTTTAAGAGTTAGTTTTTATTGGAAATCCAACTCAAGAAATCTGGAACATTTGATATTGCAGAAAAACTTTGGTCTCAGGAATATTTTACATGTACACATATATATATACCTTTAAGTTTAATGGGACAGTTGACTTGATAATAGTATGTTGACAGGATGCTGATTTAATATGGGTTTTTTTTCTTTCCTAACTACAATCATTTGTGTAGTGTGTGTGGGCTTTTTTTTTTTTTTTTAAAGTAATCTGTGTGATATAATCTTTTTAATCAACTCACTTTTTTAACAGGGACCTTTATACTATACCTAAAAACTAAAAACAATTATTTTTCACTTGCCAAAAAAACACTCACACAAGGTCAGCCTGGAAATAAAATGAACGAATGCCATGTTCTTAACCTTCTAACAAGGCACTTGAAGTATATGCTTCCGGCTCTGAGCCCCAGGCCAGTGTTCGGCTTAGAGAGGCCAGCACCTGAAATGTTCTCAGTTGACATCATCAGGTTGAAAGAGAATTGGAAAGCAAGTAACTTTCCCACCGTGAGATCCAATGGTATTTCTTTTCCAAGTCTGTGTTCCACCAGAAATCAACACGGGGGTGCACCACCTGCAGTGTGACAAACGCTGGGGTCTCCTAACAAGTTAGGCAGCCAAAGGTGGAATTCCTCTCAGTTTCCCCTTCTTCAACGGAAAAATGGAGGGGATGGCACCTGCAACTCTGAACAGTTGGGAGGGTTACATGGAATAACATTCTATAAAAATGCCAATATACCCTTGTTGTTCAATTAATTCTGGATACCTTCAGCCTTCCATCCAGTTTTTCTTTTCATCCTGTCTAGTCTA
Organism: Corynorhinus townsendii; assembly: GCA_026230045.1. Lineage (NCBI taxonomy): Eukaryota > Metazoa > Chordata > Mammalia > Chiroptera > Vespertilionidae > Corynorhinus > Corynorhinus townsendii. The sequence continues at coordinate 10,038,928 of JAPDVU010000011.1, read as the reverse complement.
CCAACATTAAGTCTCCATTCATTTCAAGCCCCTGCCCTCACCCTTCACATATCCTTTCTTCACACACAAAAAATCTTCTTTAACTTGTGTAAGTTACCCCTCATTGTTCTAGAACATTCTGAGGTGTTTGTGGTCCTGCAGAAATCACATCCAATATTCTGACAACCTCCACAAGTATATCTGCCTGTTCTGTTCAAAGCTACACTGGCAAAATAAATAAACAGTTCAGATGGTGTGGCTCAGTGGTTGAACATTGACCTATGAACCAAGAGGTCGTGGTTCGACTCCCTGTCAGGGCACATGCCTGGGTTGCAGGCTTGATCCCCAGTAGGGGGCGTGCAGGAGGCAGCCGATCAATGATTCTCTTTCATCATTGATGTTTCTCTTTCCCTTCCTATCTCTGAAATCAATTTTAAAAAGCCACATTGGCAAAATAAATAGACAGATAGATGAAAAATACTAATAATATATAAAAGAGCACAGGTTAACTACCTCTGGGTAGGAGGAAGGGGAGAGAGGTTGAGAGCCATGTGATTCTGTTCATAAATGAGACATCATTTGGGTGTAAAATCCTGTGGAAAAAATAAGTTTCTCTTCTTAAGGGGAAAAAAGCCTTAAAATCTCATCAGGCTCCTTTTAAAAGGCTTCTCAAACATCACATATCTTTTCCAAAACTCTGTTGATTTCAGTGTAAATTAATCCGAAATGCATGGTTTCCATCCCCGAGAACACACATGGACTTTTACATCCAGATTCTAAATGCCCCTCCTGTTTCTCATCACTTCAAAATGGGAAAGGGCGCATTAGTCCTCAAGACCCACCCCAAAGCCCTCAGCCTAGCCCTTGGTTTTTGCAAAGCATGAGAAGTGGTGACGTTGGCAGGAGACCGCTTTGGTCCTCTCAAGGAATACTAAAGGACTGTGCATTCTTAGAATTCCTGACAGAAAAAGAGTAATTATTATTCTTTTCAATTCTCACCTGGAGATATTTTTTCCATTGATTTTTCTTTTTTTAGAGAGAGAGCGTGCAGGGGAGAAGGAGGGGAGAGAGAAACGTTAATGTGAAAGCGACACGTGGATTGGTTACCTCCTACTCGCACCTTAACCTCGGGCCCAGGCATTGAGACTGCAACCAAGGTCCATGTCCTTGACCAGGAATCAAACCTTCAACCCTTCCATCTATGGGCCAAAGCTCTAACCACTGAGAAACCCGGCCAGGGCAGAAAAGGAGTCATTGATAAGCAATGTTACCTTGGGGATCTTTTCAGAGTGCAGTGAGGCACAGCAGGAAAAGCCGCTGTGTTCAGAGATCCCAGACTGGTTTCCTGGCTTCTACTCCGATTAGCTGTTTCCGGTTTCCTCATCTAAAAAAATGGGGTGCTGGACACCATCTACTTATCTTGCGGTTTGCTGTGCCACAGATAGGAGATGATAAATCAACAAAAGTTTACGGGGCATCTCTTCGGTGCTACTGGGGATTCAAAGATAAATGAACAAAGCAGTGCTCTCTGATCTTGGAGGACACTCCCGGCTCTGGCTCTGGAGGAAGAAGGCAGCCTGGCTGGCTCTCTGGGAATCTATGCTGGAGCTTCATCTTGGAGGTAGGAGGGACCTGGGTGAGTCTAAAGGCCACAGAGACAGTGCCCTCTGCCTCAGGGGTGGCTTACTTCCTGGCAGGGAAATTGCTTTGTAAACACTCAGGTGCTGAATTATGAGGCACTAAAGGGCAAGTGAATCCTCATTCATACTTGGTGGTGTCACTAGAACGATCATTTCCACTACTGTTATGCAAATCGCCACTTGGGAACCTGAATCGTTTCTTGATGTTCACTCCTAATTGTGTTGGAGGAATTTTTAATTTCTTTTCAATTGTTTGTTCTCTCCCTTTAAAAAAAAAAAAATCCTAGCCCAAGGATATATTTTTAGTGATTTATTTTTTTTAAGAAAGAGGGAGAGGGTGCCTCAACCAGGATTGAAACTGCAATTTGACTGGGAATCAACCCCACAACCTTTGGGTGTAAAGAGTGATGCTCCAATCAACTAAGAGATCAGTTGTTCAGGCTTTTTTGTGAGTTATCTGCACCACTCTCTTTCTGCTCTAAAAGATCGAGTTTCTTGGTTTTGTTTCTTTTTACTTTGCTTTGCCATCCTCTTTTCTCCCTCTCTCTTTTCCAGTGAAATCTGTTCTGCTTGTTGAGTTCCCCACACCAATCTGCTGGGCCATCTGATTTTTCTAACTCTAAATCTGGGTCTATTTCTAGCTAACTGTTGACAACAATACTGTGGTTATCTTTGCAATCCTAGTCGTTTGTTCATTACCTTACAGAATACAGTTCCTGAATGTTGACTATATCAGGTTTGGGGTAAGGTTTGGGATACACAGGTATGGATGATACAGTCTCTACTTTCGAGGAGCTCACACTCTAGCAAGGATGATACACAAATGAATTTCATGTGATAGAGCGGTGTGTTCAGCCTCATGCTACAGATGTGTGCAGGAGTAGCAGAGGTATAAAAGTGGGGATAGGCATGAAGACTGAAGAGCATAAGTTATACCTGTGATGCATATGGAATGAAAGAAACAATGTCCAGTATCCATTGAGAAGCATCCTGAGAGAGACTGATCGCAACTGCATCCCCAGAGTAGGAGCTAAACCTACTGGCAATTCCAAGGAGTGTCTCAGGAGTCCTGAGCACAAGGCATCTCCAAGTAGGCCATAAACTGTACTCTTTCTATGCAAATTTAGGTTCTAGGCAAGTCCCCAGAGGAGCCACACCCTCTTACTCAGCCTCTACCCAGGCATTTCTGGGTCCAGATTTCTTCCCCTGAGACCTTCCCATTGTAAGGCTGGCCAAGTTCTAGTCCCCAAGGTCCATGGCTTCCAGATAATTGGGAAAATGGGACATTCCCAGCAGAGTTCAATGACGGGAATGAGTATGGGCCTGACCTACTGTTGGCAGGTTGCTTCTTCTTTGAAGCCCTCAACTGGCCAAGGACTCACCTCCCAACTATTTTGAATGCTATTGGGAAGCCTAGAGGCAGGCCTTTACCCCTGTCTGAATCCTAGCACCCTCCTGACCTACAACTGATGCCTGAGTCCATTTCCCCAGAGAAGCGGGAGAGCGCTTCTTCCAGAAGGATCTTGGCCCTGGCCCTTTATTCTCTCATTTATGCCTTGAGATCCCATTATTTCTCCTTTAGGTCATTAAATACACAATATTTATATTTTGATATCAGATCATGAGACTGAAGCCAGCTTCCTTTTAACATGAGCTGCTTTTAGCCTTTTATTAAGGTGTGTGGAGAGGGGCAAATAAAATAAGGAAAAAAACCCACAAATTTCATCTTCAGGAAGGAATACAATTGAGTGTGCAAGGTGTAACCTGTTGAGAAAGGGATGATTGGAAGGTGAAAGGTTAGTTTGCCTGGAGCTCAGAATGTGCTGGAGAACAGTGGGTGATGCCATTTAGAGGGCTGACCGAATGCCCTGTGTGGACACCAGACAGGCTTAGACGATTAAGAGGAGCAAGCCTCACTGTTGGGATTTCTCCGAAGGTCTGTTTCCTGGCCCTCTGCTCTTTTTAGGTGGGTATCCATGGACCCACTTGAGATGAAATGAACATGATTTCCACAGCGTTTCTTTCATTGCACCCTTGAATAAAACAACCCTCTGAGTTAAGCATTTCAATAAAGCATACAATACCTTATCCTCAAAGAGTGCATGAGACTCAGAGTGGTTATCAAACTGGTGAACCGGCAAGCTGGTCTAATCTACAGAACCAGCCATGTGTTCAGCCAGGATTTGACACCACATAGAGACGACTCCAAAGGCTTTGCTTTTTCTTGCAGGCATCACGTGTCCTACCCCCAAATCGGGGAGTTAACATTTCCAGAAGCCCGAGAATGGTTTCATTTGGCTGGGGCCTGCGGGACAAATAGATGGTACTAGGAAAGAACGGTGCAGTGATGGACAGAGGACTAACTGGGATTTAGAGAAGTAAAATGCATTTCCCTTCATAGTTTCTTCATCTGAAAAATTAGGAGGTCATTGTGGAAAATAGATAACAGATGCCAGTCAATCCGCGGTGTGCCTAGAAGGGTACTAAACACTCCATAATAAGAATACCCACAACTGCCCCGGCTACTTATCACCACGTCTCATTCCAGGAGAGTGAGTATCCACCTCACGTAATTTCAGGGAAGGGTACAACCTGGTGAAAAAGAAGGTGTTGCCTGCTCAGGCACAATGAGATAATTTGGGGAAGCAAGCCAGAATTTTCATTAGGCTCCATCATTCTGGCAAGACACATGCACTTGGTTTTTGTCTGGTTTTGGAGAATGCAGGAGCCAGTCTTACACATCTTCACTGGAAGTGAGTGGTCTCTCTGGGTTTCCTACCAGAAGATAACAGGGCGGCGGGGTACGTTAGCATAATTTATTTTTTCTGATGTTGTCTTCCTACGATTTCCCAATAAGCCTTACTTCAAAAATATAAAGCATACCAGATCTGCTTTGACGGAGTCTCTGGGGCTGCATTAGTGAGCCAAACTCCAGAGGACTGAGATAATTCAACCAAGACAAGACATATTATTAGACTGAGGAGATGCTAGGTGCAGGGAGCAAATGTAATCTCAGCAGCAAAGGAAAGAATTTTTTCTAGACTGCATTCATTAGCATCTCAGTACCTGAACCCTGTTTAGTATTCTCCTCCCTCACCCCAACCCCCATTCTTCTGGCTTCCTATTTTGAAGACCGCTCAGGTTCTGAGCGAAATGAGTTGCCCCTGGGCCGTATTTGCAGGGACAAGTGACAACTTGGCCTACAGTTAGTTCTGGAAGCTTCGGCTCAGGAGTCAAGAGCCTCAACCCAATTCCTTTCCCATAAAATGAAGAGGTTGGACTAGACGATCTCTAAGACCCTTTTGGCTCCTAAAGCTTCTAACTCTGTAACACCGAGGAAATACTGTATCTTCCTCTCACCTCGCAAGATTATTGCAAGGTTCAAATGGGAGAGCGGATGTACTTAGAAATAGTTGAAGGGCTATGCAGATCTAAATAGTAACAGCAGAAGTGAGCCTCCACCTTGGCCTCCAGCACAGAGGAATTAAACAAGACCTTGGGATCCATTTGGTTTCCATATTCTCAAAGGGTTTCCAGAACAGTGCTTGTTACGCCGAGTCTCAATCACCTTGTTTGCTTTTAAGAAATACACACTCTCCTTGGAGAGTTTGATTTAGTTGGTTAACCGTGCAATTGGGTCCGTATTTATAAACCCACGTGCCATTAAAGGGTTCTGATTCTGTTTTGAAACACATCGTGTTTAGTTCGCTTTGAATTGCAATGTATGAGTCTCTTCTACAGTGAGATGATGAAGGTGAGGGTGGGTGGTGGGTGGGAAGAGGTCAACCAAAGAGCTTGTATGCATGTATGCATATCCCGGCTACACAGACAATAGTGTGGGGAAGGCCTGCGGCGGGGGGCAGGTGCAGGCTAGAAGGGGGTCAATGGGGGTGAAATGGGGGGACATCTGTAATACTTTCAACAATAAAGATTTTTTTAAATAAAAAATAATAAAAGTAGGTCATCATAGTTAATAGTACTTTAATTTTGAAAGGTAGTTACTAGATTATATTTAATGTTGGAAATGCTGAGCCTAAATCTCACTTTAACTTATTCACTGTGTATTCTTGAGCAAATCACTTAAGTTCTCTGAGCCTCAGGTTTCTCGTACTTGAAAGGACACCAACAATAGATAGCCTTTTCATCCATAGTGCCTTAATAATTAAAGAGACACTGTATGAAAAGAAAATAACGGCGCATATTATAATGTTAGCTCGCCTCCCTCTTTACTTGCCCTTTAAAACTTCATAACTAGGGGGTGTTGGCAAAACACAATGCTGTATACCAGTGGTCGGCAAACTGCGGCTCGCGAGCCACATGCGGCTCTTTGGCCCCTTGAGTGTGGCTCTTCCACAAAATACCACGTGCGGGCGCGCAGGCACAGTGCGATCGAAACTTCGTGGCCCATGCGCAGAAGTCGGTTTTCGGCTCTCCAAAGAAATGTCAATCGTCATACTGTTGGTATTTGGCTCTGTTGACTAATGAGTTTGCCGACCACTGCTGCAGACTAACCAAATCATCAGTAAATCCATCTCTCAGTTGCATAACAGGTGCTTCGCTATCCCACCCCTGAACGGATGCCAATACAGGAGTTTATTTACAGCTATCTGCTTCGGGGGCGGTGGTTGGCGAGTAAAATCACCTTCTGTTATTATTAGCTTGTTTTAAAATTTAGGGAGAGATGCCCAAATGTACGTCTTGTAGGAATTTCACCTTACTATTTAGCTATATTTATTCGCACCCAGACATGTTTGCGAAGGCAAGCACATTTTTCTTTCCCATTTCCTTCCATTCTGCGTCTCTTGAGCACACCTGCTATTTCCACTAAAGCTGTTTTAATGGCACGTTTATGAAAACACAGATCCCGGCTACCCTTCCCCTCTGGACTGCCCAAGAAAATGTGAGACCCTGTTAGTAGATATAAGATGAAAGGCGGGTTCCGCCGTATATCAGATTGTATCAGAGGAACGGAAATGGTTTTCTAAACCTCAATTAGGCCTCATACCACCCCCCTGAGGCAAAAAAAGAAGTATTAGGCAGTTTTATGGAGACACAAGCTGAAAACCCACGGAGAGGTTAATCAATTTGCATCAAATGCCTTCGAGCCGGGCTGCCGTGAGTGAGGAACAAAACGGAATTTCCTCCCAGGGAGCAACTTACCTTCTTTTGATTTGCCTGATTACTAGAGTGTATGCAACTTCTGGAAGACGATGATGAATGTGGCCCAGAAACCCCCGAGAACGGATTAGCGTGTGTTTCCCCATTTAGCCCGTGAGTGATTTGTTTTCCACGCCAAAGCAGCGGCGCCTTTTTTGTTTTGCCAAACACTTTTGTGGAAATGACCCCTCTGAGGAAGGAGAGGAGGAAAACCGAGCGATTCAGGAATCAGGGTAGCGATTGGTAGGCTCGCTCTTTCTTTCTTTCTTTTTTTTTTTCCCTTCTTTCCTTCCCACCTCCTTCTGCATAGCAACCTGCGCCGAGATTGCACGCTAGAGGGCACTTGAGGTAGAAGAAAAAACGCCCTGACATTCACATCCACGGGACTGGCTGCTGTGCAGGCGGCAGCCGGCACCCTGAGCACCCTGCCCGCTCCCCACACAGCGGCATCTCTCTAATAAATGAACAAACAAAAAACTCCTTCGACAGCATCATGCAGCCCGGACTAATAAAGACATTCTGCTCACATTCTCCAGGATGTGATCACCTTTCAACTTCTTGGAGCCTTTGTCGGATGCACAGAGAGCAGCCTTCCCTGGAATCACCCACTTGATAACAGCTGATCAGAGTATAAACTCTATTTTAGGCATAATAGGAGGCACGGATGGGTCTGTCCCCGCTAGGCCTCTGGATGCCCCTATACACGTGTGATGATACCATAGTGTACAAGTATGCAAATTGCAAATGCTGGCCATCTTCTAAATCAGACTTAGATCAATTAAATGGTGTTATTATGTTTTAATATTGAATACAACTGGATAGATGAAACTTGTAGTATTTCAGGGGGGTGGGAGGAAAGGCTCCCCTTTATTCCTCTTTTTAAAAAAAACACATACTTTTATTCATTTCAGGAAGGAAGGGAGAGATAGAGACATCAACGATGAGAGTCATTTATCAGCTGCCTCCTACACCCCCCAACCCAGGCATGTACCCTGAACTCCCCCCCCCCCCCCCCCGCCTCTTCTTGGCTTCCATGTTAAACCAAGAGAGGTCTGGAATTTTAATCAAGTTGCGCTTCTCTTTCAGAAAAAAAAAAAGAAAGAAAGAAAAAGAAAATGCTAAGTGGGTAGTCCGCAAAATAAACCAGTGGGCTGGCATATTTGATAGCTTTGTGCCAGTTCCCTTAACTATATCTACTGCCCACCCCACTCCACGCCTCAGTTTCTGTTCAGAAGCTGAATTGGAGCTTATCTCCTTCCCAGCACCTGGGGAGATGGGAGATAATGCCATTTTGAAAACCTTCTCCAAAAGGCTCTCAGCACAGATGTGGTTTTCACAAAAGTGTTTACACTTCCATTTACTGAAAATATAATGGCCAGCTCAAGATTAGTAATTACAGTCAATATTAAGAGATCCAGGCCCTCATTTCAGGGCCAGGCACAACCTGCAGCCAAGAGATGTAGAGAAATACAACTCAGAATGGCAAGCTCACTGGTGATTTCAGCCCAGGAACCCATAACCACTTCTCAAGAATCAGTTTAGCTTTCAAATCCCATCAATAGAATTGGTGACGTAATCACAAGATAAGTTTAGTGTGCCTGTGGTTTTCTTTTTTGTTTTTATTAAAGATAGTAATCTATTTCAGAATATTCCAGGACAAAAACAATAAATCCTATATAATAAAGGGGTAATATGCAAATCAACTGAACAGAGGGATGACTGGTTGCTATGACATGCACTGACCACCAGGGGGCAAACGCTCAATGCAGAAGCTGCCCCCTGGTGGTCAGTGTGCTCCCACAGGGGGAGTGTCGCTCAGCCACATGCAGCATAGGACTGACAGCTTAGGCCTGCTCCCCGCAGAGAGCAGGCCTAAGCCGTCAGTCGGACATCCCCAGAGGGCTCCCAGACTATAAGAGGGTGCAGGCCGGGCTGAGGGACTCCGCACCCACCCTGCCCAGAGCACTAATGTTGTGCACCAGACCTCTAGTATTAATATAATATAGCATATACTTTATTTTTATTTTTCTCATAGGTATATAGACAGGTATCACCTGGAAAAAAAGAAGGAAAAACAAAAAATACCTAAGGCAGTAGTTCTTAAACTTGAGTCACAGAGTCCCCTGGATCATTTATGAATAACCCAGATTTCTGAGCCCCGCCCCGATTCCAGGCATGAGGATTTGAATTTCTAGCCAATCCTCTGAGAATAGAGAGGCAGGTCCTGGTCCAGAGCCCACAGTTTGACAGCCACTGTGATCGCTCACATTCATGTAACTTGAGCACCATCATATTATTTTCATGATTTTGTGGGGAGGAGAGGGTACGGGTTTTAAAAAATTCTTAAACTTAAAAAAAGTTCCTAAATTTACGTAGGCATTGACAGACGTCTTTAAACTGCTTTCCTAATTTTTTATCTGTAATTTATGCTCCAATATTGGAATTGAAAATAAAATTTTAAAGTTTCCTTTGCGTAATGCGCAAGTTGTTATATAATACTTACTCCCTCCCTCCAAAAAAAAAAGGACATGGTGGTTGTTAGATTTCTTCATTAGGATTCCATAACATAAAGTGTGAAAAAAAGAACTGATAATTTCTGGAAAAGAGTACATATTCACTGGTGTAACATTTATGTTTTGGCCATCTTTATAGTTTAGATCCTTAAGGTTTTTATTTTAACTCTTGTATCACATGAAATCCCTTCATTCGCAGAATCCAAAGTCCTCAACTTTTTACCTTTAGAAGGCATTCAGTGAATGAATGAATGAATGAATGAATGAGTTAATCTACATTTAAAAGCAACTAATAAATCTTAAAGTTCTCAATAATCATACAACAGCAAACACATCTTATTTTGGTTTGGGGGATTTTTTAGTTAGATGGTTTTAGTTTTTAAGGACATATACACTGAAGAATGAAAACAAGGTGACTTTAAATTTAATGTCGCAAATAATCGACACATTCTCTTCTACCATCAGTCCCTGCTCAACCTAGAGAAGCTGGCGTCTTCCTAGCTTTTTTACACCTCCCAGGGTGCAGCTTCCGGTAAGCCAGTGGTTCTCAACCTTTCTAATGCCGCAGCCCTTTAATGCAGTTCCTCATGTGGTGGTGACCCCCAACCATACCATTATTTTCGTTGCTACTTCATAACTGTGATTTTGCTACTGTTAATGAATCGTAATGTAAATATCTGTGTTTTCCAATGGTCTTAGGCTCTACAGCAGCGGTTCTCAACCTGTGGGTCGCCTAAGACCATCGGAAAACACAGATATTTACATTATGATTCGTAACAGTGGCAAAATGACAGTTGTGAAGTAGCAACGAAAATAATGGTATGGTTGGGGGTCACCACAACATGAGGAACTGTATTAAAGGGTCGCGGCATTAGAAAGGTTGAGAACCACTGCTGTAAGCCATGTGATTCCTTCCTCTCCAACTAGCCAGACATTTGGTTTACTTCTCCTTCAGCCAAAATCAAAAGTCCCACCCACAGCGAATAAGTAAAGTGCCTTTTACTACATGGATTCTCTCTCCATCTTGTTCATTTGCTGTAGATTCCTTTGCAAAATTGTCTGTTCGTCACCAAAACCCAGGCTGGGGAAGCCCTGCCTCATTCCCATTCTGTGCATGGGTATTCTGAACGTCGTCCTCTTACCCACCTGCCCCCATCCCTTCTCTGATTATACTCCTGCCCTATCAGTCATTACCCCCCTTCCCTTCCCTAAATGCTCCATGACGCCTAGTGTCAGTGCCCATTCCCCAAAGCCTCTGAAACACACCCCTCTTCCTGCTGGAAGTCAGTAACCAACCCTGGAAAGGATGTTGACTGGAAAACACTTCCTTAAGGAGTTAGCTTCTCGCCCCTGTGACATTACATTGCATCCTATTAAGAGTGGGTGGGATTGTGAAAGAGGCCAATGCCTTGTCTTTCAGCATCCCTGATTCTTTTAGAAATATCCTTCTAGGGCTTGATAACATTATCCTAATCCTCTTTCACACCGCTTAATCACCCAGACCTCTCTGAAGAATCAGGAGGAAATGTGTAGGAAACTCCTACTTGCAGCGCTTCGAGCGGAGATGACAGTGGAGAGAGGGCTACCGTGAATTCCATTTGGCCAGGATCCACTGACAGTGGCTAAGCTGCTCTGGGAGTAAATGTGGACAAGGTGAGTCAATCCATACTCATCCTAACCCCAGGTACCAAACGCCACTGGAGTCTCCCTCTCTTCACTCTGCCCAAATAGTGTTGTTGTTTCGCCTTTAAGAAAGTGAGATTTGCAATCATGTCTATCTCTAGCGTTCTGGCTTCCCTTTAGGGGGAGTTTGCTATTTGTGACCGTACCCAGCCTTCAGGAACACGCCAGTTTTTCTTTAGTTCTCACTGGTGTAAGAAGGCGCCCCGAGGGAAGGTTCAGACCATTTGTTTAACGTGAAAATGAAACCCAACCCAAGGTGGGATCTGTGTCTTTGTCCACTTGGGGCTGCCTGCTCTAGCAGCAGTCATATTGTGACTGAGGTGTGACTGCGGTTCCTTTTTTTCTCTTTTTTCTCCCCAAGACAGAAGCAGCCAAGTCCTGAATCCCCTGTAAGCACACAGAGTCTGAGCAAAGAACAGTTACACAGTGCCTGCCTGCTGGTGGTGGTGGGGTACCTCCTGGTTCTCCTCAGTTCTTCCTCTCTGAAATAGCGGAGCGTCTTGCCCATGACAGCTAGAATGTGAAACAGACAGCTATTAGACCTGCAGTCAATATTCTCCTCAACATTGCACGGTGGGAGGCTAGATGCGGCACACGCACACACAAAATGTCAAATCTGCATCTATATTATAAGCATCTTGTGTCTGTGCTCTCAGGCTGCCCACTCGCTCTCATTCATCTGCGTCAGACAGTGCAAGCTCTGTAGACCTTGCGTCTGGTCCTCGGCACCCTTTTCTCCATCTGTTTGGGCTCTGTCCCCAGATGGCAAAAGCCTTCCTCGGAGCTCACTTGCAGTGCCCAGGGGATGGGCTAAATCGAGCTGTTCTATACAGGGAGTTGAACAAAAAAGTAAGAATTAATGCATCATATGTTTCACTGATTTTCTTAAAAGATGCTCACAGTGGATGATGGATTTCTGTGTGTTAGCCTCCGTGATGAGAAGGAAAGAAACTGAGCCTCCTAGTTCATGACCCCTTCTTACGCTGGCTCTACCGCGGGTGGTTCTTTCTCAATGGAGTCCACCAGAAGCCTCTAAGGGGCCGCAGACAAGGCATCTCTTGGTGGAGGCTGGGAGGCTTGGTAGAGGCTGGGGTGGGTGGTGGAGGGTGGGGGGGGGGGGGGAGGGTTGAATGCATGGTGCCTAAGCGGAGATCTGGAGGCCAGGATACATTGAGAAGACCTTTAGCAACGCCCCCCTTTATATCCAAACAAGGTCTGCTCTCCTTTTCACATCTTACTGCACACCCTTCTGCTCTTCCTCATCTCATCTCCCCAAAGGAGTAGAAGCGTGGAGTGTGAGGAATGCGCTCCACCCACAGGACCACAAAACGCAGCCTCTAAACCCATATTGTCTGAGTAGAAAGCAGCTATCTTACACACACACCACTCTGTCCGCAAGAGGCTCTTGGAATAACGCAGAGGTGGGCTGCCCACGCGCACCCCATTGCCCCGTGCGCCCTCTTGCTCCCGGGAAAGCAGCTGTGGGCACTGAGACGCTTCCCAAGCTACCGCCAGCCCCAGAACTCCGTCCGGTAAGCCTGGAGAGAGAGAGCTCGCGGGCACCTCCGCCGCATCCTCTCAGCGTCCGCCAGCCCTCTTCTCCGAGAGCCTGGCCCTCCGCGGGCCGCGCGCACCGCACGGAAGGGCGCATCTCCGCCCGCCGCCTCCTCTGGCGGCGGAGGCGCGTGGGGCGTGCTCCGTGGCGAGGAGCTAAAAGTTGTGTGCCCACTTGGTAAGGGGGAGAGCCAGGGAGCCAGCGCGCGCCAGCGCAGGGGGGGAAGGCAGAGAGGGGGCGGGGAGGGGGGCTGCTTACACGAATTTCCAAGTGGTAGACCTGCCTCTGCGCGCTGCCCAATGAGATCCATCAGGGGAGGCACCCGGCTCACTTTTCCACATCACTTCACAGTTACATTTGGCAGGCAGGCGGGCTCGCACGCCGGAGCGCTCAGCCCAGAATTCTTGGATTTCTTTGGAACCTCCCTGCCTCCTGGAAGCTCCTCCGCCGTGGCGGGTTGGCGGGTTTGCGCACAGACGGGAGCGCCCGCCCAGCCGCTGCACTTGGGGCTGCGGACACCCGGAGCCCAGCGCTCCCGCCCCGCGTCTCCGCGCCCAGCCCCGCAGCTCCGACAGGCATGAACGGGATCCGGAGGCGCCTGCCCAGCGCGCGGGGACTTCTCGGTACTCGCCGCCCTCGGGAGCCGACCCCGAGTCCCTCCAGCCATTTCTGAACCAAGAGGCTTGAAATTCGCCAGCGCGGAGCCAGCCCAAGTAAGTGACCCCCCCCCCACCCCTTTATTTTTTCTCCACGCCCCGAGGGCCCAGGAGGGACGTTTCTTTTCGAAATTCCCCGGCCCCTTCCCACACCTTGGGCACCTTGCGCGCCTCCTTCCGCTCAGATGCGGGATGCGGGTTCCCAGCCCAGGCGCCGGGCTGATCTGCGTCTCCTTCCCCGAGATGCACAGCCCATGGGGGCGCCTCCGAATTTTGCGTGACGATTTTTGCAAACCGCCGTGACAGTAGATCCTGGAGAGTAGCAAGCAGGCTGAGTCCCCCTCCCCCCCGCACCCCCCCTCAGTTTTCCTGCCGGTCTCCCTCCTCGAGGTCGCCTGGCGAATTCCGCCGCTTCCGGACCCGGGCAGGCGCAGCTGCGGCCGCGCGCCTTCACTGCGGGGGCCGCGCGGGGATGGGAAGCACCTGCCGCTGAGGACGAGGCGGGTGCACGCCGGCGAGGGAAGGAGGCGACGGAGCCCGGGTGCCCTCTTGCCGGTTTGCTGCACCCCTCCACGCCAAGAAAGGGAGGGCCACCCCTCGGTGGGGCTGCGGATCGCGACTCTGCAGCCCAAACCCCCGCGCCAGGCTTTCCCACAAGTGGCTGCTCCAGCCTGGAGGCGCGGCGCCGGCTGCAAACTTGCGGGATCCCGCGCCGCCCCGCGGCTCTGCAGACTCCAAGACGCTGCCCCGCACCCCGGCAGGACCCCCAGGCAGCGTCCTTTCTCAGCCGGGAGACTGAGCTCTCAGAGGCCCCGGGAGCCGGGGACGTCTCGGTTCCCCCACCCCCTCCCAGCGCCTGCAGAACCTGGAGCTGCGCTTTCTGTCATCTCACGGCTTCCACCCGTTAACCCTTGGGGGGCGGGCCGCACCCCTCGCAGGACCCGAGGAAGAGAGGGCTCTCGCCTGGGTTCTGCGTAACAGGTTCCTAGGGGACCTGCCCCGGGTCTCCCAGGCTCAAGCCGAGGCTGGAGACGGTGAAGACCTGCCCCCGCCAACGGTGATGCCAACAGGTATCTACATTTTCCTCCGCTTTTTCCCTCCCCAAGACCAACCCCCCCCCCACCGCCAAATGTGGCCGAAATCTCAAAGTTTCCTTATCGTGGACCCTTCCCCAGAGGCACAGAGCCGGTGGCAAGCGAAGGACTCGCCCTCTGCCTCCGCGAGCAGAGAGAGAGCAGCTGTTTGCTTGGGTTGCTAAATGTAAGAAATCAAACAACATTAATTGTTGATTGTTGCACACACACCACATTAGTCTGTAACGGCAACCCGGGCTGGCAGCTGCTCACTTCGGCTCCAATGAAAGGCTGGAGCTTAGCATGGAGCAAGCCGGAGGGAGACAGGGTCCTTTCAACTTTACCACCCTTTTCCTGAAGATTCCACAAGAGTTTCCTCTTGAAGAGGCAGGAGCCCCCCCTACTCCTTGAGCGCCAGAGCTGCTAAGGAGCTCAGCCGGCTGGGCTGCTGTCTTCACCGGCTCCCCAGGACTTGTGGGCTGGCCCTGGGAAGGAGGGGACACCGAGGAGGTAGGCAAGGGCACTGCCCTGGGGCTCCCCGAGGAGGGACTGGGGTTGGTCGGAGCCCTTGGGGAGAGCCGGTCCCCTGACGGCCATCTCCAAGGTTAGCAGCCCCGGGAGGTTCATTATAGGAGCTTTCCAACTGCAAAGTAGACGTGGGAAAGAGATATTTATGTAAGACTGGAGTGTGGGATTTTCCCTCCGTTCACCCTCGCCTCGCGGCTGTACCTCACTGCATGCAAAATGAGCCCCATCCTTCACGCCAGACATAGCCGAGATCCCTGCCTGGCTGCTTGCTGCCTTTGCCTTCACCAGCTGTGTCCACTTTTGCAGGGGGTTCATCTGGAGTGTGTCTGTGTGCGTGTGCGTGTGTGTCAGAGAGAGAGAGAGAGGTTTCTCTACTGAGAGACCTGACACCATTGAAGAATGTTCTCTGAGGGTTACATTTTCTTTTCCACTCCAAGGGAGTTCTCCATAATTACCGTGTCCAGACATGTTTTTCCACTTCCCCGAGCTCTGTGGCTGAAAGAAATTGGAGGGCTCTCCCTCTTATTAAACAATACTATGAATCATAATATTTTGTAAATCTGCTTCAGCAGATTTGAAGCGCCCCCGTCACATAGCCATTCCACGCTGGAGCAGTTGCGGGGTTTTAAATCACCTGTGATGTGCTCTTTTCTGGGTCCTGCAAAGGGCTCCGAGTTGGGGAAAAAAATTCTGTTGTGAAAATGAGCCTGTCGGCAACTCTGGGGCTCACTTCCTACAGGGCTGTCCATCTTCCTTACTCTGTTCCCCACAGGCCCAAAGGAGTGGCAGGGTATCCCCTGACCATCACAAATGGGCTAGATGTTTGGGAGACACGGGCTCATGATATCTGAAATTTGTGCAGTGACTCTGTCATTCAAACTTTTAAATCTCTCTCTCTCTCTCCTGCAATTAGAGTTACCATTAAAATTAAATTCTTTGGTTTAATTCAAGTCTCAATCTACAATCTCCTCTGTAACTCTCAAGATTCCAGATAGGTCCCTCTCTCTCTACTCAAGATGCTAGCTAGCATTTGGGAGCTACAGTTTGGGTACCTAGCATGGGTTTCGGGGGCTCTTGAGGGTCTTAGGAGTTGAGCTGCAGAACATTTCGCCAGCAGCCCTCACTCGGAGAGCAGCTCTGGGTGCCTGCTCTGCACACATCAGCTCTTAAAGGGAAGGGAGTCCTTAACCTGGAAAAGAACTTTATCGGAGTTTTGTGCAAAACTCCGGTCAAGACAGCAGTTGTCCAAAGCCACCCCTGTATTTAGCAATGAGCACTCTTTAAGTAGCCAACGGCGGCATGCGGGCTGTAAAAAACAGACAGCCTCTAAAACATGCTGCACAGGATGGAATAGACCACTGGAGAAAGTATTTTTAAAGGCTGTTCTATGCGTGCACTCCCGATGCAACATTTCCTGGTGAAGTCTTTAAGGTCCGGTCCGCCTGGTTCCCAGAGCGCATCGGGTTGTTGGAGCAAAACTAGGAAACTCCGCAGAATGAGGGGAGAATGATTCTATTCAAGAAAGCGTGCCTCTGGGCTTGGCCTCTGGGATCCTTCCACGGTGTATTGGTGAGGGGAAAGGAACAAGCACAGAGAGGGAAGTTAGGCTCCACACTTCAGCTGTTCAGAGAAACCTAAGAACTGAACGCTCTAAAGAAAAAGAAGCATCTTTATTTTCCTACTCAAGGTGGCACTCCTTATAGCTTCCTCAGCATTCCAGTGGAGCAAATTTCCCACGCAAAACCAGAAGCTTCTATGGGGTAGAAGGACATTGCATTTATATTTTCCACAACCACTTTCCCGGCCCATCCGCAAAGTTTCGCGTTTGACAAACTCGGGAACAAGCAGAATCAGAGCAGCCTTTTCATTAGCGCTGCACTCGAAGGTCCCAAGGCTCCTGCGGAAATCGTGTGCCAGTGGTGCGGCTGGCTTCAGTCATTTGATATTTCTTACAGTGCTATGCAGAGAGGCAGGAAAGAATGCAGTTTTCTCTTTGTTTTCCGCACTGTTGGCATTGACAGCTGAAACGGATTAACTTTGCTTTTTAGTTTGGGAAGCGGCTCCAAACTTTGGTGTATTATACACCTGCTAGGGAGCATAGAATGAAGTCACAGCTGGTTCTTGTACGCGCCTACACACACACACACACACACACACATACACTCTCACACGCTTTCCAGAAGAACATGTCCATATAACGAACTCATTTATTGGTTCAAGTATGAGATTTTTATCATGTTCCTTTGGCCAGTTCACCTGCCTTAGGGCATTTGGCTTGCCCCCTGGCTCTTGAATTTGTATGTCAGCCAGTCTTTTCAAAACAGTACATCTGTGTGTGGTGTGGCGAGATCTCATTCATGTATAAGCTTGTGAAATAGAATACTATTTTGATGGATCTGATTTAGTGGGCTTTAATTCACCCAAGAGCTATTAGTCCCATCTCATTTCATCCCCCTGGAAGTGGCTAAATAGTCGATTTCTGCTGAACGGAACCGGCTTCAGGTGTAACCGTGAGCAGAAAATGAGTCGAACCTGGTAACCTCAAAAGGTCAGAAAAGAAAAAAGTTCAAGAGATGCCAGGTAGCTGCGTCTCCCCTACGTTGCCATGAACTCCATCGCCACTTCATGACAAATCCCCAGGACCCCTACAGTATCCTGTTCCTATTTACAAGTGCTATTCCTCTGTAAATATCACCCCCCCCCCCCTTCTAGCTTTGTAAGTCTTTTAAGTTCTATTAGTAGGTAGAAGTACAGAGTTGTGACTTCCGGGTGTCTCTTTGGAAAAGCATTATAAAAGAGTAACACTTTTATTTAGAATCGTCTAGTCTTCACTGCCAAAGACAACTGCAAATGTTAGAATGATGGTTGGTTGAGGGCTTAGCACAGAGTTAGTGCTCAGTAAACATTAATTTGATGCATTAACAGTCAGCAAAGACGGTGCCTTCTCAATAAAGGGGAGGGCAGGACACGGTCATATCCGAAGTCCAATATTGTGATGATCTATCTCTGTTTTCTCTACACAAGTTTCATAAATTGTCCTGAGTTTATTTTTAGAGTCTCTCTTTCAGTCTCTCTTGAAATCAGTGTTATTCATGTTGCACAAAGCGTATTTTTTTCCCTTTGAAATCATTTAAAAATGCCGTGGGATATACAAGTGACATAAGTCAGCTTTGTAAAAACGAGAATGCCTCCAAAACTAGACTTTTGCATCAAGCGTGCTATTAAACTGCATGTGAGGCAAAGTTATATTTTATTGGGGGAAAAAATGCTGTGGTTATGGAAGTATTGCATGTGTTACTCAGTGTGGGTACCTTCCTCTCCTGGGAAAGTATAAAGAAAAATCACCAAGAAAGAGTTATTCATCTCTTTCTCTCTTTAATATATTTTTTAATTTAAATGGAACCGTTTATATTCCCCTCGTGAACAGGTCTGAGTGTCTTAGAAGACAGTTACTCTGTACTCCTGTATATTGCTTTGAATCAGCAGGATACCTGGCTTTTACGTATACTATACACACAGGAAAGTGTGTGTGTGTGTGTATGTGTGTGTGCGCGCGCGCGCGTGTGCATGAGCATGTGTATATTCCATTGTAAGATGCTTTTGTGGATGTGTCTACTGGTATTTTAAGCAAATTGAATATCTCACAAAGGAGTAGAAAACAGAATCTTCTTAATCCTTGCTATGTATATAACTGAGAATATCATCAAAGAATGTTCAAGCTCCATTAGCAGGAAGAACAATATTTTCCAGGCACTGTTTCTTTCTAGGTAGATTAACGCATAAAATATGATTATTTGATTCCTGGTGTGACACGAATAACAAAATATGTAGATGGGGAGTGATAGAAATATCACCAGGGAAGGCTTTCTTTCTCGTATATGCAACCTCACCTCCGAAATTTGATATAACAGTTACCAGGGCACACGCCATTCTCTACTAGTCCATTACCATTTCAGCTTGACAAACCAGAATGAAACTTTTCTGTATTTAAAGAGGCCCATCCTCAAAATGAGGATGCGCATGCACATGAAAAAAGTTCTATATGTTTTTATTGTAGTAAAACATACTTGTCTTTGAGTTTCACTAACATTTGGTAGCTGGAGCTAGTCTACTCTTTCTAGAATCTAGCAATTAAGTTAATTTTCACGAACTACACATTCCCTGTGACATCTCGATGCTATTTCTGTTAAATGATGGCTTGCTCTGTATCCCACCGTCCACCCCATCTTCTGTGTCCGCAGTTCATGGGAACAGTGTCCGTGGGTGGCGTTTAAGCTAAAAAGTCTGAAACGTGAGAGAAGGACAGGGAAGTGCACTTGTAAGGTGGTTACCACGCAGCATACTCTAATTGGCAGGATCTTGCCTTCTTATACTCGGCTGCTTTTCGGTCTCAGTATTGCAGACTCCGTGGGCCTGGCTGTGTGATGGAACGGATTTTAATTATTTCCACTTTTCTTAAGCAAGGAGGGAGAGCTTCTAGTTTCTATACTCAGCGGTGCTAAAATTCCTTGACGTGCACAGCGTAAGTTTGTTGAGTATTTTTGGAAGCAGACACTGTCTGAACCAAATCTCTAACTGGCATTAGCTTCACTGAGCTCCCTAGTGAGAAGAGGTTAGATATCACTTTGGCCTCCTCTTTGCGTTACCAGGGACACCCTGCTTGCCCCAATCTCAGGAAAGAATAGATGACCGTGAAATGCAGTGGGATTTTTCTTGTAGAAGGAAAGTGCCGGCTCGTGTTTTTTTAATGAGTGGTTACAACTCGGCTGAAAGGGAATCTCTCTGGTGTGGAAGTGCATTTCTTGCACTCTGCCTTCTCAGGAGAAAATAACGGTAAACAATGCCATGGCATCTATTGCAAAGGGAGACAGGGTGGAGTGGGGGTGGGGTGGGTAAAACTCCAACCCTTTAGAGGCCTAATAAAACTACTTGGAGGCATCAATTGCATGTTAGCTGCAGGTAGGGAAAGCTATTTATGAAATGGTGTTTTATTTATATCCAACTGGGTCCATGCCATTTATTTTAAAATCAAGGGTTGGAAAAAAGGTTATTTTATTTATTACCTGTCTACATAGAACACTGCAATTTCCCCCAGTGATGTACACAGCAAGAGATTGAAATAAAATAATTTCATAAAATCAGTTAAAACTCGTTGTTAAGCACATGAAGCATTCCATAAAAACTATTATTGCTACATTGACAACGAGTTTTATATATCTTCTCTTGTATAATTTTTTTTCCTGTAATCCTTCCAGTTAGGTATTATTAAACACAGATCATCAGTTTCCTTGTCTGCCACAATTTGAAATTAATTTGCCATTTACATTATGAATGATAGAACTATGATGCAGGTTACTCCAGAGTCAATGTTCTTAACCACTGTGCGTTGGAGCTCCCCACAGTTCATCTGTGTTATAAAGATGGTAAGCATAAGATTGATTCCTATTGGTTGCTGTGATTTAAAGGGTCTTGTTGGCTTGCAACCTTGCAACCTTGGCAGTTCTCCAGGTGAAATTCAAGGGCAAGGAGAGACTGGAGAAAGGGGCCAACGATTCCACATTGGTAGGCGGTGCTTTAATAAGCAAGGGCACTTACCTAGGAGCCTTAACTTGGGCAACCACAGACAAGTTGCTCTCTGCACCCTCCTGAGAGAATCTTAAAAGTTTACATAGAGGCTTCAATAGGTTCAGTCCCATATTCAGTCCACATGGTCCCAGTCACACATTGCTCTCCCCAAGCTGCGTTCTTGAAGTAGCTCCTAGTGGAGGAACAGTGGGCAGAACCTACATTCCAAGGGCCAGGAGGGGTAAAGAGCCTCCTCCGACGGCCCCAGTCTGGCTGAAGGGTCCACCGGTGGTCACGTTCGCTCCATGACCTCCTGCAACAAATGGCCAGCACAGATTGTTTTCACGCCTTCCATCACCGACTAGTGCATTGTGAGCAGGTGATGCAGAGACAGCAAAGGATGTGGCCTTTAAATGAAGGAGGAGGGGTTTAAATGAGTCTTTTTTTTTTTAAATGAGTCTTGAGAAGTGGCTTCCTGGCACTACCTGTCTTTAATGAGTGTCGCAGTTCCTCTCACCCTTTTTACTTACCGATTGATTTTTAGAGAGAGAAAGGGAAGCAGGGAGGGGGAGAGAGAGAGACATAGATCTGTTGTTCCCTGTATTTATGCTTTCATTGGTTGATTTTTGATTCTTGTATGTGTCCTTAGTGGGAATTGAACCAACTGAGCTACTGTGCCAGGGCCTCCACTCATCTTTCTGAGATTACCTCCCTGCAGCTCTGCTTTACGCAAGTCCAGTATCACAGACTTATCTGCAATAGCTTAACTAACCTTATCATTTAAGAAAGTTTTTATAAATAAAGGCCTGGTTCTATCCTATATAATAAAAGCCTAATATGCAAACTGTCCCCTCAACTGGGAGTTTGACAGGGAGCAGGGCCTGCTGGCCAACTGCCTGCAGCCGCTCCCCTTAACCGGCCCCGCTCAATGGGTGGACTGGCTGGACCCTGCCCGTGCATGAATATGTGCACTGGGCCTCTAGTAACTCTATAAAAAGGGGTCTTATTTTGACCCCCTTGACCTTGTCATGGGCCTCGTCTCCCCATTCTGAAATGTCTGTAACTGACAGAGAAGCTCTGACTCCCTCTTGGGCAAAAGAGAAGGCATTTATTTATTTACTCATTTATTTTTGCCAAAATAACCAGTCGTTAGAGAACTTAAAGAAACTAAAGCTTCCGGTAGAAAAAGAGGAGCCTGTCAATAGGAGAGCAAAATGGATTTGGCAGGTATTATTTTGGCAAACGATATGCCTTTGGGTGGATTGGCACGGCGGTATAAGTACTGGTAGATGGTCTAATGCCAAGAAGAGAGGATCAGAAAGATTGTGGCTGAGGGGAGAGAGAAGCAGACAAACAAATACATGTTTATGTGTGTGTACAGAAAACATTGAGAACGCTCTTCTGCCCAGGGAATCTGGGGAACTCTGAAGGTTTTACGGAAGGCGGTTCTCTGGAATGACTTAGATTTGGACACATGCATGCATCACTCCTTTCCAAGATCCCAGAACCATTTCTACCTGTTCAGCTGCAGTCCTCCAGCGCCTGGCGTGAATTGCACTGGGCCACACGCTGCCTCGCATCCCTGGTGTTCCTGAAATACCACTTTGAATTCAGTGTGCATTTACCTGTTTTGAAACAGCTTGCTAATGGCTCTAAATTCAAGGTCAGAAACATTTTTAATAGAAACTCTCTGGTCCTGTGTGTCATTTTTGCCTCCATGAAATATTGTGGCCACTAAGCCCAGTGGATCATAAAAGCATAATTTCCTGTCAACCACAATCATCTGCTGGATTGAATCCTAAAGTGTCTATAAAAGCCCATTTTTATTGTAGACGTCACCTCTCGGTGTGTGGCTCAGCGTTTGGAACTTTAGGCTGTTTACAAAATCGATGGTGCAGTATGTTTCTGGGTAATGACTTAACGTGTTTGAGGGAGGACTGGCCAAGTTCACCTTGATCGGATGTTGGGGTCAGGAGACCGAGATCCAGGTTGTAATTAGAACTGTGTTGAAAGTGGGAGTGTGAATGAAAAGTTGGATTGCAGGCAGTTTACCCAAGAGAAGAGCTATCTTATGGGGGAATTCCAAGCCCTTTTTGATTTGTAGGAATTCCAGACAGACTGTGAAATCTCTTCATCTCACTCTCTGGGTGTAAATCAATGTAGCAGCATTATAATAAAGTGGATTGCTGAGCCAGACGTACAAATTGTGGTTAGAAAATCTAAAAATAAATTGATTTTTTTTACCCAAGGTTTACAACCTTCCACAATTTCTTCATCCTTGCATAGAGTTCAGCAGACGGTGTAGCAGTTGCTATTCAGAATGTTTATTAATTCTAATAACAGTGCCATCACATTAGGTGGCATCTCAAGAATTGTTATACAGCTATTTTCTGATCATCAGAGAGGACACTATTAGCCCTGCCCATGGCAGAGTTGCAGGCATATAAACAGTGTGGCTCTCATTGTCACCGTAGAATCCCATTTCTCTCCAAGTGGCAGACTAAACTGAAGGGAAGGCCACGTCTTACCACCTCTTATAAAATAGCATATGCAGCCTGGCCGGTGTGGCTCAGTGGCTGAGCGTCCACCTATGAACTAGGAGGTCATGGTTCGCTTTCCAGTCAGGGCATACTCCCGGGTTGCGGGCTCAATCTCCAGTAGGAGGTGTGTAGGAGGCAGCTGACCAATGATTCTCTCTCATCATTGATGTTTCAATCTCCTTCTCCCTCTCCCTTTTGCTCTGAAATCAATGAAAATACATTTTAAAAAAGAAAAAAACTGCATGTGCATATGGACACACCAGCTAGAGGGACAGGATTCTCGTGTCACTCCCAATGCTGATATAAAGGGGGAGGAATATTATGACATCATACAAATCCCTGTGTATTCATATACTTCAATGCAGGGTTTCTGATATCTGTGGTCCCGTATACAGAGTGATAGCAGGTTATGGGCACAGCTTCAAATGACACTGAGCAGGAAGTGAATTTCCCACCCCATCACCATGGACTCCTTCAAGTCATCTCAAGGAAGTGGTCTGAATGGGGAGCTGTCTTATTCTCGGGAACACCTGACTTTGCAGATGGTAGTCCTCAAATCCCAGATATAGCATCTGCATCCAAGGAGAGATGGTTGAAGTGCAGAATCACAGGCCCCGCCCTCGATTCATTGGTTCAGAATCTGCATTTTACCTAGAGTTACAGGTGCCTTGGATGTAGATGAAAGTTTGAGATGTACGCCCACAATGGTGTCCTGGGGTAGCTCTTATTGGACGCCTCAGAGCTGATTGCTAAACAGAACTGACCTAGAGCTGGTTAACGATCATGCTAACCTTGACTTAGGTCATGGCAGAGATATCGGTAGCATGGGACTCAGACATTGGGCATTCTGTTAAGTTTCCTTTTCCAGAGCTACATGTTACATATTGAACAGCACACCCTTGCCTCTAACTGCTGCTGGTCTTGCCTTTTAACAAAGAGAGAGGCGACTGAGACTTTGCCATTGTCTAGTTCAGGGAACATAAAATATTGCTTAACATAGCAATTTCTCTGTGCTTCAGTCTGCTTTTCTCTAAAATGGGAATGATAATAAAGTCATAATAATACTAGGGTTATTTTGAAGAATAGGTATAAATACATACGTGTGTTACATCTAATGTGTGTAGATATGTATTTGTGTATAGTCTGTATTGATGACTTACCATATCCATACATAAAGTGTGTGTGCGTGAGTGTGTTGAGTCCATCTTGATGGAATATTTGCCAAATGTTTTCTAAGTGTTCACTTTAATTATTTTGTAGAAAATAATATTGGCTTTCCATTTTTAAGTAAATTTTAAAAATTTTTATTGATTTCAGAGAGGAAGGGAGGGAATGAGAGGTAGAATCATCAGTGATGAGAATCACCAAATCAGCTGCCTCCTGCACGCCCCCTACTGGGTATCGACCCCTCAACCCGGGCATGTGCCCTGACCGAGAATTGAATCGGGACCTCCTGGTTCATAGGTCGAACCTCAACCAGTGAGCCAGGCTGGGTGGGCTTTAAGTCAATACTTTAAAAACTGAAAGCGTTTTAATAGAATTTAAAGTAACGGTACAAGTGACTCAAGAATGTGGCAGCATTGGAGGAGGGGCGCAGGCATGTTTCGGGGCTAGAAGCGCACACAGCAGGGTAGTGGGGATGAACAACAGAGAAGAAGAAGGGTTTCTGCAGAGTCGGGCTGATTTCTTCCTGGAGCTCCGCCAGGGCTCCGCCACCCACTGCGGGTGTTGGCCACGTCACTCCCCCTTTCTCTGCAAAAGGAGGGGCTGCATTGGAATAGCACTCGTCTGTCTCCCACTCCCTCTCCGTGGGAGGGTATGTATTTTTATTCTCAAAGCTTAGGAGAAATCAAACATGCCTTTCTCTCCACAGAGAACTGGCAGAGAAGAAGGGACCCTACAGACGTGTACACGGTGGCAGCTGTGACTAGGATGAACTTGGTGGGCAGGGAGAAGATGCCATGATCATGGACTGGATGAGCTAGTGAGTCATGATTGGGAACCTACTCTAGGTGCTGGCTCATTCAGAGATCCTGGACTAGTCAGTCTGGCCTGTCTGTCCGTGGCTTGACTTAAATGTCCTTTCACACCTACCCCTCCCCAGTTGGGAAATCACTTCTCAACATGTAGGGGACACTGCCCCCAGGAAGCCTTCTGTGATGCTGCCAAGATGAGAGCCATACTCATCACTCTAGTCTCCTAACTGTCCTCAGACTGTGTTTCCCTGGACATTGTATTTATTCCTTAGTCTTTACCCTTCAGACTCTTCGGTCCCTGAAGATAAGCTCTCTGACCTATTTGCCTTTCCATTCCCAGTATTGGACACTCAGTACGTGCTCATCAGATGTTTATATAATGACAGGAGGGGCTGTGGTAGGAAAGAGAATTTTGGAGTTCGATTACCTAGATTGAAATAGTGACCTGCCTCTTATCAGAGGTATTCTTTGGGCAAGTCACTTAATTATTCTGTGCCTCAGTTTTGAACAAAACAGTGCCAAGCCTCATGAGCTTACTCTTAACTCTAACGTACTGTGTTCATGGATAGTATCTGGGGCTTTGCATCTACCCGTACGTATTAATCCATTCATTCAGACTAATGAAGCCATGTCATCCTATGGAATTGTTCCAGGGTCGATTGCTACTTGTTACCTGAGTGTGGCGAG
Source organism: Corynorhinus townsendii (assembly GCA_026230045.1). Lineage (NCBI taxonomy): Eukaryota > Metazoa > Chordata > Mammalia > Chiroptera > Vespertilionidae > Corynorhinus > Corynorhinus townsendii. Next base: position 10,013,376 of record JAPDVU010000011.1, on the reverse strand, counting down.
TTCAGGAAGCAAACTGGTCATGTCACAGTTCATCCTGAGTGCTGCTTGGTGGTTTCCATCAACGAAGCGTCTGTCCTGAGTTTCAGTGGGATGAAATGTACCTGTCCCGGCATCATGAACAACACAGAGGATGCCAGAGTATACTTGCAGAGTATTTGGCACAATTTAAAAATAATGGTCTATTCCAGCTTTTCCGAATAGTTTTATAAGGATTGTAACCTTTTCATCCTCTGGGTAGGTACTAGTATTGTGTCCTCCTGAACTCACCAGTGGGTGAGCATTGGCTTATGAACCAGGAGGTTACGGTTCGATTCCCTGTCAGGGCACATGCCCAGGTTGTGGGCTTCATCCCCAGTAGAGGGGGTATGCAGGAGGCAGCAGATCAATGATTCTCTCTCATCACTGATGTTTCTCTCTCTCTCCCTTTCCCTTCCTCTCTCTGAAATCAATAAAAAATATATTTAAAAATATATTAAAAAATAAAATTAAAGGAGGGCTGAGTGTCCCTGATTGCTGCAGCTCTAAGGAAGGTGGTGGACATTGCTCTGAGTTGGTTCCCTATTGAAAACTTTTCATCAGTGTCCGAAACAGCTGCTGCTTGCGGTGGCCCCTGTGTTCACTCCTGGGGGTGGAGCCACTTTTGAGATACAGAGTGCTAGAGACAGAGCTGAGCCCTGGCAGAATGTGACAGGCCGGGCGATGCCACTGGCTGTCATGTGAGATCCGATGCTGCCTGCATGGGCAGCAGAAGCCGGGTCTGCTCCTGGCAGCTGGCCTCACGCAGCCCAACGCCAGCCCAGCTCATGGCCACAACTTCCTTGCTTTTCCGTTCTGAGGCAGAGTAGAACCAGGGACCTAGAGGCTGAAGGGCTGCCTACTGAATGGTTCCCAGTGGCTTCCTGAGAAATCATTTTCCCACTTTATTGAATTCAGCAAGGCTCCTATCTGGGATCTGCAGTGAACATTATTTCTTTTAAAAAATGTGTGTGTGTAGCTATATATATATATATATATATATATATATATGCATATACACATTTTTTTTGAGAGGGAAGAAATACGTTTTGCCACGCTAAAGGTAAGCAAAAAAATGTATTTGACACCTGAAGTAATGGGGATTTTTTCGCCCACCCCTTTCTGAAATCTCCACTGAAAATTGTATTTTTACCATATCCTACTCCCCCAGGAGCTTTGCATAATTGAAATCTCCTGTTTAACTGTGCATTCAGAATGGGCATCCTGGCACTGTCCTGATTATGGCATATGCACTGGACACTGCCGGCTTTCTCTGTGGGACCATTCTAATTTCATTCCCTGGTTATTAGCATCCTGGTGGAGAACTGTATTCTGTGCCCTGACTAGATGGTCCCTTCTGATGGGTTGTGGCAGTTAAGATGGTAAAAATTGGGGAAATTTCCCTTCCCATTCTTATTCATAAATTAAAAACAAAACAAAACAACCATTGCAGGCTAGTTTCCTCACATAGTTCAGCATAAAATGAACTAGAACCCACCTTTAAACTGTTACCTTTAAACTGTTACACTTAGGACAAGCATGTCAAACTCATGCTTGTCCTAAGTGTAACAGTTTAAAGGTAACAGGAAAAGAAAGAGAAAGGAAGAGAGAGAGAGAAGAGGGAAAGACAGAAGACAGAAGAGAAGAAGGAAGAAAGAAAAAAGAGAGGTTTGCAACCTCCATCCTTCCTATCTAATAAAGAGGGAATATGCTAATTGACCATCACTCTGTCACAAAGATGGCTGCACCCACAGCTGAGGCCAAGTTCCCATAAGGAGCCTTAATGAGCAATCAGTAGGGACCTGAGGCTATGCCCTCCCCAGGCCCTTTGGGGCTTGACAGGGGACCTCAGGCTGCGTCCCCCTGGTGGGGCTTGATGGGGGACCTCAAGGTGCGCTTCCCATCCTGGTGCTGGGCTAGGGGACCTCAGGCTGCCCCCCCACCCCACCCCAGCACCAGGCCTGGGGACCTCAGACTGCACCCCCTGTCTGACGGGGCTTGACAGGGGACCTCAGGCCATGCCCCCCACCCACCGGGGCTTGACAGGGGACCTCAAGGTGCACCCCCAATGCTGGGTCGGGGGAATTCAGGCCGCACCCCAACCCAGCGGGGCGTGACAAGGGACCTGAGGCTGCACCCCCCTTCCAGTGCTGGGCCGGGGGACTTGAGGCTGTGGCCCCCCCACCGCCCCCGCCTGGTGGGGCTTGACAGGGGACCTCAGACCATGCCCCCCACCCACTGGGGCTTGACAGGGGTTCTCAGGCTGTGTCCCCCACCTGGCAGGGCTTGATGGAGGACCTCAAGGCACGCCCCCGCCCCAGTCTGGGCTGGGGGACCTCAGGACATGCCCCCCTTCCTGGTGCTGGGCCGGGGACCTGATGCTACACCCCCTGCTAGGCAGGGCTTGACAAGGGTGAGACTGGCTGGGTCTAGATCTAGCCCAATATGAGGGAGGGCCGGCCGGGTCTGGGTCTCATGCGATTTTGAGGTGCATGTGGGTGGGCGGGACTTGGCTCTGGGTCCTGTGGTGAGCCTCAGACTCTGACAGGAGGAAGGTTTTCGTATACATTTTACTAATTTTCTTTCATCTCTGACACTTCTATTATAGAGAAAGGGCAAATAGCAATATTAAATTATTTCCTCTAATTAATCCCCTTTTAATGTGCATGAATTTCGTGCACTGAGTCACTAGTAAGAATATAAGAGGGCTTCATTAGCATGCACCCCAGCTTGCATTAGAAAATTTTTTTTAAATTTAAGAAAAGTGTGGAAAGGAGGGAGGGAGGAAGAAAGAAAGGAAGGAAGGGAAGGAAAAACACATTTCTATTACTGTCCGTGAAGCAGGGTTTTTTTTTTTTGTAAGTAACACAGATAAAATATTAACACTAAAGCTAAATAAAGCTTAAAAAAAATGAAAGGACCTGTTAGCCTACTGGCTTCCATTCCTCAGATGGACTTTCTTAACTTGGGCGTTTCAGGAGATGGCTGGTGGAGCTCATTTACCTGATTCTGTTTGAAAGCAGTGATTTTGTTGGAAAACCTGTCTCAGTGGACTTGTCTCTCTCTCCCTCCCTTTTTGCTTTCCGCAGGAAATTTCAATGAAAAGGCAAGCCCATGGATGTTGGTCTTAGAAACCCTGTGTAGATGGTGTCTGCCTCCCGTGCTGTGAACACGTGGCAGCCCCGCGAGTAAACGCTCCGCCCCCGCATGATGAATTGGATGGCGGAGGACCGGAGGCGAAACAAGTAATTGTCTCATTTTCGTGCTCATTTGCTTCACCGGTGGGACCATGCCAGAACGGCTCTCGGAAGCGCTGTGGGATCTCTGGACTCCATTAATGATATTATGGATTATGCTCCCCCCCTGCGTTTACACGGCGCCGACGACGACTCCGTCTCCAGTTCTAACGAGTGGATCCCGTCTGGAACTGAACAGGCTGAGTGAAGAGCAGCGGATCTTGAACCGCTCCAAACGAGGCTGGGTGTGGAATCAAATGTTTGTCCTGGAAGAGTTTTCTGGACCGGAACCGATTCTCGTTGGCCGGGTAAGCTTCGTTTGAAAAATCGCAAGTTTACGGTCGGTTCCTTGTCTTTAGATCTTAACGTCAGACTTGTCCCGGTTGCTGACACACTCAACTCTGAGTGCTTTTTGCCCGGCGGCTGGTTAGTTGACCTCTTGGTTTCTTTGGGAATAGGAACGATCTCCTGGCAACAGTTTGCAATGTAGACACGCTGCTCTTCCCGGGAAAGTTCTTCTCTCCCACGCCTTCCATCCCACCATAGAAACAATAACCCTTGTGTAATGCGCGCGTGCACACACACACAAAGATTTTCTTTCTCGTTTCATCCAAGGTGTCTGTACGCCAAACCTCTAACTTCCAGTGCTTGGAAGAGGTATGCCTGTTTTGCTCAGTTTGAATGTAAATCTCCTTGATTCCTACAAGGTCGCGTTTTGTGTTTTTTTTTTTGTTTCGTTTTATTTTGAGGCCGGTTTTCACTAATTTCAGGCAGAATTTTCTCCTTTTGTTTGTTTGTTCGTTGTGTCAACCATTAACCTACGATTAAGAAAGGGAAACTCCTCGCATGGATGCTGAACATGCTCCGTACGTACAGTGCTTCGGTAAACGTGGTCATAGGACCCTAGTTCATTCATCGTCAGATGGGATGAAATGTGTAGAAGCAACATCGGAACAGCGTGGCGTGTGTGCCTGCATGTGTTAGGCCGGGAAGGGGGTGTGTGTGTGTACATCGGTGTTGTGGGCAGGTCAGGCAAGTGTTTCTTGTCCAAATCAGGGCTGCCTGCTCTCCATGGTCACACTGGGGGTTGCTGAAGACGAAACATGTTTATTCCTCAGAACCGTTCTTAAGCGCCTGTTAATTTCGACACACGCCATCATCATAGGTAGAATTCCAATTGTGAGCCTGGCGATGGCTGATTTCCCTGATAAGCCAGAGTCGGCAGTGAATCAAGCCAATGTTACTCATTTCCCAAGTGCAAAGATTGAAAGGAAAAAAAAAAACAGGAAGGGAAGTAAATGTTGATGTTGGGAACTTAAAGTTAACTCTGTGTTCCGCTGGGAACTTCTGATGGCTCTCCTGCTTCTGCCTTGCAAAGCGAAGCGAGCCTCTCCAGGGATTGCGGTCTCATTTCCTATAGTTCCACGTGGACAAAGGAAACCTGGATGAGGAGCTTGGAATCCTTCAAAGCCTATTTACTGAGCCCTCTCTATGTGGCCAGCGTTCTCTGAGGCCTCTCCATGGGGGAAGAGCAATGAGCAAAGCGGTGATTCCTGCCTGCCAGGACCTCCCCTTCTGGCCAGTAGTGGGTGCTTTCTATACCAGTGTTGAGCGCTCTTAGAAAAGCACTTCGTGGGCATAAGCCTATTCTAACAGTAATTCCTTCCCCCTCTTTCTATGTGTATGTGTACACGGGTATACCTTTATTTCGGAAGTCCCTAAGACAAACATCTCGAGAAGATTTTTTTTTTGCTTGCTTGGTATAAACTCAGGTAGCAGAACTGACTGGGAGCTATTTAGGGTCATAATGCATCCCATTACTGTGACTGTTCCTGCGTTTCCCAGCAGAAATGTTAATGTGTTTGGTAACAGGGTGCACCCCAGACCCTGCTGAGGGCGTTACTTACTGTACAGTTTTTACATCTTAACATGGTTCTAAATGTGAAAAATTCTGAGTTCTAAAGCACTTCTTCCCAGAGGGTTTTGAATATGGGCTTCTCGTCCAGCATCAGTTTTTTTTTGTAAGTGCAGGACCCGAGACCTAGAGGGATTAACAAAGCAAACCAAGATCACAGAGCTAGTGAGTGATCTGCGTTTGAATCCAGTTGGAGATTCCCAAGACCAGGATTTTACCCCCCTATTCTATTATACCTTAGTAACTAGCTGCCACCCGTTTAAACTGTTATTTGTACTTAAGAGTTATTGAGCATCGCCCTGGCCTGTGTGGCTCAGTCGACTGGGCACCATCCATGCACCTAAAGGTTGCCTGTTCATTCCCAGTCAGGGCACATGCCTGGGTTGCTGGCTCCATCCCCAGTAGGGGCCATGCAGGAGGCAGCAGATCGATGTTTCACTCTCACATCGATGTTTCTCTCTCTTTCTCCTTCTTCCTTCCTCTCTCTAAAAATAGTAAAAAATTAAACATAGAATGCAGAGTCCTTACATTCTTACTTTCTGGTTATTCAGAACTGCTTTAGCCAGCTGTATGGCAAACTGTTTCATACCATGTGAAATCCTGGGTAATTTCATACCTGCATCATTGATAGATATCATCTGCCTGTTTCTATTCGTTAACTCTTAATGGAAGTGTATCACACGGATGGCATCTTGTATAATATAAATAAGCAAGCCCTGCCCAGAGAACTTTCCACTTTGATCTAAATAGACAAAGTAATTACATTGGATTTTGTTTTGGACTCATAGAATCTAGTGACCAATCTCACCTCCTTTCTTGAAATGAAGTAATAGAGGCATTCGGCACCTTCGTGACTCAGTAACACTCAAGAAAGTCATGTTTCTTTGAGTGACAGAAATGTGGCTAATGAACCCCCAGGACTTTGAAATAGCTGACACGCTCCTGCGTCTTGATGACTGTTTTTATTAATTACCTTGGCCTGCTCCCTTCCCCGGCCACTTCCCAAACAATTGCAAATTCAGAGTTAAATCTATTTTCTGAAGAACGTTTCCATAAACATTTCCCATCATACCTGTTTCTCCTTTAAGGGAAATTGCTCCTGAATTATTCCAGTTTAGCCTTTAAGGATCTTGGACTGTAGAAAAGCCAAAAATACACATCAGGGGACCGCTTCTGATTATGAGGCAGGCTGAGTGTGGGGATGATCTGTATCAGGATGCCCACTGGGGCTTTGTGGAGTTTTATCTCTGTGCACACTCCTCCACATCTGACCCCAAACCACTGCATCGCTGAGCCTCTCCCCAGGAGCTGGCTAAGGAGCCTTCGTTATTCCTCGGCACACCTGCTCTTTGAAAGACCCTCCTGCCAGTCACCATGGTGAGGGTCTTGGGCCCGGCAGACTGAGTTCAAGCTCAAGGGCAGAGCAGTGTTGGAGTGACTCACTCTCCATCTATCCCCCTTACACCAAGCATGTCAAACTTGCAGCCCATGGGCCGCATGCCTCGTTTATTTGGCCTGTGTTAGCCTTTGGGTTTGAATGCTTGCCTTACACCACCATTGTCCATCAGTAGGCAGTGGGATGCAGAGGTAGAGCTTGGCCTTAGAGATGCACTCTACAGAGATTTGGATATTGGCTTGGCCACTTTCTGGTTTTTAACCTTAGGGAGAATTACTAAAACTCTTCAAGAGTTATCCACTTAACTCTAGTGGGTTTGGCTCAGTGGATGGAGCGTCAGCCTGCAGACTGAAGGGTCCTGGGTTCCATTCCGGTCAAGAGCACATGCCTGGGTTGTGTGCTCCATCCCAGTAGGGGACTTGTAGGAGGCAGCTGATCAATGATTCTCTCTCATTATTGATGTTTCTATCTGTCTCTCCCTCTTCCTTCCTTTCTGAAATCAATAAAAATATATTTTTTTAAAAAGAGAGTTATCCAAACTAGATAAATAAGGGTATATCAGAATAAAGAAAAGAATGTATGCATAGTGCCTACAAGTAATCAATGCCGCCATGATTGTATTAATTATACAGGTGTGTGTGTGGTTGGAGTGGTGGACAAACTGACAATGACAGCGCTGGGTGAGCCCAAGACTCTGGGAGCCCAAATAAGAGCCCTTTTAGGTGACTTAGGTGAAGGGATTTTTAGGTGTGTACTGAAGGGTGAAGTCAGTTAGCTTGGTGGGGTGGAGTGGGAAGTTAGGTGCCTCAGATGGACAGAAACGTCACAGGGAAGGGTAGGACTACTGGGGATCCCCTGGGTCAGAAGCAATATAAGCCCATATATTTCCTGTTGAATTAAAATGAAGTTGATTCCACAAATAAGTGAGGTCATGTGATATTTGTCTTTCTCAGTTTGGCTTATTTCACTGAGCATTACATTTTCCAGGTCTGTCCATGCAGTGCCGAAGCATAAGTGATCCCTCTTTTTTACGGCAGCATAGTATTCCATAGTGTAAATGCCCGGCAGCTTTTTTATCCATTCTTCTACTGATGGCACTTGGGCTATTTCCAAATCTTAGCTATCTATATATATAAAAGCCTAAGTGACCAAACAACCCGTCAACCAGTCGCTATGATGTGCACTGACCATCAGGGGGCAGATGCTTAATGCAGAAGCTGCCCCCTGGTGGTCAGTGTGCTCCTACAGCCAACCTCCTGTGGCCCCTACCCCTGCTGGCCACCTTCCCGCAGCCCCTCCCCCTGGCCAACCTCCCTTGTCCCTGATCAACCTTGATCACCGGCCACACCAAAGGAACCCCACCTGTGCACAAATTAGTGCACCGGGCCTCTAGATGTAAATAATGCTGCTATGAATGTAGGGGTACATATGTTCTTTCTGATTGGTGTTTTGGGGTTGTTAGGATATATTCCCAGAATTGGGATCACTGTGTCAAACTAAAGTTCCATTTTTAATTTTTGAGGAAACTCCATACTGTTTTTCATAGTGGCTATAGTCTGCATTCCCACCAGCAGTGAACTAATGTTCCCTTTTCTTCACATCCTCACCAGCACTTGTTCTTTGTTGATTTTTTGATGATGGCCTTTCTGACAAGTGTGATGTGATATCTCATTGTGGTTTTCATTTGCATTTTTCTGAAGAATAGTGACTTCGAGCATTTTTTCATGTGTCTCTTAGACATTTGTATGTCCTCTTTGGAGAAATGTCTATTCAGGTCTTCAGCCCATTTTTTAATTGGAATCTAATGAGCAAAATGAATTGACCAACAAAATAAGACCTGAAGCAGGGAGGCATGTAACAGACTGACATACCTCGATGTGGCATTGAGGGGAGGAGAAGAGATAAACTAAAGAACTTATATACGTACTAGAGGCCTGGTGCATGAAATTCATGCACTCGGATGGGTCCCTCAGCCCTGTCTGTGCCCTCTTGCAATCTGGGAGCCCTTGGGGGATATCTGACTAATGGTGGGGAGCAGGCCTAAGCCAGCAGTCAGACATCCTTAGCGCTGCCACAGAGGTGGGAGAGGCTCCCGCCACCACTGCTGCACTCGCCAGCCGTGAGCCCGGCTTCTGGCTGAGCAGCACTCTCCCTGTGGGAGCGCACTGACCACCAGGGGGCAGCTCCTGCAGTTGAGCGTCTGCCCCCTGGTGGTCAGTGCACATCATGGCAACCGGTCGTTAGGCCGTTCAGTTGATTTGCATATTAGCCTTTTATTATATAGGATATGCATAGACCATGGGCACGGGCAATAGAGTGGTGAAGACCTAGGGGTGGGTGGATTGAGCCTGGGAGGAGCAGGGAATGGGAAATATCTATAGTGTTATCAACAATAAAAATTTATTTGAAAATGAAAAAAATAAAACAAAAATAAATAAAATAAAGGAGAAAAAAATAAAATGAAGTTGAAAACCATATTCAAAAGAGCCTTCCCTGTCCCATTCTGTCTGAAATATAACTGTCCCGTCTCTAATATTTCATGTCCTTGGACTATGCTTTTTGTCCTTCAAGATTACCATTATCTCACATGCTCTATTCTTTATCTCGTTTATGACTTGTCTTTTACTAGACTGCAAATTTTACAAAGAACAATTATTTTTGGTTTCCTGTCTTCTTCACTATATATCCCCAGGTCTTAGACGACAGACTGCATACGGGAAGTGCTCAGTAAATATTTTGCAAGAACAAATGAATTAATAATTCACCTAAGTAGTGGAGGAATTTACAAACGTTATATTAATTCTGCCAGATTTAGTACAAACAGCATTTTTCAATAAAGAGGCCAATGCATTGCTTTCCTGCTCTCTCTTTCATCATGGTATTTTATAGATCAGCTGGGTAGCTCAAGGATTGTTTCTACGTACTGAATGTAAAAGACGTTCTCTGAGTCAGTGATGGTGGGCAAGTGGACTTATTAAAACACTCTCTGGCCTGGCTGGCGTGGCTCAGTGGTTGAGCTTTGACGTATGAACCAGGAGGTCACGGTTCAATTCCCGGTCAGGGCACATGCCTGGGTTATGGGCTTGATCCCCAATTGCGGTGGGGAGGGCAGTGCAAGAGGCAGCCCAGCAATGATTCTCTCTCATCATTGATGTTTCTATCTCTCTCTCCCACTTCCTTCCTCTGAAATCAATAGGAATATATATATATATATATATATATATATATATATATATATATGGCCTTTTTTACTTTTAGTTTTATTAATTTCTTTATTGATTAAGGTGTCACATATTTGTCCTCATCCCCCCAGGAATATTTTTTTTTTAAATATTGAAACAACTCTGTGTGGAGGCTGCAGGCTCCACTCTGTGGAGGCTTCCCCTTCAGTGGCAGGAAGCAGTGCAAGATGGGGAGTCTGTGAGCTTCTAACGCAATTGCAAACTGATGCTCATGCTTATAGCCCGCAGTGCACCAGGGGTCTTTTTTCTAAATTTCTGCAAAACAAATGCCAGCCAAACAGACTCCATCCCTGCCTCCAGGTCTCTGGAACAAGGTGGTTCAGAGCCTGTTCAGAAACACTTCAATGCTTAGCATTCCACGTGGCTCCGGACCTCCAGCGTTGACCGTCTCTGCCAACACTGGCAGAGAAGATGGTGCATGGGACCCTTTACCCTATGTCAGTTGTTGGCAAACTCATTAGTCAACAAAGCCAAATATCAACAGTACAACGATTGAAATTTCTTTGGAGAGCCAAATTTTTTAAACTTAAACTTCTTCTAACACCACTTCTTCAAAATAGACTCGCCCAGGCCGAGGTATTTTGTGGAAGAGCCACACTCAAGGGGCCAAAGAGCCGCATGTGGCTCGCGAGCCACGGTTTGCTGACCATGGCCCTATGTGCATATTTGTTCTGCTCTTAGAAAAGACACAGAGAGAAAACCCATACAGTTTTTTATAAATCTTGCAACCAAGACCAAAAATACTGTCATTATGATAACATGTGTCTGGACTCGTTAGTAAGGACAGCTTGATGCCACATCTGAGACCCCTTCACTGGGACACGGGATGCCACATAATTACACTCTATTACCATTTATGGTTATCAGCATCAAGTCATTCCATAGATATTTATTGAGCACCTACTGTTTGCTAAGCATTGTTACCTATGGATTTGTAGGTCTGAGCAAATAAATGCATGCTCTCAGTCTTGGAACAAATGAGCTACAAGGGGGAGACAGATTTTAAAAAAATAATCATGAGCCTGGCTGGTGTGGCTCAGTGGTTGAACCAGGTCACCTGTTCAGTTCCCGTGTTGGGGCTCCATCCCCAGTGGGGGTGTGCAGGAGGCAGCCAATCGATGCTTTCTATCTCCCTCTCCCTTCCTCTCTGAAATCATTAAAAACATATGTTAAGAATAATGAGAAAAAAACATCAGATGGAAACAGAGATGAGTCCTCTGAAATGAAGGAGCATGGTTCTCTGGGCGCACATATACAGAGGAAGCTGTCCTGTGCAGTGGTGGACTCTTCCCTAAGGTACTACCCGTGAGCTGAGAAGCCATCGCCAGGTGAACCAGGATGGAGGGAGGAAAAGAGAGATCATTCCCAACGGAGGAAATCACATGTGCAGGAGGCGATCAGAGCAGCGGAGGGAGGCTCGGGTAACCTGAAGACGGAGAACTAGGGGTGGAATCTTTTGAGTGTCAGTGGAAGCTAAGCAAGGCTCTCCCAGAAATCTTGTTTCTTCTGTCTCTGCTACAAAGTGGCCAAAAGAGAAAGTCACATGGCTTCTCTTGGCCACACGTCTTCACTTACTACTACTATAGTGAGTTACAGAACTAACTGAATGGCCAGATTATTATGATCTCTGAACAATATTATGATCTCTGGAGGTCCGGGGCCACGTGGAATGCTAATAATAATCTGGCCACTCAGTGTGTATATATTAGAGGCCCGGTGCATGAATTCGTGAATGGGTGGAGTCTGGCCAGGGAAGAGGGGACATGGGTGGTTGGCCGGCCTGCCTGCTTGTTGAACTCCTGGTCAAGGGGACAATTTGCATATTAGCCTTTTATTATATAGGATATTCACTGAGTGGCCAGGTTATTATGCATTCAGAGATTATAATAATCTGGCCACTCAGTGTATATTGAAGACACAAATCCCTATGTAATAGGGATGGGGGAAAGCCATATTTAAAATGTGTGTAACATCTCTCAATTTTCGGTCTGTTTTCCTTTTCTCTAGCTCTGTAGTTGTGTGATCCTCAGCTCCCCTGACTGCTGAATGTGGGGAAAACTGGTTCGCTGTCCAGGTGGTCAGAGATCTGTCACAAATCCTCTCTCTCTCTCTCTCTCTTTCTCTCTCACATAAACTCCTCTGCTCCGTTCCCCTCGTCTTCCCTCCTACCTGGGCCTGAGCAGTTCCTTATTTGGATATTACTTTCTCGCTGGTGATGCCACATCTATTTATAATCCTCTCCCTCCAAGGCACTGACTCATTTTCTCTCTTTAAATTTGACCTTCTAACCTCCCCTCTTGCCTTAACTTGGAAATCGTCTGGGTGGTGCTTAGTATGAAGGACACGGGATGCCAAATAATTACACTCTATTACCGTTTACGGTGTCAGCAGCCCGTAAGAAAATTGCACTTGACATGCCATTATTTTTGCTGGCCGTTTGCATGTGAAGAGCACTGGGCGATGTAGCCACAGCCAAATTGTGCCTTCGGCCATGCAAGAACAATTCACTGTTGGGTTTGTGAGGCTTCTGCCTGCTCCGATGGAGCCTTGTGCACCAACAATTTGGCAGGAATGCAAGTCAGCATCGTGCGTCTCAATCTGGCCCGGCAACTGGGGTTGTCTGCCTCTTGCACGTCCCCACTTAAAATCAGCAGGCATCCCAGAGCTGCTGGAAATCTTCTGATGCTGATATAAATAAATGAAATAATATTAGTCTTGTAAGTCAGCAGAAAAACACACACATGCACACATGTGTGCATGCACACGCTCAGTCTATTAGGTGAGTTTCTACATAAGTACCTCCCTGGTCACCGCCTAATCAGATCTTTCTGCAGCTCAGACCCTCACCCTGTTCACCTCATTCCCTACCACGGGCCAGGTGAGAGTGCAGATAACCTGCACTTACCTCTGTAGACACCCTGAGAACTAAATCCCTGCAGACTTCTTGGAAGAAGTCTTGCATTTTTTTTTGCCAGGTCTCTTAGGGTCATCTCCTTGAGGCAGATGTTTTTCCAACTTGAAGCAAAATGAGAGTCCTATGTTTAAGGGGGACTATGTAACCTTATTTTAGGAATCAGTGGCGATAAGGTAGTCAGTAGGAAGAAGGCACAAGGAAATAGAGAACTGCTTCCTATCACAAATTGGAAGCCGAAGCTCATAGGGAAGGAGTGGGGAGGCCAGTGCTGCACATCTTGAAAGACTTTCGTTGCGGAGTCACATGGCAGATTGGTGTGAATCGTTACACATTATTAAGATTTATGATAATTATAATTCACATGGCAACTGAATAAGTATCAGAAGCAAGTTATAAAATGCATATAGATATGATTTAAAAATGCAAGAAAGATATGGGCCAAGTACCTGGCACATATCCATTAAGATATGTATGTATACATGAAAAAATATATATGTCCAAATATTTACAGAAAGAACGAACCTCCGTGTACCCCTCACCATGATCGTCCATATTCAACAGTTTTCACTATTCTGCTATTTTTTAATTACCCCCACACACAGGTAGTGCCAAATCTCCTGATTCTTAAAAATTAATGTAAGCAGAATCCTAATTATATCCATAACCACTACATACTGATTTTGGTGTAAAAATATCCCCAATTGAAAATAACAAAGATCATAAAAAAACCCTCAAAGGTGTGATTATATCTAATGAATAAGTGATATTCACTTAACCTGCATTAAAAACAAAATGAGTTAATTCCTGATATCGATTCATATTAATAACTGTACCACAAGTCAATAAAAGGGGAACCTGTAAGAAAATACATGAATCTATTAAAACTTTTTCCCAATATATGTGATTAGATTAGCAGGTCTTTTCTCTTGATCGTTTTTTTTTTTTTTGCCATTTATTTTCTAGAATAGGCTATAATTTCATTCAAAAATGTTATGAGAGTAAACTAAATGACAGTGTTCTATTCAATTTTCTTAAAATCAATGCCATCTACATGGCAAATTGGTGGGGCCCATTATTTAATGTGAAACTCATTTGGCAAATAGAATATTTTTTTTAAAAAACTACCCCTGTAATCTGTAGTTGGAAGACCAACCCAAACAATTAATAAATTAAAGTGCTAGAACGTTTCACCATTTCTATGAGATTATGAAGAGGGAAAGAACGGCCACAGCCCTGCTGCTCTGCTAACGGCATGTGAAACAACTTTCATCATCATGGGCTTGGCCACTTAGTAACCAGAAGTGACGATTTTATTTTTTGCCTGGAAACTATCTTTGGAAACTTTAATCTCGTTATCCTGCATGTTGTTTGTAACCTTTCAATACATGAGAATAATTTAGAAAAGTTATTTATGGAATTACGTTATTGCAGAAAGATACAAGTTTTACAGTATTGGCTGGGCTATGCATGTTTTCAAAACAGTCATTTCTTTTACATGTCAGCAGTTTTTATCTATACATATCTGTTGCACTTATTTTTTTTATATATTGCACTTATTTTTTTTATATATTGTTATTGATTTCAGAGAGGGAGAGAGAGAGAAACATCAATGATGAGAGAATCATTGATCGGCTGCCTCCTCCACGCCACCTACCGGGGATCAAGCCCACAACCTGGGCATGTGCCCTTGACCAGAACGGAACTCAGGATCCTTCAGTCCATAGGCCAGCACTCTATCCACTGAGCAAAACCAGCTAGAGCTCCATTTTACTTAAATTTACCCCCATACATACCCACACACCTTGGCATCACATGGTCATGTAGCCTCTCGTTTCCAGCTAAATCTGTGTGTATTTTGCATACAGTGCAGATAGTCTTGTCAACATTCAAAGATCTAGATCTTCCATGACATCTTTTCTCATCAGCACTGGCTTCCTCACCTCACATTTCAGAACGTGTCGATGTTACTCTCGAGAAGTACAGTACACTCTGTGTACTATTCAAAGGGGGAGGGTCTGCACACCAGCAGCAGCAGCACCTGGCAAGCAGTTAAAAATGCAGAATTTCTCCCTAACCAGTTTGGCTCAGTGGAAAGAGCGTCGGCCTGTGGACTGAAAGGTCCCAGATTCTATTCCGCTCAAGGGCATGTACCTTAGTTAGGGGCACATCCCCAGTAGGGGGTGTGCAGGAGGCAGCTGATGGGTGTTTCTCTCTCATCACTGTTTCTATCTCTCTATCCCTCTCCATTTCTCTCTGTAAAAAATCAATAAAATATATTTTTAAAAAGAGAAATGCAGAATTTCGTTCACTCCCCTCATCTGAGTGACTGAATCAGAAGCTGCATTTTTTTCTAAAATTTAATAATTTTTTATTGTTCAGATTATTACAGTTGTTCCTCATTTTTCCCCCATAGCTCCCCTCCCCCTGGTTTCCATCCCACCCTCTACCCTTACCTCCCCCGCACTGTACTCATCCATAGGTGTACAATTTTTGTCCAGTCTCTTCCCGCACCTTCAACACCCCTTTCCCCCTGAGAATTATCAGTCCACTCCCTTTCTATGCCTCTGGTTCTATTATATTCACTAGTTTATTTTATTCATCAGATTTTTTATTCACTTGATTTCTAGATTCACTTGTTGATAGATATGTATTTGTTGTTCTTAATTTTTATCTTTACCTTTTTCTTCTTCCTTTTCTTAAAGTATACCTTTCAGCATTTCATATAATACTGGTTTGGTGGTGATGAACTCCTTTAGCTTTTTCTTATCTGTGAAGCTCTTTATCTGCCCTTCAATTCTGAATTACAGCTTTGCTGGGTAGAGTAATCTTGGTTGTAGGTTCTTGCTATTCATCACTTTGAATATTTCTTGCCACTCCCGTCTGGCCTGCATAGTTTCTGTTGAGAAATCAGCTGACAATCATATGGGTGCTCCCTTATAGGTAACTAACTGTTTTTCTCTTGCTGCTTTTAATATTCCCTCTTTGTCTTTTGCTCTTGGCATTTTAATTATGATGTGTCTTGGTGTGGTCCTCTTTGGATTCCTTTTGTTTGGGGTTCTGTGCGCTTCCCGGAGTTGTAAGTCTATTTGTTTCACCACGTGGGGGAAGTTTTCTGTCATTATTTCTTCAAATAGGTTTTCAGTATCTTGCTCTCTTTCTTCTTCTGGCAGCCCCATAATTCGGATGTTGGCACGCTTGAGGTTGTCCCAGAGGCGCCTTAGACTACCTTCAAATTTTTGGATTCCTTTTTCTTTATGCTTTTCTGGTTGAGTGTTTTTTGCTTCTTTGTATTTCAAGTCTTTGACTTGATTCTTGCAGTCCTCTAGTCTGCTGTTAGGTCACTGTATAATATTTTTTATTTCAGTGAGTGTATGTTTAATTTCTAGTTGGTCTTTTTTCATATCCTTGAGGGTCTCGCTAAATTTATTGGCCTTTTCTAGGAAATTCTTGAAAAACCTTATAACTATGGTTTTGAACTCTATATCCAGTCGATTGCTTTCCTCTATTTTTTAAATTTGTGATCTGTTTCTTTGTCTCCGCATTTTTGCTGCTTCCCTGAGTTGATAGGGTAGCTTTGTATGCTAGGTGTCCTATAGGGTCCAGTGGTTCAGCCTCCCCAGAGGTGGACACTCTTGGTGCGCCCCTTTGTGGACTCTGTGCCCAGCCTTGTTGTAGTTAAGTCTTGATTGTTGTTGGTATCACTGGGAGGAATTGATCTCCAGGCCAGTTGGCTGTGAGGATCAGCTGTGTCTATGCTGGGAGAACTTCCGTGCTGGAGACACCCTTATGAGACAAAACTTGCAAAATTACAAAAGCCTCTGTGCTCAGCTTGGATGGGGTGGAGTTTCAGGGCGGAGCAGACAGCCTTGGTTTCCCGTCAGCCCTGCCCTATGAGGCCTCTGAGTCTCAGTGTCCCTTGGTAATTGCTACAAGCATCTCTGAGAGAAAGCCGCCCTCGAGTTTCGCCCACTGCCAGACAGTCCAGTTTCTCCCAGAATGAGTCTGGCTTCCCAGAGTCTCACCCGGAACTGGAGTTCAGCACAGTCGGGAGCTTCCATCTCCCTCCCGCTTGAGAAAGCCAGCTGCGCACTCAGCAGTCAGTCTTCTCCGTGCGCACCTCCGGACCTCTGCCTTTCGCAGCTGCCTGAGTCTCAGTGTGCGTTTCTCTTTTCCTGACAGTCCAGATTCCCCCTGACCCCTGTATGAGTCTGGGTCCCCAGGGTCTCGCCCTGAACTGGAGTTCAGCGCAGTCAGGAGCTTCTATCTCCCTCCCACTTGAGAAAGCCAGCCACACACTCAGCCGCCAGTCCTCTGTGCGCTTCTCGCTACCTCAGCCTTTTGCAGCTCCTCTGAGTCTACATGTGCTTTTCTCTTTCCTTCTAGTTGTAGAATTTCCACTCAGCCAGTTTTCCTGTGGTTCTGGATGATGTCCGTTTTGTCTTTTAGTTGTAGTTTTGAAATTGTTGTGCGAGGCAGCAGTTTCAGTGTTACCTATGCCGCCATCTTGGTTTCTTCCCAGAAGCTGCATTTTAATAATATCTCCAGGTAATGCCTGTGCGTATGAAAGCATTGAAATAAAAACATACATTTTTGAAGAAATCAATCTTATCGCCAGTGAATTCCAGGAGAGCTTGAATCGTGCTTCTTGCTCTCTGGATCCGGGCTGAGTGTGTTTTGAAAACCACTCAAAGGAAAGGGTTATGGGCCCTGGTGTTTGGAAGAGCCCCGGGCAAGGTTTTTGGCAGATGCCAAGCTGCTTATCTCATTTGAACCCCGTGTGGCAGGTGCAGGGCACCACAGGCTGTGACATCAATTTGCCGAGGGAACTCCCGTCTATTGCAGCTCAAGGGGAACTGTTTCCTGCTCAGATCCATGAACTTCCCTTTTTTTTTTCTCTCTCTCTCTCTCCTGCATGCCTTTACCAAAAGGGGCAGGTATGCCCTGAAATTGGCAAAGTATCAAATGTCACTGGTGCCCTAGCTGGTTTGGCTTAGTGCAAACTCATTAGTCAACAGAGCCAAATATCAACAGTACAACGATTGAAATTTCTTTGGATAGCCAAATGTTTTAAACTTAAACTTCTTCTAATGCCAATTCTTCAAAATAGACTCGCCCAGGCCGTGGTATTTTGTGGAAGAGCCACACTCAAGGGGCCAAAGAGCCACATGTGGCTCGCGAGCCGCGGTTTGCCGACCACTGGCTTAGTGGATAGAGTGTCAGCTTGTGGACTGAAGGGTCTAGGGTTTGATTCTGGTCAAAATGAGGTGTGCAGGAGGCAGGCAATCAATGATTCTCTCCTCATTGATGTTTCTACCTCTATCTCCCTTTCCCTTTCTCTCAGATATCAATAATATATATATATATATATATATATATATTTTTTTTTTTTTAAATGTCACTGGGCTTCCGCAGGAGACAATAGCAGAATCCAGTTGAGCCTGGTCAGAGGGCTGAGGAATACTGGGGGAACACAAGCTGCATATATTTGTTTCTCTCTAACCCTAAAACGACCACTTGCATGGCATAGATCTTTATTGCCTTGAATGTAGGGCGAAGACCATGAAATTGATGACATTTTCCAGGGACATTAAAGGGATGGGTGGGGGGAGAAAGGAGGTCTTAAGTAACCAAAATAAACTGATTATATCCATTGTATGTTTACTATACAGTGGGTACCTTATCAAGGTTGCTTGTTCCATTCTCCTGGCAATCCTCTGATTAGTGTTACTCCCATGGCCAGATCAGGAGAGAGTCCCTGGAGGGAAGAGTCATTTGCACTAGAGATGACAGGAAAACATTGCAGAAAAGGTGAAGCCAAGGGTCAAACCTGGGCTTGGAGATCGCAGAGCCTGTTCCAGTAACCAGGGCAACATCTCATCTCCTTGAAACCCCGTGTGGGCGGTGCTTTTCTTATCCCCAACTTGCAGATGAGAAAAGTAGGACTCACTGAAGTGACCCAGGGTCTGGTCTGTGACTAGAGTGTATATGGTTCGGTGAGATCTACTCAAGCTGTCTCTCTGATGGCGAGGCCACTGCAGTGATTCCCTTGCATGCTCCTCAGAGTGAGAGGTGCGTGTAATCCCTCTGACAGGAGGAAAATGTCTCCGAGACATTGTGGTGACTCTTTTATCTCTGGGGGATGAAACTCTCACAGTGTGGGCCTGAGCAGGGCCAGTGCCATGGACGAAGTGATCATTTGTGGAGTAGTCTCTAAATACAGGGGCTCGTCCAGTATCTGTCTCCTTTGCTCTCTCATTTTAAAGTATATATTTAAAATGAATCTGATGATGAAGTACGAGAAAAATGATGCCGAAGAAGGGACAGCAGGAGGAGAATTTTTTAAATCCTCACCCCAGGGTATTTTTTTCCATTGATTTCTAGAGAAAGTAGAAGGGAGATGGAGGGGAGGGAGAGAGAAAAAAAACATCTATGTGAGAGAGATATATAGATTGGTTGCTTCCTGCCAGGGCTGGGGAACCTGGACACGTGGAAACTGAGCTGGTGAACCTGTAACCAAGGTATAAGCCCTTGACCGTGAATCGAACCCGCGACCCTTTGGTCTGTGGGCCAATGCTCTAACCACTGAACCAAACTGGCCAAGTCGAGGAGAATATTGTTATGGAGCACCCCAGGCATTTTGCTCTGTGCTTTCCACATATTCACGGAGTTAATCGTCTCCATTTTGCAGACAGGACAATGGACATGTTGGATCCAAGTAAATGCTCACTGGTTAGGTGACTAGGGGCAGATGATTCTGGCTTTTCTCTGAGTTGAGTTGAATTCTTTACTTTGAGCGGTGGCATTCACTTAGTTCCGGGAGCTTTGGCCACAACCTGGGTGATTTTGTGGGTTCCTCTTAAATGGAGAATCACCAGAACAGCAGGAAGGAGGGTGGCGGAGTTGAGTGGAATGAACCAGAAGTCCCCTACACACACACAGGAGCGTGAAGAAGGCAGAAAGCTTGCACTCTCGGGTTTCTCGAACTCATCGTGTTAATGCTGACTTATTTAGTGCCAGGTCCCAGGACACGGGGCAGCTGAGCTGGGGGGTCCCAAACGCTTGCGAGTGGTTCACTCACTCACTCTGCTCCCTGCAGTGCCTTCCCTGTGCCTCTGCCAACTCCCAGCATTTTTTTCCAAATGGATACATGCCTCTCTGCTGCCTCTCCTCCTTCCTAGCTCTTATCATGGTGACCTTCCTCAGGACAGTGCTGGTCATGCCCTTTGCCACAGAGAATAACCCCCAGCCCCTTTCTTTCCAGGTTCTCCAGGGAAATGTGATTTGTTGAAGGCGCGAACAGGGCCATTACAAATGACTAAATCCTGTAACTCCTCACAACAAGTCCGACTCCCTAGCCCCTCGGAACCTTGATTTGGGATGTGGCAGGGCTATTTATAGTGGAGTTTTCTTTGCTTTTATATTTTTGAATGTGCTTCTGGGAACCTGAAAGTATAAATGCATGTCTCAGTGCAGCTTGCCTTTTGTCTTGCTCTTGTGTGCCTGTGTGTGTGTGTGTGTGTGTGTGTGTGTCCTATTATTTCTCCCTTAGAGCAGTGTTGTTTTGACAGGACTCATCCTCTGATTATGTCCCTGCCTTTGCAGGAACATTTATAACCAGCCTCGCGAGGTGTTTTCTGAAATCATTAGACATTTGCAATGGCTGGTCCTATTGATCACGGCCACTGTTTCTCTTAGCTCCTCTGCTCTTCCTGTCATTAGACTCCTCCCGTAAAGGTCTTGTTTTTTTTTACAGCTGAAACCGTTGTCCACATTCCGACTAGTCCTTGGGGAAAGCATTGCAACCATCCCAGCTTCTCTTCCATCCCACAGGTTAGAGGAAACAAGCAGAAAGAAGCTGTGAGTCCAGATACAAACACTGAGAGCCTGGCGGGCGTAGCTCAGTGGTCCAGTGTGGATCTATGAACCAGGAGGTCATGGTTCGATTACCAGTCAAGGCACATGCCGGGTTGTGGGCTTGATCCCCAGTGAGGGGCGTGCAGAAGGCAGCCAATCAGTGATTCTCTCTCATCATTGATGTTTCTATCTCTCTCTCCCTCTCCCTGCCTCTCTGAAATCAATAAAAAGATATTTAAGCCGAAACCGGTGTGGCTCAGTGGATAGAGCGTCAGCCTGCGGACTGAAAGGTCCCAGGTTCGATTCCGGTCAAGGGCATGTACCTGGGTTGTGGGCACATCCCCAGTAGGGGGCGTGCAGGAGGCAGCTGATTGATGTTTCTCTCTCATCGATGTTTCTAACTATCTCTCTCCCTTCCTCTCTGTAAAGAATCAATAAAATATAATTTAAAAAAAAGATATTTAAAAAAGATAAAAGACAGACAGACTCACCCCCAACCCCCAACCCCAAACAAACAAACAAACAAACAAAAAAGAATGAGATGGTGATACAGGATGGAAGAGACATGAATGATAGGGCCGAGCAACAAGTAGAGAGTAAGACAGAAATCCGGAATTACAGGAAGTCACGTTACAAATGATACAACATAAGAAAGGAGCCTTGACCCAGAAAACATAGCATGTGCGAGGCTTTCCTAGGAGCACAGAAGTAAGAAAGCACACAGAGGATCAGAAGCACACAGAGGATGAGAGAAAAGAAAAAAAACAGAAAAGCCACATGGAGGGATTTGGGGTCCGTGCGGAGATTTTCCTGAGCCCCAAACGGATTCGTTTTAGGCCTGAATAGATGGGCCGATGCACATGTTTAGGACATTTCTGATCACACAGGCCTGCTTTTTTGAAAGTGGGTGTATCTGATTCTGACGGATGGTCTTTGCTGAATAAATGTGGCTGGCAGGGCCAGGTCGGCAGTCGGGACAACTTGAGAGAACCAACAACCATGGTGACCTTTCTTCTTTCTAAATTTTTCCAGAAACACAGTTTGGCTGTTAAAGTTATCTACTTCTCTTACAACGAGTGCTAGAAACTAGATCATAGTCTTCTTTTCCTCCCCGTCATATATGGAACATAATAATTTAGTCTACAATCCCGGGCATGTGCCCTGACTGGGAATCGAACCAGCAATCTCCTGGTGCATGGGACAACACGCAACCAACTGAGCCACACGGGCCAGGGTTACTAATGATCCTTTAAATGAAATCATCACACAGTTCATACTATGTGCCACGGCCCTAAACTTACTTAGTAAACTATGTTGGCTTACTGAGGAGGTGGGGAAGTGGGAAAGGATTATGGGTAAGCCCTTGGACAATTTACGTCCTCTCAAACTCTGTAAAAATTATGGCGTGGGCTTTTGAAACAGTAGAAGAAAGAAACCACGTTATTAGAATTTATATTTCTAGTATGAAAAATGTAGTCTATGCAATTACGTTTAAATAATTTAAAATGGCCATACAGCAGGCTCCAGGTTGTTTTCCCTTTTTGTCCTTTGGATTCATCTGTGTTCTAATGGGTTAAGAAAGAGTTGGCAAATTGAATATGTATAGGCAGGACCAAGGGAGTTAAGGCTTTCTAAATACCTAGAGCTTTTCAGGTTATTAAAAATCTTACTTAGCCTTCACTTGAATCATGAGATAGGGCTACTAACATCACCTCTATGTCCCCTTCACAGATAAACTCAGGTGCAGAAAGTCAGTCACTGCCCCAGAATGACCAGGACAGGAACAGGGACTAACACAGAAGGAGATCATTTCAAAACCTACTCTGCTGTCTGCCTTCTCTCTTACTTCATTTGGCTCTTCCTTCTGTTCTTCGCCCATGGGTATGTTCTTGGATGAATACCATGGCAAATCTTATTTCTTTTTAAATTTTTATTTGTTGCTTTTAGAGAGAGAAAGGAAGGGAGAAAGAGAGAAACATCGATTTGTCATTCCACTTACCTGTGCTTTCATTGATTGCTTTCTGCATGTACTCTGACCAGAGATCAAACCTGCAACCTTGGCTTATCGGGATGACACTCTAACCAACTGAGCTACCCGGCCAGGGCTGGCATAGCTTATTTAATGCTCACAAAATCCATATGAGAGGCACACTGTATTATATTTCAATTTGTAGACACACACAGATTTAATGATGCTTTGTAATTTGCCTAAGGTCAGCCAGCTGAAAGTTGCTGAATCAGATCTCAAACATCAATATAGTTGCCATTAAATTTTGCCCCTAAACTTTCCTAACATATAGTGTCTCATAAAAGAGTTGAAGTTCCTGGGTAAAGTATTCACATTATGATATTTTATCAAGCACACACACACGAGAGAATTTAGAAACCAATAGGACATTCCACAGATGAATCACTCTTTTACTTCCAAAATCAATACGATTAACTTGTTATTCTGAAGGGCTGACAAATTATTGGACAAAAGTAGATGAATATATTTATTCAGCAGGATTTATTGGGGACATACTGTGTGCCTGGGCCTTTGCTGAGATAAGCAAGGACTCCGGGTGACATAAATATTCACCGTGAAGAAACAAGGTATAAATATGCCATTGTGGAGTGGCATTCACTCTTTAAAATAAATTGACCTATTTTTGTTATTTTAAAATACATATTTTTTTTATTTCAGAGAGGAAAGGAGAGGGAGAGATGGAACCATCATTGATCACACACCCCACACTGGGGATCGAGCCCAAAATCTGAGCAGGTGCCCTGACCGGGACTCAAACCATGACCTCCTGGTTCATAGGTCGATGCTCAACCACTGAGCCACACCTGTTGGGCAATAAGTTTGCCTATTTCCTGAAAAATAATATCCACTCATCTTCGCAGCAACATTGCTTCCAGATCACCTGCATTACCCAGATTTCACATCACCCCTGGAACAGAACTGACAATAAAACCAGCTTGACATGGGAAGGGTTTCTCTCCTCATGACTCTTAACAGAACACATAGCTGGAAGCTAGTGCAACTTTCCAGACAGCAAGAGAGAGCATCACTATGTAAATCATTATCGCTGACAAGTTAAGCCTGCAGTCAAAAGCAGAGTGTATAGCTTGTGTGTTTACCTCGGGCTATTTGTCTCCACGGGGCAACTTTTTGAAAAGATTTCTTCGCAGCAGGTTGATGCTCACACACATCCACACAAACACACACGCACAGTATTTTGCTCCTGTCACCATGGATTTAACTGAATTCTAAGGTTTAAATTGTCCTTGGAAATGTTGATATCCAACTCTCCATCCTAACCCAGAAATTCCAATTCAACAAGATGAAGTGAAAATTCCATTTAGACCTTACTAAATATTGTTATTTGATAAGGCCTAAGTATTTTCTTTTTAAAAATTTCTCTTATTGATTTCAGAGAGAAAGGAAGAACGAGAGAAAGAAATAGCAATGATGAGAGAGAATCATTGATCAGCTGCCTCCTGTACGCCCGCTACTGGGGATCAAGCCTGCAATCTGGGCATGTGCCCTTGACCAGAATCGAACCTGGGACCATTCAGTCCATAGGCTGGCACTCTGTCCACTGAGCAAAACTGGCTAGGGCCTAAGTGTATTCTTTAAGCATAGGGTTGGGGCTGGGTAACTGAGTTAATCTTTTCCGTGTAAGTGGTCATATCTGCTGTCCAATCTAACGTTCTCTGTTTGTTCCAAGTCATTATTCTAAATTTCAAAACTATTTCCCTGCATGAAAAATTTGTGTGTTTCTTCATTGCTTATGTTGATGACTCCAAAATCGTTCCCCAGTCTCAGTGAACAGCAGTTACCATTACGTGACCTTGGGGGAGTCATTTAACCTTCCAGGGTCATTGAAAACATTAAATGAGTTGATAGGAAATAGACTGCACTTAGAATAATGCACAGTGGTGTCATGCAATTGTTAACTATAATAACGATTATAAAAATAATAATTGTCATTCACCAGCCCCTGGCCCATCCAAAGCCTTCACCACACCATGTCTGTGTCCATGGGTTATGCCTATCTATATACACTAAGTGGCCAGATAATTATGATCTCTGAATGCATAATAATCTGGCCACTCAATGTATATCCTATATAATAAAAGGCTAATGTGCAAATTGTCCCCTCAACCAGGAGTTCAACCAGCAGGCAGGCTGGCCAACCGCCATGTCCCCTCCCACTGGCAAGGCTGGCTGGACCCCACCCATGCACAAATTCATGCACTGGGCCTCTGATACACACACACACATTCTCTCTCACTGAGTGGCCAGATTATTATGCGTTCAGAGATTAAAATAATCTGACCAGTCAGTGTATATAAAAGGCTAATGCTAAGTGTCCCACTGTCCGACTTGTCGCTATGATGTGCACTGACCACCAGGGGCAGACGCTTAACATAGGAGCTGCCGAGTTGCAGTGACTTGGCAATGGCGGTTCTCAGGTGATGCACCCTGAAACCAGAGAGGAGGGAGCCCGATTCCTCGTGGGGCTGTGCGATTCCACCTTTGGCTGTGGGTTATGTTGTTGCTGGGGCACTGTCCGCCCCGAGTCTGATTTACTACACGCTTGCATTTGCATTCCACACCCTGTATGAAAGCAACTTTGCAGAGTGCCCTCTCACACTCTGGGACCCCTTGGGGGATGTCAGCCAGTTTCAGACACCAGGGAGGGGCCTTGGGAGGTTGGCTCCAGAGTGTGTCTGGCCCATCCTGCCCCACCGGCCACCTTCTAATTAATTTCCTTTCAATGTGCACGAATCCATGCACCAGGTCACTAGTATGCATATAAGTTCTTTGGTTAATCTCTTCCCACTTCTTCCCTCCCCCTTCTTTGAGATCTGTCATTCTGCTCCATGCCTCTGGACCTCTTTTGTCCATCAGTTTATTATGTTCATTAGGTTTCACTTACAAGTGAGATCATGTGATCTCTCTCTCTTTTTTTCTTTCTGGCTTATTTCACTCAGCACACTACCCTCTAGGTCCATGCATGCTGCCACAAAGGGTAGGAAATCCTTCCTTTTCACACCTGCCTTTGTCTTTTGAAAATTATTTTAGAAATGAAATTACCGCTGTACCACACATTTTGGTTTAAAATAACGTCCCTACTTCCTGGCAATCGCCGTATCTAGGTCCGTGTTTGTGGGATAATTTCGGATTTTAGAATGAAAGCTGCTACGGCTTTAGGAAATATGGTAATAGATTAATATTCCATGACTTCATATTTTCCCAAGTAAAACCTATTGCAGATAAGCATTCTGAAATGGGCTGCGCTCTGTCCCCCAGGACTGTGCTAATGCTCCTTTAAGAAGGGAAAATGCTAGAGCATGCCTTTGCTCACTTGGTGAGCCAGGTTGCCAGGCATTTTTAGTGCAGCCATCCTCTGATGGAGACACAAATTGCCCCCGTGTGCCATATTTGCCTCTCCCTGCGGTGGCAGCAAAGAACTCCGTCGTGCAATTAGCAGGCCTGGTTCTTCCACTCTGGATTCCACCGCAGCCCTGGTGCTCTTATTTTTATCTCTGCTTCTGGGGATTGGGTTGGATGATCTGTCAGGTCCCTTCTTGCTCAGATATTCTGAACTAAGAAATAGAGAACACGCTGGTCAACGTTTCCACAGGCCTTGCGTTTTTGATGAATGTATCTGCAAGGATGGATTAGGTTTTTTTTTTTCTTTGAAGGAGACATATGTCTTTAAAGCTGCCTGGCCATCCTGTCTTTTCAGCATGATTAAAGAACACAGGAAACGTTCGCGTGGGATTAGGAGCAGTCGGAGCCATCTGAAGATTTTCTGAATTCATTTTGGAGGTTTAGTGGATGAGAGGACCCCACGTGAATGGATTATATCTACCACACTGGGCAGGAGAGATGAAAGCTTGTGAGATTGAAAACACTTTTACCTCCATCTTTCCTTCTTTTGTAGATATATCTTTATTGATTTCAGAGAGGAGAGGGAGAGAAACATCAATGATGAGAGGGAGTTATTGATTGGCTGCCTTCTGCATGCCGCCCACTGGTGATGGAGTCCACAGCCCAAGCATGTGCCCTGACCAGGAATTGAACTGTGACCTCCTGGTTCATAGGTTGACGCTCAACCACTGAGCCAGGCCACCTTTGTTTTTCACACATCCATTAATTTTGATTGAACAAGAATGAGAAAACGTACTATTGAGTATTGTGGAGACTCTTGTCTGTCTAGAAGAAGCTGTTCTGTTTCAATTTGTCTGAATGATGCCTGAGACAATGGTAAGGTAAAAGGAATATCAAAACCACAGCACAAGCCCATCTTTGTTCTTAGAATTGGATGACCTTTTGTGGGGTAAAAGGAGTTGTTTTCCATAATCTCTTTAAGAACAGTGTTTGTTTTGAGTAGTTTTCCTGTTGTGTTTTTTCTTCCCTTCTTTAGTAGAGCTGTGGGCAGGCTCAATGCTGGGACGTGATGCCATTCATGACTGTCTTTCACAGGAAGTGCTTGCTGTGTCTTACAGAGCAGAGCCTCTTCTGTGTATGGCTCCTAGGCCTACTACCCCTTTGATAAACTTCACCCACGGTGCCTTGACTAGGAACAGGAGAGCCAGTGTGATTTCACACAGGTAATCACCTTTTGTGAAGCTTGATTCATTTTTTAAAATCTGGTCTTGGACCTGGAGTTAGCCTTCCAACAGATCTGTTTGCTGCAAGTCAACTTGGACTTCCCTGAGACTGTGGAAGGAAATAGGATGGGACTGTGATATTCTGCTGCTTTTTCCTATGAGTGGTTCCAAAGTGCAGAGCAACACTGATTGCGGGAGGGATGGGGGAGGGAGAGAGGAAGGGAGGGAGGGAGGACTCCCAAGTTTTCTGACTTAGGTAAAATGTTGAAAGGGCTCGATCACCACCTTAGTCTCTAATGGGTGTTGCTTTGGGCAAAATTCTTAGTGTCTCAAAAACTCTATGATGCTCATCTACAAAATAGATGCGCTATAGCCTCCATCTGCCTGCAAGTGTTTTAAGTAGCAAGCCAGTGAAATATGTGAAGCGTCTTGTACACTTCCCCAGTGCTTACAGGAGTTCGAAGTCATGTCATTGCCCATCTAAATGGAGGCTTTCCACATTTGCATGAGGTGCTCTGAGCAAGTGGGAGGCTATGATCACCAGCATTCCTGCTCCGTTGGGTTTCTGTCGGGAAATGAATGCAGAAGTTAACACAATCTGTAGTAGAGACGAGCACACGGAAGTCCTCACCCTCCGCCAGGCAGATGGCAGTGCTTTAATCGATGAGCGTTCCCTTCCCTCCCGCCCCTGCTTACCCAAAGCGACTCAGAGATGCTAACTCTGGCTGGTTGTGGGAAATTGGGAACCTGAACCTGCCAAGTCGTTTTAGGCCTTGCGTATGGGATCGCATATGAGTACTGTGTTCGTGAAGGCATATTATTGGTGAAGTCTCAGAGGCCAGGCGTCAAATCCTGACTCTGTTTAAGATTATTCAGCTACTGTGCACCTTCACGCCTGACTCAGCTTTCCCTGTCTGTAAAACGGGAATACCTTCCACGTTAGCAGGATGCTAAGAGAAATAGAGCTAAAATAGGTGAATTCCTTGCTACAGGATCTAGCAAATGATAGGTAAATTCATAAACATAATGCATGGCATTCGTGGTTCGTGGCCCTTCTCCTAATCTGTTATAACAATAGCTAGCAACAACACCCACACCATAGGAATTTAATGACAACTTCTGGGCTGTGCCAAACACCATGCTAACCATCGAACTTGTGTCTCCTTGTCTTTAAAATGGAAACAGAACATTACCTACGGGTTAATCGTCTAATAAAGAGATCGCATGTACTACTCACAGTCAGAGATCCAGCATTCTGAGGTGTAGGGTTGGACCCACGCCTGCCTGTCTCTGGAGAGCTGGCTTCTACATGGCATGTGCCATTTACTTTTCTCAGGGCATTTTCTCGGGGGCCTGCATTCTGGGTTGTCCCAACGGCAAAACACATTCCCTTGGACAAGTCACGTAGTATCATTAGGATCCTAAGGTTAACCCAGGCGGCAAAGAGAAGTGTACCCTTCGCAGAATCTCAAAGGATTATGGGAAAGTCTCAGTTAATGTTTACAGAGTGCCTATCGGTTTGCACAGGAACACACGAGAAGGAATAGGAACAGCCCGTGCTTGTCATTCCCTGGGCTCCAAGGCCATCCAGTCTAGTCATCTCCATCCCCTGCAGAATCAGCCCTGGGAGTTGAGGGTGGTGGTCTGAACTCGCTGCTGATCAGCAGCTACAGGAGCTGGAGCTTGGGCCCCACCAGCCCATCTCATCTCTCACAGGATGTTCCAAGAAGTTGGAACGGGGCCCTTGGCACTGGTGTTCTCTCCGGATGTGTCTGGCTCTCCCGGGGTGGGAGGCTCTACCTTCTTTAAGGCACCTGGTGAATTTGCTGGGACTCTCAGCATCTCGCCACATCTTGGGAATTAGTTCACCTTTCTATCAAAGCTGGCCGCCCGGACTCCAGCAGTAACGCTTTGCCACCCATCATCCTCCCTGTGTAGGGAAATCCATTTCAATCCTTCATGGTATTGATGGATCTGGAATATTTTGAATCATCTTGGTCTGAAAACATCGGGGCACTCTCTCCCTTCCCCCCCTGCTCCCCCCACAGATATGCATCTCCTAAACTCTAAGGGACCCCACAGGACTTGCAACTGGGCAGCTCGTGCCAGCCTAACCCCCTGAACCTGACTCCGAGGCCCCCTTTCCTTTGATTTCAGTGAGCCAGAGCAGCCCCGCCATGGCTCTCCTATTAGCTTCCTCATCCCTTGTTTCACTGTCCCCAGCTTCAATAAACATAAACTCTCAAAATAAATAAAACGTTAAAAAAAAATAAAAACAACAATGCATCAATAGCATGTAGCAACCCCCATCGGAAGAGTACGAATGTGTGAAATCATGGTTTCGGGGTCCCTCTCATTTTTCTCCTGTCTGATGTATCATTCTTCTTGACTTTGGTGTTAGGATTAGTGTCTGTTCCAATCCGCCCCCCCAGGGTTTGCAGCAATGTGCGGCTTCTTGCAGGGCTCCCATAATCCGAGGAACTTGTCTGTGAGCCTGGATACCGTGGAAGCACAATTGCTAGAGTGTTTTTAGGAGCTCTCTCCAAGTCTTATCTAAACTCTGACCCTTTTATTCTTTTTCTTGCCAAAAAAAAAGGGCAATTCCTTTTGGAATTTAATTATATTGATGCAGCGATCTCCAATGTGAATATCACTGGCCTCAGCAGCTTTTCTTTGTCGCTACTCGGCCTAAAATTGGGATTTCCTGGATAACATTTCACAATTTTAAAGGGGCTTGAGCCACAGCATCAAACATTGCCAGCAAACGTTCTCCTGGCAGCCTTTTGTTACATATTTGGATTAACAACAAAATATTTTTAAAATATCTAATCTGAACAGAAAACTTCCCATCTAAATGTTAAAACAAACACAATAAACTGGTTTTTACCTGTAATTCAGTCTTTGTATGTATGTATGTATGTATGTATTTACTTATTTCAGAGAGGAGAGAGAGATAGAAACATCAGTGATGAGAGAGAATCATTGATCGGCCGCCTCCTGCATGCCTCACACTGGGGATCGAGCCCACAAGCCCGGCATGTGCCCTGACCGGGAATTGAACCATGACCTCCTGGTTCATAGGTCGACACTCAACCACTGAGCTACACCGGCCGGGCTGTGTTTATTTAATAGCGAAGACTCTATCATCTGAACATGAAGGCCTTTTGTTTGTTTGTACTTGGAGCTCATGAAGACAGCCAAGGGACGCAGCTAGATTGTCAGTAACTGCTGCCTGTTATCAGAAATGGTTTTATACTGTCATTAAACAGACTTACAATTAAAATGCAGGGCTTGGTGTAAAGAGCACCTGTTTAATCAAGGCTAAAAGTCACATTTTGTACATGTCACTAGGTAATTAGTTGCCTTGCATACCAATCCTACCCCTGACTATCTATGGCTCTGCTTTGGGGAGTTCTCTCTCTTTGGAAGATAAGTCTTCCTGGAACCACTCGTTAAAATTTTAGCACAGCTGGTGTGGTTCAGTGGTTGAGCATCAACCCGTAAACCAGGAGGTCACAGTTCCATTCTTAATCAGGGCACAGGGTTGTGGGTTTGATCCCCAATGTGGGGCATGCAGGTGGCAGCTGATCAGTGATTCTCTCTCAATACTGATGTTTCTATCTCTCTCTCGTCCTTTCACCTCTTAAATAAGTAAAAATATATTTTGAAAAAATTAGCACAGATGCTTCTGTGCTGGGGGCACAGAAGGTGTTTTGAGAGTTGGGTGTTTTTGAGTTAGGTGTTTTGTTTTGCTTTTTACTGTAACTTCTTATGTTTACATTTCCCTTTGCCTTTAAAAATAAAATTTCAGAGAAACAAGGAATCAAGAACAGCAATGGCCCAAATCTCCTGAGCATTGTTTTAATTCAACAGCCTTGTTTGCCAAGAATAAATATAAACTAAGTTGATCACAAGCCGGGCTCTTCATGCAATGAAGTTAGACAGGCTTGGGCCATTGACCTCAAATGTCAGTCTAGGAAATTTACTGAATTACACATTCCTACTTGAAATGTATGAGGTTATTGCATCCCTCATTAGAGAATTGAGGAAGTTAAAGGAGACCATCTATAAAGTGTGCCTGAAACAAAGTTAACGCTTAGTAAATAGTAGCCATTAGTATTAGTATGAATAGCCAAACAAAAACTAGACAAGGGTGAACAATTTTCAGAGACTGAGTCTTTTTGCCAATCCTGAATACCGGGCTGATTATAATGATCATAGTAGGCAGATTCAGGTTTTTGTCATCAGATTGTAAAGAGAGAAGCGTGGGACAACAGACTGGGCCTGGCCCGTATTTGAACCTGCCCTCTGCTGGGTACTAGCTAAGCTTCCGTCTCCTCCCTTACTGAATGGTGGCACTCATCCTTACCTCTCAGGGTTATTGTGAGGGTTAAGTGAAGATAGCTCCCTGCTGTGTGGATTCGTGGTGAAACCCCAATACCTTTTTAATCTGTTACACATTCTCCTTTAAACTCTCCATTAGATATTAGTCCCAGGAGTAGATCAATACAATGGGCATACCTTCTTCCTCCTATGGAACTCATTTTGGTTAACTCCCTGGGAGCTGGGAGCAGGAGGCACTTGTTTAAAAGCCCAGTGTCTTAGGGCATCATTCCTTATTACTGGCTAAAGCAGGATTACTTTTCTTATATGGAGGTCAGAGAGGTTTTAGAGCTAGTTAGGCAACTTGTGTTGATCAGGCAATTGCTCCTTGGTTGACTTAGACCTTCCTCGCTTCCTTTTCTGAGAGAACGGAACAGGGAAAGTTAGTGAGGCTTTTGTTTGCTGACTTGGGGCTTAGTGTGCGTGACTCCATGTTG
Organism: Corynorhinus townsendii; assembly: GCA_026230045.1. Classification (NCBI taxonomy): domain Eukaryota; kingdom Metazoa; phylum Chordata; class Mammalia; order Chiroptera; family Vespertilionidae; genus Corynorhinus; species Corynorhinus townsendii. Next base: position 9,981,372 of record JAPDVU010000011.1, on the reverse strand, counting down.
GACCGAATCTGGCTACTTTAACACCCCAAAGAGAGTATGCTCTTTCTGTCGTTATTTACAGTAAGTCTATAGTAGACCATGCTGCCCTGTATAGCTGTTTCAAGGCAGTGAAGAGTCTAAGAAAGAGTTTCTTATTATTAGGCACATACTAGAAGAGACATTTCTTCACGCAAGTTACCCAAGAGATTCAAATGAGGAAAGGGTGAAAATGAGAGAGAAAGCCACAGCGGTGGACACTGTGGTCCAACCTGCTCTTGGGGCCATTATGGCATTTCTACTCAGGGCACCTTTATTTTTCACCTCTTCATCTGGTGGGCTGGGGGTGATTACATTCAACAGCAAAGACCTTAGGCGTGGAGATTTTCAAGAAATGCAAATGTAAGGTTATATAGAAGACGAGGAAGGGAAATACTGAAAGTCAGACCCTATTGGGTTGATCGCTTCAATGTTTTCTTCAGAAGGGAATAAACTAACTTTCTTTGGATGGTTCTGGATTGAGAGTCTAAGACAGTCCTCTCTGATAAAACCCTCCGTGGTGAAGGGGGTGTTCTCTATCTATGTTTTCCACTGTGGTAGCCCCAGCCACTGTGGTCATTGCCCTCTTAAAATGTAAATAGTGCAACTAACAACCGGATACTTAATTGTATGTAACCTTGATGAACATACATTTAATTGGCTACATGTGTGTAGTGCAGATCTAGAATGTCTCATGGTTTTAACTCCCAAACAATTAAATTGCAAACCTCCCCTGCAAAGGGATTTCAGGCTTCTCATTCACAGGGGATAGAACAGAAATCATAAAGAAACTCTACATTTGGAAAGTAGCATTCTTGAGATGAAGGTGTGAGTGGCTGCATTACTATATTTCAAGACACACTGTAAAAGGAATAGCCATTGTAGTATTGGCTAAGTGATAGCCAGGTAGACAGTAGAACTGAATTCAAGGGTCCAGTTCTGTATATACACTGAAACGATGTACAACAGAAATAGCATTACTGATCAGTGATGAATGATAGACTAGTCAATAAGTATCTCAGGGACAATTAATCATCCATATAAAACTTCTTTTCTATTCTCTACCATATATAAAAATATCAACTTCAGATGGATGAAGCCCTTAAATATGAAAGGTATACATCTTTGAAGGCATATAAGAGAATGTCTTTATATAATTTTGGCAAGAAAGTATTTATTAAGCAAGAAACAAGTAATATAAACTTTAAAGGAAAGATCACTAATATTTACTACATCAATCAAGAACTTTGGTTTAGGCATCATAAAGTAGTGAATGGCGGGGGGGGGGGGGGGAGGAACACACTACATATCACTGTCCAAGGATTTCTATCAGAATATACAACAAAGAATTAAAATTAATAAGTAAAAGATAAATACAGTGGGCAAAAGATGCTGCAAAAGAAACACATGTTACCCTTAAACATACAAAAAGGTACTGAGCTCACTAATTATCATGCAAATTAAAAATACAGTTAAGTGGTATTGTGATTATGTACCCACCCAACAAATTGCAAAATTTTAAAGTTGAACAATATCAAGTATTGAAGTTGTTGAGCAAAATAAGTGCTTATAACTTACAGGTAGTGTGTGAATTCATAAAACTTTCATAAAACAATTCAATACTATTATCTTGGAAAACAGGGAAATTGACTCAGTAGCTATATCAATTACCTCGCAATTTTACTCTGAGCCAAATGCACTATAAACTGTCTCTTAGTCATGGGCACTAGAGTTCAAGTAAAAAACACAAATCGGCATCATTTTAAATGCTAGCATCAAGTGAAAGTTACCCAATTTTTCATCTAATTTAGAATGGGTAGGTTTGGCACCGTCTTATTAGAATTTGCTGGAAATGAATGAACTGCAACTTAAGCAATAGCATGGGTGAATCTCAAAAACATCATTGAGCAAAAGGCCAGTCACAGAAGTACATGTAGGGCTGAACTCCAATGAAAAGAACAGCATATTCAACACTGAAGTAAGGTACTGGTTACCGTTACTGGTGAAAAAGGAGGATGCTGTAGCATAGGGTCATATTTTCTTTATATTTTTTATCGATTTCAGAGAGGGAACTGGAGAGAGAGAGAAACATCAACGATGAGAGGGAATCATTGATCGGCTGCCTCCTGCACGGCCCACACTCAGGATTGAGCCCGCCGCAACCCAGGCATGTGCCCTGACTGGGAATTGAACCGTGACCTCCAGGTTCACAGATCAATTCTCAACCACTGAGCCATGCTGGGTGGGCTAGGGTCAAATTAAGATTGTTCTATTTTCTTTTCCTGATTGATTAATGAATGTTCCTTTTAGTATTCTTCTTTAACTTTTTATGGGTCACATGTATTTTCATGTAGAGAATTTATTTGACAATAAAAATGAATATTAAAAACACAGAGGCAATACTTTTATGACAACATATAAATCGCTTTATGGAAATGTCCTTTACTAACAGAGAAGGTCTGGGCTCACTCATAAGCTAGTTTAGTCGCACTTTTTTTTCTCTCTCTCCAGGCTCAGATTCAGAGTTCCTGGGACTCTGTCTTCACAAATTCATTCATTCCTATTATGCATCCAGCCTCTAGGATCATGTAGAGAGAGTTAAAATTGCTAGAGTTCTATCTGCAAATGAGTATGGCTCATGTCTATTGAGTGATCACTGTGGATTTGGCATTTTGCAACACTTAGCGCACATGTATTTATCAAGTCTTTACAAAAGTCCAAGAAGAGGGTATTATTATTATCTAGCCTCTTTCTGCTGGTAGGGAAGGTAAAGCCCAGCGTGTAAAGATCGCCTGACCTCCCCCAGCTGGTGAGTAGAGAGGACTATTACTCAGGCAGCTTGACTTCCCAGGAAGTGCTTCTGCTGTTACATTGTGGTGATTTACTATAAATGCTCCGTGTAATTTTTATATAAGAAGTGAATTTGGAAATTTGGTTATTCAACAAATATTATTAAGCACTTATCATGTACCCATCATTAGTCTATAAGATGAGGGCACATTGACAAGAAAAAGGAAAAAAGAAAAGATATTGTCTCTCTTTCTGAGAGCAGCATGCTCATACAGAAGAAGGAGGGAGGGGAGAAAGAAAGGGAATGAAAGGAAAGAAAGGGGTTATGAAAGGATTTTATATTCTTGGACCAAGTAAGGTAATCAAACAACCTTAAAAAGACAGACAAGGTTTTTCATTTTCTTTTCTTCTTTTTTAAAACATATTTTTATTGATTTCAGAGAGGAAGGAAGAGGAGGGAGAGAGAAACATCAATGATGAGAGAGAACCACCGATTGGCCACCTCTTGCAGGCCCCACACTGGGATCCAGCCTGCAACCTGGGCATGTGCCCTGACCAGGAACTGAACCTTGACCTCCTGGTTGATAGGTCTCATAGGCAGACACAACCACTGAGCCACGCAGGACAGGGCAGGTCTTTCGTTTTCTGATTCCAAATTATTTCATAACCTGAGATTCTTTATTCTATTCCTTCTCAGGCTGTCTTTATGCTGCCACTTCTGCCTGGAGTGCTTCTCTCATCTCTGTCCCCCCCACCCTCCCCCACACACACCACCATCATAATATACATCCTTTTAAAGGTTCAGCTCAAAATCTGTATTCTTTAAAGGCTTTCTCTGTACCTCTTAAGTGAGGATGAGTTTTGATTGTCCATGTTCAGCTTTAGATTCCTGCAGACCAACAACATAGAAGCCATGGAACTGAGAAATATTAACCTTCTTGAGAATATATAGGTGGAGAAGAGCAATATTGAATACTTTTGTGTTACAGTTACAGGGCAAAGCTGGGTCAAATGGGAACCTCTATAATAGTATAAACAATAAAAATAAAGTTAAAAAAGAAGATGCTGTGACGGCTGATCAATAAAGGCAATGTCCTTGACTGTGATCACATGTTGATATAGTCGTAGCGAACATGATACTATTGGTTATGACTTGCATTCCTCATTAAACAATTTTCAGGATTTTCTTATTTGACTGTTAAAAAAGTGTAGATCCGTTTGGTTCTGTTGCCAAGAGGCATAAATCATAACAGCTAATACTTCTTTACTGCTTTCCATATGCCAGGGACTCTTAACTCTTTTGGAAGTATTCTCATTTAATCTTTGGCATCAGCAACATCATTATCCCTGCTTCCTGTGCAGAGGAGGGGCTGAGCCACAGACAGACCAAGTAACCTGTTCAAGGTCACCTTGCTGGTAAATGGCAGAACTTGGTTTTGAACTTAGATCTTCCTGATTCTAACTTGTGATCATTGGTGATGACCTTTTAGATGTTTTATAGATGAGAGGAGAGAATGTCTGCCCTGTATAATTTTCTGATATGCTGCTTTAACAGACATGCCTGTAGTCTAGGCGTAAGCCAGGAGCTAGCCATATTTTCCCCAGAAAGGGCTCTATAATAAATACCACAGGTTCTGTGGGCCAGGCAGGCTTTGCCACTGTAGAGTGAAAGTAACCATAGACAGCATGCCAATGAATTGGGTACCTGTGTTCCAACTAATCTTTGTTTATAAAAAGACTATTGACCATACTTCACTTGGGCGTTGTAGATTGTAGATCCTGGTTTTAAGGGTTTTATAGATACTCCCATTATCCTTAAAAATAAATAACCAAACAGTCAACTAAAAATTACACTGAGGCGGGATATTACTAGTATGATGGTAACAATTTAACATATGAGGAAACTGAAGTGAAAAGAGTTAAAGTAACTTGCCCAAAATTACATGATGGGTATCCTACCTGCGTTTCGGTGAATCTTCCATCACTTACGAAACAAAAAAGAACAGTGGCTGATATTACAGAAATATTACAGGGTAAATTAAAAAAGAAAAAGAAAAAAACAAACAAAAAAAGCCATGGAGATTCCTTGTCTTTTATGTTTGTGTTGGTACCAAGGTTTTCTTTCTTTGTGCCTATTACAATTGATTGATAGAGGCTGGTTGGAATGTCATGGTCATGAGGATGCTTAAACGAGTCCTGGCCTGGCAAGAACAAGTGCCTGGATCAATTAGTGATGTCTGGCACCTGTGCGTGATGGCGGAGACAAGGCACCATGAGAAGTATTTGTTGATCTTTATCTAGAGTGGATGTTGCTCTCTAAGTAAAGGTTTTCATTTTCCTCGTCAATAGAAAAACCTTTCATTCAATGACAAACTCTATCTGGAACGGGGCCTTTCTAATGCTTCTCAATTTCACTGTCCACACTGCTGATGTTCCTTCACCCCCAGGGGGCGAGGGAAGACCTTCACCCCAATTCTGAAAGTCCTATCTGATGTCTCATCTTCAATATCTGAAATGTGTGTTGTCAGTAGCTGAGATTCATGGCAGTGGGCCTATCGTTTCTGGCTCTGGGCTGGGATTCTTTCTTTGTCTCTGCCTTTTTTTTCCCCCAGTCCAAAAGCAAATTGCTTTCAAAAGTTTGAGGAGAAACTAGAACAGTTTCATATGGGTTGGAAATGGGAGAAATGGCTCATTTCATGAATAAATATTTGCCTGCAGTTCTCTGCTTTGCAGACTCAAACAAGGATTAAAAGGTAAAGATTGGCAGGAGGGAGGTGAGGAGGCTTTTAGGGGACAAAGCAGCGTGTGTGTTACAGCTCCACACACAGAGAATGCAATTTCCTTTCCTTGTTAAAAGTAAAATCACTCTAAGTAACCCTTTGTAGCTGCCACTGCAAAGGGGCAGTTTAGTGGGAAAAGCACAGGCTTTGAGCCCAAAATATCTGAATTTGGTTCACTTATCAGAGGGTTGACCTTGTGCAGGTAGCTTAAGGTCTCCGAAGGTCAGTTTCTTCCTCTGTAAAGTGGGACCAAGGCATGTAAAAGACCCTGCCCAGAACCTGCTGTGTCGTAATCGGCAGGAAGCTTGAGTCTCCTAACTTTGCCATGAAGAAAAATTGAGAATTGATAGGACATGGCTGATTCCAAGCCAGTCAGAACTATTCCATTTCAGAACACTAATTTGAAGCAACATCTTCACGTATTTTTGTTTAATGTGTTCACCATATGAGAACATAACCCCACCCCCAGGACCTCCACCTTCAGCAGCAGTAGCAGTAACAGCAGCAACAAAACTATCAATGGGTAACCTCCCACTGCACAAATAGTCAGGAAGACAGGTCTTAGCCGTTTTGCTATATGGGTCGAGAGAGGTGCTATTTGTGCAGAGAGAAATTCTCACACACACATATAATGAGAACATTGTGCTCCAGAACTGCAAGGCTGATATGCTCACTGAAATGTTGGCCTATCTTGTGAAGTTGTATTCAGATTTGAATGGATGATTAGAAGAAAACGTTGGCCCTTGTAAAGATAGAAGGGCTTCCTTGCCAAAGGAGAAAGACATTCTCAATCTATTGATTCTGGACTTGAACAGAGCTTGGATGCCGGTGGGAGAATCTGTTTAATGTACTGGGCACATTTGACATGATTCTGTGCTGCAATGACAATGAGCGCAATAACAAATATAATAAGAAAGATAACCAAGAGCTGCTGGAGCTAATCACATATACCGAATGCTTACTGGAGTCAGGCTTGTGGCAGCCTTTTTACTAAGCCTATACGAACATGTGTGTTGTGTTATGAAGAAAACAGATGAGTTAAGAAATGCATGAACCCACAGTTGAGACATCGTGAATCCAGTATTGGAAGCTAAGAGTTCAGATACCCAATGGCATTGTTATGGATGAGCATGGTCTTAAAAATTACTCTTCATTTCCACACTCTTAACTTAACATGTAAGGAAACTTGCAGATCTATTCACTTCCCCTCCAACATTTTTAAAAAATATTTTTATTGATTCAGAGAGGAAGGAAGAGGGAAAGAGAGAAATATCAGTGATGAGAGAGAATCATTGATCAGTTGCCTCCTGCATGCCCCCCCACTGGGGATCAAGTCTGCAACTCAGGCATGTGCCCTTGACCGGAATCAAACCTGGGACCCTTCAGTCCGCAAGCTGACGCTCCATCCACTGAGATAAACCGCCTAGGGCCAACATTTTTTTTATGAGCATTTCTGGGGTATTTTTCTCCAAAGCTGTATTATTCAGTCTCAGACTTTGAAATATTTCATGACATGTATTACATTTGAACTGATTTCATTTGCCCTTAATCTCAAACTTGCCTTTTTCATAGGTAAGAAGTTCTTATGGACAATTTATGACATCATATTTTTCGTTTTAATCCTGACCCGAGGACATGCTTTTATTGATTTTAGAGGTAGAAGAAGGGAGAGGGAGAAAAACATTGATGTGAGAGTGTAACATTGGTTGCTCCTGCAGGCACCCCAACTGGGGATAGAACCTGCAACCTGGGCATGTGCCCTGATCGGGACTCAAACCCAGAATCTTTCAGTGCATGGATGACACCCAACCAGCAGAGCCACACTCTCCAGGGCGACATGTATTTTAAAGACACCTCTTAAGGAGGAGGCATTTCTCTTTGAAGTTGTTGGGAGATGTCTTTGAGGTTATTTGGCTTAGAAAAATGTAGAATAATACCCCTTATTATGGAATCTTTCCACCAATGATTTTCAAGATTTCTCCTCCCCAACTTGCTGCCTCTTGCTGTGTTTTGTGAATTCCCCAGACATCATTGAGCATTTATTATGCTCTAGAACAGTGGTTCTCAACCTTTTTAAAAAATATATATATATTATTGATTTTTTTACAGAGAGGAAGGGAGAGAGAGAGTTAGAAACATCGATGAGTGAGAAACATCGATCAACTGCCTCCTGCACACCTCCCAATGGGGATGTGCCCGCAACAAAGGTACACTGCCCTTGAGTGAATTCGAACCTGGGACCTTTCAGTTCGCAGGCCGACGCTCTATCCACTGAGCCAAACCAGTGAGGGCTGTTCTCAACCTCCCTGATGCCGCGACCCTTTAACACAGTTCCTCAGGTCGTGGTGACCCCCAGCCATAAAATGATTTTCGTTGCTACTTCATAACTGTCATTTTGCTACTGTTAATGAATCGTAATGTAAATATCTGTGTTTTCCCATGGTCTTAGGCGACCCTGCTAGCGGTTCTCAACCTGTGGGTCGCTGTAGAGCCTATTGCTCTAGAAAGGCTTGGGGCTGGAGCATCAGAGGCAAATAAAGTGTTCTCTCAGCCCTGAAGGAGCAGAACCCAGCATCTCTCCGCAGTTGAACTGCTGCCGGGTGGGAGGAGGGAGAAGAATCCCTGAAAATAATTTAAGTGACTTATCTTAAGCCCACAGCCCTGAGAGTTCACCTTTGCTTAGACAAAAGTTGCCTGCAGTCCACTGCCGTGTGCCCTTTGTTACAATTCTGGCTTCTTTTGTTATGCAGTTCAAGAACCCACTGGCTGCACCCACTGTAGGCACTCTGGAAACTGATATTTATGCCGGGTGTGTACATTCCAGAATGTTTCGCCAATGGGTTCGTGTGCATTTTTTGAGATGTGTTTGAATTGTTTGCTGAATGGACCGCCCCTCACCCCCGATGATGAGAGCAAGTGACCATGGATAACAAGGGACATGCTTAAAAACTGTTTCGCTGCTCATACTCTGCTAACTTCGATTGCAATTAAGATCTCCATCAATGTCCGCGATGCCATAGGTATTTGCTGTTGTGTTCTCAGTGTTGCTGTCGCCAGACTATAAGCTCTCGTTCTCAATACTGTTTCTCTCCAGGAATTTTGGTTGATAAAGGAAAATACTTTCCACTGGCTTAAGCGGAAGCAATGGCAGGCTATCAGAAGGTTCACAGAGTCAATGAGAAATCCATTGACTCTTAGGTAGCAGCACATTCAGATCTTGAAATGGTAATGGGTTGATAACAGCTCTGCTCCTAACTCCATTCCCAGAGCTCAAACCTGGAAGTTTCAAAGTTCACAAGTGGTGGTGGATTTCCGAGTTACCAGGAGAAGGCTCAGAAGCTGTGCAGCCTGGGGTGGGGGTGGGGCAGAGATTGGGGCATGGGTCTACTGAGAGAGAGAGAGACAGAGAGAGAGAGATTGAGGCCTGGATCTGCTATAAAACCAAAAACCAATCTGGGTTATTGAAATAGACTACCTACTACTGAAATATAGCAATGACACCCAGAGGGCTTATTATGTATGTATTGCTTCAGAAATATTTGCAGAATGATTTTCATCCCTGTTTTGCAAACTAAGAACCTCCCGAGTTGGCACAGCTAGTAAAAGGCTGAACCAGGGTTTGAAGGGCGAATGTTCCAGTATAACATTCTCTCTGCCGTGCTTTTCCAAATCTTAACGCACAAGGCGAGCGGTGCAGCCCCAGGAGGCAACTTGGACAAGGGAGTACTCCTACCAGACCCTGGAGTACACTGACTCACTTCCTTCAGTGATGGTTACATAACTTCTCATCTGCGTTCATTAAGAGAAACCTACAGCCCTAGCAGTTTGTGAGTGTCCCCACCACGCCCCGTGTGGTTCAGGGTTCAGGTTTAGGGTTGAGACTAGACAAGAAAATATAAATTTGGGAATTAAGGGCCAGGCGGGAGCCCAGCTGAAGAGGAAGGACTCTGCTTTGCTCTGGCCTTGCTAGCCCTTTTATTCAGGTGTTGGGATACACCCATAGCCCTTAGGCAGGCAATTCCAATAATAGCCAATCAGCAAGGCTTTACATACAACTAAAAGGTGGAAGTTGCTTCAGCTACCATTGTCTCAACTAAACAGTGGGTGCAGAGCTCTGACCTTTCAGAGCTCAAGGTCTCTAGCCTTCCGGGTTCCTTGTCAACACCTCTCTGCTAGTGAAGACAATGGGTGGCTTCCAACAGCAGTTTGCTTAGTGGTTAGAGCATCTGTGGACTGAAGGGTCTCAGGTTCGATTCAGGGCACATACCTTGGTTGCAGGCTTGATCCCTAGCTCTAGTCAGGGTGGCTGTGGGAGGCAACCAATCAGTGTGTCTCTCTCACATGGACGTTTCTCTCTCTCTCTGTCTCTCCCCCTCCCTTCTACTCTCTCTCAAAGTCAATGGAAAAAATATCCTCCAGTGAAGATTAAGAAGAAGAAAAATGAGAAACCTACAGCTCTTTGACACCATGTGTCAAATCTCCTTTGGGTCTATGTAGCCCAGATATCTGCTGGAGCCTCTTCATTAAAAAAAAAAAAAATTTAAATTCTTTGTTGTTTAAAGTGTTACATAAGTCTCCTTTTCCACTATTAACCTCTCGCCAGCTGCTTCCACCCCGCCCCCAACCCCCAGTACATGCTCTCACCCCTCTACTGTCTGTGTCCATTGGTTATGCTCATATGCATGCATACAAGTCCTTTGGTTGATCTGGAGCCCCTTCATTTTACAGTCATGTGCCCAGGGGAGCTGGGTAAACACATGGACTTAAGGGAGTCACATGACACTGGCCAGATGTTCTCTTTCTTCCACTTACCAACTTTGTGACCTTCAGAAAACCAGTTTCCCAGAGCCTATCGCTTCCCCTATAAGCAGAAATTACATCCAGAAAAGGAAAGCTTCATCAGTGCAGGGCCAGATCTATTTTTCCCGCCAATTTGGAGCACTGTGTGAATGAGTGAGTGAATGAATGAATTTTTTAATTCAGTTATTGCTAATGCCATCCTTCCCTGCATTTTTTTTAACTTTCCTGTATCAAACAAGCAATGGGTATTGTTTCCAATCTACTGTATTTATTCTAGTTGATAATTTTTCTTAATTTTGTCCCACTTACTATTTTCACCGTTAGTGATCCCTACCAGTCCCTGCTACCTACCAATCCCTATGCTTGGTTTATGGCATACACCAGACCTCCCAAGGGTCTTTGCCATTGTTTGATAGACAGGGACTCTGAGGAGCAGAGGACACAGTTACCTGAATATCGGGTTGCACTTGAACTTGAGCCCAGTCTCATGTTCATGGCCCCATTATTTTTCCGACCCCAGCATTCCATCTCTGACAATAAACACCCCATGAGTATGCCTTTTCTACTTGGGATTTCCAGAGTCAAAATGCTGAGCAGACTTTTCCCTTTCTTCCCCTCTTTCTTTCTTTCTTTTTTTTTTTTTATAATATCTATGACACTTTCTACGCAACTTCAGAGACCATCATAGCACCTTGATGATCTAAAGGAAGACAAAAAGATTTATGGCTTCCTGAGATTGCCTCCTGTTCCTCTGAGAATAAAATGGAATTCTTTGTAGCACACTTCAATATACTTGACATCTTTTATTATTTTCAGGTCATACACATCTTTCTTCCTATAAAGAGAGTCATCCTGTGAGCATCCATTCATTACTCTTAAGGTCATGTCAGAAGCAATCATAGCCTTTTTGTCAACACATCCAGGGTAAAAAGACAGAACTTTTACCCCCTCCCCCAAAAAAAACAAAACCCTTCTGTATGTTCTTACCATGAAATCAATGTGCTGATGGGGCACTGAGGACTGGGAGACTTGGAGAAATTCAGTCACTTTGCCAACTGCCCAAGCAGATGGACTTGGGATTGAGTGCTCTCACTCCCATCTCACCTCTGCTGGACATTATCATCTTGGATGGCATCCTTCCTAGAATCACCACCCTTAAAAAAGGTACCACTTAAGCCTGGCCAGTGTGGCTCAGTGGTTGAGTATCATCCTATGAACCAGAAGGTCACGGTTCGGTTCCTGGTCAGGGCACATGCCCAGGTTGTGGGCTCAATCCCCAGTGTGGGGAGTACAGAAGGCAGCCAATCAATGATTCTCTCTGATCATTGATGTTTCTATCTCTCTCTCCCTCTCCCTTCCTCTCTGAAATTAATCTATATATATAATATGCAAAGTGTCCCCCAGGAGTTCAACTAGGAGACTGGGAGTTCAATCGCTCACTATGACGTTCACTGACCACCAGGGGACGGTGCAGAATGAAGGAAGGCCCCAATCGGCCCTGATCACAGGCCAGGCCTAGGGACCCTACCTGTGCACGAATTACGTGCACCGGGCCCCTCGTAAAACTATATTATTTTTTAAAAAGGGTACCACTTAAGACATTGAAAAATAAGGTGCAGGGAATTCTTTGCTGTGACATGGCTTCTACATTTTCTATACTATTTAAATTATTTTTTGAGCTTTGGAAGTTTAAAAGGAAAGCACTGAGACTATCATACAATTTCCTTTCTTTTGAGTATGCTTTCAGACTTCCCAAAAGCTGTGATACCAACCATGGCAGTGCCGCATCATGTCCTGAGTGGTTGGCAACTTTCAGGACTGGGTGTTGTGGATTTCATGGTCCTTATTACAACTCTTTCCCACATGAGTTCTTGATTTTTGCGAGCCATGTGTACCTTGGATTGCCAGGTTTAACAGAACGAAGCTGATGCTGTTACATACTGAGACCCCCTCATCTTGACACAGGTTGGTACCCACCCTTGCTCTCCTGGTAGCACCAGTTTGGTTCAGAGAGGGATGTCTGTGTCCGTGTCCACTTAGTAAAATGGTCAGCTATCCAATGGGTGGCTATTGTGAACACAGCATACCCCCTCATCCTTTTTCCAAACTCTTTCTAATTGAAAGCCGAATAGATTTTTCTCATTTCATGAATGCATTTGTTTTTGGAGTTGTGCTGCTCATAGCCTCTTTAACTGTGATATACACTGAGTGGCCAGATTAGTATGATCTCTGAATGCATAATCATCTGGCCAATCAGTATATATTAGAGGCCCGGTGTATGAATTCGTGCATGGGTGGAATCTGACCAGCCTGGCCAGGGGAGGGGACATGGGTGGTTGGCCGGCCTGCCTGCTGGTCAAACTCCTGGTCGAGGGGACAATTTGCATATTAGCCTTTTATTATATAGGATATACACTGAGTGGCCAGATTATGATGCATTCAGAGATCATAATAATCTGGCCACTCAGTGCAGAAGTTCCAGGTAGGCACACGACTAGCTGCACTGGCCAAGTCACTTACTCTCTCTCCACCTCCCGTTATTGCATCCAAAATGAGACTCATTATACCAACACCATAAAATGCTTGTGATGGTTAATACATGCAAATTGCTTACTTTGGTCTCAACACCGGGTTAGTGACTCACAAAGTGTGAGTCTGAGAATTAGGCAAACCTGATAGACAAGACTAGGAAAGGAAATGGGAGCTAAGGCCCAGCTCCAATATTTGCGATGAGGGCATTGGAGAAAGAGTTAACTGTAGAGTGGTTGGACATCCACTTACAAATGATAAATCTGAAGGCAATTTAGTGCCTAACTAGAGACTGATAAGCTGTGTGTCTTTTCTCAAGACCATCATGCAGGGAATTATGTCTCTGGGTTTATTTAGTTTCCTGATACAATTTTAATGGACCCCACGCCAGGTTTCTTAGCAACCTGTGGATAATTCCTCTGTATCTCTGTGCATGTGGCTTTATTGGGCCCTGGGCGCTGTGATGTGAAGGCCAGGTGGGCAGAGCTCCAAGGAGTCACATACATATTATTCAGGGGTCTGAAGAGATATATAGTCACCTATTTGGCGTAAGCTAGTGTGGGCATTTCCTAAATCAGTTCCATATGACCTTGACGGAGCTCTGTATCTTTTGCCAGGTGCCATTTCTCTTTCCTCAGAGAAGAGGTTATTAGGTAGATTGCTTTTGCTAAGCACCTAGGTCAGGTGGTTGCTGACACCTGCAGGCTTAACTTTTTCTTCAAACTCAAAAGTCAGTAAGAAGAGTGCTGTGCATTATCCCCTCACACTCTATGTCATTCCTGGAAAGATTCTGATTAGTTCTGATTGGGTGGTAGTCTTGCTCACAGTTCAATCATATATCATGTAGAGGGATATAGGGAACATTGGAAGAACCAGGCCCAATTAAAAACAAACAAGACATGAATGAAACACACACATACACATGCATTTCCTGAAATGTGTTCTCAGGAAAAGGACAATTTTTCTTGCTAACAGGGTGGAGGAAGCACATACACTGTAGCTATCTGGTCGTGCTTGGCATCACTCTCTTCACCTTTTCAACAACCTGCCATTGCCTTCAGAAATAATACATGATGCCAATACTATCCCACCCCAAACCAAACCACTCACATCCTTACATCAGAAGCTAGGACATATACCAGATTTATATTAATGCCATTGCACTTAGAGATCACAACATATGGTAAAATGGGACTAGGAATGGTATTATATATACACTAGAGGCCTGGTGCATGAAAATTCATGCACTGGAGGGAGGTGAGGGGGTCCTTCAACCCCTCTCACAGTCCGGGAGCCCTCAGGGGTGGGAGGCAACTCAGTGATCAGGCGAAGGCTATCCCCCATCACACCTCTGCTGCTGCCACTGCCAGCAGTGCAAGCCTCAGCTGGTCCTGGTTACCTGAGCCTCAAGCGGCCATGGGTGGCTGGGCAGCTACCATCCAAGGCTTGCCTGCACCTCAGACTGGCCTTGGGCAGCTAGGGGGCCGAGGGGACTGGGGACTCTGGAGCCTGCCATATGCCTGCCACCCTGGCAGGGCTGAGGGGACTGGGCGCTGCCATCTTGTGGTTGTGGGTGCTTCCATCTTTGAGGGAGTGGCAGTCCATTAGCATATTTCCTCCTTATTGGCTGTGGGCGCCACCATCTTTAAGGGCAGGGCAGTCAATTAGCATATTCCCTCCTTATTGGCTGTGGGCGCCGCCATCTTTGAAGGCAGGGAAATCAATTAACGTGTTCCCTCCTTATTGGCTATGGTCACCACCATCTTTGCGATGGCATGAGGGTCAATTAACATATTCCCTCTTTATTAGTGGTCCAATATATAGTGGATCTGATAGATACTCAGAAGTATTTGCAAACAATGATCTATATCTACATAGCTAATTGTAGCTATAGATATAGGTAGAGATATAGATAGATATGAAATCATAATTGTATTATTGTCTGACACTCACAAATTATAGTCTATTAGAGCTGAGAAAGATAGCAGAGGTCATTTAGTAGTCTATAGAGACACCCAGGTACGACTTCTCTGCACTGTGGATGTCCTTTGATGCACTTCAAATAAAATGGAGACAATATTCAAGGGACCTGGTACATGCTAAGACACACAATAGCTCCATTGCCCAAAACAGTGTATGAGATTACATGTCTCATTTAGCAGTGACTCAGAGCAGTAGGTAACGAGCAAAAGCACACAGACCCCAGATTTTAACCTATGCTTCTTGTATGGTTTTAGAAGGGACCACCCTGTGTTATGAAATCTATCCTCCTGACCCACAGTTTTTGTTTTATCCTACCACATCACACAGATGGAATTCTGTTTTAACATCTCAAGGCCTCAAGGGAAGATTCATCTACCCATAAATCCCTTCAGTGCTGGGTCTGTTCCTGGAGTTCACATGTCCTGTTGATTTCCTGGGTTTGTGTCTGGTTACCTTCCCTAAGTTCTGAGGACTCGCCTGTCAGATGTCAATCCTCCTGTCCTACCTTTCACTCTGCCCATAGGAAGTCTGTTTATTGTGAGTTGTTAGTATCATTGTTGCACATTTCAATGCAAGGGAATAAGACTCTTAACACAGCAATGCAATCACATTCATTTTTCTTTCTCCATAAATATATAACTCTGCCTGGGAAGGTTGGTTCTCCTTTGTGTGTGTGTAAATCCAATCCCTTGATCCTTGTTTCTCAAGAATCTTTCCCTAGCTGGTTTGCCTTAGTGGTTAGAGCATCAGACTGCAGACTGAAGGGTCCTGGGTTCGATTCTGGTCAAAGGCACGCATCTCATTTGCAGGCTTGATCTCTGGCCCTGGTTGGGGACTTGTGGGAGGCAACCAATCAATGTGCTTCTCTCACATTGATGTTTCGCTCTCTCTCTCTCCCTCTCTCTCTCCCTCCCCCCTCCCTCCCTTCCTCCCTCCCTTCCTCCCTCTCTTAAAATCAATGGGAAAACATCCTTGGGTGGGGATTAACAAAAAAGTAAATATAGTAAAATGTATTTATTTAAAAAAAATGAATCTTGGACTCTTAACATTCTCCTGTGATATTCGGCCAAGAAAAATCATCAATCGGTGGCACAGGAATATATGGAGGTGCCCCCATCTTGTGTGAAGTGGTGAACTTGTTTGAGGTGAGCGGGTAGCACTGCAGGCTTCATGCCGTCTTCTGGAGCAGCACTAAAGGAAATGCACTAATGATAGTTGATGCTTGTGAGGGGCAAACTCCCTCCTGCTGCTCAGAATTGGAATGAGGGAGACTCCTGACAGAAACAGGTTTTTAACAGCATGAATTTATGAATCCAGTCAGTGCAAATGAGAGTTTCTTATGCTTGAAGTCTAAAGCGATGCCTCATTTATTGAATTAAGCTGCAGAAATTCTATTCAGATAATGCTAAATGATCATTTTTACTCCAAAAGCTAGGCTCTTCTGTCAGTGTGTCTGCTCATTGGATGGTGTTATTTTATTTCACATTCTGCTTAAAACAGAGGAGAGTCAAGATTTGGGGATGGAGTTTGCCATGATTGCAGCCTAATAAAACGATGACTCCTAAAGTTCCTAACAGCAAGAAGAGACTTGAAATGCAACTAAGACCTTTATCTGCTCCAGGTCTCTCAGCATATATATATTTATTTCAGAGAGGAAAAGAGAGGGGGAGAGGGCTAGAAACATCAGTGATGAGAATCATTGATTGATGCCTCCTGCATGCCCCACACTAGGGACTGAGCCCACAACCCGGACATGTGTCCTGACAAGAATCAAACCTTGACCTCCTGGCTCATAGGTCGACACTAAACCACTGAACCACGCTGGCCAGGCAGGTCTCTCAACATTTGAGATAACCTGTATCATCACTGAAATGGGCATAATGGCATAAACTGTGAATCTGTGGTATATACGAGTAGGAAGGGAGACTATGACAGACTAGTCCAGAGTCAATAAGAGAAAATCTTCAGAGACATATATAACTTAGATAAGTGTTTCTCACAAAGTAATTTCTGGACCATGTGCAAGAATTCCTAGGGCTGATCACAGGAATCTGCATGAAGCTGTCCTCAAAATAACCCTTATTCTCGTTAAAGAACCGCCGGCTTTAAAGGCATGCTCTCTGTTCCAATCCAGCCGTGATGGAAGTAATATAGACATTGTAACCGTAGCGTGAGCTTTCTTGCTAGGTGAGAAATGATCAGTATTAACATGTTGGGAGGGAATGTGGTAGAAAGACAAAAATAAAACCTATGCACTGTTTGAAGTCAACCCCTCTGTGGGTCTTTCAGCGAGTCTATTCTTTCCTAACTGTCTGATTTGGGTTAGCATTTGATCCTGTCTAAGACTCAGTTTTCTCTAAAGTAAAGATGTCCTCAGGTGTTTGCCTGATTGCTTTGATTACTAGATGAGCTGATGGCTGTAAAGAGTCTAGCTTTTCATAGGGTGGTTGGTTTAGAATGCCAGCCTTCTCTCTACCTATATCTTAAAGGTTAATAATGGCTCAATGTGTACGTCTGTATTTGTTAACGTCATTTGATTAATTTAATGGTGTGACTAAATGTATTTTTTAGTATTCTTATTTGGACATAGATTTTATGATGATCCGTTGATTATATAGTTGAATATTTAGGTACATGTTATGTTTGTGTGTTTGTCCCCGAATAACCACACTTTTAAAAAATCTTTATTGTTGAAAGCATTGCATATGTCTCCTTTTTTCCTCATTGACCTCTTCTAGCCCACCTCCACCCCACCCCCACCCCAGGCCTTCACCACCCTATTGTCTGTGTCCATGGGTTATGCATACATGCAGACAAGTTCTTGGGTTGATCTCTTCCCGCCCACTCGCCCTCCCCTGCCTTTCCTCTGAGAGTCCATAGTCTGTTCCATGCTTCTATGTCCATTTTGTTCATCAGTTTATTTTGTTCATTAGATTCCACATATGGAATCTAATATGTGGCATCTAATGAACAAAATATATTATTGCAAAATTATATCAGAATACAAGTTGGTTTGATCTCAAATTGCTACCACCTCATGTCTGTAGGAAAGAAGCTTAAGAAATACGTGGGCTCTAGAGCACTGTTTTATATTCTTGGAAAAGCAACATTTTCAACCAAGAGGCCCACCCTCACAGGGCCTGTGCGATAAAACCAATGAACATGACTTTAATTGATCATTTTTCTTGATTCTCGAAAACATGACTTTTCGTAGCAAGAAGCCAATTTTGCTCACCCTTTCATAGTGCCATATTTGTGATCAAGACATAAGGTGTTCCCAGCACAATTAGCTCTTAGGATTCAGGTGTAAACAGAAGGAGAATTCACAAGTATGCGTTCTCCATACATGGTATGCTAAAGAGGCACTACAGACGAAAGAATTAACATACCTTATGGCCCATTTTCATGAAAGTGCCCGCCTTGCAAATGACTGTACCTGGTTGGGAATGTGCAGTCACGATGCTCTGAAGTACACTAACCTCAGCTCTGTCCTTGTCAGCAGGTTTTGCCAGCCAGGCCGTCAGCTGTAAGATGATCCTGTGTCTATATTTGCTTTAATCCTCACTTTTGTTCTTTTTGCTCAGAATCGAGTTTATTTGGGCACAGGAGAGAGGAGTTCCTTTGTGAGGCATCCACCGGATGTGAGCTCAGGTTCTAATTTTTTGTTTAGGTTTTTAAGAACCAGGGCTTTTCAAAAATCGGGTAGCAGATGCTGGACTTGGGATACCTTGCTGTTAGGAACTTTAGGAGTCACCGATGTGTCTTTTCCTGAGACATTTAATAAACCTGAGCGAGCTACGCTGTGCCAGGCCTTGTGCTGGTGCCAGGGATCCCATAAGCTTCATAGCGAAGTGGTTCTAGCCTTTAGGGAAAGATGCCTTGCTTTTGATCTTGCCTTTCCTATGAGAATGTAAGCGCATTAATAAACTAAGCGTCAGAATGGGAAGTTTGCCTGAGGTTGAAACAAACAAGGTGGTGATGGAAAATAGCAAATTGTAGGTAGGGGGAAGTCTACTTTAGATGATCAGGTCATCAATGGACCATTTTGAACATTTAATTAGACTGATGGCCATTTGAACATGTTTCTTTATATACATATGTTTTGAACATTCTTAACCTCAAAAGTCATAGAAAGAGCAACAGATGTGGAGAGTTAGGGGTGGGAGTGTTTATACATAAAGAACAGGAGGAAGGAAAGGCTTTGAGGTAGATAGGTGGGAAGGAAGGAGATGTGTATGAGGAGAATCGAAAGACTTCCCTCTGTGGTAGAAGCGAGAACATGCAGGTCAGGAAGACCACTCAGAGGAATTTGGATTTTATTGTTTGTGCACAGGATTTAAGTGAAAAGGGATATGAAGTAATTTACATGAAAAAAAATCAATCCATCTGTTAGCATAGGGAGCTAGATGTTAATAATGGAAGGGAGCAAAGGGAATCAGACATTATTACGCATAATAAACTAGGGTACTGAATGGGAGAGGAAGCCTGCTTCATTAGGAAGCTACAGCTTCACACACTCCCCAGGGGACCACTGCAGCCTCTGCCCCTGGGACCTAATCCTGGAAGCTGGCAGGAAGGGATCATTACTGGTCATTACCCAGAGAGGAATAAAAACAGCAGGAGAAATTCCTCTGCTGGGAGCATGCCCAGTAGAGGTCAAGATAGCACAGGGAGAGGTGCTTCTACTATGAGGCATGAGCAATGGTTGCCAAGATGATGACCATAAAGGGTGGAGCCTAGCCTGGGGAAAGGCTTGGATCGGATAAGGGACACAAAACTCCAGAAGATCAAGGAAACGGGTTAGTTAGGAGTGGGCCAAGAACAGCCTACGAAAGATTGGCAAGTTGATTGGTTATTTTGAAAAAGCAACTGGTCTTCTCAAGCCCAGGATAACATAATCCAAGTAAACAAGCTCTCTCTCTCTCTCTTTCTTGCTAGGTACCATGTGCTTACCTATGCACACATGCGTTCTCTCTCCATAGCAACCATAAGAGTCTAGTAGCCTCCTGGGGTCCAGCAGTTCTGTGTCATTGGATTAGTTCATATCAAAGCTTAGTCCAGTATAGTCTTCATCCCCATCTGGCTGCCTTAGCTTCAGTTCCTGGATGCTCCTCATTGCTGTACCCAGTTCTACACCTGGAATTGCAAGAGCAGATTCAAAGCAGCTGCTAGGGCCACATGGGTGGCATATAAAAAGAACACATGAGTGAATAGGGCAAGTACATGTTACTGAGCTAGAGAGAGAGAAAGAGAGAGAGAGAGAGAGAGATTTGTTAAGCGTGGGTTATATTATCTTGGGCTGGAGAAGGACCAGGTGCCCTTTCACACTAACCAATCAACTGCCCCAGCTTTAGTGGGTTGGTGCTGAGTCCTTCCTCTAACCAATCAATTTCCTAGAATCTAGATCTTCCAGGGTCCTGTGTCACTTTTTCAACCCAATCCTTTTCTCCAGCTAGACATGCCCCCTTATGATTGCCTTCTTAGTTCCTACTGTGCATGCCTCAACATAGAAGCACCTCAGCCAGCAGCATCTTGACTTCTACTGGACATGTGCCCCGCAGAGGAATTTTCCCTTTACTGTTCTGCCCCTCCCCCCAGTAATCAGTGGGAATGGACTGCTGGTTCCCTGGGCAGTATCAGTGGGAAGCTGTAGCCTCCTAGTGAAACAAGCAGGCTTATGTTCCCTAGTTTATTACGGTTAATGATGACTGATTCCCTTTGCTCCATTCCTTTATTAATATCTAACTACCTAGATATTAGTCTAGGTTTTCTGTTATTAGTAGAAAGCTAGTCAGTGAACAATCTGGAAGGATAAGTCTTAATCCAGGAGAGAGCATTGATGATGTTTTATAGAGGGGAGAGATGATGGATTAATTGTATATTTGGGGCAACTGAGGTCCAGAAAGGGCAGTGATTTGCCCAAAGCAACAGATCTAGTCAAGACTTGAGCTAGGACTGCAGCCAAGGATCTTGTTCCCCCCATAAGCCTGAGCTCATTGTAAATGGGTGAGGTTTGAAGGACTTTCTAGAGAGAAAATGTCCAAGGGTTTAATTGTGTTGACATTGGCTGCCTCTTGTTTGGTACAGATAAGCAAGACAGACAGATTTTAAGCCAATTCAAAAGTGGGTTTCTGAGTATTTATTTACATCTGATTTGTTAGAAGGCTCTCAAGGAAATAACAACAAAAGAATCAATGAACATCACTGGAATATTTGGTTCCTTGAATTTCAGAAACTGTGGGAGCTTCGGGAAAACTTTTGACATTGGGTAGTCGGTTATTTCCCAATTCATTCTTCCTTCCTTTTTCTTTCAGTCCTTATCACAGTGTAGAAGAAAGTCTAAGTTTATTGTTAGTCTTTAGTGTTAAAGAGAGATTAACACCTCCCTAGGCTTGGTGCCCCGCCCCCCCCACCCCCCCACCCCCGCCCTGTTTTTCTCAGAGCCTCTGGCCAACTACTGAATCTAGACAGAATGTAATAACATGGCTTTGCTTTCACTTAATTCATTTTTTATGATTGCATTTATTCATGGCATATGATATCGGTTTTCTGTTATAGTAGTGATATAAAGTTTTCTTTTGAAATAAATTTAAGTGAAAAATCAATTTAAAGATAAAAAATATAATAGATGGTGTGGCTATATAACCAACATAATTCAGCATTTTAGATCCTGGTGTCAATTTCTCACTGAGGGTCATGATGGCTTAGCAGTGCCATGGAGGGAGGTGTGTGCTAGGGCCCAGCTGCCTGTGGCTGCCTTCCCCAGCCCCAATTCCCTTCCCAGTCTCTACTGTGCTTTTTATTCCGGGGGAGGAATCAGTTTCCAGTGTAGTGAGATGCAGGGCTCTCTTTCTTCCATTGTTACAAAGAGAGGAAATGCTGTATTCACGCTAACATCGATGTCTATAGAAAATGTCTGGGGAAATGCACATGAGGAAGTTATCAATGACTGCCTCCGGCAGGGTTGGGAGGTGGATGTGGAGGAAAGCTTACTTTTACTTTACACAGTTTTTATACCAGTGTTCCATTTTGCCCTCTGATGCCATGCTTTTCTCACAAAAACAGGAGAAACAGCGCACGTTCAATTTTAGAAGGAAAGGAGTGAAGTACCAATTTTAAGTCGAAGCCCATTAAGTCCAGCAGTATTAGGAACAACGCTTTAGGCAGGGAGCCCAGGACTGACTGGGCTTATGGGGACGCACTCAGCACTCTTCAAACAGCGGGTCTGTGGGCTTCAGGTGGGGAGAACAGGAAGTGCTGAGTGGGCACAGTCATGGTTATATCTTAGTGAAGACTCAAGGCCGAGCCCACTCACACAGACATGCCTACTTAGCATTCGCACCTTCCCCACTTTTAACAACTTTAGCCCATGTTTAGTGAGTGTCTGCTCTTTGCTAGGCACCATTCTAGGCACAGGGATGCACAAGTGCACCAGATGGTCTTGCCGGATGTTATTTAAGAGTGAAACAGACAATGACATGGAAATGAAAGAGCACTCTACTTATATATGTAAGTGCTATGTGTAAGGCGGGGCGGGGTTTAAGAGATGGAATTAATGTTAGTAGAGGATTCCTCTGTGAAGAGGTAACATCAGAAGAGTGACAACTCTTTTCCCAAGAGGGGTGGGGTTAGGCAGGTCTAAGGAAAAGGAAGGGGAAATTGTGGCATGATCCTCTTGAGTGAGACAGAGGGGAGAGGGGGGATGCTGCAGGGATGGACCCTCATACACGTCCAAAGGGATTCCACTGGGAAAGGTGTGATGGGGATTGGCTGCCCCTGGAGATTTTGAGTGCCAGAGTAACATTATTTAATTCACCTTTTAATAAAAAAATATTTTTATTGATTTCAGAGAGGAAGGGCGAGAGAGAGAGAACATCAATGATGAGAGAGAATCATTAATCAGCTGCCTCCTGCAAGCCCCACACTGGGGATCGAGCCCACCACCCGGTCATGTGCCTGCCCAGGAATCGAACCATGACCTCCTGGTTCATAAGTCGATGCTCAACCACTGAGCCATACCGGCTGGGCCAGTTCATCTTTTTTTAAGAGATCATTCTGTCTTCTTTGAGGAGAAGGAACTGCAGTGAAGCAGGAGCCTATGTGAGATGCTGCTCTGATTTTCTTAGAACTTTTGTCTTAGAAATGTAAGGAATGCAGATCCTCAGAGAACGTGGTGAGGGCAAAGAGAGCAAAGTGATGTGAGTGATCTTAAAACTAGCAAGAGAGCTCTGGCAACGTTTTATGAAAAGTATTAAGGATACTGCTCAGCTTGACCAAGAGGATCCAGCCAGGCAAGGTGGTGATTGGCGATGGATGACACAGGAAGAAAGGAAGGGAGGAGGAAGGGAGGGAAACAGACAAGCCTGTTGAATAAAAAAAGGGGTAACAGCTCTGACTTGCAGTAATTCACTCATTCTTTCCGTTATTTAGACTGTGTTTCTCCCAACACCGTTTTTGAGCAGGAGGTTAGGGGTTCAATACTCCATGCTGCACTATCCAGAAAAATCTTCAATCAACATTTATTAAGTGTTACAATGCAACAGACTCTGTGCTGACTACAGAAAACAAAAATAGGTCACGTGGCCATCGCGCCCTAAGAATTTGGGTCCTAGAGAGTCTGGGCTGGCTTCTTGCACATGCAGTCTATGGACTCACACTGGTCCCTGTTGCTTGAAGGGCCCCATGCCTGCATGAATGCTCTGCTGTCACTACCTTTAAATTGTGGTTTTTTTTTTATCACTGAAGTCCCATGAGACAAAGGAATATGCACATAAGCAGAAGAGATGCATGGAAGACAGGACATGATTTATGTGTTGGTACCCTAAATGACACATTTTCCCTGCCTTTTCCCCTATATTTTCATTATGTACTGGGCATCCCCAATTCTGTAGGTGGTCCTGCAGCCAGGCATGTGGAAATAGAAACCAATCATTACAGCAGACCCTGGCTTTTCCCACGTGGGAGAGTCCCCTGGACAGGCACAGAGTCCAGGCAGTTGTGTTAGAAGGAAGTGGCAGGTGCAGGGGACACAGAAGGATTTCAGGAGCAAGTGAAAATCGAGTTGATTTTTGAAGGAAAACCAAGGGCAGAACAAATGTGAGAAAGGACTTCAGACAGAAAGAGCAGACGTAGGTGAATGTGAAAAGTTGTGAAGAGGTTGTACCTGGGAATTTCAAGCTGCGGTTCCGGCTGTGGTCCAGGGGATGGCCTGGGGGTTCTCGTGACTAGAGATGGAGAGACATGGTCACACTTGGATCAGGCAGGGCCTTCTGTGCCACACTACTAAGGAGAGAGGCCAATTGCCTTGGAAATACTGATCTTAGCAGATAACCTCCGATGTGCAGACAGCACTGAAGGCTTATAGGAGAGGGACGATGAGTATTTCTGAGTATTATATGACACTCCTTTGTGTACATCATTTTATTGTATTACCTTACTTCCTCAGGTTGCTTTGAAGATGACTGACAGTCTGTATTGCGGGTGAAGGAACTGAGGTTGAGCCTGTTACTCTCCAGAGGGGTGACCTTAGAGAGATTGAATGGAAAACTGAGATTCGTGTCAAGTCTTTGACTCCAGAGCACAGGCTCTTTAAAAAAAAAAATATATATATATATTGATTTCAGAGAGGAAGAGGGCGGGAGAGAGAGAGAAACATTGATGATGAGAGAGAATCGTTGATCGGCTGCCTCCTGCACGTCCCCTACTGGGAATCAAACTTCGACCTTCTTGTTCACAGGTCTGCACTCAACCACTGAGCCACACCAGCCAGGCCAGAGCTCGTGCTCTTACCCTCCATGCTCTTTTTGTATTTTTTTTTTTGCTTTGCATCTATCTCTGTGGAGTGGTCAGTACACAGCAATGGTCTTTGGCAGATTGACAGAGCTTGACTTAAATAATAAGGACATACAATTGTATTGTGTTGCTATTATGGATGGATGTGACAATATCATTTTCTTATACTGATATAGCTCAGCGTTGATGAGCTGCTTTCCCACATATCACCGTACTCAGGTAGATAAATTGAATTTTCAAATAGATCAAAGAACTCCCATAACTTCGGACCTGCGCACCCGTTTCTCTTTGAATGGGAGAGCACTACCGAGCACTCTTTCCTTCAGCTCAATCTCTGAGGGCCCATCTGAGCTATCACCAGCCTCCAGAAGGACCCTGCTCAAGCAGACTAGCTTGCTTTTCCTAATCCCCTGTCTAGGACCACATCGTCTGCTCAGTTTACTTATCTTCCTTTTCCATAAGACGTGAGGTTTTTGAGGACAGAGACTGTTTCATTCCTGCACACCACACTCAGTCCCTGGAACAGCCTGTAGTATAGTCAGTGCACAATTATGTTCTAGCATGTGTTACTATCAATTACCCAAGTAGAATTCCCCGCGGAGTAGAGCACCTAATATCAACGACCCATTGTATTGCGTGTCTACTATAAGGTGGACACTGTACTAGGTTCTGGGATTATAACGATGAAGGAAAAGCTATGATAAGGATGGATGGGAGATGGCAGAGGAAATGCCTTTCAATATAGTGGTCAGGCCCAGCTGGTGTGGCTCAGTGGTTGAGCATTAACCTATGAACCAGGAGGTCAGGGTTTGATTCCTGGTCAGGGCACATGCCCAGGTTGTGGGCTCAATTCCAAGTATGGGGCATGCGGGAGGCAGCTGACCAATGGTTCTCTCTCATCATTGATGTTTCTATCTCTCTCTCCCTCTCCCTTCCTCTCTGAAATCAACTATATATACACTGAGTGGCCAGATTATTATGATCTCTGAACGCGTAATAATCTGGCCACTCAGTGTGTGTGTGTGTGTGTGTGTGTGTGTGTGTGTGTGTGTGTGTGTGTGTGTATATGAGGCCCGGTGCATGAATTTGTGCATGCATGGGGTCCGGCCAGCCTGGCCAGAGGGAGGGGACATGGGTGGTTGGCCGGCCTGCCTGCCGGTCGAACTCCTGGTCAAAGGGACAATTTGCATATTAGCCTTTTATTATATAGGATTTACACTGAGTGGCCAGATTATTATGCGTTCAGATATCATAATAATCTGGCCACTCAGTGTGTGTGTGTGTGTGTGTGTGTGTGTGCTTGTGCGTGCGTGCGCGCGCGTGTGTCTACAGAGGTGGGTTGACCTGCCATCTGTAACCTGAAGCATAAGAACCAGCCATGTGAAGTTCCTGGTCAGAGTATTATAAGCATTAAGAAAAGACCAGCCGCAAAGGATCTGAGTTACAAGAAACGTTGTCATGTTCAGAAAGTCCATGTGTCTGAAACAGAGCAAATAAACGTGTGTGTGTGTTTGTGTGTATTCATAGACCACCTATATAAAGTTCTTCACACATATTTATATTGGTAATGTCATTTCCATTCTTTTTTATTTCTAATCCTCACCCAAGGATATTTTTTCCATTGATTTTTAGAGAGTGGAAGAGAGAGGGAAGACAGAGAAATATTGAGGTGAGAGAAACACATCAGTTGGTTGCCTCCTGCATGCACCCTGACCAGGTGGGGAGGAGCCTGCAACCAAGGTACTTGCCCTTGACTGGAATTGAACCCGGGACCCTTTGGTCCAGAGGCCAGCGCTCTATCCTCTGAGCCAAACGAGCCGGGTGATTTCCATTCTTCAAACCTACACGCTAGTCTTTTGTACCTGAGCTGAATGGCTACTTAAATAGTTTAGAGTCTCTGGAAGGCACATAAACTGGTGTCCTTTTCACAGAGACGGGGAACCTGACAGATAGGGAGGGTTTTCAATGTGTTTCTTTTCCACTGCATGTTGTGGCTGCTTCTGGCTCTTAAATCGACATTCTTCCTGGCTTCCTTGAAGGGAACAATCAGATAGACTGTAGGTGGTCTTGCTTAGACATTTGAAGCTTTATTCTTAGACAAATACTGCTGGGCTATGCTTTGATTCCTGAAAGCAGCTAGAACCTTTCAAAGGGCACACGTGTGTGTGTGTGTGTGTGTGTGTGTGTGTGTGTGTGTGTGTCTAAGGGGGAGGAGAAAGGACTATTAACTTTGATCTCTTGAGTCTCTGATTGTGTAATTAAGAATCAATTGGCTTAAACCTAATTTTGAATATATAACCACCGCCACTAACTTGCTTCTGCTGAAATGATTTGCCAAGTAATATTACATTAACATATAATCTGTCTGGCAGATCAGTGAGCAATACTGTCACCCAGGTACACCTGCTGTTTTCAACAGAGTAGACACATTGTGTTAAACGGATGTGTTGCCTGCTTCACACGCATCCGCATGAGGACTGACCTAAGAAGAGGGATTGTTTTGACCACACGGAGGATGAAAGTGGATTAGAGACACAACGTGGATAATCATGCTGTGTTCAGCTTTAAGGGCCCTCCAAACCCCTGGTAGTCTGGACCTCCCGCCTCAAGCACTTACGTTCCTCTCTGTGGGTACAGGGTAGAGAAAATCAATACCCATAAAAGCACTATTGAAATTGGAACGAGTTGCACAGAATTGAGCATTTTACTTATCTTTTTAATTCTTTTTCTCTTTCTGTTTTATCCTTGAGAAGTAAAATAACTTCTTCTTGCCAAGGATGTACAAACTTGTTAAGAAGCATCATAAAAACACTGTTCAGGGAGTTGGTATTTTTCCTGTAAAAATAGATACCGCTTTGTGCTTATGCAAACTAGGCTTAATTTGCCCCCATAAAGGAGAATTTGCATTACCTTGGGCCTGCTGTTTAGAAATTGGAAACCATTAAAGAATATAATAAAACACCATGCAAATTTACCTCCTCTCCCCTTTTTCCAACGTGAACTTTTTTTTTTTTTTTTGGAGTCTAGTGATTATTTGAATCAATTCCAGACATTTTCTCTAAGTTTACCTTAAGATTTTGCTCTGCGCGGCTTCTGTTTTTCCAAAGACTATGTTGCCTGCTTTAAAAACAAACAGACAACACTTCTGTGGTGCAATGCAGACTTTCAAGGCATGGGGTCAAATTCGATCTGTGCTTTTTTGGTAACTTTCAGTGTATAGATATTTATCGTTAAAGGATGTGAGTTTGCCTGTATACTTTTCTTGGCAACTGATTGACAGGGTTAGTACTGTTATTAATAAGCTAGTTATTAAGGTGCATGTGGAAATTTATATGAGAGAAAGTTAAACACATTTTAATCATTTCTTAAAGTTTATTAGTGTTTATTTGAATCCTAATAAATTAAACTTAAGTGATTGGATGAAATTATTCTTTTTTAAAAAAATATATTTTTATTGACTTCACAGAGGAAAGGAGAGGGAAAGGGAGAGAGAGAGAAACATCAATGATGAGAGAATCACTGATTGGCTGCCTTCTGTATGCCCACCTCCCCCTCTTTGGGGATCGAGCCCCTGACTGGAATTGACTCTGGGTCTCTTCAGTCCGCAGGCTGATGCTCTAACCACTGAGCAACCCAGCTAGGGCTGGATATAATTATTCTTAAGCTTAATGATGCTAGTATAAATGAAGGGATTTAACTTCTCTTAATATAGGACTCCTTTATTTGGTTTAAATGTGGAAAAGCAAACTGTACATTATTATTTTCTTGGTGTTCACCATTATCTCTTCAGCTCTTAACACAGTGAGGGAGCTCAAAATCGACTTATTTTTTAATTAACTAATGGAATTCTCCTGTGATAGTCTTCATCTGTGGTCTGGGTATTTTCTTTCTATGCAATAAACTCATGCAAGAAATTATACTTTATGTATTTATTATTTAACTCACATGAATAATGAGAATACTTTTTATAAATCTCAATAAAAAATTCTATTTCCTTAGGCAGTTATTAAACATCAGCTCTAAAGAACTCTGCTTTAGAAGCTATGGTGATGAACAAGAAGACATGGCCAATGCCTTCTGGGCATCTAATAATATCCAGTAACTGATTTAGGGTTTATTCTATTTCTCTCTACATCAAAGCTTTCTACCAGCCGATGCAATGCATGAATTCCAGCAAAGTTGGCAAATTCCTGTGGAGCAAATCCTATTTTCCCATCGACTTCCATTATTAAATTGGAATTGCATTTCCTTTTGGTGAGGGGACCTGCAGTATTCTATTGCTTAGCCCAGTGGCTCATTGGGAAATCATATCCCTTTAAACGGGTCAAGAGAAAAGGAGGAGCAAGAGGCATGATCAGAATTGCTAACATCCTATAAAAGCTGCTGTGGTGAAAGAATAATGGTGGTTTAGAAGCTCTTTCGGGCTCTTAGCTTTAGTATAATAAATTGTGAGACTCCGTGGGGAAAGTAGTAAGCAGGACCTTTGATATTGAACTCCAGTGTTTCCACAAAGACAATTTACTTCTTTGAGGTCCATATTTCTTAAATATGTAAAGAAGACAATATGGGAACTCTCATAGGTGTATTGAGAGGATTAAACAAACTCTATGTGTTTTGCTTAGCAAAATGTCTTGTATAAAGGAAGATCTCTTTCAAATATTTATCATTCTTATTAGCCAAAGAGTAGAGTGTGGAGTGTTAGTGGCTTAAAGATAGCAAGAACAATAGTTGAGAGTTGAATAGTGTTAGGGAGGAAAATAAGGAAAAAAACTAGTCTTACATCTCAATGTATATTTCTTTATATTGTCACTTTTGGCACTAGAATCAAAAGTAATAGGGGGAAATAGACACCCAGTCACAATCCCCATGGTACTCTGCACTCGGGTCATTTAATCTTTTCAACATTGATTCACTCAACAAACAAGTATTGAACTTCTACGCACATTTACTAAATAGAGCAAAATCTGCTACCCGCCTGCAGTATTTCCCTAAAGGGATCTTTCTTATGAAGTGTTGCTTCTCAGCTAAAAAAAAAAAAAAAATATTCTACTGCCTGTCTTATCGCTAGAAACTTCTCTCACCACAGAAGTCAGAGAGGGGGGAGAAAATCCATTTGGGATCAATAGGTCTTGCCTTAGACTACAGCCTGATCACTTACCAGGGAGTGTGCTGGGCTCACCTTCTATAGACAGAGGGTGCTCTCTCGGTCATTATGCTACACCCGCGTTTACAGGTCCCAGCTGTCTTGATTTCAGGATGATTCAGGCTACCCCTGCTGCAGGAAACCGTGGCACAGGAAGTACCGGGGTGAAGCTGTGACTTATGGGGCTTAATATGTCTTAACTCCAGCAGGTACCCAAGTGCATCATCCTGTGAGGTATTGGTAGGTGCCCCATGAAACAGACCTTCCCAGTGTTGACCACAGAAGCCATGAGTTACTTACATTTTCCTTTGCTGGGAGGAATGAGACCTTTTTAAAATATATATATTTTTGGTTGATTTCAGACAGGAAGGGAGAGGGAGAGAGAGATAGAAACATCAATGATGAGAGAGAATCATTGATCGGCTGCCTCCTGCATGCCCCCTGCTGGGGATGGAGCCCACATCCTGGGCATGTGCCCTTGACCGGAATTGAACCTGGGACCCTTCAGTCTGCAGGCTGGTGCTCTATCCACTGAGCCAAACTGGCTAGTTCAGGAATGAGCACTTTTAACATGCTGACCTAGTTTGTGTGTCTCCAGAATTAGAGATATTCTATAAAGTCAACATAGCAGATGATTTTTTCCAACATGCATCATATCACTTTGTACAGAAGATTATTTTTGAAAACATTCACTCCCTCTGCAACTTCTCCCAAGGGAGGAACATGCTCTCGTGCCCACTTTTTGTCAATAATACTGAGAGGTGAAAGAGAACTTAAAAAAAAAATACAGTACCAAACAATTCGAACGTACGCTTGTCTTTAGCATATTATTCAGAGGCATATTCAAACATAGGCATTTGGTGACTGCTGATTCTTTCCGGCAGCACTGCACTGATTCTCTGCCACTGGGAGCCCCCGTTGTATTCTGGTTACATCCTGGGAATACGCACTGAATAACGGATGAATAGGGTGTCTAATAGTGGAGTGAGACTGTACTAGATACGAAGTTTTAACTGTGTGCTACCTCTTTGGGGATGTTTCTTCCAATGTCATGAATTTTTTTTAAACCTAGAATGACTTGATCAGAATCATCAGGGAAGCAAGAGATCAGAAATGCTCTGAAGCCGACTCTTACAGCAGACTCCCGCCAGCCTTTTAATACATTTATTATCAGCTTCCCACTTTATGTTAGTCTTTACAGTGTCCGCTCCATGCAAACATCTTCTCAGGTCCTCTTCCAATTTGGTGTCATCAAGTCTAGTTTACTTGGTAATTACCAACCGATTGATGTGCGTTCCATTTCCTATGACGCTGCCATTATGAGCCTGGGGTCCTTACTGACTGGGTCACCGGGATGGATGTGTGGTCAGGGAAGATTTCATGGAGACGGATAACTACATGTGATCAGAAGCCCCATGCTCTCAGCCACGTAGCTCGCCTGACTGTCGCCCCCTAGTATAAATTCCATCGGCTGGCCATGTCTTTGGATGATTTTCATTTCTCTGGAGCATCTATTATTTCATAACAGAGACAACAGCCTGGTAAATTGACCAATAGCAATCCCAGGTTGAAATTTATACACATTTGTAATACTGTTTGACATTTATTTTAATCATAGAGATAACTTACGGTACTCTAGAGTCACGAATAAAGCTTTTGTGGAGAATGAATTGAAGCAAATATGTAGAATGAGAAGAAGAAAAGCACATTCATATAGTCAGTCTGCAAAGGAGTGTGTTAGTTCATTTAGAGGAAACGTGTACGCTTTCTCTCAGATTTACACTACCTAACACTTGACTTCTGTTTTGTTTTTATTTCCCATGGACTTGGATATCCCAGAATGAGAGAATTCAACCTAGAATAAGAATCCCTTGAAGACAGGGACCGTATTTCCTTCGTCACCCCTGTGTGTAACTCCTCTGGACAATAGTAGAAACACTATATCTGTTTATTTAATCTGGCTGACTCTCACGCAGTGGAATCTATCTCTGAATGCTACAGTTACAAAAATATGTGCTTGGGGAATGATCAGCATTTTCCTTGAAACATTTGATACAATTTATATTCCAACCATTGAAGTATTAAAAACAGCACTTCAGTATCTTACAGAGAAGTCATACTTGCCTTATTTTCTTATAAACCATGAAATAATGATCATACTCAAGCCATATATAGTTCAATTTAGAAGTAATATCTACAATAGCATTCATGTATAGAGAATCAATAACAGTTTGGAGTTGTTTTGATGCCGTTTGTTGATACCATTTATGAGCAGTCTTGAAATTCTCAACTTGGAGATGCAAAGATCTGCTTCAAATCCCTCAGCTAGAGAATACTTGATAAACTACCACAGTGGAATCTTCCGCCCAGTAAATAGGAGAGTTGAGCACTTACCTGGGGAACAGATAATCAGATCGGCTGAATCTTCGTTACCCTATAGTCTGATTGCAGATTTCCCATAAATCATCAATCACTTCTCTCTCACTTCTTTTTTTTTTTTTAAACATATTTTTATTGATTTTTTTCACAGAGAGGAATGGGGAGGGAGGGGATAGAGAGTTAGAAACATCAATGAGAGAGAAGCATCGATCAGCTGCCTCCTGCACGCCCCCCACTGGGGATGTGCCCGCAACTAAGGTACATGCCCTTGACCGGAATCGAACCTGGGACCCTTCAGTCCCCAGGCCGATGCTCCATCCAGTGAGCCAAACTGGCTAGGGCTCTCTCACTTCTTCACACACATTTGTTCTGCACCAGCCAAGATAAGAAGTATTGTGATTTGGTTTAGCAAGTATTTCTTAAGAGGCCAAATTGTGGAGATTTAGAATCTGCGTATAGTTTCATCAGCTGGGCCTCCTTGGACAAGTTACTTAGTGGCATTGAAAACCTGAATAATTCTTGTTCCCCCTAAATTTTACCTGCCTTCAGGATCAAGAGGGCTAATGTGTGTGAGGGGAAAAGATGGAAGAAAACGAATATATATTATGGGCTAATTTGTGCCAATGAGTGTACCTTTCAAACCTCAGTTTCCTAATCTATCAATAAGTATGTTGCTACCTAGCTACCTCAGGGGAGAGAATAGAAGCTTGAATAAGCATCAGCTATTACAACTTGAACTCAAGTACTGACATACCTGATACTGAAATTTATCTTTTTTTCCTCTATAAATTGCCTGTACAGGGATACTATAAATAAAAATATTGAAAGCAATGCCTTCTTTAGGATTCTGCTAGGCACCATGAAGGGTACAGTTTCTCATTCTAGTGTTTTCCACAATTTCTTGTAGTTACAATTTTCACTTACCATAGATTAAAGAAAGAGTTCCCAATCATGTTCAAACTTTTTTGCGGGATCTTCAGCAGTTTATTTTTTTGGATAGATGTTAGACCAGAAGCAAAAGTATCACTAGAGATGTTACCGTACTAACAGGGTCCATTTGCCCACAGCATCCAAGCCCAGACGGTCCATCAGGTATTTTTCTTGTGAATCCTGGGCTGAGACCACTGTTCTCTATGGATGTACAGGCATCTGACTGCCTCGTGGTATCTGCTAATATAACAAATCCCTGGCATTACATATTGAAATGTGTTCATTCATCCAACTATGTATTTACTGAATGTCTATTTTATACCAAGCACTGTAAGACACAGGAATGGGTAAAAGAGACATAAATTGTAAAACAAAACAAAAGAAAAAGAAGGAAAAAAAAGACATGAACAGGAACTTGCAGCAAAGAGAGACAGTGTTAGAGGTTGAGGAAGTGGTCCCCTCCCGGAGACACAGGTGAGACCTGGCTCCTGATGGCTCCTAGGGGATGGGTTATATAGGAGGAAAATCATTCACCATGGTCAGGGTCAGGGTCAGGGTCGTGGTCTCTACTGATTGGCCAGTGCTAGGAGAGGTGGTCATTGATCAGTGAGTCTGGTCCTGATGTCAGCCATGGGGTTGCTTCGTCTGGTATCACAAGGCCATCATAGGTGAGGCTGGTCTGGAGATGAAACACAACTGAAGTCTAGATGAAGTCTCTGGTTTGGCCAAAACTCTGTCTCTGTGCTCCAGAGACCTGAGACTTGGTTCCTACGATTATTTATTGCTGATCAGGACCTCATTGTTCTCAGGGCTTAATGATTAAAAGCATGGACATGCAAGGGGGAGAGAGGCAGGTGAGTTAGGATGCTGGATGAGGCCAGTTTGAATAAAAAAAGGAAGAAGGAAAAGGTCATATTATGGTAAATAGATGAGGTTTCTGCGTGGTAACAGAGGGAACCCCTTGCAATCTTCCCCCAAACAGTGGAGCAGCCATTTGTATCGGGGGAAGAGTCATCTTTCCTGTGTGTATGTAGGGGAAGGGGGATAGCCGGGCTGCACTGTAGGTGGTAGATGCTTTAAAGTAGGGAAATGGTCTCAAATTTGTAGAAGCCTTTGACAGTAATTTTGAAGATGCTGAAATCCATTCTGCCTGTGATTTATTAAAATGAAGTGAAATCACAAAGCCTCCTTTGATTCAGACACATTTCTTTTCACATTTTACAGCCATTCATTCTGCGGCCTTCCAAAAGGTTTAAGAGAAAAATCAGAGGAAATAATGAAACAACAAAACAAAACAAAAGAATCCACTGAGCCTGAGAAAGCTGTTGGGAAGCCGGTTCTCTGTAAACAGCTTGCTCCTCCACCTTTTAACAGCATATTGCTCTTGCTTCACACCAGCTGGTTGTTGCTAATTTCTCCTCAGTGTCCTGGAATAGCTGTTTTCCTTGAAACTAGTGTCTCCGCCTTTGCAAATGACTCCCCAGTTTGGGTTTCCTAAAGAAGGTGTGAGGCCTCCTCAACTTTCTGCTTTTCTCTGGCCCTCCTCTTCCAGTTAACCGTGGTCGGCAAACTGCGGCTCTTTGGCCCCTTGCGTGTGGCTCTTCCACAAAATACCATGGCCTGGGCGAGTCTATTTGGAAGAAGCGGCGTTAGAAGAAGTTTAAGTTTAAAAAATTTGGCTCTCCAAAGAAACTTCAATCGTTGTACTGTTGATATTTGGCTCTGCTGACAAATGAGTTTGCCGACCACTGAGTTAACTAGTTTCTTTTTTTCTTTCTCTTTATTTATTTATTTTTTAAATATATTTTATTGATTTTTTTATTTTTACAGAGAGGAAGAGAGAGGGATAGAGAGGTAGAAACATCGATGAGAGAGAAACATCGATCAGCTGCCTCCTGCACACCTCCCACGGGGGATGTGCCTGCAACCAAGGTACATGCCCTTGACCGGAATCGAACCCGGGACCCTTCAATCCGCAGGCTGACGCTCTATCCACTGAGCCAAACCGATCAGGGCTCTATTTATTTTTTTATTTTATTTTTTTTGGTTCATCCTCACCTGAGGATATTTTTACCATTGATTTTCAGAGAATGGGAGGGGGAGAGACATAGAGAAACATTGATGATGAGAATCATTGATTGGTTGCCCCCCGCATGTACCCCACCAGGGTCAGGGATGGAGCCTGCAACCCAGGCACATGCCCTTGACCGGAGTGGAACCCGTGACCCTTCAGTCCACAGGCCGATGTTCTAACCAGTGAGCCAAACAAGCCAGGGCTCCAGTTCTCAATTCTTAAACAAACAAACTTCACAGCTAACCTTTGCGTGGAGAGCTCCCCAAAGCCCCACATTGCCGATGAGTTTAGGTGACCTTTGGGGGTAAGACTGATGGCATGTCAGGGTGGATAAATGTGAATCCCTGACTTTTAACATGCATCTAGGCACACAAAGAAATTGGCTTTTTGGCAGGACTGATGGAAGCCTGCGTTCCCTGCCACCTGCTGCCTTTTTCTAAGCAGGGACATGTTTTAATGGAGAAATTGACTTTGTGACCACTTAGATGCAAATTTTATCAGCAGTCACGGAGCACATCTCTCGTGTCCTATTGCATTTCATCTCTACAAGGATCCTCCCAGCTGGGTGTTCGCATGTCTTCTTTAAAAACAATCTGAAAGCCCTAGCCGGCTTGGCTCAGTGGATAGAGCGTCAGCTTGTGGACTGAAGGGTTCCAGGTTCGATTCCGGCCAAGGGCACGTGCCTGGGTTGCAGGCTCGATCCCCAGTAGGGGGTGTGCAGGAGGCAGCTGATCAGTGATTCTCTCTCATCGATGTTTCTATCTCTCTCTCCTTCTCCCTCTCTGAAATCAATAAAGAAATATATATATATATATATATATATATATAAACAATCTGAAAGAGGCTCAGCAAGCTTAAGCAATTGCTAATATCACACAGTTTATAGGCGTAAAAACTCAATTCAAACCCAGATTGTCAGACTCAACAGCCAGATTTCTCCCTAATGGACAACACTATCCCATCCTCCGATGAACTTGCCATTTTTTTGAACCTATTTTCTTAGATTTTGGATCACATTTTCTTTCTTTTTAAATATATTTTTATTGATTTCAGAGAGGAAGGGAGAGAGAGAGAGAGAAATAGAAACTTCAATGATGAGAGAGAATCACTGACCGGCTGCCTCCTGCACGCCCCTGCCTGGGGACCCAGCCTGCAACCCAGGCATGTACCTTGACCGGAATTGAACCTGCGACCCTTCAGTCTGCAGGCCGACGCTCTATCCGCTGAGCCAAACCAGGTGGGGCGGACCACATTTTCTTTTGTCTTCCCTTCATCGTGGGTAGGACTTTAATTCTATATGTTATGTG
Organism: Corynorhinus townsendii; assembly: GCA_026230045.1. Lineage (NCBI taxonomy): Eukaryota > Metazoa > Chordata > Mammalia > Chiroptera > Vespertilionidae > Corynorhinus > Corynorhinus townsendii. The sequence continues at coordinate 9,944,850 of JAPDVU010000011.1, read as the reverse complement.
GAATAGACGTATATTTTTACTTTTCACTGTAATTTCTGTTTTGGTATTATTGACAGACTCCTTGAATCTGAGAAGTCTTGTTCAGGAGATAAGGAAATCAGAGCCACTGCGGCCCGTTGCTCCGATTCATTGTGCATTTGTAGCTATCAGTGTCTTTTAATAAGTTCTTCACATGCATTTAATTAATTTCATCCTCACAACACCTACTAAATTAATCACCAACATTACTCCTGTTTTAAAAGGAGGAGGGCAGTCTTAAATAATTTGGAAAAGGTGACACGACTGATAAGATAATACTCAAGCTGCTGATCTGCATATCCATGGCCCCTCCTCCAACAGTGTTTCAGAAAGAATCGAGAACGCTTGGAGGAGAGGTGTTTTGTTTATTTAATATTTTAATGCAAAGCCAGCAAGAATTACAGAGTCTATGCTCCTCAACTGTCAGCTTCTTAAACTCCTTTCTCGTTACTCTTTGCCTTTCAGCTGAGTGCTGCAGACATCTCCCGGGCACTCCGGTGCTGGGATATGTGGCATTTCATGCTTTACACTCCGTGTCTGCATGAGCCCTCACAGTGCTTTTCTGAGCTGATGAGCAATGTTCTCAACGCCTTCATTGTTCTCCTCTGTAGATGGAGAGAGTGAGTTCCCAAAAACACACAGTTCATACACAGTGGCTCAGGGATGCAAACCCAGTCCTGCCTGATGTCAGAGCACCTGCTCCTTCCCGTGATGCTGTGCCGCTCATGTTGAGTGTCTCCTTCTGTCTACCTAGAGTCTTCCTCCCCACGCTTTGGTAACTTAACGCACTTCTTTAGTTGGTACCATCATTGATTCCATTTTTCGCGGTTCTCACCTAACTCTTCTGTTGCTTGGAGAATCAGATCAGGCATTCACTTCTATAAAGGAAACCTTCTCTGATGTTCAGCCAGGGGCTCCATAATATGCTGTATGATATAATTTTACTTAAATAGTGTTATTTATGGTTCTACCATCTCCATTAGATAATGACGTAGGAGAAAAGGGGGCTATGTCTCAATTATATTGATGTTTTTCCAAACTGAACACAGTACATAGAAAACAAAATAAATAGCCTTTCAGGAAACATCTAATGAGTACCTTGTGTGTGTGAATAAATTCATATTGGTGTTCATGTGAGCAACTAGTGTTGACTTAGAATGACCACTTGTATCGAAAGCTCTGTACCATGTTGACATGAAATTGATCTGCAGACACCTATCCTGAATCCCAAATGAAAGGATAGAAGATACCCCATGAACTTGATCTTTCTGAAGTATCTAGAGCAAGCATGTCAAACTCGTGGCCCGTGGGCTGCATGCATCCAATATTTTTGTGGCCCAGCCAATATAACAGTATGTAAGAATCATTTTAATAAAAATTCTGAACCTTAATTTTTACAATATCCTGTTATACATAATTATTAATAACGAACTACCGCGTTCACTAATGCCTGATTACTGTCATTGTGTTACATTCATTTCCCTTATGGGCAGGTGCACCATTTCTCTCCACTAATACTAGCAGCAAATATTTTATTTTATTTTTTTATTTAAAAAAATATATTTCATTGATTTTTTTTTTACAGAGAGGAAGGGAGTGGGATAGAGAGTTAGAAACATCGATAAGAGAGAAATATCAATCGGCTACCTCCTGCACACTTCCTACTGGGGATTTGCCTGCAACCAAGGTACATGCCCTTGACTGGAATCAAACCTGGGACCCTTAAGTCCATAGGCTGATGCGCTAGCCACTGAGCCAAACCGGTTAGGGCAGCAGCGAATATTTTAGTAGCCGATGGCCACGTCATTAGTCTTGGACTGACTTGTTTGGTGTGCGCAACAGGAAATATTTCGCTTTTGGAGAACACAAAAAAATAGGTTTATTTGCATTATGCTTATTAATTGGTACAGTTATTCAGTGTCTGGTAAGTTAATGTTCAAGAAAAAATATTAATTTTTATTAAAAAGTTCTATTATTTTATGTTAATGATTATTCCTTTATTTCAGCCCTTTGTATTCAGCATGGCTTTATCGAAATAAGCCTATGTTTCCATGAAAATTGAAGCTTTGGTTTTTTTGTGGCCCACATAAACTTAAACCTTGTTTACTTGGCCCGTGTTGGCCTTTGAGTTTGATATGCTTGATCTAGAGTCTAGATGACAGAAATTCACTTCATTGTCACCATGTTTGTCTCCATTACACAGCACCTCATATTGGTGACACACTCTTCTAGGTGCTAAAGTGCACACTGAATGAGACAGGTAAGTCCTCCTCTCATGATGCTCATGTTCCAGTACTTTAGGTTGGGGAATAAGAAAATAAACAAGATGAAGCAGAGTGATATAATATGGAATGACTGGGTGATTAGTTTGGGTTGTCTGGACAATCTTTTCTGAATTGGGGATTTTTTAAGCTACGATGCAAATGACAAGAAGTAATCTGCCATGGAAAGATAAGAAGAATGAATGCAAAGCCTTTAGCAGGGAACAAGGTGAACTTGTTAGAGGAACAGAAAGAGATGTAGACTGGCTAGGAAGCGATGAGCTAGGAGTAGAGTCCTATGAGATGAAGTTGGAGTAAGACCAGAGTCAGGTAGCTGGTTCTTTGGGATAGAGATAAGGAGTTGAGTTTATTTTCTAAATGTGATGGGGGAGTACTGAAGTCTTTTAAAGTAGGGGGACACCTTGCATTTTGTTGTTTGTTTCTAAAGGAGCACACAGGCTACAATGTGCAGATGGATATCAGGGAGATAAAAACGGGAAGAGAGAGACCTTGTAGGTGACTCTTACGTGATCCACTCATAAAAATGGGAAGAGAGAGGCCTTGTAGGTGACTCTTACGTGATCCACTCATAAAAATGGGAAGAGAGAGGCCTTGTAGGTGACTCTTATGTGATCCACTCATAAAAATGGGAAGAGAGAGGCCTTGTAGGTGACTCTTATGTGATTCCCCACTTATTTCATTGATTTGGGGATGTGGGTAGTAATGCAGATGAGAAAACAGACCAGTTTAGGGATATTATTTAGAAGATGAACCAATACTTCTTTCTGTTGGGATGTAGGACTTCTGAGAAGAGGGGCTGAAGGAGGACTTTAGGTTTTTGCTTTGGACAATTAGGTAAATGGTGTTACCACCTATTAAATGAGCAAGTTGCAGGTAAGAGAGTTCAAGGGATTGAGAGTTCTGCTTAGGTCATATTAGCAGTGAGGTTTCTTAGAAATATTCATGTGGGAGTGTTGAGCACAATGCTGGATGTATGAGTATTTGGTCTATAAATACCTACTTTTTGGGTTATTGACATTGAAGGTAAGATGAGATTACATTTGCAAAGGTGTGTATATAGAGAAGATTAAGAGCACTGATGTGGTAACTCCACCCTTTTGGATTCTGGAAAAGGAGGGCATGTCAGCAGAGCAGGGGAAGTGTAGGAGCTTGGAAAGTGAAATAGCCTGGGCATCAAGAAAAAAGGAAGAGCCCGGCCAGTGTGGTTCAGTGGTTGATCATAGATCATGAACCTAAAGGTCACTTGTTTAATTCCCAGTCGCAGGGCATGTGTCTGGGTTGCAGGCTCAATCCCCAGTAGGAGGTATGCAGGAGGCAGCTGATAAGATGTTGCTCTCTCATCAATGGTTCTATCTCTCCCTCCCTCTCCCTTTCTCTCTCTCTCTCTCAAAAATTTTAAATTAAGTTTAAAAAAAGAACAAGGAAGTGTTTCAAGGAGAATATGACTCGTTTTAATTTCTCTTATTTTAATTAAAATCACTTTGAGTCAAAGCAGGAGCTATTTGAAGGCCCTCTTTGAAGAAATCATAACTTCCTGAAAAAAAGAAAAAAAAAGATATGAGCCATATGTCTAGGTTACCTCTCTGGAAAGTCACCATACAACAAAAACCGTCTTGTGCACATGAATAAAATGAGAAGCAAAGATGAATGCAGTCTACCTCAATGGCTTATTTTTCTTGTAGGTTATGACATAACTATTTGAAAACAGTGTCACATTACTGTAAAATTACTATATTTTTCTTTGTTAAGGTCAACATGATTGAATTCTGTGTGCCTGGAAAACGATACGCTATTAATATACTTAGCTGTGATTCCCATATCTTCCAACATTTTTCTCATTGTTAGTGTTGTTCCCGATATTGTTTTTCTGATCACCATTTTGCATGTGTGGGTTTCGCCCGTCCTTAAGATCTGAGACTCCTTAAAGCTTGAATTTGTAATTCCTGAAAGCTGGGCAAAGACAGGGCAGAGAGCATGTCTGGGTGTGCTCCATCTTCTTGCCCAGAAGGTGATGTTGAACCCGCCGTGTTACATCAGACCCGCAGAGATTTTAGGGATTCCGGCCCCAGCTCTGGACCTTTTTTTTAAAGGTAAAACAAGCCATTAGCACAGCTCGCCTCAGCCAGGATGTAAACTCTGGCCCTGGTGAGGAGCGCGCGTATTCAGAAGCCAATTCAAGCCAGTAATGAGATCTTTCATGTGCAAATAAATATTAGATGGTGTAGGGAGAACAGAGTGAGTGATCCTGTGGTGACTCATTTAAGTTGATGCGCACTGTTGGGCATGAGAAAGATGTAAAAGGAGAGAAGAGTTACGGGTCTTATTTTTAATATGTTCCTCATTTGAAAAACAAAACAACAAAACACCAACAATCTATGAATTTCCAGGAAATGGAACTTAGAGGCTGACTCGCGTTTTCTCTTTAATGCGTGTTATTGTGATGCGGTAACATTAGCGAATTAATAGGGGGCTATATGTCAAGCCAGGGAATAGGCCTCTCTTATTTCCGGTTGGAAGAGACGATCTGTCTGAATCCCGGCCTCAGCACTTGAGCTTCTTGCTCTTGCCCACGCTTCTCAAAGTCTCTTGCGCCTCAGCTTCTTATCTATGCATTGTAACAACTCACGTTTCTCCTGTGGATGTCCCCGGAAACAGCAGGTATTTGCTTAGTGACAGGTATTTGTGATGTGGTTTTACATCTTTCTCCAAATCGCTCAACCTCTAGCCTCTTTCTCTCACTTTATATGTAGCAGGAGAGACAATCTATTTGCTTAGCCCATCATTTTCTGATTATGGTGGGGCTTGGTATTTAGCTTTTTGGTATTAAAGTCAATTACAAATGATTTATTCGCTACTGGGAAGGTGCAATATAAATAGTAAGCTTGAAGGTTATAGACAAATTATGTTTTTAATTGGAATGCTAATAAATTATAATGTCACATTATGAAATAAGTAGCTGGATTCTTCAAACATCCCGTAAAACTCACCTGATGAAAATGTACCCAATGACGGCATGAATTAAATTTAGCTGTCAGAATCGTATCTGCAAAGGAGGGCAAGTAATGCTTCCCCATCTCCAAAGATAGTTTATTTGAATTTAGAATGATGTCTACACATCTATACCTTCATAAACCTAGAAGACTCAGAAATCTTTTTTGGGGGGAGGAGAGAGGAATGAGGTAACAGTAAAGCTTTTCCCCCAAAAAACGTTTTTTTTTCTCCTTGCCAGTGTGGCTCAGTGGTTGAGCATGGAGCCATATACCAAGAGGTCACCAGTTCCATTCCCGGTCAGGGCATATGCCCGGGTTTCGGAATCAGTCCCCAGTGAGGGGCGTGTAAGAGGCAGCAAATCAATGTTCTCTCTCATCGATATTTCTATCTTTCTCTCCTTCTCCCTTCCTCTCTCTCTAAAAAGTCAATAAAAACATACTTTTAAAAATTAAAAACAAAACACAAAACACCACAACAACAACCTACAAACCAAAAGTGCTTTTTCTCCTTGAGATGGGGAAATCATATTTTGTTGGTTAACATTCCCTGAATTCACATGTGTGACTTAACTGCTATTCTAAACAAGTTAAATTGTAATGATGAATGGGAACATTTCCTTTAACCCTTCATTATTCTGGATTCAATATCAATACATCACCTTGAAGAAAGATTCCAAAGCTCACTTCCAGGAATAGAGAAACCCAGAATCTGAAGAGCTGATCAGTCCTCACCCTGCACGAGACCTTTGTTGACTCCACCCTCTTTCTTGGCTTCCTTTTTTTCCTAGTGATGGAGGAAATGTTTATATGGTACAGCTGCCTGTAATACTATAATGACAAACATTTACTTGTTGCTTACTAAGTAGCTGGCACAATGCTAAACATTCTACGCATATTATCTCATTCGGTCTTCACCATCAACCCCAAGGAGAACTGAACTAGCGTTATCCCATTTTCAGGTGAGCAAATAGCTTAAGGTCACACACATGGTGGTACATAGACCTCAGAACCCAATACACAAACAGCCTATTTCATGCTTCACCTCGAGTCAGTAGTCCTGCCTCTTTTCTACAAAATCCCTTAAAAATGAAAACACCTTGGGGGAGGAAAACCCCTTGGAGATGATGATCTTCAGACACTTGAAGGATATTGTTCACCTGTGATTGTCAAAAAGAGAATACCAGGCAAATGCATTTTATGTTTTTACTAAAAGCCTATTGCACGGAGATTCGTGCAATAGGCCTTCCTGCCCCTGGCTGCCAACACCGGTTTTCCTCTGGCACTCAGGACCCAGTCCTCCACTCTGGCCACAGTGGAGAAGCCAAGCCTTGAGGCTTATCTGCTCCGGCCGAAGCAGAGAAGCCAAGCCTCTTCAGTCTTTAGTCTTCAGTCTTCGCTGGGGCCAGAGCCTTTAGTCTTCGCTCCACGCTTGCATATGCAAATTAACCCACCATCTTTTTTGGTTAATTTACATTCACACTCCTGATTGGCTGGTGGTCATCGAAGAGGCATGGTCAATTTGCATATTTCTCTTTTATTAGTGTCGATTCCAAGCTTAACGATGGACTGGCCATTACCTTATTTTTATTATTTTTTAAAATATATATATATATATTTTATTTTTTATGGAGAGGAAGGGAGAGGGATAGAGAGTCAGAAACATTGATGGGAGAGGAACATCAATCAGCAGCCTCCTGCACACTCCCTACTGGGGATGTGCCCGCAACCAAGGTACATGCCCTTGACCGGAATCGAACCTGGAACCTTTCAGTCTGCAGGCCAACGCTCTATCCACTGAGCCAAACCGGCCAGGGCCTTATTTTTATTTTTATTTTATTTTTTATTGATTTCAGAGAGAAAGGGAGAGAGAAAGAGAGAAACATCAATGATGAGAGAGAATTATTGATTGGCTGCCTCTTGCACAGGAATTGAGCCCACAACCTGGGCATGTGCCCTGACCGGTAATTGAACTGTGACCTCCTGGTTCATAGGTTGGTGCTCAACCACTAAGCCAAGCTGGCTGGACACCTGATATTTTAATATTACTCCTCATGTGTATTGTTCACTAACATCGGCATGAGGAGGCTTATTTGCAGTTCTTAGAGATGTGGCCAAGGCCCAGAGCCTCTGGTTCTGTAAAGCAGAGCAGCACAGAAAACAGGGATATAGACCTATCCCCTTCAGTCAAAGAGATGCCAAAAGAAGTGGGGGAGGCACCTCATTAATATCTCACTGCTCGGAGTAAATACTTGCAATTTTATGGCATTCTTCTCCCCGAATGAACTAACTACCTCAGCTCTGAAATGATTGGTAAGAACATGGAAATCATGCATATTGTAAAATAAGTGCCATTTGGGATAACAGCAATGAATTCATTCCTCATCACCTCGTCTACAGCTACTGATGTACACACGGATCTGTGCTTCAGTAGGCATCAGTGAAAAATACACTCAATGAAATTCTCTTATATGTGCTTGGGGAATTAAAAAAGAAAAAACTCCATTACTTTATCTCGATGATGCAGTGTGGGGTGTTGTTTTCCAGGGCATCAATGAAATACGGAATTGTACCATTTGTCTCTTTTAGACCAATTTAATTCCATTAAATTTAATAATATTTAGTACTTACAGGGTATCATCTCCCTTCAAATGGAAACATTAACTGCTCTAATGAATCCTCCCTGCATTTCTCCAGGCTACAAATAAATAGAGAAAGCAATTAGGAACGGGTGAACCCTTAATAAAAGGAAACACAATTAGATGTTCAGTCTTCAACTCAGGACTCCTGGGTTCTGTGTCTGTAGAAGCATTTTTACTTAGGGAGGTAGGCAGGTCACGGCATAGAAATTGCAGCTGACACTGAAAGCTTGACTAGTTGGGAGAGGATATCTAGGTCCCTGCACAGCAAGCATGTCAAACTCAAAGGCTAACACGGGCCAAATAAACGAGGCATGTGGCCCGCAGGTTTGACATGCTTACCGTGCAGGTGTTGTGAAGAAAGCTCTACCTTTATGGAGGCTTTGAAAATAGATGATATGGTCCCAGATTGCAAGAGGGTGCAGGCTGGGCTGAGGGACCCTCCCCTTCCCTGCATGAATTTCGTGCACTGGGCCTCTGGTAATGTAATAAAAGATAATATTAGTTAGTAGTTAAGAATATGGGCAAGGGAATTAGACAACACTGGAGTTCTTAATATATGGACTCTGTTTCCACACTGAAATGCTGTGATTTTTAAAAAATTTATTCTTGAAACATTTGACCAGGTGTTTGCTGGTCACTGTCTTCCGCAGCTTACTAGTACATGGATTGCCCAGGGTCTGAGAAATGGTGTGTGCGTTGAGGGACGGGGGTGTGGTGGGGGGGAGTGGGGGGGATCAGATATGGCAGCAGCAGACAGTAAACAGAAAGATGGTTTTGGGTCGCTGATGTCCCACTTTGAGACACTTCATCTCTCAGTTGAACTGTATATCAAATTGGCCAATTTGATTCTTCCTAAAACATGAACCTGAGCATGTCCTAGTGCCCTTCAGCGGTTTCCATTTGTCCTCAGGAACAAATCCAAGCTCTTTTCCACACACAAAACATGCCCTGGTAAATAGCTCCTTCTTGTTCTTTAGCCCCCTCTGTGAGAGCTGTAAGTCCAGAACCATGTTTTAAAGTTACACCTGTGTCGCTCGGGTAGTGTGGCTAAGTGGTTGAGCATGGACCCATGAACCAGGAGATAATGGTTTGATTCCCGGTCAGGGCACATATCTGGGTTGCGGACTCCATCCCAGTAGGAGGCACGCAGGAGGCAGCAGATCAATGATTCTCTCTCATCATTGATGTTTCTATCTCTTGTTTCCTCTCTCTGAAATCCATTTAAAAATTTATAAAGTTATACCCACATAAATATGCTAAGCTAAAAATTCAAATTTCATGGAGACAACTCATTGATTGTACTTGGAAAATCGCCGCTTCACAGAAAAGCAGCATAACAATGGTTTTATTTTGAGTAAACATTACAATTACCCAAAAGGCTTTAAAAACACCAGTTCCTGGGCCCTACCACCAACTGCTAATTCAGAATATAGGGAAATGGCACCTGGGCATTGGTAGGTTACTGAATCTTCCAGAGAAGGTGACCCCAGTCTGCATCCAAATTTTAAAATCCCTTTAAAATAATACAATCTATACTAATAAAAAGGTAATATGCTGATTAGACTGGATTGACCTCATGTATTCTGGACATCCCACATCCTTCCAGATAAAGTCGGGGCCCAGTCCAGCAGAAGCTGCCCTGGAGGCAGGGAAGCCGCCTATGATCCTGGTCCCAGGTGCCTGCGGCCGGCCAGAAGGAGAGAAGCGTGGGTCCTGGGTGCAGGGACAGAGGCAAAGCTGTTAGGGGTGATCAGGAGGCAGGGGAGCAGTTAGGGGCATCAGGCAGGCAGGCAGAGGGGTTAGAGGCAATTAGGCAGGCAGGCAAGCGGTTAGGATCCAGTGGTCCCGGGTTGCAAGAGAGTGCAGGCCAGGCTGAGGGACCCTTTCCCCCTCCCCTTCCCCCTCCTGCATGAATTCATGTACTGGGCCTCTAGTAATGTAATAAAAGATAATATTAGTTAGTCGTTAAGAACATGGGCAAGGGAATTAGACAAACCTGGAGTTCTTAATATGTTCCTACGTAAGTTGTTGTGGTGGTTGTTAATCCTCACCCAAGAATATTTTTTTCTATAGGTTTTTAGAGAGAGTGGAAGGGAGAGACAGAGAAACATCAATGTGAGAGAGACACACCGATTGGCTGCCTCCCACACAGGGCCGGGGATCTACTCTGCAACTGAGGTACATGCCCTTGACTGGAATCGAACCCAAGACTCTTTAGTCTCCGGGCTGAGGCTCTAGCTCTATCCACTGATCCAAACTGGCTCGGCCCTAAATGGATTTCTAATTCAATCTTTATTTAGAAACAGAGCAGGACATGGAAAATGATCAGCAAAGTAGGACCCCTGGTGGCAGTCCTCATTTGTCTTTTGCCCTGAGCAGGTAAGCTCTGGACTGCCACACTAGCCCATCCCACTCAGCAAGACAATAGCCTTCTAATGAACTGGACCCGTCTTCATTTAATACCAATAGAGTGATGATCCATTCATACTTGAACATGCCTATTTGGGAGGCAGCCACCTTTCCCATTCTAAATGATTTCTCACATTACTCTTGCCAACCACATAATCCGCTCCCTGACAGAATTGTGAGAAATCCAGTGTTTTCCCTCTTGTTAAAAAGTCAGTGAGGTTTTGGCAAACCTTCTCTACTAGCCCTAGTTGTGAGAATTAAATAAAGCAATGGAACACGGCATGGCATGGGACAGTGTTAAATGTTCAATACGTGCTGGCAGTTACTGTTTTCATGTTCAGCACTGAATAACTGTTCACCCGCATGCCTTATAACTCCATGGTTCTCTCCTTGCTTATGATTCAGAAGTGCTGTCTTCTTCTTTTTTCTTCTTTTACCAGGGAAATAGACAAAATTAGAGCTAACCTATTTTAAGTATTTATAATGCAATGGACACTGCTTTAAGTCATATATATATATATATATATATATATATATATATATATATATATATTTAACTTCTGTACATCGTATACCTCTGAGGTAAGTTTTACTATTGCCCCCATTTTAGAGAGAAAGGCACTGAGTCACTAGGAGGGTTTGTACCTTTGGGAGGATGCAGCGACTATGTGGTGGGTCTAGGATTTGAACCCAGGAAGTATGATTCCAGAGCTGGTGCTGAGAACCATCACAACACCTACCGTCTCATCCTCCTGAGATTCCCCCTCGAAAAAACAAAGATCTATTTTCTCTACTGGGTGACATGTATCTATGATGCTGTATTTCTTGCAGTCATCCACACAGTCCACTGGAGGAGTAAAGATGTGTCGTGCTTACTTATGTGGCTTTAGTCCACAGTGAAGTGTCTGACATATGCTAGGTGCCCAATAGATGTTAACAATAGAACCAAAGAGAAAAAGGAATAGTTGAACTCATAGGAAATAGATCTGGAAAGAAAATTATGTCCATGTTTAAGAAAAATTAGTTTCTTTCCTTCCTCTCTGATCAAAGGTATCCAACTATGAATTCTCTGATCTGGGAAAAGATGAAGGTAAGTACATTTAAATGTCTATTTCCAGTCTTGATGCTACATTGCTGAAATCCAGGATCAGCTTTTAAAATACATATGGAAGCCCAAGTAGTGTGGTTCAGTGGTTGAGCATCAATCTATGAACCTATGAACTAGGAGGTCATGGTTCAATTCCCAGTCAGGGCACTTGCCCAGGTTGCAGACTCACTCCCCAGTAGGGGGCGCGCAGGAGGCAGCCGATCAATGATTCTCTCTCATCATTGATGTTTCTATCTTTCTCCCTTGCCCTTGTTCTCTGAAATAATAAAAAATATATTTTAAAAATAAATAAAAATAAAATATATATGGAAGAATAAAGTTATCCATCTGAATATTTGTTTGCCGTGTTATAGCCTAGACTACTAGTATATACTTGTATCCCTGGATCTTCTATTATATAGGGTGGGGCAAAAGTAGGTTTACAGTGATGAGTATGTGAAAACACAGAATTTATTCTTGTATTATTATTTATCAAGCATTTTATTATTTTACATATGGACAACTGTAAGCCTACTTTTGTCCCACCCTGTATATTTTCAGTGACATGCCACAGCCATTCATCACTGCTAAACTTCTCCACTCAGAATTCATCTACATAAAGTTGTACTTGGGTTTAACGGAAATTTAATGAAAATGTGCAGGTTCATTTATTTCATATGAAATCATATGATGACTGTACTTTTCTAGTTCAGTGTCATACATAAACATCTTAAAGCTTGCTCATGCATTCCAAATAGGAGAACTATATCCTGCTTTCACATTTATCATGCTTGTTTAAGGCGCAATGGCTCTGCTTTTGATTCTTCCCAAGTTAGCCTGCAGAATCTTGGAGCATCCTCATCAATAATGTCAACTCATGCCCCATCCATCCATAATTATCCCCTCCCCTGTGGTCGTGGGTTTTAATGCAAAAGATGGCTGGATGGTAAATATTAATGTTAAGAAATTCAAAATGTTTCCAGCAGGGCATCCTCTCAGCACTGTTTCCTATCTGGACCGCTCGCTCTGGGCTTGGCGTGGGATCTAACTTTGGAGCTGTGTCCTGATATTACAGTTATTGCACTAGAAGCAGAAAGCTCACATTTTTATTTCTGAAAAGCCTCGGGTGACAATCAGGCTTAAATTCTGTGATTTTAGTGCATGCGATCATCTGATAATTCTACAAGCATGTCTTGAATACCAATAATATGCTAAGTCTTGTGTTCAGTTCCAGGGATACAAAGATGGTCAGGAGTTCAGATCCCTTTCGGGGAGGGAAAGAATCATGTGACTCAGAATAAAATAATAACTGCAGCTCAGCCTGCGTGGCTCAGTGGTTGAGCATTGACCTCTGAACCAGGAGGTCACGGTTTGATTCCCCATCAGGGCCCATGCCTGGGTTGCAGGCTTGATCCCCAGTCTGGAGTGTGCAGGAGACAGCCGATCAATAATTCCCTCTCATCATTGATGTTTCTGTGTCTCTCTACCTCTCCCTTTTTCTCTGAAATATATATATATATATGGTTTCATCGTTTCAACTCTTTTTTTTTTCATTTTAAGTGAGACACTACTAATCTATATATCTTTCCATTCCTAATTGGTATGATAAAATACACACAAAAAAACATGCTTCATTAAATGTCTTTGATGTGACAGGGCTACTCAAGCTATGTTATGATTAACCAAAGAACTTGTATGTATATATGCATAACCCATGGATACAGACAGTGCAGTGAAGGCCTGGGTTGGGGTGGGAGAGGGGGGAGGGGTAAATAGGAGAGGGGGGAAGGGGACAGTTGTAATACTTTCAATAATAAAAGAATTTTTTAAAAAAGACATTTCGATGAGGGTGACATTTAGGGTTTTGTTTTGTTTCCTTGCCTTTCAATACCTAGAGACCACTTTTCTTAACTAGACAAAATTGTAGCCAGAAAACTTAACGGTCTGTGGAGAAAGGAATGATATAGTACCAGCTCTTACTTTAGTTGCTGTTTTAAATCTGGACACTATTTTACCAGGACCAAGAAAGGGCTCATGGTTTATTGTTGTGGAATAAAAGGTTCACTCAGTCCTCAATACACATTCGAAGCCCAAAGCAAGCGTCTCCAAAGGTTTGTGAGTGATGAATCCAGAATTCCAAAGGTCAAGGCCGGGCTCCCAACTCACATTCCTTTTGGCATAAGAGAAATAAGCTAGTTTCAAACACTTTCCAAGAGAGCATTGACAAATAGGCAACAGAGTTGCGGTGTTTGCAAAGGTCAATGACGTAATGTGCCAATTACAAAGAATTTTAGTTCTGTTCTCAAATTGACCGTGTGTCTTAGCAATAGTTGGTTAACTTGTGTCTAAAGATTATATGCATTTGAATGTAATAAAATTGTATTTCTCATTTGAAAACGCCTATGTATATATGTACAGTTATGTGTGTTTTTCCCCCTCCGATTTTAGCTAATTTAAACAGGAATCACCTGCGCAAATACTCCATGCTAATACAATTTTTACTTTTACTATTCACACTTCTCTTTCTTACTTTAAACATCCCTCTTGGCTCTTGGTTCTGCATCACCCAAATTTAACTAAGCATTGTTTTTAAGCAGCCTTTGGTAATTACCACTGTGGATTACAAAATGACTCATTACCACCCTTGGGTGTAGTTACTATCCCTTGTGTACCGTAGTCCTGCTTTTTGACGGTTCATTTTCCGAGGTTTTAGCTATCTGCAGTCAAGCATGGTCCCGAAATATTAAATGGAAAATTCCAGAAATAAACAACGTTAAGTTGTAAATGGCAGTTCTGTGTAGTGTAACAAAGTCCTGTGCTACTGAGCCCCTTCCAGGGCATGAACCGTCCCTTTGCCCTGCATATACTCTCTGTATATGCAGCTGGTCCTTAGTCAGTAGTCATATTGGTTGTCAGAGCGATGGTTGCAGTATCACAGCGCTTATGTTCAAGTCATCCTTACTGGGCTTTACAAAGGCCCCAAGTGCAAGGGTAGTGACGCTGGTCATTTGGATATGCCAAAGAGAAGCCATAAGGCGCTTCCTTTACATAAAAAGGTTAAAAGTTCTTAGCACATTGCAGGCGGATCACAAGAATTCTCATGTTTTCTGTTATTACACAGTGTTTTGCAAAGTAGCATACTTGAAAAAGATATTAGCTTGTAAGAACATGTAATAAATAACTTCAAAATGCAATGGGTATTTAATTTTAAAGCGTGCCATTATCATTTATGTAAAACGTTTTTTGTATTCGTTCAAGAGAAACTTAACTGGCCACTGGGTAAAGCTAGCAATAAAACTACTGGTCCGCAATATGTTAATAAGGGAAGAAAAAAATATATATATGGTGAATAGGATCAATGGTAAGAACAAATATTCTGTCTGAGAAATTGCCTACTTTATAAGTTACACTTCATCATAGTGATGCAGGTATGAGAAAAAGCATGAATGGTACCTGTAGGGTTCTGCTATTCATTGTTTTAGGCCTCCATTGGGGGTCTTAGAACAAAGCCCTTGCAAAAAAGAGGGAGCTACTATGTATTTGTTATGGAACAGATTCATAGAAGCGTTTTGTAATGTTAAAATGACCTATGATTATACTTATTGCATTTGGGCTTTTGGCTTAGTTAGTTGTGTAATTGACATAAGTTTTGAATTAATTCCCTTCTCATTAAAAAATAAAGCCTGTTTTTGTTTAGATATTTTCATTAATGGACTTATTGGAAATCCTTGCTGGCAAGCTCAGCACAATGGATTTTTTCCCAAGCATCTCTGATACACAAGGATGAACAGCCAGGTCCGGGTGAGATAGTTGAGAATGAAAACACCCAGCTCATAAATGGTTGTTGCAGTACATGGTTAAGAGCAGGAGTTCTAGACTCAGATGGGCTGGTCTGATTTCAGGCAGCTGGGTATGTAACCAGAGCCCCACTGCAAACATGGGAGACCAGGGCTCAAGGGACTTCATGAGTTTCTAAATAGAAGGTATGTAGTACAGTACCTCATAACAGGTAGTCGTGCATGCAGAAGGAAACCGATTGATGTTCCTCTCCCTCCCCCTCTCCCTCTTTCTAGAATCAATAAAAAACATATCATCAGGTGAGGATTAAAAAAAAAAACAACTTTAAAAAAAGAACTATGAAATGTACATAATTCAGCAAACTGTTCTGCTTCTTCACACATATCCCTTTTCTAAATCTATCAGGTGTCATCTTGGTACCAATATGTTGGCCTCTAGGGTTTAGGCAGAGAAAGGCTATTTTGACAACATGCCTTTACAACAGTTCCTGTACCTTGTATACCTTCAAAAATGTCCTCCCATCGCTCACTCTCACAGGATCTGTAACATACACTGCTATTCCCACTTGTTCATTTGAAAGGAGACTAACCTCTTCCATTAATGGTGATTAGGTTCATTAATATAGGGCCCACTGTTGGACCCAGAGGTTGAGGCCACTCAGCGGCTGGGTCTCAGCCTTTGTCTCCACTGGACTCGGAGGAGAGGTAGCAGGAAGAAAGAGAGGGGAGGTGGAGTGCGGGCACACAATACATGCAATTACCCAGGGCTTGTAGTTAAGCACAAGCTTTCTTATCAGTTTTAGAGCTGACCAGGTTCCTTGATGAAAGAGGTAGAATTATAAATGGAACATTTGCAACGCGCAATTACCATATGCATATGGTGGGCATGCGTTTGCATATCTCCGAAGCAAGGTTCCCATATTTACATCAGCATGTTCAAGCTTGCCACAGATGAAAATACATATTTGTTAAAAAGTAAAAGGAAAACATAACATGGAAACAATGACGGGACCCCACAGATGAGCAGTAGTCTGGCACAAAGTTGTGGGAACGGAAAACTAACAGGAGCCGGTCCTTTAGCTAAATACAAGTCGCACAGTAGAATTCCTGTACATTTGTAATTATAGAATTCCCATGAGTTTTAATGCCAGCAATTTGACCCTCAGCTTGCTGCTACCCACCATGCAGTTTAAAAGGTGGTTAGTGGTACACGTCGTGTATCCATCAGAGAAAATAAACGAACTCATCTTTGTGTGGGGGCGGTTTTCACCTGGGCGTCCTCTCTCTGCAGTGCACTGGGTAGCCCTGTGAGCAGCAGCCGGCACTTAGCCGTGGAGTATCGCAGCAAGGCCTTCCATAGGGCTTTTAGTTCCTGGCATTCCTTAATGTAGGTCACAGAAGTGCAACTACTGAGTGTAAAGATCCAGTGAAACTTAACTCTACCAACTCTCCGGAAGGCAAGGACTCGATTTATAAATGACATGGCACGTGGGGCTCAGGTATTCCTGTACGGTTCATACCTGCATATTGAGGGTATGCAGAACAGTGAATTTCAGATATTTTAAAATAGCCTAACCCTCCTGTCAAGCAGTGTCTTAGGTACAAACAGTTCAAGTTGATAAATGTGAAGCTTCGGCATTGTGCTGCGGGCCATGCAGGTCCACGCGGCCCCATGTGCTCCATCTCCGGAGGCATTTCCCGAGGCAGCCTCACATACCCTACTCCTGGCATAGACAGAGCTGTGCCATGTATTTATGTAGAGGTAGTGCCTGTGACTTAACGTGTGCCTGTGTGTGTTTAATAACGAAATGCATGTAGAAATAAAAATGATGTTCGTTGAATCAAGACCTACATCGACTCTACCTAGACTTATACCTGCACCTTGCATACCTACTATTGTCAGTTAACAGACATACTTCTAGTTAATGTACTCCATGAGCTAGTCTTATTTCTGTGGTGATGTAGAAACGGAAGCTGAGAGAAGTAGAGTTACTTGCCTAATGCCGCATGATGTTTAAATCTTAAAGCCGGTGTTGAGATTGAGAACTAAGTGACTTCGAAATCCGTGTTCTGTCTACTGTACCATAATGTTGAAGGGCCTGGCAAGACTAATCAGGGGAGCCCGCTGACCACGGGCGATAGCTCATGCAGTGCCTTCTGACCTAATGCATCTGTTGTTTCTCTCTCTTTATCCTTGAAATTGTCATGGAAGGTATTAATGGCAGAGTTCGATGGCAGTAATTAGCCTTTGAAATGAAAAGTACATAATACCTTAAATGAGACCTTTGGAGCCATCCTCCCGTCCCAAACCACAGCATTATCTCGGCACCCCCTAGCTGCCAATCTCCAGTATGTGTCTACAGATAATAGCCATCACTATTAACGAGGCTTATGTAGGCTCACAAAAGAAATAATGAATCCGACTGAATCCAAATTATGAATCCTTGAGTAGTTCTTCCTTGTGAATGAGCGCACTGCATCCCGGAGGTTCCGGTTGCAGAGCCAACGATTGTTTAAACGCTGGGTCATCTGTGGGCATATGCTCCATCTGTCAGGTGTCACGGAAACCTAGGGATATAAAAACATCCTTCTACCACCCAATGGTGTTCATCTGTTTGGTGAATTCACGAGTTGACTCTTTAGAAGGAATAACTCACAAGGACACAGATCAGGGTGTTAATTTGGAAGGTGTGATGAAGACAGGAAGCAAAGCTGTCTATAAATAGATCAGGGACTTTGGAAAGGAATACGAGGGATTGGAAATGAATGGGCTGCTGTCAGGCATCCTTGGGTCCAAGTACCTGTTCGTCTGTTGTCCCGTGATGTCAGGAAGCTGCCAACGGATTGGTTCTCAACAGGGTTCCTTCTGTTTCCTTTTCCGCATACTTAGAGCATAGATTTTTTTTTCCTACTTCCAAGGAGTCACCAACAAAATTCAAGAGAAAAATACCGAGTAATTATTTATTTGAAATAAAGAAAAAGAATAATTGTAAAGAAATGTGCGCACACACACACACACACACACACACACACACACACACACAGAGCTTTGGAGTCCAGGACCAAAACTACATGGTTCTGCTTTTTATTAACTTATGCGTCTTGAACGGGTTACTTAACTACTGTGTGCCCCACATTTCTCAATGATAACATGGGAATAAGGACCTGAAACCTATATGATCATGTTGACCAATGTCACCCCCAGTAAATTTAATTTTAAAAAGTTTAAAGCTCAGGAAAAGGAAAACAGCCTCGGAGTGTGAGGACGAAGAAGTGCATTTAATTAACTGAACCAGCACATAGCACAGGGTGGTTCTCTAGGTTTCCAGCTTTCTTTCTCCTCCGTCTCTTTCTCTTTCTCTTTCAACTTTTCCAGCAAACTCCTGACCTGATCTCACACAAGTCATCATTGAAAGAATAATGTTAGAGTGTTTTTTCCCTTTGTTTCCCCTTCCCCAACTAAAATGAATACTTTGAAAATCATATCATTTATAGGGTAAACACTTACTTAACGTGGGTCTTTATTTTAACATTTCAGGGCATACATTTCCTCTAAGGAATGGCATGCTGTGCTTTAGCAGACAAATGAACCTAATTTAAATGCCCCTTGAAATTCATGTTACATGATGCTTAGAAATAAGTGTGATTCCTCTATATTTACACATGATGCAGGAATTATTTCCTAACACAAATGGAGAAAAATTTAAAAAAACAAACAAAAGTAACCTAACATCACATTATTATCTTTCTCTAAATCCACCTAAAAGCACATCTCTAACAAGTAGAAATAATTTTTCTCTCCCAATGGTCACTTGGTTTTGGTAAAAGGTGGCCTTGTGCTTTTGAGCTATTCAATATTGCCTACAATGATGCATTATTCCATTGGCTGGGATAAGTAAAACCGACGAGTATCCTGTTCTCCACTAGCTGCTTGAAGTTCTATCGAAATAGATAGAACTTCAAGCATTTTTTTTGCCTTGGTATTTAGTCAGCCTGGCCATGTCTGATAGGCATTTGACCATGTTGCCACCCCATGGTCTCACCTGCCTGAATTGTACAGTAGCACTTTTCAATAAGAATGAGCATGGCTCCTTGGATGGCCCCGGCAATTTCTCTCACACTCATATTGTAATTATGTGTGTAGCTCAATGTGAGAGACTATAAACATATGCTAGATATTTGAACAAGAGTGCTGTCAACACTTTATTTTCGAAGTGTGTTCATTATGACTGAATAATAATGTGGATGCTAAGCAGAGCAGTATCCCATGCCTGGGTGATGTTTACATTACCCTGTGCCTCTCATTTTCAGAATGAATTTCCAAGTGAAGAACAATTAGCAACTCTATGGAAATTGTATATTCAGAGTGCCTTACGAATCAACCTCAGCAAGACAGCTAATAGCTCTTTATGTTCGGTGCTTTCTTTGCCAAAATAGGCAAAGATGTCAAAAACAGAAGGTTGAATTCTAGTTGAAGTTATAGCAACTAAAATAACTACATGCCCAGGTAAGAATATTTTTAAGTGTTGATCAGTCTTTTTTAAAAAAAATAGAAGCTAATGATCATTTATCCTGATTATATTGGTGTATCAATCACCAAGACCCTGTATAGGTATGAGTGCAATTTTTGACTCTGATTCTCTTTAACCTTCGCATGAACACACAATGATGGTGCCTGGGGCAGATTAGTATTTTCAGCAACTTTCAGTAGCGAGAGTAGAAGTTAGGGGTGGGGAAGGGTCTTTGTCATCGAATATCCCAGGCGCCTTGGATCTGGATAAGCAGGTAACTGTGACTTGATATTTAACTCTTATAAGAACAGCCTTTCTGCCCCTTACAAGAGCATGGGGTGAGAGGCTGTGTGCTGGGCACACAGTGGAAACAACTCTTAGTAGTTGTTGACTAGATTGCACAATGATCTATGTAGGCAAACATGAATGACTACATTTCTACATAAACTTTTTTGAAGAGAAGAGTTTTCTCTTTTTTAAAAAATATTTTTATTGATTTCAGATAGGAAGGGAGAGAGAGAGAGAAATAGAAACATCAATGATGAGAGAGAATCATTGATCAGCTGTCTCCTGCACACCCCACACTGGGGATCGAGCCCACAACCTAGGCATGTGCCCTGACCGGGAATCGAACCATGACCTCCTGGTTCATAGGTCGACGCTCAACCACTGAGCCATGCCAGCTGGACTCTACATAAATTAAATGCCTTAGTATTAGGATATGAATGCTTGAAAGTCCCTATAAAATCTTTGGAGCCTCAAATTGATTATCCCTAACAGAAATAATTTGAACCATTTGCTGTTATCAAATAAAACATTTCCATGAAGAATAATTTAGCATTTAAAAAATCCCAGCAATATATATATTTTTTGGTATTTAAGTGAATGATTCTCAAAACATGGTGGCTGAGCCAAAAATATGCATCAACCTAGGGACTTTTTGACATGCAGTTGTTTGGACTCCACCCCCAAATTGCTACTTGGGCCCAGAAATCTGTGCTTTTACGCATGATTCTGATGGTCATTAAGTTTACACTGTGCTAAGCATACATATGAATCTGTGTGCGTACCTTTTCCCTCTAGTCATCTTGCACAATTTCCAGAGCTTTATAATAACCTGAGATAATATTTACCTGCGATTTGAGGTGAATGCCCAGCATCTCAAAAGAATGGCTTTCATGTGCAAATTATTAAGTTGGCTTCAAAGAAGGACATTTGGGGCAGACAACTTGAAAATGCTAGCTTTGTGCTCCTGTTTGACATACCGTATTGCATTTAATATTTACGAACTTCCCGAGGAAAAGGAGTTCATGTCCCCATTTGTAAAAATGGCCTCAAATAGAAACCAGATGCATTTGACTTGATCCTGTTTATACATAGAAACGCCCGAACCTGAGTTTTGTGATGCGAACTCTACATTTTCTTTCCCAGACCAGCGGCTAAAGTTTATAGTATTGAAATCACAGGCATTTTAAAAAATAAACTTTATTATGGTATAAATTCTATTAAATGTAGATAAGTGGTTCTCAAAATTTTTGGTCACAGGATACCTTTATACTCTTTAAAATTTATTAAGAGATAAAACTTCTAGTTATAAAGGGACATAGTGCATTACACATCCATAACTTATTTCATAGTCAAACCAATGGGAGCACAGAAAAAAAGGGACATGACTTTGACCTCCTGATGCTCTGGAAGGTGCTCAGAGGTTCCCAGAGGTCTGTGGACCCAGACTTGCAGAACTGCTGCTCAAAACCTCTGTTTCTCCGGGGTCCCAGTCCTGACCAAACTGGTTCCTATGGGCCAGGGGTGGGGAACCTTTTTGCTGCAAAGGGCTACTTGGATATTTATAGCATCATTTTCGGGCCATACAAAATTAGCAACTTAAAAATTAGCCTGCTATGTTCGGTCAAACAATTATTAACTCACCCCTAGTGCCTTGGCAGTGCCAGACCAAATGATTTTGTGGTTCTTATATGGCCCATGGGCCGGACATTCCCCACCCCTGCTATAAACAGAAGACAGATCCATAGCTTTGCTTGTAGCTTTGTTTCTTGGCAGAATTTTTCTCATACCTGATAACCAAGACTGGCCATTTAAAAAATGTCACTATAGGTGATTCAAGTTAACCATCACAACTCCATCAGTATCCCATCTATTCTCCCCAGTACTCCCCCAATGCTCCCCAACTGCCAGGTGTGTTCTCTCTCTCTCTCTCTCTCTCTCTCTCTCTCTCTCTCTCTCTCTCTCTCTCTCTCTCTCTCTCTCCCCCTCCTCCCCTCCCTCTCTCCTGGGTAAATAATTTACAAAGCTGAGCTGCATCCAACTTTTATCTCAGTACATGGTCACTTTCAAAGAACCCTGGATCTCACAACCAAAGACAATTGAAAAGCAATTTACTTCTTTTAATGTAATCACTCTATAAACGAGGAAGTGAAATCGATATTTTTATTGTTCACTGAAACCTTTTAGAAACCTTTTTAGAAACCTGGTTCCCCTCTTGAATCTCTGAAAATCTTTCATGTTAGTGATCAATTTCCCTAAATATTGTCTCTCTCCTCAAACACGCTGCAATTGAGAGGAAACAAATAGTATACAGAAAAGTCAAGTCTTCTCCCCCAACTCCTACCCATGCAAACACTTATTTCATCACCTCTCCTTTCCATTTCTATTATATTTTTACAGTAATAGCTCTTGAATTTTTCCTTGCACATAAAGCTGGCATATTCTGATTGACAGGAAGAAGATTAAAGGGATCATTTGATCTATTTTTGAGTGGCCTAAGTATCCACTGGGCCACATAAAACTTTTCTCACCATCTGAGTGGGTGAAGTTATGAATGTACTTATCCAGGAGAGTTTTTTTTTTTTATCACAATGCATAGCATTCTGGGAGGAAGAAATGATGCAGAGTAGAGCTCTGTCCTATATTCCAACTTACATATGGAGCATCAGTTATGCACCCAATCAGTGCTGTCCTATCATTAATGTTGTTGAGTATGCAGAAGTGTGTATCAGTTTGTTTTTTTAGGGAAGGTAGGGATGCATGATCATTTGAGTGGCTATTTCCCATACATAGAGCCTAATTTGCAACGTGCATTGAATAATTCTCTAGCTTGACATTGTTTCTGTAAATTCCCCACCGTGATCACCTCCCAACCTCTGCTTCCTAGCCTTGCTAGATTTCCCCAAAGCTTTTTCTACTGCCAATGGCAAGTTCTCCCCTTCCCCGTCCCCTTTCCCAGGGAGGTGTCTATCATTAGGCTCCTCCCCACGGGGGGGGGGGGGTCACCTGGAATCCTGAGGTATTAATTGGGTGTTCGATTTGCAGAGCTCATTAGATGTAGGACTCTGTTTCCTATTCTGTGCCAGTGAGATGACAACTTTGACCTTGACTTTGATTCTCAGGAGACTCCTGTTAACCAAACGGGTAATATGAGAAATGTATGCTTTTAAACTGTATTTATTTGTTGACCATAGTTCTTTAAGCGTAGATGGCATACAGTATCATATCAGTTTCAGGTATATAATATAATGATTCAGCATTTATACCTTATAATGGAATCACCATGGAAGTCTAGTAATCACTTGTCACTGTGCAAACTTATCACAATATTGCAGACTATATTCCCCTTCCCCCTTTTCACCCCCTACTGTGCCCTGGCAACCATCAGTTTGATCTCTGTTTCTTTGTGTCTGTTTTTTCTTTGCTTTTTAGATTCATATATTAATAAAACCATATGGTATTTGTCTTTCTGCCTAGCCTGGGTGGACCTAGTGGGTATTATGCTAAGTGAAATGTGTAGTTAAGAAAATCACTAAACAGGTTATAGCTTTGGGAACAGTGAAATCTTTGCTCTCAAGTGCTTTTATTAGTATTTTTCTCTTGTGTTTGGTTCTGGACACAGCAATAAAACCCGAGCTTGAGAAGCAGGGAGACTTGGATTTGAATTCTTTCTCCATCACTTGCTCTGTGTGCTGTTGAGCAATGGCTTATATTCTAATCCTCAGTTTCTTTATATGTAAAATGAGGAGTTTAGTGTGTGCCTCATAGGGTTGTGTGATATTTAAATGAAATAGAAAATGAATGTATCTAGTGTAAGGAAACTCTCGATGTTCTTACAATATATTTTGTCTCATAGTCGTGGAGTCTAGAAGTCCATGGTCAAGGTATCTGCAGGATTGGTTTCTTCTGAGGCCCCTCACCTTGGTTTGTGGATGGCTGTCTTCTCTCTGTCCTCACCGTGTCTTTCCCCGGGGCCCCTGTGTGTCCCTGGTGTCTCTCTGAGTGTCCAAACTTCCTCTTTTTTCATATAATTTATTTCAGAGAACTGAGAGAGAGAGAGAAACGTCAATGAGAGAGAATCGTTGATTGGCTGCCTCCTGCATGTCCCCTATTGGGGATGGAGCCCACAACCCAGGCATGTGCCTTGACTGGGAATTGAACCCTGACCTCCTGCTTCATAGGTCAACGCTCAACCACTAAGCCACACCGGCTGGACTAAACGTCTCTCTTTATAAGGACATCTGTCAAGATCAGATTAAGGCCCATTTTACCTTCATTTTAACATAATCATCTGTCTCTGAATATGGTCACCTTCTGAGGGACAGGGGGTGCGGATTTCAATTTATGAATTTTAAAGGGGAAATAATTCAGCTCATAACAGAGGACCTGGAAGGATTACCTTTGTTTCTGTTTATAAATGAAATAAAATATCTGTGTATTTTCATGGAGTGTTAATATTAGCACTAAAGCAGTGGGCTTTCAGATGTGATGGCCAGCAAACCTACAGGTCTCTTTGTGGTGTGAATTCAGGGCGGCGCCAGATTTCACGTTTCCCTTGAGGTTGTGCTGTGGTCGCGGTTGCTCCTGCTGCTCTTCGGATTTTCTTCCAGGTTCTGTTGGCAGAAGGGAATTGAAGTAGAGAAATACGCACACACACACACACACACACACATGCACATTTACAGCCTTGGGAGCTATGTTACCGGCACCTAACTTTGATAAGTTGATGATATGTTAGGTTTTATTTCCAAATATTAACTGTAGGGATAATGATATCTGGGAGAGTAGGAGTTCAAAATAAAACAAAACAAAAAAAATGACTTCCATGCCCATGCTATCCTTACAACAGTCTGAGATAATCTAGAATAATAAAAGCATAATATGCTAATTAGACCGGACAACCTTCCAGATGAAGCCTGGGCTGCAAGGGAAGCCAGTCTCGGGTGCCCTCCGTCGGCTGGAGAGAAGCCCAGGCCCCACGTGCCAGTGGGAAGCTGGGGCCAGCAGCCGAGGGAAGGAAGGCCTACTCCTGTATGAATTTCGTGCATCGGGCCTCTAGTATTTTGTATAATGGTGTCGATGGCCTTATCAGTATCATTTACCAAGTGGAACCTAAAATAGGGAAAATTTAAGTAACTTGTCCCAGATTATGTATAATCATTGCAATGCAGGCCAAGTCTTCTGATTCTCATTTACCTAAAAGGAAGGAGGTTTGTGAGTCTGGTTAGTTAGCCATCATCTCATCCACTCTTAAGTACACCCATGCATTCTCAAATAAAACAATTTACCTCCCCTCTCTCTTTTTAATTCTCTTATCAGCACATCCATCCACCCATCCATCCATTTGTCCATCCATCCACCCCCCCCCCCAACCCACCCACCCATACATACATCTACCTTACTGAGGAGTAATGGTACATGAAAATGAGATTATTTCTGATAAACCTGAGCTTTATTCATGTTTTCTTACAAGACTGGGAATGAAACAGTTTACAGTGCTCAAGGGATAGGAGCGGGTAACACAGATAAATTATTATTATTAGGCCTTTATTTGATCACAGAAGGAGGATAATTCGCCAAAGTCACAACCCATTCCGTGGGCCAAATTAAACTTCAGGTGTATGTATTTAACTTCAATTGCAATATCTGTCCAAGTTCATGGCATTTTTTTATCCCACAGTCTCTTTATAAATATAGAATTTCAGAGAGGAAGCACATGCCTGACATTTGCTTATCCACTGTGGTCTTTTCCACTGTGCCCTTGTCAGTTATGTGGATAACAAGATGCATCCTGTTTAGCAAGCAATTGCAGATGCCACCTCAGAAATCTATCCCCTATTTTTAACTCCTACTAGTCCTCTGATGAAAGTCCTTTAGAAACCTGAAGAACGTTGGCAAGGCATTGTCTTGACATGTTCCCCTTTTCCACGGCACAACTAAATTTTCCCCTGTTAGTTGACCTTGAGAAAATATCCCGAATATGTTTTAAATACCCATTATCTGTTTAAAATCCACTTCTTTTGTTTGCATAATAATTCTGGGTGTTTTTCTTTAGTCCTATTTACCTTGCTTACATTCTGTGTTACCACATTGTGGATTTATTTGGCACAAAATATCCCCCACTCCTATATATCTGATTTTCTGTCTATCTACCTATTTATCTACCTACCTGCCTACTAAGAGAGATAGAGCCCTAGCTGGTTTGGTTCAATGGTTAGAGCGTCGGCCTGTGGACTGAGGGGTCCCAGGTTCGATGCCAGTCAAGGGCACATGCCTGGGTTGCAGGCTTGATCCCCCGTAGGGTCGTGCGGGAGGTAGCTGATCCATGATTCTCTCTCATCACTGATGTTTCTATCTCTCTTTTCTCCCTTCCTCTCTCTGAAATCAATAAAAATATTTTTAAAAAGAGAGATAGAGAGGACCCCCCCCAACCCAGGAAATTTGTGGAGAGATTGTTTTGTTGAAAATTAAACATGCACCAAAATCTTCATATAATAATCTCTTGTAATTTACTGTTGAACTCCCAAGGACTATGTCTGCTGTAGTGTAAGGCAGAGAATAGTGCTCTGAGTAATTTGTTTTTCCAAAATGAATCTTTTAGTGAGACACTCTGTGGTCTTTCCAGCCCACCCACTCACCACATGCCCATCTGTTCATTCATCCATTGATTCATAGTATTTAATATTCGTTGGAACCTAAATGGAAGGATGGCTAAGAAATCTTATTTAGTCAGAAATCTTATTTAATCCCTTTCTGTATTCTTTTCTTTATCTGTGCATTCTCCAATAAAACCATCTACTTAATGATCATCCTCCCCTTAATTCTCTTATCAACTAATTTATCCATCTGTCTGTCCATCTACTCCTTGATCCATTTACCTAAGTCACTTTTTAGTAATTGCTTTTACTATTTACTCCCACTCTTGCCCACACAAGCATTTATTCAGTGGCCCATGGCCTCCCCTGTACTTCTAGACTTACAAAAACAATGTGACATTAAATATCTTACAATTTGATCTTAATAAAGTGGAATAAAGAGAAATAACAACTTCCAGATGTATCCACTATCATTATTCATTGAATAGGTGAATAAGTACCAAATATGTGATTAGTGACATGCCCAGTGTAAAGAGTTTAAAACCCACATTGTACCCAGATCATTTAATTCAAGAAGTGACATTCCTATTTTTACTATAAATCCCTATTGTATGTTAAATTCTTTTTTTCTTTGTTTGATCTTATTTTTTCCCCATCACCATTTATCTTCCTCATTCTCTCTTCCACGTCTACCCATCCCCCTCCCCCTCCAATCAATACACTATGTGGAATTCTCAGCCAGAATATGCTGTTAGGTATATATTTTTTGGAAAGCGTTTCCAGGTTTGGCAGAAACTTTCATTATAACATTCATTTGCCACAAGAATCCACACATTTTTATTTGAATATCTTAGTTCCTGGAGATAGTGGGCCTCGATTATCTATTGTCACATTGTAACTATCACACAAGCCAAACAGGTAAGGCTATTGAAATCTTTTATAAATAAGGAAACTGAGTTTTGGAGAGGTGAAGTAAATTCCTTGGTATGTTACAGTTTGTTCGTATCTAATCTATTTCTTTATTGATTTGAGAGAGGGGAAGAAAGAAAGGGGAGAGGGAGAGGGAGAGGGAGAGGGAGAGGGAGAGGAGAGAGAGAGAGAGAGAGAGAGAGAGAGAGAGAGAGAGAGAGAGAGAGAGAGAGAAGGGAACATTGATTTGTTATTCCACTTATTTGTGTATTGATTGGTTGATCTTGTATGTGTCTGACTGGGGATCAAACCTGCAGCCTTGGTGTATCAGGACAGTGCTCTAACCAACTGAGCTACTCAGCCAGGGCTAGCTCTATTTCCTTCCCTTTCATTCTAGATCCCATAATCTGAACTACTACTAGGTGAATTTTTGGTTGCCTTAGGGAAACATATTGACTTCCAAGCCTGTAAAATTTCACATACTGGGCTGTCAGCAGCACACATAAGAAAAGCTATAGAAATCCATTGCCTTTCTTACTATTATTATTTTAACTAGAGACCCGATGCATGAAGATTTGTGCAAGAATGGGCCTTGCTTCCCCTGGATGCTGGCAGCGCCTTCGCTCTGGCCGGGGGCTGCCTTTCTGCCTTCCCACACTGCCCAGAGGCCCGAAGTGGCTGGGGCGGAGTGGAACGCCTGCATCATTGACATGGCAACGATGCAAGCATCCTGCCCCCAGCCACTCAGCGCCTGTGTATGCAAATTAACCTGCCATCTTTGTTGGGTTAATTTGCATGCTCACTCCTGAATGGCTGGTGGGCATCACAAAGGTATGGTCAATTTGCATTTTTCTCTTTTATTAGTGTAGATGATTGCTTGGTTAAATAAGGGAGTCTCCATCTTAGTACGTAAAGGGAAAGAGAAAATTAGAGAATATGTAATGGAAGCATTCTTTTTTTAAGACCATTTTTTTTTGTAAGATGGGCAGACTTAAACTATTTTTTCTATGGCATAATTATAGAATTAACCCATTTAGTTCTCCTTTCTCCGAATCCTATCAACTAGGATGGCTTGGCTTCAGTCAAGGGTAGATCTTTACAGAAGGAGAAATTTTGTTCCTTCTGCTAACTTAAATATTTGAAATGCTATTTACCATCAATACATCGCCTTACAAAAAGTAGACAAGTAACTTCCTTTCATGCAGTCTGGTTGAGAGAGATGGCTTTGCTATGGGACTGATACATCACGTTTCCCAACTTGTGAAGCTGTCATTGGCACAGATAGTAGGGAGTTTGCCAAAATCATGAATGTCAGCCAGGGAAGCGTCTTGGGAAACATCCTGCCAGCCTCTTCCTGACAACATTTCTCTCTTTGCATTCCTGTTAGCTGGCCATTCTGCCTTTTTATTTCTATGTCTATTCCCTTTCAGACTTCTATTGGATGATAGAAGCATCTGTCCTGTATGGTTTTGTACACATGGTCTCTAATATATATAATCTCTGTTGCTATTTAGGGACAAACTAGAGTCTTCCCCATTCTGTGGTCCTCGCCTAGGTAAAAAGGAGGCCCCCAGACTAACTAGTTGGATGGTCTTTATAGAATTATGCTAATATGTGTAGGTTCTCTGCCCTGCTGATGTTGCTCAGTGGTTGAGCGTCAACCTATGAACCAGGAAGTCAGGGTTCGATTCCCTGTCAGGGCACATATCAGGTTGCAGGCTTGATCCCCAGTGGGGGTGTGCAGGAGGCAGCCGGTCAATGATTCTCTCTCACCACTGATGTTTCTATCTCTCCTTCTTTTCTCTCTAAAATAGAAATATACTTGAAACAACAACAACTTCACTGAATCCCCTGAAGAATTGTGTCATCCTCTCTCCAATTTCAGGGTTCCTTGTTTTTTTGTTTGTTTGTTTGTTTTTAATTGTAGGCTCTCAAATATGATTTACTAGGTTGTATTTGGTTCTGTCATTTGTTCATTGTATGATCTTGAGAAGGTCAAGTACAGTATTTGCTGAACCTGAGCCCCTCACCCATGTGAAATCTCAGACAAAGTGTAGAGCATTAAGATAGATCCTGTGCAGATAGTATGTATTTGGGGTATATATGAACTTTAATGAGCATTTACTATGTGCCAGGCATGATGCTTATTGGAGATAGTGTTGAATAATGTACATCAAAGTTCTGCCCTTGTGGAACTTAGCATTTAAAAAAAGAAGGAGTAACTCTGTTTTCAGGTCCCTGTAGCCAGAAGCAGCATTTCACTTGAACTGGCTTCCAATCTTTTGTTTCTCTGGGCACTTGTACCCATGGCCAGGTCAATTGGTTCGGTACTCACACCAGCAGCAGACACTGAATGCCAAGAACACAGGTCTGAGATATCAAGATGCTATGCATTTGCCTGCTGGAAAATATCAGAAAGTGTGTGTGTGTGTGTGTGTGTGTGTGTGCCCTGCCAGCCACCTTATAATTAATTTCCCGCCCCACCAGCCACCTTCTAATTAATTTCCTTTCAATGTGCACAAATCCGTGCACCTTGGCACTAGTATAATAATAATAACAATAACAATAATAATATCATCTTTAGTTTCTATAACTCAGCATGTTCTAATGGTAATCTTGAAACTAGAATACTATGTGTCTCTATTCATTAGTTTCATGCTGTTATTTATATCATACATATAAACACACTATCTATTATTAATTATTATTATTATACTTATACATTTTCTGTTTTGTGTGTGTGTGTGTTTATCTCCCACTAACTATGGGTCTTTGAGGGCAGAGCACATGCCCACACTTTCTATGCACCTATGCACATGCTCTGAGCATCTTATCGAATAAAAGCAATATGCAAATGTCACTCCAACACACAAGATGGCTGCCCCTATGTGGTCAAAGATGGGTGCCCCCTTGTGGACACAAAGATGGCCAGCAGGGTAGGGCAGTTGGGAGGGACCAGGCCTGCAAGGGAGGGCAGTTGTGGGTGATCAGGCCAGCAGGGGAGGGCAGTTAGGGGTGACCAGGCCGGCAGAGGAGGGATGTTGGGGGCGACTAGGCCTGCAGAGAAGGGCAGTTGGGGGGGACCCAGGCTTTCAGGGGAGAACAGTTGGGGGTGACCAGGCCCGCAGGGGAGGGCAATTAGGGGCAATCAGGCTGGCAGGGGAGCAGTTAGGCATCTCTCAGTATGGCAGGGGAGTGGTTAGGGGGTGATCAGGCTGGCAGGCAGAAGCAGTAAGGGGCAATCCGGAAGGCAGGCAGGTGAGCAGTTGGGAGCCAGCAGTCCTGGATTGTGAGAGGGATGTTCGACTGTCAATTTAGGCCTGATCCAATCGGGGAAGGGTCCCAGATTGGAGATGGTGCAGGCTGGACTGAGGGACACCTGCTTCCTCCCCTGCCCCTCTCCCCCCCCCCCCCCCCCCGTGCATGAATTTCGTGCACCAGGCCTCTAGTGTTTAATAAATTAATGGAAGAGGTCTTTTTGTATCATAGCCAGACCAAGCAGTCTTACCATCCCAGGCCAATTTGCAAATGGCCTTTATCCTGCTCTAATGAACAGAAGCAGCCCTTGGGAGAGGCGACGCTCTCACCTCTGCAGGATATGTGATGTGTGAACATTTGGAGATTTGGGATGCCTTTAGCCCCTTGGTCTCAGAGTGGGTCTTGAGGTGGATGCATTGGTAGGAGCAGGGCGGTTGCATTGCAGTGAGCAGATGCTCACAGACTTATGTGAAGAAAACAGGAGATGGAGCAGCTTGTCACCGTGTACCCCAAATCCTTCTGAGGTCCAGACCTGGGGTCTCACAAGCATTTGAAGCTTGTAAATGGCTGTTCTTACATACCCAAAACTCTTATTTGTAATGCCAAACTGGTTCCTTGAACAAGCCACGTGCAAACGTGCATGTATGATACCAATAACAGCATGAAGCTAATGACTAGAGACACACAGGATCCTATGTTTCAAGATTTCCATTAGCCCATGGATCTGGATTTTACTGAGACTTGCTAAAAATGAATTTTCAGAAGTAAGAGGAATCCTTTCATGTTTCCTGTGATTTTTCATCTTTTCTCTGCTTTTCTAGCATGAAGTATTGGGAACTTGCTTTCCCTGAGGCTGAACAGAGTGTTTCCTGATACGTGTTTATGGTGGAATATGGTATGCAGTAGAACGATTTTAGTTATTGCACATTTACCACGTCTGCTTCTCTTTTTCTCTCTTTTCCAAATAGGTTAGATCAGATTCTAAAATTAATTGTTTGGGGTAGATGTCTCATCCCCATACTACAGGCAGAGCCACAGAAGCACAAACAAGTGTATTAATTTCTCCAGTTCATGTAGTTAGAGAGACCGGAATCTTAACTTTGTGTTTTTCTCTTTCCAACACTGTTTTTCTCTTCTTCTCCCTCAGTTATTTCTCAAGACAAGGGGCCATTAAAACCTTGGTTAAGGTTATAATACTAATTGTAAATGTAAGAAAAATATGGCACAAATAAATTCCAACATAATAATGATAACACCATTAAGGGCTTAACTTTTTAAAAAAAAATTTAAATCCTAACCCAAGGATATATTTTTATTGATTTCTTTTTAGAGAGGAGAAGAGAGGGAGAGAAACATATAAATGTGAGAAAGAAACATCCATTGGTTGCTTTCCATGCGTGCCCAACTGGGATTTAACCTGAAACCTAGGTATGGGCCCTGACTGGGAATCAGACCCTAAACCTTTTGGTGTACAGGGTGACGTTCCAACCAACTGAGCCACACTGGCCAGGACAAAGGGCTTAAATTTAATAGCAAAAAAATATTGTGGCTAAGTGCAAATTATACCAATACCTTCTGTGTCTGAGGAATTCTGAGGAATGCTTTGTATGTGAATGGAAACCGCCAAGAATGATATATTATTCAAATGTATTTTTTTTAATAAAAATGCTAATGGAAATGTTAAAATGCACATAAATTAAAATGATCATAAATTAGGATTAATATCACATTAATGAATTATAATCCCACATTCATTAAGATAAAGTGGCATTTCAATATTTGCTCTTGTTAATAAATTTAATACAATAAATGAAAGGGATACATTTGGAGATTCAATAAATATTTGATGTAATCTTAGGCTTTAACTTTTTAAAATATTCAAAAGGAGAGTAGGAGATCTAGATGCATTTGAACTCTTTGTTGCTGCTTTATGTCTTTTTAAGCAAATCTTTTCATTTATTGAAGCGCTAAATACAATTTAAATTGGCAAAGAAAGTGACGGAGATTGTTCTGAATAAAAGTGATCCCAAGAGAACACAACCTTTTGAGTTTCTAAGAGTTTCTTTGAAGAAGTTTTTTGTGTGTGGTTTTTTGTTGGTTTTTTTTTTAGGAACAAGCATTTGAAATCTTGTGGTACGATAAGTGGAACTACATTGGTATTTAAATAACTACATTAAACTGAAAACATGCACTTGAGCGGTATTTTCCAACTATAATTCAGTACACCCCTTTTTTTTTAAAGCCAACTAAAAATATCAATTCTTGTTTTATTTTAGTTTTTTTTAAAGCAGGAGTCAACATAATATTAAAAGAAGCGGCAGGTATCAGAACACGCCTGTCTTCCCCTTGAGAGTAGCCTGGACAGTTGAAAGCCAGGGATTCTGTGCCTACCATCACGTTTCCGGTGGGACAGAGGTTCAGTGAGAATGTGTTGGCATGACCTGAGATGGAGCTGGATCCCTGATGCAAAGTTGTTATTTTTCAGTGTTCCCATTTTCAGAAAATGTGCTCCCCCGTTCTGGCCTCCGTGTTCTTCATAAAATGGGAGTAATTTTCCTAGACCGGAAGAATTGTATGGAACAAAGTAAAAAACATCCTAGGCAAACATAAGATTTTTAAAAATATATTTTTATTGATGTCAGAGAGGAAGTGAGAGGGAGAGAGAAAAATAAATATCAATGATGAGAGAGAACCATTGATCGGCTACCTCCTGCACACCCCACACTGGGGATTGAGCCCACAACCTGGGCATGTGCCCTGACCGGGAAGCTAACACCTATTGGTTCACAGGTTGACGCTCAGCCATTGAGCCATGCTGGCCGAGCACAAACATAAGATTTTAATATGCATCAGATTATTAGAATTTTATTTCTGTTTTTTTAAATACTGCAGGCAAAACTGAGTTGGAATCTGGGTCTACTATGCTTCATTCAAAAATATAAACCTCAGGGAGGTTATTGTGTGCCTTGTCAAACCTCCCTTTTCTGATGTTTTATGTGAAACTAGAGGCTCGGTGCATGGAATTTGTGCATCAGTAGGTTCCTTAGGCTTGGCCAACGATCAGGGCTGCTCTGTGGGGCGACCGGAGGGGCAATCAGGGGGCTCCCGCTGGCACCCGCCTTGGCTGGCCTGGGGCCTGCGGGTTGGGGGCAGCTCGTGCGTTAAGCCTCTGCCCCCTGGTGGTCAGTGCACTTCATAGCGACTGGTCATTCTGCTGGTCATTCCATTGTTCGGTCAATTTGCATATTAGGCTTTTATTTTATAGGACATCTTAATTCATTTAGTTTTGGGGACAAATTACGGGAATTATGTGAGAAGTTATTCGCGTGGTTCTTGGCATACAAATAGTGAACCCTAAAAGGTAGCTAGTGATAAAAACTTCAAATCCATGTATTAATACACTGAAAAGAATCTGTACATTTTTGTTATATTCTCCTTGATCTTTTTATCATTCTAAATGCATGTCAGTTTATACTAGACCGGTGAAAGTCTTTTTAAGTTGAGTTTATTTGGGTGCCACTGACTAACAAAATTACACAGGTTTAAGGTGCACAGTTCTGCAACACTTCCTCTGTACACTGTATTGTATGTTCACCACCGCAAGTCAGGTCTCCTTCCATCCCCATTTACCCCCACCATACCCTCCTCTACCTCCCTCCAGCCCTCACACTCAGGCCCCCAGCCCCACCCTGGCCCTGCTTGGCAGTCACCACACTGCTGCCCATGTCCATGCATGAGGTTTTCTCTTTTGCTCATTCCCTTGACACACCCCCTGCCCCCCCTTCTCCCCCACCCCACCCCAGCCAACAGCTGTCAGCTCTCTCTCTATCTATGAGTCTGTCACTATTTTCCTTACCATTCCAAATTATCTGGATGAATTTCATTGTTTTAGTTTGATTTATAAGAATACATTTGTGAACTTGTATGGATATATGCATAACCCATGGACACAGACCATAGGGCAGTGAAGGCCTAGGGGTGCCGGGGGCAGGGTAGAGAGGGTCTACGGGGAGAAAAGGGGGAGGTGTAATACTTTCAACAATAAAGATAACATTTTTAAAAAGAATACAGTTGCATAGACCAGCGGTCAGCAAACCGCATCTCACGAGCCACATGCAGCTCTTTGGCCCCTTGAGTGTGGCTCTTCCACAAAATACCACGGCCTGGGCGCGTCTATTTTGAAGAAGTGGCGTTAGAAGAAGTTTAAGTTTAAAAAATTTGGCTCTCCAAAGAAATTTCCATCGTTGTCCTGTTGATATTTGGCTCTGTTGACTAATGAGTTTGCTGACCACTGGTCTAGACTCTTCGTGCAGCTTCTGATTGCAGAGACTGATGAAGTTCCAATGAATGCAAAAGGAACCAACGTGATGTTTAAGCAGGAGGGAGTTAAAAGAGAAAATAACGTTGCATCGCTAACCAATGTCACCTTTCATTTCAGCTGCACACAGACCTGGATCCTGGGAGCAAGAAAATCAAGTATATCCTGTCGGGTGACGGAGCTGGGACCATCTTTCAAATAAATGATATAACGGGAGATATCCACGCCATAAAGAGACTTGACCGGGAAGAAAAGGCTGAGTATACCCTCACAGCTCAGGCGGTGGACTTTGAGACCAACAAGCCCCTGGAGCCTCCTTCGGAATTTATTATTAAAGTTCAGGACATCAACGACAACGCACCGGAGTTTCTTAATGGACCCTATCATGCGACTGTGCCGGAGATGTCCATTTTGGGTATGTACGCAGAACTATTAAGCGTCGCTTTTAACATAGCTCCTGGCATCGAGGATAGTGTGTGGCTGAATAACAGGCATCTGTGACTGTCTTATCTCTCATTTGCATTTCCAAATCCGCCCTTTTTTTTTTTTTTTGCCTCAGTATCATAGCTCGATAGCTTTAGTCCCTTAGTAATAGGAACTGACGAAGCGGCTTTATTAAAATATCTCTCCTTCCATGACAGGACTTCAGTGGGCCGAATTCAGTGCCGAATTTGTATTCTTCTCTTACACTTGTACTTGGAGTATTTGTTACTGAGGCGGATTTATCAAGATTTGTTCCAACATGCCAGACTAATCCTGTGGATATTTGCTTGATGGTTAATTATTTGTGCACATTCACATGCAGTTGCAGTGCATCAAGAAATAGGGAGCCGTCGAGGTCTGTAGGCAGCCAGATACTAAATGGAGCTGATAGGCTGACCCCAGAGTGGATTAGGAATCAGTTACTGGAGACTTCTATGTAGTGGGTATCTGACCTTAACTGAACTTAAAAAAAAAAAAAAAAAAAAGGAAAAAAGAAAAGAAAACCTCCACACACACTAGAGGCCCAATGCACGAAATTCATGCAAGGGGTTCGGCCCTTGCAGCCCTGGCTGCCTTGTGGCCCTGCCCACAGGTTGTTCTGGAAGGTCATTCCACTGTCTGGTCTAATTAGCATATTAGCTCTTTATTATATAGGATATATTTTTTTATTTCGGAGAGGGGGAGAGAGAGAGATAAACATCAATGAGGTGAGAGAATCATTGATTGGATGCCTCCTACACTCTCTCTACTGGGGATGGAGCCCGTAACCTGGGCAAGTGCCCTGGACGGAAATTGAACCCTGACCTCCTGGTTCATAAGTCAACGCTCAACCACTGAGCCTTGCAAGCCAGGCTGAACTTTGTTTTAGCAGCGCTGCCATCACCAAAGACCCACTCCCAATTTTTCTGATTCATCGAAGTATTCATTACATTTTTCAGAGCAGTATATATGTCAAAACATGATTTTCTCTTCTTTTTGTTTTTTCTTTTTCCTTTTTTGGGGGGGCATCTTCTTATCTCTCCCCAAACTCTGGCCTTGATCCTGGAAATACCCCTGGTCCCAGACTTTATAATATAGAGCTCTTTCTTACCTGACAAAATTAATAGGCAAGACCCAAAAATGAGAGTGTGAAATACCAAAACTCTTTTTTTAAAATATTTTTTTATTGATTTCAGAGAGGAAGGGAGAGAGAGAGAGACAGAAACATCAATGATGAGAGAGAATTATTGATTGGCTGCCTCCTGCACACCCCACACTTGGGATCAAGCCTGCAACCTGGGCATGTGCCCTGACCAGGAATCTGTGACCTCTGGTTCATAGATTGACACTTAACCACTGAGACACACTGGATGGGCCCAAAAGTCATTCTTATGTATAGAATATAGACACTACTTAGTTTAAAATTACATTTAAGACAACCTATCAAAATCAAAATACAACAAAATCACATACATTTCAAGTAGGTGGACATGATGACACAAATTAAAAACACACACACACGAGTAGAGACATAAGTTGAAGGCCAGAATGAGGTGAGCAGCCTGGCTTTAGCTGATATCTCCTGTCTTACCGTATGACATTGGCAGAAGTGCCCACTGCAGCAGCAAATCAGAATGGATTGCAGGTCTTCACATCTCCCCCAAATATGACTCCTGTCAACACTCTACTTTGTCAATTTTTTGTGCAAGGAATTCTACCTTTATTTATTTGTGTTTTTTTTTTTTTTTTTCTCATCAGAATCACATAGCTCCTCTTGGGTTGGCTGAAATGGACACTTTTTCTAGGGAAACTTGTATGGCTTTCCAGTAGGAAATTCTCTCTCTCCTATTACTGTTCCCACAAAAAGAAACGCACCAACAAGCAAAAATATCTCCATGTGCCTACTTCTTTTAAATCCTGACATGGAAACAGAATTTGAGAAACACTCTTTCTTATTTTCTTGTTTAGGGGAGAGAACTTGTTTCATTCACCTTCTCATCCAGGTGAGAGTAATAATACGGTTTTAAAGAACGATGGTCACCTTCAATACACAAAGACCCCTTTATTTAAATTGCTAACAAATGGTGAAGAGGGAAGTGGTTATTTTTGCTTCACTGTTACGATTTCTACATCTTAATGGCCAAGCCTACATCTATTTATTGTAAATGTGTCAGAGGCTTCCATTTCTGTGTAGATGAGTCATGTGCCTGATAAATATTTTGAGAAAGAAGTTCCCTCCTCCAACTTCTGCAGACTCCAAGGTCAATTTCAGCTAAGAAAAGGATTGTAGAGGTATTATTAGCTACATTATGCAACGTGTGTGTGCACCTGTAAATATACAGTATATAATGTTTTTCTATCTAAAAGATTTTTCTTGGTGAGACAGTGCAGACTAAGAAGTGTGGGTTTGAAGTTAGATGGATAGAGTTCTGAATCCTGGTACCACCTCTTATTATCTGGTTGACCTTGAAGTTCAGGGAGGTTACACGCTCATTCATTTTCCTTAGCTACAACGCAAAGATAGGCATTTCCATCTTGCTTTCATTGTGTGAGAACTGTGTGATCACATACAAGGTTAAGGTGTGCCTTAAAGTAAACAGGCATCCGATAATTGATTGTTGTGATGGTTTTCAAAAACTATTTTTATCGCCCAGCTGGTGTCGCTCAGTGGTTGAGGGTCGACTTTTGAACCAGGAGGTCACAGTTCAATTCAAGGTCAGGGCACAGGCCTGGATTGCAGGTTCGATCCTCAGTGTGGGGCGTGCAGGAGGCAGCCAGTCAAGGATTCTCTCTCATCATAGATGTTTCTATCTCTCCCTCCCTCTGGCATCAATCAAAATATATGAAAAAACTTATTTTTATTAATCTATTTCCCACTTTACGTTTGGACCTTTCCCCAGGTATCGATCCTATGTAATCGTGTGTCTGGTTACTGTTTGACTCCAGCCTCTCTGGGTAAAGGAGGCAGAGGCAGCCGCACTATTTTATTGTCAGGTGTGAATTATCCCCTTCATTTCTCACGAAGGTGAATGTCAGGATGAAGGTCACTACTATCTCCTCTCGCTCCCCATTACCACTGTTCTCTCCCAGCCGGTCTCTCCCCTCCCCTCCATCCTCCTCTCATTTTTCTTCCTTTGCTACCACAGAAAGGCCAGCACCCGCACCTGTACGCCCCAAGCAATGCCAGCGAGGACTGGGGGCGGGGGGCGGGGGGACAGGGGCGGATCTCATTGTGCAGAAAGTGAAAAATAAAATTCTAATTGAGAAATTGGCCAAGATGAAATTGAAATGAATCTGATGTTCAGGGACCGTCTGCCAGATGACAAGCTGTCAAGACAAAACGCACATATATATTTGCCCAAATGGCAGCCGCATTATTTTAGAAAGATCTTATTTGGGAGCCAGAGATACAGCTCTTTTCTGTTCGCCTGTGACTCGCAGAACTTGATGACAATTCGCTTTTGTAGCAAATACAGCATCAAGAGCGACATGCGAGCGAGTCTGGTCTTTACTCTGGATACCAGACTAGCATTGTTGAAGTTGGTTTTTCGATGCAAATGTACCTATGTTTATGGATTTCCAGGTACTTCACATAGGTATTTTTCCTGCTGTTGCATAGTGGGGGGAGGGGTGTTTCACCCTGCTTTTATGTCCACACCCGGATTTGGGGAAAATCAGCTTTTTTAACCTAGAATTCCAGGTTGTTGGGCTGCACATTTGCCTTCTGCCTGCATCAGGGGCAGAAGCCAGGCAATCTCACTTTCTCTCTGTCATGTGCACAATGCTCTCTACCTACAAACCCGTGTCTGGGAAAATTCAGCGATTATCTTGAAAGCATTGGGCACAGCGTAAAGTTGGTCCCCAACAGATACTAGTTTCTTTACAGCTGTCCCCTTGTGAGTTTTATCCGCATGATTTAAAAAATCGCCTATATGACGTGAATCTCAACAGCCTTAACTTTATGGTTCACAGATATGCATATTGGAATGAACTCTTTTTTAGTCAAAAGAGCATATTAGTGAAGGTCGAAGTCAAGGGATGAGAAGGCCAAGTACAGTAGTCCCTCCCTATCCGCAGGGGATACATTTCAAGACCCCCACTGGATGCCGAAAATACTCCCTATATATACTATTTTTCCATATATATATATATATATATATATATATATATATATATATATGCATCTAGGATAAAGTTTAATTTATAAATTTGGCACAATAACAGATTAACCTCAATAACTAACAATAAAATGGAATAATTATAACAAAATACCTTAATAAAAGTTATGTAAATATGGACTCTCTCTCTCAAAATAGCTGGAATGTTCTCTTTAATATGATCAGACTGCAGTTGACTGCAAGTCACTGGAACCAACTACCTTGCCCGCCACACCTCATGGCTTTGGAATGAACAGTCCAGGGGGCAGGCAGGTCGTCAGGAACAGAGACAGGAAACTACATAATGCTCTCTGCTTTTCTTGTCTTATCTATCTTGTCATTTCTTAATATGTCATAGACCTATGGCAACAGCTTCCAATCTGTACTCAAAATAAGTTTATTGAAAAAAAACAAATTTAACTGATAAACACTGAATTAAAGAAAGAAAAGTACTATACTTTTTATACTTGTCTTTGAAGTATATACTGGTATGTATCCTAATTTTACAATAAATTAGGTTCCTACATCCAGTTGTGGTCTGTGGGTGTGTGTATGCGGGAGGAGGTGCTTCCCACACACCACCAAGCAATTCTTGGACCCCATCAGGGTGTCCTGTAATTCAACTCAACTGTCTCCAGGGAAGTAGCATCACTTTCCATGCATTGAGGCGGTCTTACCAGACTGTGTGACCCCCACCCCCACTCCAGAGGCCAGCCATAAGTCCAGGTTGTCATGTCACCTGTGCTTCTGACCAACAGGCTATAAATCAGAGGTCCCCATGGCCCCTTCTCTTGGGTTCCATTAATTTGCTAGAGTGGCTCACAGACTAGAGTGCCAGTGTATTAGAAAAGGGTATAATTTAGGAACAGCCGGATGGAAGCGATGCATAGGGCAAGGTACGTGGGAAGGGGCACGGAGCTTCCATGCCCCCTTCAGGGCACCAGTCTCCCCAAACCTCCAAGTGCTTACCTATCCAGTGCTCTCTGAAGCTGTCTTTTT
The DNA here is from genome assembly GCA_026230045.1 of Corynorhinus townsendii. Classification (NCBI taxonomy): domain Eukaryota; kingdom Metazoa; phylum Chordata; class Mammalia; order Chiroptera; family Vespertilionidae; genus Corynorhinus; species Corynorhinus townsendii. The sequence continues at coordinate 9,904,133 of JAPDVU010000011.1, read as the reverse complement.
GGGGGGCTTCATTACATAGTTATGAATGAGTAAATTATTGGCCGTTGGCAGTTGATTCAACCTGCAGCCCTCTCCCCTCTCTGGAAACTGTCTCTATGTCAGGCCACGTGCTAATTCAGCAAGCAGTTAAATAGTGAAATTTCCCATTGCTGAGGAGTGAATTGACAATCATAATGGCTATAGCTTACATGGATTAGCTTTGTATTCTTGTCACTGCCCAGTCCACATTTTCGTCCTCTATAAAATAAAGATTCCCAAAGTAATAATTAAAGAGATTCATTTTTATATTCTTCTTTTATTATTCAAGAGACAGTTTTGTCACGTACACTTAAAAGATTAAAGAAGTTTCATGTGGACAAACGATCTTCAACCTAGCATACTTCTTTCTGATCATTTTGAGGTTGTGGCTTGCTTTCTCCCTCTCAGCTAGATATTAAGGCAATTCAGCAGCACTTCCCTATTTTAAAGAAGAGATGCATAGTAAAAAAAAAAAAAGAAAGAAAGAAACATATTGATGGGTTTGATTATATTTTTTGCCTTATTCGATTCAGAGTGATGAACAAAATTGAAATTCTTTAGGAAAACATGGGAAGGAAATCATGAAGATTGAAATAAACACCCTCATAAGAAAGCCAGCTGTTCGACCTGATATGAATGCCTGTAACAGCTGAGGTTTCAAAACTCTAAGATGGGGTGAGGATTGTGTAGTTTCTGCTCTGCATTAAGAAGCTAAACCTCCACAGGGATGCGTAGACAGTTGGCTCGATAGCTTATTCCTTTTTAGTACCGAGTGATATCCCATTGTCTGGATTTACCACATTTTGTCTGTTCACCTGCTGAGGAACATCTTGGTTGCTTTTACATTTTGGCAATTATGAATAATGCTTCTATAAACAAATGAATAAAAACGGAAATTTCTAGAGTATTCAAATGTGGAAGTTATTGGCAATGAACTGTGAGAGGTACCTAAAATGTATTAGTCTTCTAAGAGGCGTTGTGTGGTGTCTGCATTGTGGCTAAGAACAAGGGTGGTGTATAATGATGGAAATATCAAGCAAGGCTCATTTGAAAGTATTTGTGATGAGAAAACTCCTTCCACCAAATTTTGCTTTAGTGCTTACTCTCATGTTCTCCCTAAATTATAAGAGGTTATTTCATGAGTCGATGATGGATAACACAGTAATATAATTAATCAATTGTATTTTCCCTAGTGAAGCTCTATTTTTAGTACCTTATCATTGTCAACTCATATCCCTGATTTCTTCAAATTTAATCTTTCTTTTTATCCAAATATCAACTCATAAAAAAAACTAACAAATGTGGAATAGCTTAGGAAATTTTATTAGAAATTGTACCTATGCTCCTGTTTCTATGCAGGTCAAATTTTATCGAAAGTCAGCTTTCCATGATTTGAAAAGAGTTAAAATTCTAGAGCTATTCAGTGTAGGGTTGACATAGGAGCCTCAGATCTGCTCCTGCTTTGGGGTTCCATTAGCAAGATAAAAAACTAAGTATTTTCAATGGTCTCCTGTTGTATATTTGTCTATGAACTTAGGAATTCCAAGTAAGTAGTGGAAATCTTTGAATTCTTTCTAGAAGATGAATTCTCAATCACCAGCCAGTACAAATTCTTTAGAATGGCACAAATCACCCGAAAATGTAATGAAATACCGCATTTGATTTTTCAAGTTGTAATATAGGCATCACTTTTTATCAGTATAACAGAATAGTATGTAAACCTGTATTTCAGTAAGTTACATACATGTAAGAAATTTGAACCCACTGACAACAAATTTTACAATCTCTGCCCCTAACCTCACCCCCTGCAGGTGGACAGTCGCTCCTTGTGGAATGGAGCCTGTTGTCACAGACTAATTCAGACACCTCTAGGTCCCATTCGTAGGTATCTCATAATTTAAATCAATGTAGGCCCCATTCATTCTCACAATTTAAATTGATGCGTTAGTCTAATTTAGAAACCTGTAGGTCCCATTCGTAGGTATCTCATAATTTAAATCAATGTAGGCCCCATTCATTCTCACAATTTAAATTGATGCGTTAGTCTAATTTAGAAACCTGTAGGTCCCATTCATAGGTATCTCATAATTTAAATTGATGTTTCAAATCAGAGCACTGACTGAGCGTTAACAATATCTAAAAGGCAACCGTGATTCTGTACCTCCACCTGTGCTTTTAAACCAGGTTAGCCAATCAATATGCCAATTAAACAATGGTTTATGGGCCTAGTCAGAGCAAGAGCTACCGCTGAAGTTCTGTGTGTTTCCATTTTAATTTTTCTCCCACTGTGTCCTTGCTCATTAGAATGAAACTCAATTTAATTGAATAACAATTGGATCATCAATGTGGTTATCCTGGGGTTGACTTAAAATTTTTCAGAAATCTGTCTTTGATTCATTTGCTTCTTGGCTCTTCCTGTTTCTGCATATATTGGTTAGCCTCTCTGAAAACTTGACCTCACTTCCCTGTAACTCAGAGAAATGCTCTATGGCCAACACTTCCTCCAGGCCTATCCTGAGCCCTTCTGAGGAAAGTCAGATCTACTGCTTCCTACTCAAACAATCTTCTGGTACTTCAAATGCTGAGAAGGGTTTGCATAGCAGGAAATCTGCACTCATCATCAGGAAAACCCAAGAGAGACCTCAGGATCATGGGCTCATCTGGGTAGACTCCTATGAGAATTGATATTTTTCGGACTCAGCATATTTATTGATTCTAGAGGCAAAGGGCAAATTGTTCTTAACTTATTCAAGCCATGTCTGTGTCTAGCACTCTCTGAATTAGCATCAACACTCACGGTGTTGTGAGTTATTTCTTACCTAGCCACCTCCGGAAACCGTGGATTAGCAGGGGCTGGAGAGTAATGCTCGTGGAGGCCAGCTTTTGCCCACAGTCGCCTGTCAGAGAAATGAGCCCACAGCATGTCAGAGCACATCCAACACACGCATTTGTGAAATTCTGAAGTCTTGGCCGAAAATGAATGTAGGACACCTTTGTCAGTAAATTTTTGGAGTGTGGCAGTGATCTTCAACCCTTTTCATCTCATGGCATACATAAACTAATGACTAAAATTGTGTGGCACACCAAAAATATATTTTTTGCTGATTGGGGGAAAAAATAGGTATACTTTTTATTCATTCCCACTGGACAGCTATTGTTGTGTTGGCTGTTGTCATGTTTTTATTTGACAATCTAAGGGCAAAGAGGTCATTGTCCCTACTAAATAGTCATGTATGGCATGTTTTAAAAATTCCTACGGCACACCGGTTGACAATCACTGGTGTACGGCATGCTCTTCTCAGGCGCTTGCCCCTCAGAGCTGGTAGAGAGGTTCCTGGAGTCTCTATGCATGTATTAATACTATTTTTTAACTTCAATATTTCTGTATCATGAGCTTAATTATTGTGCTTCCTGGATTCACTGAAATTTAAAAAAATTGCCATTTGAATTTTAGACTCAAATGCTTTTACTTTTTGGTGGGTCAGCAATCACAGTTTTATAAGTGCCTCCCCCCACCCCCCGCCCCATTCTTACCAGTATTTTCACATAGAAAAAATATGATGAAATCTATATATCAAGGCAGCTACATGCATAGATAAGAATATAGACCAATATATAGAAAATGGTAGGGAAGATATACAAACTGTTAAAAGAACAAAAGGATAAAAATATGAACAAAGACCTACGTAGAAAAAGAAGATGTAAATTGTGTGTGAGCGTGTCTTTGATATGTAGTTAGATATCCTGGAAAAAACACACACAAAAAAAATAGTTACATTGTGAGGCTGTAGCTGAGACCATGTGGATTGTCTCAGATATATTTTTCATTCTAAGGGATTGAGATTTCATTCCTTGTGACTGTGCTCAAAGAGTTTAAAGTCAGGAAAATCATATTTGTGGCACTTGAAAGATAATTTCATTCATTTTCTTTTTGTCAGGGAGCATGCAACCAAGGAATCTTCTCTTTATAACCATGTTATACTTTTCAGATCTCATCATTATCTTCCAATTATGAATCTTTGCAAACCACAACAGTGGTTTGAGTTCAAGAAATGATGGAGGAGGGGAGAGGAGGGAGCTAATCAAATAAAAGGTTTTTGAAGTAGGTGTTGAAGTGTCCATATGTATTCCTTCTGAAACCCAATGTTATTCACTTAAGGCAGCATAATGAATAATTACTTTATTCCTACATAGAATTGAATATTTCTTAAGTGTTTACGCCAAACACTGTTCATGTAAATGCACTTAATCTTAACAGCCTTATTGTTACTCTCATTTTTATTTTTATTTTAAATACGTTGTTATTGATTTTAGAAAGGAGAAAAGAGAGGGAGAGGGAGAGGGGCATCCATTGGCTGTCTCCCCCACACTCCCTGACTGGGAATCCGAACAGCAGCCTCTTGTTGCAAGGGACAGTGCTCAACCAACTGCGCCACACTGGCCAGGGCCATTCCTCTCATTCTTAAAAAGAGGAAACTGAGGCACACAGCCATAACATAGCGTACTCCGGGTCGTATGGTTGGTGAACATGGGGGCTCCTCATCAGACAAGGAGAAGGGAGTTATCACAGGGGTCAGAGCACTTGCAGCTGTGGAGCTGGTAGAGACGTCTCTGCAGAGCTGTTGTCATTGCTCTGGTGATGGCAGGAGAGCTGAATGTGAAGTGGGAGAGACCAGGCACGCAGCAGAACAAGAAGACACCTGAAGCCAGCAGCTGGCTCTCCTCCTCCGTTTTCCATGTGGTGGGAAACCTGCAGGAGAAGATGATGCCCTTTCTCATAGGGCTGCTCACGTATCCTGCCCAGGATTTGGAAAATTGAAGGAGCAGATCTGATAGTTGTTGAAGGAGCTGTGGGCTTGGATTCTGCTCTATGCCAACATGGTGCATTTGAAAATCTGCTGAAATCCCCATGTGCTGCCCCCATACCTGATACCCTGTGCCAACTTTCCGCCTACCTTCTCTACGCCTGCCTTTGAAATCTCAGGCCAAACCTAACCAGGGCAATAACGTCATCCTTTGGGATCCACGAGGGATTGGTTCTAGGACCCCCCAAGGTTGTCAAAATCCATGGGTGCTCACATCCCTTAGTTGGCCCTCTGTGTTCATGGGCCCTTCATGTATGGATTCAACAAACAGCAGATCCTCAGATGCATAACCCAAGGATACAGAGGGCCAACTGTATAAGGAAGGGAATTCTGGAAATACAGTTCCAAGCTATCTCACTGGAGAACAGAACCATGACAGATACTGTTTATTTAGATTGTACTGTAGGCTAGGTATTGTGTCAAGCACCATATGGATTTTTAGAAGGATGCATTATACATGTCAAGTATATAATGTCAAGTGTAATTGTTGCACATTATATACGACATGAAAATTATATAGCATATAGGTCAAGTGTTATCAAATATTTACTGTAAAATATAAATAGAATGGATGTATATTATGGATTGAATTGTGGTCCCCATAATTCATACATTGAAGCTCTCACCCACCGTGACCTCAGAATGAAACTCTATTTGAAGATAGTGCTTTTAAAGAGGTAACTACGGTTCAGTGAGGACATAAGGGTAGGCCCTGATTCAATCTGACTTGTATCCTGTATCCTTACGAGAAGAGGGGATTTGGAAGCACAGAAGGACACCAGGGACACACATGAACAGAGGGATGACAACGTGAAGCGGCAGCAAGAGAACAGTCATCTGCAAAGTCCAGGGAAGAGACCTCAGGAGAAATCAACTCTGCTGTCGCTTGGCTGTTGGACTCCCAGCCTCCAGACTGTGAGAAAACACCCTTCTGTTTTATGAATCACCCAATCTGTGGTGGTTTGTCATGGCCACCATAGCAAACCGATACAGTTTGCAGGGCCAAATTTACTTAATTAGGATGCTTCAGAGTCAAAATCCAAAACCAGAGGTTTATGAAATGAGTAACTGCTGGGTCCCTCTCTCAGCCATGAGGGAGGGTCATATCTCCACAAACAGATTGAGTAAACATCTGTTCCTGGCTACGGAATTTTTTAAAAAGAAACTGTATGTTCAAGTATGTGGAACCTCTTCCTTTTTTTCTTTTTAAAAAATAAAACTTTTATGTTAGTAAAGTTTAACATGAAAAGTTGTAAAATTGCACAGAGTTCCCACGTACTTTGCTACTATTACTAGCATCGTACATTGGCATGGTACACTTGTCAAGATGAATGAACCAGTATTGACACAGGCCTTTTAACAGTCTTCATGAGTCCTGGTTATCTATTTCTTGTAGGGTTTTCCTCATTTTGGATTTGTGTAATGTTTTGTTTGTAATGAGATGGGGGCAATGTGTTGGGGGAGGAAGACCATACAGGAAAAGTGCCATTTTATTACCTTTTCTCAAGTACGTACTATGAATAGGTTTTTACCTGTTGACATTAACCTTGACCACCGGGCTGAGGTACTGTTTGCCAGATTTCTCTACTATGAAGTTACTATTTTTCTCCCCTTTCAAACTGTACCCTTTGGAAGGAATTCACTATGTACATTCCTTCTTTCCTTTATTTCTCCCTCTTTCCCTTCCTTCCTTCCTTCCTTCCTCATTCATTCATTCATTCCTTTCTTTCTCTCATTTAATCAATATGTACTCAGTGATTTTACATTTTGGGTTATAATCCCATACAACTTTATTTTCTTGCTCAATTTTCCCCCCAGCTTTGATGATTGGGAGATTTTTTAGTTGTCTTCTGTGTTCCTTTGACTTTTTTTTTAGTTTGTTGTTTAGAACTTACTTTATTTGTTTCTTTCACTGCATGATACTCTGCATTCTTCCTGCATATTTGTCACCCCAATTCTAGAATTAGATATTCCTTCAAGGAGTCCTCATTCTTTTATTGGGGTGTTGGAAACCAAGATCCAAGTGTTAGTGTACTTGCTGCTACAGGGCTTTTGCTTCTAGGCCCCCTCAGTTGGCAGAGCGAACAAATATATGCGGGAATGCAAATATATGCTTGCATATATACATAAACGTGTGTGTGTGTGTGTGTGTGTGTGTGTGTGTGTGTGTGTGTGTTTTAGGTGTAATCCTTTTACTCCCTTCTATAAGTTTTAAAAGTATATTTATAATATGGTTATATTATTTTGTCACAGCTTGCATTCCATCCTAGGAAATTCCAACATACTAATTTTTTAAAATTTGCGTATATTAAGGTTCACTCATTGTTCTGTGCAATTCTAAAGGTTCTGACAGGTACATTCTGCCATGTATCCATTACGCCAGTATTGTCGTTTTAATGTCTTAAAAACAATCCCATAAAATGTCCTTATTAAGCTTCCTAGAAACCTACAGAGTCTCCAACAATCCCTATCTCTGGCTCCCATGATACTTCCATCTGTCCATATATGACAACTTAAAAAGGGGAGGAGCATACTATATTTCTTTTAAGCAAAAATTTTCTACTGAATGCTGCAGGTACCAGTGAAAAGGAGTCATTCAAAGGAATTTTTGTCTATTAGAAAGGGACTATAACAATATCTTTCTCCCTCACTATGTAAGTGATATATAAAGATGATAACTATTCCCACTCAAATTCTGTGCAGTTTCTCCTTATATGGACCCAGAGAATAGATGATTCCTCCTGTGTCTTTCTTGTGAAAGATATTGGCTCCCCACGGCAAGACATGGTGTGGATTTAGTAAGATGCAGTGTATCCTATCTAATAAAGATGGAATATGCAAATTGATCATAACTCTGCGACAAAGATGGCAGCACCCACAGCCAATAAGGATGGAATATGCAAATTGATGCGACAAGGCGAGAGGCGGAAAGGCGGCTCTGGGCCAGAGCGAAGGCGGTGCCGGCAACCAGGGGAAGGAAGGCCTATTCTTGCATGAATCTTCGTACATCAGGCCTCTAGTATCTTCATAATATAATAAGATTAGATGAGGAAGTCATTTTCCCTTTTATCTGCCATTGACTACTGCCCATATAAAATCAATGAACTGAAATGTCAGATTTCTAGGAAAGTTAGAACCAGAGTGGGGGCTGGAATACCCCTTCTACAGGGCTTATAAAAAGATCACGCATCTCTTTGAACTGGGAGAGAAAGAGAAAAGGAATATTCTCTGTTCAGTCCAAAACACAGCCTCTTCAGTGTTCTTGGAGCAGTGTCCCTCCTCCATCCATTTCGATACCCAGAACTATTCACGGATGTAAGGTAACCTACAGTCTTCCGTGCTTTGTTCTTTTTAAAGTTACTATTAGAGGGAGGGGGAAAAACACAGTTGATCAAGACTGAAAACACAGGGCAAAATTCATACCTGAGCATGCCTTCATTGTCCTTTTCCTCACCTTGACAGAGTCATCTGAATAATGATGCTCACCCCTGGATCTTTTGTTGTTGCTGCTGTATTGCTCTTCCTAAGTGGTTATCAGGGCTGCTGATACCATCAGGTGGCAATGAAATAACACCACACAATCCCCACGCACTCTTATGTATATGTAACAAGTTCCAACGTCAAAATTAAAGGGAAGGTGAAGTGCCGGTATCCATCTTAAGAGCTGCTCTTGTGGTGTCTCCCAGCTCCGATAAACACTGCGTAAGTGCACAGTAAGGGCCTATTAAGGGGACTGCACACAAGGAAAGTAAGACCATGTGATGCGAATCCAGCATTGTCTCCACTGCTTGATTTTGCACGAAGGACATTGGTGCGGTAGATTTTTCATAAGCATAGACAGCAATGCCTGGTCCTGTTCAGGCCTGACTGCATTTTCACCTTTTCTTGCCCCCCCACCCCCAAACATATTTTTTAGGTTATGCATTGAAGTCTAACACCCGAACAGTAAAATGCATATGAGAGCACCAGCTTCCATGTTGAACAGACTAGTGTAATCAGCACCCAGTTAGGAAATCAGGATTGTATCAACCTGCACAATTCATCCCTGTGCCTGCCTCCTGCCACTATTACTGTAGACCCGTAACTAACATCCTCACTTCTGAGAGCATCCACTGGTCTGCTGCTTTTGCTTCTGTGTCTGGTTCCTTTCTCCCAATACCTGCCCCCCTCCAACAAGATTGAAACCACGTCTACTGGATAGATGTATTAGGTCTGTGAATGAATCAGCGAGTGGATTGATAATTCTACTCATTCATTCTGTTGTTCCTCTCTTTTCTTCTCTTCTTCCCTGTTTTCATCCTGCCTCTGGAAGGTGACTTGGATACTAGAAATGCTATTTGGGGTTTCCTTTCATTAGGTACTTAGCTCAAGGCAGCTAAGTGGGGACTCCCATGCCAAGGCCAAGGTTGTGTTTCAGGCCAATCGCCAGCACCATCTCTTAGTTCTACCAAGGGTCAGTGACGCCATGGGACATCAAAGAGGTCCGTAATATGCCTCACATAAACCTTACCTTCCTGCTAACAGGACTTCACTAATGGAAACTACATTCATTCCACAGAGAACAAAATAAAACGACGGTTTTGCCTCCCCCGCTTTCTTTTGTTTGCTTCTTTCAACCCCTGTTTCTCTGTTTTCTGTAATAACATCACGAGATACATGTAGCACACACTCAGGGAGCACCTGCATTTGTAGGCAGTGACGTCACAGAGATAAAGCTGTGTTTGCAGGTACAAAGAATTCATGGTTAAGAGGTGTTTTGCCCCCTCTGGAATTAGCCGGCCTCGTTGCAAATCCAGGCCTTTCCATTGCTCTTAGAAATAAACATAAGTGGAGTTGAATTATTTTATAATAAGTAAGGATCACCTCTTTTTCTCTGATTTCTCTCACTATCTTAATCAAGAAACAGTTCTATGTCCCTTGGCCTCCATACTGTCATCTATATTTGCTAGTGCACATATTCTAAAGCAGGGCTGAAGAATGTATAACGCCTGCGGAATCATTTGGTCTGGCCCTTCCAGGGCATGAGGGGTGAGTTAATTAAATGTTTGGCCAAATATGGGGGACTAATATCTTTAAATATATTTTTATTGATTTTAGAGAGGAAGGAAGAGGGAGAGATAGAGACATCCATGATGAGAGAGAATCATCAATCAGCTACCCCCTGCACACCCCCTACTTGGGATCAAGCCCACAACCCAGGCATGTTCCCTGACTGGGAATTGAACCGTGACCTCCTGGTTCATAGAGCAACGCTCAACCACTGAGCCACACCTACTGGGCTGCAGGCTAACTTTTAAGTCTGTTGAAGATTTCATCTCGTTCTGTCTTTTCCTGCATACAAATTATAATTAATTAATCTGTGCTTGACTGTAAACTCCCTGAGGGTGGAGCCTGTGCTGCTTTTGTCCCTTATTGTCTTTAAGTGCCTGTAACGGATTCAAACGCATAGCGGGTAACTCAGAAAATATGTATGAAACAAACATATTAAGGAAGGGAGGCCTAAGGTAATGAGCAGTGTTCTCCCTCAAGATTCCAGTTGCAGTTAGGGAAGCAGACAGAAAGCCTCTCTGCAGAGAGCTTCGGTGTGCAAGGTAACTCTTGCTCACGGTGTGTGGTCCTCGCCGGTGTAGAGGAAGAGACTGAGAGAGGTCCAGCGATGACCGGGGCACCGAGCCATTTGCAAGGACGCTAATAAGGAGCTGGCGCAGTGATAGCATCGGAGAAATCCAACGGTGAAGTAAACTTCTCTGTCTGTTGGAAGCGGGAGGCATTTTGGTGTTGAAATGTTATCGAGATCTGCATTGCCTCTCAGAGTGACAAGGCCACTGATCCCAAAAAGTGACAAAGAGGGGATTTCTTTTAGCGGAGGCTGTGTCTTCAGTCATCCTACATGAATCAGACTGATGGGGAAATGAGGAAAGCGCTCCCCATCGAAGTGAGTACATGTTCATGGCCTCCCGCGTTTGTTTTTCTTGGGATGCTCAGATTTCTCCCTCTTGTTGAAAAGAAATCCAGTTTACACCTTAATATTTTTTTCCTAGAGACTCAATATACATGAAGTTGATTATTATTATCTTTTAATTTGTGGTCACTAGAGGTAAGAACACCATGGAAAGCCGAGGAATAACCAGTTCACAGCCTGTGTTGGAGGAAACTCATTTGTGTAGGATTAGGACAATGAAATATGAGACTCACTCTCTGGTCTTTTATTTTCCAGTGGCTTTTGAAACTTGGGCAGGGCATGGGGATGAATACATTATTCTTATTCAGATATAAGGGATCAAAACCTTCAGGCAGTAATTTAGACAGCACGGGATAAAGTAGGATTTAATGCATAACGTGAGATGCTAAATGGGTGCTCCTCTGGGGCAGCAGAGAGATGTGGACTCTGGGCAGTGACTGATGGATCATGGAGCCTCTCATTAAAACATGCAAACTCAGATATGCTGTTTCTCTTCTCTGTGCATTCAATTTATTTTGTAAATGCATGGTATTCTCTTATTGTTATTTCTGGAACTAATGAACATGCATGAGTGACACTTAAGAGACATTCAATAACTGATAAGTAAGAAATAATAGCACATAAAATACCTGGGTTAGTGTCTTACAGTCTGTGCTTAGTAAATCCACACCATGAATGTCATCATTTTCAACATCATTAACATTATTTCTGTGAACCAACACTGCACTGGGCAGTTCCCTCTGATCTGATGTCCACGACTGTGTCCGGCAGGTTTTTCTTTTCCCTCCTCCTTCCCTTTCCCCCTCCTTCTCTCCCTCCCTCCCTGCCTTCTTTCCTTCCTTTTGGTATTAAGAAAATGCAATACAGCAATGGACTCAAAGTCTTATAGCAAAGTATGCAGTGGACCTGGAATTCAACTCTCTCCAGTCTTATCACAAATTCTTCGTATAACTGAAGCATGGTTCTATACCTCCAGATGAAGTAAACTATTGCATATTTAATATGTGCATATTGTTATTATAAAAAACCACCACTGCTTTAAAGGTAAATATGGCATCAGTCACTCCTCATTATCCCCAGACTAAAGCCTGTGTAATTATGTTGAAACTAGAGGCCCTGTGCATGAAATTTGTGCATAGGTAGGGTCCCAAGACCTGGCCTGCAATCAGGGCTGATCTGTGGGGTGACTGGTGGGGCAATCAGGGGGCCCCCACTGGCACCCGCCTTGGCTGGCCTGGGGCCTGCAGGCTGGGGGCAGCTCCTGCATTGAGCGTCTGCCCCCTCGTGGTCAGTGTGCATCATAGCGACCAGTCGTTCCACCATTCGTTTGATTTGCATATTAGGCTTTTATTATATAGGATTCCTAAAGCCAGATGAAGAAGTCCAAAGTCCTTCCATTTGGACATAACTTCCTCAAGGTGCTCCTTGAGCCATGGTCTTCAGGATACCTTCCCTAGGGAAAGAAAGTGGAATTCATTACTCAATCTCCCACCCTTCACTAAGAAACATGTAATAAACGTTCAAAGAGAAGTTCAAGTTCACCTGACATCTGACTAGATGGTCAGCTCTGTGGAGGTAGGACCATTGCTCCCATGTCTATGGCACAAGTGATTTGCACACAGCAAGCATTGATCTGTGTTTGTATCCCCATATAATTTTTCAACTGTGACAAAGAAAAACATGGAAGAGCTTCTTTGGAAGACCCCTTTCCTCTTAGTTTTAAATGTGTTATTTATGAATCACAGGTTAGTTTCCCAAAGTATTTCTTTTAGTTCTTGAAGGAAGCAAAATTCTCTAATATTTTTTTCTTGGACACAGCCTCCCCTCCTCTCCCCTCCTCTCCCCTCCCCTCCCCTCCCATCCCCCCCTCTTCCCTCCTTTCCCTTCCCCTTTTCTCCCCTCCCCGTGTCTTTCCTCTCCTCAGATCTTCTCTCTCACACACACACATGTTCTCTCCCTCCATTCTCTCTTATTTCTCCACATTGCAGTTGTGTGTGAATTTGTGTGATATATACTGTGTAAGTTGGAGAGGAAATGATGCTTTCTTTCCAAATCAAAGAGAAAAATGTGTAGAGTCTAACAAAAAAATATCTGGCTTGCTTCACATTCTCTCTGCTCTGAAATATAAATTCTGTCCCGAAGGGAATTCTCTTTTCTGGCAAATGTAGTCTTCTCTCCACACATAGCACATGGGGAAAGATGTGTAAATTCTAAAGTCTTCATAGAAACACGAGCGATCATTAATTTTGTATTATCTTGGCAAAAAAATGCGAATGAAAAATTATTTATATTGCGGGATCTCATTCAGGTCCCTTCAAGTTCCAAAGGATTGAGTTTTAATAAGCCTCCATTTTAATAATTCCATGTTATGCCATTGACTTTTTCTTTATAAGTTTGTCCGTTCCAACCATAATATACAGCATTGGGTTGTTTTGTTCTAAGTTGATGAAATCATCTCTTTATGGTGGTGCTTAAAGTGATTTTATTTCAACAGGTTTTAGAAATGTAGTAAAAATGTGTCTAAAAGGGGACATGATGGGCCTAGCCAGTTTTGCCCAGTGGCTAGAGCATCAGCCTGGGGACCAAAAGATCCCCTGTTGGCTTCTGGTCAAGGGCACGTACCTCCTTTGCAGGTCCTCCCCGGCCTGGGCCCTGGTCAAAAGCCACCTGAGGTCTTCCAATCTAATGTGGGAGCTAGGGAAACAGCAATTGTCAACTGTTAAGGAGTTAGTAAAATTCTGTGCCTGGAAATTTATGCTTATTTAAGTTCTTGTACAAAAGATCTTTGTTTGCAGCATGTCTCCACCAAAATAAACTTACGTTTCTATGAAAATTGAAGCTTTTGTGTGTTTTTTTGCAGCCCATACAAACTTAAACCTAGTTTATTTGGCCCATGTTAGCCTTTGAGTTTGACATGCTTGCGCTGCATGGTCCACAGCATGTAGCATGGCACAGTCCTGCATCGCACGTTGCTGTTTGTCAGAACCAGCCTCTGGCTGCAGGCTCTCCACATCTGTTGGTTGTGGGAACCCAGGCTCGTGACCCAAACACTTTAGTTTTGTCGTTGTTGTTTTTACAGTTAGTATATTCCCTCTCTCTCTCTCTCTCTCTCTCTCTCTCTTCATTTTGTGCATTCTATTTTATCTCCAGCTTTTTTTTACCATTTAAATATTTATCATTATGATAACTATTACTAATGGTATGCTAAATGATCTTAAATATTTATTTATTCGGTCAGAACATAGCAGAAAAAATAGTTTGCTCATTTTTTTGAATGCTTTCTTTAGGATAAATTCCAAATGATGAAATGACTAAGTCTAATATTATCTATCTATCTATCTATCTATCTATCTATCTATCTATCTATCTACCTACCTACCTACCTACCTACCTATCTGTTTTGTTTTTCTGTCGGACTATCAGTGTGCTTGCTACATAATCAGGCTACAAATATCCACATGGAAAACACATCTGTTATTGAGTTGATGAACAGATTAAGCAAATATATATATAACACACAGACTCAGACAACAGTGCATTGCTAGCCAGAGGGAAAGGGGCGGGGAGTAGAAGACATGGGCAAACGGGGGTAAGTAGGGATGGAAAGAGACTTTCATTGGGACAGTGCAGTGTGCAGATGACATTTTATTGAGGTGAAATCTGTATGGTTTTGTTAACTAATGTCACCCCAGTAAACTTGATAAAAAGATAAAAAGTAAAATATAAAAACATGTATTGAATACCTATTTATTGTTATCAGTTTTGGGGAATCTAGAAATGACAGTCTAATTTGGGGGGTTTGTGTGAGATCTAAATGAGATAGTTCTATCAAGTAAGTACTTGGCCAGAAACATAGTGGCTCCTCTGTATGTCATGGTAATGATCGGTATCTAGTGAAAAAGGCGAGACTGCTATTTGAAAGTAAAACAGGAAATTGACAATAGGTTGAAAACTTGGAAGTTCGGATACTATGGAACTCTAGAAATGCTCTTTCCCTTTTGTTTTTCCTGTGAAGGAGCTCATGTGTGAAGTTTGTATGTAGTAATGTTCGTCCTGACCCCTGATTATTTCCTTAGGAAACCTGAAGAGCTAGTAAAGGCATCTTCCCTTCCCGCAGGAAGTGCCGTTGTGGAAACATTTCTCTGGGGAATTTAAAAAACAAGAAAAGCCCGGATTCCACTGGTTTTTTGGGATACATCCCGGTGCTCCTCGTTTCAGACATTTACACTCAAACATGTACAAAATCCTTGCTGCCACTTTTTCTTTCTGCCTGGAGAACAGCTGCGAAGATATTAATTGTGCTTCAGTTATAAATGGATCGCCGAAAGGGACTGAGCGGGCTGTGCATCTCATCAGCAGGCCCTGTCTGGGATAAATAATGAGACAGGAACTTGGTAAATTGGAAATTTGTGATAAAAACGAGATGTGATATGATGCAGTCCCACCAGCGCCTTCCTTTGGATGCATTGATTTTGAAGGCATTCTGAGAGACTGCTAGGTCAATGGCCGCCGGTTACAAATGTTGGTTAAAAGGCCTCCATTACTGGTGTCAACTGCAAATTAGCACAAAGGGTAAACACAAAGGTAGTATAAATGTTAAAAGGGAAAATCTCACAGATACTATAAAATATAGCTGGGAGGGCACAGTTGTTGGAAAACGTATGGAATCGTTTGTCCTATTTCAACTAAGATTCTATTAGAAATTGGAGCCATACTGAAATGATTGAGGTACTTCATTTGATCATTTCACTTATTTTTATTTTTTGGGAGGTTTTAAGATTTCCTTTATTTTTTTTTACTGTCTTCTCATATTAAAGATAAATTTCTTGTATGAAGTCTTTCCAATTAAATTTCCATTCTCTTCTTGATAGCTCATTTCACTTATTTTTAAAACAAAGTCTGTAGTTCTTTCAATATTTCCCAGAATTCTCTGAGTGTGTCTTTCAAAACTGCTAATTTCTGCTTTTTACCTTTTGCTAGCATCTAGCAACATCACTATTTCCCAGCTTGCCATCATGATTAAACTTTAAGTAAGTCTAAGAAAAATATTGACATCACCAAATATGTTGTACAAATAAATTAATGTATTTGGAGTTGTTTTCTAAGTGAAACCCAATTTTGGAACAGGTCCTACTTGAATGCAATCACCATCTGGGGACAGAATACAAAAAAAAAAAACTTCACACATAGACATGTATACTATTATTCCTTTCTGATGGCAAAGTCAGTATTCTAAAATCATAGAATATGTTTGAACTTGAGCTACTTGGGTCTGGTCATCAGGGAAGGTTTTTTTTTAAATGTGTTTTATTGATTTCAAACAATAAATAGGAAGGGAGAGGGAGAGAGAGAGAGAAACATCAATGATGAGAGATAATCATTGATCAGCTACCTCCCGCACACCCCCATTGGGGATCAAGCCCTAAACCCGGGCATGTGCCCTGGCCAGGAATCCAACTGTGACCTCCTGGTTCATGGGTTGATGCTTAATCACTGAGCAACACAGGCTGGGCAGGGAAGGTTTATCTGTATTCCTTTAACCTGCCGTTCACTTTCCCCAAGCAGGACTCAAAGCCCATATCTCTGTACACACACCACTCTGGACATATCCTAGTTACAGCCTGTGCAGTGACATTGCCTCCCATTCCTCTCCCCCTGTTACACTGTAAGCTCCCTTAGGGCCAGGAAGGACCCATCTTCATTTCCAATATCCCAGGGCCAAGCACAGTTTGATGGTGTACAGTAATCAATAAACATCTATAGAATGAGCAGAAGAAGCTAAGGAAGGGAAAGTAGACAGAAAGATACAAACAGAGAGTGGAAGAATAAGACCAAGAGATAAAATATTAATTTTTCCTGCTATTATTTGGTTAAACTACTTAAAGGAAGGATCCAGCTCAGATTTATCAGTATATCTTCAGGGCTAAAGCATAATCACAGGCCATTTCTCTCTCTCTTTCTTTCTCTCTCTCTGTCTCTCTCTCTCTCTAATTAAGTTAAAATAGTACTAACTATATGTCTTAATGTATTTATTTAGCTTATTTGAGCCTGTTTCCCCAACAAGAATGGAGACAGTATTAGCTTAACAGGTACATTTGGAATGTAAAAATGAATAGGGGGAGATAAAGAAGCTTGCATATTATGCAGCGAATAGTCAGATAATAATTAATGTAGCACTGTCTTTGTCCCAACTAGAATTTGGAATTACAGCCAGGTGATATCTTTGCCCTATTTTTCTAGTCCCCAGGAGGGATTTTATACCTGTGAAAGACACTTTCCACCTTCTAAGGCCCACCCCCCCATAAGGTCTTCAATCCATCATTATTTCTACAGGCAATTTTTATGAGCTTCTATAAGGGTTTGATATCATCATACTAGCTTTTGTTTACAACTACAAAAGTGGACCCATTGTTAGAAAGACAAGATCATGACTACCCTCTTCACTGGAGGAAAAATTCCTACAGGTTCTTGTCTAATTACATAAATTATTTAAAAAAAACAAATAATAGAATCAACACATAATTTAAAATTGGAATGTGATACATCACATAAACAAATTGAGAGATAAAAATCATATAGTCATATCAATTGATGCAGAAAAAGCATTTGACAAAATCCAACACCCTTTCTTGATAAAAACTCTCAGCAAGGTGGGAATAAAAGGATCATACCTCAACATAATAAAAGCCATATATGACAAACCTACAGCCAACATCATACTCAATGGGCAAAAACTAAAACCATTTCCCCTAAGAACAGGAACAACACAGGGATGCCCACTCTCACCACTCCTGTTCAGCATAGTGCTGAAAGTACTAGCATTGCGATCAGACAAGAAGAAGGAATAAAAGGCATCCAAATTGGAAAAGAAGAAGTAAAACTGTCCTTATTTGCAGATGACATGATACTGTACATAGAAAACCCTAAAGACTCCATCAAAAAATTATTAGACTTAATAAATGAATTCGGCAATGTAGCAGGATACAAAATTAATGCCAAGAAATCTATAGCATTTTTATATACCAAAAATGAACTTACAGAAAGAGAGACTAAAAAAGCAATCCCATTTACCATCACACCAAAAAAATTAAGATACCTAGGAATAAACTAAGGAGGTAAAAGACCTATACGTGGAAAACTACATGACACTGAAGAAAGAGATGGAGGAAGACATAAACAGATGGAAGAACATACCATGTTCATGGATTGGTAGAATCATCATCAAAATGTCCATACTACCCAAAGCAATCTATAAATTTAATGCACTTCCCATTAAAATACCAATGGCATATTTCACAGACCTAGAACGAACCTTCAAAAAATTCATCTGGAATAAAAAAAGACCCCGGATAGCTACAGCAATCCTGAGAAAGAAGAACAAAGTAGGGGGGATCTCAATACCAGATATCAAGCTGTATTACAAAGCCACTGTTCTCAAAACAGCCTGGTACTGGCACAAGAACAGACATATAGATCAATGGAATAAAATAGAGAACCTAGAAATCAACCCAAACCACTATGCCCAATTGATATTTGACAGAGGAGGCATGAACATACAATGGAGTCAAGACAGTCTCTTCAACAAATGGTGTTGGAAAAATTGGACAGAGACATGCAAAAAAATGAAACAAATCAACTTTCACCATACACAAAAATAAACTCAAAATGGATAAAGGACTTAAACATAAGACGGGAAACCATAAAAATACTAAAGGAATCCACAGGTATAAAAATCTAAGAAATATGCCAAAGGAACTTCTTCACTGATACTGCTCCTAGGACAATGAAAACTAAAGAGAAAATAAACAAATGGGACTACATCAAAATAAAAAGCTTTTGCACAGCAAAAGAAACCATCAATAAAACAACAAGAAAGCCCACTGCATGGGAGAAAATATTTGCCAATGATATCAACAATAAGGGTTTAATTTCTAACATTTACAGAGAACTCATACAACTTAACAAAAAGAAGATAAACAACCCAATCAAGAAATGGGCAAACTGATCTAAACAGACACTTTTCGAAAGAAGACAGAAGGAAGGCCAAGAAACATGAAAACATGCTCAAAGTCACTAATCATCCAAGAGATGCAAATCAAAACAACGATGTGGTACCATCTCACATCTGTCAGAATGGCAATCATCAACAAATCGACAAAGAAGTGCTGGTGAGGATGTAGAGAAAAAGGAACCCTTGTGCAATGCTGGTGGGAATGCAGACTGGTGCAGCCACTGTGGAGAACAGTATGGAGTTTCCTCAAAAAACTAAAAATGGAACTCCCATTTGACCCAGTGATCCCACTTCTAGGAATATATCCCAAGAAACTAGAAACACCAATCAGAAAGCATATATGCACCCCTATGTTCATAGCAGCACAAGTCACCATAGCTAAGATTTGGAAACAGCCTAAATGCCCATCAGCAGATGAGTGGATTAAAAAACTGTGGTACATCTACACAATGGAATACTAAGCTGCGGTAAAAAAGAAGGAGTTCCTACCATTTGCAACAACATGGATGGAGATGGAGAGCATTATGCTAAGTGAAATAAGCCAGGCAGAGAAAGATAAATATCACATGATCTCACGCATTTGTGGAATATAATGAACGGCATAGACTGATGAACAAGAACAGATCCAGAGACGGAGAAATGTCAATCAGAACCTCAAACCTCAGGGAAGGAGGGGGTCGGTGGGAGTAAGGAGGAAGAGATCAACCAAGGGACTTGTGTGCATGCATATGAGCCTAATCAATGGACACCGACAACAGGGGGGTGGGGAGTAATGGGGGAATAAGGACACATATGTAAAAATAATAATAAAAATAAAAAAATAGAAAAGAAATTGTGAGGTAACCAGAACCCCAAGAACACCTGAGAATGTCTTTCTTGCCATGCTAGCAGTCATCAGCTGTACAGTAATATTACCTGGGGAAAATGGGGAAGTATTTTGGACTTATGTTCCTGACCCTTCATGGGTAAGAGCTCTTATGTGGGCTGATCCCCCACCTAATGTAGTCACCAATAACACCAAACACCTTGGTCATCCAGGAGGACCATGGGTGGGGCAAGGAAGTATAATTACACAGGGGTCGCCACCCAGCTTCCCTTTTGTATGACACAAAATCTAACCACTGCTGCTTTATGTGTAAAATTAGAGGTTTCTGGTTTGCATGGACACCAATGGAAGGGACTATCACTACTTGCTCCTGGGAGAGGTGCAGAAAATGTAACTAAGACCTTGTCTATACAAAAAAAAATTGACAACCAGTTTGAAATGGAATTGCCATGGCCTAGAGCAAAGAATATCCTTACAGGATATTATTCTACAATGTCATTATAATTTTTCCCAGATTTGTATTACCCCCATTACCTATAATAGTGCCTTGCACCCTTGGGAATCAATAAAAAAATCATCCCTAGTTGGTTTTTATCGGTGATTAGAGCATTGGCCACAGACTGAACAGTCTCGGCTTCTATTCCAGTCAAGAGCCCTTACCTTGCTTGCAGGCTGGATCCCTGGCCCCAGTTGGAGTGTATACAGGAGGCAACCAATCGACGTGCCTCTCTCACATCAGTGTGTCTCTCTATCACTCTCCCTTTCTCTCTCTCTCTAAAAAAAGTAATAAATAAATGAAAACATATTTTTAAAAAATATCAATGGAACAACTTGCCATATTAATTTCTGAATGTGTCTTCCTAGAGCAAATACCTGTGTCCATTTATGTATTTATTCACTTACTTAACAAATACTTACATGCACGGCACTCTCTGAGATGCTAGAGAGAAATATAAAAACACTGGGCCACGTTCTGTGCGCTTGAAGATGTAAAATGCAGAGCCAGTATAGTGTTTGTACGGTGGTTCCACAGACCAGAGTGGGAACCTTGGTAACTGGTTTTGGATGCAGGCTTTACTCCTTCCTGTTCCACTAGAGATCATCACAACCGATGCCCAGAGGCTTGGTGCAGAGATTAAATGAGTAAATATTGCACAGCAGACATTGTTCTGAGCACTCGCGCAGCGGGGATGTAGAGCTATGCTTATGGTGTGCAAAAAAGGGGGTGGGGCCACAGTGAGGAGGAATGGGTTAATTCTGGAGAGGAGGATTCCATGGGAAAGTCAAGAGACTAAGGAAGAATCATGTTTTCAAAAAAACCTTCCCTCCGAAAGGGAATAATCTGTATGCACTGCAATTTATACAGAACGTAAAAAGGGCCCTGGAAACAGTCAAATAAAGTATTTTTAGAGTTCAAAAGAGGGAGCTATTTAGGTTAGGAACGAATACATCTTAATCTGGGTCCCCACAAGATCCAGGCATGGGCTGGGCAAGCCTGGGAATGCACTTGCTTAAGCCTATTTGTGGGGAAAAGAAACAGTCGGACGATGCGAGGACCCTGGGGATTGGTGCGGAAGAGCTGCTGAGGACCGCTTTCTAACTTGCCTTTTTCCTGAGATAATCTCCAAACCGATGAACCTCTTTTGTGGGGACGCTTCTTGATCTGCAGCCCACCTCTGCACTTGGACACCAGAGCACCTTCTTCTTAACTTTCATGTCGCTATCTTCATCTCGTCCTAAATCTAATTGCATCCCCCAAACCTTGCTTTAGCTGTTTCACTGCCCCTCCTGTGCTGTCCCGAGCTTCATCAGGGCATTTGTTAGGTAAGTGTTTAATCTGATGTCTTCCCACTAGCCTGTCCTTCACAAAGCAAGGATCCTCTAACTAGGAAGTTTCTTAGGTGCCTCAAAGAAGGCTTGACACACAGCAGCAGCTCAATAAAAATACCTTGACGCCATGAAGGGCCCAAACAGGACATAAGCCCAACCCAACTTGTTTTAGCCACATCGTGGATGGCGGCAGGGACAGGATGGTGTGTTGCTGGAGAGTTAGTGAGCAGTTATTTTTTTTAAATCTCCTTGAAACCCAAGCTCTGTAGTGATTGCCGAGTGAAACCTGGGGTGTGGAGACTTGTCCTTCCCAACAGCCCAATGGCTCCGTGGTTTCACTCTGCCGGGCTTGCAGTTCGGTAGGAGAGTTAACCATTGTGTCTCTCCTATTTGGGTGGGGGAAACCTGTGTGAGATGATGGCTGTGCTAAGGAACTTGATTGTGGTAATTATTTCACAATGTATGCCTATATCAAATCATCACATTATACACCAATTTAAATATATTACAGTGTTTGGGTGGTGTTTTTTTTGTGTGTGTCAATGGGTGCGTGGGGAGGAAGGGTGGCCATAGCCACACTATTGCCATTTTTAAAAGTCTGGCTTTTAACTAGATAATAAAGCTTATTCTAAAAGTATATATATATAAAAAGGGAACAATTATATATATATATATATATATACCCACTCAGTGTGTGTGTGTGTGTGTGTGTGTGTGTGTATTAGAGGTCCAGTGCATGAATTCGTGCATGGGTGGGGTCTGGCCAGTTGGCTAGCCTGCCTACTGGTTGAACTCCTAGTCTAGGGGACAATTTGCATATTAGCCTTTTATTATATAGGATATACACTGAGTGGCCAGATTATTATGCATTCAGAGATCATAATAATCTGGCCACTCAGTGTATATCCTATATAATAAAAGGGTAACAACCGGTCACTATGATGCACACTGACCACCAGGGGGCAGATGCTCAATGCAGGAGCTGCCCCCTAGTGGTCAGTGCACTTCCACAGGGGGAGCTCCACTCAGCCACAAGCCTCTCCCACCTCTGTGGCAGTGCTAAGCCATCAGTCAGACATTCCCCGAGGGCTCCCAAGCTGCCAGAGGGATGTCTGACTGCCACCTTAGGCCCGATCCCCCAGAAAATGGGCCTAAGCCAGCAGGGGGACATTCTCCAAGGGGTCCCAGACAGCAAAAGGGCACAGGCCAGGCTGAGGGACCCCCCTGAGTGCATGCATTTTCATGCACCAGGCCTCTAGTATAATGTATTAGAAGCCTGATGCACGAAATCTGTGCAAGAGTAGTCCTTCCTTATCCCAGCTGCAGGCACTGGCTTCCCTCCGGTACCCAGGACCCGGGCTTCCCTCGCAGCCCCTGCTTCGTCCCGAAGGACGTCTGGTTTAATTAGCATATTATGCTTTTATTATTATAGATATATGTATATATTTGTTTCCTCCCTCATTTTGGCCTCAAATCCACACTTTATCCACACAATGTCCCCTCACCCAGGGGTTACTGACTGTGATATCTTCATGACACCTCAGAATAAGGACAGGAAGCAGATGGCATTGTTCCCATGTTTTAGATTAGGTAACTGAGTCTTAAGGATGTAAAAAAATAATTTTTTGCTGCCTGAGAGTGGCAAGCCATTGATGCAGAATATGACCTCAGTCTTAATCACATGAACAAAAACTCCCCACACTGTCGTTACAGCGTGTATATGTTTTCCACTGCATCATGTCAGTGCTTTCTAGAAAGAAACTTAGCAAAGGTTGTCAGCATTTCCTGTAATCAAGCAAAGCCATGTGAAAGCATGGCTAACTTCACCTGCAAGCACCGTCAGGACACAGACTCCACCGCTCAGTCTTGTACCCTCCCCGTCTGAGTCTGAGCCCAGAGCTCAGTAGTTCTGTGCAGGTAGCCTTCGCGTGCCTGAATGAGCAGGTTCCTGTAATCAAACAGGATGAATGGAGCTTGCACCTACTGCGATCCTGACACCTTTGGAAGGCACCGGCGGGGCCATGGGTAGCGTAATTGTGTAAGTTCAGGATGGAATAGCTTCATGTCTAGCAGCAAAACGATGCTAGTTTATTTCTTGAGCACTTACAGGATTCCATTACTTTGGTAACAGATTGGCAAAGCCTTGATTATCGGGAAGAGCTTCCCTAAGAAAAAGGAAATACAACCTTTTCCTTTTGTGTTCTAAAAGAGTCATTCCAGCCTTGGCCGGTTCGGCTCAGTGGATAGAGCGTCGACCTGCGGACTGAAGGGTCCCAGGTTTGATTCCGGTCCAAGGCACATGCCAAGGAGGAGGTCTCAATCCCAGTAGGGAGCAGGCAGCCGATCAGTGGTTCTCTCTCATCATCGATGTTTCTATCTCTCTCTCCCTCTCCCTTCCTTTCTGAAGTCAATAAAAAATAATATTTAAAAAAAAATAAGTAAAAGAGCCCTTCTGATGGTGAAAGGGTTTATTTATACTCATGGAGTGGAAAGCAGATAGCTTATTCATTTTCCAAGCCAGGCACTCTAAGCAGACTCATCCGTTTGCAAAGGCAATGGGGTGGCCCACCATCCTGGTGCTGTTAGCGAGGGATGCGGAGGTTCCTTTCTCCTGTGCCTGGTCAACCTGTCTGAGACGGCACAGTTAGACATTTTCCTACAGTATTTTTCATTTCTCTCACCCGGTGTGTATTCCAGATGTCCAAGGCAATGATGCTTAGGTGAGGAGAAAGCATCTGTGTGCTCACACGCATTTCCTAAAGTGTCTAATTGTTCCAGAAAGTTTCAGGCTCCTCAAAAAAAAAAAAAAACAGCACGTTAAGGGTGCATGGATGTTCCACTAAGTGACAAAATGGTTTAGGCCCTGCAATGCTCCAGAACAGAATATGGAAATGGACTGTTTTTAAAAATACAGTTTTATTGATTTCAGAAAGGAAGGGAGAGGGAGAGAGAGAAACATCAATGATGACAGAGAATCATTGATTGGCTGCCTCCTGCACGCTCGAGCCCACAACCGGGGCATGTGCCCTTGACCGGAATTGAACCGGGGACCCTTCAGTCAGCAGGCTGATGCTCTATCCACAGAGCCAAACCAGCTAGAGCGGAAATGGAATTTTATTTCCCTAGTTTATGTCCCAAATCACAGAGCCAGAGAAGCAACAGGATGTGTTCCGGCGCTGTCCGTTCGCCTGAGTGCTGTTAAGACTGTCCCCGTTTCTGTAATAAATTCAATGTGACGCGTGTAGAAGTTGGCAGCAGCATTTCGCTGCACGCCGAGTGTTGGCGCATGAAGAGACCGTCCAGCGAGCGATGGTGAGGCCTTTGCAAAAGGAGAAGGAAGGGCACATGGTGTAGGATTTCACTGTGTGACGTGTGTCTGACAAGGTTTCTTCGATCAATGGCAGGCACTTGCTCCCTCCGCCTCCTACTCAGTTGGCTTTTATAAATCACAAGATTGCTCCCCAACAAAAAGGAAGGGTTTGATCTCCTATAAACACCCCCCCCCCCGGTCGGCATAAGTTTTCTAGTTAGCCCACAGCCATTCAGAGGAGAGGCTCCTAGACGGAAGGGGGTCCTTGTCTCCCTGCCTACAGGTGAATGTTCAGTTCACTGTCATTTCCCCAGCCTGGCTGGGGAGGAATTCTCCATACACAGGGTTAAAGAGACAAGCCCTGATTTGTATGGATCCGTGTTTAAATCCCCCTCATCTCTCAAAGATCCCCTAAGGTGGCCCTTGGAGGTTTGGATATGTGTCATTTGTGTTCTATAATTAAATAGCCAAAAAAATAAAAAATAAACTGATGATTTAGGCCATCTTTCCCCCTGGGGGTGTCTGCGTGTGGCCCATCGGGACACATGGATGTTGAAGACTATGGTATCTGCTAGAGGGACGTGAAGAAGAATGCATTGGCTGCTCGGATTTATTTCTGACTTTTAGATGTATGTTCTTACTGGAGGTAGGGGTGCTGGAGGGAACCACTATAAACAAATAAAGCTCTAGAAGTACATGCCAGTCAGGTGCACAGGCATCTCAGAGCATTGTTCCATAAAACTAAAAAAGCATGCCTTTGTCCTGACACATTTGGAAAAAAATACTCGGGGCCCAGAGGCGCCCGCTTCTAGTAAGCGATAACTTAAATGTCAACAAGTTATGCAGGTCCTGGGAAATTATTGCTCTGGTACCCAGCAACAAGCAAAACGGGTTTCCATGGCGATGCCTGTGTCCCGTTACCTCTTGCAGCGCCTAATCCTTGGGAACGTTAAGAAGGCGGACAGGGTTACGTTTTAGTCAAATAATGAAGGCAGTTGCGCTGTGGCTGTGAGCTGTGGTCTTTGGGACATGTGGATGCTTAAGTGAGCAGCTTCAGAGGTGTAATGCCAGACACCCTGTCTGACCATTGATCGTACATGCTGAGCCTGGACCAGGGCAGCTAGAAGGTCACATAAAACGTATGAAGATCCCCTGGCCGGTGTGGCTCAGTTGGTTAAGCTGGGTCCCATGCACCAAGAGGTCTCCAGTTCGATTCCCGGTCAGGGCACATGCCCGGGTTTCGGACTAGATCCCCAGTAGGGAGCATGCCAGGAGGCAGCCGATCGATGTTTTTCTCTCATTGATGTTTCTCTCTCTCCCTCCCTCTAAAAAAATAAATAAATAAAAATAAATAAATAAAAATATATTTTTAAAAAAAGGTTACAGATGGCAGTAAGAGTCCAGGAATTTCAGCTGCTGGGGAAGGTCTGCGGCTCCGTGTCCCTGCCTGCCACCGCATTGCTTATTCTCCGAAAACGGATCGCGGGGCGCTCTTTGCAAATGGGGTTGGTGTTGCTCACATCATCGGAGCGTTCGCTTCTCCAATGCACGCATTTTCCCGCTGCACCAAACCTTTGTTTCCCGGCTCAGGGCGTCAGCCCCGGCATTTTTCTTTCTGAATAATGTGCAGAATCGGTGTGCTGACGTGCTCATAAAGAAAGGAGAGCCTCGCCGACGCAGCGGCGCTCCCCAAAACCCAACGTCTTACTTTCTCCAAGACCCTTGATCTTCGTTTGTCAGCCGACCGGAACCTCTAACCTGACTGTAAAAATGTTGGATGGGTAATGTTGCTTGTAGTGTTTGGCTTTCATTGTTATGGGGGTGGGGGAGAGGGAGGAGGGGAGGGTCCCGCTGTGAAAGGGAGCAAACGGGAAGGTGTTACAAGCAGCAGCTGATGCTATAAGCCCTGTGCTCATTGCAGTCTGAGCAGCACGCTGGCCGATCTCATTTAACCAAGAAACGAAATGCAGAAAAATGGGTCTATTAAAAGCAGAATCCACCTTGGCATTGACCTGTTCCTACTTGTGACTGGCAGGAGGAATTGTGGTGACGGGGACCATTTTTGTTGGCAGCCGCTGGAAATACAACCGCTATATTATTATAATAGGATCAGCGTCAAGTTGGATTATAATAGGGGCTTTCTTGGACCAATGGCACGGTGTCAAATTTATAGTCGCCCGCTAAATGAGTCTCTTGTATCCCTGACAAAGGGGCAAAAACGGTTCCAAATGAAAACACAAGCAGAGAATCCTGTTCTGTTTGGTGGGCATTCCTCAGGGTCCCATTTATCACACACCAACACTTGCTGCTTTGAAGACACATTATCCTGCAAGGTTTCCACTTTGCAGTTTGCCTCTGTGGTCTGCATTCTGCATGCATTTCCCAGGGAGAAGCCTACACCGCGGCTTGAATCGTTTCGGCCGCAAGATTAACCTCAAAGCATCCATTCTCCCCACCTCCGGGTAATCCCTTGACAAATGCATCCACGCATCTACTCTGCCCGCGTGCAGGTGCGTCGACAATCTTGAGTCACTCTTAGGAGGAACATCATCCTTGAAGGGAAGTCACGCTGCCTTTTCATTTTCAGATGTCTACCGTTGACAGATGCGGGTTTCCCCGAGAAGCCGGGCGTCAGGCAGGACTAGCCTGGATGAGGATGTGGGGAGAAGCGTGCCTTCATTCTGTTGCGGTCCCCAGCCCAGTCGTTCATCTCGGCCAAAGTGTGTGTGGGATTCGCACGGGCCGGGAGATGGCCACGACCTCCATTCAAATAACATGGAGAAACTGACATTGACCGTGTGCCTGGTGCCTGACTTGGTGCTGAGGACATCGAAACGCATTTGATTTTTGAGCCCACAGCCATTTTACAACAGAGGAAGCTGACAGGAGCTGGGTGGGATGGGACAGTGTGATATTGTGTGTGTGTGTGTGTGTGTGTGTGTGTGTGTGTGTGTGTGTGTGTGTGTGTTTTCTTTTGTAAAAGGACATGAACATGTTGTTACATTTGGGAATGTCTTTTTGTGTTCCCCCCCCAAAATGTAAGAAAATATCCTACTATGAAAATAATTAGGCAGAACTATACTTAGTTATAAATGCCAGCACCATCACTTAAGATTAGTTTGTTTTTAAAAAGAGATATCTTTGTTGATTTCAGACAATAAGGGAGAGGGAGAGAGAAATAAAAACATCGATGCTGAGAGCCCATCATTGGGAATCGAGCTTGAAACCCAGGCATGTGCCCTGACTGGGAATCGAACTGTGACCGCTCACGGAGCCACACTGGCCTGGAATAAATTAGTTTATTATTTAGTCTCCCGCGTACAATGTACCTATAATTTTAGTGATAGGAAGCTCTCAGAAATATCATGTCGATAGCTCTTCTGTATCTTCTGCATAAAGTATTACATTTAGTTATCTCAACAAGCCTAAACTGTAGCAATGACTATCACCTCCCTTTCTTAGAAATTAAGGCACTGAGGCTCAGACGTGTTTTGTGACTTGGCCAGGGATGGAGGGCGAGTGAGAGTGGGGAGTGGAATATAAAGCAAATAATCTGGTTCAAGACAGTTTTCCTCCAAATGAGCTCCTCAGCCACTTTTTCACACTTAATATTATCTCATTTGATCCTCACGCAAATCTTTTGAGATT
Source organism: Corynorhinus townsendii (assembly GCA_026230045.1). NCBI lineage: Eukaryota > Metazoa > Chordata > Mammalia > Chiroptera > Vespertilionidae > Corynorhinus > Corynorhinus townsendii. Next base: position 9,875,663 of record JAPDVU010000011.1, on the reverse strand, counting down.
GCAGAATAAAAATTACCGTCTTCACGCATGAAAAAGACCGACTCACCGATCATGCAAATGACAGAGATGGATCTCCTTCCTCCCACCTCAGCGTTTGCTGCTGTGACCAGGAGATGCCTCTCACAACAAGACAGCATCCCATTACAATAATCAGCCAAAACAGACATGATGATGACCAGCCGCACGGCTGTAAACTCCCGAGGGACTTTCTCCCACTCTCACTTAACAAGAAATCATCTCCATGCTTCTTTATGACGTGTGAATAGTCTAAAAAAAAAAAAAAACAACTTAAGATGTGTTTAGTTTTACAAACACATCTGAGTAAGAGTTCCTCCAAGTAATCACCGTAGAAAGTACCACTTCTATGGCAAAGGATGGAGTCTGGCGCCCAGTACAGTTCTGAACTATGGCTTTAGATCAGCATTGCCCGGGAAGATTTTTAAAAGCACTCCCCCATCATCCCTATTTTACCATCCCTCAGACCTCAAAGGGACCACAGTGACCTAAGTAGTTTTCAAAGTTGGATTCTGAGAAGTAGGTAGGGTTGGTACTCCCAGGCATCGCATGTGATGTGAGGAATGTCTTCGAAGCCCTGCTACCTCTGTGTTAGGCTCCTATAAATAGTATTCTGATTGAACGTCACAATAACTCTAATGCATGTTGTAGATCTGAAATCTGAGACTAAAACAGGATAAATGATTTACCTGAAGAGACAGAGGTGTTTCGGAAAAGTATTCCATTGGCAAAACTATTAGCCCCCCGCTACTCTGCCCCGAGATGCCCACCCCACATAAGTACATAGGAATTCTGGCATTGTTCAGAAACTCTCCGGATTTATGTTTTTCTCTATGAAGACAGTTTTTTAAGGGTCACCTTTATTTAGTGATGACAGGGATTTTTAAAAAATATATGTTACTGATTTTTACAGAGAGGAAGGGAGAGGGATAGAGAGCTAGAAACATCGATGAGAGAGAAACATCCATCAGCTGCCTCCTGCACAACCCCCACTGGGGATGTGCCCGCAACCAAGGTACATGCCCTTGACCAGAATTGAACCTGGGACCCTTCAGTCCGCAGGCCGATGCTCTATCCACTGAGCCAAACTGGTTAGAGTGACAGGGATTTTTTTTAATGACAGAAACTTTTGACTCTCTGGTCAGTTCTCTTTCTGCAGTGAATGGAACCGCGTATTCACACTCATGAATGTCACACCATACTGAGTACAGTGCTTGACTTTATTTTTCTGATAATGCTTCATAACAAGGAACAACATTTCTCCTTAAAAAAGCAAAGTAAAATCTCAAGACAGCAACAAACACACAGCAAAGCAAAAAACGGGGGCATGGTCTTCCCCGCAGAGGAGGTCACCCCTCCCTTCAGGCTCTGACCTCTGTCTGTTCTTTCAGTGACTCTTGAATCATTCTTGAACTTTTCTGGAATGAATCTTAGACTCAGAGAAAAATTGCAAAAATAGTTCCCTCGCTCAGTTTATTCCAAGTGGGACATCTTACGTACATTTAGTACAAGGGCCCAAAGGAGAAAATTCAAATTGATGTCCATCTTTATTGTCATTACCCAGTGTTAATGTTTCATCTCCTCTTCCCTGGACTGCTGCTATAATATAACCTTGCTAGAGTCCCGGCTCATGAAATCTGTGCACCGGTAGGGTCCCTAGGCCTGGTCAGCAATCAGGGCCGATCACAGCCTTCCAGGTGCTGGCCGGGTCCTTCCTTCTGGCTGCTGGCTGCCAGCCAGAGCCTCCCTTCTCCAGCTGCCAGCCGCTGGCCAGGCCTTCCTTCGTTCCGCCGCGCCCCCTGGTGGTCAGCACACGTCATAGCAAGTGATTGGTCTCCTGGTTGAACTCCCGTGGGGACAATTTGCATTTAGGCGCATATATATATATAAGTATAACTTGTCTGATATAATCGTCTACATCTCTGCCTCCAGTCCAATCTGGGAGCATGAACAGAGAGAGAGACCCACAGTGTAGGACTGCTCTCCAAATGAAATGTCTTCTTTAAAGCCAGTGCTCCCCATCTTGGCATGCAAATGTCTCCTCTAGGCCCAGCCACTCTGGCTCAGTGGATAGAGTGTCTGTCAGCCTGAGGATTGAAGGGTCCCAGATTCCATTCCTGTCAAGAGCATGTACCTTAGTTGCAGGCTCTCTCCGATGGTGGGGACGCATATGGGAGGCAACCTACCTCACATGGACATTTCTCTCTCTGTCTCTCCTGCTCCCTTCCTCTCTCACTAAAAATCAATGGAGAAATATCCTCAGGCGAGGATTAACAACAACAAAAAATGCCCCTTGCATCTTATTCCCAGTGTGCATCTCCAAATTTAGCTTTGATGGCTGACTCTTCCAGTCATATCTTCTCTTAAAAAGTATTTTGGACCTTTTATCTCACTATCCTCCTCTCACCTGGAAAGTTTTTCCTCTAATTCTTCTCCATCGCACAGTATTCAAATAGCTACAGTGTACACATTGTGCTTTCACGTGCTTATTTTAACCAGCTAGTTGTTGAGTTGCTTGTGAACATGAGCCGTAAGTTTGTTTTTCTATATGGTTCCCAGTGTCTGGTGGAAAGACATTCAGCGCATGTTTTTCCTAATTGTAGATTTTTTAGAACCTCTGAATCATCCTTCTGAGTAGAAATTCCAATTTGACAGGCCTATCAACTGCTCAACAAATATTATTGTTACATTTTCCTGGGTAGTGTCTGTCATCAAACATGCTTCCAAAGAGATTTTTACTTGCCTGGCCAGTTTGGCTCAGTGGCTAGAGCGTCGACCTGTGGACTCAAGGTTCCCGGGTTCAGATCCGGTCAGGGGCACGTGCCCAGGTTGTGGGCTCAGTCTCCAGTGGGGAGCACATGGAGGCAGCTGATCAGTGCTTCTCTGTCATCATTGATGTTTCTGTCTCTCTCTCCCTCTTCCTTCCTCCCTGAAATTAATAAAAATATATTTTACATATATATATAAAAACAAAAACATTTTGACTTGGCACGATCTTGGAAAAGCTCTTCCTTATTTCAGTAAACACAGACGTATGCTGCTGAGATCCACCTATGACTGCTGTCTGGTTGGAAACACTCTGGCCCTCATGGCTGGGAGCATTCCTATTGACAGCTCAGGGCTGATTCTCCCTCATCAGGAGGGAGCTGCCTGGCCCCAGGCCAAGCCTGCATTCCCAGGGGCATTCCCATAGCCAATAGCTGGTCAGTACCGGGGTCCAAAAGCTTGGCCCCATTTCCTCAAGGACACCCTAGCTCAAGAGAGATAGGAACATCAATGATGAGAGAGAAGCATCGATTGGCTGCCTCCTGCACGGAGTCCACGGAGACCTTTGATGTGATGGCGTCACAGCCCAAGTGATGGAATGACCTTCAGCTCAATATCGCCCTTTTGCCTCCCCAAGATACTGATCAAAGAGGATTCCTCAATACAAATTCTGCAAAGAGACCTCGTCTATCTCAGACTCTCCATTCCTCTGTGATGCTTCCCTCCCATTCCTCATGAAATCAGTACGCGACTTATTCATCCATCTGCTCATTCCCCGAGCCAATATCCGTTTGCTAATTACTATATTTCCCACACTTCCTGGATCAGGAAGACCCCGAGCCTGCCCTTGTAGAACATGATGCTTGTGATCTCACCAGACATCTCCAATTTCTCCCCAGTTTCAGCTGTTCGCAGAATCACCCACCGTCTCTCTTGAGTCTTTTGCCTTCACGTGTATTTGACTGATGGCTCAGAATGTCTTCCAAGCCCCTCTACTTTTGGCTAAACTCTGCTTGTCTTGAATAAGTTAACTCAAAGGCTACGTCTCCCAGAAAGCTGTCCTTGGCCACTCCCTCTGCTGGACTAAGTGGGAGCTCGAAACTTGGTGCCGTTGTTTTCAGCTGGATTTCTCTGTATAGCTGTCTGCCCCTATCTTTTCCTCCCCCATCACACTATAAGCTTCTTGCCCGTCGATTTTGTCTTAATATGTATGCTTTATATTAGGCAGGCCATATGTGCTTACCCGCTGAATAACTGAGAGAATAAAAGATAATGTATCCTGAAAAAATGAAAAGGTGTGCTTCTATTATCTATAAGCCTCCATTCCCTGAACGTACTGATGAATCGGTGGTCCCGATCTAATTTTATATTCTGAGGAATGGAATAAGATGGATAAACTCTCCCTTTAATATCTCTCCACAGCTTTTACCAGCAGCCATTTTAAAATATTTTCAGTTGTGCTTTTGCAAAACTTCAATGCCGCATGTGCTATTGTATTATTAAGCTTATGTCTCATATTTCTTTGGTATGCTCCCTTTTCAATAGTCTCCATGCCTACGTGAGTCGGATAGGTAGCTTTAAAATGAAAACTACAAAGAAATCTTCAAGAATACGGATTCTAAAAGGGCTATCTTTATATAGTACTTCAACCTAGCAGTACTTTTTCTTTTGAAAAATTTGAATACTGTTGAAGTTATGACGGAGTAGTTATCTCCTTATCCTAAAAAAGATTTCTTTTCTTCCTTATTCCCACACATGGATTTCTGTAGGATATGCTTAGCAAATTTTAGCTCTTGGCAAGAATCATGTGTTAATTATTATCTTTCTCACTCTCTCCTTTTTTTTTTTTTTTTTTTTTTAGGTACGTCTGTCACTAATGTAACAGCCACCGATGCTGATGACCCAGTTTATGGCAACAGCGCCAAGTTGGTGTACAGTATCTTGGAGGGGCAGCCTTATTTTTCCATTGAGCCTGAAACAGGTTTGTGAACTAAATTTTGAATTCTATTCACCATGTTATTGCTTCAGGGAAACACTTTTCTTGGGATTTGGATTATGAAATGTTACGGTTAAGTACTTTACTGCCTGTATCAATAATATTCGAATGTGTTCTTTCTGTGCAGTGTGAGGTACATGGCAAGCCGAGCCGTGATTTTGATGTTGATTAAAACAAATTGCAGCCCCTTTGTACAACATCACCTATTTAACAGCTGGCTTGCCACCTGCTTTTTTAAAAATGTATTTTTATTGATTTCAGAGGGGAAGGGAGAGGGAAAGAGAGATAGGAACATCAATGATGAGGGAGAATCATCGATTGGCTGCCTGCTGCACGCCCCTACTGCGGATGGAGCCTGCAACCCGGGCATGTGCCCTTGACCTGAATCGAAGCCGGGACCCTTCAGTCTGCAGGCCGATGCTCTATCCACAGAGCCAAACCAGCCAGGCCTGCTACCTGCTTTTATTCTGGGGTTGGGGCGAGGAGTGCCTATGCATCCAGCCAAATGAAATATCAAATTTAAGAATAAATTTAGCTACTATGTATTGACTGTAAGATGCTTGGCTTAGCCATCTGTCTAAATTTCAACTTGCCCATCTATAAAGTGGGTACAGAATCTACCTCCTAGGGTTATGACCAAGATCAGATGAAGCAATAAATACCAGACATGCAGTGTATGACACATGGTAACAATTCAATGGATGGATATTATATTTGCTATTAGATTCCTCATCTGTAAAACAGATACTGACATTTACCCACTAGAGTTCATTACAAAGATATTATTATGTATTCTAATATAATACATTGTCATATTATATGTAATATGTCTTATTATTATTACCACTAATAATTCTGGGTCTGGTAGTACAGATTTTAGAACCATAATTTCATTAACTAATAGATTTTGCAAATGAAGATAAATCTTTTTATTTTTTTAAATTTTAATAATGTCCTTTTTATAATCCACAGGCTATTTGGGTGGCACACTTGAAAATTATCACACACAAAAATCAATATCATTTGTGTGTATGTTTCTGTATCTGGTGCTTTAGCCTGCAAATTCCCAAGTAAAAAAAAATTAATATGCAGCTACATGCACATATAATATCATTTCTTTGATTCATGAGTTTTCAGCACTATTGAGATAAATGTCCATGTCATGCCATTAAGTCAATTATTAATTAATTTAAAAATTTAAAGGCTCTCTTTGCTTTCTTTGAATCCAAAGAGTAAAATCCTCATACATTTAAAAGTGAGGAAAGTAGTATATTTATACATAAATAGGTCATGGGCTTAAAATTAAACTTAGACTTGGAAACAAGAAAGAACTCTTCTAAGATGCACTAATTAGAGCATCATTACATATTCTTCCCCAGTGAAGAAGGGAGTCTGTCATAAACTTCATCTCCTTTGGGCTCCTTGATGACCCTGGAGAAATGGCAGAACGCTGGGTTTTTAAGGAAAAAGAAAAAAAATGGAGATGTCCTATTACTTGGCCAAAGTCACAGTCACGGAATCAGGGTCAGAATTGGACCTCAATTTCAAAGCCATTGTCAGATACAGTGAACCTTCACTTTGTTCAATGGCAATAATTATGGCACAGGGCTTCTGTAAAACAGAAACGTGTTGACTGTTTACGTGGAGTTGAATCACGTTCTCCTTCGCTCCTTGACTAACTATTCACGGGCATCTTTTGTCCGCCAGTCCCCATGGAATAGAGACATTAATCGAGCCAGCATCCACTCTGCATTCACTCTGTGCCAGGCACTGAGCTACCTATGAAGAGAAAAAGTCACAGAGGCTAATCTCAGCATGCAAGTATCTCACAATCCATTTTAGAAGACAGATTTTTATTTTCAACCTAATTAAAAGGAAGCATGGTGATGTCATGTCAATAATTTCTATCTCAAGAATAAATTACCATGAGATCTGGATAACACAAGCCCCCTGCTAAGTCAGGGGGTTTGGGTACTTGTAAGTCTCGTTGACATATATGGCCATTTGCTTAATGAAGTGTTCTCAACAACACTTAATAGTTACATTTTACCCAGCATCTGAATGTCTGTCTCTACAGGCATTCATTTTAGTTCTATCATTTCCAAGATGACAGATACAAATTTATCTGATTTATTTTTTAGAAAGTATATTCTGGGACTGTTGTAAAAAAAATGGAATGGAGAGAAATGATACTTGAAGCATGTATACAGTAGTTGCTCAAGAAATACCAGTTTAGTGGGGTTGCGTTTTTAAAAACTAAAGCTGTCACAGTGCAGAAAGAAATAAGAGTCTCAATTAGGTAATCAATAAAGGGCCATCCTGAGTTCTTTTGCTGAAACATAAATGGGTAGGAGTGAAATGGAAACATTTTTGTATAAATGCTGGCGCAGTTACACTTGCGTGTAATTCTGCTCCAATGAAAGCAGAGTGTTAGCTGTTTCTTCCTCTCTTTCAATAGTATGTTGGCTATTCTGGGTCTTTGCCTCTCCTTATACATTTTTTAATTAATTTGTTGATATCCAAACAATAATTTGCTAAGATTTTGATTTTGATTGCATTCAGTCTATAGGGAAAATGGATATCTTAACAATATTGAGACTTCCTATCCATGAACATGGGATATCTCTCCATTTATTTACTCTTTGATTTCATTAATTAAAGGTTTATAGCTTTGTCACATAGCTTTTGTATATGTTTTGATAGATTTATACCTAAGTATTTCATTTTGGGTGCTAATGTAAAAGATATATATTGTGCTGTAATTTTAAATTAGTTGTCATTATGTAGAAAAACAATTGACTTTATATTCTGAGGATGTGTGTGTGTGTGTGTGTGTGTGTGTGTGTGTGTGTGTGTTGCTTTTGGACTTTCTACATAGACAACTCTGTCATCTGCCAAAAAAAACACAGATAAAAAGTTTTATGTCTTCCTTCCCAATCTGCATACCTTTTATTTCCTTTTCTTGTCTTATTGCAACAGTAAGAGCTTCCAGTACAGTGTTGGAAATTAGTGGTGTAAAGAGATTGTACAGACTTGGTATAATTTCTTCATTAAATATTTGGTAGAATTTACCAGTGAACCTATCTGGGCATATATATATAATATATATATGTATATATATATACACATACATACATACACACACTAGAGGCCCAGTGCACAAAGTTGTGCATGGGTGGGGTCTCTCGGCCAGCTGCGGGGAGGGACCACGGGAGGTTGGCCTCAGCAGCAAGCTAACCAATGGCTGATTCCATGAGGAATTGGGCTCCCTCCTCCCTCCTGTCTGGGTCTGGGTGTGGGTGAACCAGATTCAGGGCTGTCAGGGCCCCAGCAGCAAGGTCTGGGTCAGTGTGCATCATAGCTACCAGCCTGTTGTCTGGTTGTTCCAGTCATTCAGTCATAACAGTCGCTTAGGCATACATATATTTAGAGAGAGGGGAAGGGAGAGGGATAGATATAGGGAATGAAACATGGATGAGAGGGAAACATCAATTGGCAGCTTACTACACGCCCCCTACTGGGGATCGAGCCTGCAACCTTGGCATGTGCCCTGACAGGTAATTGATATGGTGACCTCTTGGTTCATTGGTCACTGCTCAACCACTGAGCCACACCAGCGGGACCCATTTCCTTTGCATAATAGGCTTCTGGCCTTACCCATGAGGATCAGACTTCTAGCTTTAATGATAAATGTTATGATAGTGATCATTCCCTTAACAGACTATGGGACATGAACTCAGTGAAGATATTTATGAAAAAGGAGATTGCCCATGGAGCACAGTCATCAAGTCGTTGATGCCACAACATTTTCAATAGGAAAAGAAACAGAGCAGAGGAGATAAGAAACCCTTTACGCTTCTTGTTTTATCCTCACAGGAATGCTAGAACAGCACTAAGCACTTTGGAACAGATAAGTTTTGCTGTCCTCTTGTTTGCTATATTTCAAATTTATAGAATTATTTTCTGTTGCTATGAGCTATCAACCTCTCTACCTCACAGAGAGATCCTTCTCTTCTTTCAGGTATAAGCTTAAGAGAGCAGAGAGATTTGCCATTTGTTCTGTTAATTTGCTTCTTTGAGTTCATAATCAGTGATCAACTTGCGTATTGACTTACTTATATGTTTAAGTCACTTCCCAAACTAGAATATGCAGTCTATGAAAGAATGGGGATTTGTCTTATTTGTTCATTTTATATCCCTATGCCTCGCCGAGTGTTTGGCACCTAGAAGCCCTTTCATGTGTGTTTTAGATAGGAAAGCAGGATGAAAAAGACATGCAAAGGAAGGGCAGGAAAGGGGAGGAAGGGAGCATGGATTCATGTAGAGAAAAGCTTGCCCCAGCTCAGACGGAAGATGTATGATGAACCCACTAGGGAATGCAACTTGGTTTCTAGCTTCTATCCCTTTTGTTTCTTCCTCTGGTGGGAAGAACATCCTTTGACCTCAGATGTGATTTCTATTGTTGTTGTTGAAATTCACTTAGAACTAAAATGTCTGCCATTTCCAAGTCTCATACTATGTCTTAGGTGTCTAGCCAAGACGATGCTATTTTTGTACTTGCAAAAAGGAGCCTTTAGATTGTGATTAAACTCTGGCCTAGATTTAGTTCTAGATCACACGTGGAGATAAAAAGGCTCAAGGGCCACTACACAGGGAAGGAATGGTTACTCACATATCTTCTCATTTCAGAGGTCACTGTGATAGTAATAATAATAACTACGACAAACAAAAGGAATATATCATTGTGTTCCTAAGTCCTCTAGGTTTAACAGAACACTAAACCACGCTGTGGAGAGAAGAATTACTCTCTCTAAGTTGCAAATGACAAAACTGTGTTTCTGAAAGAGTAAGACAAAATGCCTTACTTTAAATCAAACTCCCTGGCAAATTATAGCAACAAGAGGAAGAATAAAAACAAGAAAATAAACAACCACCATCTCATTTATTGGACACATTAATAATTTAGCCTGGCATTGTGCTAATGGGTTTGCATGCATTATCAAATATAATGTAATTTATTCTGCACACTATTTTAAGATAGATATTAATATCATCTTATTTTTACTGATGAAAGTACAAGATGGTCTGAATTGATACTTTCTTGCCCCAAATGTTTGAAGCAAGACGCAAAGTAAGTCTGTGTGATTTCAAACTCTCATTTTTCCCCATGCTTCTGTGACCCCATATGACTGCCAGGCCGTGTAGCTCATGCTTGGGGCTGTCATTGGTTTATACAGGGACCTGTAGAACTTGGAAGCAGGCCCAGGTCTCTGTTCTACAGAGACCTAGGGGGCATTTTGGTGACGGAGAAGATGTAAGGAGATAGTAATTGTAAAAAAAATGGTCATTTTTTTGTGAATAGCTTCAAAAGGCTAAAAATAGCTCATTTGTATTCTATAAACATATCCTTTTTTGTTGTTTTCCCTTCCTCACCACCCCTAACATCATGTTTGCTTGTGACATTTGGGGCATTTGGATAGGGAGAGATGTGGCATTTATTTAAAAAGCACTAATTTGGGGACAGTAGTGAGAAAACAGTGCAGTCCCTTGTAAGTGATTGAAGATGGAAAGTGTAAATGAAATGCAAGGCAAGTGAATAATAAATGCTTAATTATCTAGAGAAACCACAGTAAAGTTGCAGGACAGTCTAAACTTTGCCCCAGGCAAGCAAGAGTATGAAAAATGACTTGCTTAAAAATAAACTAACTTAATTCATTGACCTTTTTTTGTGAAACTCAGACCATCTTTCTTCGTTGAATACAAATAACATTTGTCTCCGTGGGACCTGTGAAAATAAGCTACAGAAAAAAATACTCGTTGGAAAAAAATCTACGTAATGAATGGTTTCCTTTTAGAAAAATTAAGTTAGTACATGGGGTCTTCATGGAATGTCTTCATGGAATTAAGTCAAAGTGATAAATTGCACACACACAGGGTCTTTTTTAAAGTCAGGATTGCATAGATGATAATTTCCACTGCCAAAGGGACTGGCCAAAGAATTTTCTTAGTGCAGACCTTCGAGAAAAAATATTCAGATAATTCAGGTAGACCAACAATGCTAGGGTCTGCATTGATAAGTGAGAATGTCTTTGTAATTCACATTAATCTACATTTAATCAACACTACATTCTGTAAGTCATGTCATAGGTGTTGAAGGTGCGATGTTGCGTCTGATAAACCCTAAAAAGAGATCTGCCAGTCTGATGTGGCTCAGTGGTTTAGCATTGACCTATGAACCAGGAGGTCATGGTTCAGTTCCAGGTCAGGGCTCATGCCCAGGGTTGTTGGCTCAGGCCCCAGTGTGGGGTGTGCAGAAGGCAGCAGATCAATGATTCTCTCTCATCAATGATGTTTCTATCTCTCTCTCCCTCTTCCCCTTCTTCTCTGAAATCAATAAAAGAATAATTTTTTCAAAGAGATCTATCTGGAGTTCAGTCACCATTGTGTGGCAACATAGAACATGTCAGCATCCATGGGATTGGATGGGGAGGAGTCCCAGCTAAGCAAACGAAAGGTGGTCACACCGAAGGCTGTGCCCTGGAAAACTGGTGACACTTTTGACAAGTGGTGGGTGCAGAATGGGTGAAACTTGAGGCACTTCAGCAAGGAGAAATCAAGGATATGTGGTCAGGGGGAACATACACATTGGGGTGATGTTGGGAAGTGAAATAGTTTTCACTGACTGAATGGTATCAGAATTTATACTGTAAGGTTTTTCTATGTAAAATGAATGTAGGCTACAAGTTAGAAACCCCAATTCCTCTGATTTTCTGTATGACTTTGGATGCATGCCTTCATCTCTTGTGACTAATTTTGCAATTTTACAAAATATTGTAATAAAACTGTTTCTGATCATTCACGATATTGAAAACAGTACTCCATATTTTGCTTTTGATCGTCACAAATCAGTATTATGAATTTTAATATTATCAATACAATAGTAATATAAGACTATTAATTTAATAATGCTAATATTATTAAATTAATATTATTAATTTTCTATGTTTATTTGTATTGTATCAAAATATGATATTTTTGATGGGACATTTCTCCTTTGAAAAAAGCAACACACTTTTTATTAATAATAGATCATAAAATACTTCAGCGATATTAATTCCAAGACACCAGTTTCTATGAAAGCCCTTGATTTAGAGTTGAAAGTTGGACTGGAAGGAAGTGACATGAGAAGAAGGAAGCTTGCTTGACCAGTTGTCTGGGACAGTTCCATCACAGGAGATAAAGGACCTCTTGTTTTGTTGTTGTTGTTAATCCTCACTTAAGGATATTTTTCCCATTGATTTTTAGAGAGAGTGGATAGGAGGAAGAGAATCGGAGTGAGAGAAACATTGATGTGAGAGAGATATCTATTGGTTGCCTCCTGTATGCACCTGACCCTGGCTGCGAATCGAGCCTGCAACCAACGTAGATGCACTTGACCGGAATCGAGCTTGGGACCCTTCAGTCCTCAGGCTGACACTCTAACCACTGAGTAAAATGGGGTAGGGCTAAAGAACCTCATTCTAAGTGCTGGTCAAAGCTGAAATATCTGTACCCATCACATGGCTGACTCACTTCTAAAAATCCCAGAATACCCCAGATCGGGCCCTTCCTTAAAGCGCTGGCCCATGGTGGGGAAGGAGGAGGCATGGTTCCTTCTGAAACACGTGGAGTCTCTTCCACAGCTCCTGGAGGAGGAGGAGGAGCGGGAGTTCTCCCTAAAGAAGTCAGGCAGGAGGATTTGGGAGGGAGCCGGAGAACACTTTTCTTACCAGGGCGATGTCCTCCTAACACACTCTTCATCCAACGTCTATTTTCTCCACACCATGAAGGACATAGATTTCTAAAAACTTTAAGGAAAGAATACAGGCAGAGGCACACCCTTTTCAAGTACAACGCATACATGCACACACAAGTTCAGAGCAACCACGTTGCGCGGGGAGGGGTCTCAGTGTATAAGTCTATGCTTTTTTGCGGTGGAGAATATAGAGAAAGACAGTTGCCTGACTCACGTTCCTTCCATTTCAAGTAGAAGAAAACAGCGGATCCTGCTTAAAATCCTAGACAGCAACACTTACATGCCAGTGTCTTGGCATTCTTATTTAATCCCGTTTCCTGCACGGTAGCTGTTTTTAAAGACCCTGTTAACGATGAGCGATATCAGGATCCTTGAGGTTTCGTGATATGGCCAAAGTCAGACAGCCGACAGATGTTCAGTACCTAGAGCTCACAATAAATATCGGTCGAACAAATGAATGGGTAAATGAATTAGTGAGTGAGTAATGAGAATCTAAGTCCACCTGGACCCATATTTACACCTTGCTGGGCTGTTCAGTCCAAACTAGATGATGATGGTGATGATGATGATGATGATGATGATGATGACAAACTCCATTTTAAATGTCTGATACAGCAGTACTCTAATCTGCTCTGCATTTATACATAGTGCTCCCCACACATGCTCTCCCTCCCCAGTTTTGCTGATGGTTGGATCCTCCTATCTCAGTAAGCATGACAGCTGGCTGCTTGCACGCACTAACTTAGCCATCATTTATTTCCCTGCTTGGGATCTCCTGTGGGAGGTAAAGTGGGGATGAGTAAGCGTTGTGTTCACATTAATTGTTTTATGATTACTAAAAATAAGCTCCCCACTCCACGCACATAGAATAATTAAATATACTTGGGTAAGCTGAATGTAGTGTGACTGTCATTTTACTTACACCTTGGGACACATAATTTTTTAAGCCCAGAGCAAGCTAGCAATGCTGACCGCAGCTGGAGTCGAAGAGCTATACACTGAGTGGCCAGATTATTATGATCTCTGAATGCATACTAATCTGGCCACTCAGTGTGTGTGTGTGTGTGTGTGTGTGTGTGTTAGAGGCCCGGTGCATGAATTCATGCATGGGTGGGGTCCAGCCAGCCTGGCCAGCGGGGAGGGGACATGGGCAGTTGGCCGGCCTGCCTGTTGGTTGAACTCCTGGTCGAGGGGACAATTTGCATGTTAGCCTTTTATTATATAGGGTATACACTGAGTGGCCAGATTAGTATGTGTTCAGAGATCATAATAATCTGGCCACTCAGTGTATTTTTAGAGAAACCAAAGGTATTTGGATGTGCTTGATGAATTGAAAGACTGTGAGCCACACAGACTTCTCAACATGGAATACCTGTTGTCACACCAGGGTGCTTTGGGGATGGTTTACGTGGAAGAAAAATCAAATTCTTGATCCCCAATCAAATGCCACCCCTCCAACCTGAGCAGACCAGCTGGGATCAGGAACTTTCCCCCACCTACTATGTATCACGCTTATGCAGAATTCACTTGGCATGTCTATGCTGATACTTCTTCTCTCCGTTGACATATAGCTTTGGGTTCCATTTGCACGAGTTCAAAAGGACTTGGTGAAGAAGGAAAAAGATGTGTTCTCATTGATTTTTATAGAGAAGGGTGGTTTATCTAAGAATATCAAAGATTAACCAGCAAACAAGAGGAGTATATTTTTGACAACCCCTTTTCTGCTCCTTATCTACTCAAAAGTGCAACCTTTGGTGTTTTTATTTAAGGATAGCAGGTTTTCTTTGTATAGTTCCATCACTCCCCCATCCTTATGCCTAACTCTGCCTTCCCAACACTCAAGATTACCTAAGACTATAGAACATAACCCGCTGGTGCTCAGTGATTGCTTTTAGATGTTTTGGCAAATGTGGCTAGATATATTTTCCTAAAAAAAAAAAAAAGAAGGATTCTAACTTTTTAACATTCTAGTTTGGAAAACAGAGAGTTAAAACCATCAGTATTGTCTGTGATTGTCTATATAATTATGGAAGCTCAGAGGAGGGGATTAATTAATACTGGACACCACTCTCCTGTAAGCAAAGGTAGTTCTGGTGCACAGATACCAACCCACTGAGAGGCTGGTAGGACGAATATACAAATACTCCATCTGTTTCCTTGTAAGTCACATTTCACAAACATCTCTGTGAAATCATCTCCTCTGGGCCAAAGCATAAAAGATCATGATGTCTCTTATTAAGAAATACCATTTAAAAAAGAGTTCCAACTCCACATACAGGGATCTTATCTATTCTCACCATAGACAGCAGCGCCTAGCACTGTGTTGTCTTGTGTTAGTCTGGAACCACATTTTAACAGGGAACTCGTACAACTTAACAAAAGGAAGAAAAACAACCCAATCAAAAAATGGGCAACGGACCTAAGTAGATATTTTTCTAAAGAGGACATAAGGAAGGCCAAGAGACATATGAAAACATGCTCAAAGTCACTAATCATCCAAGAGATGCAAATCAAAACAACCATGCGGTACCATCTCACATCTGTCAGAATGGCAGCCATCAACAAATCAGCAAACAAGTGCTGGCGAGGATGCAGAGAAAAAGGAACCCTCGTGCACTGCTGGTGGGAATGCAGACTGGTGCAGCCACTGTGGAGAATAGTATGGAGTTTCCTCAAAAAACTAAAAAGGGAACTCCCATTTGACCCAGTGATCCCACTTCTAGGAATATATCCCAAGAAACTAAAAACACCAATCAGAAAGGATATATGCACCCCTATGTTCATAGCGGCACAGTTTACCATAACTAAGATTTGGAAACAGCCTAAGTGCCCATCAACAGATAAGTGGATTAAAAAACTGTTGTACATCTACACAATGGAATACTACGCTGAGGTAAAAAAGAAGGAATTCTTACCATTTGCAACAGCATGGATTGAACTGGAGAGCATTATGCTAAGTGAAATAAGCCAGGCAGAGAAAGATAAATATCACATGATCTCACTCATTGGTGGAATATAATGAACAACATAAACTGATGAACAAAAACAGATCCAGAGACAGAGAAGCATCTATCAGACCGTCAAACCCCAGAGGGAAGGTAGGGGAGGGTGGGGGGTTAGGGGGAGAGATCAACCAAAGGACTTGTATGCATGCATATAAGACTAACCAATGAACACAGATGCCAGGGGGGGTGAGGGCATGTGAGGAATGGGGGGTGTTGGGGGCCAATGGGGGGGATAAGGACACACATGTAATATCTTAATCAATAAAGAAAAAAATGAATGAATGAATGAATAAATAAATAATAAAGATAATAGTCTCCAAATAAAAAAAGAAGTAGAAGAACCACATTATAAATGAACCAATAAAGTTAGGCAATAACCTCCAAGATGCACATGTTTAGAAAGTGAGCTTCTTTGGAAGAATTTAGACGCTGTCAATTTCAGGTCTCAGAGGATTTTGGATTTGAAAAAGGGATGCTTTTAAGATGCTTAGTCTGTATCTTTGAGTTCTCTCCTCATAGTCAATATGTATAACATTTGATCATCTGATTATTTGGTAACAGTAACTATGGCATTGCTGATAGCAGACCAGGGACAAAAGGATGCTACCCAAGAATAGTCCACAACACAAATGCTATCTTCTTTAGTTCGGTTTCTCCATCTGGAAGCAGTGACCTCTCACTCATGGCACATACCTCTGGATATTATGTTCCGTTCAGAAAATCGAGGAAGGAAGCTAGCATGTACTGATCACCTACTATGTGCCATTTCATTACATATATCTTAGTATATACCATGTGAGTGGGTAAATGGGTCTGTGATCATCACTTTGCATGAGGGAAATAAAGGCTATGCACAAATTAATTTCTGGAGCTACTTGGGCAGTGAAACTCAGAGCTGGTTTCTTGGTCAGACCTGTCTGAATTCAAGCTCTCCTGCATTAGGTTTCCTAACCTCCTAATAGAGAGGGTGGTTAGGGGGGGAAATAAAAACACAAGTCAATGAGTTCAGCAAAAAAGGGGGAGGGAAGAAAAAAGAATCTCTAAACACTTTAATGTCCTCTTTTAGATCAATGTTTATTTTCAGTTCAGTAAATAGGTGTTTATTGATCACTTCCACTCTCAGAAAGAGAATGATGCCTGGGATGGACATGGTCCTAACTTCATGGAGTTATCCATACAGAACAACTAGAGAGACGTCAGCATAAATCATGTTATAAATGCACCCATTCTACATTTTCTTGTTTATTGTCAAAGTGCGATAAAGAAAACATGTCAGGGAATGAGATGTTTGATTTTTATTGTTACAATTAATATTGCTATTGTTTGAAGGATTGTATTGAATCTTATGAAAGGAGAGTGATAAAGTAACAGAACATTCTTGAATAATAGTAATAAATACAAATATGGGTGAATTAGGAATATTGGATGAGGGGGGTCTAAAATATAGTTACTTGAAAATTATAATTTGTCTCAAGAGAATCAGTTCTTCATTTTTCAAAAACCTGGTAGACTTCCCACTTAGGATAAAACCCTGGTTCTTAAGAAATTTTGAGTATAAGAACTAACCTGTATTCCCTTACAGTTAGAAAACGATGTGGTTATAATATGGAAATAAATGGGTATTTCTACCCATACAGGTTTAAGCAATATGTATAGAATACGTGGATTTTTCAGTTTCTTATGTTCCTGGTACTGTGCTTAGAACAAGCGAAATAGACACAGGTTGGGAGTTCTCAGAGGCAGGGAGGGACCAAAGAGTGTGTGGCTATAGAAATAACACCTTTTTAAAATGATTTAAGAATTATACTAGAGTCACTTTACAATTTGTGATTATGTGTAATATCCCATTCAAAATCTAAAATGGGATTATTTTATTACAAGCGAGGCTTTTTTATATGACCACGAGGAGCATGAATGTGGACTTCAGTAAATTAGTAATTTTTGTGTTCATGAGGTTAACAGGATTGAACTGTTGGGTAAATGTAAGCCTAGCCATAATTACATAGATTTTTTTTATGCAGATATATCTGGAGAGTTTCTTTACAAGTAGTTTCCATGAGTGGTAAAATTTTATTGCGTGTGACAGACTACTGTTAGAACTTCCCTTTCCATCCCATTAACTCTAGTAACGTTGCTGCGGTATTTATTATCTACCTTAAAAGCTACCTTTGCACTCTGACATCTGGGGTATCTCTGGAGGACAGGAACTGAGATTGTCTAATGGTGTTATTAAATAACAAACACATTCATGCGCTATCAAGGAAAACAGTAATGACTGAATTTACATGATGAAACAAGATGCAAATTTGATGCCCTCGCTCTAGTTCTCAGCAGAGTATAAATTAGCAACCCCACACACAAATAGTAGTAAGAGGAAACACTATTGGGTACTAGTCCTTGGACAATAAAGCTAAGGCATTCAGTAATTTCAAAGATCTGGGGTCAAATTTCATTGGTCCTGACCTCCTCTATTGCAAATCATGGCCAAGTAAGCATAGAGCCCCATCTAGTCCTTATAGGATTACCTTTGCTCTCTCTTTGACTTCAGGGATGCCTTGGTATCAGAGTAAGATTATCAGCTATGTTCTAGTAACTTCCCTAACTTCCCAAAGTCATACAAGAGTCCCTCCCTATCTGGGAAATAGGTTGCAAGACCCCCAGTGGATGCCTCAAAGACCAGAGAGTCCTATGCCCTGTAAATGCTATGTGTTTTCCTATGCATACCTAGGATAAAGTTTAATTTATAAATTAGGCATTAATGTCAATAACTAACCAAAAGAATATACTTTAACTAAAGTGATGTAAGTGGCTTCGAAGCCCTCATAAAGTAAAAGAAGGGTTTCTTGAACACCGTCATTATGCTACCACAGCAGCTGATCTGATAAACAAATTGCTAAGTGACAAAAGGGCAGGTAACATCGTCATTGTAGATGCGCCGGACAAAGAGGTGATTCAGGTCCTGTGGGGGGTGAGGGGGGAGTGAAGCAAGATGGTGTGAGATTTCATCACTCCACTCAGAATGGCGCCCAACTGAAAATTTATGAATTGTCTGTTTCTGGAATTTTTTATTTAATTTTTTTTGGACCAGGGTTGACTGTAGGTAACTGAAAATGTAAAAAGGGAAACCATGGGTAAGGGGGACCACTGTATTTTTAAACCTTGCTCTTGGCCTGGCCGGCAGAGGTCAGTGGTCGAATGTTGATTTATGAACCAAGAGGTCACGGTCCGCTTCCAGGTCAGGGCACATGCCTGGGTTGCTGGCTTGATCACCAATAGGGGCATGCAGGATGCAGCCAAACTGTGATTCACTCTCTTCATTGATGTTTCTATCTCTCGGTCCCTCTCCCTTCCTCTCTGAAATCAATAGAAGTATAAAAATAACAACAAAAAACCTTGCTTTTAGGAGTTAACTGAACAAGGATTGTTAATAATCAGGTCCTGGGAAAATGTTTGTAAGGGTGGTAGTTTGTTGAAGTTTTTATCTCATTCTGTGTATACATGTCTGTAGTTTTCTACAATAGTTAGAAAGAAACACTCCCCTCCTTCCCCCGCTCCCCCCCACCATGTTCCATTTCCTATTCACCAGGCATATACCAGATTGTAGTTATAAACATCAGAATTGTCATAATTGAATCTGTTCTAAAATGGCATCAATTTCTGTTTGAAAATAGATATGCAGAAAAACAAGTTTAAAAACAGCATTTGTTGTATTTAGATTTCATATGAACTCTGAAGTAAGGCACCTCCTACACTCTGGCAGGTAGATATTGAAGACTGTCATCAACAGTAACTGGAAAATGTGCTGAAGGAAGCAAAAAGACAAACAGGAGCTCTGTGCTGCATATAAACATTTATTTCTAACAAAGCCAAGCTTCTGAATGGTCACCAGGTATCTGAGAAGGAGACCAAAGCGGGTGACAACACGGCTTAGAATGTTGGAGGAGACAGCCAGCCTGGGACGTCCTGAATGTGAACTGTGGAGGAAGAGTTAGGTTCGACGTGACTCATATGACCTTCTCTAGTGTATGCCCATCGCTAAGATATTTCATGTTCCTGAGACCCTATTCTTTATTCTAAGGATGGGTGATCAGAGCTACTTCTAGGGCTCTTATAAAGTTCAGATTTTGATAACATATTTAGTGTGCTTGGTATGTAATTTCAACACAGGTACTGGAGTTCCCTTACCTAACAAAATTAGAATTTTCATTGAAAGGCATTAACCCAAATAACAACCCCTTGAATCTTGCATTTCTTTTATTAAAATACGATTTTATTTGTTTCAAAGAGGAAGAAAGAGGGAGACATAGACACATCAATGATGAGAACGAATCATTGATCAATTGCCTCCTGCACACCCTGCACTGGGGATCAAGCCCGCAACCTGGGCATGTGCCCTGATCAGGAATTGAACCATGACCTCCTGGTTCATAGGTCGATGTTCAATCACTGAGCCACACCGGTCGGGTGCAGGTGAATCTTGCGTTTCTTATTACTGGGTCCCACCAACTGAAATCATTGGCATCATATAGATCATTGACTTCAAAATGAATTTGGGTGGGAAATTGAGGTTTGTTCACATTGAATACACACACACACACACACACACACACACACACACACACCCCTGCCCTATTATCTAGGTGGAGCAGCACTAGAATGCAGGCCAGAAGACCCATGGCTGTTCAGGTCCATGAGAAGGTGAGTGGGGAGTGGCCTTGTCAGAGCCAGCTCCCTGTCTGCCCACATTAGGTCCCGGAGTCTGCATTTTTGCTGCACCATTCCTGGTTGTCGCCTTGACAAAGAACCGTCTCTCCATGCTGGCTGCCAACAGCTGTCGCCAAGTCAATCTGCTTCATTTTTCCATGCAACCATTTTTATAAATGTCAAGGTACTGAAATTTTACAAGCACAGAGTTTTATGTAAGAGTGAGAAGAACAACAGTAATTTGATCCTGAGCTATTCAGCATGGTTCACAGGCATACCGCAGTTGCATCTCCAAGCTCTCTGTTGAGTAGAGGGTGTTGCCCCAGCTCTTGAGCTTTTTGGAGCTGGAAGGTCTCCCTGTAGAGATGGAAAACTGGGGGGAGTTGGCTGTAATTAGACCTCCATACAACTTCTCAATAAGGGTGCAGATGGCCATTCACTTATATGTATTTCCTTTTTAATATATATATATATATATATATATATATATATATATATATATTATATATATATATATATATTTTATTGATTTCAGAGAGGAAGGGAGAGGGAAAGATAGAAACATCAGTGATGAGAGAGAATCATTGATTGGCTGCCTCCTGCATGCCTCCCACTGGGGATCAAGCTCGAAATCTGGGCATATGCACTAACCAGGAATCTAACTGTGGCCTCCGGGTTCATAGGTCAACGCTCAACTACTGAGCCCCAGTGGTCAGGCTGCATGAGTTTTCTTTTATATCAGATTCCCCATATGCTCACATGGGGGGCGGGGAAGATGTTCATTCATGCATGGTGTCACTGAAAAATGCATTGAGAACCTACTGTGTGTCAGGTATTATTCTGGGGGTGGGTAAACACCAGTGAACAAGCAAAACCATTGGTTTCTTGTCCGTGTGCTGCCTCTAGGATGCCTGTGGGCAGAGGTGTTGGCAGCCAGGTAAGGAAGAACAGGGGCCCGTGAGAGTGGTTATTAATTTGTAAAGGCTGGTCAGGGAAGCCTCACTAATAATCTGGCACTTGAGTAGAGATGTCACAGCGCTGTCACACCGTCTGTGGTGCTCCTGGGATCCGATGGGTGTCCAGATGCTAAGTATGGGGCTGCTTTTTACAACATGGAGTCATGGAAATCACTTCTCTCTGGTCTCCGGGTATTTACCAAAGTGTTCAGGTGATTAAGCGAGAGGCTAGCCAGATATTCTGGGATGAAAAAGACTGGAGCAGGGACGCTTAATTTTGACAGAGAGGGGCAGGCCAGTTAGATGGTAAAATAAGAACAAAAGCTCATACAGGAAACAAATCTTGGGTGAAGTGTCATGATAGAGCGATGCACACAATGAGAGCAGGGTTCAAACCAGGAGGGGTGGGTTTTCGTCTGAGCAGGCAGTCGCTCATGCCTGCCTCATCTTTTGCATTGTGAGCGATTCCTCCCACGCCATAGAACTATACCTCACTGGTCTTGTAGCTCCAACTCCTAGCACCGTGCCTGTTGCCTTGGTGGTGCTCTCTCAATGGTCGTTGATTTGAATGACATTATTTGAGCTTTTGCAAAGATGAGAAACTGAAGATGGTGGGAGATGGTGACATGGCCCCTTTTTTCTTGCTCCGCTGTGATAGGAAGTCAGAGTTAAATCTGAAGTATTCTGACAAAGTTAGCATATGTATGAAAGACCAGTAAGGAAGAAAGAAAGTTTGATTTTTTTTTTGTTTATATTGTCCTGATTCCCTCACATAAGAATTCTTTGAACCCAGCCAGTGTGGATCGGTGTGATTGAGCACCAACTTATGAACCAGGAGGTCACGGTTTGATTCCTAGTCAGGGCACATGCCCGGGTTGCAGGCTGGATCCCCAGTAGGGGGCGTGCAGGAGGCAGTCCATCAATGATTCTCTCTCATCATTGATGTTTATCTTTCTCTCCCTCTCCCTTCCTCTCTGAAATAAATAAAAATATATTTATTAAAAAAGAATTCATTGAAAATTAAGTTTACTTACACCAGAAATGAACACATCGAATTCCTTCATAATAACAGATTATTTGCATGCATGAAAATAGTGAGGCTTATGGAATCTCATTTGCCTCTAAGTATATAAAACAATAATAATTTCATACTTTGGGAATATGAAATGATCAGGCAAGTAGCTATTGAAATAATGCCCAATAGGTTCCAAAAGAATCAACAGCATTGCCCTATGGTTGGAGCTCTTTAGGGCCACCACTTAGCAAATATTCCTGGGGGGGAAAGAGAGAAAAAAAATAAAGATCTTAGGAATTTTCATTATAGTATGCCTCTGTTTATTACACAGTAACTGTCGTGTGTGTGTGTTTTGTTTTAAATATATTTTTATTGATTTCAGAGAGGAAGGGCGAGGAGGGGAGAGAGAGAGAAACATCAATGATGAGAGAGAATCACCAATCAGCTGCCTCCTGCATGCCCCCCACTGGGGATCAAGCCCACAAATTGAGCATGTGCCCGGACCAGTAGTAACTGAACCTGGGACCCTTCAGCTCAGTGCTCTATCCACTGAGCCAAACCAGTGAGAGCTTACACAGTATATTTTGATTTGCTCTATAGGTTTTCAGCAAATGTATGTTCTTTATAAGGTTGGATAAAAAAAAACTATTGCTGACGTATGTGCTTACCCAGAGAAATGCTGGAATTGGAGTCAAAAAATTCTGGATTCCAACAGATTTCCTAGTACTGTGACCTTGAATAATTCACTGATTATGCTGTACTTTGAAGCGTAGGAAAAATGTGTTTTCTAGGCAACCTCACACACATTTCCCTGATTTAACACTTTGCTCATCTTAGATAAAAAGGTTTAGTGTTCTCCATTTAATACAGGGAAAGCATGATGAGAGCAGATGGACTTTTTACCCAAAACCCAATTGTCAGACTTGAAGGTAAATCTATTCCTTTGTCCTAGTGAGTCCATAATGTTTTCACTGATTTGAATAATTTCTCTTAACTATGTTGCACTCATGTGCACACACAGAAGTTCCTGGTAGAGATGGAATATTATTCAGCATTTCACCGCCTAAAATGACATGTGCGAGTAGGGACTGTAGGTTGTCAGAATCAACGGTACACATTATTATTGTGAAAAGGTCAAAAACACACACACACACATAAACCTCCAGTTCTGTAATTACCATGAGCAGCGGAGAGTTTGAAGGAAGCAGTCTTTCCACTCCTGTGGGTGTCTCAGCCACAGGGGATCTCACACAGCCCCCACCACCATGCCTAATCCTTAGCGAACAAGAGGTCAGTAGTGAGTGGCCACTGAATCCAATAGGAGGAAGCAGGCAGAGAGGAGGTAGAGCTTCATCTTAAATTCATTCTTGCACTCACACACCAAACACACATCCCCAAAATGTGTACCTTCGCTTAGGTTTGTTGGACCAAAGACATTAAAAAGACTACTACAGAGTAAATGGAGTGTGAGACATTATTAAGAATCTGGAAAGAGCCCAGCTTCTGGGTTGAGCAACAACCTATGAACCAGGAGGTCACAGTTCAATTCCCGGTCAGGGCACATGCCCAGGTTGCGGGCTCGATCCCCAGTGTGGGATGTGCAGGAGGGAGCCGATCAATGATTCTCATCTTGGATGTTTCTATCTCTCTCCCTCTCCCTTCCTCTCTGAAATCAATAGAAACACAATAGAAACATTTTTTTAAAAAAAAGAATCATGGAAGAGAAAGAGAAGGGGGAGTCATCATTTTAAAAATACAGAGCAGGAGAAGGAAGCTATACTTATTTGTACAGTTTTTAATTTTAATATAGAGAATAAGAATCATCAGCCACTTGATGTATTTGAAGAAACCAAGCTCTGATGTATTGTGACAACTGTCACCGAGGGAACAATAGATTTATACAAATCCGCTCCTCCTAACCCTCTGTAGGTTAACTCTCTGCTAACTAAACAGCTCCCTCACTTTCCCTTCCCAGTGGTTTTGCCTCTGGCTTGCCTCCTAGGAAGGTCAGCAGGCCTCTTGTTTATACAAGTCTAATTATCTCTTTCCTGGGGGGACGTAGACATGCAGTCCCCTGTGCTTGCCTCTCTCTTATGGGGCATAGTCATATCTGGATTTCAATATTCACGGTGACCTGTGCTCTTAGTCATAGTTAATGTTGATCAGTGTATCTGAGAACCACTTAAAATAACAGCTCTTGCTGGTGACGCCTCTCTCTCTCTCTCTCTCTCTCTCTCTCTCTCTCTCTCTCTCTCTCTCTTTCTCTCTCTCTCTCTCTCTCTCTTTCTCTCTCTCTCTCTCTTTCTCTTTTTCTCTCTCTCTCTCTCTCACTCTCCCAGCTTTACAAATGAAAAAGCTGGAGCCCAGAAATCCCATGAGGTGTGAGCCTAGTTGCTGTGGTTCATGTCGATCATAAATCCTTAGAATGGAAGGATGTGAAGTTAGCCTCCTTGCCTGTCTCCTCCCCTGTAGCCTTAGGTACCTGGCACAGGGTTTGCTGTGCAGTAGGTCCTCAGCACACAGTGGTGGAATGGCAGATTTATTCCTCACCGCTAGGCAACAGGACTTCTTAGTCTGCTCAAAACAAAGCTCAGGGCATTTTGTGCCACCTGCCCTCGTTGGTCCACAGACGGGAGCACGGACTACATGGGTACAAGTAATTTGGTGGGGATTTTTTTTTTAATAAAAAGGAGGAAAAAAACCTAAAACCCATGATAATAAGGAAGAGTGAAAGGGAGGGGGGTGAGTACTGTGCCAGTGGAAGGTGGTTGATGGTGCATCTGGCACAGACACTGGTGGGATTGAGGGCTCGCTCAGCAGCATTGAGAGGTGGCAAGAGGAATGGAGGAGGAGGAGAATTCTCTTTTGAGAGAGAACGTGAAGGAAAAGAGGAAAGTCACTCTGCTGGGAAGAAAGAGAGCCTGCAGCCCCAAAGCAGAATGTAGGGGGATGTCAAAAGAAGACCTTGCAGAAGGCAACGAAGAGGTGGAGGAGGACATTGGGTGGAAAGGCACCAGAGGAACGGTGAAGAAGTTATCCGGGGGTAGTTGGGAGCTCTGTGCCCCTTAAATTATTGTAAATGCATCAGAATTATTGTGGGTGCTTCTGATATGTAACTGCTCTCAACACCTGAACACTTTCCACTTTTGTACGCCTCAGTGTTTCGTAAGCATATTTGGCAGATAAGGAAAAAAGCAGTGTAAGCATGGAAATCCTAGAATATTGTCCCGCCCAGTCTGGTTGCTGATCTGACTTGGAAGGGAACTGAGGCAAGTTCTCATCACATGTCGATGTGCTTTGTGGCAGCTGCCATCATTAAAGGAAGACCCTCCCCTTTTCAGCCAAGCCCTCTCATTGAAGTCAACGTGCCCTCTGACCTGGGTTAAACAATTGGAAGAACATTACTGCCCCTCATCTCTGAGCCTTGGGCTGTGCTTTTATGGGTGGGGAGCCTACTCAGCCACACATAGAAGTTATACAGTGATCATTTGTTGCAGTGCTCAATGACCCATGGGGCAAAGGCATGACTTATTAGCCAGAAATTTCTCTAAGAATTTGAGGTTGAAGAGTTAGTTAATTGGGAACATTTTATCAGCAGAGGCAGTCTCTTTGCTAGAGTCTCACTTACTCTCTGCATTTTGTAGATATTTGCAATCAGGATTAGTGGGTTGGTGGGACTTTCCTGAGTGACGGGTCCCTGAGTTAGTTTTGCATCTCTGGGTTAGAGATTACTCAACGAGGAAGAGCAATGACTATCATTTGCGGCTAACATGCAAACTTACCAAGCAGAGTCCTCTGAAGTTAGCGATCTGTGATCAGCTAGAACCTCCAAGGTGTAAGAGAGACAAGTTGATGAAACAGGAAGTTCTAAGATCATTAGGTCTATGACTGTCTCAACCATGATGAACCTCACAGAATATATATCAATTAGCCAAGGTCACAGAAGTTCCTGTTCCTTCATTGTTTAGCAGGAACTGTAATTGCTACCTGACTGGATATTGTGAAGTGGAAAGATGAGGTAACAGTGATAATAATTATAATAGCTACATAGGTGAATACCTACTCCGTGCCAACCACTACCCTAAGCACCTTATATGCATATAGACTTTGTACCTGTATAGGGCCTGGCCCAAATTTTGGGAAGGAGAGGTTCTGTAAGATATGGAGTATTATATTTTTTATCATGATTGGTCTTCACAATCACCCAGCAATAACGTGGTATCAGTGGTAGTTATAGTCATAGTAATAGTGATCAGCTAATGACTATTTTATTATTAGCTAAAAAGCAACCATATATATATATATATATATATATTATTAACACATGTTAAATAATAAATAATATGCATTATCTGTCTTAATCATCTTAAGAATGTTCCCCCCCCAAATAAAAACACAAGAAAAATTATGAGGTAAGTACTATCTCTATGAAGCAAAAAAGAAAATAGATGCTCAGAGACATTAAGAAAATTGCCCATATTAATGATAGCACTTGGAAATGGAAAGGCCAATCAAACCCAATGTGTGATATCAAACTCCAGGCTCCTGCCTGGACTGAGTGGCTCAGTGGTTGAGCCTCAGCCTATGAACCTGGAGGTCATGGTTCAATTCCTGGTCAGGGCACATGCCCGGGTTGTGGGCTTGATCCCCAGTGTGGGGCATGCAGGAGGCAGCCCATCAATGATTCTCTCTCATCTTTGATGTTTCGCTCTCTCCCTCTCTCTCCTTTCCTCTCTGACATCAATAAAAAATATATTTTAGAAAAGACCCAGACTCCTCAAACTTCGTGGGCTTTGATCCTTATGACATGTTGTGTCTGACTGAGGTATGGGGCCAGGGTTCCAATGAGGCAGGAAAGGAATCAGTACCACCTAGCATTCAGAGATAATACCAATTCACTTCATATTTGAATCTCTGTTATGCTCTATGAGCAATGCTGCATGCTGTTTCATATAATGTGAGGTAGGTGTTTAAAACCTCTGTTGTCCAGATGAGGAGACTAAGGGGCTAAGAGCTGAAAAGAGTTACTTGCCTTTATTTAGACTCAGGTCTCCATACCAGCTCCATTTCTCAGTAGGCACTGCCAAGCCCCTGCTTTCGCTTCTCCACAACCCTGCTGTGGAGAAAGCGTCCAATCTTTAGCGACGTTCACTTTGCTTCTTTAAACCACCCATATTTCTTGTATGTGTAATTAGTTATTGGAATTACAGCCTAAGGAAAGAATAGAGCCATCATATTCTTCACAGAAATAATTCCACTTGATTGAGGAGTCATCAATTGTGAATAGGAATAATTGCAAGGATTTCAATGGAACACGAAATTGGCAGTTTGAGTCGCATCAGTTATTGGCTAGTCATGTGTTGATGCTGGAAAGGGGTGGCCTGTGCAGAATTGCTTAATAGGGGAATCCAGGAGCTGCAGAGGAGACAGTCCACACACAAGTCACCCCGCCCAGAGTGTAAAGCTATAGAGACAGGGCATCATTGTCCATTCACTTACAACGATTTCCTGTGTCATTGCCTGTGGGTAGGGATCTGGACATGCATGTGAACCACACAGGAGGGGAGGAAGAAGTTACAGTGATTTAGTCAGAGAATATACTGCCTCCTGGGTTAGGAAATTCACATGCAAATAAGTAATTTGTATACATTGAGATACTGGATGGATCCTCATGGTCTAATTGACAGCTTGCAACCTACTGTTCTCTAGCACCAGTTTTCAAACATAAATGGGGGGGGGGGGGGGTGGCATGTAGAGTTAATTATATATGAACTCTGTAAGTCAAGAATCTGTAAGTCAAAGAAAAAAGTCATGTCTGTCAGACTCATGTTAAGATATTGTGATAACATAGGAGGAGATTGTTGGAAAAATATCTTAGTAAGCATGATATGGAGATTATTTATTTATTTATTTTTGCCTGAAGGGGAGTGGATAATTTCACTAATTTATTTATAACTAAAATTCTAGAGGCCCAGATTTGGAATCAGTCTATGTGACATGGCCTGAGACCTTTCTCATTGCTGGACCATATTCCAAACCATTAATAGTCATCTAGTAATACATTTTCAGCTAACTAATTTTACCTATAAATAATTTTAGAAAAATGTGAATGTCATATCCGTATATATGCCAAGAGAAAAAAGTAATAATGGCACTTGAAAAATGACAAGAAAGACTAGGGCATTATTGGTAAAGTGTGTAGATGAAAGCAATTGTTTTTTCATGAATTCACCTTCAATTAATTAAATTCATGAAATGTTACTAGGATACATAGTTCATCAGCAGTACCCCCCCCCTTTTTTTTAGTAATCCTGAGATTATCTGAAATATTGGAACACTAAACCATAAACATATACTGAGGCACTTAGTAAACAACTCAAATGTCAATTATGAAATCGGTAAAATATCTAGAGAAACAAGGAGAACCCCTGTGTTCTTTAATCTACAAAACATACTCACCTCACTGGCATTCACTGAAGTGTCATGAGCTTATGATCTTCCTCTGACAAACTGGAATGACCTTAAGATGTGACATATGAGATGGTCTGGAATAGCCCTGGGCATTTTTTGAGCCTTGAAGGTTGCAAGTCTTAGATTCAGATCTTGATACCCTCCTCCCCACTTGGTGGCTCTGTTATGTTATATTTGTATCTAAAGATCTCTGTAACCCATAGACATGACAATTACTGACATTTATCCCGTGTTTGCATACTCCAATACTGAGTCCCCATGGCAGCTAGGAAAAAACTCTGTTACCATTTTTTTCTGCCTTTCTTTTCCCTCCTTCATCCCTCCTACCTTCATTCTTTTCCTTGGTATTATTTTATTCTCTACTACATTGGTTGAGTACCCATTATGTGCCAGAGATTATATTTGGTTCTGGGCATCGGAAGATGAGTAAGATATGGTTCCTGCCCACGGTACTTTACTCTCAGAACAGGTTGAAATCATAGAGGACGAAGATGGCGGCATAGGTAAGCACCTAAATGACCTCGCACAACAATTTCAAAACTACAACTAAAAGACAGAACAGATACCATCCAGAACCACAGGAAAGCTGGCTGAGTGGAAATTCTACAACTAGAAGGAAAGAGAAAAGCTCACAGAGAATTGGAGGAACAGCAGCAAAGGGTTGAGGTACGGCAAAGGGTCTTTGTGCTCACAGAGAGGAAGGGCGGCTGAGAGCCTGGCTGACTTTCTCGGGCGGGAGGGGGAAGGAAGCCCCCGACTGCACTGAACCCCAGTTCTGACTGCACTGAACCCCAGTTTCGGGCGAAACACCATGGACCCAGGCTCATACAGGGGGAGTCTGGACTGTCAGGTAGAGAAAAAGGCACTCAGAGACTCGGAGATCCGGGGGAGCCCCGGCGGGCAGGGGTCTGGAGGCGTGAGCGTGAGTGTGCACAAAGACTGCGGAGGTTGCCACAGGCTTTCCCTAGCAGAAGGGAATCGGAAGCTTCTGACTGCACTGAACCCCAGTTCCAGGCGAGCCCCTGGGGACCCACACTCTTATGGGGGGAATCTGGACTCTTGGGCGGAGGCTCGGGAGCTGAGGAAGGCAGAGGTCTGACGCGCGCACGCAAGGGCAGGGCTGATGGGAAGCCAAGACTGTCTGCTCCACCCTGAGACTCCACCCCATCCAAGCTGAGCACAGAGGCTTTTGCAATTTGGCAAGTCTAATCCTATAAGGCTGTCTCCAGCACCAAACTTCTCCCAGTGTAGACACAGCCAACTGGCCTGGAGGTCAATTCCTCCCAGTGATACCAATAACAATCAAGACTTAACTACAACAAGGCTGTACACACAGTCCACAAAGGGGTGCACCAAGAGTGTCCACCTCAGGTTAACTGGAGTGGCCAACCCACTGGGCCATATAGGAAACCTAGCACACAAAGCTACCCTACCAACTCAGGGAAGCAGTGAAAATGCAGCGACAAAGAAACAGATCACAAACGAATGAAATGGAGGAAAGCAAATGACTGGATATAGAGTTCAAAACCACGGTTATAAGGCTTTTCAAGAATATCCTACAAAATGCTGATAAATATTAACGAGACCCTCGAAGATATGAAAAAGGACCAACTGGAAATTAAACATACACTCACTGAAATAAAAAATATTATACAGAGACCCAACAACAGACTAGAGGAACGCAAGAATCAAGTCAAAGAAATGAAATACAAAGAAGTAAAAAACACTCAACTGAAAAAGAAAAAAAAAATCCAAAACGTTGAAGATAGTGTAAGAAGCCTCTGCGACAACTTCAAGCGTACCAACATCAGAATTATGGGGGTGCCAGAAGAAGAGAGAGAGCAAGATACTGAAAACCTATTTGAAGAAATAATGACTGAAAACTTCCCCCACCTGGTGAAACAAATAGACTTACAAGTCCAAGAAGCGCACAGAACCCCAAACAAAAGAAATGATAGAGGACCACACCAAGACACATCATAATTAAAATGCCAAGAGCAAAAGACAAAGAGAGAATATTAAAAGCAGTAAGAGAAAAACAGTTAGTTACCTACAGGGGAGCACCCATATGACTGTCAGCTGATTTCTCAACAGAAACTATGCAGGCCAGACGGGAGTGGCAAGAAATATTCAAAGTTATGAATAGCAAGAACCTACAACCAAGATTACTCTACCCAGCAAAGCTATCATTCAGAATTGAAGGGCAGATAAAGAGCTTCACAGATAAGAATAAGCTAAAGGAGTTCATCACCCCCAAACCAGTATTATATGAAATGCTGAAAGGTATTTTTTAAGAAGAAGAAGAAAAACTTAAAGATAAAAATTATGAACAACAAATACATATCTATCAACAAGGAACCTAAAAATCAAGTGAATTAAAAACCTGAGGAACAGAATAAACTGGTGAATATAATAGAATCAGGGGCCTAGAAAGGGAGTGGACTGATAATTCTCAGGGGGAAAAGGGTATGGGGGCGTGCAGGAAGAGAGTGGACAAAAATCGTACACCTATGGATGAGGACAGTGGGGGGGAGGTAAGGGCAGAAGGTGGGGTGGGAACCAGGTTGAGGGGAGTTATGGGGGGGGAAAGGAGAAACAATTGTAATAATCTGAATAAAGATTTATTTAAAATAAATAAAATAAAGTGAAGCCCTTGATATTATAAAAAAAAAATCATAGAGGACGTGGTGAAATGGAGAAAAGACATAAAGGTAAATGCCATGAGGCAGGTCCTGGCAAAGGTGTATGCAGATAAAGGAAGAGAGTCATTAGTTCGGCCTGGGAGGGCTTCTTTGTCTCTGCAACATCAGAGCTGGACCTGAAAACATGAATGGAGTTCTAAGAGGCCGAGTGAAGGCCGAGGGTGGTCTGGGCTGACTCTCCACAGAGTTGTGCAGGCACCAAAGCATGAGGAACGTCTGAAGAAAGGTAAATGTCTTATTGTGGTGAGCATTGAGTGCACATGCAAACATCAAATCATTGGGTGCACGCTTGAAACTAAGACAATGCTGTATGTCCATTATATCTCCATTTTTTAAAAGCCATGTGTTGTATAGAATGTTGTGGTAAAAGATCAGTTGGGCACAAATTATGTAGATACTTGGATGCAAATTTTTGTTGTTGCCTGGAAATCACTGTGGAGGCATACCATTCTGAAACTGGTGAGGAATGTTCATGTTTTGTAGCATCATAGAACATAAGCTTTGTTACTAATTTTTATTAAAATAAGCATATTTTGATTATTATTACATGGAATTAATAGCTAAATTTTATTTATATAAATATGTATAGATAGGTATATATTTATAAAATATAAATGCAAAGTTAGGTATAAATATATGTCTGTTGTATGAATATATTTAGAAATAGAAATACAAAAATATGTATATACTTATATATCTCTGTGTATGTACCTATATCTATATGTAATAATATCTGTGTATGTATAAAGTAACACATTTGGCTTTTTATCTCACATGTAATAATACCAAACTGAAACTCTTGTTTAGCAATTAATAGCATTTTACACAAGAGATTTGCGAGCTTCAGTGAGTTTCAGTGATCTGCCCAAGATCACATGCCTGGTAGCACTCCTACCAAAATAAGTTCTCATATTGCAATTTGGCAAGTCTGATCCTATAAGGCTGTCTCCAGCACTGAACTTCTCCCAGTGTAGACAGCTGATCCTCACAGCCAACTGGCCTGGAGGTCAATTCCTCCCAGTGATACCAACAACAATCAAGACTTAACTACAACAAGTCTTGTTGTAGTTAACAAACCCAGAGCCCTTTTTCTAGCAGGTGCATTCCTCCAATTCCCATCAGAGAGTTCAGGGAAATTTATTGTGGGAAGGAGAGGGCCTTCTATTCCTTTACGAAACCACATCACGTTATCTTTATGTATATTCTTGCCAATTTTTTATAAGCACACTATAATATAAAATAATTATGGCAAATATTCTTTTAAATAAAATTTAGAAATTGTTATCGGCATTTTATGTTGCTAGACATTTTTGACATTATTTAAACATCTCCTTAATAATGTATACTTTTATCTATATAACCTTAACCACCAAGTTAATATTTGCCTTGCTACATATTTAAATTATTTAAATTGGTTGCCTTTACAAAATATCTTACAAAAAATGAACACACTCTAAAAAAAAAAGTGAGAAAGGAAAATTTTAAATTTTCTTGGAATAAGTTCTGATTTTAAAAGTATAAAGTCAAAGTCTATAAATAACCCTTTGATTACTGATACTTTTAATCAATTAGCTTTCCAGTTATATTGTTCTGTTTTACAAAGGAACCAGAAATAGATAAGAAATTTAGTTTCTCCAAATAGCGACTATTTTATCACCCATCTGTATCTATGTATCTTCCTGTCTGTCTGTCCGATTTTTGGTCTATCTATCCGTCTATCATCAATCACCACCCATCTCGCTAATTCATAGTTCTAGCCACGAAGAAAGGGAGACGCAGGAGATTTTGTACCCTGTGGAGGCGAAGTTTTCTCATACGCCACTTTCTCCTTTGTGACATATACGTGCAGGTTGGGCACGATTGAAGTGATTAGACCGAAGCTATTCTTCAGTGCTAACGTGGGCACGTATTGAGGCAGCTCTGCAGCTCTGGGTACATATCCTTTACCCTCATCACTGGCGGCATGTGGCATGGATCCCACAGTTGTAGAAAGTATGGGTGCAGTCTGTGACCCCCCCCCAAAGACTTATTGCTAAGTGAGTTTGTGCCACTTACTCTTATCAACAAAGCCCCCCCTTTTCCAGGTAGTAAGATGATAAGCGCACATTGAAATGGCAAGAGTTTCGGGGAATGACCAAAACAGTGGTTTCATAACCAGGATAACGTGCTCAACAAGTTGCATTCAGAAGAGGAGTGGAGCACAGCATTTGAGATCCACGGCAATCTTTGAGCGGCACAATCTGGGGGGCCCGCAAAGACTGAATTACAGTAATCAGCCTTCACGATGACAAAGGAGTTAATCAGCATCTCCTTGCCTTTCTCAGGCAGCCTCTCCATCTCTGAGAGCACAGACATTATAAAAAGAAGTCTTCCTGACGGATACAGAATGCTTCCCAAATGATAATGCCGAAGACAATGGGGAGAAAACACACACACACGCACGCACACACACGTTTGAAATTTTTGAGATGTCTGAGACTGGATTCTAATCAGAAGTACTCTCTGAATGATGAGGCGCGAGGAGCAGCTGCTTAGCACATAGAAGAACTTAGGCCGGTCTAGGATTTAAATTCTTCAAGTGCCGCACCAGAGAAATCTCCATTTGATTGAACAAATTTAAGATTAGACCATGTCTTTTAAGTACAGGAGAATGAAGCACCAGAAATATATGAGGAAATTAGTTTCTCCAAATGCAGATCTTCTATCACCCACCTATCATCTATCTATCTATCTATCTATCTATCTATCTATCTATCTATCTATCTATCTATCTATCCATTCATCTATCTATCATCAAACATCATCCATCAATCTAATTCATAGCTATACTCACAGTCAATGTGTTCCCTGGAGGGCAGTGAATGCCCGTTTCAGAGCAAGAGGGTCCCCCTTCCCTGTTTTAATCATCCTACCAGGGTTCATCTCGATTCCCATACCTTCCCATTCCTGCTCCCCCGTGCCAGTTTCAATACCTGCATTGAATTAAATTCATGGAGGGTGGACTGTTTTCATTAATTGATTTTTCTGATTAGACTTTCAAAATGAAGTTCCAGGGAAAAACTTCTAAAATATATTTGTTTACATTTCTTGTCTGAATTGAATCTGCACTTAATGTTATTGAGAATCCAGCGGGACCTGCTCATCCTCCTGAACACCAATTGCGTGTGTTTTTCCTTCTCAACACATTAGTGCCTCTGTTTTCAAGGAAAAGGTGTGTCCCCAGGATGTTCTGTGATTTACTCAAGGGGGTCTAGTGAAGGGGGCGTAAGTCTAAACCCTAGAACAATTGCTGAGTTGGAAAGTTACAAAAGTCAGAGATACCAGGGGTGATATGTTTCATCAGATCAACTCCAAGTCATAATCCTGAAATTTCCATTGGAAAAAATGTTGATTTTATTTTTTGTGAGATTATTTAGCAAATACCTACATCAAGGAGTTTTGCTAACTGTCCCAGAAGAAAGAATGTTGTCACGCTGATGGCCATAAATTGAACACCTGAATCTGTTGCCATGTTGGTGTAATGTGAGTTTCAACATCACGTTGAAGTTTATGAACACATTTCTGGGCATGGAGAACGTGTGACCATAAGCAGTGGGACACATAGGCATGTGGGGTGGAGCATGACTGTGACAGAAGGAAACGCAGTTCAGATTTTGGGCAACGGGAAGCTATTTAAAGTTAGCGCCATCATGCCCTGGATGGGTAGCTTCGTTGTTAGAGCATTGTTCTGATATGCCAAGGTTGCAGATTCAATTCCCGCTCATGGTACATAAAAAAATCAACCAATGGATGTATAAATAAGTGGAACAACAAACCAATGTGTGTCTCTCTCTCAAATCAATAAATTAAAAACTGAAAATATAAAATTAGCATCATCACTAGGTGTTTTAAATTTGTTTATACCGGTGAAAAGAGTATATAGGGAGTTTCTATCTACCTTTTAAAAATCCAAGTTGAAAATAGATAAAAATGCTTCTTAATTGAACATTTTAGCAATTTTTGGGGGGTATCCACGGGTCAAATTTTTTTATTTCTCAAATCTTAGAGGGAAAAACAGTCTGATCACTGTATTTTCTGCTCTGTTTTGGCTGGTATGTAATACCAAACAACATATATATGTATGTATGTTTATGTATGTATAAATATGGAAGTTCTCTCACCCACAGAAGACACAGCCTGCGACTCCTAGGGCTTGGGGTAATATGTGAACCAAAGCAAATAATTTAGGGAGAAGCAGAAGGATGTTTTTCAGGCAGTTTTTAAATTTATATTTTAGGAGCTTATCAATATCTTGCAATATTTATGCAAGTGGATTGATTTGCCTTTTGAATAGGAATTTAAAAAAATGTTAACACGTCCCAACCCAATGGAGAACAAATAGGAGAGCGAAGGGCACTTGTGTGTTTTTCCTATCCTGCCTTTACAGCCACCAAGTAGCAGAAAAGTGGTCCAGAAATTCAGTCTTGGGCTTTCTAATGAGTTACTGCTACCTGTGAGGTTGAGACTAGAGATGGGGGAGGGGGTGGCTCAGACAAAGCAAGCGCTGTTTATTATACAGTTTGTACTGAAGCCAATTATATGTGCCGCATGCCCTCACGAAACCGTGGAGAGACTCCTGCTTGCCTTAGAAATCAGGAAAACTCCTCCCGATGTGGCAGAAGCAAAGAGCAAGTGTGAAGTCTCCCAGTTGTGCAGCTTCCCAGCGGGGTCATTTTGAGCAACTAATCTAAGTGAATAGGTAGCATTCTCAGTTTTACAGATAAGGAGCGTCCTTGGGACAGCCATATGTTTTTCATTGACATACTTTGTAACTAGATATCCATGTAAGAATGGCGTGCTTGGGACAGCCCATAGGCTATTCACTGACGTACTTTTTTCCTGTAGCTGTCTGTGTAACAATGGCATGCTGGAACCACGTTTGACACTTAGGTAAGGAGCAGGTATTCTAACCATATCTTAGAGGATTCTGGTAGGAATGGAGTGATTGAGGAGAGATTAACAAAGGAACTATTGACCATGGAATGGCCAGGTTAAGAGAGACAATCAAGGGATAGTGATCTAAGTCTGAGTAATAGATATATTTTTTTTCCTTTTCTTTCTGTTTTGGTTTATAACCCTAGAAGTGTGATGTATTGCGTTATAGTATGATATGATCAAATCCTGAGACAAACAATTGTAAAGAAAGATATTATTATGTTACCATCAGTGTTTTCAAATAAGCATAAATATCCAATTGAGTGCTCCCCAGATGGGATGCTTTGATATGAAAGTTATGTCAAGGTCAAATAAAGTACATAAGAACTCAGCTCTTCCCTGAGCCTGCCCACTGCCTGGGTGGATTAGATTTCCCAGAATACTCTTGGGCCTTACCAGCTACTCAAATGATGCAGGGATTTGAACTTCTCACAAACCTTTTACAGACAGATGATTTAATTAGACTATAGGATTAAAAAAAAACACACAACTACAGTAACAAACAAAACAAAACAGAATTACAACTAGAGGTTGTAATTACTCAGGAGTGTACTGAAGAGTGTGGCTCACCCTCAGTTTGAACTGAACCTCTCTGATGTCCCTGGGTTAGAAGTAAGGGGGGATTATCTTTAATCTGAACAGTTTTCTTTCTTTTGGGCCAGAGGTATAACACACATCCATTCAATAGGAATATACTAGGCTAGTCATGATCATTTTTCTTATGAGGGTTTAGCAATATGGAGAGGGGCATCTTATGATATAGACTTAAGTAAAAATGCAGGGCACAGAAAAAATATAATATTCTTATAAGATAGATGATTATTCTTTGAAATGGAAAAAATAGAAATGACTGCAATGTCCATTAATATGGGACTAAGTTACTCATAGTACACTCATAAATGAACAAGGATGCACCTATAAGAAGTAATAAGTTGAACCTCTATGCGCTAACAAGAAAATATCTCAGCCTGGCCAGTGTGGCTAAGTGGTTGAGCATTGATCTATGAACCAGAAGGTCATGGTTCGATTACTGGTCATGCACATGCCTGGATTGCTGGCTTGATCCCCATTGTGAGGCATGCAGGAGGCAGCCGATCAATGATTCTCTCTCATCATTGATGTTTCTCTCTCCCTCTTCCTTCCTCTCTGCAATCAATTAAAATATATTTAAAAGAAAATATATCAAAGACATCCATTGTGTGAATAAATGCCTATATCATGATCACATTTGTGGTTAA
Source organism: Corynorhinus townsendii (assembly GCA_026230045.1). Lineage (NCBI taxonomy): Eukaryota > Metazoa > Chordata > Mammalia > Chiroptera > Vespertilionidae > Corynorhinus > Corynorhinus townsendii. Next base: position 9,838,026 of record JAPDVU010000011.1, on the reverse strand, counting down.
ATGTTTATATACATATGCACATTTGCATGCATATTCAAGTAACGGCTTTAGAGTTATACACATATGCTTATCTAGGAAAAGAATTATAAGGGTAGAGAGAGGATTAAATACAGGTTTTCAAAATAAGTTCAGGACCTATGCAAATGTTGACTCTTTAACAAGAAAATTCAATTATTAGTACAATTGACCAAGAGGCAGGTAGATAAAACCCTGAAAATAAATCAGAAGAAGAAACACTGACATTTTAGCACTCATGATTTTAGGTTATTCCATATGATTTTATGTTTTACCCTGTTTTCATGATCTTTCTGTTTTTCTTAAGTATTTATTTCTTTTACAATAGAGAAGGCATAAGTAAACAATTAAAGTATAAATGTAGTTGAACAAATAGTACCTTGGGATTTAGACACTTGCCTATGTTAATTCTGATTGGTATCTTATTCATCTGAGTTGATTCCAAAAATGCATTTACTTCTCTGATTTCAAATGTATTTGTGAGCTTCAGAATAATTTATCTTTGACCTCAGAGCCTTCAAGCTATTTGTGTATTTACTCCTCTTGTAGGGGAATTGGAGCCTGTGATAAATTGTAGGATTCTTTTACTTCCAGGGTTTCCCTGGGTAGATGAGACTGTGTTATGATTTATACTTTAATTTGGTAGGCAAGAGTATGCCTTTACTTTGGAATGTATATTTTTGCAAGTTTTAAAAAAGACGTGATAAAATGGATTTTTGCCAAGTTATCTACTGCTGTCTGTGAGTCTAATCTTTCTTAGTGTTGGCATCACAAACACACACCAGTGAAATGTCAAAAGAAAACTGAAAATTGTGTGAGCGGGGGCTTGTATGTGTTTATGTATTTGTGGTGTGTGTGTGTGTGTGTGTGTGTGTGTGAGAGAGAGAGAGAGAGAGAGAGAGAGAGAGACTCATACATTTATTTTTGAATGAGCTGTCTGCCTGAAAGTCATTCTCCCATTTCTCTCTCCATCAGCAATTATAAAAACAGCCCTTCCCAACATGGACAGAGAAGCCAAGGAGGAGTACCTGGTCGTCATCCAAGCCAAAGATATGGGTGGACACTCCGGGGGCCTGTCTGGGACCACGACACTGACAGTGACTCTTACTGATGTTAATGACAATCCTCCAAAATTTGCCCAGAGTAAGTGAATTTCCTGCACTGGATGAGAATCTAAGTATGATGTTGTCATTTGAATTTATATTTTAATTTTCATTATTTATCTTTATATTATAATTAACATATGTTATAATTATACTATAAAATTCACATTTATATGATAAACATCCAAAAAGCCAATTGCCATCATTTCGTGTGGATTATATATAAGGGATGGCAATTCACATATATACACAAAACAAGCAACCCTCTTGTCATTTGGTACTAAATGCACCCTCATTTTACAAAGTTTAAATAAATTGAAATAATTTCCAAATATTGAGTATGTAGTTAAAGTCGTGGAGCTGAAACTGCAAGATGTGAGCGTATTTCTCTATTCCATGGTTCCTTCCATTAAGAAATTTTGATAGAGTGATTAAATGCACCTCCGATATTGTTCTATCAATAGTCCTACTTGTCATATAAAATAAACTAAATCTTTAGCATTTAAGGTGAAAAAAGCATATACATTTGCTGCAAAATAGGTACTTTACCTCAGCTGAGGGAACATCAGTGATCTGACTGGGCTCTTCCCTGCTAAGGACATGTTCAGCCGCAGAAAACTCTCCACAGCCCTCTAGGCAGCCACCGTCAATGAATCAGGGAGACCGTCATCATTTGCCAACGTTCTTGTACTCTCATTGAACCCCTTTTCTTTTGAGTATTTTCCAGTCAAAGTAACTGGACCTAGAGAGATGAGTGGGGAAGGTCTTTCTGGCATGGAGACTCTTCAGTTGAGGGATGAATGATGATTAGGAATTAGCTGAGACAAGGTCAAACCAAGAGATTGGGGGGATGGGCATTGCACCTAGAGGAAAAAGCTGTCTAAACACCCTGTAGAAGAAGGGTGTAGGGCCCTGGATGGGAATGGATAGAATTGCACAGCAGGGGAAACACAGAAGCTGGAGAGTTAGGTTAAACAGGAGTTAGATGTATTGGATTTGTAGTCCTTTCTAAGTACCATGACTTTTATCCTAACAGCACTGGGAAGCATTAAAATATTTAAAGTTGAGTCCGGCCAGTGTGGCTCAGTGGTTGATCAGTGACCTGTGAACCAGTAGGTCATGGTTTGATTCCTGGCCAGGGCACATGCCCAGGTTGTGGCCTTGTTTCCCAGTAGGTGGTGTGCAGGAGGCAGCTGATCAATGATTCTATTAATGTTTCTATCTCTCTCTCCCTTTCCCTTCCTCTCTGAAATTAATAAAAATATATATTTTTTTAAAATTAAGTTGAAAAAATGAGAGAAAAGATTTTAAGTGGTAGCTTGAGTAGTAGGATTTGATTTCAGGGAAATCAGAGAAAATGAAAGCTGGCCTCTTCCCAGTGTCTTCCCCACAGTGCAGCCAGTTAACAGGTGGTTGTAGTCATTCATGGCAAAGTGATGGTAGCCTTGGCAAGCCAGGGTGGTCTCAGTGGAAGTGGAGAAGAGTACATCGTTGCAACAAATATTTGAGGGGTTATGATAACAAAAATCTTAAGGATAGATTGCATTTTTAGTTGAGGGGGTGAATTATATTTCTGACATGAAAGACTATTAGATGCATACTGGTACATTTTGCTGGGATAGGAAATACCATAGGATGGTGGTTGGCAAACTCCTTAGTCAACAGAGCGGCAAACCGTGGCTCGAGAGCCGCATGTGGCTCGCGAGCCACCGTTTGCCGACCACTGCCATAGGAGAACCAGTTTTTGAAGAAAGAGAGCGATGAGAGGACAGAGAGAAAGACAGGGAGAGAGACAGAGTTCAGAATTGATCTTCAGAAAGTCCAAGGTAGAAAGAACATTAAAATTGCATTTTCACTGAGAAATTTCACATCTGGCCATTCATAAATCAGACAACAGGGCAACCCCCTTTACCAAGGTCATTGAAATGGAGAAATAACATTTCTCCTATCCTTCCCCCAACCTCCTCTTTCTTTTTCAGTTGCCATTAGAGTTAATGCTCTAAGATGCAACTCTTCTTTCTTGCAAAAAGGGTTGTTTCACTTCAGTGGTGGCAGATGAGTTTCTGAAGTGTTAATAACTTCCTTAGAGGCAATAACCATTAAACATGATCACACTGATAGAGATGATGGGAGCGCATAGAATAGAGATGGCTAAAGAATGGTTCCATTTGCTTGCTTTCCCAAGGCTCTCTGCGTCAGAACAGGCAGCGAGGTGAGGTCCCTTGCTGCCTTATTTACTTCATAACTATTCCTGAATGGAGCATCTCCCACCGTACCTGGAATAATCAGTCTGAAGGAAATGGAATCATTGCACCAATTATGAGAGAATTGGGAAACGTATGCTCAACAGGATGACATTTAGTGCATGCCTTATGGCAAAACTATTAGGCAAACATTTTGTTCCCTGGTCCCATCATTTCATGATTCTAAGGGACATCTTTCTGTCGTCATTAAATAAAAGGGTGCTCGTGTTAGAAGAAACCCTTACCCATCATCAGAACTAATCTTGTTACAGTGGGTAAAATGAGCCTGAGTTCATCCCAGGGACCCAGGGATTGAGTTCAAACCACAATTAGGTAATGTTCTCCAGATGTAATTTTTCCTTTTGGGTTTATAGTTCATTGAGTGTTTATTCTCCCCTTGTTTCTGTTGCAATGGGACTAAAACTTCCTGGTTGTCTGGGTTCGGATTCCCCTGAAACAGGCACTGAGACAAGAATTTGATTATAAGTAGTTTATCTTGGAGATGATGCCCAGAAATGCCAGGAGGGAAGTGAGGATGCGTGTGAGAAAGACAGGGAGCCAAAGATGCGCATTACCGAGCCAACTACCACTGTGGATGACTGGAGCTTATCCCACTGGGGAAATGCTGGAACACTGTAAATTAAATAAACAAGCAAAAGAAGAAAAAAAAAAGTAGAAATGTTACCCTACCAGAGAAGGGAGGAAGCTGCGATAGGAACTCTGGTGAGTGTTTGAGGGCTGCTTCTGTAGGGCATTAATTCTCTCCAGTTCTGGTCTGACAGGCAGGGGCCAAAGTGAATTCTGAAAGCCAGAGAAAACCCTCAGGCAAATAAAGGCAGGAGTTGGCAATGAAATGTAGGGCACATATGCACTGAAGTGGTAATAGCCAGGGGTTGCGTTTCCAAAAGCTTCCCCTCCACCAAAGAGAAGGAGGAACACTAAGGCGACAGCCAACGCGATGTGAATTAAGATGCCACTAATTAGCCATGTTTTACTGCCCCCACAGGAGAAGGAGCATACACTGTAATTGTATTTTGCCTAGAGAGTTTGGAACGTAGGATTTCCGATGTTCAGAGCAATGAGGAGGGACCTGGGTAACAAGAGGAGTGTTTCATGTGTCAGAACAGCTTGCTGCAGGGCACAGCAGAAGTTCAGTAATTGGGTTTTATCAAAAATGGTCTGCGAGTCTGTAAATACAGAGGTAACCTCAAAAGTGACTTTCTGTGTGTTACACATTGCATCTTCCTGTGCTGAAATTAGCTTACTGTTTTATGTTGGGCAACAACGAATAGCCCCACGGGCAGCCGGTGTGATTGTACAGTCCATTGGAAAGAACGTTCACATAGATTCACTAATATCCTGCTATAACTCTGCTCCAACTACACACTTGGTGCCCATGTGATGGGATAAATTTCATATCTCAGAAGAGTCTCAACAAGAGCTCACTACTTCTGGGAACTCTGTCTCTGGCTCATTTAAAATGTTGTGCATTCCACAACAAAAATAAATTTTTAAGTCTTTTCCACATTGTAGTGGTAGCATTTACAGGAGTGCCCAGAAGAAAGGAGGTGCCCAATAAATATTTGCTAAATGAATGAATAAATGGAATCTGCACTATGCTCAGTGTTTCTCCTCTTCCCTAAGGTCTGTATCACTTCTCAGTACCTGAAGATGTGGTTCTTGGCACTGCCATAGGCAGGGTAAAAGCCAATGATCAAGATATTGGTGAAAATGCACAGTCGTCGTATGACATCATTGATGGGGATGGAACAGCACTCTTTGAAATCACCTCTGATGCCCAGGCCCAGGATGGCATTATAAGACTAAGAAAGGTAAGCTGATGAAGATTTTGTTCACATTCAAAATACCTCTTGGAAACTTGAGTTTCGGGGTTTGCGGAGTTGGGTGGACTTTCTGGTGAAGTCTTAAAGCTGATAGAGTTGTCTCTTCTTTAGCTGCAGAAAAAGTGGAGCTAATTTTACACCTCATACCTCTTGGCCCCACTTTGCATTATCAGCTAAAGCTCTGGGAAAGAGTTACCATGGTGATGCTAGCCACCAATCTCACCATATCGCTCCCATCTACTACATCACACTGCCTTTTCCAAAACTGCAGGAATTTGTAGGGAACTCAACACTTGAAAGGTAACCCTCAAGCAATGAGGGGTGCAGATTAGGGGACAGCTCCTATTCTTTGAAGAAATAATTTTGAGGCATATTGTCTATGGTTCCAAAGAGGATTTCCAGTGGGAAGAAGCCTCACTTGCCCACAGAGTTGGTGAGTTCAATGGCTTTTAATCTTTCTCTATATTAATTCTCCCCATGTCTTCCCTTCTGCTTCCTGGTATGTCTCTACAAATCACACTGAAGTCTTTCTTTTTAATATATTTTTATTGATTTCAGAGAGGAAGGGAGAGGGAGAGAGAGATAGACACATCAATGAGGAGAGAGAATTATTTTTTTTAAATATATTTTATTGTTTTTTTTACAGAGAGGAAGGGAGAGAGATAGAGAATTAGAAACATCAATGAGAGAGGAACATCGATCAGCTGCCTCCTGCACACCCCCTACTGGGGATGTGCCCGCAACCCAGGTACATGCCCTTGACCGGAATCGAATCTGGGACCTTTCAATCCACAGACTGACGCTCTATCCACTGAGCCAAACCGGTTTCGGCAGGAGAGAGAATTATTGATTGGCTGCCTCCTGCACATCCCTAGACTGGGGTTCGAGCCCGCAACCTAGGCATGTGCCCTGACCGGGAATCGAACCATGACCTCCTGGTGCATAAGTCAATGCTCAACCACTAAGCCACACCAGCCAGGCTCATCATGGGTATTTAGTTTAATGTTGTCCTTCATATATCTGTCATGAAATAGTCCAAATTAATCTATAATAATCAAAGTGTAATATGCTAATTAGACTGGACAGCCAAACGACCTTCTGGACGTCATTCCGGACAAAGCAGCGGCAGCGGGGCAAGGCAGAAGAGGTTGGGACAATCAGGCAGGCAGGCGAGCAGTTAGGGGCAATCAGCCAGGCAGGCGAGCAGTTAGGGGCAATCAGCCAGGCAGGCAGAGTGGCTAGGGGTGATCAGGCAGGCAGGTGAGCAGTTAGGGGCAATCAGGCAGGCAAGTGGTTACGGGTGATTAGACAGGCAGGCAGAGTGGTTAGGAGCAAGCAGGCAGGCAGGCAGGCCAGCAGTTAGGAGCCAGCGGTCCTGGATTGCGAGAGAGGTCCCAGATTTCCAGAGGGTGCAGGCCAGGCTGAGGGGACCCCCCCGCCCCCTCCGTGCATGAATTTTGTGCACCAGGCCTCTAGTCTTTAAATAGTTTTGCTTGTTCATGAATAAAAAGATAGATGGTGAACCACACCATTGGGAGCCCATAATTTTTCCCTCTGTCCTGATCAATATTACACTGAAATAGCTCCAAATATACTCTGTAATTCTATGTTATATTGCACAGGGATCTGCCATCCACTGATCATGCTCTTAAAATCCCCCGTTGAAGAGAAAGTGGCATGTTCTGGATTCACCTTTGTATACAAAATACAATTTAAGACCAATTTTGAGAAAAATGGTGCATTTATTTCAACTGTCTTTTGAGCAACCCTACCTTTATACATGGCTTGAGTTCAGGATTAAGCATTGCAAAGTATTTAAAAATAGAGCACAGTATAATTATGCTTGAGTCAATTATTGAATAACCCAAAGCCACATTTTCCTTGGCTAATGATTCCTAATGTCATTTTTATTGTTATTACTAACTGCTATCCGTTGTTGCCATAAGGTGCTTTTATAAGCTGAAGCAATTAGCCATCGGCTGTATTTTTATTCACAATTATTCATAAACTTAGAAGCATATACTACACATTTTAACACCAAGAAAATACATGTATTTTACTCTAGAGAACATTGTGTAGGGGGTCATATTTTCACAATTCATGGGACCTCTTTTTTGTTGGATAAAACCCTAAGGACACCAGGATTTGGGGGGACACTGTCACTATATTGAGCTAAGAATTAAACCGAACATAATCTGTCACACTTACCAGTGTTTCTGAAGAGGTTGAAATTGCAAACGTGTTACAGTAGGGATGGTTGACAAAATGCTGATGCTGAGTCATCTACTCACAGGTACATGCACCTAGTAATTTCGAAATAGACAAGGAAGTGAGCATCTGCCTTGTTTCCTAGAAAATATTTCAGAAAAAGTCAAGTCCCATTAGAACTGAATTCAACTGTAAAAATCAATACAAAATTTGAAATGATACCTAACCTAATACAGGAGTTCTGAAAGAGTTCATGAATGCTGGCTTGTGTTCCAGCTTCTTCTTTTTTAAAAAATCTGCATTGCAGATTGGAAGTTCTGTTTCTTAGAGGAGATTGCCAAGAAACCTAAATTGTGTCTTTGAACCTTGACAGATGTACTTTCTTGAAGTCTGAAGTGTTCTGCGTTGCCGGGAATTGGACCATAGGGTTGCGAAGCAGATGCCCTCTGGTTATTTAAGGGGATTATGTTCTTTCACCCAGCTATATTTACCTAGGTCATTAACCACAGTCTCTGGGGCTTTTAAGGAATGAGTTATTAATATGTCAAAAATATTGTCAGTAATGGTGCAATGAGGTCATTTCAATTTGCTTTTAGTGGTTGGTTGAGACCTAGGGAGCTATAGCTACTCATCTTTCCTTCTTCTAAATATAGACACAAGTACATATGTGTCTGCATATGTATTTCTTTACATGCCCACCTGCTTCATAGCACAGAACTCATCATAGAGACCTTCTAAGAATACCCCCCCAAAAAGTAAAGCTTGCAGGCCTGCATAGCTCAGTGGTTGAGCGTTGACCTATGAACCAGGAGGTCATGGTTCGATTCCCGGTCATGTTTGGGTTGAGGTAACGGTTCCATTCCTGTCAGGGTATGCTTGGATTGTGGGCTCGATCCCCAGTTGGGAGTGGCAATGAGGGCGGGGGAGAGTGTAGAAGGCAGCCAATCAATGATTCTTTCTCATCATTGATGTTTCTCTCCCTCTCCCTTCCTCTCTGAAACCAATAAAAATATATTTAAAAAAATAAAAAATAAATGATAAATCTCATTTTTAGCCATATGATCAGTCAAGCGGCAATGCTTTGCAAGTGAAATAAGAAAGCACTCTTTGTTGAGATTAGTGCTAAATTATGCTTTATAATGTCTCCTTGCCCTAAACAATGATTATTTCTCGTTCTTCACATTTCACACACTGTTGCAGAAATGCTAAAATATTCTTCCCAGATCGAGATGGTGTTTGATGCTGCCTTATCTCCTCCCAGCAGAGGCTCAATTAACTGGCTGATTGGTATGCAGGTCATGGCATCACTAGTAAAATTTTATTATGACTCTGAAGTGAAATTTTGATGGCACAATTCATGACTGTGAATATTTTGTGAATTTCCAAGTGAAATGAGCAAAACAAAAACACAACAATAGGAAGTTAGATTCACCGAGCCTGTATAATACACAGACATCCATAAATGCCTGTACAATTTACAGGTTGGATCTGGGGGAATGGAGAGGGATCCCATTAAGGCTCACAAATGGGCTTCCATGCACATAACGATCATCCATCAGCATTACACTCATTTGTTCTTGCTGCTGTGGTCATTAGTGAGCCACATTTGTCTTTGTCATTTCTTAACAGCCTCTGGACTTTGAGACCAAAAAATCCTATACGCTGAAGGTGGAGGCAGCCAATGTCCACGTTGACCCACGTTTCAGTGGGAGGGGGCCCTTTAAAGACACGGCCACGGTCAAAATTGTCGTTGAGGATGCTGATGAGCCTCCTGTCTTCTCTTCACCCACTTATCTCCTCGAAGTTCATGAAAACGCCGCTCTGAACTCCGTGATTGGGCAAGTGACCGCGCGTGACCCTGATATCACTTCCAGTCCTATAAGGTATATTTCTCTTACTGGCTATATCAGATGACAAACACATTAGTATAAAATGCAATTACGTACACATCCTACACGGTTGCCTTAGGGACTAACCTCATGTGACCAAAGAATTTTGGTCAATGCATATTGTGTGTGCGTGTGAATGTGGGTGCATGCATACATGTGTACATGCACACACATCAACCCAGAGCTACATACAATGCTCAAAGTCAGGGATATCAGGGTGAACACAACTCTCCCCGCTGTCAGAGAGCTCAATGAGAATGCTAAATTGCATCTGTTTTGCGGTGCATTTGGGTGGACCTTTTATATTATTTTGTTTTTGCTTGTTTATACATTTCCTTTTTTTTCTAGCATTGCTGGGTTTTCTTCTCTCTCCTTTGACAGTTACAGTAAATTACATATGAGAATTTAGAGGCATGAGGCCACTGTCTCAACATATTAAGAGGCCCCTATTCTATTTCTGTATTTGGTGTTTGGCTTTGCAATTTATCTGGGCATTTCTGGTTGGTCAGCATATCTGGATTGGAGACTTTTAGATAAAATCTTTCTCTGCCATTTCAAAAATACCTTTTGTTTATACTTTCCCTGCTCAGAATTCTTTCCTGAGATGAGAAACGATCCTTTATTAAAGTTTTTCTGCCTTTTTCCCCGAAATGAGACTCAAACCTATTTTTTTCTGTTGAACTGCGTACAACTTTTCTCTTTTGCCAGTCACCCCAATGACAGTACAATGCTCAAGCTAAATAGCTTTTTTCCCCCAAAAGCACACTGCAAATCTATAACGTGTACATGGGCCTCCAAGGGTGAAGTGTTGGCTAATGATGTGTTTGAGTGTGGATTTCAAATATTGTCTTAGAAATGTTTGCTGTAAAAAAGAGACAGAAAACTTAATGGCGGAATACAGTTTTAGAGAATTGTCCAGTTACTCTGTAAGTTCAATGTCAGCTCATACCCAACGCGTTCACTTGGGTTAATGGGCATTCATGTCCTTCTAATTTCTTTATTCAGAGAAATTCTAGACAAATAAGGTAATGTATGTATTACATTCTCATCCCTCACAAGGGTGCTGAAATGATGAGGCTGGAGGGGAAACCCAGCAGAATAGCCAGTCAGTGCCCCAAATAATTTGAGTTTGAACACAAAATAATTTTATTTTTCAGATCCAGAAAAGATATTTTCAACACAAACCATTTCTAAATTCTGGATAATATAGAGTGTATCCCATAAGGATACACACACAAAAAAAAATGTTTTCTTCAAAAGAGCCCAAACTCTAAGAAGATAATACCCCACCTGGGGATTTGAGGAATGGTCAGTTGTCCATTCTCAGTTCTAAAGGAATTCACCAAGCTGTAGACATACAGAATGCCCTGCATTTGGCTAAGAGACTTACATCTCTGAAAGAGCCAACTGTTGAATACAGCAGCAGGAGGTATCCAGAAAAATACATTACTATGGATATCCATTTTCTGACTAAGTTGTGAAATGACTTCATCTTGAAATCCTGTTATAGCCCTAGCTAGTTTGCTTGGTGGATAGAGCATCGGCCTGTGGACCGAAGGGTCATGGGTTTGATTCCAGTCTAGGGCATGACCCCCAGTTGGGGGTGTGCAGGAGGCAGCCGACCAATACAATGATTCTGTCTCATCATTGATGTTTCTATCTCTCTCACCCCTCCCCCTTCCTCTCTGAAATCAATATATATATATATATATATATATATATATATATATAAAATCCTGTTATAAATTAGGGGCAGTGATATTTTTTGAATGAATGAATCTTTCCCATTTTCATGTCACTCCATTTCCTCTGGAAAAAAAAAATACAACACAGAAAGGAGGAATGGCCACCCTCTGCACATCTCCAAGTGTAAGTGACAGCATGTGAAGGAAATAAGCAAGATTGGTCCAACTGAGAGGTCTGTCATGGGGCCTGTTTGGCACTTGATTTGACAAGATTTCTGCTCTTGTTAGCAGGGAACACACAGGGGGCTCGGGAGTATGCCAAGCCAAGGGCCCTTCTGGGACGCGAGGAGTTCAAATATCAGGGCAATCAACTCCAAACATGAAATCCGTGGTCCCAGCAGGAACTGACTTCCTGCACTGAGGCGTGTTCTTAATCAGCTAGCGATGGGGTTGGAGGGACGTTTCATACCATAGTGACAGTTAGCTCCAATCTGCAGATCTGGGTACACATCCAGGTTCATCGTCACCCCACAGGTTTTTGTACATTTTATAACCTATTCCTTTACTGATGTTCAAATGGACAGTCACTGGTAACAATTCCAGTTCATAGGGAATTGAGTGATGATTATCATTGTAGTTGATTGTTATTTTTTAAATATCATTTTATTGATTTCAGAGAGGAAGGGAGAGGATGAGATAGAAACATCAGTGATGAGAGAAAATCCTGGATTGGCTGCCTCCTGCACGCCCCACACTGGGGATTGAGCCTGCAACCCGGGTGTGTGCCCTGACCGAGAATCAAACTGTGACCCTCTGGTTCACAGGTAGACACTCAACCACTGAGACACGTGGGCTGGGTCTTGTTATTTTTATTATTGTCACTGGTATGAATGGCAGGCATAGAGAAGGCGTGACACTGCTTAGTAACAATTGCCCAACTTGAGAGTATTTTGTTTTGGAACAAATCAAGAACAGATAAAGTACCATTTGATGACACGGACGAATCTATCCTTCTGATAAATGTCAGGCAGGTGCTGGTTTCTTGACATCTATGGTCTTTCCCAAAGAAGGGCGGATGCTGTGTCAGAGCATTTACAACAGGGCTGGGATGTATTCTTCACAAGGCGAGCCCCACACAGTTCTGATTGGATATGGAATCACCAGCTGCATTTTTCAGCATCTGGTCTGCATTTTTGTAGTTGCACCCCAACCTCCACCATCTGAGTCATGGAGAGAAGCTTTTTCTTCTTTCCCCCTAATGCACAATCAGTTGATTTGAGTAGAAAATTAAATTTCCTGGTGAGCCAGAACACTGCATAGCTCCTTATGAGCCTCGCAGACAGATTCAGAGCCATTTAACCTTTTAAAACAGAACTAGAGGATGTGGGTATTCAGGGAATTACTGAGTAACAAACAGCAAAGCATTACTGTCTCTTTAGGACTGTTGCATTTTGTATACTGACAAGAATGTGTGCATCTTTTGGGGGAATGTTTACGTGGCCATCTGACAAGAAATAGGCATTTATTGTGTCATCTGCTGTGTTAAAACACGCAGTCATTTATTGGTTGGTTGACTCTCTGTCCAAAGACTCAGTAACTTTTTTTCAAGTACATTATCAAGCAGATAATATTATGTATTTTGAAATTCTTATGCTTAAACCTATACATATATATATATATATATATGTATATATATATATATATGTGTGTGTGTGTGTGTGTGTGTATACACACACACACACACACACATATATATATACATATACACTGAGTGGCTAGATTATTATGATCTCTGAATGCATAATAATCTGGCCACTCAGTGTGTGTGCGTGTGCGTCTTTGTATGTGTTTGTGTGTGAAGCCTGTTGCATGAATTCATGCATGGGTGTGGTCCGGCCAGCCTGGCCAGGGGGAGGGGACATGGGCGGTTGGCTGGCCCGCCTGCTGGTCAAACTCCTTGTTGAGGGGACAATTTGCATATTAGCCTTTTATTATATAGGATATACACTGAGTGGCCAGATTATTATGCATTCAGAGATCATAATAATCTGGCCACTCTGTGTATATATCTATCTATAGCTATATCCACATCTGTGTCTCTATCTACATATCTATATCTATATCTATATCTACCTATCTATCTCTATATATACCTATCTCTCTGTATAGCTATCTCTATATATACCTCTATATATACCTATCTCTCTATATACCTATCTCTATCTATATCTATACCTATGTCTATTTATCTATATCTACATCTACATCTCTATCTCTCTATATCTACACCTGTATCTATATTGATACCTACATCTACATCTGTATCTGTATCTATGTCTGTGTCCGTGTACTCCCTTCCAGGGTTAAATAGCCAAATCCATGGTCTTCCCATCTTCCTGCTAGGAACATTAATTAAACATTTGCTACTTTCTTCAATACCAGATGCTTCCCAGTAATATAGCATGAAGTTCTGTAAACTATTTGAAAGATTACCTATTTTGAACTGAGACTGAGGTTTAAATCCTATCACTGATGCTTCCCTGTTGGTCAGCTGGTCTCTGGAATTCTCTGAGACTCAGTTTCCTCATCTGTGTATTGGAATAATATCATCTTCCTCACAGGGTTACTGAGATAATTAAGTGAAGCCATTCAATGAAATAGATGGTAGCCATTAGTATTACCAGTTAATAAAGATACCATCAATGTCTTATCGTAAATGCAGATTGAAAACATAGTACTTATTTTAGCAGAGATTCTTCTACTGAAGGTTGCTTAATAGACACAGAATTACCTGTTGTTGTTTTTTAATAGTTATAGGCTAAATAGTCTAACCTCATTTAATCTCATTTGCCCCTGCTACTGCTGTGAATATTATCACTAGTGAGTGCTTATTAACATGTGGCCGGGAGATGCTAAATATACTCATTTTATTCCCTAACTAGTGACCCGGTGCACGAAATTTGTGCACATTAAAAGGGGATTAATTAGAGGAAATAATTTAATATTGCTATTTCCCCTTTCTCTATAACAGAAGTGTCAGAGATGAAAGAAAATTAGTAAAACGTATATGAAAACCTTCCTCCTGTCAGAGTCTGGGGCTCACCACTGGACCCAGAGCCAAGTCCCGCCCACCCACATGCACCTCAAAATCACGTGAGACCCAGACCCGGCTATGCGCCCCGCTCCCTCCCGCCCCCCCCCCCCCATTGGGCTAGATCCAGACCCGGCCAGTCCCACCCTTGTCAAGCCCTGCTGGGCAGGGGGCGTAGCCTCAGGTCCCCTGGCCCGGTGCCAGGATGGGGGGCATGTCCTGAGGTTCCCCCAGCCCAGACCAGGGTGGGGGGCATGCCTTGAGGTCCCCTGTCAAGTCCAGCCAGACATGGGGGGCACAGCCTCAGGTCTCCTGGCCTGGTACTGGGGCGGGGGGCATGGCCTGAGGTCCCCTCACCTGGCTCTGGGGCGGGGGAAGCAGCCTGAGGTCCCCTAGCCCAGTATCAGGACGGGAAGCACACCTTGAGGTCCCCCTTCAAGCCCCACTGGGTAGGGGGGCAGGGCCTGAGGTTCCCTATCAAGCCCTGCTGGGTTGGGGGTGTGGCCTGAGATCCCCTGTCAAGCCCCACGAGGGTGGGGGAGGGCGTAGTCTCAGGTCCCTGCTGATTGCTTGTTAAGGCTCCTTATAGGAACTTGGCCTCAGCTGTGGGTGCAGCCATCTTTGTGATGGAGTGATGGTCAATTACCATATTCCCTCTTTATTAGATAGGATACCTCTGTGAGATGACATGTATGCTCATTGTCCTCATTTAACAGATTAAGAAACTGAGGATAAAAAGATTCACTTGCCCTAGCTGATCAGTGGGTAGAATGTCGGCCTGAGAACTGAAGGCTCCAGGATTAATTCCAGTCAAGGGCATGTACCTTGGTTGCAGGCTTGATCCCTGACCCCAGTCAGATCCCATGTGAGAGGCAACCAATTGATATGTCTCTCTCACATCCATGTTTCTCTCTCTATCTCTCCCCCTACCTTCCACTTCTCTAAAAATCAATGGAAAAAATGTCCTCAGATGAGGATTAATTTAACAACAACAACAAAAAAAGACTTAAGAGCCAAGTGCCAATGCATCCCTGTGATGCATAGCTGTGTTTTTCTGACAACACAGTGCCTGACTTCAGTCCCTATGCCACTCCCATTCCCTGCGATCTCTGTGACTCCAACCATATCTCTGCATGTCCGGATGGCTTCCCAGGAACCACTTTTAATTGAAAGAATAAATTATTCATTCTCTAAATGGCCTCATTCAATCCAGGATGCATTCCTAGAAAGAAGGAAAGTACACTAGGTCTGCGGAATGAATCAGTGTGTAAGTGGAAAGTTCTTTGCTCATCCTTCTGGTCCCTCAGATAGGTTTGTTATTCTTGACTATGAACTGCATTGTGAACAGGAAAGTAAAAAGGAGAAACAATGATACGTTTCTATTATATACTAGAGGCCTGGTGCACGAAACTCGTGCACTCGGGGGTCCCCTAAGCCCGGCCTGCACCTTCTCATAGTCCAGGAGTCTCAGGGGATGTCTGACTGACAGCTTAGGCCTGCTGCCCATAAGGAGAGGGCCTAAGCTATCAGTCGGACATCCTTAGCGCTACAGAGGAAGCGGGAGAGGCTCCTGCCACTGCCGCTGTGCTCGCCAGCCATGAGCCCAGCTTCTGGCTGAGTGGCGCTCCCCCTGTGGGAGTGCACTGACCACTAGGGGGCAGCTCCTGCATTGAGCATCTTCCCCCTGGTGGCCAGTGCATGTCATAGCGACCAGTCATTCCGCCATTCAGTTGATTTGCATATTAGCCTTTTATTATATAGGATTATTTCTCACAAAAGATGTTATGATATGATTCCAATTTAATGAAGGAGGAAGCCTAGAAGGATACATTTCCTGTGTGTGGTGCTATAGCAGAGGGTGTGGAACCAGGGTTCAGAACCAAATCCCTTT
Source organism: Corynorhinus townsendii (assembly GCA_026230045.1). NCBI lineage: Eukaryota > Metazoa > Chordata > Mammalia > Chiroptera > Vespertilionidae > Corynorhinus > Corynorhinus townsendii. The sequence continues at coordinate 9,822,057 of JAPDVU010000011.1, read as the reverse complement.
ACCATTGAAACCACTATGTCTGTGCATGTCTTCCTGGGCCCTGGCTGCTTGCATGAGATGTAGGATGATGGCAGCTGCTGTTTACTGAGCCCATACTTTGTAGCAGACACTCTGAAACAGTATTATATGCATCGGATTGTTTATATTGGAAGTAAACCTGCTAGCACAGTGTAGGCATTGACTCTAAGTCAACGCTTTCATACAAACCTGCTATGGCTCATTTTCCTCTCAGTACACTTCTTTCAAGTGTGTATTTGGTGTTACCATGGCGTTGAGCTGGCATGAGATTGTTCCGCAGATACTTGCTTTGTATTTCTTTCAGAGCATTCACCTTGAGTATCTCCGTGAGCTGCTTAAATTAAAAGTGGGAATGATGGCCATTCGGCAGGCGGCATAGGCAGACACATGATCGTGGTGGCCACAGCGCTCTGTTGTCCTAATTCCTCTCTTTAATTGAAGTGCCCACTTAACACAAGAGCGTTGCTTCCCCATCCCCCACCCCCACCTACATTATGGCCTTTTAATAGTTTACCTCAGTCAACAGGCTTGCCATTAATGAGCTCTCTTCCTGAAAACACTCCTTCAAGCCTGCTGAAGAACCATGCCAATGTGGAAGTACTTCACACTGTGGAGAACCTGGCATTCATTGGGAAGGCAGACAGTGTATTGATTGACTCTCTCCTCCATTTTACAATACCTCCCGGTTTTGGTAAGGACCTCGTTGTTTCCTTTGTGTGATGAGAACACTTAGAAATCAGTTGAGAGGGTCAATATCATGTTCAGGGCACAACACAGTATGGTTAGCCACAGACACAGTGGTGCTTGGCACAGCTCCAGAGCAGACTCACCTTACATAACTAAAACTTCATAGCCACCGATTAGCAACTGCCCATTCTGCCCTCCCCTGCCCCTGGCATCCGCCATGCTATTCTATCTATATAATAAAAGCCTAAGTGACTATTACGGCAGAACAACTGGAACGACTGGTCGCTATGATGCGCACTGACCACCAGGGGCAGATGCTCAATGCAGGAGCTGCCCCTGGTGGTCAGTGCACTCCCACGGCGGGGGGGGGGGGGGGGGGGAACGCTGCTCAAGAAGCAGGGCTCTCGGGTGGCAAGCGCAGTGGTGGGGGCAGGGCTAAGAAGCAGCGAGCCGAGTATAAGGAGCGAGGGATCCCAGATTGCGAGAGCGGTGTCCGACTGCCAGAGGGCACAGGTTGGGCTGAGGGACCCCCTTCCCCCCCACCAAGTGCACGAAACTAGGATTTGTCTTTTTGTCACTGGTTTCTTTTACTTAGCACAATATCCTCCAGGTTCATCTCTGTTGTCACATACTATAGAGTTTTCTTTTTCTAAAGCTGAATAATATTTTTTTATCTATATAGCACGTATCCTTCATCCATTCATGTTGATGGGTGTTTAGGTTGTTCATGCATCTTGGCTATTGGAAATAGTGCTGTCATTAGCATGGAAACTGTAATATCCCTTCAGGATCTCAACTTGAATTCTTTTGGATAAAATTGTTTAGGATTGCTGGATCATATGGGAGTTCTATTATTTTTTTTAGGAATTTCTGATCTTTTTTATAGCAACTCTATCACTTTGCACTCCCACCAACAATGTAGAAGGGTTGAGTATGAGGAGCAAGCCTGTTTAAAACCATTAAAAGTTGGTCATATAGTTCCTGCACACTGTTAGCCAGATAAAAGTTTGATTGGCTCCCAATTCAGAATTACCAACTCTTCCCAGTAATCGTTTTGAAAAACTCACTATACCTGCTTATTCAGCTATCATTAATTAATTAATTTATTTATCCATTTAGTCGCACATCTGTCTCTTTATTCATTCACTACATATGGGTGTATATATATAAATTTAATTCCTTTCTTTAGTTGTATAAGTAGTATCAGTAGAGCCCACATTTCCCCAGGGGATTTCTATAAAGACAGAGCCTCTGCCTTATTCTCTACTACAGAGTCTGGCTGAATAGTCATGGGAAGCCCAAGCAAGCCCTTCCCATTTTATAAAACTAGACTAATACATGCCACCTGAAAATGATGAACAAAACTAGATTCTAGAGCTTTAGGGTCAAATGGAGGAAGAGATTTCCTAGTCTCTTTTTTTTAAAATGTATGTTTATTGAGAGAAAGAAAGAGAAATGTCAGTGATGAGAATCATTGATGGGCTGCCTCCTGCATGCCCCCTTGTGGGGATCGAGCCCACAACCCTAGCATGTGCCCCAACCAGAATCGAACCATGACCTCCTGGTTCATAGGTCAATGCTCAACCACTGAACCACGCCCGCCGGGCATAGTTTCTTAATGAATTTCAATGGAAGCAAGTATAGCTATCCAATTATCTTAAAGTGAAAATATATCACATAGAGGACCTAGTATTCATTTGAAGGATGGTCCTTGTGTTTATAACCCCCCCCTTTTTTTAATTCCCTCTCTCACTATAAAGAAGTGTTTTGGGTAGAAAACGTCTCCTTTTTCTCCTCAGAGGAATAATAATGTGTGATGCAGGGACCTTTGAATTCTGGGACCAGCAGAACTCAAATAATATTATTTATTAAAGCAGTTAGAGCAACCAGTCGAGCAATTAAAGGCAAAAAGCTGAAAACTTGTAGATGGAATTTTTGATACTCAAAGTGCATGCGAGAAAATGCTAAAATGGTTTCTTTAGGCATAATAACAAAGGCTAGAATGAAATTAACCAGGGAGAAAGAAACAGTTGGAGTTCAGTGAAATATAATAACTGATTCATAACTAAGGGATTTATTTCATTACATGTGGCTCTAAATAGCTTCTTCACTTGCTCAAAATTGTATCTCCCTATAAATTTTCCATATAGAAGCTGCGAACCAATGTTTAGCAAAACATTTGTTATAATATAAAAGTGCATTTATGCCTGTTAAATTTGAAAAATGGATACACACTGCCTCTCTCCAAGAGAAGCATCTCCCTCACTGCATTCTAAGGGACTCTACAGGGACTACAGACACGTGTGGCCAGATCCATTGCAACTCAAGTTTCTTTGCAGTAGGACCTCCCCGGGAAGGTGCACGGTGCTCTTTAAGAAGAGAATGGAAGCAGTGAGGTTAATCATAGACTGTGTGCCGTTTTGCAGAGCATCTGAAGTACAGGATAGAAGGAGGATCACTCAGGCTCCTGAACTGGGCTGTGTTCCAGAGTCTAATGCATTGAAGCATTGCAGATATCATGATTCTGATTTGAATATGTGTCATCGCTTATGCATCTTTTTAATACGCTGTGAGCCACACACACACACTTTTTCCTTCCCATAGGGCCTACATAAGAGAAGACCTAGGGCTTTAGTGAAAACTTTGACTTTATTATAGTAGTCCAGGGCTCAGCTGACTATTGCCTGTGTGCTGAATCTGACCTACCACGTTGTTTTTAATCCTTACCGAGGGATGTTTTTCCCATTGATCTTTAGAGAGAGAGTAGAAGGGAGGAAGGAGGAAGCAAGAGGGAGAGACATCAGTGTGAGAGAGACACATCAACTGGTTGCCTCTTGGATGTGCCCCAACCAGGACTGGGGATCGAACCTGCAACCGAGGTATGTGCCCTTGACCAGGCATTGAACCCTTGGGCCAATGCTCTAACCGCTGAGAAAAAGTGGCCAGGGCTGATCTACCATATTTTTAAATAAAGTTTTATTGGAACACAGGCACCCTCTTGATTTTATGCCTGACAACTACGGAGATGAATAGTTATGACATAGAGAGTATGCTCTGCAAAGTCTGAAATAATTACTTGCCAACTTCTACACTAGACTGTTAGGAGTTTGTATTTTTATCAGAAATTTGAATAGATGGCCCTCACATAATTGGGGATCTTATTCTGTCTCAGAAACTCACTAAATATAAGATATTAAAAGCATTTTAAACCTGAAACCTCCATCCCAGGGCCCAGACCTCCAATCCAGAATCCAGTTCTTCATCCGGGGCTCAGACCTCCTTTCTGGGGCCCAGACATCCATCCCAGGGTCCAGAACTCCACCCCAGGGCCCAGACCTCCAACCCAGAATCTAGTCCTCTATCCACGGCTCAGATCTCCATCCGGCCCCAGACATCCATATTGTGGCCCAGACCTCCATCCCAGGATCCAGACCACCCTTCAGGGCCCAGACCTCCTTCCCGTACCCAGACCTCCATACTGTGGCCCAGACCTCCTTCTCAGGACTCAGACCTCCATCCGGGGCTCAGCCCTCCATGCAAGGGGCCAGACCTCCAATTCAGAATCCAGTCCTCAATCCAGGGTCCAAAACTCCATCTGGGGCCCAGACCACAAATATACATATATACTTATATGTATACACATACATGTATATACATATAAATGTGTGTATACAGCATATATATATATATCTATATCTATATCTATCTATATATATATATATATATATATATATATATATATATATATATATATTTAAACCTGTAACAGTCAAAGCAGTTCTTAGAATTCTGCTGTAGGTGCTGGGTCTTGACCTTTCCCACTCTCACTTTAGAGTCTTGGGACCTTCGTCCTCACCTTAGAGTCTTGGGACCTTCGTCCTCCTGGGGCCCATGACAGTGTGCATGCATGTTGAGTGTTGCCAGAAAAACCTGCCTTTAGTTAGTGTGTAGCTTTGGGGAAATCCCCGTAACTACCCACAGGCTGTGACAGGACATCCTGCTCCCCTGCGTGGAGTGAGAAATTACTTTGTTTCTTGCGTGACTTTATTATAAAACCCTATTTTTCTAGACCTCAGTGGTGACACAGCACAAGTGTCCTAGACTGGAGTCTGGTGACTGCCTTAGCCAAACTCTGGCCTCTGCATTTCAGTGTGCGGGCAAATGCTCCAGGTCCCGCAGCCTTCCTCTCTCTGAGAGCGTGAGGGGGCCTGACCTAGAATTCCACTTGGAATATACTTGCTGGAGAATGTTCAGCAAACTCCCCTGTGGTCTCTCATAGGGAGGAGCTAATTCATGAAGGGTACCAGTGATAGTCTGTGGATCTTTACTCATGTGTATTTGCTATTGTAGTGCCGTGCCCTTCACATAGATCTCATTTTATACATTATTACATTAACTTCGTGAATTACACGGAGGATTCTTATTCCAGTTAAACAACTGTGCTACAGGTTGTTTTCCCCGGAGATGGGTGGAGTCTGAAATACAAGGTGTTTGTCAGAGATCAGCACCTGTGACTGGAGGGGGACTGATGCTGATGGGCAGGGTGAGACGTCCAATTGAAATGCAGTCCCAGCCAAACCTTGGCCCGGCCCAGTGTGTCTCTCTGGAGTGAATATTGAGGATCAGCGGGGTCCTGCATTGTGCCCAAACGATAGGGCCTTTATTTGTCTGCTTGCATAATTTTCAGAGTCCCCCTGGAGAGAATGCTCTCTGTAAATGAGGCGGATTCCAGGGAGCAGATAGCTAGAGGCTGTCTACTGACTACTCGCCGCACGGCTCTGACATCCTCCTTGAAGGGAGAGCTGTCTGCACAGCCGATCTCCTGTCGATCATGACTAAGCACACTGAACTTCTTTGCCAGGGAAGTAATCTGACTGAATTCACACTGCTAGCCATCCAGCTCCCAAGTCCACATGTTACCACCACACTCTGGTGTCTTCCCGTAGGCAAACACATATCTATCCTACAATTGGAGAGGCAGACACTGAAGTGGCTAATTGATTTAGCTGAAATGATATTTGTGCGGCATGGCAGACCTGGCTAGTAATGATCAAAGACTATCAAACTGGCCCTAGCTGGTTTGGTTCAGAGGATAGAGCATCAGCCTGTGGGATGAAGGGTCCTAGTTTGATTCTGGTCAAGGGCACATACTTGGGTTGCAGGCTTGATCCCTAGTAGGGGGTGTGCAGGAGGCAGCCGATCAATGATTCTCTCTCATCACTGATGTTTCTATCTCTCCCTTTCTCTCTGAAATCAATAAAAATTTTAAAAAGACTAGCAAACTACATAGATTAATAAAACATTTAAAAATAAGTAATTTAGGGAGGCAAACATAGCCTGAGAATCTTGAGAGAGAAAACTCTTTTGGGAAAGTACTGATCTGGTGTTGAAAAGTTTCTGGTTTTTTGTGATGTTTTTGCATTGATTGGCGAAGTCTCTGCCCCTTCCTGAAAGGAAAACTTAATAGTGTTTGTATTCTGAGAGAAACAAAGATGCTTGCGTGTTATCTAACATTATTATACTCACAGAGCAACATAAATCCCCTCTTTTGCATCCCAACAAAGGGAGATTGACATCCTTATCAGATGTTCAAATATTTATGGGAGTCATTCCGGCCAGCCCTTTATTTTCCCTTCTATTTCTACATTCTGGTTTGACACACTGTATTATACAACCTTGCTTTTGATAAAGGACGATCAGATTTGACTTCGTGTTATAAAGGAAAACATAATATTGCATATTTTAAGAAGAGAGCGTGTTAAAAATATGGAGAAATGCCATTTCCATCCATCTATCAAATGTTTACTAGCATCTTCTCTCAGCTTCAAGTCCATTTGCTGGGGAGGGGGGGCGGGGGACAGGGCCGGTTGAAATGCCTTTCAGATGGGCCTCAGGACACAAATCAAGCCTGGGATGTCTGCTAGGGTATGTAGCTTCACAGTAAATGAGAATAAGATTTATAAACGTCCTTGAGAAGGACCAAAGTTATGGAAGACATATTTAATGGTGCGAAGGACAGCAAAAGACCCAAATATCCTTCCAAAGATAAGGGTGTGAAACTGGACAGAACAGGTTTGGGGGGGAGCAGGGCCCAGAGTGTAGTGAAGGTGGAGGTTCTGTGTTTTGGCAAAAGAGGAAGCATGTGTGGCTCGCCTTTATTAAATCCCAAGTGCTAATACCGGGCTTTGCACTTGCTTAAATGTACATGACTGGCTTAGGCCCCATGTGAGCCGGCATTGTGTTCAGCTGTGAGTGTTTTGGGAATAAAATGCTCTTGTTTCCCTGGAAAAAGTTACATTTGCTTGCACACTGGAATGGTGTGCTTATGTTCATCCTATTGCATATTAGACAGGTAAACAAACTATTTTTGTATTTCAATATAAGTGCATTTCCAGCTCTAAAGAGTTAATAGGCCTGATCTTGTTCACCTATTAATTCCTAGCACTTACTCTACGTCTTTAGTGTATACTTAATGAGCCTAAGTGTCCAATTAAAATGTCAAAGTATATATAACTTTATGATATCATCAAAAAACCTGCTTTAATATAGGTATGCAATCCTTTTTATTCCTTGGGTGTGCATGTTTTTCATAAACACTTTTTTTTCCTCTGTAGTAAATTATTTAGACCAAAATTAGAAAACATATAAGCAAATAGCACTACCCTCATAGCTCGCCAGCATTTAGTAAGAGTTCATTCTGTGTTAGATTTCGTGGTCAAGATTTTACACTTATTTCACGGACTTTGTGACTGAAAAAAAATGCATATTTTCCTCATTTTACAACCATAGACATTGAGAGTCAGGACAGTTTATCTGGGCTACTCAAGTAATTGATAGGGAGGGTTAAATGAGAAATTGCTATACAAGGCTTAGCAGAGAGGCTGAAAATTAGAAAGGTTACATTAAATATATTACTAAATCTCAGTTCCGGATGTGGTCTTATGGTCCAGACTGCTATATAATGGGGGTGTGTAAACGGAAGTCATCATCTACATGAGTGACAGTTCCACAAAGATGTTTAGGGATTTAAAGGATTCTCTTCATCCTAGATTTCTGCTGACATCCTTAGGTCGCCATGGGTTTATGGGAATTCATGGGAATTAGTTGGGATTCCTGTGATCCTAGGTGAACAGTGAGGATCAAGGTCATCGTGGGATCTTCAGTATAAAAGATTTTATCCTCACAACTCCTAATCTCCTATATAGGAAAGCATACACAGAGCTAAATAAAGTCCACTTAGCCACTGCAAGTTCCAGATGCCATGTATTCCTGGAAAAAATATTTTTTTGCTACTGTTTTCTGTGACCAGTTTGGTATTATATTTTATTAAATTATTAACATAAATGGCTTTAAGGAGAGAAAAGAGAGGAAATGTGTTCCTTTGAAAGCAGTATAGGTTAACAGAAGATCTTGTGAGCCTTTCACCAGAGTGTTGCTCTAAGATTTCCTCCATCTCCTTTCCCTCCCACATCCGCATAATCTGGTGTCCTGTTTTGTTTGGTTTTATACTTTCTAAGTTACAGTAGCCCCATTCTTTTGTCTCCTACCCTTTAACACACACAGCTGCCAAAGTCATCTCTAACTCAGTTTAGATCTGTGCCGTCCAATATGGTAGCCACTAACCACATTGGGCTCTTTGAATAGAAAGCAAATTAATTTAAATTAGCTAAAACAAATATTCCAGTTTCTCAATGACACCAGCTTTTAAGGGCAAAACAGCCACATGTAGCTAGCAGTTACCAATGATCAGCACAGAGCATATTTCTATAGGGCGGGAAGTTCTGTAGCATTCGGCTGTGGTTCGGATCATATCACTTTCCTGCTCTGTTTTCCTCAAGTGGCTCTCCACTTCCTGTAAGTGGAAAAGCTACATTCCTCAGCAGTGTGCTAAAAGTCCTTCATGCTGTATTTCTTAGTGCCCTTCCCCAGCTGAATCCTGAACTTCAACCACCTCTCCTTTGTTAAGGTCTTCAAGGGCCTTGAACACCTTTCTAACTCAGACTCTTTTTTATATTTGCTGTTTCTTTTTATTGGAATATTTTGTACATCTCAGCCTTTTTTTTAAAATCACTAATACGTCCCTGGAAGCTTTGGGAAGCCTTATTTACTGTCATTGTCTTTCTCCTCAAATAGACTCAGTGATAGGACAGGAAGGCCATGCTTGTCTTGGCACCTAACACAATGCCTTGTACATAGGAGATACTCAAAGAGTGGATGAAGGAAGGAGAGAAGAGCTGAGATGGAAAGAGAGGATGAAAAGAGAAATGATAGGATGCTCATCTGTCAGATCTTAGCTATCACCACATCTAATTTTACTAGTATACTTTTCTAATCATACCCAAACGCTCTGTGAATTTCCTTCTCTACATAATCCACCTAGAGAAATCCTACTCTTTCTTCCTGTCCCAAAACAGATGCTACATCTTCTTGGTGCCACTTCTGACCACCCCTCACCCTTACCCAGTTTGTAGACCCTGACCCACTGCAAAGTGTGATCACATTACAGAGAAAGTCACATCCATCTGTCCAAGAGAGCAGGTTTTATTCCAACACTGAGCATCGTAATTAACCAAGAGGAGCAGTCCTTAAAATGATGGACCTGGAGAGTATTACACTAAGCGAAAGAAGCCAGTCAGAGGAAGACAAGTATCACATGATTTCACTTATATGTGGAATCTAATGAACAAAATAAACTGATGAACAAAAGAGATCCAGAGACATTGAAGCATACAACGGATTGCTGTATTTCAGATGGAAGGGGCAGGGGGCAGTAAGAGATTAACCAATGAATTTATATGCATGTGTGCATGGCCCATGGACAGGCAATACTGCTGGGAAGGCCTGGGAAGGGGGTGAGAGCAGATGAGGGGGTCAATGGAAGGGGGTGAGAAGGAGACACCTATAATACTTTCAACAATAAAGAGAAAATTTAAAAAATGAAATAAAGTAAAATAAAATTATTGACATTAAGTAAAATTAATCTTTAAATTTAATCCTTTCACAGTATCTAAAACTGGCATTTTTTTCATCATATTATATTTAGAATTATTGGTTACAAATTATTATTTTGAGGACTCAGGAAAAATAGAATTTCTCCAAATGTGTTATGTAAATATTGAAGAATTTATCATGAGTCCAATTTTATTTGGGAATCACTCTAAACAAATGTTTTTGGGTTCCATGGCTGCAGAATGTTATGTATGAAACTGTGGCTTTGTGATATTTTTCCTGAGGTCTGTGTGGAACAAACTATAAAACATACTGCACACTAAAACAATGGGACCTCATAGGAACAGACTTATAATCTGAGATTTCTAAGAAGTAAAAGGTACCTGAGCGTGATTCTATTGGGTGAATCAGCTTACCTTTGGGTGAAAACAGCAAGTTGAAGTACCATATTATGTCTCTTTTCTCATGGACACCAAACACCACCAAAATCATTCAAATACAATTTTGTTGTTGTTAAAAAAAATACCTAGGGGAGAATCCAAGATGGCGGCGTAGGTAAACACCTAAACTGCTGCCTCCCGCAACAATTTCAAAAATACAACTAAAAGAAAAAACGTCTATCACCCAGAACCACGGGAAAGCTGGCTGAGTGGAAGTTCTACAACTAGAAGGAAAGAGAAAAGAGCATTGAGACGTGCACGAGCGCTGAAAAGCTGAGGTACGGAGGCGCGTGATCCGGGCTGGCTGTGGGCTTTGCTTTTTTCAACCCAAACGGAGACAAGCCCCCCGATTACTCTGAAATACAGTTTCTGGGGAGACGCGGGGGACCCAAACTCCTACAGGGAGAAGCTGCACTGTCTGCCAGTGAGGGTGGCTTGCTCGCAGAGCTGCGCGCAGGAATAATTGTTTACTGCACTGGGGCACGGGACTCCGGGACGCCCTTGGGGACACAGAGCCAGCTAACTAGCAGCCATTGCTGTTTGCCACGCCCTAATCTAGTGACACCCTGAGGCCCCGCCCTGCACAACCTACAAACCCACCCAAGCTCCAAGCAGCGGAGTTAGCATAAGAAAGGCCTGCCCTATCGCAGCTTAACCTAGCAAACTTGCAGCCTGGGTCAGACAGCTCCAAAACCTCCAAACCCCAAGCAAAGAGGAGAAAACTGCAGCTCTCACTGTAGCTCCTGCTGGGTGGCCTCAGACAGTAGCTGACCTGCACCCCATTGGAGATCCAGAAGCCAGTGTACCTAGTGGTCAGTGTGAGACACCAGATTTCAACTCCTCACATCCATAAGTGACACATTCAAGAGGCAGACTCAGTGAGCACCAAAGCCCCACTGAAACAAGTCCTGCCCCATAAGCATGTCTTCAGCGCAGCAGTTCTTCCATTGTAGACACAGGGAGTGCTCACAGCTAATTGGCCTGGAGGTCAATTCCTCCCAGTGTACCAACGGCAATTAAGGCTTAACTACACCAAGACTTTGCACTCAGCCCACAAAGGGGTGTACCAAGAGCATCCACCTCATGTAATTGAGGAGGCTGAGCTACTGCCCCCTATAGATCACCTACCACACAAAGCTACTCCATCAACACAGGGAAGCAGCCAAAATGTGGAGACAAAGAAACATGTCACGAATGAAAGAAACAGAGGAAAGCAAACTACTGGATGACATAGAGTTCAGAACCACATGTATAAGGTTACTCAAGAATCTTCTTAAAACCACTGAGAAACTTGATGAGACCTTCAAGGAGCTTAATGAGAATGCCAAAAAAAATGGAAAAGGATCAGTCAGAAATGAAGCATACACTGTATGAAATAAAGAATATACAGAAACTCAACTATAGATCAACGTACCCCAAGAATCAAACCAAAGATCTGAAATATGTGGAAACAAAAAACATCCAACCAGAAAAACAAAAAGAAAAAAGAATCCAAAAATATGAAGATAGTGTAAGGAGCCTCTGGGACAACTTTAAGCGAACCAACATCCGAATTTTTGGGGTGCCAGAAGAAGGGAGAGAGCAAAATATTGAAAACCTATTAGAAGAAATAATGACAGAAAACTTTCCCTACCTGGTGAAAGAAAAAGACTTACAAGTTCAGGAAGCGCACAGAACCCCATACAAGAGAATCCAAAGAGGACCACACCAAGACACATCATAATTAAAATGCCAAGGGCAAAAGACAAAGAGAGAATATTAAAAGCAGCAAGAGAAAAACAGTTAATTATCTACAAGGGAGTACCCATACGACTGTCAGCTGATTTCTCAACAGAAACTATGCAGGCCAGAAGGGAGTGGCAAGAAATATTCAAAGTGATGAACAGCAAGAACCTACAACCAAGATTACTCTACCCAGCAAAGCTATCATTCAGAGTTGAAGGTCAGATAAAGAGCTTCACAGACAAGAAAAAGCTAAAGGAGTTCATCACCACCAAACCAGGATTACACGAAATGCTGAAGGGTATTCTTTAAGAAGAAGAAGAAGAAGAAGAAAAAGGTAAAGATAAAAATTATGAACAACAAAATGACATCAAATACATACCTACCAACAAGTGAATCTAAAAATCAAGTGAATAAAAAATCTGAAGAACAGAATGGACTGGTGAATATAATAGAATCAGGGACATAGAAAGGGAGTGGATTGACGATTCTCAGGGGAAGCAGTTGTGAGGGGTGCGGGAAGAGATTGGACAAAAATCTTACTCCTATGGATGAAGACAGTGGCGGGGGGTAAGGGCATGGGGTGGGGTGGGGAATCAGGTGGAGGGGAGCTATGGGAGAAAAAAAAGAGGAACACCTGTAATAATCTGAACAATAAAGATTTATTTTTAAAAAAATACCTAGATTGTTTAGCAGAGTTTCCTTTAGAAAAAAAAATAATATTACCCTGCGTAAAGCTACTTAAAAAGTTGTAGGGAAATTTTCAGTGTTTTATTTAAAATGGGATTCACCTTAACCTTCTAAGGAAGGCATTCTAATTTTTCTTAGAATTTTTTAGATGAGAAAAGTGAGGCATATAAAATGGTTTAAATAGAAGTTAAGAAGTATCATTCTCTGGAAAAATTATCAGATGTTTCACAAATATTACCATGACAAGGATATAGTTCAGAATAACTTTTTTAAAACCCTGTCTTGTTTTTTATCTGATTATTAAGATAATCCGTGGAGCTGCTTGTGTCTGCTCCAGACCTTAACTTACACAGTCTTCCAGTGAAGACATTGGCAGTGAAAACAGGAGACTCCTTGACATTGGAAACATGGTCCTGAGAACTTTTAAAATGTTCTTTACATCGTCACAAATGGATGTTCTTTATCTCAACCAAGAAAGAGTAATTGAGCAGGGATCAGAGGTCCTCTGTACATATGTAGTATTGGGGGTGAGACTAGGAAGAGGAGAGGTAGAAGATGATTTGAATGAATGAATGAATGAACGAACGAACGAACGAATATATCACATTTGGATGTTGACAACAAATTATAAGTCATAAACACAAAGGGTGAGATTTTGAGCCATAGGTTGATATGAAATATAAATAGTTGGGCTGTGTTATTTGGGGACTCCTATTAATCAGGTAAAAAGTTGCCATTACTATCAACGATAGCAGTAGCAATGCAGAATAGGGTGCTGTTGCCCAATACAACAAAATCCGATTGTCTGTTTTGATGTATTCTCAACCACTGCACCAGTGGCATATTCTTAAGTGTACTTCTGGTCTCTGCAAATTACCCTCAATGAGTAAGCTGGTGACAACAGCTTGAGTTCATGGTCAGAGTACTGCAGGTTCTATTGGAGGGCTAAGCATCTAGGTGGGGATTTCTTTGCATCTGTGGCCCTAACTTCACAGAGTAAAATGATGAAGTCTCCAGCATTACTTCTAAGACATACCACTTAAGGGAAGAGGAGCAGTCGTATTAAAGCAAACCTGGATATTTGTTGCAATAAAATGAGAAAGTTGAAATAGGGCTTCTGTGAACATTGGTTATCAAGGACTGTGTAGTTTCTAAAGTATATCCTTTGTGCTAGACCAAGAATGTCTATTTCCAAAACTTCCATCCTTAGCATTGATGTTAGCATGACCCAAGGAGCCCATTTTTTCACACGCCACTTCCCACTGTGTTAACAAGAAGTTTCTTCTTGCTGTGGCAGGAAGATCACTCTCAAAGGTGAACTCAGCTTTTCTCCAAACGAGATCTTTCCTCTAATGCATCTTAAGTAATTCTGCAAAGGAATGGCAAATCCAAGATATGCATATTTTTAAGAAATTAGAATGCAAACGTCAATACAAGAGCTATAAATGCAATGACTTGTAAGATATAAATTAGAAGGCATTGAGCTTTTCAGTAGATACATTAGGAATCAAAATAATGATTAGTTTTTCCTTTTTACTCCTTTTCTATCCCATGTAATCCTTTTCCTCATATTTCTTTTGCACTGTGTTTTACAAATAATAACAATCCATGCTCAACAAATGTGTGTACATTTACTGATCTGTTACTGAGTAACTATAGTACAAAATGCTATCTAATGTGATATTATGATATCTAAACCAAACATTCTGTCCTTGTCTTAAAAGTGCAAAATTCTGGCAAATTCTTAACACTAGAATAATAGAAAGGACTTCCTTAAGGAAGGGAAGATGAGCCAAGAGCTAAGAAGGTTCTTTGGGAGTAGGGAGAAAGGAACTAGGAAACCCAATATTGCCTATCATCTCCTCAGATGGAATCTATGCTCTGTGGAGATACTCACAGTAGCAGATATGTTGAAAGGGGTGAAGACTGGTATAGACAAACACTACATAGATAGTGTTTGGGGATCTTTTTCTAGTGTCACTTGCCAAATTATGTCTTTCCCCTAAGAGATTAAGGGGGGGGAAATTCATAGACACAGACAACAGCATGGTGATTACCAGAGAGGAAGGGAAGAGGGCGGGAGCAGGTAGAAGAGGGTAGAGGAGGGATTAATGGTGATGGAAGGAGACTTGACTTGGGGTGGTGGGCACACAATACACTGTACAGATGATGTAGTATAGAATACATATGAAACCTATATAATTTTTTTTAACCAATGTCACCCGACAGAAGAAGGAAAAGGCACTGTGCTTGGTACACATTTGGTGCTTAATGCTTGCTTGTTGACTACATTAAGTCAGGATTTAGGGCTGCTTAGCAATTCTTGGGAGCCTTCGTTATAAACTCTGTTAGGCAATAAAATGTGTGCAATGTCTACTTAGGCAACAAGGGGCTCCTTGAAATAGTTGAGGTAGGTTTTAAATTGAATTTTAAACGAAGTAATTTTTTTCCCCATCAAGTTTCTCCCATTGTGTAATCTTACAATATTATGACATTCTTACCTCTGATCTCACTAAAGGGCTGTATTTATAGCCAATTTTATAAATTCTTGTGACTCACCCCATAAAGTCTGTCATGAGCTAGAACTTTTAAAAATGACAATGCCTCTGTTAGAGTTATGGGAGTTAAATAATACCCAAATGTTTCCCCAGTTTTATGCTATTTATAAAATGTTAAGGAAGGTGCCCTCTCCACCACCACCTTCCAGGTAGAGAAGTTCATGAAAGTTCCATGTAATGGGACATGGTGATTATGGTGATGATGATGATGAACATGTCTTCATTGCCTGCTAAGTACCAGGGACTGATTTGTGCTTTATTTTTAGTCTACACAACCCCCCCACCCGCCCCAGTATATGGGTATTTCATTTTTGACCAGTAAAGAAACTGAGGCTCAGCCTGGCAGGTATAGCTCAGTAGGTGAGCATCGACCTATGAACCTGGAGGTCATGGTTCGTTTCCCGGTCAGGACACATGCCCAGGTTGCAGGCTCGATCCCCAGTAGGGGGTGCGCAGGAGGCAGCCAATCCATGATTCTCTCTCATCATCAATGTTTCTATCTCTCTCCCTCTCCCTTCCTCTTTGAAAGCAATAAAATATATATAAAGAAAAAGGAAATTCAAGCTCAGTGAATGTATTAATTATCCCAGAAATAGCAGTATATAAGTAATGGAGATAGAGTTTATTCCAAATTTGAGGTCTGCATGATACAAATTTAAATAAGAATTCAACAAACAACTTAAAAAAAACACACACCTTCCACGCAACCCTGTCACTGGCCCAGCGCTTCCTCGGGGCCAGAAGTTCTAGACAATTACTGCACATCCATCAAATCGTCAAGGAGCCTGTTTCAGATTGGGGTTCCATGAGGACCACTGATTAGGCTGACTTTCCTTTGCTATGGCCTCAGGGAAATTGGTTGATGCATGAATGTGAGATAATAAAATTACTACAGTCCAGCAATACCTGCAAAGTTTATTTATGATGCAGAAGTGATAATTAATCCTCCAGACATTTCTTAGCTCTTTTAAGAGTCAGAGTCCACAGGACATGTGTCAAGTTATTTTACAGTTGAACTTGGGACCTCATTGGTCTCATCAACAACCCCCCAGAAAAAATGGTTTTGGTCTCCTTTTTGTAATACAACAGATCGAAGTGTTTTGCAGTGAGCACTCTCTCAGGCTCAGGATTTGGTCCAGAGCACTGTTATTCATATATATATATATATATATATATATATATATATATATATATATGACTCTGGGTTCTTAAATTCTTTCTGAATTTCTCTAAGCATCCTAAGGTAAGGTATAATGCCTGGTATATAGATGCAAATCAGCTTCTCAGTGTTCTTTTGTAGCTCTTCACTGAATCAGGAGTTATAATTTCATTTTACAATATTTTCTCAAGGAATTTAGCAATAAATTATTGCCAGTAAAATTAAGTGCTTTTTAATATTACTCCAAACTGTTAAATGATGCTTGTCTTTGGTGTGAAGGATTTAACATAGATGCCTTTTTCCCTGGTGTTTGCATCTGATATGAAGGATAGGGATACCATTTTTAACAAAAAAGAATTTGTTAAAAGGAGAAAGGAATAATCTGTCTATCTATCTACCTATCTATCTATGAATCTATCTATGTATCTATCTACTCATCTATCCATCTATCTATCTTGTCAGCCATCTGTTGTCACAATTAGATATAGAAACAAGTAAGTAGATGTACATAAATAAGAAAAGATGCATAATGAGCTGTTTGCAATGAAATCCACTAAAATATTAGCAATACAAAACTGTACCTGTAAAATTGTGGGAAATTTATTTTTTCCCTTAGTTTCTTATAACTTGATTATATAATAAACTTGATTATATAATAAATGTTCATAAAAATATATAAAAAATAAAATATGCCCAGCACCAATAACTGCAAACCAGGTTTCGTATTTAGGGTCAATGGGAATCAATGAATGGAGAGATTTCATGGGCATTTCCTAGAAGACCACCTTAACCATAAAGGCTTCCGTCTGTCCTTCCTCCTAAAATGGGATTGTATGTGACCTTTGTCTTAGTTTAGGCTGCTGTGGTTATGAAATAGCATAGACTGGTGGCCCAAACCACAGCAATGTACACTGAGTGGCCAGATTATTATGATCTCCGAATGCATAATAATCTGGCCACTCAGTGTATATCCTATATAATAAAAGGATTGTCCCCTCGACCAGCAAGCAAGCAGGCAGGCCGGCCAACCGCCCATGTCCCCTCCCCTGGCCAGGCTGGCCAGATCCCACCCATGCACAAATTCATGCACCGAACCTCAAATAATACACACACACACACACACACACACACACACACTGAGTGGCCAGATTATTATGCATTCAGAGATCATAATAATCTGGCCACTCAGTGTATTTCTCACAGTTCCGGATCCGGAGGCTAGAAGTCCAAGACCAGGGCACCAAACCAGATTCCTGCTTTGCAGGTGGTTGTCTTCCTGTCTTCTTGCTGGCGGGAAGAGAGGGACCCTGTGTCAGCTCTTTATTTAAAAAAAAAAATAAGGGCATTAATTCCATCATGAGGGCCCCACACCCATGACCTAATGTAATTATAATTATCGCCCAAAGGACTTACTTAGAAATTCTACCACATTGGGAGTTAGGATTTTAACATCTGAGTTGCAGGGAGACACGAAAATTCAGTTCACAATGCCCTTCTTTGGGCTTTTATTCTATCCTGTTTCAGTTCATTTCACTGCTCACTTATGGGCCAATTTTTCTAGTTATACCTTGTGTTTCTGATATTTGACATTTTGTAGTGAAAGCACAGATCTTGATTTATAATGTAGATATTGATAAATGCTATGGAAAACATAATTCCTATGTAATCTTAATACTTGGTACACCAGCGAAGACACAAAACAACTAAAATTACTACAGTCCAGCAATACCTGCAAAGTTTATTTATGATGCAGAAGTGATAATTAATCCTCCAGACATTTCTTAGCTCTTTTAAGAGTCAGAGTCCACAGGACATGTGTCAAGTTATTTTACAGTTGAACTTGGGACCTCATTGGTCTCATCAACAATCCCCCAGTTTTGTGCCTAGGTTGGCTCTAGACACAAAACACCATAATGTTGTCTCATCCGAAAACTTTCTCAATATAGAACTGCTCACAAGTCCATTTAAAATCCTTAATTTCATAGAATCTAGTATTATAAATCTGTTAAAATTTCTCTTCCAACTTTTAAAACGGATTACAGGAGAATCAGTAACGCTCTGATTTCTATGGACAGAGACTGATAGAAAGCCTAAATATATACTTTACCTAAAATAGAAACAAAACAAACCAGCAAAAACAAACCCACACACGTTGTCTCCAATGGAAGTTTAACACAAACACCCATTTCCTCTGAACTGCCATAAATTACCCGCTGCCCGGCACCATCCTGCTCCGGGCTTGAGTTCATCGTCTTAGATGATATTTTGTGGCAACTGCTAATTACCATAAGCTGTCCAATAAACGTGATGGATCGTCCAATTAACTCTTCATCAACATCCATTTCTGAAGATGCTACCCATTGCAACGGGTGGCGGTGTCTGACCTCCTTGTTGCGCAGGTAGCTAATTACTCCTTGGACAGTAATTACCAAGTTCCTTGTGCCTCGTCCAGTCATTTTGTTTTGCAAATGATGATGCCGCCGAGTTGCCCAATTCATTTGACTTCACGATGATGGCTCTCCGAGGATGACTAACGGTCTGCTGTGGGCTGTCTGGACCACGTGAGCATGGAAGTGGATTACAGGTCTATCTGTTTTGTAGGTTTTCCATCGACCGGCACACTGACCTGGAGAGGCAATTCAACATTAACGCAGATGATGGGAAGATAACGCTGGCTACGCCGCTTGACAGAGAGTTAAGTGTATGGCACAACATAACGATCATTGCTACTGAAATTAGTAAGTGCCTGGGTTTCATTATTTTCCTTGTGTGACTGGGTGCACTTTCTGCCTAGTGATCACATGATGAAGGGTCCCTGTTTCCATTAGAGATTTGGCATTGGAAACTCTCTTATTATTCCCAAGGAGCCTTTGATGAATCGCCTCGGCAAGAAATAACTTACATTGTGTTAACTTACCAAAGGTTGCGACATTCTGATATCCAAATATTATTATAACCTATACCCGTTATTTAACCATTAAAAACAATGTTGTGCATGTTGAAATATGAGGGAAGATTTAGAATGAAATGGTGGGTAATAAATAGAACTCAGGGACTATGCACTCTAATTAAAACAGACACTAACATATGTTATATACAACATAGAAACTATCACTTACATATTTGAGCCTCACACATGCATATACATATATATAGGCAGAAAATATAGACAGAGACCTCATCCTATCAATACATGTGAATTTGGAGAAATGGACTTATAGATGGTTTTTTATTTTGTTTTTTAGAGTTTAATGTATTTTACACATTAATTATAGACTGTCTAAAACTATATGTTCAATACAATTTTTTTCATAAATTACATGCAAAAATGTAAACATTCCAGGGTTGTTAAAATAACCTATGTTGGTCTTTCTGTCCATTTTTTTTATGCCTAATGCTTCTTTGATTGCACTTAATGTCACTACTATTGAGTCTCTAAAGAACAGCTGTATGGCGACATTAGTGCTACATTGTCTTTGAGGACTTGCACTCTGTCTTACATTTTATTATTCTGGAAAAACATGCAAAAGGGACATGATCATTTCATTTCTAAAGAAAGCATATTCTGCATATTATCCAAATCTCTTCTTCCCATAAAGGACCTGGTCACAGAGATTCAAGGAAGTATTAAAATCTTGAGGGAGCTGGGAATCTGAATAAGAAAATGAAAACTGACAGGAAGCAAAGTTCGTGGGCAAACATACAACATAGAGTGTGTGCCGATGATACTTACAGGGGTGGGACCTAACTTCCGCTCCGAGCTCTCTCTACAATCCGCTCTTTGTTTTCACAGTCAATGTGAACGCAAGGGAAATATCTCTGAGAAACCTGATCAGTTTGTTCGTACAGATGAAAGTAATCTAGACCGTTAGGAAGGGCATGGGGTTTTCTTGTTCTGAGATGTGGGGAAATGTCCTCCATGGAACATTAACACACACACACACACACACACACACACACACACACACACACCCTAGCCAGTTTGGCTCAGTGGATAGGGCATCAGCCCGTGTACTGAAGGGTTCTGGGTTCAATTCTGGTCAAGGGCACGTTCCTCCTTTGCAGGCTCATCCCCAGCCCTGGTCTGGGCATGTGCGGAGGCAACCAATCGATGTGTCTCTCTCACATCACTGTTTCTCTGTTTCTCCCCGTCCCTTCCACTCTCTCTAAAAATCAATGGGAAAATATCCTCCGGTGAAGATGAACAAAACGATCTAACAAAAGAAAATAAAAAATAAAAAACAGCACTGAGTGAAAAAGTGAAGATTCAAGAGAGAAGGATGTCTGTTTCTTATAGCAACCTCAAGTGCAGGCGCAGAACCTGCCGTCAGGTTGATATGTTGCTTCGACAATACCAAATCGAGGGGCCTGGAGAGGCATGAGCTTTGGACCCTTGGGTATTTTTCCTGGCTTTTGAGTGCCCTCGTCTTCCCTGGTGTGTTACTCGGCCCTCGTGTCCCCTTGTAACATGAAGGGATGAAGCAAACACAGCGTACCATTGGTGGCTTTGACTTACTAGCAGTGTTCACCCCATCTGGAGAGGCACAGGCATACAAGTTTTGTCATTTACAGTGTTGACGCTGCATTATCACCTTAAGCCTCTGAGAAAACCCCTATCTGTTTAGATTGGTTTAAAGCTTTCTAGAAATGCTCAGAGGGATCACCGTTTTCTCTACTGTAGGTAGGTAGTAATTACTTTTTAAAGCACTGTCTTGTATATTGAACACACCCTACTTGAGTTAGCCATAATCCAGGACACTTTTCTTATGAGCTGGATGCCTTCACTTAAATATTTATCAAGGAGACCCTGATTGATTCTGAGGCTCCACGGACTTCACTTTAAGGAGGAAAAAGACGTGAATGCACAGAGCTGCGGCTAAGAAACATTTAAGGGCAATCCAGAAACAAAAGACTCATTTGCAAGGAATTATGGAGGAGTAAGCAGACAGACAGGAAAGCAGATGCTCCAGGGTAATGAGCTGTGGACTCCAGGCTGACGCGGGTACCAACCCAGATAGAAGACATGCATGTGCTCATTCACTCAATCATTATTAATTGAGCTGTTACTCCTTGCCAAGCATCCTTCTAGTGACTGGGGGACAGCAGTGAGCACAGCAAGCAAGACCCAGGAGCTCTTGGAGTTTTCTTTCTGCCGGCACCTGGAAGCACCTGCTTATGGAAGGATGAATTGGAATCTGCTGAGAGACCCATAAAGGAAGGCATGGAGCCCGGCTGGTGTGGCTCAGTGGTTGAGTATCGACCTATGAACCAGGAGGTCATGGTTCGATTCCCAGGCAGGGCACGTGCCTGGGGTGTGGGCTCCATCCCCAGTGTGGGGCATGTAGGAAGGAGACAGCCTATCAATGATTCTGCCTCATTATTGATGTTTCTCTCTCTCCCTCTCCCTTCCTCTCTGAAATCAATAAAAATATATTTTTTAAAATAATTTTAAAAAATAAAGACATGGAGGTGGGGGAGATGAGGATGAGTGTCCATATTGAGGGTGAGAAAAAAGTGTCACAACATACCTGTTTCAGTGAACATATGATTACATTTAAAATTGTAGCATAATCAATATGGAAAAAATCAATATTTTATGTCTATCAGTAAAATATTATTTTTTCATTTAATCAAAAGTATAGATATTTCTGTATTCAACATTATTTTGTGCTAGTTTCAGGCATACAGCATAGTGGTTAGATAAGCATCTATTTTTACAGTGTTCCCTGATTTTCCAGCATCCATCTGGGAATATCTGAAGAAACCCAAAACACCAATTCAAAAGAACATGTGCACCCCTATGTTTATTACAGTGCTATTTACAATATCCAAGATATGGAAGCAGCCCAAGTGCCCACCAATAGACGAGTGGATAAAAAGGCTGTGGCATATGTACACAATGAAATATTACTTGGCTATAAAAAAAGAATGATATCTTACTATTTACGACAGCATGCATGGATCTAGAGGATATTATGCTAAGCATATTTTTAAAGTTACAGAGTTATTATTATTATTAATGCAGTGTAATCAAATTACCAAAACTATTAAAATGTACACCAAGTCAAATTTTCTTTATGGCTTGAGAGAAATCACTCAAACATGTCCCAGATTCGGGTTTACAGTTGGTTCCATAGAGAAAAAGTGCAGAGTAGCTCTGTCCACATGAAGACCAGGAGCCTGCCCATGAACCTTGCAAACTGAACACCTATAACCCAAACTTCCATTTCTCCCGTTCAAACACTGGGTGTTATCTCATCGTTTAAATTAGTCAGTTTACTTGTTTTCACTCAGATATTGGGCACTAAACAAACTACATAGGCATATTTTTGGCCAAGAAGCAAGCTTAATTCAGGAGGTTGACATCCCAGGAAATGTGAAACTATAAACTTAGATAGCAATCTGCTTTTTTAAAAAAAATGTTTGCATGTAACTTTCTCAGAAAAGGGAAGAATACACGTACAAAAGAGAACTTTAAATTTTAGCTGTGAAATATTAGCTGAGGTGGGCATAAATTTAGAAGCTTTAAATGTACAATGAAGTCATCTTTGTCTAAATCAGGAAAAGAAGTAGAATTAATACAACCACAGGGAGCTTGAGAAGAATTGTAATTACTAAGAAAACAGCCTATAACGTCTTTTGACTTGGTTTTGTTATTTAGCTCGTCATGTAATGTTTACCTTGCAAAGCCACAGACCAGGTCTTGGGGAAAAAAAAATATTAAAGAAAGATTTATTGTATTTGGATGAGATGAATATTTAAAACCACCCAGGACAACAGAACCCCTTAGGGAGAGGGTCTAATAAAGTTAAAACAATATTTGTTCCAGGCAGAACAATTTAAAATTACTCTCAGAAAGCCATCTCATCAGGCAAAGATTTAAACAAATGAAATTAGGCTAAAAAATGGGTATTAGGGAAGTCCATCTGTTATCTCTTAATGAGGACGAAGGTATTGTCTTTTATCCTCTTGTGTCAGGGGCACTTAACCAAGGCAAGATGCTCCGCCGTGTGCATTGCCCAAGTGTTTCATTGGCAATAGATCTAGCTTGCCGTCACAGTCAACCAGCACGTCTTGTTACAGGAGCTGGCGGTTCGAAGCCCACGTGCTAACAAGAGGTTGGGCCTAGCTAGTGTATCTCTGCTAAGTGTCTCTGCTCGAGCAACCCCATCCCCTGCAACTGAGGTGTAGGGCTGCTGTTTCCCACGGTGGTGAAGGTTTAAGGTACATTTAGCTGACTAATTAAACACCAAAAAAGCAGAAGGGAAGCCCTATGATGCATTTAATTCTCACGCCACTCTGTGAAAGTAGGTACTAATATATATTTCAGAGAGGAAAGGAGAGGGAGAGAGAGACAGAAACATTAATGATGAGAGAGAATCATTGATCTGCTGCCTCCTGTACGTCCCTCCTGGGGAATCGAACCCACAATCCAGGCATGTGCACTTGACCGGAATCAAACCCGGGACCCTCCAGTCCACAAGCCGATCCTCTCTCCACTGAGTCCAACCGGTTAGGGTGGCACTGTTAATATATGCATTTTTCAGATGAGGGAACTTGGACACAGGTTAGGGAATTTACCCACATTTTTATAGAGAGCAAGGGTTGGGTTGGGGGTGCAGGATTGGTACCCATATTGATTTACTGCAGATTCCGTGCTCTTAGCTGCCTTCCATGGAAGAAACCTCTCTTATATCTTCTTCCCTTGCACTCTCCTGCTTCAAGTGAGTATCTGACACTGTCACATCCCTTCCAGAAGCAAGTGAAGGAAGCAGTTCTGTGCTAAGCTGAAGTGGAGAGGGGCGGGGTGGAGATAGGGGGGCAGGGTCAAGGGTGCCCTGGAGGAAAGAACAGACATGCATCAGATCTGGCTCTTCTCTTCTGATGTTTGTGGCCCAGGGTAGGGACATTGTCCAGTGGACAGAGCAGAGCTTTGGGATGGATCAGGCTGGAATTCTGTTCCCATTTTAGAGATTAGGAAACTGAGCAGGAGGGAAGAGAAAGCACAGGGTAGTACATTGGAGGGGGTATCATTTTTCAGTGACGATCACAGAGATTGAAATCATCTGGCTGACTGTCAGAAACCAACACAAATGAGTTTCAGCTGTTCCCTGGGACCTACAGAAAAACAATCTCAAGGCAGGGATTCCAGAATCCACGTTTCATAGGTTCCTCCCACCTCCTCTCCACGCCCCAACCCCAGTCAGATGTACATTAGAACAACACTGGGAAGGAAGGCAGAGGTAAGGTGTTCTTTGTTATCTTATTAATTTTTGCGATGCTTCTTGACGAGGTGATATTTCATGGAGCTGAGATTCAGGCTAAGACAGCGCTTGGGATTCCTTTAGGTGGAGCAGGTGGAAAGACCTGCTAAGAGATAGCACCAGGAATCACAAACACAGTCTTGGGAGAGAGAAAGGATATGGGAGGAGGGCGAGTTGGGGAGTCAGTTTGCCTAGAATAGAGTCTCTGCAGGGGAATTGTAGAGGCACTGAATGTCAATTCCCAGGTGTTCTTCCCAGAGAAATTGTGGGATGGAAGGTGGAGTACCTGGGAGCAGGCAAATGGCGTTTACAGAAAGCACAGTACTCTTGGTTACCTGAAAGTGTCTTAAGCAGAAAGCATATAATTCCCCATTCAATTAATCTCTTTCAGTTAGTGATAATGCATTGCTCTGGCCCACCACCGTGGGCTGCACACAACACTGCAAATGAAGCTATTCGCTAATGATGGTTAAATCTCCCCGGGAAAACACCAGTGTGATAGCACTTAAGGAATGTTTCTTCCTGGCATAGGGCCCGGTTGCCAGAATAAATGCTTTGTCCAATCCAGGACACTTCGGAAAAGCACCTCTTTATGGTTCACTCATTATTTAGAGAAATCTTAGGTTCTAGAGTTGGTTGCAGTTAGCCGTGTCTTGGCCATATAACCTTGGGCAGTCAATTTCTCCTTCCTTGCTCTGTTTTATCATCTGTGTAATGGGAATGATAATTGTTCCTTACAATTTGGGTGTCGTGGGAATGAACAGTGATAGTGCTATATCCTTTAGCTCAAAATTCATTCGTAACATTTAGAAATTGATGAATAAATTGCGGATGTTCTTGTAAATACAGCCGTGACCCTGGGCTTCGACTAACAGCTTAGTCTAATACTATTAATTTGGTCTGTATTATAAGTTATTCCTTACCCTCTCCACAGCAAAATTGGCACTCGTGGCCCGTGTGTTACTGCTGGGTGCAGTTACGTTTCTTCATTGCACAGCTGATATGTCTGTTCAATGACCTTCCTCTTGGCCTTGGTGCAGGCGTGGTAGATTGACCAATGCCGAAGGAGAGACCCTCAGATGAAGCAGGCACATTCTTGAAGAGCCTGATTAAACTGAGGACTTTAAATTTTATATCAAGATCCTGTTTCTCTCTGTTGCCTATGGCATCATCAGGACTGGAGTTCCATTAAGATCAATTCCACTCCCCTGTGTAGGATTGAGTAGAAGCACATGAAGGGAACTGCTAGCTAACACTCACAGAAGAGAAAGTGTCATAAGAGCTTGAGATAGTGAGTGAGATTTAGGGCCAGGAGTGGTTAAGGGGCTCCCAAATCTCAGAGAGGCTGTGGTAGTATGACTCATAGGACTTTCTTGGAAATATAGGCATGTGACAAGTTCCCATCAAGAGTCCCCTACCTCAGACAAGGAAAAGACCAATATTTTTAACAATAAGGGATATAATGAAGAGAAGTGGAGAGTAAAATATGGGGAAGTGAAAGGGAAGCTCCAAGTTCCTGACAAAGGGATCAGAATCCAGTGCACAGCTCCCCATTGTGAGGAATTAGAGCCAGTGCCATTCCAAGTCCAAGGAGATGACTCCGCAGGCCCCAGATGCATGTCATTCTGGGGGTGACCTACATGGGGGTTCTTGTAATCACGGTAGTGCCCACTTCCTGCACAGCTGCTCTAGTCCTTTATATCTTAATGGGGATTTCTTCCTTATTTTCTCTTCATTCTGCAACCATTCTACTAATATCCCCCCACAGCCTCTCCATATTTTTTCTCTTTGCCCCCCCCTTTTGTTGTAACCTACTTAGAAAAAGCATGCGGATTTAGATTGGAGATACAGATTGTAACCAGGAATTCCTTTAGGACAGTGGTCAGCAAACTTATTAGTCAACAGAGCCAAATATCAACAATACAATGATTGAAATTTCTTTTGAGAGCCACATTTTTTAAACTTAAACTTCTTCTAACGCCACTTCTTCAAAATAGACTCGCCCAGGCCGTGGTATTTTCTGGAAGGGCCACACTCAAGGGGTCAAAGAGCCGCATGTGGCTCGCAAGCCACAGTTTGCCGACGATGGCTTTAGGATGTCATTATGACTAATAGCCCCTGGTTCTAACCAGAAAAAAACAGAAGGTAAGAGGCTTCTATCCCCACATCTTGCCTTGTTCTCTGTTTTTAAACCACTGTCCCCAAAACCTCAACAATAACTTATTCTAGATGACAGTAGACAAAGCATAGAAAGGAGGTAAGCAGCAAACAGTAATTCAAACTTTCCAGGTGTAAGTTGCAACAAACTGGCCACTCATAACAAATGTCCATCTCCAGGTTTGAGGGTACCAAATAAAGGGGGATGGGGTGGGGAAGGCTTTAGATATTTGAAAAGATTATAAAAATCAGCCCAGCTCTGGAGTGGCTCAGTGCTTGAGAGTCAACCAATGAAACAGGAGGTCACAGTTCAATTCTTGGTCATGGCACATGCCCTGGTATGGGCTTGATTCTCAGTGTGGGGTGTGCAGGAGGCAGCCGATCAATGATTCTCTTTCATCATTGAGGTTTCTCTCTCTCTCTCCTCCTCCTCCTCCTCCTCCTCCTCCTCCTCCTCCTCCTCTCTGAAATCAATAAAATATATTTTTAAAAGATCAGATAATATTAGGTTGATTTATCCTCAGGCTTTTCTTTCTTTAGAGACAGAAATGCAGATGATCAGTCTGGAAGTCAGAGAGTAAGAAGTTAAGTGAATGACTTAAGTCAGATTGCTTGGATTGAATCATTACTTTTTCACTTATCCACATTCATTCCATTGGTAAGTTGCTTAACTTCTCTCTGTGACTCATTTTCCCTATCTGTAAAATGCAGATACTCCTTTAGAGCGATATGATGAAGAGGGAATCTACGTAAGTGCTAATATCATGCCTAAGGTAGAGTAAATGGTTGATAATAAATCTAATGTGATATTAATTATTATAACAATAATTATAAAGTAAACATTTTTTATCACTTTTATGTAAGTAAAGGAGAATGCCCCAAAGGGACTTCCTTGTCACCAGCAGGATCACCCAACTTCATTCTGAGGATCTTCCAAATGATGAGTTTGTTTAGGAAGCATCATCTTGAGATTATTTTGGGAGTATGATTTTCTACGATGATACGTATCCAGTAGAGTAGATTTCTTTCTTCTATTGGTCCTCAATATCCTGGCCACATTCACAATTTTCAAAAGCTCCCTTCTTACCCAAAGTCAAGGTCACAGGCACTGCTATCGCCACTCTCTCAGTAAGCAGCAGTGACTATTAGTTAAAAATAAAGCTATGAGTCAACATGTCACAGCCAGAATATTGGGTCCAACATATGCTGTATGTGTGACTTAAGTTATATATCTCTAAATCTCAGTTGCTGTATTTGAACTTGGTTGTGAGAGTTCACAGAGATCATCCGGGCAGTGTACATGACACAGAGCCTGGCATATAGTAAGGAGTCAATAGCCCTTTCTCTTCCCCCGCCCCCCTCTCTGTCCTCCTCCAGGCCAAAGCTGGTGTCGCCTCTCGCACTTTCCCAGTTTTGTCCTGCAGCTAAACTTTCTATTTGTCATTCTTTTCCCACTATTTTTCCAGAAAGGGGACCACAAAAATCACATTATGCTCTGATTTGTATCAGTTCCCTCATGTAGCATAACAAACCATGTCAACATGTAGTGGCTTAAAAACTAATAAACATGTCTTTCTCTTGCTTCTGTGAGGCAGCTGGGCTCACCTTGCTAGGAGCAGCCAGACTGTTGAGATGCACTTTCTAAGACTCCAATGATACCAAGTTGGCTATGTCAGGTTGGCTAGAACAAGTGACATTAACAAGACGAGGTTCAAGGAGTGGAGAAATAAACGTCACCTCTTGATGGGAGGAGTTGGGAATATTATGGCCACCCTTCTTTTAAAATTTATTTTAGACTGGGATTCTGACTCTTAGTTGCATGGCCAAGAAGTAAATAGCAATCTGTAGCCTATACACAGGTACCTCACAGCCATTCTTCCAGAATCTTCTTTTTAAGATGGTACATGTGCATCAGAATTCTATGCTTCAATGCCTTACATGTTTGGAAGAAAGGACTAGATACAATCTATCCAGCAGCCATCAACCGGTTCAGGATGGATTTTTTAGAATTTCAGATTAAGTAGCATTTTGTGTTACATTAAATCTACTAATCCACTTAGAATGCCACAACAACTTCTGCTACGTAAGTATTAATGTAACCATTTCAACTTATTATTACTATTTATTTCCTGATACCCATGCTGTGTCGGTTCCTTTGTTATATAGGTTCTCACAAACCCTTGTTCTTTTCTTTCAAATGACTGGTTGAGACTCATAATAACCACTTATTTGCTTGTGGTTTTGAAAATACATTTCTGCTTTTTAATAGTTGTATTAACAATATAGCTGAGTGGATAAGAGAATGCATTTCTAAAGATTTCTAAGGGGGGGAAATAGGTAAAGTCTTTGCCTTTATGAAACATTTTATTATTGTTTTATTATTGATTGATCCCTGTTTTATCCTGGGAGCCTAGCACAGTGCTTAGGGCTCCCAATACTGTATATATTTGCTAAATGAATGAATGAATAAAGGATATAATGTATTAATACCAGTAAACAATACCCTGATGACTTCTGACTCCAAACAGACTCTGTTAGTTGATTGGTGGAAAGGGTCTTTGCTTTTATGCACCTCACTCAGCTCTGTGTTAAAAGTCTCAGGCAGCCAGGCACACAGGCATACAGCTCCCTGGCTTTCCGCCATTCTTTCCCAAGTGACTGAAGCTGGCACATAAAGGGCAGGAGCGACGGCCTCTCCTTGTATGAGAATTGTGGGGCATTGACTGTGCTTACAGGGAAGGATTCCCATAGAATATTAACCAGTCTTGGGAGTCAGAGACCGTGTGAAAGGTGTTGGTAGAAAGGAGCCTCAGGTCCCCTCTCTCTTTCCCCAAGGAGCCAGGCTTCTGATCAAAAACCTTTATTTCTCTCTGCTTCTGCGAGCCTTGAGGCGAGCCCTGAATCATGCCAGCACACACTTCATGACCCAACAAGCCCGTTTGTCATTCAGTCTCATCTGTATTGAACACGCGGAGGCAGGTTACAAAGCAGCAAAGCCCAACGAATGAAAATGCAGTGTGTTTTCTGATTACAGGAATCCCTAATCCAACGCTTAAAACTGGCAGCTCAAAATAGGTCCCAATTCCATCGTTATCCACCCCCACCCACCTGGCACGCCAGGGCCAGGTCAGGTGGCCCTCCAGCCAGGCGGTTGAAATGTAAACTACGATAACTTGCTTCCATCTCACTTGTGGTGGCAGGGCGTTAATTACTCTACACCCTGATGGATGATGCTCTTGATCATATTTCATACAACAGTTCCAGACGTGGGGACCATCAGTGCTTTCATCTACTAAAACAAAGATGCCAACGTTCAAGCTCACCAGATCGAGGAGGCTGAGTTTTGGATCACAGCCTCGGTTTGTCTGACTCTTCAGCTCCATTTCTGAGCATTTAGCCTCTATTCTCTTCCGAGTGAGGGTCTAGTTCCTATTGAGACATGCCCTGATTCACAAAAGGTGACCCATCACTTCCAAAGTTGAAGCGTCGAAGGCTTTTCTTCAGCTAATGCTTTGGAGAAGTTCAAACACAAGGAGTTATGATTGGTAGTCTTTTGTCCCCACTGAAGTCACTGAATGTGGTGAATGTGGGGAGGTCCAGATGGGGCAATTTATTTAAAATTTGCATCTGTGCAATGACCTGTTCCAGAGGCATTTGGACTTGTGAGAACTTCCAGTTCCTAAATTGAAAAGAAATGGAAGTCCACATGGGGGGCTGATATTGAAGTTTGAATGCTCCTGCTCCCCACTGAGATAATCCTGGGATGTACTGAGGTCTGCTCCACACACCCGCTGATATAATTTGACAGTGAATGCTTAATAGTAGCCTGGAGAAGGAAGACCTGGAATAAAACCGTGGATGGCAAATGTGGGAGGGAAAAGCTTCGAGTTTGTAGTCAAGCATATATGAAGCCAAGTCCAGATTCTATTAACAACTATCTGCTTGAAAATCAACAGTTTCCTTGGCCAATCTAATATGTACTGAGCGGCCAGAATATTATGACCACCTGATGTTTGTAAGCAAATTAGCTATAATTTCACACTGAAGTTGCTAGAGGGCCAGACCATTATAGATAAGGAAACACATAGTTTACCACGACAGTAGAAGTGATTTTTTTCTGGTGGGGGCAGTGTTATGGTTTGGGGCATGTTTTCCTGGCATGATGTGGGCCCTTTAATTCGTGTGGAACAACGTCTGAAGAGCACAACATGCCTAAGTATCGTTGCTGATCAAGTTCATCCTATCACGTTGATGGTGTATCCCAATGGAGATGGCTTCTTCCAACAAGACAATGCGCCATGCCATGGTGCTCGTATTGTGCAGGAGTGGTTTCAAGAACATGAGGGAGACTTTACCTTGCTTAGGTGGCACCCACAATCACCAGATCTCAATCCAACTGAGCATTTGTGGACAAAGTTAAAAGAGCCATCAGGCAGCTGGTTCCACAACCATCAGATCTCACAGAACTGGACAGTGATGTTCATCAGGCATGGTGTTCAATTCCTCGCATCACCTTTCAACATCTCATGGAGTCAATGCCAAGAAGAATCGCCGCAGTGTTGAAGGCAAAAGGTGGCCCAACAAAGTACTGATGGGGTGGTCATAATAATCTGGCCACTCAGTGTATATTTATTTATTGGTTAAACGGAAACTATAATAATCAATAGGGAGCTAAAACTTACTTGGTTAATGTAGGGAATGTATACAGAATGTATACATATCTATGTGTATATATATACAGGACATACATATGCATATATAAAATGCATGTAGGTATACATTTTAATATATACTATAATAGAATATATTAATATATTATGATTACTAATCATTTATATCATATACCATTATTTTATTGGAATATAACATGATACATATAAATATATATTCTCCATATCTGTTTTCAACAATGGTAATCATACCGAATTTTTGGACTGGACCCCGGATTCTTTGTCCGCCTGAATTGAAGAATAAATCCATGGACAGAAAGTGGTATAGCAAAGGTGGAGATTTATTGAGGAATAAGTACAGACTCCCATGTAGGGAGAGGGAGGAGTCCCACAGAATGGACTCACGTAGGGAGGGGGAAAGAGTCCCACTGAGTTCCCTTTCCCTATGGCTTATATGGCTTATTAAAGAGTGCCTTGATAGCCCCTCTGATTGGTCACTATTCCCTTAGACTGGTTACTATAGTAACTCCTAGGCTCAAAGGTTGAACCTCACATGGAACATGTGAGGTTCTCCCCCTCCTTCCCTATTGTTTTCCTATTCCCTTTGGGCTTTCTTTTCCTCCTTCTGAATGAAGGGCTTCCTTCTCTTTATTTTGTAAATATGACCCTTCTTGGCTACTTCCAGTTCCCTTGTCTTATGGAAATATACCTGTTGCTGCCTCCTTGTCTTATGGAGATAGTAACTGCACCTGACTTCCTTGTGTTAGGGAAATGTACCTTCTCCTAGTCTGCAGCCCCATGCTTTTTCTGGACCCCAATTCTAAAAATATCCCTAAGCCTGCCTATGTTCCCTCAAAACTCCTGCTTCAGTAATAACGATACAAGCCTTGTCATCTGTTTTTTTTCAGATGGACTGTGATGAGCTTGCTGTTTAAGAGACACTGACATTTAGAACCCTTCCCTTCTCGGCTTTATTTAACTGGTTTGTGTAACACAAACAAATAAACCACTCGAACACACTGTAAAGAAAATCTGCGGGATTCTTCTCTGGCTCTGAAATAAGGCTTGTCATTAGATTGTGTATTAGGCACAGTACCCACATATACTTGCTCGCGCCTATTTGAGAATCTCTGGGTATAAAAATACCCATACTGAGCCAGCATTTGATTTCCTGCTGAACTGTTTTTCACATTTCCAATATAATTATGTAGCAGTTACAAAGGAAGCCTGAACTCCACAGAATACCATAGAAACCGACATTTGTTTATTCGAGAAGATATTTAAAAAGCATCTAAGACAGAAACGGGTGACTTCACAGGGAACCTGATACCTAAAATAAATCTGAAACTATCTGGATATTCATCAGAAGTGATTGGGTAGACATGGGTTTAAAAAGGCGGTTAGAGAGGCCACTGGCATATAAATAGGAGACCTTTGTGAAGATGGGATGTGCCGAATTAGGGGTCTTTATTTTGTCTTTGTTTTTGGAAGGATTGATTTTGTCCCTGGTAGTGGTGTCCATTTAAAGAAACTTACGATCTAATACCGTAGTCACTACTGTACTAGTGTGAAGTACAAGTAATTGTTGATGGAACAGACAAAGCATCGGTGAGTCCATCATTTCTGCACGCCTCTCCCGGGCTCTCGGGTCACAGGTTGTGAAAGGCTTCGGGACTGGAGGTGGGCTTCTGGAGTGGAGGCTGGACTACAGTCGTGTTGCCCAATTAAAGGAGAAAGCAACCGAACAACACACATGAGGAAGGTGTGAGTTCTGTGAAATGCCTTCTCCAGAGCCCTTCACAGTCAGGTTCAATGCTACCTTGTGACAAGTGAAGAAGAAAAGCAAGGATGTTACAAGCAAAGGGAATAGCATGGATCCACCCAGGATGTTCTGCGAAATTTGCGATGAAAAGAAGGGACTTGAGCCCCAGCCAGTTTTGCTCAGTGGCTGGAGCATCAGCCTGCAGACTGAAGGGGCCCAGCTTCGAGTCCAGTCAGGTACCTAAATCCCCAGCCCCAGTCAGGGCGCATGCAGGAGACAACCAAGCAATGTGTCTCTCTCACATTGATGTTTCTCTCTCTCTCTGTCTCTTCCCATCCCTTCCACTCTGTCTAAAAATCAACAGGAAAAATATCCCTGGGTGAGGAATAACAAAACCAAAAAAAAAAAAAAAAAACAGGAAGGAAGGAAGAAATAAGTTAAAAGAAGGGAATTGATCTGAGTCTGTTTCAATTGTGGTTACGGTAGCCTCCATTGTATGAACACCTATTTCCATGAGAACCTTTCTGTTGTGCTTTAGCAACGTGCAGTAGACCAACAGGAACAAAGGAATGAGTGCCCGTGGTAATCTTCAGGTTTCAGAAAGGCCCAAGAAGTTCCCTGTTCTTTGGATATCCTGAGAATCATGAGTTAAGAAAGTTGCATGAATGCAAAAAGAGCTGTGGGCTCTTTGCTAACTCTCTGATGATCACTATTGTCTGCAAAACTGACTAACTGTCTGGCATGACAATCAAGGAGATAAAATAAAGGGAAATTTGAGATCCTACCTAATTCCAGGCAGAATGCTTGTCACTGTCTGCCAACACTTGTCTCATTCAGTCCTCATAACAAACTTTGTGATGGACATATCCTGAGCGTTGTTTCAGAAATGTGTGAAGGAAGATTCAGGGAAATGGGGGGGACAATATGTATAAGGTCGGAGATCTGATAAACTGAGGTTTGAATCCACCAGGTTTAATGCCAAACCCTTAACTCTTTCTGTTCTTTGTTGCTTGTGTGACAGATGAGCAAAGAGGGCAAATATTATTTGAAAAACATGAATTTTTGTACAATTTTTTTCATGTGCCAGTAGTTGACAGACCTTGTAGTACATACTATACACACACACGCACACACACACACACACACACACACACATGAAGAAAAAATCAGGGTTGAATTGTTTACAGTCTACTTGAGGTAAAAAATAATAGTAGAATAAGGGAACATGCTGATTTTATTCAGTGCAATAGGAACATCTGATATTAAGAGGCAAGGAATTGGGAATGACACATCAGTCCCTTTGGGAAATTTAGGCTCAATTCTTGGGCTGTCATATTTGTAACTCTGGACTTCTGGGTTTGCTTTAGAACGGGGGTGAGATGAGACAGCTCTCATTCATCTCTGGTTGATGCATCTTCAGTGGCTGATTCAAAGCATGGTAATGAAGAGCACAGGTTTGGGGACAGACAGATAGGGATTGTGGACTGATTTTAGGCAAAGCAATCACCCTTCCTAAGCCTGGATTTTATCATTTGTAAGGTGTGGATAATGGTATCTTTCTCTATTGTTGTATACTGCACCTAACAGCAATTTTCAACCTTTTTCATCTCATCCCACAGTTAAACCAATTACTAAAATTCTGCAGCACACCAAAAAATATGTTCTATTTTTTTGCCGATCTGACAAAAACGAAATAGGTATTATTTTGACTCATTCACACCGGTTGGCTATTGTTGTGTTGGCTGTTGCCATGTTTTTATTTGACAATCTAAGGGGAAAGCAGTCGGCGCCCCTGACTAAAAAGTCAGGTATTGCATGTTTTAGAAATTCTTGCAGCACAGCCGCTGAAAATCGCTGACCTAACACAGCGCCTAGTATTAAAAAAAATAAATAAATA
Organism: Corynorhinus townsendii; assembly: GCA_026230045.1. NCBI lineage: Eukaryota > Metazoa > Chordata > Mammalia > Chiroptera > Vespertilionidae > Corynorhinus > Corynorhinus townsendii. The sequence goes on along the minus strand of JAPDVU010000011.1, from coordinate 9,787,084 downwards.
ATGAAAAGAGAATGATTGGAATATATGGGGCAGGATTAGGGCAGTAAAAGGCTTTGATCCTTCAAGACAGCAAATTCAAAGTTTGGTCCAGAGAGACTTAAAGTCTTTGAGACTCTTTCATGGGTTCCAAGGGGTCAAAATGCGTTGATAATAATACTGAGGTGCTATTTTTCTTTTTTGTGTGTGTGCTCTCACAAGTGAGAGTGGAGTTTTTCTAAGGTTACATGATGTGTTGATAGCATTGCTCAATGGCTAATGGACTGTGTGCTAGTGTATTGTTATCTTTTAAGTAATTAATTATCATTTCTAATTGGTAAGTATTGAAAGATATAACCCAGTTATAAAAGTTTTTGGAAATAAAATCTTTTGGGGTTTTTAATAATTTTTAAGAGTACGAGGAGGCCCTGAGACCAAATTCTTTATAAAAATTATTGCCTTAGGAAGGCATTTATTTTCTCAATTAATTGGAAGTAATTAGTTGAGATTTAGTAACTTTTTTGTCACATCCATAAAACAATTTATCGCCCTAACCGGTTTGGCTCAATGGATAGAATGTTGGCCTGTGGACTCAAGGGTCCCAGGTTTGATTCTGGTCAAGGGCATGTACCTTGGTTGCGGGCACATCCCTAGTGGGGGGTGTGCAGGAGGCAGTTGATAGATGTTTCTAACTCGCTCTCCCTCTCCCTTCCTCTCTGTAAAAAATCAATAAAATATATTTTTTGAAAAAACAATTTATCACTTACAAAATGTATGGTGGATATTAAAAGAAGTAATACATATAACATCATTAGCAGGATTAATGGGATAGTGTATATAGTAAGTATATAGTATATATATACTAGTGGTTGTTAAGAACAGAGTAAAAACAAAGTTAGCCCCAATGGAAATATTTTGACATGATAATGTACATTTTCAGAATCTCATCAAATAAGGTTGCTTTCTCAAGCGACAAAATTGTTTTAGGCCAGACCAAGACTTGCCTACTGCAAAATCCCTGGTATTACTCTTTCAGAGAGAGAGGTGAGCAGGCATAGGGCACTGAGAGTGTCTCAGGATGCAGGCTGAGAGGACCCATCCAGTTACTGCCAGAGAGAGATGCGCTGCTGCTCCAAGGACCAAGCCAGATGCGCTCTTCCAGGGACCAGCCCTGCCTCCAGGAAGAGGCAGATTATCTGAGCACAAGGCCACGAGATTCAATTACACATCTAACTCCCATTGCTCTCACTCCATATTTTTCAAGCCACTCTTTTGGGGATATTTCATTCCATTTTAGAAATAGCTGTAATCATTCGCATTTCCAACAACAGTGCAAAAGGGTGCCCTTTTCTCCACATCCTCTCCAACAATTGTTTGTTGATTTATTGGTGATAGCCACCTGACAGGTGAAAGGTGATATCTCACTGTGGTTTTCATTTGCATTTCTCTGATGATCAGTGATGTTGAGCATCTTTTCATATGTCTATGGGCCATCTGCATGTCCTCATTGGAAAAGTGTCTATTTAGGTCCTTTGCCCATTTTGTAAATTGGATTGCTTGTTTGTTTTTTTGGTGTATGAGTTCTTTACAGAGTGATGGTTGCCAGAGGGGAAGAGAGGTGGAGGACTTGGTGAAAGAGGTTAACGGTCTGAGAAGTACAGATGGGAAGTCATGGGGTGTAAATTACAGCATAGAAAATATACTCAATAATATTGCAGTAACTATGTATGATGCCCGTTGGGTACTGGAAAAATCAGGAGGAACACTTTGTAAAGTATACGATTGGCTAACTACTGTGCTATACAAGTGGGACAAATAAAAAATAATATTGAATGTGAACTGTAATTTAATTTTTAATAAAATAATTGAAAAAAGTAATAGCTGCAATAAAATATGCTGACCCAGATAATAGTTGTAGTAATAATAATAATAACACCAACTATCATTCCCTCATTTCTGTGTTTTTATTTTATTTTTTTTATTAAGAGGTGATATTGGTTAATACAATTACATAGGTTCAATCTTGATGCCAGTGCTGGGTCTAAAACTACTCAGCAAAATGTCCCCGGGTATACGAAGTCTAGCTGCCCCCCGTCGGGTGCCCGCAGACCTTTGTGGTGAGGCGGGGTGTCATGGAGTCATCGGGAGAGGCCAGAAGAGTTTATCAGGCCCCAACAGACCAAGAGTTGTCCATGTGAGCGGAGGGCTCTGCACCAGTTGGAATACAAGGGAAGAATGACCCTGTTGTAGAGCCATACAACTCAGCCTGTCCCCGATTCTGCCGGGCCCAAGTCAGCAGGGCGGGGCCACTAGGGCATCCCCTCATTTCTCAAGCTTGCTGTCTTCCTCAGTGCTTGACACCACACTTGAGTAGTCAGCCATGTGCTTTTAAAAACTTCCCTACATGGTTAGATAACATATTATCAACATTGTGCCAGCTAGTGTGGCTCAGTGGCTGAGCATTGACCTGTGAACCAGGAGGTCACCAGTTTGATTCCTGGTCAGGGCACAAGCCTGGGTTACTGGATCCATCCCCAGTAGGGGGCATGCAGGAGGCAGTCGATAGATGATGTTTCTCTTTCATAGATGTTTCTACCTCTCTACCCTCTCTCTAAATAAAATAAAATTTAAAAAAAAAACATTTTAAAAATTGTATGAATGAGAAACTTGGACAGCTACTGTATGTCTCAAGGCTTCAGGGATGTCACAGCTATGGCCTGGTGGAGCCAGACATTGGACCTACACGTGTGTCTCACCAGAACCTCTGCCTAACGCAGTGCACCACACGATGGTGCCTTTAGCAGACACTTCTCCCTTGTATGTAAACATTCTGTTTTTTTGTTAATCGGGTGTCTTCTGAGAGCTTGGCTGATGCATGGCGGAACTCATTCACTCCAGGAATGGGCTCACGGACTAAGGTTTCTGTTTCTGCAAAGATGAGGACAAACCCCTGAATCTCAGGGTCCCCCGGCAAGATGAATGATACATTAGAAAACTTAGTCACAAAACCGAGGCCCTCGCCTGGTGAGGCTAACCTTGGCCTCCAGACTTTCGTTATACCAGTCGTAGGAATTCCTTACATTTCTACTTTCAGATTTTATACTTTGTAGACCGATTCTGTCTTCTTCACTGCATCGTCGCCTCAGATTAACTATATGGAAACAGACCAGGGCTGGTATTCTTACTTTGTGTTTTTGGCGATGTAGCTGAACGTCAGAAAGCTTGTTTCCTCCAGATCATTCAACTCATGCTGCAACCCCCAGGCTTCCCATGGATTCATAATTGGAAGCGCTTCCCTGATATTTATTCTGCAAGAACAGGGATAGGCCAGAGCGATTGTAGCAATGCACACGGTGTCAATGGCAAGAATGAGAGCGGCTGCTGGTCACAGTGTGTGGCAGCAGCGTCACGCACACTTGCAAATCTGCAGGAACCGTGTTGGAAAACACCCGCTGGGTGTGGGCATCTCAGAAGACATGTAACTGAGGATGTGTCTGTTTCCACACCCTTTGAGGGAGCAAGATGCTGCTGCCTTGCTACGCACAGAGCATCCCTTCTCTCGTCTTTCAGATTGCCCTTTCCAAAGCACACAGAGGCATCTCTGGAGCTGAGCATGCTTGGGGCTCGAAGGGATGATCTTGTGTTTCTAGGATAATCGTGGCCTGAAGCTCCTCTCTAGACCAGAGGTAACGTGCACAGACAAATTAGCACAATTTCCCTACATATGATATTGAAATGGTAGGCCGGGAAGTAAAAAGGTTATGTTATTCCCATTTTATTATATCGATGTGTATCCCTACACACATTACTGAGTGAGCAACCTTAGGGATGGAAAATGCCCACTAAGTCTGTCTTTCTATGTCAATTGACTGTAACCAAGTCAATATCACTTGGGCTCCTTGGAGATATCCTGATTTATTCCAGCTATATTCTGGATACACAGTGTCCCCTCTCTCACCCCAACTTCTATCTTTCCTCCCATGGAATCATCCTTGAGTTTCTTAAAGAGATACAACTAATTTTAAAGATGTATACAGGCTGTCTTGGATGCTTTGGCTCAGTGGATAGAGCATCAGCCTGTGGACTGAAGGGTCCTGGGTGTGAGTCCGGTCAAGGGCATGTACCTCACTTCCAGGCTCGATCCCCATCCCTGGTCAGGGCGCATGCAGGAAGCAACCAATCGAAGTGACTCTCTCACATCCATGTTTCCCACTCTCTGTCTTTCCCCTTATCTTTCACTCTCTCTAAAAAAAAATACCAATGGAAAAATATCCTCGAGTGAGGATTAACAACAATAAAAAATGTATACAGGTCCATCGTTGGAATACTGGGTCAGGGAAGATGTGAATTTCAGATCCTGTTTCAGATTTTAAAACAATAGAGTGCCTTCTCTTCTTATTATAGTTAAAGACTAAAAGCCAAAAACAGTAGAACTCGCTTGCATTAATCTGAGAGCATATTAAAACAATTATATGCCTATAACTATGTGATGCCCAAACATCTGGAAGCAAAAATGAAAAATTGAATAGATATTTTACCCCCACACAGCCAAGCAACAGCTGCACGGGGAAGGCTAGAGGGGTATCTCAAGTAATTTTGATGAATTGGAGAAAAAAACCAGGGTTTTCTATTTATTAAATCTTGGGATCATGGATCTAATTACAGTAATCTCATCTGAGGATTAGGTGGCAGCCTGAGGTGGCAGCCTGTAGCATTTGCAGATCATCCCTTTTTCGGTTTTTCAATTCTCAAATGTGTTTATTCTTTTTTTTCCCTCAGGAAAAAAAAATGTTTTATTTATTGTATCCATTTGAAATTTAGACTTCTGATGTAAGCACTTGATTTAAACAACAAAGACTTCCTTAAAAATTACATTACTACTACATTCTTATATCTCCTTATTCACAAAGGTTGGGTCCGGCTTGTACTGGCAATTTTATTTAAAGAATCCAATAGAATAACAGTGATGATCTCTTAATTCACCCAGCTTATAGCTCTCTACACATATTTCATTAATTCCTACAGCATTGCTCTGAGGTCTGTAAAGGGCAAGTTATTACTGGACCCGTTTTTCAAATATAGAAAAGATAAAATGAGATAGACAGTCATTTTCCTAGGATGGCAATAAGAGCCTCTCCATTTTTGTGGTTACCCTGTTGCTTTAAAAACATTACAAATATTAGCTGATTGATGCACGTGGAAATCATTTGTTACACTTTTACCAGGATGAGGTATTTATATAGATAGAAAGATAGATAGACAGACAGACAGATAGACAGACACCTATATTTATGTTCTGAGGTGAAGAGAAGGGAATTGTTTCTATATATTAAAATGAACATTGAAGAACTAAGAATTACTTTAGGTCAGTTAGTCTCTTTGTCTCCGTCATGCCAATGGTTATATTCACCCTAAATGTGTCAGTTTCCCCTGCCCCCCGCCCCCCCGTAGTTCATGAAACAACAGACTCTGAAGATAGAGAATCTCTGGTGTACTTCGGTGTTGAGACAAATGACATTCATCTGACACATCTGTGGTCATGTATATTCTTATGCCGCATCAGTAACTGGTTATGAATGGTAGTAATTACTTTTACTTTCCCAAAGATAAACATTTGGAACCATCTGTGGGAGAAACACAGGGAAAGTGATGATGCTGGGTAACACTCTTTGAGTCTAAAACCCATTTCTTCCTCAACGGACTCCTCCTGACTGCCTTTTCGCTCTTCTGTCATCAAAGAAGGAGTTTAGGGCAAATAGCCTTTTGTCTGAATTCTGTCTGGGCCTCGTATTTATTATGTGACTATGGAAAAGTCGCCTCATGTTTCTGAGCTTCCTGGTGACACATGTGAATGATAACATCAGTAGCATACGAATGTTGTGTGACTAAAATAGAGAAACCACCTTTTTAGCACTTAGTGCCATGCCTGGCACATTGCAAGGGATGATTAATTTTATTAGGTATATTCATTCATTTGATTGTTACATATTGCTGACCCTAAATTATTCATCTTTGGGTCTCCAGGGGCTAGCAGACACTAGAACATGATGCTCAATGACATTAGTGGCTATTATTAAGTGTTATTAATGAAGGTCTCCCTTGCTCCATTAGCCATTTATTTTGCTGTTGGAGATAGAGCCTTATTTATGTATTTTTTATTTCACTTTGGAGGATTCTAGGAACTACCCAGAATCCTGGTGTCTTTTCTAAAGGCTTTAAAGCATTTTCCAGCCATACCTCACTACTTATTTAACAAAAGGATTATAAAAATTAAAAAAGAAAAACTAACCATACTCCTGAAATCCCCAACCTACCTATTCAAGGTGAATATTGTTCTTTTCTGGAAGTGAAACTCCACGCATCCTAGTAAGTCTGGAGTACCGATTCTGCGTTGCTCCTAAGTTCCCAGGTGGCGCTGACACTGCTGACCCGTGGACTCACTTTGAGTAGCAAGGCTCTGTTCAGCATATAGTTCATCGTCAGCATAAAACACACCTCCAGGCCGAGATTTCCCAAAGCTCAGCATGCCCTGCTCTCACCAGAAGAGCTGACTGAAGCACAGATTCGGGGGCCCCTCCCTCAGATTGATTCATTGGGTGTGACTTGCAGCCCACGCACTGGCATATTTAACACGTTTCCTAGTGACACTCAGACTGAGGCCATCAATTGCAAAAGATTGACTGACCGAGGCCAGCTCCTCCCCTATCTAAAAACTCTTGTTAACAGTTTTGAAAAAAACATATTTGGTTTTTCAGTATTAGGTAGATGATGTCCAACAGGAAGCTGGGTTTTAAAGTTAAATTTTTATTTTAAATAATTGTACATAGTAACTCCCCCTTATCCAGTGGGGATAAGTTCCAAGACTCCCCAGTGGATGCCTGAAACCGTGGATAGTACCGAACCCCATAAATACTATGAGTTTCCTATACGTACATAACCTATGATGGAGTTTAATTTATCAATTAGGCACAGGAAGAGATGAACAATAATGACTAATAATAAAATAGAACAATTAACAATACACTGTAATGAATGTTATGTGAATGCCTATGGTGCCCATGTTAAGTAGAGTAAGGGTTATTGAACATAAGCACTATGGCTGACGTGACAGTCGAGCTGATAACCATGGAGATGCTTGGTCATCATTATCACTTGCACCTGTGGATTGCCTCGCTTTTGTTGGCAGCCCAGGGCATGGCTGTTGGCCCAGACTTATGTGTTCAGATGATCAAGTTCAAACACAAGTTGGAATTGGTTGTGCTAACTCTGCTCTCAGGAGGGGGAGGGCCAGGGAGAGATATCCACTTGTTGTTCCACTCATTTGTGAATTCATTGGTTGATTCTGGTATGTGCCCTGACTGGGGATACTTTCCCTGTGATGTACCAGTTTATCCAGGCATCCGCCCATTTATCCATCCAATCCTTTACCCACCTTTGAATTATATTTCCATTCAGCTAGTACTTTAATAAACATTTATTGAATAACCATTAGATACAAAACACGGGGTCAAGTTTTGGGTGAGATGTGAGGGACATTAGAAAGGAATCTATCTTTGAGAGCCCAGACGTTTTTCTGTGAAAGAGAAGGGATTGTATGTTTGGACAGAACACCTTATGAGACCGTACAATGCAGAGAATCCTGCCTTATTTCTTAAAAGTAGTGTTTGTAGTTTCTTCATCTCAAATGTAGTCATACTGATTTAATTTCCAGTAAATAAATATAAAGAGAATAAGAGATAGTATATAATGATATCCAGTGTGACACCTGGTAGGTGATGGAGACATGACAGCTGATGCTATTGTTGTTTCCAACATTATTTATCATTATCACATCTCCTAACCCAACTCAAATAAGTCAGCACCTTGCAAACCCTTCCTGACATTGAACATGCTCATCCTTTTGCTCACTTTTGGCTCCACTAGCTGGGTTTGAGTCATGAAGACTGGTATTTATTTACTGATCATAATTTAAAGATTCAAAATAGATTTAATGGACCTAGAAGAGTAAATGCACATAGTAGGTGTGCAATTGTGCTTTGTATAATTACGGACATTTCTCATTCTCCCCATTAGAAAATCAACTTCCCAAGCCTTGGTTAAAAAAAAATAGATTTAGGTTTTGCAATATGAACTTCTAATTTCTTAATCATCATCATTTTATAATGTGCATGAACATATCCTCTAAAGGCCTCTTGATAAATAAAAAAGTTTAAATGACGAATTGTTCCTTTACTAGTAGAAAACTTCTCTTCGAGATTTCAATTACCAATAACAACGTGTGGCTATGATTTTAAACTTGCGGAAAATGTTTTAGGACAAAAAAGTATAAAATTTTTCCACCCCCAAGCTCTGTAGAGATGGATGTCTTGTAGCTACATGGTTTTATCAAAACCCTTGTTGCTTATCACCAGTGCCCCTGGACCATTCCTCAGGACATGGTTGTTTTCTGCCTTGAATAGACTGTCATGTCTCTGCATTTTCAAATACTAGTTTTCCTCAAAGGTTCAAATCAAATGTTACTCCATTTGGAAGCAGTATGTGTTGCTGAGGTTATATGGGAATTCAGAGAAGGCAGGGGTGATCTAATTTATAATTAGAGTTAGTTGTTTATGTGCCTTCTGTTCCCTGCCAGACTAATGTCACCAAGGGCAGAGACTACATCTTACATTTTTCTCCCATGCTCATATCTGATAACATACAAAGAACCACATTATAAACTAATAGCCCTGTGCATGAATCTGTGTGCCAATAGCTCGCTGTCCCGCCCTCCTATAGCTCCTCCCGCCCTCCCTTCCTCCTCCCCCTCCCCCCCCCCCCAGCTTGCTGCTCTGCCTGCTCCTGTAACTCTCCACCGCAGGTGGCTTGTAGCTTGCTGCCCCACCCTCCTGCTGATCTGTGATCTGGTCGTTACTCAGTCGGTCGTTATGCTTCATGGCGTAATGACCATTTGCATATTGCATCTTTATTATATAGGATGGTAGACATAGATTCCCTGAATGAGTAAATAATCTTACTGGGTCCTTTTTGTATATCTTACAGTGCTTGTAACCATCTGCTTATAATGTGCTCAATACTCTTCATAAAGAATAAAATACATCAGTCTATATGGGAAAAGAAGCCTGGCTGGTGTTGCTCAGTGGTTGAGCATCAGCCTCTGAACTTGAAGCTCATGGTTCAATTCCTAGTCAGGACAAATGCCCGGGTTGCAGATTCAATCCCTAGTAGGAGGCGTGCAGGAGACAGCCGATCAATGATTCTCTCTCACCATTGATGTTTATATCTCTCCCTCTCCTTTTCCCTCTCCCTTTCTCTCTGGAATCAATAAATATATATATGAGAAAAGAAATCATTAAAAATATATGAGAAAAGAAAAGGGCACCCAATTCTTGCAAAACTTCTGAGGTGGGGCTAGATCAGAGGAGAGGTTCCCTAAGGAAATAAAACATCCTCCATCCAGGAACAGCAGTTGGTTGCATACTTTAAAGTTAATAACCCAAGCCTAATTCTTTGTTAAAACCTAGAGTAGTTTTGTCTTACATTATCGCAATTTGGTAATCAAGCAAAAGATGTTGCTTAATTCTCTTCGCAGTCTGTCACTGTTATGTGCAAGTCTGTTGCTACCCCCAAGAAAATAATTTTCTTTGCTAACCATCCCGAAATCTGTGATTGACTATTCCAAACGTTAGTCAGGTTCTCCCTTTAGAATCTCTGCAGTAGTTGCTCCCTGGGCCTGGAATGCATATCCTCTTGCTATAGTCAAGATGGGCTCCATCTTTGAGTCTTTGCCCTACCCTTACCCCCACCAGTACTAGATTTCCCTTACTCTGCCTTTTTTGTTTGTTAGCATTTATCCTTTCTGACATATCATATAATTTGCTCATTGCTATGTATATTGTTCATGAATTCTTCCCTATGGGTAGAATGTCTTATGCTGTAAACTGATATTATCCCAACAGCTACCATATTGGTAACAAATATTCAGTAACACTGAATGACTATTTACAATTCAGTAAGTATTTACTGAATGAAGGAATGATTGATTGAATAAATGAATGAAGAAAGAACACATAAACCAGGACTAGACTATGAACAGTTTGCTGAAAGAACTTTGGCTAATACCTAATGCCATTGTGTAATTAACCGGTCGTATAAGAACATGCTTAGTGTTCATAGACATCTTCAAATATTTGAACTGGAAAGTTCAGCACAACTCAATGTAATATAATTACCTTTCTGTTTTCATAAAGTGGAGTTTGAAGCACAGAGAGAGCACATATAGTTCCTGCTACATGCAAACTATTAAAACACACACACACATTATTAACCTGAGCTGGCCCTGCATTGCAGCCCAGACGTTTTGTCACTACACTGCTTTTGTACAGCTACCACATAAACCAACTCTTTGCTCTTCTTATTCACTATGGTAATGAATTCTGCCCATATGGACCTTTTAGTCAAGATGGCTCAAAAGGTGATCGGGCAGTCTTTATCTTAGACATAGGAGTATATATCTCCTTTATGCCAATGTGTGGTTTTTAATCTCTCAGACTGCTTTTGTTTGTTTTGTTGTTCGTTTTTTGGAAAGAAAATGAGAGCGTATTTATGGCAAATTATTTTACCCTAGATATGCTTCTTGGGGGAAATCCTTTCTACTAGTAGGTGGCTTTGTAACTCCACACCTATGGAAGTCTGTGACAACTTACAACTGAAGGCAAATATTCTACAACCCCAAGGGATTTGACTGTTCTTTGGAACGAGTCACACATGAATTTCAAGCCTGTGTTCCATCAGTAATTTTTTTCTAATTTTTTTACTCCAGGGAAGTGAGATAGTTTCTCTAGGCCTTTGATTTGCCATCTGTATAATGGATATTAAGACTAACTGAATAATAAACCAGCATGCATCATTATTAGCTTCCTTTTTCTCTTCCCTTCCTTTGCCTTCCTTCCCCTCCACCCCCTTAGCGTGAAATTATACTCATTGTTATTCATATGATGAAATGATTTGTTTAATTACCTTCATACATTAGGCAATTAATTCTTTTTAGTGTTGAGCAAATTCCAACAATTTCCTGAGAAGAAATTATAATGAAGGTTTATGTGAAAGAAATTAAAAGTTAGAGAATCTTTTTATTTTCACAGTTATGAAAAATCACCGGGATAGGCAATATTTGACATTATAAAATTCTGAATTGCTCTCGTGCATTTAATTGGAAATAAATATGGATACTGGGGTGAGAAACTACACAGTGAAACTGCAGAGTTTTTTGTTATTGGTGTTTTGAGGTGTTTTTTGTTTTGTTTTGTTTTTTGGTGTTTTGGGGATTTTTTTGTTTGTTTGTTTTTGAGTTGGGGGTTTCCAGTAGACAATGCTGAGAGCCACATCATCACCAAAGATTCGGACTTCAGTAGGCAGAAATCCTGAAAGATATAGAATAAATCAGAGTCAACCTGATTACAGGAAAAACAGTAATTTGTCGTGCTGTGACTGCATGGCCTGTAATTTCAATGCAGGAACCAGAGGAGGAAGAAAATTATTCTAACAACTCCTAATTGAGTTTCACTGAGTCACTTCAAGCTATAACTTAGCCCCTTTATATTTGGTAGGTAAGCCCCTGACGGTTTGGCTGAGTGGTCAGAGTCGAGGCCCTCGGACCAAAGAGGTCAAGGGTTCGATTCCCGGTCAAGGGCACGTTCCTCTGTTGCAGTCTCCCTAGCCCTAGTAAATATCCAGGTGGAATTTACTTCCTATTAATGATAACCGGGATTTTCTAAACCATAAAAACTGCTCACCAGTTGGCTTGAAGTCTAAATTTCTACTGCCAGGGTCAATGCTAGAACAGGCTCTTTCTTTCTAGAATCAAAGCTTCACGGAGAATGTATAGAAATACAGCCAGCATGAATGCTGTTGTCCAATCCTCACAAGACCCCTAGTGTAGACAGAGAAAGATTCTTGAAAGATGAGACAGCGGGCCGGAGACCAGGACACAGGCTTTATTAGAGGAGAAGACCCTGCCGGGCTATCTTCCAGATGGAAAAGAGCACATGTGCTGGGGTGAAGGCGCCTTTTGAGGGGAGGAAAGGGGAGGGATGGGGCTTAGGGTACTCGGCACACACTGATTGGTGGTTTCATATAAGGCACATAATTAGGGACTTAGAAATCGGGGGTTAGGGTATTTGGCAGGTGCTGATTGGTGGTTCAATGTACAGTCCATAGAAGGTGCCTGGTTAGGTGTTCAGGAATGTTCGGGCTGCAGGTGGAGTTTACATCATTCTCCGTCCATCAGTTGGGGGAAGGGAGGATCTATCAATTCTTAAATGAAGAAGGGGTTTTCTCACTATGGTTCTTAGCAGATGGAGCCTGCTCAAGCCTGTGGTTGTGATAGTTATTGTTTTCCCCCAGTCAATGTTTCTGGCCTCAAAAACCAGACCCATTGAGTCTCAGTGTCCCGCACATTCTGCTAGTCCCAAGAATTCAAGAAAAACTGCCTGCGTTTTCACTGCAGCTCTCTTAAATGGCATGAATTGACGATTCCACCCTCTGTCCGTATTGCAGGGTCCAGCTTGAACAGCTGGGATGCCATAAACGCACGTGTTCCCTTCCTAAGAGGGAATTACAAAGAAAGCCACACGTGCCCCCTCAAAGGGACTGTGCTCTCCTGGGGGCATCAGGTTACAGGACCTTAGGGCGTGTTTGACCCTTGACCTCCTGAGCCCTGACTCAGATCATCCCTGGTTGCCAACAAGCCTCTCCTAGGAATGGAGACCGTTTCCAGCAAACACCAAGAAAAAGGCGTCGGTCTCATATGTCCTTACTGGGGTGAATGCTCAGACTTTATGTCAAGAAAGGAGGAGATGGATTGTAGAGAAAGAAGGTCCACACACCGACAGCTGGATTCTGCAGTCCTGTGTATGCCATTCGTACGCGTGAGGGAGGGAAGAGAAGCCGGGTGGTGCGATGACACCCCTCTAGAAGGCCTACACCCTCCCCACATTTCTCGCTCACTTTATCTGGTTTCCTTTGTGTCCATCAGTTAGTTGCATCGGAACCTGAGAGCCCCCACCGCCAGCCCCATGGTGAATGTGGTGGCTGTTCGGTTGGTTTCGCCATTTGGTATCTCCTGTCCTGGAAGAGGGTCTGGCACCCAGGCAGCGTAAGGTCAATATCTGTTGATTGAATGGAAGTTGGGGCAGTAGCTTTTAAAATGACAGTTGTTGTATGTTAAATGTTCATGAGCGAGAATAATCATGTTACTTTATCCATAGTGTTACATAAAAATGAGCCCGGCCAGGGCCAGTATGGCTCGGTGGTTGAGCGTCGACCTATGAATCAGGAAGTCAGGGTTCAATTCCAGGCTTAATCCCCAGTAGAGGGTGGGGGGGCGGGGGAGGGGGGTGTGCAGGAGGCAGCCGATCAATGATTGTCTCTCATCATTGATGTTTCTATATCTCTCCTCCTCTCCTTTTCTCTCTGAAATCAATAAAAATATATTTTAAAAAATAAAAATGAAAGCATGGTGCCATGAAATACAGGAAAGTAAGTGTTTAGTAAACAGCAAATATTTTTTAAGCTGCTGCTGCTGCTGCTGCTGCTGCTGATGATGATGATGACAATATTCTGATGTGGTAAGCATGGGTTACTAATGGAGTAAGGTTTGCGTTTGCAAGTAGGAGTTCACTGTCCATTGGCTTGTACGGAGAGACTTATATAAAGAATCCTCAGAGCTTAGACCCCCATCGTGCAATTTTCTCCATCACCCAGGGGAGCACAGGAAACGTCAACTAAAGTGGTTCCTTCTCCACAGATGGATCCCAGGACCCCGATGGGGGAAAGCTACAGGAAAATGACTACTGTTTTAAGGGGGACGGGCTAAAGGTGGGGATAAACTAGATTACATCTTACTTTGTTCAAAGCTGTGCCCCAAGCAGGCCAGGCCAGGCCAGGACGGAGAGCACAATCAAGTGGATTCTGTGCAAAAGCAAAAGATGCAGATGCCAGCGTGGAACTGAGCCTTCTGCTTTGCAACGCGGTCCGCTCATCTCTTAGCCCTTGTTCTGAGGCGTGCAGGAAAAACCACTTTTCACTTTTGTCTTTGCCATGTTTGCGCGGGGTTGTTTTAATCAAGGTATTTTTGGTAGCAGGCAGAGCTTTTTGCCCTCTCCATAAATTCAGTCCAACAAAAAGCCTCCCGCCGGTAGTCTTTTCCGCCGCTAGCTGCGGTTGTTTTCCCAGCATCATCGAGGATCGCAGGATCGGCCTGTGTTCTCTCACTTTCTCAGAAGGCTCTAAAATAAGCTTGACACTTTGTGTCCTTATCAGCCTCTCCTCCTTCTACATTGCAAATTTGCCTGATAGATTTGCTAGGTCCAGGAAGAATTTATTAGCCTTCCTTTAATAGGGTAGATATTTTAAAAGTGAGCTTAGTACAGCTAGCAACTAGTTTTTATCTACAACCAGAGAGAGAGAGAGAGAGAGAGGGAGAGAGAGGTTTAGCCATCTCAAGTTGCACAATGCCATTATGAACAAGTGTTCCGCTTGCCTCTGTAAACAATTAAAAAAATATGTAGTGTTCCCTATGACTTAGAGATTTGCATATTTTGCCCGATGTATCTCATATATCTTCTTTGTGTTAGTCAAGGAATACGTAATGTTCTGTGTCTACTTATGTTTCTAATACACATGGATAGACGGTTTTGTGGATACACCTGTGGTTGGCAGAAGTAGCGATGTATAGATATAACCATGTAGAGCTGTGTTTACATTCTCATGTAGTCAAGCCCTTTAATATTTACTTCTGGGAATAAATCAGCATCATCCCTTTCCTTGTCATGTCCTTGACCCTGGGGTGGCGGGTTGTACTGCAATCACGCCAGCCACCTCTGCTAATCATTTATCTTGAATTATGTATTTGTTTTTTAACTCAATATCTTGGTCCACTGTCACCATACATGCAGAATTTATTGTGGCCAAAGCACAGATGGAGAAAAAGCAGTCTCCGGCAATCTGTCTGGCTTAGTAGTCAGAGCATTAACTAAAGATAACACAAGTTTAATTATTCATACCATACATGAATTCTTCTGGGCGCTGCCTCACGCAGGATTAGGGTCATTTTATAGTAATAGTTGTGTCCATGGTTCATCAAGTACAGGGTGATTTATGGTTTAATTTTCTTGGGGAAATAATGAGCATATTACACCACAGTGTGATGGGGGAATAATTCAGTATTTTTCTTATGTCTGTGATGGTAGCTTCTACCTTGCTAACTCTCCCACTGGGAATAACTATAAAGCTAGGGGGAGGGGGGACAATGTTTGAAGGCTTCCAGTACTTAAGCCAAGACACCATAGGAAGGAAGCAAATTGTGGTGACTCCTACATGTAGCATGTTCATTCCCTTCAGGGCTTTAACTGATTGGACTCACAGGCCATAGAAACCAAGCTGAGATCGAGAAGCTGGAGTGGATGATGGCCTCATGGGAAGGTAGAGACACCTTCCCATGTTGTACTTCGGGGCTCCCAAGGTGTCCAGAAATTGAGAGGCCAAGGCTACAGGGAGGAGGTCACTGAAGAGAAGGTATCAGAGCATTCTGGTACCTTTTCCCCATGATGCACTTAGCGATTCTTAAAATGTGTAGGCGTAAGAGGATTTGGAAGCTTTCAGACAGCATGTGCTAAGAGGCTAAAAAGTGAAACAAATTGGACAGGCAGGGTGGACTCTAGAAGTAAAGGAAACCAGAAATTAAATCAGCCCTTGTATAATCTGAAATTCAGTCTTGACATTATCAAAGATCCATCCATCCATATCCTCCTGTGAGGAGATCAGCCAACCCTGTGTGAAGGGAGATAATATCGCTTCCTTCTTCATATCCAAAATGAAAGCCCAGATTCTGGAAGGGTATAACAACCTGGCACAAACAATCAATGTGTTATAAAGTTTCTTGGCTGGCACATAAAATGTTTGAAACATTACTCAGGGCATATTTTAATAAGTCAAGGACACATATATGCATATGACACTTAAGGTTATCACTAAAATACTATTAATTTAAGACTATATAACTAATAGGCTAATGAAGGAAATAGAATCATTAAAAGATATTAATCCAAAAAAGATAGAAAGGAGGGGACATAAGAGATAACTGATAAAGACATTTTAAAGATACAATAAGAAATTAAAACCCAGATATATAAACATTCATACTAAATGTAATTAAACTACATGCTTCAATGAATAGGTATTAATTGTCAGACTAGGAAAACAATACCAATTTTCAAATTATGTTTCTTATCAGAGATAAACCTTAAATATAAGAACACATGAGGACTGAATGTATTGAAAAAGATGTATGAAATTCAAACCTAATGAGAGTAGTTCAGCTATAGAGGAAGGAGAAAAAATATTACCAACAGGAAAAAGAAAAATTTCCTAATGATAAATGATTAAATTCAGCAGGGAGACAATATAAAAATTTTAAATTTTCATGTACCTAAGATATTGTTTGCCAAGTATATAAGCAATTGACTGAAACAAAGGGGAAAATAAACATATTAATGCTTGTAGATAAAGATTTTAACATATAAGCCTCTGCTGATCAAACAAGTTGAAAAACAAAAGTGGTAAGGATAGAAAGTTTGAATATCATGATTAGTAAAGTTATATAACTGAAATGTAAAATATACTGCACTCAAAAATTAGAGAAAAATTGACCTGGCTGGCATGGCTCAGTGGAAGCATGGGTCTATAAACCCAGAGGTCACAGTTCGATTCCTGGTCAGGGCACTTGCCTGGGTTGTGGGCTCGATCCCAGTGCAGGGAGTACAGGAGGCAGCCGATC
The DNA here is from genome assembly GCA_026230045.1 of Corynorhinus townsendii. Lineage (NCBI taxonomy): Eukaryota > Metazoa > Chordata > Mammalia > Chiroptera > Vespertilionidae > Corynorhinus > Corynorhinus townsendii. Next base: position 9,770,274 of record JAPDVU010000011.1, on the reverse strand, counting down.
CATTATTCTCTCTCATCATAGATATTTCTATTTCTCTCTCCCTCTCCCTTCCTTTCTGAAATCAATAAAAATATTTTTAAATAAATTTTACAAATTAGAGAAAAATCATAGCTAACACACTTGAAACATTTACCCAAAATGGAACCATAAAGTGAGTCTCAACATGTGCAGAGTATGTTTTCTTAATGCAATGGAATTAAACTAGAAATAAATAATGAAAAAGTGACATTATCCCAAAGAGTAGAAATTAAGCCATAAACTTACTTCTAAATGATCCATGAAATACAGACTAAAATCACCAAGGGAACGAGCACATTTTAAAAATGAATGATAAAATAATGACACCATACCACTTATAGACTACAGCTCACAGAGCTGGAGGAAAATTAGCCTGAAATGTCTACACTAGAAAAGAAAAAAAAATGCTAGAAAATCAACAATCTAAGCATTCACTTCAAAAAGACTAGAAGTGAACAGAAAATTAAGAACTAGTGGAGTGCTGAAGATAAATTTAGGATAGAATATAATGAAATTGAAGACATGTCCGGTAGTGACATTCAACAAAGCCAAAAGCTGTTTCTTTGCAAAGATGAATAAAATTAATGAAATCATGCAAGAAAAAAATAGAAAAGGTACACATTACCAATATCAGCAATGATGAAGGAAACATCATTGCAGACTATGGATATTAAAAATATGGCAATTGGATATTACTAATATAGTGATCCAATAAGATATGAAAATACATGTGAAATAGGCTGAGTTGAAAAATGCAGTCTTTTCAAACTGCCATGAATAAGAAAAACAAAAATATGTCTATCACTTTCTGTGTTGAATAAATTAAATCCATGATTACTAACTCTTAACACATAAATTGTCACGCCCCAGTGAATCTGACACACAGTTTATCAGAGAAGTAAACGAGGCAGCATTCCCACCTCATGTCAGGAAGCCAGCGTGATTTTACTGCTCAGACCTGACAAGAATATTACAAGAAAGAAGAATTAGCAGCCTGCTTCATGCTATCCTAGGTAGCAAATTAGCAATTCAAAGCCACTAATATAAAAATATAATATTGCACCCAGGGAATACAAAGACAAATTATAACACTTGAAAACCTATTAGTATAAATTAAAATATTAAGAGAAAACAAAACCACATAAGATCAAACTCCACAGATGCACGAACCACAGTATATTCATCTCTTGTTCATTAAGAAAAGGCTCTCGGCATGCTAGAAGTCAAAGAGAACTGAATCTGACAAAGGGTAGCTATAGAAAATCATAGCAAATATGAGACCTCATGGTAAAATATTGAAAGCTTTCTCACTGAGATTGGCAATGAGATAAGATTGTCTCCTATTGTTACTTGTGTGCAATTATGTTGACGGTTTTTCGCCAGTACAATCAGATCCAAGTAAGAAAATGAAAGTAGAAATATTGGGAAGGGAGAAGTAAAGTTGTCACTTTTCACAAATCATATGACTGAGTACCCAAACATGACAACAAAACCTATTGATAAATCATAAGTACAGTTTGCATGCCTGGTAGAATTATTATTAAAGAACCCGATTTTTATTTTGTTGCCATTCTCAGAAAATAAAATAAAAATGCTACTTATAATACTAAAGTGACTTCCATTAAGTAGTAACAATATCTAATGAGTGATATTCAAGGCTTATAGCCAGAAAATTACAAAACATTACTGAAATTAACTAAGTTCTAAATAAGTAAATAAAGTATATCGGAAGTTCCCTATTTGGGGATGCAATATAAAACATGACAGTTCTCTTTAAATTTATCTGTAGATTCTTTGCAATATCAATCAAAAGTCCAATAGCTGTATGTGTGTATGTGCACACACACAAAGTTCAGCTAATACCACTAAAATGTACATAGAACTTTAAAGGGAAAATAGTGAAAAAAACTGTCAAAAGAAAACCAAAATTGTTGATCTCATCATACACATAATTGTAATATATGAGCATTTATCTCATATAGAGAGTTATTAAGAGAGCATTGTATGACAATAAAGATAGAAAAAAAGGAACAGTGGAACAGAAAATTCCAGAAACAGGCCTGTACAAAAATACTTGACTGATTTATGGCAAATATACCATAGATGGACTTTTAATGGTATTGACTGGATTGTGAATTGAATATCTGTAGTAGGTAAAATTGAACTTTGGCCTCTCAGACAATCAATATTAGTAATCTTCGTATAGATCAGAGATGTGAATTTCAAAAATAATTATGTCTTTTAAAAGATAATAGAATTTTCAAATTTTGTGTTAACCACAGAGAGGGAGGGGTATTGTGATGCTCACATCTAGCAAAGGACTCATCTTCTTAACATAGACTATGCACATCAATTAGGAAAACATGGACAACCCAACTTAAAACATGGCAAAAATTTGCCTGGCTGGTGTTGCTCAGTGGTTGAGTATGTATCTATGAACCAGGAGGTCAAGGTTCAATTCCCAGTCAGGGCACATGCCCAGGTTGCAGGCTCAGTTCCCAGCAGGAGGCAGCCGAGCAATGATTCTCATCATTGATGTTTCTATCTTTCCCTCTCACTTTCTCTCTGAAATCAATTTTTTAAAAAGTCAGCAGTTATCTGAATATAAGCCCCTTCTATAGGCTACTTCACCTAAAAACAAACAAAAACATTACAAAAACTTCAATAGGTACATCACCAAAGAAGATATTCAAGTGGCCAGTAAGCATAATAGGTCTTTCACATTTAATCATCAGGTTATTGCAATTTCAAATCTATCTGAAATACAATGACATACCTCTGCAATGGGTGAAATTAAAAATGAATATAACCTGCTTTAACAAATATTGTTAAAGATGTGCAACAATTGCTGTATTTATACATTGCTGGGCAAAGTATAAATTGGTACATCCATATTAAAAATATATTTGGAAGCACATACTGAAGCTGAATGGTTGTATAGCTTCTAATCAATCTTTTACTTGACTCCTAAGTATATAACATATCTAAGTTCATATATTTACACACCAAGAGAAATACACTATTTATAATAGCACTTTTCAGAATAGTATGAACTGAAACCATCCAAGTATATGCCAGTATGAGGATAAATCAATAAATTGGTATATATATACAATACAGTTATTATAATATATATACAATACAGTTATTTTTCTAACAATAGAAAACAATGAAACTGTACAGCTGCACGCAAACATATGAATGAATTTACAAATACTATAAATTGTGGTATATATACAATACAGTTACTGGGGTATATGTACAATACAAATTATTTTCCAAACAATGGAAATGAATGAACTATAGCTACATGCAAACATATGAGTGAATTTACAAATACATATTGAGCTAAAGAAGCCAGGTACAAAAGTGTGTACACTCTATTAATTCAATTTTTATAATGTGCCGTGCAAGACAAACTAATATATTGTTAAGAAACAGAATCGAGTTAGCTTGACAGACATAATGACTGAGAAGAGGTACATGGGAGGGTTTGGGGATGCTGGTTATACCAGATATCTTGATCTGGGGAGTGGTTACATGAGGATGATAATTTTATAAAAATACACAGGAATACACCCTAAAGATTTATCCAGTTTATTGTTTGCTTGGCCTACTTCCCCTGCAGAACTTGATCTCACGCAAAACAAACAAACAAAAACAAACTTTAAGGAAGTTGCCCCAAGAAATTTTTTTAAGTAAGATTATATTTCTAAATATAAATTTATTAATAGAAAAATTCCATGTTAATGGAATCATCAAACCTTTCTTTTGATGTTTATTATATTAGAGGCCCAGTGCCCAAATATTCATGCACCATGGTGGTGGGGTGGGGGGTTCCCTCAGCCCAGCCTGCACCCTCTTGTGCCTGGCCTGCGCCCTCAGGGGATGTCTGACTGACAGCTTAGGCCTGCTCCCTGTGGGGAGCAGAGGCAGGAGAGGCTCCCGCCACCACTAGCCAGACTTCAGCCCGGCTTGTAGCTGAGCAGTCTGCCCCAATGGGAACACACTGACCACCAGGGAGCAGCTCCGGCCCCGCCCCCCATTGCCCTGCTGCCTTCCCCTCCCTCTACTTACTGGCACCTTCCTTGGCTGGCCTGGCACCACCTGCTCACCAGCCCCTCCCCCTGTCCAACCTGTTGCTCCACTGTTTGCTTTGCATATTAGGCTTTTATTATATAGGACTGCGTTGTTTAGGAAGTAATCTGTATTTAAATTAGGGGGAGTTGTTTTGTTTATTTTAAGATTATGTTTTACAAGTGCTATGCTAAAGAGAGCCTGTGGAGAATAAACACGTTTTGTTTTTATTTATTTATTTATTTTTTACTTGTTGGTCAGACTACCTGGGATTCCTGTTTCTTTACCACTTCCAGGCTTTGAGTAGATATGGGAAGGCTGAGTAGATTCCATATAATTTGATTTTTTTAGGATCGTTAGATATTTAGAAAATGGTAATTCTTTACTATCTATTATGATATGTAACTCATATTAATTGATTTCAGTCCTTCTATACTCTGAAATCATATTCTCATTTGAGAAAAAAACTTCATAGTAAGCCAATAACACTTCAAAGAGATAGGGTGTATCAGATCATGCAATATGTGCTGGGTTGTTTACAGTATTAATCCTCTTCTCTAATAAAGTGCATGTGTGTTTGTGTGTACATGTATGAATCAAGAGCACAATTGTTATTGTAAGTTGATATTGAGTGAGCATTTAAAATAAATATTAAATAAATCTGTACATAATTCCTCTGAAAGTATGTCTCCATAATTAAGATTCTGTTTTATAAGGGGTTTAAGTGGAATTGCATTATAAAAATAATCTCCAGAAATTTAGTTCCAGTATTTTTGAATCAATCCTGTTTGAAATAATTAAGGGGAAAATAAAACCTAAGGATTTAGTAATAGAAACATAATGCAATTTGTTGGCAGGATGAGAGATTCTGCAAAGAAGACTTAGATCACCACTGGGGCATGGGGATAATAAATTCATTATGGAATTTTACTTCCTTATCTCTTATAGTATGGAGAAAGAGGAGATGTACAAGAAAATTAAAAACATGTACTTAGGGCTGTGAAAGGAGGGAATTGATATTTTTGAGTTTCAAATTCAGCAGAAGCAATAGTTGAATGATGAGGCATACCTTTAACAAAGCAAATGAAAACCCCAATGCATATACACACAACAACAACAACAAAACAGACAAAAAAGAATAGACCTGGCCTGCGTGACTCAGTAGTTGAGCATGAACCTATGAACAGGAGGTCATAGTTCGATTCCTGGTCAGGGCACATGCCTGATGGACATAATTACCGAGAAGACGTACATGGGAGGCTTTTGGGGTGCTGGTCATGCTAGATATCTTGCAGGCTTGATCCCCAGGAATGGGTGTGCAGGAAGCAGCCAATCAATGATTCTGTCTCATCATTGATGTTTCTCTCTCTCTCTCCCTCTCCCTTCCTCTCTGAAATCAATAAAAATAAATATTTTTTTTAAAAAAAACAATAGAGATAACAGATAAAAAAGTTGTAAAACATAAGTAAATAATTAAAAGTAGGCTAAATAACATGTTAATAGAAAACACAACATTTTCATTCTCATCAAGTACTACCTTTTCATTTATAAGCTGTCTTTATATGTGTATAGCAGTTATGTGTTGCCTTTATTTAGAACGTAACTGTTAAAGTTTTATAGTTAATAAAATATATAGTATCTAAGAGGTTCATAAAGTCAGTTCTCACCTCAATGGCTTCTAAAGCATTTCCCCAGAGGATCAAAATGTTAGGACATGAATGTGGTTTCCTGGCCCTGAACTCCCGTGAGCTGGAGAGAAGATACTGAGGGCTCCCTGCAAACACGCAGGGGAGGGGTGGGGTGGCCTCACTATTTCCAGGTTCACGTAAATGAATGTAATAAACAAGAGACCCACACATGTCCTCCCCATTTAGAAAGCACTTGGAAGTCGGGTGGCCAGATAGCATGCTTTTTCACTGTCAGGAGGGAAAATGACAGGGACGGTGAAGACTTAACCAGAGTCGCCATTTAAGAGTCCATTTCTCCAGGGAGTTCAAGGAATTTGCAAATATGTGCAAGTCCACCATTTTCTCAGTGAGAGGAAGTGCTATTCTCCTTTCCGCGAGAGAGCTACTCCTTGGTGAATAGAAAAGCTAAGACATCCATAATAATAAAAGCATGATATGTAAATTGATCAAATGACCAAACAGTTGAACGACCATCTGGACGACCTCCCAGACGACCACACTATGACACTCACTGGCACCAGGCCAGCCCAGGTGGGTGTGATGCGATTGGTGAGGGGCCCGGCCATTGCCACGTGATCGCCCTGCAGAGGGAGGCCCAGGCCACTGGCCAGCAGAGCGATGGATCAATTGGGGGACTCCATGATCGCCCCAAAGAGGGAGGCCCAGGCTATCCCGTGGTGGTGCTGCAGCGGGTAGCCTGGGCCTCCCTCTGCAGGGGCAATCCATGAAGGAGCCCCAGCCGGGTGGGTGGGGCCTACCTCTTTGGGGAGATCTATCAAGGGGCTCCCAGACTGAGAGGGCACAGGCCAGGCTGAGGGAACCCTCACCCCGCCCCCCCCCTCCAAGTGCATGAATTTCATGCACTGGGCCTCTAGTACTGAAAGCTTTGTTTGTGTGACACCAAAGCCACCATCTGATTATGGTTCTAATTTTATTTGCAACCACTGTGTAAATATGACAGCTTTTAAGGAGTGAAATAGTGTGACTGTTCTTTAAAGTCTGGCTTGCTGGAATTTTCACAATCCTGTCATAAAAATTACTAAAATTCTGGTGGTCAATGGTTCTTTCTATGGACGCTAGAAAGCAGAGATTTCTTGGTATGTATTTGAGGCACTCACAGGACTATGTGTGAACCAGGGCATCAATACAGTTGCTACAAGTGTGAAAGGGTAAAGCATAAAAATATACTGTAAAGAGAAAAACCAGTCAAAATATTCTTGGTAGTCTGGTTTGGCTCAGTGATTAGAGTGTTGGCCCATGGACTGAAGGGTGCCAGGTTCGATTCCAATCAAGGACATGTACTCTCTTGCACGCTTGATCCCCAGCCCTTCTCGAGAGCATGCGCAAGAGGCAACCCATTGATATGTCTCTCCCACATCGCTGTCTCTCTCTTTGTCTCTCCACCTTCCTTCCACTCTCTCTAAAAATTAATGGAAAAAGTATCCTTAAGTTAGGATTAACAAAAACAACAACAACAATGCACGCGCGCACGCACACACACACACACACACACACACACACACACCCCAAAAACCCTGGTAGTATTCCTACCCTTCTGGTGTCCATTGGCTATTATATTCCAAACTTGTTTGGATGCTAATATCCTATGAATTGGTAAATCATTGCTACTGATTTAGAAATTACCAAACCACTTACGGGCAAAATATACCTCAAAACGTTTTAACTTTAGTCAGTAGAGAGCTTACATCCACTGCTGAAATGATTTTCCATGATGTTTCAAATTCCCATCAGTTTCATTTTAAATTTCCTAAGTTGCCAGCTTCCCGATCACATATGCAGTTCACATCTTCCTACTTTATGAACTTCCACTGTGCCTCCATCCCCCACTCAATTATAAATTCTCTTATTTTGCCTTGCCCTGTTGACTGGAATTTACTGCTCACGGCTTCCACCCTTCTGCTTATGGAAGGCTCAAGGATTATTTATTGAGTCTCACTAGTATATCTAAATTTGTCAAATTTTTTCCCCCTCTCTTATAGTCTGAAATGCAGAGACTGTTTACTTCAATCGATGCCTGTGAAAACAGCAGCTCATGGCAACTAGTCAGAAGCAAATTTCCAAGTAACGGCCTTGGCAGTGTTCCATTACCTTTGATTATAAAAGGGCAAAATTAATGGGCAGTTCATGAGGCTATGTGACAGAGAGGTGACAGGGAGTCAGTGTGATTCAAATGGCAGAAGTCAAGGAGTTGTTTATCCTCGCTGCCATTTCAGCCTCTCTTTTATCAGATGTAAAAACTGTCTGACTCTCGTGGCCCACTGCAACGGGCTTTTCCTTCCAGACCACTTAGCCGCATCTCTGGTGTTTAGAAAAGTAATCTTTAATGAATGCTAATCAGGTTTCTAATTATAATATCTTAATGTTTGTGTATCAGATGAAAGGCAAACATTTTGGGGCCAGTCACAAAGGACATGAATAATTTTTCTTAGAAGCTTAATTAATTAGTTGTATTGCTCTACAATATCTTGAAAATTTGAACTGCCATCATTTCATTAATTTAGATAAAAGTAAATTTTCAGCATTTAATGATGACATGTTGAAAATTATGATAAGTTGCAAAATTTTTAATCATGCACATTTATTTAATAGAGACAAAACACATTTTGAGGGTATTTGGGGGATGTGGGGTACTAGTTTCTTGTTTATTGTTTTATTCTTATTTTAACACTTTCAAGAAATTGCCATAGTAAATTTCTGGGACACTCATATACGTAGAAAAATATTTTTAAATAAGTAACTGTGCTTGGCAATCTGCTTTTTTGATAATTTTTAAAACCGTGAATTTCAAGAAATTTTTTACTGGCTCACCAATGATCACGTGATATAGCTTCTACTCATTAGCATATAACAGAAGACTCTTCCTGATTGGCTTCAACTTTCTGTCCTGAAATCACCACCAGCCAGGTCTCTGGATGCTCTCACCATTGCAGCTACTGATTATTTTGGTAACAGCCTGGTCTCCGGGCTTCTGAAACTTTTTACACGTGGCTGACTCTTATCTGAAAGACTTGCCTACCTTTCTTCACCCGGGATATTTCTACTCATTATGTAAACCTAATTCAAAGGTCATCCCTTCTTTGAAATATTTCCCATAAATTTGGAAAATATTCTTCCACTGCTTTTTGTAAAGGAATAATATGTAGGGTGCATGAGGGTACAACAAACCATTATTTTCTGGAATACCATAGATCCCTTAACTGTGGGAACTTTGTCTTAGTAACTGGGAATACAGATGTAAATATTACTGAACAAATAAAGAGAACAATGATGAAAGAATAAATGAATGAATGACAAAATTCTCAGAAGGGAATCACAGGTTATTTAAGCTTATATCTGATAATATTTTGAAACATGAATTCAAGGAAGGAAGTATAACTAAATTAATTTCTCATATCTTTGTTTCCTAGGACAAGAGCAGATTTGGGATAGTACCATTCTATTCAGTCCCAAATAGCTTTCAGGAAGGAGAGAATGCAAGAGAGAGAATGGTCATACTCAGAAAGAGATGTCCAGGTCCCAATCCTGGGAACCTCTGTAAATATGTTGGAAAAAGGCATTTGCAGATGTAATTCAATAAAGCATCTCAATATGAGATCATTCTAGATTACCTGGGTAGGCCCCAGATCCAGTAACAAGTGTTCTTGGAAGAGTAGATGACCCCGGAAGAAGAGGAGATGGCCTGGTGACAATCAAGGTAGTGACTGCATTATGCAGCTTCAGCCAAGGATTGCCTTGGCTTCTCCTCCTTACCTTTCTGATTCTGTCTGGCCACTTGCTGGCTTACAATTTTAGCCTCTATCTCCAATGAATCTACCAACTCTACCAATCTTCTGTTTGCCTTTCACAGCAACCTCCATTATTTTGAGTGCATAGATGGACTTGAACTTCCACATTCCTTTGCAAATGAAGTTAGCTTATTTAAAAAAAATATATATATATATACAGATATATATTATATATATACACACATATATATGTATACACACACACACACTTATATATATTTCAGAGAGGAAGGGAGAGGGGGAGAGAGAGAGAGAGACAGAAACATCATGATGAGAGAGAATCATTGATTGGCTGCCTCCTGCATGCCCCCTTCTGGGGATCATGCCTGCAACCCGGGGATGTGCCCTGACCTGGAATTGAATAGTGGCCTCCTGGTCCATAGGTAGACGCTCAACCACTAAACTACACTGGCCTGGTTGAAGTTAGCTTCTTTGTAAGAAATTCAGAGCTCTCTGCTTTATGCTTCTCTAGCCCATCCCCAGAACCTGCACCAAGGCTCTGGAGTGTCTCTCTAAGTGACTCCTGCTGTGGGAACTGAGGGTTCTGTGGAGGGGGAGATAGTAGCCTCAGTCTTCCTGGCTACTCTCTCAGCAAGAAATATCCCCCTTGACTATGTCCCCAATACTATCATAACACTTTTAATGTTTTCTCATATAATATCTTAATTCTGTAAATAACATGTAACGTTCTTGAGTTTCAATTTCTGCAGGGCTAAAATGAGGTCAAACAAACTGAACAGGATCATGTAGGGTGTAGGAGGCAAGGATGGAGCTCCAAACATCATTTACTGCTAACACTATATTATTCCCTTCACTCTTCAGTAGCTACTCTTCAGCTCATGGTCAGGCTAGAGAGAGATATAAATCTTTAAGCATATGATCATAGCTTATTTCAAGTAATTATACCTTATTTATCAGATTTACTCAAGTAGATAAAGCATGAAATGCAAGTTCCTTATCTTAAGGTCAGGTGCTATACTTTTAAATAAAACTTTTCCTTTCATCAAAAGTTGGGGGTGCATGCTTCCTCTTTGAATTAAGAATTGATTCGTTAGCTATAAGATAGTAAAAGAAAGGATATATCAGGTGAGACATATAAAGTAAGATTATGTTTCATAACTGAGGTGGTTGGAATTCCAGAGGATAATAGTCATCCATCTTTGGGTAATCAAATTGAAATACTGGAGAGTAGCCATGCTAGTTAACCAAATGTAAATCTTATAGCATTGCCAGTGGGGTTAACCAAGTATAGATTTGTAACATGGCTCTGATCATTTGGTGTGTCCTTTAGAAATACCATCATATTTAAGAAGGAAAAAACACAGTGATGAGTGTTTGAAGGTTTTAGAGATCTGAATGTTATCAAAAAGCAGATTTTATATATCAAATGCAAGTTGATTTCTTTACACTCAGAAGTCAAACGCTTCCCCCTCATGGGTTGCTGATAAATATTTAGTGCCGCAGAAACACAAATAAGTAATTGGCCATCCCCAGTGCATTCGGCATAATGTACAAGACATCAAAAGACTCTACGGTCAGAGTCAAACTATTGTATTTACTACAAATAAAAAGTAATCACATGGCCCAAGTCAGCAGTGTATTAATGGACCAGATTTCTGTGTGTGTGTGTGTGTGTGTGTGTGTAACTTTTTAAATTTAAGGGCTTGAGGATTAAGGATTATGTATTAAATTATTTGCTATTGGGATTGACCTGGAAAGATTAGAAGATTATTATCTGTGTACACTGATGAAAATCTTTATGAAAACGAAAATATTAAAATGACTTGGGCTTATTTTATCCAAAACCATCCCAAGGTCAAGTTTTAATAAAAAATAAAATTCATAAAAAATATCCCCCATCTTTAAGATTATTATTTTTTAATCATCGTGAAGGACCAATTAACAATTGATTTGGTTCTGCCTATATGCTGGGTTTTTGTTCATCTTTAATAGATAGCCTGTCAAACAAGGGCTAGCACAAAATTGGGTTGTATTCTACCCAAGATAAACAAAGAGATAAATCTTTGTTACATACAGCATTTTTTTATTTTATCTAATGGACTTTATTAATAAAATAAAGCTTTCTTCATCAGGGAAACCTTTTAATGATTCAGAGCGAAGCTCCAGCAAATGGTGTTTGGAACAATAACCTGCCCTTTTTTGAAGCAATGAAGCCCCGGCTGTTTTTTCTCTTTGACTGGTCAGACTGCATAGCCACCATGTTGAAACCACCCCCACGAGGGGGAGTGGAAACAGACACCCATGCTTTCAAGAAGAACGTTGAGTTGCACGTTACAATGAAATGCCCTCAATGCTGATGTTATCTTTTCCTTCCCATAGGGAACCACAGTCAGATATCACGAGTACCTGTTGCTATTAAAGTGCTGGATGTCAATGACAACGCCCCTGAATTCGCATCCGAATATGAGGCATTTTTATGTGAAAATGGAAAACCCGGCCAAGTAAATATCTCCATGTTGTTAATGCTGATATGTTTGTATGCGACTGTCTCATATTTGACTAACCTGCGTTAGAGTGTGCATCTGCCTTCTTTTCAGTCCGCAGAGTCACAGGCAAGAAACCTCCGGGTGGAAACAGGGAGTGTTTTTCTCTCTGAGATGCAGGTTCTCGCTATGTAGGGCCAGATTGGCTCAGGGAGTGGAACAGCCTGCTGTGCTGTGACCTCAGAGCCAAAGAACTAGCTTAAACTATTGCCGGGGTATGGATGAGAGCAGGGAGGGGCCCAAAAGGTAACCTTCAAATGACAGGAAGCAAGGGGAAAGCTCATGGGGAGGGAATGCTTGGCTCATGTCAAACATAGAAATAAAACAGAATTAGTGGGACCCAGGTCAACAGTTGTCTGAGGGTGTAGGAAGTGAATTTTGAAATCTGTAAAAATGTAGCTAATTCATTTTGACAGAAGATAAACAACGGGTCTTAGACATGTAACTCTAGTATCTGATAATTGTGTGTTGATGGAATGTTTTTTTTACCTGTCTCATGTAGTATAAATAGAACCAATTAAGAAAGGGGTGAGTTAGAGGGCAGAGAGGTAAGGAGTGGGGAGGGAGAAAGGAAGGAAGGAATGGAGGGAAGGAGGGCGGGGAGAGGGAGAGAAGAAGAAGGGAGTAGGGAGGAAGGGAAGTTGTGAGGGAGGGTTGGAGGAAGAGCGGTATAAGCAAGAACAAAACAAAACCAAACCTGCGATACTCTGAATGTCCAAATGGAAATAGTGTATGTGAAGTTCTAAAAAACCCAAATGTAATAGATTTATCTGAACAAGGTGCCAAAGTACTGTATGTTTAAGAAATTTATCATTTTTCGACTTACTAATTTATTTCTGGATGGTGACATTTTAATTTAAATAAACAGCAGCTGACAGCATGACACTGGAGTTGTTAATCCAACTATTCTTGTGCCTCATGTGGGTGTTAGGAATTAAACTTACTATTTGCCGAGCAGTTTACCTGACAAGAGTCAGATTTCTTTTTCCGCCAAAAGAAAGGATTAGCACTGTGGCTCTTTACTTTCCATTTATTACAAAAGATCAGTGTGTTACCGTCCTTTAAAAACAGTGGCCATTTTCTCCTAGACTACTCTCAGATATCTGAACTATTAGCATCATTTACCAAAATAGCATACACACACACACACTGAAATTGTAATAAAACTGATTAATTTCAAGCAACTAGACAATATAAATGTTATTCTAATCAAAACATTCACCTTTCACAGTGCTACACTCTTCTTTTTAATAATATTCTAATATTAGTTCAAATGTTTCTTAATTTTGTCATGTGGAACTGCTTGCTCTCTAGCATGTTTTGAACATTTTCCTTTGTGATCCTTTAAGGATGGAGTGTGTTTATATATACAGGGTGGGGGCAAAAATAGGTTTATAGTTGTTCATATGGAAATTAATACAATAACACGAATAAACAGTGTTTCACATACTCACAACTGTAAACCAACTTTTACCCCACCCTGATAAGTACGTCATATATATTTAGTGAAGATGGTGGATTGAATTGGCAGAGAGTTTGATCAACACATACAAAACATATGCAAGTCCTTTTCAAGGCTATGTTTGTGGGATCCAGATCATTGCTTGGGTAATGTAGCCAATCACAGACTTACAAGCTTGTCCCTTTCAATCATACAGAATCTGTCAAATGCATTAGAATTTAAATAAATCGCCATTGTTCATGCAAAACTTATCGCACAAGTTGAAAGAGTCAATAGCATCAACATTGCAGCAATCCAACATTGTCTTCGCTTGTGACATTGACATGCATGCCTTTGAACCCCAGGAATCTGGAGTTTTACCCGGTGGATTTTAACTGTTTCCAAGGTTTTAATGATTCCTCAGCAGTTCTTATCCTCAGGGGGGAAATCAGGTTGTTTCATCACCTTTCCTATGCAAGATCAAAGTGAAAGAGAAAAGTTAATTCTTCATTTTATGGTTTTTGCAGGTCAAAATGACTCTTCTGTGAAGAGATGTTTATGTTGTGTGTGTGTCTACTGCACTAGCTCATCCTCAAATGAACCTGTTGAGGCAGATCTGTTAAAGGTTCTTTTTTACATGAAAAAATCAGATCTTTGGCTGTTCAGCATAAATTTTGGACTGGTTTATACACATGCAATCATTCACCTCCTGAATTTCCTGATTTCTTTGTGCGAGTCAGAAGTCATATTTGGTTCGTTACATCACTCCCAGTCGCTTTCAATGGCTCGAGTATCTCATTTTATATTTAATGTTTTCTAAAACTTCATTATTATTACCTACACTAGTGTTCACTTATATAAGTTCAACATAGATAAAACTTTCAATCATCTCTCCTCACACCCCACAGACCACTAACTCGTTTTCAAATTAGTATGTTCATTCTCAAATGATCAAAAACAAATGTCAAACATTGAATTAGCACTAGAGTCATAGTCACTCAATATTTTTCAGCAATTGATGTCTGCTTTACGACAGCTTCAGAGTAAGGAGTGCAAGTGACTTTGAAATCTGGTCTGCCTGGAAGGTTTGGATTTAAGGCTAAATTCTGAGGGGATCAGCTTCTGGGGAGATAGTGCAACTGGAGAACATTAGCAGTAATCAAGGGCAAGCCATTCAGAATACCCAGTCTAAAGACTTCTGGACTGAGAGAACCTCAAAGAGGTTTTTAAAACATCTCATAAACTCAAAGCCAATGTCAACATGAACGTAGATAATTATTTTGTGCTTGAATCTTTTTCAGTGGATTGAACTCATTAACAAAATACCAAAAAGAAAGAAAAGAAAGGAAGGAAGGAGGGAGGAAGAGAGCGAGGGAGGGAGGGAGGGAAGGAGGGAAAAGATGGAAGAGAGGGAGGGAGGGAGAGAAAGAATGAAAGAGGAAGGAAGGAAGGGAGGAAGGAAGGGAGGGAGGGAGGGAGGGAGGAAGGAAGGAAGGAGGGAGGGAGGGAGGAAGGAAGGAGGGAGGGAGAGAGGAAGGAAAGAGGGAGGAAGGGAGGAAGGAGAGAGAGAAAGAATGAAAGGAAGGAAGGAAGGAAGGAAGGGAGGGAGGAAGGGAGGGAGGGAGGGAGGGAGGGAGGGAGGAAGGAAGGAGGGAAAGAGGGAGGGAGGAAGGAAAGAAGGGATGGAGGAAGGGAGGAAGGAGAGAGAGAAAGAATGAAAGAGGAAGGAAGGAAGGGAGGGAGGGAGGGAGGGAGGGAGGGAAAGAGGGAGGGAGGGAGGGAGGGAGGGAGGAAGGAAAGAAGGGATGGAGGAAGGAAAGAAGGGATGGAGGAAGGGAGGAAGGAGAGAGAGAAAGAACAAAAAAGAGGAAGGAAGGGAGGAAGCCGGTTTCATCTTCTCTAGGTGTAGCTTTCCATTTCATGTCATATCTTTGCTGAAACTGGCAGATGTTCACTTTGAAAGTAGAGCTGCAAATCATATCAGCCCCATCACCTCCTCATAATTCTGAAATGAAAGATGACTTTTTCTTGAATTTGTTCCCTTGAGAGAATAACAGCAACCCTGTGACACAGAAAAATTGTTCACATTCCATATTATACAAAATCAACATGAATCCCTTCTGGTTAGAATTCTTTTAAATCTCCAATATACAATTATTTAAATGTTAAATATACAAATTCCAATGGTATTTTCTGATTACCAGTAATTTTTTTAATTCCAATAGTTATAGGTAATTTATCTTCAGTGAAAAGATAGAAGATGGTGCATATCTTTAACCTCTAATTTGATGATAGTATGATAGAGTCGTCTACATATTACTTGGCCCTCAATTATCAGGGAAAATAAAAAGATGCTCTCCACTCACTTGACATCTCCAATTTCAAAATTAGAAAGCAAAATATATGCCTGCTATTCCCTTTGTCTAATGGGATGGCAGGTTTTGGACAGCCAGGCAATATGAATTGAACACTAACTATATGCCAGGACTTGACTTGGTACTGGGGATCTAGTGGCAAACAATGCCCTACATACCAGTCTTTTTCCCTCATGGAGTGTTCGCTCTGGCAAACACATAATAAATTTAGAAATGATAGGATTGCATGAAAATACCTCAAATCCTCGAGGCAGAAAGGAGTTTGAAGAGAGAAAGGAAATGGAGCTATCTTAATGACAAGACCTTCACCAGAGACAGGAAACGTCTGTCAAGTATTCCAGAGGAGTCAGCTGGGAATAGCCCTGATGCTGCCTGGAGAGAGTGGTCATGTGGCTGGACAGGTGCAAGAGCAGGTAACAGATGTGGAGAAACCATCATTCTGCCCAAGAACACCACACTCAGAACCACATGTGAGAGAAACAGAACTTCAGTGGCAGTGGTGGCCAGAGGGCCTTGCATCATTCTATTCTCCATCTTGGTCTTCTAATACGAGCTTTCTAGGATTTTATTTGTGATACCAGCCTCTTGTATCTCATCCAGACAGAATTGGGGTAATTTGTCCTAGATGGTGCATTGACATAGGGACTGAACAAAAATGTTGTATTTCTAGGAGTGAATCAAGGTCTCGTGTTCAGTCTCAGAGAATATTTGAGAATTATTGTTTGAGAATCCGTTAGGCGACAGACGGCTTCAGTTCTTTTTCCTCCAGGAAGGAGCTTCCCTGTTACTATAAATGAATCTAGTGGAGGCTAATTTAAGCTTCATCACCAGCTATAGAAGTTGAGACGTACTATTTGGAATCAAGTTAATTATGTCTGGGTTAAAAAAATATTCTGATTTACCTCTTTTAATCTCTTCTTCTTTCTCTGATCAATACTGCAGTTTATAAAGTTAGTTTATCATAAGAACATCACAGGCACTCCCCCCTAAAAAAGAATAACCATTATTACTACATAGGGATCTAGCCAATGCTTGTCATGTAATGCATAGTCACAGAATTTTAAAATCATGGTTGTAATTTACTTCATTTGGCAGTGACAAATACTTCAATAATTATTTTCTCAGATATTACCATGGAAACACTCATTCTACTCACAGACACGCAGTGCACAAGCTAACCCTCTTCACATGAAAAATCATTCATCTATTTATTCAACTGTATTTATTGTTCATCCTCAAGATGCTAAATATTCTCATATGAATCTGGAGAAACAATATGAGAAGGACCAAAAGTGTTCCCTCTTGTAGACTGTTTTTAAAACTGATTTTAGAGAGGAAGGGGGAGATGGAAACATCAGTGATGACAGAGAAGCATTGATTGGCTGCCTTCCGCATGCTCCCCACAGGGGATGGAGCCTGCAACCTGGGCATGTACCCTGACCGGGAATTGAACCAATACCTCCTGGTTCACAGGTCAATGCTCAAGCACTGAGCTATGCTGGCAGGGCATGGAACTTAATAAGGAAGAGAGATTATACAAAAGTAAAATGAATAAATGGTATGTTTACATTTTGAAAACTGGGCTGCAGAAGCAGTAATGCAACTAGTCTGGAGGAAACAATGAAAAAGCAAAGATCTATTTTACACAGTGTTGTCCAAGAAAGTTACCTTGTGAATGGGTGTCACTGAAGCTGAAACTGAGCAATGAGAAAGGGCCAGGCATGCCAAGAGTGGAACCAAAACTGCTAGCCCACAGGATAAGCTTGTGCCAGGACCCCGAAGGGAGGAAGACCTGGGTTTGTCTGAAGAATTGAAGACATCAGTGGCTGAGCATAATAAGTGCAATAAGCAAGTATAATAATAAGAATGGAATAAGCAAGAATGAGATTGGACAAAAAGTTTTACATTTGAATTAAATGTACACACACACACACATACACACACACACACAGATGCACAATTAAGCAGAAGGAGCATTAAGAAGACTGTACTTGCCCAGCCGGCATGGCTCAGTGGTTGAGTATCTACCTAAAAATCAGGAGGTGATGGCTCGATTCCCAGTCAGGGCACATGCCTGGGCTATGGGCTTGATCCCAGTGTGGGGTGTGCAGGAGGCAGTCAACCAATGATTCTCATCATTGATGTTTCTATCTCTCTCCCCCTCTCTCTCCCTCTCTGAAATCAGTAAAAATAGAAGACTGTATGTGCCAAAGATGAACAGTAGTCTGGTATAGGTGGTGGCAGCAGAGATGGAGAGGAGGGATTACAACAGCTGCATGAATAAAATAATATATACAGACTAGAGGCCCGTTGCACGAAGATTCGTACAAGAATAGGCCTTCCTTCCCCTGGTTTTGCTCCTGGCTGCCTGGGAGCCCACAATTCTTTGCTCCCGGCCAGAGCACCGCTCCTGTAGCTCCCTCCGCCCCCCACCCTCCCTATAGCAGGTGTCCTGCCCCACTACTTCATGCCTACATATGCAAATAAACCCACCATCTTTGTTGGGTTAATTTGCATACTCACCCCTGATTGGCAAATGGATGTCACGGGGGGCACGGTCAATTTGCATATTTTTATTAGTGTAGGTATCTAGCATGTACTCATTATCCCTGAGAGGTTGGCATGGCTGTCGCATGTCCCAGATGTGAGAGCTGAGGTTAGCAAAGAGAAAGGCTCTCCCCTAAGGCCGTGGAACATGACAGAAATGGGTTTCAAAGTCTGTTCTTGAAGGTGCCCAGGTCCCGGCACTTTCTCTAGTCTCACACTGCTTCCCAATGGAACAGTTTTTGAAATTCCATTGCCTGCATTAGAAAAATAGTAATGAGAATGAGATTCTGACCCAGAGTGAGCATTTTCAAAAGAAAACAAAAATCAACTCCTGCGATCGATAATGCTTTATTCAAAAGCAGTCCATGAAAACTTAAGTGAAAATAAATAAAGCTTAATAAGAAAAGTTAAGATAATTATCTCTTGCTAAACACTGGCAATGAATGAGTTAGCTACTTCATTTATTTATTTTTCAGTTCTTGTTGGTCTTTAATAAATGCAAAACAATGAAATGCAATTACGGCATTTTATCGCCATTGTGAAACAGTAAATAGAGGGGAAGTAATTTTAACTTCCCTGCCAGCAGGCACCTTTCAGGATCTGTCTGCATACACGAGAGGGAGACAGGGTTGGTTTTACTGCGGATGAAATTGATGGCCTCGACCAAATGCGTAAAGCACTATTTTCATTTTATTTTGGCAGGAGTAAGGAGATGGTAAATTAGTGGAATGCATAAAGCAGTATTTGAGGAAATCATTTGTAACAAAGCATATTTCAAGAGAGCCATTAGTGGAAGTGTGACTTTTTGAGCACAACTTTGACAGAAGGAAAAGCATAACTTTAAAAAATATCGTGGAAAATTTGACACTAGAACCATCTAAGTGTGAGTCACAGCTCTACCATTTACTTGTTTCTTATCTTTGGGCCTCAGTCTCTCTTAGTTTAAACTCTCATGTATTAAGGGTATCTCATGTTGTAGGTGCTCGAAGAGTAATGCTTCTAATTAGTAGTATTTATTTCAACTAGTCTCATAGTCTAAAAGCAAAATATGTTTTAATAGTATTGTATTTTTTGGTCTTTTTGTCTCTATTATTTATTTTTATTGAATTTATTGGGATGACATTGGCTAATAAAATCTTTATAGGTTTCATGTGTACAATTCTATAATGCATCATCTGTATATTGTATTGTGTGTTCACCACCCCAAGTCAAATCTCCTTCCATCACTATTTATCCCCCCCTTTATCCTCTCCTACCACCCCACACCCCCTTCCTCTGGTAGCCACCATACTGTTGTCTGTGTCCATGAGTCTTTCCTTATTTTTCCTTTGCTTACTTTATTAGTATTGTGTTTGTTGTTTTTCTTTTTCTTGTTGTATCTTCATGAGCTTTGATTTGGAGTGAAACACATTAAATAATCTCTAAGTGGATTAATATAACAGGACACTCTAGTCCCCTATGTTGGGATAACTCCTCTTCGGTCAAACATTTTCTTAAAGAATGTTTCTTGTAAAGCATTTACAAGTGTTTTATTTCTCAAGGGTGAGGGAAAGGGCCCTACTTAATTCCTCCACATATGAATTGGTGAGTTAATAGAAGTATTTCTTTTTAAATCCACTAGAATCAACTTGTAGGAACACACACCATCTACATCTTTTTTTTTTTTTTTTTTTGAGGTCACACTTGCAGCTTCTGCCTGCAATAGTTGAACATCTTGTGTGATTGTAGATGCCACACGTTTTACTCCGGCCCCTAACCTAGATGAGATTGGCGACCACAGAAAATGGTGCGAAGGATTATTTTAAATTTGGGAGCTGTTACAGATTGATGTATTCCCCCCGTTTTATTGTCAACCTACAAATTACTGAAGAAGAATTTAGGGTGGGAGCAAGGTGGCCACATGTGTATGCTTGTTTGTTTCTACTTGGTCCTGGAAGCCATGCCGATGAGCATGCCTTTTGAAAGAAAGTAGAATTGACACTAGATTGTGGAAGCTTTTAGGCTTGCTGCTAGTGACATAAATTGGGTAAGATCTGGTACCAAGCGGAGCTGACATATTCTTTGAATGACAGAGAAGCAAAAAGAAAGTGTGATAACCAACAAGCTATCTAGACACAGGACCTTCCCAAGGTCTTTACAAGGTCTTCCAGGCTTTTGTGACTCAGATGGAGTTTTAGATGATAGTATTTCTTTTTTTAAAATATATTTTTATTGATTTAGAGAGGAAGAGAAAGAGAGAGAGACAGAAATAACAATGATGGGAGAGAATCATTGATCGGCTGCATCCTGCATGCCCTCTACTGGGGATCAACCCCGCAACTCAGGCATGTGCCTTGACCTGGAATCAAAACGTGACCTCTTGGTTCATAGGTTGATGCACAACCACTGAGCCACGCAGGCGGGGTGATGATAGTGTTTCCTAAATTGAGTGCCTGAGAAACACTTGTAGGGTGTAGAATATCAATAGTGTGATGTGGGGTGTATGTGTGAGAGAGAGAGAGTGTGTGTGTGTGTGTGTGTGTGTGTGTGTGTGTGTGTGTGTTTGAACTAATAAGTTTGGGAACCATTGTGTTAAACAAAGTTAATTACTATTATCTTCATTGGTTTTGTTTAACTGTAAGATTCCCTTGAATTTATAAATGCATTTATAACTGTAAGACTCACCAAAGGACTCTATGGTATTTGGCGTCTAACAAACAGATCTGATTATAAAATCTTTCAAATTTCCTTCAGAGAAAACTATAGAACTAGTGGTACATGGAACTCAGTTGGGAAAATCTTGCTGCAGGGAAGTAAGCAACAGGATACAGTTTCAGTGGAGGAAGTGATGTTTATAATGTACAGGAGGCATCAGGAAATATTGCTGTGAGGTAACAGAGTAGAAGATAGAGAGAAGATAAGAGTGAAAAGGCAGTTGAGACTTCAAAGCTGTATTAATAACTGTGGGCTTTATCCTGCTAATGAGGTTTTCAAAGCAAAGCGAGTGGTAGAGTGATTTAGAAAAAAATGTTCATTTCAGAGGTGTACACAATACACATAAAATATTCAGCATCCAGCAAAATAAAATATGAGGCAGGAGGAACTGGAAAATCCAAATTTTGTATAAACACATTTTCCAGGAGCTCTTTCTCTGTATCATTTTACCTCAACTTAGTTTTAGTAAAGGGAAGGGGAGTGAAAAGAGACTGAAATTGCAGAGAATGTTGGAAGGGCTACGGTGAGTTTATGCAAGAAAGTCCCGGTGTCCCCAAAAGGACTGGGGACTTCACTGCATGTTTAAAAGACTCACATACAGCCTCCATTCATTCCCTGATGTATGGTCTCTAGGCCAGACCTCTCAGGTACATGCTCTGAGTGGCCATCTAATGCTTTGTAAAGGCAAGGAATTTGTTCATGCAGAAAAAAATGGAACATTGGGAAACACTTTGGGTAGAAAAATTAAAGTCTTGGAAAAGACCGGACTACTATGCAAATTATTTTTAAAAAATATCCAGGACCTATCTATTAAATGGATATGAATGGTGCTAATATGAACTATGTTAGACAGTATTGAAATAATTGAGAATAATTGGGTTATTGTGTGAATTTTAGTATAATTTCTCACATTCCCATTATGTTCTCCTTTTTTAAAATTTATCATCAGTGTTATAACTGGTTTATCTTGTATGCATAATTGAATGTATAGCTCAGTGGTCGAGCGTTGACCTCTGAACCAGGATGTCATGGTTCAATTCCCTGTCTGGGGACTCGATCCTCAGTAGGGGGCGGGCAGGAGGCAGCCTATCATCGATTCTCTCTCATCATTGATGTTTCTATCTCTCCTTCTTCCTTCCTCTCTGAAATCAATAAAAAGAAAAAGATATAGAAGTTAGCATTTCAGGAAAGTTCATAGTGATAATCAGAAATGAACAGGCAACGATCGGCAGAAGAAGCAGTAGAAAACCAAGAATCACCACTGTCTGTTCTGCACCACCTTTGACTTCCTCTTCTCTCCTTCAACCCCTTCCCACCACCTTCCAATTCACTACAGAAAAATCTCCTAAGAAAGAGAAAGTTAAGTTTTACCTAAGAAAGTGACTGTTGTCCTAGCCCAGTAGTCGGCAAACTCATCAGTCAACAGAGCCAAATATCAACAGTAAAACGACTGAAATTTCTTTTGAGAGCCAAAAACCGACTTCTGCGCATGGGCCACGAAGTTTCATGCGCACCAGCACGTGGTATTTTGTGGAAGAGCTACACTCAAAGGGCCAAAGAGCCGCATGTGGCTCACGAGCCACAGTTTGCCCACCACTGCCCTAGACGATTTGGCTCAGTGGATAGAGTGTCAGCCTTCGGAGCAAAGGGTCCAGGGTTCAATTCTGGGCAGGTACCTTAGTTATAGGCTCTTCCCCGCCAGGGCCCTGGTCTGGCACATGCGCATGAAGGAGGCAACCAATCCATGTGTTTCTCTCACGTCGATGTTTCTGTCTTTCCCTCTCTCTTCTACTCTCCTTAAAATGAATGAATGAATGAATGAATGAATGAATGAATGAAAAAATAGCCAGACACTTTTGCAATGGCAGAGAGGGAGAAACAAACAAAACAAAATAGGAACTCATCACCTCAGAACAAAACAAAGCAATGAATAATATAGACAGGAACTGATAGGAGATATTCTCATAGATCCCATGATAGTTTTTTGGTTGTTAACAGATCAGATCATCAGAAATGTATTTGTCTGTTGACTGTTTGCCTTTTAAAAAGTTACTGACAGTAATGGCCTACAGCTATTAAATATTTTGTAATATATTTTTATTGATTTCAGAGAGGAAGGGAGAAGGAGCGATAGATAGAAACAACCATGCTGAGAGAGAATCATTGATTGGCTGCCTCCTGCATGCCCCACACTGGGGATGGAGCCCAAAACCCTGGCATGTGCCCTGACCAGGAATTGAACCAAAACCTACTGGTTCATAGGTCAAAGCTCAACCACTGAGCCACTCTGACCACTATTAAATATTTTTGAGTAAATATGAAATAGTCTAAAATAAAGTTTAATAAATTCTGCTAATTAGTATCTAATTTAGGTAAAGTGTTATTGATAAACAATAAATAGTTTTTTTGAAAACATAGTCTGGATTATGATATAGCCCCACGATGCTCATTGTTTTCTGTGTCATGCCTTCGAAAGGTTATTTCAAATCAGTAGTCTCAGAGAAACAGAGCTGTCTGCTGCCATAGAAACCCAAGCAGGGCCCTGGAATTTACTTCCTTTTCCCAACATCCATGTACACTTAGGCTTTCTGATAGAGAGGTATATGAGCTTTCAGCTTCCTTTTAAATTATTCCACAAGTTACTAAACATTCAATTTTTCAATTGTATTCTAACTTTATTGGTGGAAAAGAAAGTATTTTTTAACTGCATGCTTTACATGTACTCTAAAAAAACCTGTGTACTCTCCAGAATTGTTTTTGTCATTTTCATGAAATACCTGTCCAATTATTTAAAAATTAATTGATGTCATAGTAGGTCCCCGTGGGAAATGTGTGCGGCCTTTCTTTGCCTTCTCTTCTGTGTGCCTGTAAAAAACTCTTGTGTGGAGGGACACTTCCTTGCATAAACCTGTTCTTTTTCTTCTATTGATTAAAGCTAAGTGTATTCAGATGTTCTTACATCAATGAAAATTTTGGCCTTTTTAAGATGGGCACCTAATGCATTTTAATGGCAGAGAGTCCTTCAAGTGATCTACCAGGCGTCTCCTCTGAGATAAAATGACCAGACAGTGGCCATCTGCATGAAAATAAAATGAGGTGTCAAAAATGGTTCCAACCAAGGAGCTAGCCATTTCCAGTTCACAGGGTATTCGGAAGGCGATTTACAGATTTACCGTTTCATCCCTTTTCCGCAGCACGTTATGTACCGAGCGTGGCGTGAGGGTGACGATGCGCAGGCTCCTAATGAATAACAATGTGGGAGCTCTCAACCAGTTGAGAGCTGGGCGCAAAACAGTTCTCAGACCTATGCATGCAGCAGAAGCACAGTCCTAGAAGACTGTCTAGGATGCAGACTTCTAGACCCCGCCCTGACACTTTGTGGTTGAGTAGGCTTAAAAAAGGTGCACATCTAACAGAGTTCTTGGCTTAAATAAATGGTGGGAAAAACATGTCCATTGCAGGTGTAATGCTTGCACCAAATTTCTGAGATGTGGTATAACAGGCAATTATGCTCCTTTAGTTGAGGTAGGCTAAAGTATTGGTTTTTATTGTTTGGGTAGTGGTGGCTTAATCACATAACTTCTGTAGCTGCACTAGCCAGCATGTACGAGTCTTTTTCGTGTAGATTACTTAGAAACATTAAGAAAGTTATTGTCTATAGCAGCTCTACCTACTAACTATACTATTAGAATGCATTTAGTTCTGAATGATTTCCACCACAGATTTTCAAGAAATCTTCTATTTACTTTTATTCTTTTTTAAAAAAATTTTTTTTAATTGATTTTTTTAGAGAGAGAAGGGAGCGGGGGGAGAGAGAGAGAGAAACATTGATGAGAGGGGAACATCGATCGGCTGCCTCCTGCATGCCCCCTACATGCCCCCTACCAGGGATTGAGCCCTCAACCCAAGCATGTGTCCTGACTGGGACTCAAACCAGCAAACTTTTAGTGCCTGGGACAACACCCCACCAACTGAGCCACACCAGCCAGAGCTATTTGCCTTTATTCTTCACATGTGCTCACATGCTTTAGGAGTTACTGCTTCAGAAGGTGCATCCAGGAATAGAAGTCCTTTTGAAGCAAAATTGGGTAAAGGGATGCCACACCTGCTCACCAGTAACTCCTTCCTGCTCTGTTGCCTAAAAGAAGGCTCTTATCACATTCTCCTGATAAATATTTGTATATGCAGGCTGTCCACAAAAGAGTTACCTGTGGCCCTAACCTATTTGGCTCAGTGGATAGTGTCGGCCTGCGGACTGAAGGGTCCCAGGTTCGATTCCAGTTGAGGGCATGTGCTTTGGTTGCGGGCACATCCCCAGTAGGGGATATGCAGGGGGCAGCTGATTGAAGTTTCTCTCTCATCGATGTTTCTAACTCTCTATCCCTCTCCCTTCCTCTCTGTAAAAAGTCAATTAAAAAAAAAAAAGAGTTACCTGTGTTTCACAGCTTCTCCCCTGGTACCTTTTATTCTTTCATTTTGATAAAAGTAGAATCCCATGGCATGTCTCCACAGATGTCAATGTGCTAGGCCCGTGGTCGGCAAACAGCGGCTCACGAGCCACATGCGGCTCTTTGGCTCCTTGAGTGTGGCTCTTCTGCAAAATACCACAGCCTGGGCGAGTCTATTTTGAAGAAGTGGCGTTAGAAGAAGTTTAAGTTAAAAAAAAATTGGCTCTCAAAAGAAATTTCAATCGTTGTCCTGTTGATATTTGGCTCTGTTGACTAATGAGTTTGCTGACCACTGTGCTAGGTGATTATATATAGCAGACATATGGCATTTCCATCTAATCCGATGAGGTTGGGGACCTCCTTAGAGGTGCTATGCCATTAAAAATCCAATAGTGACCCTAAAGTCAAAAACAATAATAATGATGGTGACCAATTTTCACTGAGCATCTGACAGGAATTCACATCAGTAATCAAAGCAACCCTAGCAGATTTTTCATTTAGGGATGCAGGGAAACTGAGTTTCAGAGTTCAGTGTCGGGCAATGAGCAAAGGGCGAAATTATGACTTCTATCAAGATGGCTTTATTTCAGAGTCTACCACCTTAATGACTATGTCTCTTTCTTAACCATGAGTTAGATCTTGGGCTACTTTTTGTTGTATTGTGGCTCAACTAAGTACAATTATAAGACATTTCACGAGGTCCTTAACAGAAGTAAAACATCTACCAAGTCAGATATGTTCCATTTTAATAACGGAGAAGTAGAATAGAGAGATTATTTCACTTATGCCTCAAATAACCATACTGCATCGCTTTTCACATAGCATGTACCAGATACAATGCAAATCTCCACAGCTGATAAAAGTGATCTGAAAGTGTGCTTCTCACATTGTCTAGATGACAAGTTCCAAGGCAACGATGTTGCTTTCTTAAAAAGAAGCCGTCCATTTTTTCCCTCTTTAGTGAAATTGGCAGAGTTGATTGGGGTGTAATTGTTCTAACAGATATAATATCTTAGGCATCATCATTGCAGTCTCTAAACTTCATCCACATGAGAGCACTTCCCTCTTAAATTTTGGATGGTGAATCTGATATCACCTTGACAGTCATGCTTCACAGTCATCCCTTGTAGAAATGGTGGTGTAGTTATTCATCATGAAGTATAAGCTATCATTTGTTTTCTACAGTAGCGTTTGCCCAGGGTTTCTGATGGATGTGATTAATATCACAGAACTATAAATGAGAATTATCAAGCTAATTCTCTGACATCCCAAGAAATAACTTCGCCCTAAGTTAATGCAGCTTTGCAAATGCAATAAGCCCATTCAAGCGGCACCCGAGAACACGTATCTGTGCAAACAGTTCTCTGTGCAGTGGTAATTCTTCTAATCCCTGTAATTTATTCATCTCGGGATACACTCCCAAGCGTTGTTTGCATGTCTTATCCACTCGCTTTAAAAACAGTATTCATTGCTGGGTAGGAACAGATGCAAGTCTTCAGAAAGCTTTGTTGCAATGACATTTGTGCCAAGGAACATTCTAGTTGGCAAACACATGCAACCTGATGAGGAATATTAAAGAAGAGTTGTGAGGATTCAAGATTTAAGTCCTCAGAAGGAAGGTAGGGGAGGGTGGGGGTAAGGGGGAGAGATCAACCAAAGGACTTGTATGCATGCATATAAACCTAACCAATGGATACAGACACCAGGGAGGTGAGGACATGAGTGGGTGGGAGGGAGGCAATGGTGGGATAAGAACACATATGTAATACCTTTAAGTCCTTTACCTCCAAGACTGTCATCTCAAAGGCCACACTACAATCACTGTGACAATTCCAAATCTCATTCTAGATGCCTGTATATACTCAAATTGGAAAGAAACATATAATTGCCCAGTGGAAATTTGAAAATACCCTTAAATATGCTATTTCAAGCCCCAGACACCCAATGGACACAAAGGTAATGACCTCAATTTTCATCAACTCATCAAAGCTGAGGTTTTAAAGTGATGAGTGTTTCTCCTTATTCTTGGCACAAGCCATCCATGACCATTTAGAAAATTGAAAAAGATTAAAGGCGGTTCAAACCACCCATGTCATCAGAAATGCTGATGTCAACTTTTATGTTTCAGGTCATTCAAACGGTGAGTGCCATGGACAAAGATGATCCCAAAAACGGACATTATTTCTTATACAGTCTTCTTCCAGAAATGGTCAACAATCCGAATTTTACCATCAAGAAAAACGAAGGTAAATATGTTAGCGTTGAGAAAGGGGGTGCTATATAACTTGGAAAATAAGATGTGAGTTCATAATGTGACTGAACATATCAATACAGTAATTTTTGTTCATTCATGAGCAGTCGAAATCTAGCTTATTAGCCTAATGGCATGGTAATTACATCACTTCCTCTTTCCAATATTGAAACAGTAGATAAGCAAGTTGTTAATGTGCATGTTAACTTCATCCCAGCGTATACCTCAATCACTTTCTTTTTGAAAATGGACTGTAAGGTTTAACCCTTATGAAAGTTCCAGGAATTTTGAGATACTGACATAACTGTTAGGGGAGGATCTGGCTTATACTTTTCAGTTGTTAAGATGTAATTGAACATACTGTATATACTCAAATCGGAAAGAAACATATCATTGTTTCTTACCAAGGCTTTAGGGAAAGCCTATTCTAATGGTGCCTGGTTTGTGGGTACACATTGGAGGCATTTGTTTTAAACCTGTATACCAACGTTGATAATAGCAATTATAGCAGAAAATCCTGCTTGAACGACCCTCCTTATTAGTGTTATTTTGGAGCTAATATTACCCGATTTTATTTATAAGTCTTTCACTGACAGAGGACATTTAATGGATAGGATGTCCCAAAAAAATGTATACACACACTTTGAATAATTTTAAAGACAGTGTTTATTAAAAATGCATTTCATTTTCAAAATTGAGCTATCAGCTGTTAAAATGTGTATACATTTTTAGGGGAGACTCCGTGTGTCATTAGTTGCTGAGAACCAAGTTTGGATTAAGTGTTTCCCTTAATAATTGCCTATTACATATAAAGGTCATAGATCATTATAAAACGTCTCTCTGACGGGGGGAGGTTTGGGGGACGGGGTGAAAAAGGTGAAGGGATTGAGAAGTACAGACTGGCAGTTACCAAATACGCATGGGGATGTAAAGTACAGCATAGGGAATAAAATCAATAATATTGTCGTCACTGTGTATGGTGCCAGGTGGGTACAGGGAAAAAAAAGTCTATTTTATCTGTACATTTTATCTGTCTATTTAACAAGGATTTTTTTAACTGCTTATTTTGGCTCGGATGTGTTTAAGTCTAAATTTCAGCTCTTATAGAATGATTAACAAAATAAATGTATTGTCTCAGGCTGTCTTCTGGCTTAACGATAGGCAATTGTTTAGATTTATGAATGGTCTATATAAGAGCTATGCTCCATCAGAAGAGTAAAATTTGGTTCATGACAATCGTTTGGATTATCTGCTATGTCCTGTTTCAAGGAGGTAGTGAATGTTGATACCACTTCCTTTATGAAAGAAAATAACATTTTAGGCTCTTGTTAAATATAGTATGGCCTTACTTTTTAACATAATGCTACGTAGTTCATTGGGCATGCTTTGATAAATGTGGATGCATCACAGAAAAGGAAATGAGGAAGTCATTATAGAGATATTACTCATTTATCTGGCTTCCACGATTCTAAACTCTGCAGAGACAAAATCCTGCTTTCGCCTCAGTCACAGAGCACTCATTTGTTAGACTATCCTAATTAAGAACTCTAGTCCAAGTACATCGCCTTCGTCTTTTAGTTATTACTGCCAAGACTTCTTTTTTCTGGAAGCCATGTAAATATGGCTAATGTGAAAATCCCCTCAGAAATTTCAAACTGAGCTGGAAGTCCATGCCCAAGTCCCCATGCTTACTTTCTTTTGTTGTTTTTTTGTTAATCCTCACCCGGGGATGTTTTTTCCATTGATTTATTTTTATTTTTTAATCTTTATTGTTGAAAGTATTACATATGTCCCACTTTCCCCCCCCACTGATCCCTTCTAACCCACCCCACCCCCATATCAGGTCTTCACCACCCTATTGTCTGTGTCCGTGGGTTATGCATATATGCATACAAGTTCATTGGTTGATCTCTTCTCACCCACCCTTCCCTGCCTTCCCTCTGAGCTTAAGCAGTCTGTTCCATTGATTTTTAGAGAGGGAGGAAGGGAGGGAGGGAGGGAGGGAGGGAGGGAGGGAGGGAGGGAGGAAAACAGAGAGAGGGAAACATCAATGTGAGAGACACGTTGGATTCCTTGCCTCCTGGACTCACCCCAACCAAGCTGGGAATTGAGCCTGCAACTGAGGTATGTGGCCTTGACCAAAATTCAACCTGGGACCCTTCAGTCCTGGGGCTGACTCTCTAACCACTGAGCAAACAGGCTAGAGCTCCATACTTGACTTTGATTGTGAGCTAATAGGTACCAGCCATTGATTTTGCATAGAAAATGTCCTACATTTAAAAATTCCCTCTGAAGAATTTTGTTCTTTTTTTCCATCTCAAGGGTTCTGAGTTTCTGGAGTTTTCTGTGCTTCATGTAGTTTCAAGATATGCCCATTATAGGTCAGGCCCATGGAAGGCACTAAATAGATATTTGAATGGATGAGAGGTTGTTATTGGGTGTCAGTGAAAGCCTAGTTTTGTACTGTATTCATTAATCCCTAAACATTTGAAAGAGGACATCTTAGCCCTACCGTGAATGAATGTCATATGTTCTCTCTAATTTGTTGAACTAGTACAAGTAAAAGATTTTACACTTGGAAACCCATATTTTAGCTCTATCAGACATTTCAACAAACCCTGTAATAGAATATTTAAAGGCATATGGATTATCTGTTTTATTTTGGAACTAGAAAATGGAAGCTACAGGTGTGTGTGTGTGTGTGTGTGTGTGTGTGTGTGTGTGTGTGTGTGTGAAATAATTGGCGGGGGTGGGAAGAGGTCAGGTACTGCAAAATTACTCAGGACAGAAAGAACACTCTTTGTGCCACGATTGTGTCTTTTAAATTATGTGTTTATTTATTTTTGCAAAGAATGGCCATATAAGTTATTATTTCAACTGGGACATTTTTTAAGTGAAAGGGGTTGCTATTTGTATTTGTATTTATGCCTGTAAAAACCATAAGCCATCTTGTAGAAACCAGGACATATGTTCACTGTGATTATGGATTTAGGATCCAAATATTCAAACACCTCCATAGAATAAGCTATGCACCCACAGGTTTTTGGAATATCTCCCTTTTCCTGTACTAGAAATTCATGAGTTTTGTTCCATAGACCACTGCTTTTTGGTATCTGAATAGTTACTGTGAAATAGAAAAAGCAATTTGCCACTTCTTAACATGTAGAAACAAACTAATAGAAAGAAATTGTCAGATTTAAAATGTTTGAGATACATAGCTAAATAGATAGATAGCTTGTGAACCTGTTACTCATTCCTTGTTATTAATGATGGACACACACACTATTATCCAAAGTCCAAATAATAGACATTATTTATGTTAAAACTATGGTATATTTTCTGTTTAAAACATGGCAGGAATCAAATGGTATAATATGGTGAGAATTATTTTTTTTTTACAATAGACTTTAAAATTATCAATAGCTGATGTTTCTCTATTGAGCACATCATAATTTACAAGACCCTTCCCACTTGATGAAGGTTAAGATTTTGAGATAGTCAAAGTATTTAAATTCATCATTGATGGGTGGATGGCCCCCCTTTTAAATGAGATCTTTAAAAGAAATGGTTGCAGTACTTGGAATTTTCTAAGAAACTCACAGCTGTGTCTTTCAACTTGAAGTCACTATGATCTCCTTCTCTCATCTAGATTGGTCCTACTGCAATTTTCAGCCGACTAATTCAGAATCAAAGACGAAATGAGATAGAAATTAGCTGTCTCTTATCTCCTACACAGTTGAGTGATTTCACATAGAATTCTCTTTCTGAATATATGAGAATCATATATCTGCCAGAACAGGAAAGCAACCTTTAATAGGAATAAAGGTGAAAGCGAAGATCAAAATGTGTTGAGTCATTTCTATTACATGTACATACCAAACCATCATATCACCTGAATTGTCTAAGTTACATGACCCCGACATCAGTTTCTCCATTTTCTAGTTGGGAGTATTTATAAACAAAAGGAATTTTTGCTGACCACATTTCCGTATTTGTTTCCATTCCAACTGCGAAAATGGAAGATAGTCAACAATTAAATATAACAAATGGGGAAGTTTCAGGTCCATTTACATTTTCCCAGGAATATCTTGCTGAAAATTTGAGGTCTGCAGAAACCTGCTCTTATCCATCCTGCACATGGAAGGTAAAAGACTTGACTGGAATGGCCAGAAAACAGTAGTGAAAGTGGACTCTTCATGTTTTATACTGAAGTATTTGAATCAGGTGTATGAAGAAATGAGGAAAAACATATAGCTCTGCTCACTAAGGAGGGCCTATGGGAAGCAAAGAAGTAGATGTTGTACTTGACCTTCATTATAATTGGTTAGGCTTAAGACAGCAGGGGGACCAGAGTGCCTGATGACAGTAATTTTTTTTTTCTCTTCTCGACAGCTTCTTCTTTGTGTGTGTGTGTGTGTGTGTGTGTGTGTGTGTGTGTGTGTGTGTGTTTTTACCAAAATTCTATTGATAAGCATCTCACTGTAAAAGTAGTCATAGTCATTGGTCTGGATAATATAAATGTTGATCAGAGCATTGGAATAAACTCACCTTGGATTGTCTCAATGTCCATAATGTGGTCGCCTTTTGAAGATATAATTCATGCTTGGTTTTGTAGGATTCCTATTTCAACTGATTGGCCAACTTCAAGAAATATGTGTTTTATGTCTTTTTAATCCTCTAGAAGCATCCCTTGAAAGAGCACTGACTACAGGCAAATTATTTTAAGCCTCAGTTTCTTCATCTGTAATACCAGGATAATAATGCCCATCAGCCCCGTAGGTATGCATGGGTATGCCTATGCTGCCGTGTGCCTGCATCACCCAGGGCTCAGACAGCCCTCAGCACAATGCCTGGCACATAGACAAGCACACGTCAGTAAATGGGACGCGGTGCTCATGATATGAAACCATTCATTCCTAGAATCCCATTCTATGGTCCATCTCCTCTAGCTTATTATCCTCAACCAGTTCTCTTTACAGCTGTAACGCCATTGACATTGGGATGCGATGCAGTGATCCTGAAAGTGGGCTCACTGGTGATTGTGAAAACCCAGGTCCTCACTAGTTTGCATTGCAAGAAATCTGCTTAGCGATGTGTTGCCGTCATAAGGGTTTCATAATAGAAAGATAAAAGGAAAAACAAAAAAAGAGGAGGAGGAGAAGGTGGGGAAATAATGACAATATTTGCCAGTCACGGAAATAGCTGCAGGGTTTCTGGGTCTGATTGAATATGAAGGCTTTTTCTTTTCTTCTTTTTCTCCTTTGCCAAAATGAAGCTCGGCTTTCTTCACACCAGGGCTCACCCCCCACTTCCAACTGTTAAGGTTACTTTCCATTCTAGCATATCAGCCTTCCAACACGCATACTCTGTGGGAATTCTTTTGCATAAGCTGAGAAATTAGACAGGTCTTTCTTTGCTCTTTTGAATCATGTCAGAGTTCTCTTGTCACAAAACTAAAATTTGCTGCCTGGAAATGCAGGTGGGTTTCCCTGATCCCAACCCAGCCAGAGTTGGCCCCCTCTGTCCTCCATCTCTCTCACTGAGTCCTCAGGCATGCCTCTCCTGTGCTCAGCGTGCAGGGGTAGAGGCAGAGTCCCTCTGGTGTTCACCTGAAGCCAACTGTGTCCCATCTGGGCTGAATTGAATCTGAAAGGGCCACCTGGGTAAGCCCCTTGCCCTCTCGCTGGCCACCTCGGACCTCCTTGAGTTCTCCCATCACTCAAGGTGCTTTGGAGCAAACCGAGGACTTGCTGAAAGAGCATCTCTTTCCCCAAGTGGCCTTTACAAAAGCCTCCATCCTTCAGCTAAGCAGATTCATTATCACTGGGTTTCCCAGGCAACCATACCCAAGCAACAAGTGAAAACTGTGTGCTTGCATGCCTGTGATAATGAACACCTATGTCTGTATGTTTCTAGTATGCTGACGCCGTCTACTCTGCTCACACGTGGGCTTTTTCACAACACCACACACAACGCCAAACATTGACCAGAGACCTTTTTCAACTAAGGGGTCAGCATTTATGAATGTGAAGCAGAGCGCTTGATCTCAAGGTTGAATCACAAGAGGTAGTACTCATTTGCTTGAAGCAGGAGATCCACCTGGGATCCTGAATATGTAGAACAGCATTGTGCATCCATGATCCAAAAAAGGTTCTGCTTCAGTAATTCATAATTTATTGTTTATGCTTCCAGCAATGTTCTGTTGATAAAAAGCCATTTATGTTTCATTTTGTCGTCTAAATTGTAATTAAGGACGATGTGCAAGCTAATAAAAACATATAACAGATCTTTACTTTCCCTTCCCAAGTTGCCTCTGACTGTACAGTGTGGTCCAGAAAACTAGATTTTCCTTGCTTTTTGTAAAAGTCTTGTTATTTTGAATAGTTTCCATATCTGTCTTATTCTTTTTAAAGTGATAGTTCAAGAGTACCTTCAGAAGTTAAGAGTTTCCTTTACAGTCCAGCTGGGTGTGACTCAGTAGTTGAGCATCAACCTATGAACCAGGAGGTCATGTTTCAATTCCTGGTCAGGTCACAGGCACAAGTTGCGGGCTCGATCCTCAGTAGGGGCTGTGCAGGAGGCAGCTGATCAATGATTCTCTTATCATTGATGTTTCTATCTCTCTCTCCATGAAATAAATAAAAATATGTATTTTTTAAAAAATGTAAAAAGGTTGACTTGGGATGAATTAGAATGAATGATAAAAGAGAGCCCTGTGCAATAGAAGACTGCACAGACTTCATCAGTAGGAATATTTAGATTTGAGTCCTAGCTCTTCTGATTATGATCTATGAGAGCTTGCACACACAACTGAATAATCGTGACTCTTTATCTGTAAAATAGAAATACTGTTGTTTTTAATAAGAAAAGATTAATTTAAGTTAAAAAATAAACATGTGCTAAGTTCAGTTTCTAGTAAATTGAAGGTACTCAGTAAATGTTAGTTTCTTTCCTCTCTCCTTCTCTTTCTTCTACAGTTTTGTGAGCCTTCGGAATCTTCCTCATCTACCCAATGCAATGAACAAAAATAGTAATAAGGAATCTAAAACAAGGCATTTGGGCAATAACCAACAATATGCTACTTGGGTGCTTTACCTGAGGGGGTAAATGATTGAACATGCCTCCAAACACTAAGAAAGGAGAAATGAGAAGGAAGAGTATCTGTGTAACTAAGTCGTTCTTTTTATGTAACCTTCATTATCGTATGATCAAAGAGTAAAATAGTGTCTAAAAATTACAAGTTCCCATAGGACTAAGCTTTCTATATCTAGGTCCTGTTGCATACAGATTTCTGTCTATTGACAAATGGGATATTGGAGAGTTGATATAATGATAGGAGCTAGGAGCTCATGGTAAATAGCCAGGTTATGAAGATCATCGATGCTAAATACACAATTTCAAACAGATTAAAAACAAAAACAAACAAGCAACCAGTGCCAGTGTACTTTAAAAAGGGCAATGATGACACCTGTCTCTCTCCCCAACTTTATTTTCCATCACTCTCTCCCTTATACCTCGTTATCATTTTATATGCCCCTTATGCAACCCCTGGCTTGAACGTGTAAACCCAATGATGATGTTTTCATTAATTTCTGAGAGGAAGGAAGAGGGAGAGAGAGATAGAAACCTCAATGATGAGAGAGAATCATTGATTAGCTGCCTCCTGCATGCCCCCTACAGGTGTTTGAACCGGACATGTGCCCTAAACCGGGAACTGAACTGGGACCTCCTGGTTCATGGGTCGATGCTCAACCACTGAGCCACACCGGCTGGACCCAATAATGCTTTTTAAATCTCCCCTCCTCTTCCATTGTCTGGAATATACATCCTCTGCTAACACCCTTTTCAACCGAGCTGATTTCCTGTCATTCAAAGTAAGTCAGGTTCCCCTCATTGGTGAGCAGAGCAGGAGAGTGCTGATCAGGTGCTGTTTAATTTGCTTGCTTGCTTTTAATTTTGCTCTGCAGGATAGTGTGCTACCTTCTGATGCAGGCACATGACACAAAGAATGTCTCCTCCACTGTCCTCTAAGGTTATTCACAACATGTTATATCTCTATTCACCCATTCCACACCTATATTTTTATAGTGTCTATCATGTGACAGGCAAAACCCTGAACACTGGGAATAAAGCAGTGAATCAAACAGTCAGTGTTACATATATACCCTCGTGTACAGTGTATTTTTGTTCTCCTAGGACTCAGTCTAATTTGAATTTGCAAAGAAGAGTGCTATAATTTAGCATGGATTTTTGTTATACAGTGGAGAAATTCACAGGCTGGCCTGCAAAGTACTATGATTTTTGAATGATTACATATTCTAACATCTACACTGTCATAAACAGTTTCCTCTTGGACCTTGCCCAGCTTGTGAAACTGGTCCTACGGAAAGAGCTGGCTTACATGGGTTTCATAGCTCCTGCTCTGACAAAGCATTTGGCTGGTCGGGGTGGTGATATACATCGTGTCCTGGCCAACGAAGTCTCCGTGTGAGTTTCAGATCGGTGTCCTCATTATGCCTGTGTTTTTTTAAATATCTATCTATCTATATAAAAGCTCAGCAACTGAACAGTGGAATGACAAGAATGATCAGTCGACCAGTCGTTATGATACACACTGACCATCAGGAGGCAGACAGCTCAATGCAGGAGCTGCCCCCTGGTGGTCAGTATGCTCCCTCAGTCAACCTCCCACAGCCCCTTCCTCCGACCAGCCCTCTGATCGGCCCCCATCTGGGGGCCAGCTGACCAACTTCCCATGGCCCTACTCCCCCTGCCAGATAACCTCCTGCAGCCCCTCCCCTCTAGCTGGCCAACCTCCTGAGGTCCCTCTCCCTGGTCAGCCAGCCCCCAATAGGCCTCAATTGCTGTCCAGGCCTTGGGACCCCACCCATGCACTAGTTCGTGCACCAGGCCTCTAGTTTTAATACATTTTTTTATTGATTTCAGAGAGAGCAAGGGAGAAGGAGAGAGAGATGGAAACATCAATGATGAGAGAGAATCATCTATCAGCTGCCTCCTGCATGCCCCACACTGGGGAATTGATCCTGCAACCTTGACACGTGCTCTGACTGGGAATTGAACTGGTTACCTCCTGGTGCATGAGACAACACTCAACCAACTGAGGCACACTAGCCAGGCTAGACAAACTATGTTGAACCATACACTTCAACATATTTCTGAATGCAGGTTTAGATATGGTGGTGAGCTCTCTCTAGATTCACAGAGATTCATAGACATTTCAGTCACTGGGACTTTAGCATTGCCCAGGAGCTGGGGCTGGTGACCCATTATAATTTTTATTCAAATCTCATTATACACAGTTCATGTTGTTTCCGTTCCCTATGCATCCTTGGTTCAGACACGTGTCAACGAACAGGTTTTAGCTAACTTTCAATGTATAATGTTTATCAAGGTCCCTGGCAACTAGAGAGTGCCGATGTAGGGACATGACAGCGGGTTCATTTTCTCACTGTTTTCTGTTCTATCTGTTGTCTAAGGTGCCACCAGAATGAATGTGCTGGTGTCCTTTACAGATGCAGGTAGTAATTGATGTCCTTGGACCTTTCTGGGTTACTCATTGCCTTGCTTTCATCCTAGCAGATTGCCTACTAGAATTTTCTTCCTTTATTGCTTGAGTACAATATTCTCAGCCTTTTGAAGGCTGTTTATCTTAGGGCAGTCTGGGAAAAAAAGGTGATACTGTACCTGGTATGCTGAGCGTAATCATCCTTCCCCGAGTTTCACGCTTTCCCTTGGCCAGACATTCATTGCTAATTCCATCAAGGTCATGCTGTGATTTACTTCCCCTTGGACTTCAGTTTCCTCTTGTACAAAATGAATGAGTTCATGCTGGGGATATAAGAACTCATCTATTCTGACATACTGAGTGGGCAAACGTGGTATTCGGAGAAAAATCCCAGACTTTGAAATCAGACAAGGCCTGCATCCCCTGATTAATAAAGATGTGACTTTGGACAAGGCTTTGAACTGTCTAGGACAGAGGGTGTTTGACAATGTGAAAACATAATTGCTGTGATGAACGAAGGCAAGAAGGTAGGATAAATGCCAAAGGCAGAACCTGAAGTTACATGACACACTATGTACTTTGTCTTCTTTATCAACCTTCGAAAGAAATAATTCCTATGGAAGGGGTCAGAACACTAGAAATTATCATACCAAAATACCATTCAAATTAAAATATTCGGTAATATTTTTAAAAGATATGCTTCTAGTCCGGCTAGTGTGGCTGCAAATAGATCATGAGCGTCAACCCATGAACCAGGGGGCCACTGTTCAATGCCCAGTCAGTACACAGGTCTGGGTTGCAGGCTTGATCCCCAGTAGAGGGCATGCAAGGAAACAGCTGATCGATGAATCTCTCAGCATTGATGTTTCTCTCTTTCTCCCCCTCTCCCTTCCTGTCTCTGAAATCAATCAAAACATATGTATTTAAAAAAAAAAAAAGGTATGCTTCTACAATATCATAGGTTCTCTTTCTTAGTATATTTGGGCAGAATTCTGGACATATAAAATAAACAAATTATTCTTATACACCAAAAGATCTCAATGAACATAGGACTTGTGGTTCCATCCGTTGGGAATTTGCAAGCTTTGCTTATGTTCTCAGGCTTCCGTCAAAGACATGACATATAAGAATGTTGCGAAGATATTTAATTACTGGATTCAGTTTTGATTTATCAGAAAGATCTCTCCAAGAAGAGCTTGAATACAGTTTTGCAGAAATAAGACACATATTGATGTGTAGAGGTGTCTGTCACAGTTAATATAAAAATGGTCCTCTCAGTGGAGGCAAGCCACTTGATTGACGGTTTCATCCCAATCAGAAGAAGTGGAGGAAGGCCAGTCTTAGAAGGAAGGCGGGTTGGAAAAATAGAGAATGGACAGAATGAGAAGATGAGTTGCAAACAGGCCAGTCACATCAGTGCTGGGAATGACCTCAAGCAGAGGAATTCCTTTATTTCCCTTGGGAAGCTGCTCAGTAAAGAATGACTCTCCCAGTTCAGAAAGATATGAATTGTAGCTGTCTATTATGTGACTTACATTGCAATATGTCATTGTGAGCTGTGACATAATATAATGTAAGTGACAGGCAGCTAAAATTTTACAGCAAGAAGACTTTTTATATATATATATCTAGGATCTGCTATCAAATTTGATAGCAGCTATCAATCCTTTTTTTTTTTTTTTTCTGAAAATAGATCAAGAATTTGATGTTCATGAAAAGCAGGTCATTTTGAAACATCCACAAACACTTCAGTGCCTGCACAACTCAGTTACCATAAATCATTTTTTAAGAGAGAAAAAACACACAACAACACACAAAACAAACATTCTAAAAGCTGCATCTGAACTCAAACTCCATTCTTTTTTCCTTTCTAAGATGAGTGCGATTGTTTTTTAGATTGTGAATTTAGCCTAGCCGGCATGGCTCGGTGGTTGAGTGTCCACCTATGAACCAGGAGGTCACAGTTTGATTCCCAGACAGGGCACATGCCCGGGTTTGGAGCTTGATTCCCAGTTGGGAGCGTATAGGAGGCAATCAATGATTCTCTCTCATCATTGATAGCATTGATGTTTCTCTCTCTCTCTCTGAAATCAATAGAAATATATTTTTAAAAGTTTAGATTGGGAGTATAGTTTGTTTTTGTATAGCATTAAGAATTCATGATCAAATAAATAACTTTAGTGCCGAGATCAGACCAATGGTTATAACAGGGTGGTTTTGCAGTCCAGGAGACAGGTAGCAATGTCTGGGGATGTCACAACTGGGAAAGGGGCGGGGTATTACTGGCATCTAGTGGGTGAAGGACAGGGGTGTTGTGCAGGATAGTGTCCACAGATCATGCTGTCTGGTATCTTGGCATTAACTCTGATTCTAGAGGTCATTGTTTTAAGTGAATTGGTCCACATATGGTCATGACCTGGTCTAAAGGTGGTCCAAGTAAACTTTTAAAAAATCTAGAGCTGGTTATTTCCATTCACCCATCCTCAAGACAGGCTATGGTAATACATTATTTAAATATTCAGCTAAATTGGACTTAGGGACACTTACCCAAATCTCTTTGCACATCACAATCCATGGGAAACAGTCTACTAACAGCCGCACTGTAGGTCCAACAAGGAGAAGAAATCAGGATTAGGATTTCTGGGGTCTAATTGTATTTCTAGGGTACATTTATCCTTGAGGTCCTTTGGAAAATGGTTTTCCCTCTCATGCTCTGGTGGTCTCATCTACACTATAGGAATTTGCATAGAGCAAAAGTATTCAACTTGTGTGTGTTTTTTTAATAGAAGAATCCTCTTATGATGCTATACTTTTCAATGTATTCTAATAATATATAACACATAGACATGAAACTTCTTTGCTTAAAACACAGGTGAGGGACAGGACCAGAGACTCTGTCCACACCCTATGGCCCCATCACTCCCACTATGAGAGAACCTAAGATATACCTTAAAAACCAATGATACCAAAGGCTTTCTCCAGGATAAATTCCCTTGATATTATGAATTTTACCAGGAGAAACACTGGAGACTCAATACTGCTCAACATAGAACCCACTATGACGTGTGGACAGCTTCTTCTACCTTCCCCTTGGTTCTGAGAACAAAGCCGACAGCTATCTATTGTCAGTGTTTGTACCTGACAAAGCACTCTCACTGTCTAGGATTTCCATCTGCCAAGATACAGAGTAGCACCAGTAAAAAGAACATAGGCTTTAGATTATGATAGATCCAAGTAGGACTCCTTGCTGTGCCACTTACTAAATCTGTGGGTGCCTGATTTAAGGTCAGGGGGCTTTTTGTGTGTGTGTGAGGCTGGGTTAATAATGCCTCATATAGAAATTATTTTAAGGGTTCAATGTGATAATGATGTAAAGCATTTACCACAGAGTGTGATGCCTAATAATAGCTATCGTTTATTGACTGCTTAGCACTGTAGCTGTAAGAATTACAGATAATGTGTGTAGATGATACTGTATATATAGTAGCAACTGTTACTATTCAGCTAGAACTAGCATCCAGAAAAAGTCCTGAAAATATCTGTAAAATGGAGGTGGTTTAACTTTACTTCCTTGCATCATATCTTACTTTCTTTCTCCCATCTTTTCTTTTTTAATTTAATAAATCTTTATTGTTCAGATTATTACAGTTGTTCCTCTTTTTTCCCCCATAGCTCCCCTCCACCCAGTTCCCATCCCACCCTCTGCCCTTACCTCCCCCCCCACTGTCCTCATCCATAGGTGTACGACCTTTGTCCAGTCTCTTCCCGCACCTCCTTACCTCTTTTCCCCCGAGAATTGTCAGTCCACTCCCTTTCTATGCCCCTAATTCTGTTATATTCACCAGTTTATTCTGTTCATCAGATTTTTTATTCACTTGATTTTTAGATTCACTTGTTGATAGACATGTATTTGTTGTTCATAATTTTTATCTTTCCCTTTTTCTTCTTCTTCCTCTTCTTAAAGAATACCTTTCAACATTTCATATAATACTGGTTTGGTGGTGATGAACTCCTTTAGCTTTTTCTTATCTGTGAAGCTCTTTATCTGCCCTTCAATTCTGAATGATAGCTTTGCTGGGTAGAGTAATCTTGGTTGTAGGTTCTTACTATTCGTCACTTTGAATATTTCTTGCCACTCCCTTCTGGCCTGCATAGTTTCTGTTGAGAAATCAGCTGACAATCGTATGGGTGCTCCCTTGTAGGTAACTAACTGTTTTTGTCTTGCTGCTTTTAATATTCTCACTTTGTCTTTTGCTCTTGGCATTTTAATTATGATGTGTCTTGATGTGGTCCTCTTTGGATTCCTTTTGTTTGGGGTTCTCTGTGCTTCCTGGCCTTGTAAGTCTATTTCTTTCACCAGTTGGGGGAAGTTTTCAGTCATTATTTCTTCAAATAGGTTTTCAGTATCTTGCTTTCTCTCTTCTTCTGGCACCCTCATAATTTGGATGTTGGTACGCTTGAAATTGTCCCAGAGGCTCCTTACACTATCTTCAAATTTTTGGATTCTTTTTTCTTTTTGCTTTTCCGGCTGAGTGTTTTTTGCTTCTTTGTATTTCAAATCTTTGACTTGATTCTTGTGGTTCTCTAGTCTGCTGTTAGGTCTTTGTATAATATTTTTTATTTCAGTCAGTGTATGTTTAATTTCTAGTTGGTCCTTTTTCATATCCTTGAGGGTCTTGCTAAATTTATCAGCCTTTTCTAGGAAATTCTTGAAAAACCTTATAACCATGTTTTTGAACTATATATCCAGTTGTTTGCTTTCCTCCACTTCTTTCATTTGTGATCTGTTTCTTTGTCTCCACATCTTCGCTGCTTCCCTGAGTTGGTAGAGTAGCTTTGTGTGCTAGGTGTCCTATAGGGCACAGTGGCTCAGCCTCCCCAGTTACCTGAGATGGACACTCTTGGTGCACCCCTTTGTGGACTGTGTGCTCAGCCTTGTTGTAGTTAAGTCTTGATTATTGTTGGTATCACTGGGAGGAATTGACCTCCAGGACAATTGGCTGTGAGGATCAGCTGTGTCTATGCTGGGAGAGCTTATGTGCTGGAGACACTCTTATGAGACAAGACTTGCAAAATTGCAAGAGCCTCTGTGCTCAGCTTGGATGGGGCGGAGTTTCAGGGTGAAGCAGACAGCCTTGGTTTCCCATCAGCCCTGCCTTATGAGGCCCCTGGGTCTCAGTGTCCCTTGGTAATCGCTGCAAGCACCTCTGAGAGAAAGCCGCCCTCGAGTTTTTCCCGGTGCCAGACAGTCCAGTTTCTCCCCGAATGAGTCGGGGTTCCCAGAAACTTGCCCAGAACTGGAGTTCAGTGTAGTTGGGAACTTCTTTCTCCCTCCCGCTTGAGAAAGCCAGCTGTGCACTCAGCTGCCCGTGCATTTAGCAGTCAGTCCTCTCTGTGCGCGTGCCTCTGGACCTCTGCATTCCACAGCTCCCGAGTCTCGGTGTGCTTTCTCTTTTCCTGACAGTCCAGATTCCCCACAATGAGTCTGGTTTCCCAGGGTCTTGCCCAGGACTGGAGTTCAGTGCAGTCAGGAGCTTCTGTCTCCCTCCCACTTTAGATGGCCAGCTGTGCACTCAGCCACCTGTGCACACAGCCGCCTGTCCTCTCCGCGTGCGAGTCTCCGTACCTCAGCCTTTTGCAGCTCTTCTGAGTCTCAATGTGCTTTCCTCTTTCCTTATAGTTGTAGAATTTCCACTCAGTAAGCTTTCCTGTGGTTCTGGATGGTGTCCGTTTTGTCTTTTAGTTGTAGTTTTGATATTGTTGTGCGAGGCAGCAGTTCAGGTGTTTACCTATGCCGCCATCTTGGTTTCTCTCTTTCTCCCATCTTTATGGCACAGAATCTCTGGTCTACTCTTGGGATCTCAGGGTCCAGATTTGACACTCAATACATTTTAACTTACACATAACATTGTAGTAATAACACCATCTGAGTGTCTAGCATTTCTTTACGGGGTGTATCTCCATTTTTCAGATGGAGAGACAGAGGCAGGGGGAGGTTATGATCTCAGAGGATGTCAATTAAACACCAAGATCATTCTGTCTAGTATCTTGGCATTGATTCTGATTCCAGAGGTCATTATTTAAGTGAATGGGTCCATATATGGTCATTACCTGGTCTAAAGTAAACTTAATAAATCTAGAGCTCATTGCTTCCATTCACCCATCCTCAAGATAGGCTGTGGTAATATATTATTTAAATATTCAGCTAAATTGGACTTA
Source organism: Corynorhinus townsendii (assembly GCA_026230045.1). Classification (NCBI taxonomy): domain Eukaryota; kingdom Metazoa; phylum Chordata; class Mammalia; order Chiroptera; family Vespertilionidae; genus Corynorhinus; species Corynorhinus townsendii. The sequence continues at coordinate 9,726,680 of JAPDVU010000011.1, read as the reverse complement.
GAAATCCCAGATGCAGGTCAAGGCAGTCTGCTCACAACTTTGTCACTGAGTGATGCCTTGTGGAATGCCTCTTTATGAGACCCTGTGATGGCATAAAACAACAACCCTTTAACATAGTCACAATACTCTGTTTCATCAAGTTGTGCTTCTGTGTTTAGCTTTGTAGCTGTGGTCTGGGCTAGACTCAGCTACGCATACCTTGGTTCACTCTCCTGGGTGGGCTTTTGGTGAGGACAGCTAGGACCTCACTTCAAAAGGGTTTCTCCTCCTCTGGAAAGTTAACCTGAACTCAAATGGCAGACAGTTTTCCAGTTGAGAGCAGATTCTCCAGGTTCTATATATATATTAGAGGCCCGGTGCATGAATTCATGCATGGGTGGAGTCTAGCCATCCTGGCCAGGGGGAGGGGACATGGGTGGTTGCCTGGCCTGCCTGCTGGTCAAACTCCTGGTCTAGGGGGCAATTTGCATATTAGCCTTTTATTATATAGGATATACACTGAATGGCCAGATTATTATGTGTTCAGAGATCATAATAATCTGGCCACTCGGTGTATATTCACATCCATTTTCTGTAACCTACCACTTCCTACTTTCTCTCTACAAAGCTTCTTATTCTTTTCATCTTTGGTATATGCTCACCCTATCCCTGGATTTCCCCCAAACCTTTTGCAATCATGATATTAGCTTATTAAACTCGGAAACAGGTCTGAATGCAGATGAGATTTCTCAGGTTCAGCTTCTCTCAATCAGGAGACTATGAACTGAAAAGACACCATAGCTGTCCCCATATGTCTTACCTGTTACTGAGTTGGCACCAACTTCTGGTGACCTTATGAATGAGCGATGTCCTCAGCAGCCCTGCTCAGCTCCTGTAGACTCATGCCTGTGGCTTCTTTCATGGAGTCAACCGATCTCATATGGCATCTTCCTCTTTCTCTGCTGCCTTCTATCTTTCCCAGCATCATTGTCTTTACCAAAGAAACCTGCCTTCTCATGATGTGCCCAAAGTAGGACAGCTTCAATTTTGTCCTTTTTGCCTCTAGTGATGGTTCAGATTTAATTGGCTCTAAGACCCACTTGTCTGGTGGGCCAGGGAATCCGTGGAGCTCTCCTCCAACAACATTATATTTCAAATGAATCAATTTTTATCCCTCTTCACTGTCTAGCTTTCATATCTGTACAGAGTAATTGGCAATATGACAGAGTGAATGGTCTTACCATTAGTCTCTAATGACACATCTTTGCTCTTGCTGATCTTTTCCCAATTCTTCAATTGCTGCCTTCCAAGTCTCAGCCTTCTCTTGTTTGACTTCCTGGCTGCGGTCTCTACTTTAATGGATGACTGAACAAAGGTAAGCAAATGGTGAAAATCAAAATGGATAATTGGACTAGAGATCTCCATTTTAATAGGGGAGGAATGTGAGCTATACATTGAGTGGCCAGATTATTATGATCTCTGAACGCGTAATAATCTGGCCACTCAGTGTATATCCTATATAATAAAAGGCTAATATGCAAATTGTCCCCTCGACCAGGAGTTTGACCAGCAGGCAGGCTGGCCAACTGCCCATGTCCCCTCCCCCTGGCCAGGCTGGCCAGACCCCACCCATGCACGAATTCATGCACCAGGCCTCTAATACACACACACACACACACACACACACACACACACACACACTGAGTGGCCATATTATTATGCGTTCAGAGATCATAATAATCTGGCCACTCAATGTACAGGGGTCACTGGTTCGTAGCTATTTAAAATCTACCTGGTTACTTGTTGTTAGATCCTATTTCAAGGATAAGGAATGAGCCAGGTTCTACTCTCTGTGTATGGCTCCAAGTTCATTGTTTCCTATAGCTCCTGACTCTATCCTCTGTGTTTGGGTCATCCCTTCAACATCCTTTGTTTTATACAAGAAACATTCCATGTTGTCAAATGAGTATTCTCATCTGCCAGGTGTCTGAGATTTCTTTTTAAATTAAAACTATTTCATCCCTAGCCAGTTTGGCTCAGTGGATGGAGCCTTGGCCCTTGGACTGAAGGGTCATGGGTTCTATTCCATTTAAGGGAACACACCTGGTTTGTAGGCTCAATCCCTGGTGTGGGAGGCAACCAGTTAATGTGTCTCGTTCACATTGGTGTTTCTCGCTCTATGTCTCTCTCCCTCCCTTTCACTCTCTCTAAAAATCAATGGAAAAATATCCTTGGGTGAGGATTAACAAAAACAACAATAATTTTTTTTTTCAGTTAATTTTGGTCATGTTGATGATGCTTTTAATACTTTATGGGTTTCCTCTGAGTCCAATTCAAATCCAGTCCATGCCTCAAAACACCGCATCTATTATTCTTTTGGAGAAATATCTCCTTCTGCTTTCATTATGTCAGCCTTCTTGAAGACAATGCCCTAAAGATTTTGTTTTTCTAGTCAAGGTGCTTTATGAAGTAGCATCTGAAATCTTTTGATGTTAACAAAGGGCAGTCACACCCTTTATTTGAACTTTACCCCAGGAGAGGGGTTGGCAAGCTTTTCCTATAGAGGAGCAGAAAATACTTTGTGGATCGTATACTCTTTGCACATCTAGTTGTCGCTGCCTTTCTAATGGTAAATCAGCAAATAAACAATACGTAACGCAATGGACATGGCTATTTCCAATAAAATTGTTTACAAAAACAGGAGCAGGCTGGATGTGGTCCAAGGGTCATGGTTTGTTGACTTCTACTCTAGGTCATTTTATACTCTGAGGTTCTTTTACTATTTCAGAGACAGGAATTGAGAAACACTTCTATTTTCCAACCCAGTAAGCTGTATATCCAAAATTCCATTAAGTTGTGCTTATAAAATAAATATTTTTGTTGTTATTGCTTTGTTTTAGCTCATCTCTTTCTTCCTCTGCCTTATCCCATGTCACTCAAAGAAACCAATTGATACTTTCACCATTTTGCATATTTTGCCTGGAAAATATCCCACCAAAGTTGACAAATTAATTAGGGGCTTAAAACAAATCTTTTATGTTGCTATAAATATTTTTTGTTATTACACAACTTGGTTGTCCCCTTTATAACTGGCAAAAAAAATAAAAACCTGAGAAAGCTGAGAGATTTACTTCAAACATTAATTGATAGCAACTGTAAAGGTGTGTGCGCTTATCGAAGGAGCATAAGTGTTTCACAATTCCCATTCCTGCAAACACGGACCAAACCCTGAAGATCATATTGTGCATATTGATAGGGATGGCATTCTTCCAAACCTCATTCTGCCCCTGTGAAATAGGAGAGCTTATATAGATGAGAGAGACCATTTTAGGATCACCTCCGTGCGAGAAAACTCATTTAGCAACTTGCTGCACTATGCCAAGTTATTCCAAGGTTTCAGAAAGCCGATAGTGACAGGATTGCAACAAGGATCAATAAAGAATCCAACGTTCAAGACAAGAGGGAGAAGTATTATTAACCTTTACAATCCATCTTCATTGCTCCTTCTCAACGATGCCCCTAAGTGTTAGATAGTTACCTCAGAGATATTCTTGACCCAGGCAACTTGATCATCTTTAAAATATGGATATTGTACTGCCAAAATGTCAGCATAAGTCCCCTATGATGCGTTATTACTGTTCTTGTTAATCCGTAGCTATAATATTTTTTCCATTGATCCTCAGAAAGAGTGGAAGGGAGGGAAGGGAAGAGAGAGAGAGAGGTAGAAACATAGATGTGAGATAGACATCAGTTGGCTGTCTCCTTCATGTGCCCCATCTGTGGTCAGGGAACAAACCTGCAACCCAGTTGCATGACCTTGACTGGGAATCGAACCCATGATGCTTTGGTCCACGGGCTGATGCTCTACCACTGAGCTATACCAGCCAGGGCTGATGCATTATTTATTCAACATATATTCAGCACATTTCCTTGCTCCTATACATCCTGAAGAATGCCAACTTTAGTGGAATGGTGCTAAGAATACAGACATAGACAGCTGCCGTTTAGGTGGATAAGTCACATGAAATTCAAGTTCCTCGAAGGGGTAAGGCAGTGTAGATCAGTGGCTTTTAGGGCACGGTTAGCCTATAACATATATTAGTGGTGTGAACTTGAGCAAGTTAAATGCTCTAAAACTGTCTTTATCTGAAAAGAAAAAGCATATTAGTGAAACCTTCTTCATCAAATTGTGATTTGTGTTTATAAAAATGCTCAGAAGGACTCTATACATGTTTTCTCTATAAAAATTCTGTCTGTTATTATAATCATTGAAGCAAAAATGAATCTGCAGTCATAGTAAACACACAGTGAGTATTGCTTCTTGACTTCCAAAGCACTGATTTCACATTCCCTGCCTCACTGGTTTCTCCTTAAAGATCCAAGAGGAGATATTACCGTGATCCTTATTTCAGAGCTGTGGAATCTAAGGCTGGGCGAGGTTGCCTTGACACTGAGTGATTGCCCTAAATCACAAAGCTAATAAGCGGAAATTCCAAGTGTGGGTACTGGGGGTAGGGGAGAGTTTGAGGGAGAAAATGAGTTTTGGGGTAGAGGTTGTGTGCCTCTTACGGACCTGGAACTTTAATGGATCTTATCTCATTTTAGCCTCATGACAATCCTAAAAGGGAGGTAGCACTTGCTCCGTTTTACATACGTAGAAATTTAAGTTGAGTCATTTGAAGGGGCTTCATCAAATCAGAGAAGAGCTAAGATTCATACCCCAATTACTTTGAATCGAAAGCCCTTATTAGTATTTCATCGTAAAATCTTGTTTTGGTAACAGAGAGGATGCTGGTTCCTTAAACTGTTGAACGGTACAGAGGACCATACCTGTATATGTTGGGAAACCTGTCAGCTTATGTTTCAATGAAACTCCCTTCATCCCCATCAGCCTCCCCCGCCCTTCCCATATGTTTCTCACCCCTTGGGTTCTGTGCTTTAGGCTGTTACATACTGCAGACATTCCAAGTGTGTGGCTTGCAGGCAACACTTAGAATTAGAAGTGAACATAAGCTCACAGAAAGCAGTCCTCCTGCTCACTTAACCCCTCCAAACCCACTGCAGGGCTGTGGCTGAAAAATGTTTAGGTGTAGCCTGGCTGGTGGCTCAGTGGTTGAGCATCAACCTATGATCCAGGTCACAGTTTGATTCCTTGTCAGGGTCAGGGCCCAGGCCTGGGTTGCGGGCTCAATCCCCAGTAGGGGGCTTGCCAAAGGCAGCCGATCAATGATTCTCTCTCATCACTGATGTTTCTATCTCTGTCTCCCTCCCCCTTCCTCTCTGAAATCAATGAAAGTATATTTTTAAAAACTATTTAGGCATAGAATGGGTTTGGGACTTCTTATGCCTTTGAAAACTTCACTCTGAAGACGATAAGGACCATTCGAATTGATGTTCAGGGTGGCTCATCCACTAAAGGCAGAAAGAGAGAAAATGCTTTTTTAAAAATAGGTTTCATTTCCTCTGCCAATCAAACCCCAGGCCCCTCAGGACAGAGTATTCCCCAGCCAGTGAGAGTGGAAGGGAATTCACACCGTCAAATCTTCATATCCCCACTGTCATCTCTGGGATAATTCTGCAGAAGCCCAAGCCACAGGGGGAGACCAGCAGTGACCTCAGGATGCTCTGTGTGGGGTTATCCCAGACAGTAAATGCATCTCTTTCCTCCCACTGCTCCATGGCCCACCAGCAGCATGAAAAAGGAAGCACTTGTCAAAGGAGCAAAACCCATCCTTTTGAAACTCCTTTGGAAACAAACCGCTTTGCAGAGACGTCTGGGCCCGCCCTGCAGGAGGTCAGGGGCATAGAGGGGTTAGTGTCTGCTGTACATGTCTTGAGTCCTTAGATTCATAGGTAAAGAAAGCAGGGGTCAAACCTGTTTGGCTCCGTGTTTAGAGCATCAGCCCAGAGACTAAAGGGTCTCGGGTTTGATTCCAGTCAAGGGCATATACTTGGGTTGCAGGCTTGGTCCCGGCCCCGGTTGGGGCCTGTGTAAGAGGCCACCAGTGAGTGTGTCTCTCTTACATTGATCTCTCTCTCTCTCCCTCCCTCTCTCCCTCCCTTCCTCCCCTCCTCTCTTCCACTCTCTCTCTCTCAAAAACAAAACAATGGAAAACATGTCCTCAGGTGAGGATTAACAAAAATTAAATACAGGTGTGTTGGAGGCTATTCTAGATTACAAGAGACTCATCAAAATAAAACCAAATAAAGTGACTTTGTTGTGTGTGTGTGTGTGTGTGTGTGTGTGTGTGTGTGTGTGAGTGTGTGTGTGTGTGTGTGTATGTGTGTATTTAAAGAAAGCTGGGGTCTTTCATCAGAGTTTCCAAGGGCATATAGACAGTAATGACATCCTTGGCTCGCGTCTGGCCTGAATGAACAAGATATAAATGAGCTTCTCCGGCAGAGAGATTGGGATAATGGAGGTAAACAGCAAAAACAAGTGTGATAATAGCTAGATGAGAGGAAACCCAGAAAGGACCCACTACAGTCCCCGCCATATTGATTACATATCTTCAATAAAAATCAATAGAATTTACTTAGGCTAAGTACTGTTCTTTTCCCCACGTTGCAGATGATAAAAACTGAAGCGTGAAGGAGTTAACTTGCCCCAGGCACTTAGTTGATAAAGGCAAAGCAGAGTCCAACCCAAGCAGCCTGACTCTAGAATACACAAGCCAAAACAGTGGGCAGACTGCCTGGGCCGGTGTTGCTCAGTAGTTGAGCATTGACCTATGAACCAGGAGGTCATGGTTCAATTCCTGGTCAGGGCATATTCCCTAGGTTGCAGGCTTGATCCCCAGTAGGGGGCATGCAGGAGACAGCCAATCAATGATTCTCTCTCATCTCCCTCTCCCCTCCTCTCTGAAACCATTGTACATATGTCTGTACAGTGTTGTTTCTTTTAAAAAATTATATGTGTGTGTGTGTGTGTGTGTGCGTGTATACACACAACAACATTGTGCAGACATATGTACAATGGTTCATTTAATCCATCCTGGCCTTTGAGGAAAGTGTCAATCCCATTTGAAAGCTTATGGAACTGAGGGAAAAGAAATTCTACAATTTGCATGCAATCCTATGGTTAGGAAGCTGGGGAGGGAGTCTACAGGACCCTTCCTAAAACCCAGTCACTGCTCTCTTCAAGACGGCCTGGTGACTGTTAAGAGAACTGTATTTCTCCTGGTTTCAGCAGCCATTTGATTAAGCTTGCATTCTACCTTCCTACCTCCAAAGGACACATACAAGATACAGCAACATCCTTGTAGTTTCCAAGTGCACACCTCCTAACCTCTGGTGCGTTGACTCCAATACACGTGGAGACACACAAACCCCCTCCGGGTCAAGGTTCCCAGCTGCACGACTTCCCGTTGGAAATCTCTCCTTGGCTTTGCACAAGTAACATCTCCAGCATAGATAACCATCTCACTGCGGCCTCTTTAATACCAGCCATCTGACCTCTCTGCAGAAAGCTTAACAGCCCGGCGACAGACCGGAGGCAGGTAGGCGAAAGGTTCCGGAACGGGCAGAGCTAATGGTCTGAACGTATTCAAGAGAGTGGAGCACAGTGAAAGGAGCCACATGAGGGGCACTTACAGAGCAACACTTGAACACAAACCGACTGCTGAGTTTTTAAATAAGGGCATTGCAATGAGAAAGTGGATTTGCCATCTCTCTCTGGCTTTCTTTTTGCTCGTGGAAATCAAACGGATAGTTGAGGCAACCAGTACCGCGGTCAGTGCCTTGTACTGAGTCGTGACTAAGACATTTGGAAAACGAGTCTTCAGGCAAAGAAAAAAAAAAATTCTCTTGTGGCGGCAATGGAGTACGAAGAAGGGAAGCATTCTCTCGCATGAAGGTTGATCATTATTTGAATGATTGTCTAAACACTCAGATTATCTTCGTGTTTATCGATGTGGCTTCACTATGGTTTTGAGATTTCAGATTCGCTGACACAGAAATATCGTGAACATGAAGAAGATGTTTTGCTTCGGTTACTAGTATGTATTAAAGGAAGGCTGGCAACTTCAATTTCCCCAGATTAGACAGCCCGGGTAGACTGAAACATTCATCTTTCATTCCAGAAGCAGTCAAGTCATCCAAGGCACGACCCCTGCCCTCAGAGGAGTTTACCATTGAACTCCAATGAGCACAGGACTAATTAATTAAGTTCGTTTCATTGTCAGGTGAGAGAGCAAGTTGTGCTTTGATTTAGAGCCACTGATTCTGCTCTAAAAGCCAACAGTCATCTTCCAAATATATGTGGAATGAGGCAAACTCATTCTCTTTACTGATGACAAAGAAAACACAAAAAAGGCAATAATAATAATAATAATAATAATAATAATAATAATATTGCATCTTTACTATGTGCCCGGCCTGTGTTAAGCACTTAGTATATACTATACATTATATCATATCATCCTTACTGTTAGCCTGTGCGGCATGTGATATCATCATTTCCTGTAATATAAAGGGAAACTAAAGTTTCAATGTTCTAAATAGTCTTATAGAAACTATGTAAAACTAAAGATAAAATCTCTTCTTTTTTGGTTGTTGATTTTTTTTTTTTATTGAATTCATTGGGGTGACATTGGTTAATAAAATTGTATAAATTTCAGGTGGACAATTCTATAATACATCATCCGTATATTGCATCATGTGCTCACCACCCCAAGTCGTCTCCTTCTAGCCCCATTTATCCCCCCTTTAACCTCTTCTACCTCCCCGCACCCCTCTTTCCCTCTGGTCATCACCATACTCTTGTCTGTATCTATGATTTTTTTTTTTTTTGGGGGGGGGGGGTAGTTTGCTTAGTCCCTTCACTTTTTCCACCCAGCTTCCCAGCCCCCCTCCCCTCTGACAGCTGTCAGTCTGTTCTCTGTATCTATGACTTACATACAGAGTCTGTTTCTATTTTGTTTGTTAGTCCATTTTGTTCATTCGAGTCTCCATATTAGTGAAATCATACGGTACTCATCTTTCTGTGATGGCCTGGTCTCTTCTTGATCTCTTTGACTTCACCTCATTTTGCTGGCTTCGTAACCACTTCCCTCCAGCTGCGCCCCCCCCCTCACCCCCCGTCACACTGGCTTCTTTCTTTCTTGTTGAGCTCATTGAACTCATCATAAGCATCCCCACCTCGAGGCCTTTGAGCTACTGCCCCCTCTCTTGACACACTCTCCTGTCCCCTCACCCCCATATGTCTGCATGACTGACTCATTCATGACCTGCCTCAAATCTGCTCACATGGTCAAGCTAGACCTCCACTGAGCGGGCTGTCCTCTCCTCTTCTCCTCCGTTCCCCAAACCTGCTTCATTTTCCTTTGTAGTACCCTGCACTCTCCTGGGCCCAGTTCTCTGCTATCTTAACCTAAGTTGGATGGAAAGTCTAGAAAATTGAACGTTACGTACTGTGTGCATTAATCTAATACTATTCACCGGAGATGTGAAGATGTGCACATTCATCGGCATATTTATGGAGAGGTTCTGAGCCTGGCTTAGTTAGAATGGTAGTCTTGGCTTTTTCTTAGAGGACGTAGGAAGGGATGAGCTCCCATGGGCTTGCCTTTGATTAAGAATAAAGTTTTAAATCAAGATCTGGGTTCCCAAAACCATTGACTGATGGATTGACAATGACCTAGATACAGTATTTTCTTGGCAATCCCTGTATATTGCTTATGGATACTATAGAGCCTCATATTCCATTCAGAAAACTTCCTCAGCATTCATCTTGAAGAGTCTTATTATACTTAACATATATTTTCTTAGTTCCTCCTTTATATTTAACTTTATAATTTACTTTTTTTAAATTTCAATCTTGAGTCTTTCAAATAGAAATTCATTGTAAAGTCTGAAAGGATGAAATCCAAATACTCTTAAAACACTGCAGCTCTCTCTGGCCCTAGCCAGTTTGGTTCAGTGTCAGACTGGAGGGTCACAGGATCGATTCTGGTCAAGGTCACATACTTCCGGTTGCTGGCTCTGTCTCAGGCCCTGGTCCCAGTGGGTGCAAGAGTCAACAATCAATGTGTCTTTCTTATCTCTCTCTCTTTCTCTTTCTCTCTCTCTCTCTCTCTCTCTCTCTCTCTCTCTCTCTCTCTCTCTCTCGCCCTCTCCCTCCCTCCCTTCCATTCACCCTAAAAAGTCAATGGAAAAAAATATCCTCAGGTGAGGATTAACAACAACAAAAAAATTACAGCCCCCTGCTTTATTTCAAAGCTAAAGTAACTGATAAGCTTACATAAATTAATAATAACCATGATTATTTTAAGTTTATTGAACAGTTTACACATCACAGACCCTGAAAATACACTTGAGGTAGAAAAACATAGTTACTCCTCAAAGACGACCTGACACTCAGTTCCCTAATGAGTAATTGGGGCACAGTAAGAATACCTTGGGGGAATTATTTAAAAATGCACCAAGTAATGACACTGGGATGCAAACACAATTAGGAGTGGCCCAGAGCCTGCACCTGAGTTGACATTGTATTCAGATGCACTCTGAATCACACATTGTGAAGAAAATACACCTGCTATAAGCTATTCAGAAATTAGAATGTGGGAAAAGGGGACACCTTCCCCTAAACTTCTCTCTAATGACTCCAAAATGTGGAGAATTGGGGGGCAGGGTTCTTTATGTCCCCGTCCCCTGCTGGGAAGCACCGTACTTTCCTTGTCAAGGGGGAATGGCAAGCTTGGAAAAATCAAATATTATCTTGAGAATATTTTAAAAGACTCATCAAAAGAATCCTTTTTTTATTTTAAAGGAAAGTATTAAAGTGAAATCATGCGTGACTTCAAAATTTATTCCGATTTCTCTATAGTGTATAACAATAGGGAGTTTTATCAGATTACATTTTCAGTGAAAAGGAGTTTAAATGATTTGGATGTGATTGCTATTTCAATCGTAAGGGTGACCCCCGGAGGCATGTTTTCCTTCGAGCATTTTAGTTCTGCTCGCTCCATCTGTATTTTAACCTGTTAATAGGTGGGTGAATGGGAGGAAAAGCAAATCAGTTTGACCTTCAAGGTCAAGCCCTTTTTGTATGATCAGAGCAGGACTATTTCCAATGTGATAAAGAATGTGGGTTTTGCCCTAGCTGGTTTGGCTCAGTGGATAGAGCATCGGCCTGCGAACTGAAGGTTCCATTTCAGTCAAGGGCACATGCCCAGATTGTGGGCTCAGCCCCCAGTAGGGGGCATGCAGGAGGCCACCTATCAGTGGTTCTCTCATCATTGATGTTTCTCTCTCTCTCTTAAATCAATAAAAATATATTAAAAGAAGAAGAAGAAGAAAAGAATGTGGGTTTTAAGTTTCAAAAGCATGTGCCATTCTCATCTACCTGGGATGAATGATAATGTGACCACTGCTTGGATGATAATTTTATCCACACAGCTGCCTTCCATCCTCTTGCCTTTGCTGTATAGTAAGACTTTTGACCGAAGATATATGTTTAGCCAAGCTGTTTTAATGGAACATATTACACTTTAAAATGATGCAAGGACAAACACTGGACATCAGCTCGCTGGAGGGTGCCACATATTCTTGCATCATTTCCCTCCTTTTTTTATGTTTTATTCTTGGCAGCTATCTTACCACTAAACCAGAAAAGAAGGAATTATGCAGGAAAATTGCTATCAGTTGCTACCCCTGCTGGATTACAGAACCCAGAGCATAATAGCTGTCCCAGGGGTGCCTCTGAGGTCGTGGGCCATGCCATTAACCACTGTGAACACCTCAGGGATCTAATGGAATAGACTAGAATGTCTTTCCAGCATCCAGGAATATTTTTTTATATTTTTATGTTGTGGATTTTTTTTTTTAATTTTAAATATTTTTATTGATTTCAGAGAGGAAGGGAGAAGGAGAGAGGGAAACATCAGCAATGAGAGAGAATCATTGATCAGCTGCCTCCTGCACACCCTACACTGGGGATCAAGCCTGAAACCTGGGCATGTGGCCTGACCAGGAATCGAACCGTGACCTCCTGGTCCATAGGTCAGTCAGTGCTCAAACACTGAGCCACTCAAGCTGGGCTTATTTTATTGGTTTGAGAGAGAGAGGAAGGGAGAGGGATGGAGAGATGGAAATCTCAATGAGGGAAACATTGATCAGCAGCCTCATATACGCCCCACACTGGGGATCAAGCCCACAACCCAGGCATGTGCCCTGAGCAACTGGGAATCGAACCTTGATCAGTTTTCCCCTTGCCTCTGAGAAAGTGTCAGAGGCTGGGAAAACCTCCCTCCACACACTTCCTCTTGTTTATCTTATCTCTGAGTTTTAAAATAACCTTTTGGAGCCCATTTTCCCTTGTTTCCTGAGGTGATTTTGCTAAGAGGACAGAGAGAGGGTAGGAAATACATTGGAGTCGGTTATCATTCTTGGCTGGCCTGCTGAGGGCTGTGGAGCAAGTCACGTAATCTTTCACACACCCTGCCCCTCACATGGAAGATGGCAGTGAGGGTGCGCTCCCTGCCTCTGCCAAGCATACCGCATTAGATTTGCTGACGGTGTTAATGTCTTAGCGCTGCCCTAACAAATTATCACAAACTGGGAGGCTTAAACCAACGGAGGTCTATTCTCTCACAGTGCTGGAGGCCAGACGTCTGAAATCAAGACGTGCGCAGGACCACACCCCCTGCAGGGACTCTAAAGGGAAGTTCATTCTCTGTCTCTTCCCCTTCCTGTTGGCTGTGGGCATCCCATGCCAATCAGAGCACGGCCGCATCATGCCAGGGTCTGCCTCGGTGGTTACATTTCCTCTTTCTTCATCCTGTGTCCACTCTCCCTCTGCTTCACTCTCACAAGGACACCTGTGATTGCACCTAGGGTCCGCCAGGTACTCCCAGATGAACTCCTCATCTCTAGGTTCCTCATTGAATTAGATCTGCAAGACCCTTTCCAAGTAAGGTAGCATTCACAGGTTCTCGGGATTAGGAGGTGGACATGTCTTTTTGGCGGTCACCATTCAGATCACTTCACTAAACGCCATTTTTATTTGATCTAAAAAGAAATGTATTTCGCCCAACCTGCTTGGCTCAGTGGTGAACATCGACCTACGAACCAGAAGGTCACCATTTGATTCGAGGTCAGTCAGGGCACACGCCCAGGTTGTGGGCTCAATTCCCAGTGAGGGGCGTGCAGGAGGCAGCTGATCAATGATTCTCTCTCATCATTGGTGCTTCTGTATCTCTCCCCCTCTCCCTTCCTCTCTGACATCAATAAAAATAAATTTTAAAATATTTTTTAAAACTCTATTTTATAGTAACAAACTTAGAAAGAATATATGTAGCTACTTAAATAATTTTAGAAGATGCTTAAGTTTCAGAGTTTACTGATGAGTCCTAAATTTGATAAAGTACAAAGCACAGTCTACCCTCTGTGTATTTCCTCTGCCAAGCGGCCATCACTGAGTTATTTATAGAACTACTGTGTGGCATGGCTATAGTGAAATAACGTTTTGTGTTAAAAATATGCTAATTCATTTTGTGTACTTATAAATGGTGGACTAAACCTGAAGTCAGATGTTAGTCTAAAAACTGCCCAAGGAATTCACAATAATGTTTTTCTAAAGCCAAAGTAAACCTTGGTCAATATTTTATGGCTAGATATACTTTTTAATTAATTATTAAAAATGGTAATGAGATAACACTCAGGTAAACATTGCGGTTCTTTTTTTTAAAATATATTTTATTGATTTTTTACAGAGAGGAAGGGAGAGGAAGGGAGAGGGATAGAGAGTTAGAAAGATCGATGAGAGAGAAACATCGATGAGCTGCCTCCTGCACACCTCCTACTGGGGATGTGCCCGCAACCCAGGTACATGCCCTTGACTGGAATCGAACCTGGGACCCTTCAGTCCGTAGGCCAATGCTCTATCCACTGAGCCAAACCAGTTAGGGCAACATTGCGGTTCTTGACATCAGGTGGCATGGTGGACAATCTCATGAGGAAAAAAGGAAAGAGTGACAAATGGTCTAATTAGGTGGCTCTGCATATACAGTGGCTTGCTGCAGGTTTAGTGTTAGGACACTTTCAGTGAATTAGGTAGGAAGTTATAATGGCTCTGGAGGAAACTAACTTTGCGGAGTTTTCATTTTTATTAATTCATTACAGCCTGATTATTTCCAATAAGACTTAGTGTCTATGTGGTAATAGACATATATAAATAAAGTGTCGATGTTAAGAACTTGGCTTCATATTTATAGATATTGGATACTGTGTATACATGTTTCTAATATGCAGAAAGCTCATGGATGTTAGTATCTTTATTGCCTTGCCAGGTTTTTTATAAATAAACAACAGAAACAACAATGATAAGAACTTAATTAAATCTCTTGCCCACTGAACAGAGAGCTATTTTCCCTTTGTTTTGACCTTCTTGCCATTTTCACTGCATTTGAATTGATCCAGAATATTTGAATTAAATTTGCAAGTCAAATGCCAGAAGACATTTCTCAAAAAAAAGGCATACTATCTACTGATCTTCTCTTCATCTATTTTTTTTTGGTCATAAATATTTGTCTGGCACCCGCCTTCATTAACTCTGGCTCCTTGTTGCTGCTGCTTCCATCTAAAAGGCTACACAAAAGCCAGAGCTCCAGGATTTCCAGTAAATGGGACCCAGACTAAAGTAAAAGTTCGGCAGCAGGGCAACGGCGCAGATGACTATACTGAAACACACCGAGAATTTAGATTTGTCTGCTTTCTTTTATATATATATATTTCAGAGAGGAAGGGAGAGGGAGAGAGGGATGGAGACCTCACTGATGAGAGAGAATCATTGATTGATTGCCTTCTGCACACCCCACAATGGGGATGAAGCCTGCAACCCGGGCATATGCCCTGATGGGGAATCTAACTGTGACCTCCCGGTTCAGAGGTTGATGCTTAACCATTGAGCCATGCCAGCCATACTCCGCCTGCTTTTACCTGAAAGAAAAAAAAAAAGACAATGTGAAAAGAACATGGGATATTTCAATAGTAACAATAATAATTATTATTATTTTTCATTAAAAATACAGAGTAAATAATAGGAGGAAAGGAAGGGAGGAAAGAAGGGAGGGCGGGGAGAGAGGGAGGGAGGAAAGGAAGGAAGGGAGGAATGGGGGGCAGGGTACAAACAGCATTCTAATAAGGATATTAATGTTGTAAGAAAGAATGTTTTATGTTGATTTGCAACTCTAAATGAATAAAAACTTGGATATCAATAATTAAAGAAGAAATTCCTCCTAGACTAACCATGTGAGTTACTTATTCAGACTCTTATGTTCCCACCCTCTGAATGTAAGTCATTCAGTTTCAGCTCCAGAGAATCCTGGTGTGCACCTCTTGAATATGATGGTATTGCAGTTATTTTAGAACAAGTTTTTCCTCTCTGAGCCCTCTCTATTTGAATCTAATCATCCTCAGTTTATTGCTTATGTTACATGATATGAGGCATGCCTGGGGAGACACTCAGAAACTATCAATATTTCTTAGGCTGTATGTTGTTTCCAATAGCCTGAAATTGAACTTCCTCGATGACTTATTTTGAACCACATATAATTCTCTATGACAGAATAACATAAGAGATATAAGTAGGAGTCCCACAAAATATGGATGATGTTGTCAGTTATTTATTCAGCAAATATTGGCTGAGTACTCATTATGTATCTAAAATTGGTTCTTTGTTACTTAGAAGTTCCCTACTTTATTTCTGTATCCCTGGTGTCTCCTATCCCCACTGCTATATTTTATTTCTTTGTAATAAAAGCTGTGATGAGAAAGAAAGGTTTTTAGAAGAATACATAACTAATTTATCTGGGGAGATCAGGGACAACTAGTGAAGAAAATTAGCCACAAAGAAGCAATATTAAGCAAAGATATAAAGAATGCATAAATATGGACAATTCAAATTTAGGCTAAAGAGGGGTAGAGAGAGATCATGAAGAAGAAAAAACAGCCAGGCTGATGTGGTTCACTGGTTGAGAGCATCCACCCATGAACCAGGAAATCACGGTTTGATTCCGGGTCAGGGCACATGCCTGGGTTGCGGGCTCCCTCCCCAGTGCCGGGCAGCCAGTTAATGATTCTCTCTCATCATTGATGTTTCTATCTCTCTCTCCCTCTCCCTTCCTCTCTCTTAAATCAATAAAGCATATTTATTTTTTGAAAGTTTTTTAAAAAGAAGAAAAAAAAACCACCAAATATGAAAATCCTGAAGAGAGAAAACCTTTGGCTCAGAAAAGGCCAGGTCAGAGAGAAGGGAGAGAGAGAAAAGAATGTCAGGACATGAAGCTGGGTCACTAGGCAGGGACTAGACTATGCAAGTCACATGGGAAGAAAAAGAAATCTTCAATCTGTAAGAGAGTCTACATTTACTTAGCAAGTTTCTAATGAATCAGTTAGGTGATCAGTTCCTTAAAACTGAAAGCACTCCAAACAAAAGCGGGTTAACCAACATGACCAGTATTAGGATGAGGATCTTCGCTGGAGGCCTAGAACAGAGCTGGGACTTAGGCTAGTCTCCCTCAGAGGGGTTCCAATCCAGTGAGATAACACATACATTTTATGGAACAGTATCTGTCTATAATGTCAAAATCGTTGCATAAAAATTCTAAGGTTGTTATTTTTTTCATTCTATTTTTTAAAGCCATATTTCTTAAAACATATTTTTATTTATTTCAGAGAAGAAGATCGAGGAGGAAAGAGCTAGGAACATCTCTGATGAGTGAGAATCATTGATCAGCTGCCACCTGCATGCCCCACCCTGGGGATCCAGCCCATAACCTGGGCATGTGCCCTGACCAGAAATCCAGCCGTGACCTCCTGGCTCATAGGTCAATGCCCAACCACTGAGCCATGCCAGCCGGGCATTTTCTTTTTTTTATAACAAGTAAAATAATAATTAAAAAACCAACAACACACACTCTAGCCAGTTTGGCTCAGTGGATAGAGCATCGGCCTGGGGACCGAAGGGTCCCAGGTTCAATTCCAGTCAAGGGCACGTATCTTGGTTGCAGGCTCCTCCCCAGCCCAGACCCTGGTCGGGCTTGTGCAGGAGACAACCAATCCATGTGTTTCTCTCACATCGATGTTTCTCTCTGTCTTTCTCTCTCTCTTCTACTCTCCCTAAAAATCAATGGAAAAATTTTCTCGGGTGAGGATTAACAAAAATAAAAATAAAAAGACACAACAGTCTTAAAGCTGGAAGAGCAATAAATGAAATTGCTACTGTAGTTCATGGATGTAGCAGGGGTACATGTCTCACATTAAGAGGCAGGACCGAGGAATTTAGGAATATGTGTGCCCAAGGACAGTCAGAGAGATGGAAGCCACTGGAGAGCAGAAAACATGAAGAGTCTCTCACCAGGCATCCCGAAGCGCCCTGTGCATTTCCTCTTCCTTGCCTCTGTACCCTTTGTGGTGCCTGTCCCAGCTGGACTTGTGACAATTCCAAATCGCTCCTTCCTCTTTTAAGCTTCTTGTCATCTTCAGACTTTTTGGAGATTGAAGAGACATTCACACCAAAATTCAAGTTCTTTCCTTTAGCTTGTCCAGGTTAACCAAAGGCTTGGTTGGTGTCAGATGACAGGCCTTTTGATGGATTTGAAGAAATTCCAAATTTAGCTCCCCAGCAGCTTTTTTTTTACTTGATTTCAGAGAGAGGGAGAGAGAAAGAAACATCAGTGATGAGAGAGAACCATTGATCGGCTGCCTCTTGCACACACACTGCCCCTTCCTCCCCCCCCCCCCCCCCCACTGGGGATCGAACCTGCAACCCAGACATGAGCCCTGACTTGGAATCGAACCGTGACCTTCTGGCTCACAGGTCAATGCTCAACCATTGAGCAACACTGGCCGGGCCAGGCCACAGCAGCTTTCTTAGTCTCCAAGCCCACAGGTGCATTAAACCCTTCAGCTCTCTTCTGCATTCTCTCAGTCTGTGCGATTTCAGATGTAATTATTGCCACTTTCTTTTCTGCTGCCACATCAACAGTGTTTTCAGGGGCCTCATTCTCTTCGACAGGCAGTTCGACAGGCTTGGGTTCTTCTTCCTGTTTCATCTCCCAGTATATTTTCTTCATTTGCCTCCTCTTCACCATGTTCTTCAAGAGAGGCATGAAGCCCATTGATGAGATCTTGGGCTTTTTTTTTTTTTTAATGAGATCTTGTTTTATTCCCTTGGTCTCCAAACCATGAGCAAGAAGAAAAAAATACAGCTAAGCTTGTGTGGCTCAGTGGTTGAGCATCGACCTATGAACCAGGAGGTCACAGTTTGATTCCTGGTCAGGGCACATGCCCAGGTTGCAGGCTTGGTCCCCAGTAGGGCATGTGCAGGAGGCAGCCGATCAATGATTCTCTCTCATCATGGATGTTTCTATCTCTCCCTCCTTCTCCCTTTCTCTCTGAAATCAATAAAAATATGTTTTAAAAAAGATAGCCCTCCAACTGCTAGCTGGGAGGAGAGGAAGCCCTGGGTTCTTGGCTGAATTGGTTTGGAGTGGCGTTTCCATCTAACAGAGCCGGGAGAAGGGTTGGAAGAAGTGGGTTCTGACTCACACACCACAGTCTCACCGTTCTTACCAAGCTCTGGTAGATTTCCTTGAGTAAATGTTTCTTCATTTGCTGCCTGCCTCGGGAACATTTCCTGAGATAACATATGGTTTTCCTTTTATAATGTTCATCAGTTTCTCTGGGGAGTGATTCCATGTTGCTCCTCAAACTATCGTGCTAAAGTGGAACCTTCTGAGGAGAGATCTTTTTTATAAGTAAAAAGAACAGCTTAGAAGATTACTGGAATTAAAGTCGATGTCTAAAACAATTTCATTTTATACACCAGCAACAATGACTGGAAAATATAATTTTAAACAGGTTATATTTACCAGAGCAAAAAATGTACACGCCAATAAGAAATCTAACAGAAGATGTAAAAATCTCCAGCAGCTAAAATTAAAACATTGTGTTGCTGTATATTAAAGAAAATAATAAAACTACAATCTTAATATAGAAGACTAAAGACCATAAAGAAATCAATTCTCTCAAAATTCATTTATATTGTAATATAATTTCGACTTAAGTTCTTATGGGGATTTTCACAAAACTTGGTAATCGGATTCTGTATTTGTTAAAAATTAGTAAATGAGCAAGAATAGCCAAGATACTCCTGAAGAACACATTAGGGGAAGACATCCAGATCCATTATCAAGTTTATATATATAAAAAGCATGGTATTGATGCACCATTAGAAAAAAAGAGCATTATATCATTACAGAGAGCCCCTAAGAGGATGTTTTAAAGAAACAGCCCGAACCGGTTTGGGTCAGTGGATAGAGCATGGGCCTGTGGACTCAAGGGTCCCAGGTTCGATTCTGGTCAAGGGCATGTACCTTGGTTGCAGGCACATCCCTGGTGGGGAGTGTGCAGGAGGCAGCTGAATCGATGTTTCTCTCTCATCAATGTTTCTAACTCTCTATCCCTCTCCCTTCCTCTCTGTAAAAAAATAAATAAAAATCAATAAAATAATATTAAAAAAAAAGAAACCAGAACTTCATAGAAGATATCTGTGGCATGTAGATTTAAAAAGAAGTATTTTAATTACATGAATTTGAAATGTGCTGATATATGATGATTTTTATGTGCATGGAGTTTTTATGTTAATGGCAGCTTTATTTGGTCTAATAAAATAACATAATTATTAATAAATATAAACACCAATCAAAAATGATTTTTAAACTGTTTTTATTGATTTTTAGAGAGAGAGGAAGGGAGAGAAAGAGAGAGAGAGAGAAACAGGTGTTGGCTGTTTTCTGCACACCCCCTACTGGGGATTGAGCCTGAAATCAGGGTATGTGCCCTGACTGGGAATGGAACCGGTGACCTTTTGGTGCATGGGACAACACCCAACCAACTGAGCAACACTGGCCAGGGAAAATAATTTTGTTGTTGTTGTTGTTAATCCTCACCCGAGGGTATTTTCCCGTAGATTTTTAGAGTGTAAGAGAGGAAGAAACAGAGAGAAACATTAATGTGAGAGAGACACATCGATTGGTTGCCTCCCTGCACGTACCCTAACCATGACCGGGGATTGAACCTGCAACCGAGGTGCATGCCCTTGACCCGAATCGAGCCTGGAACCCTTCAGTCTACGGGGCCCATGTTCTATCCACTGAGCCAAACTGGCTAGAGTCAAAATGATTTTTTAAAAACATTTTATTTTTTATATATTTTTATTGATTTCAGAAGGGAAGGGAGAGAGAAATATAGAAACCTCAGTGATGAGAAGAAGAATCATTGTTAGGCTGCCTCCTGCACACCCCCTCCTGGGGATCGAGCCCACAACCTGGGCATGTGCCCTTGACTGGAATCAAACTCAGGACCCTTCGTTCCACAGGCTGATGCTCTATCCACTGAGCCAAACTGGCTAGGGCCAAAATCACTTTTTGTTTTTTTTTTTTTAAGTGAGTTGGCAAATAGGAAATTGACCTTGCCTCGGAGTAGCAAGCAAATTTTAGTAAAAATGACTCATAGACTACCTTTAAGCAGTCAATAATTTTCTGTATGGAGGAGAACAAATGCCAGCAGTAGTAAAATATATGGGTCTGAGCTTAGTGTTAGACCTACCAACGATTTTTCCTATGCAATAAAGGATAGGCCTTTGGCTTTGCAAGAATAATATTCCTGCTGCACTTTCTAAATGTTCATTATAGATTGTTTTAGAGAGAGAATATACAAAGATGGTTTCTTATATAAATAATGTCAGCCACAAAAGGGGAAAGGCCTCCTTATAATTTCATTAATTGCATCTTGAAGAACAATTCCCATCTTCTGTTTTGAACAGTGGTATAGGAAACCATCTACAAATGTTCCTTGCACTAATTAACTGTACTCAGACTTGTCGCACACTTTCTGAAAATTTCACACAGCTCTATATTCTACACTGAGTGGCCAGATTATTATGATCTCTGAATGCATAATAATCTGGCCACTCAGAATATATGTATATATAAAAATAAATAAAAATATTAGAGGACCGGTGTATGAATTCATGCATGGGTGGGGTCCAGCCAGCCTGGCCAGGGGGAAGGGACATGGGCGGTCGGCCAGACTGCCTGCTGGTCGAACTCCTGGTCGAGGAGACTATTTGCATATTAGCCTTTTATTATATAGGATATACACTGAGTGGCCAGATTATTATGCGTTCAGAGATCATCATAATCTGTCCACTCAATGTATATCAGGTGTGAGATAATGCTCTCCTGCTTTTAACTTAGTGGTACTTCCTTCTAGGTCATGGAAATGAAGACCATTGGATCTTTTGCAATATCACTGTTTAACTCCAGTTGAGACAGTGTAGGGTTTTTTGGCTCTTAAAATTACTAGACAATGAAGCACAACCACAAGAAAATTAGGAAAAAAAAGTTAACTAAGAATGTCTTTTTCTGTCTGACTGCTTAATAGTAAGACATTATAGGCCTGCTTACACCTTAAACCAGGGACAGGGAACATCTGGCCTGCGGGCCATATAAGGCCCTCAAAATCATTTGGTCAGGCCCTGCCAAGGCATTAGGGGTGAATTAATGAAATGCTTGACTAAATATAGCAGGCTAAGTTTTAAGTTGAGAATTTGAATTCTGTATGGCCCGCAAATGATATTATAAGTGTCCAAATGGCCCTTGGCAGCAAAAAGGTTCCCCACCCCTGCTAAACAAAGAGAAAATAAATATAATTAATGCATCTGTTTTAGGGAATGGCTCTCATTGTTTGGAATCAGGTTATAGAACTATATGGTACAAAAGATTTAACACAGTTACTTGAAGTCATAGACTATCTGTTCATGTATTTGATTGTTCTGTAAACAATACAACACTGATGACCAGGAGTTGGACAGCAGTGGTTTGGAATCCCTGCCTTCATATGCAACAATGAGGTAGCCAAATGTTTCCAAACTTGCCAATATTTGAAAAGAAATTCCAACTGAAATCATCATTTTGCCCAGAAAACATAGCACACATTTACCAAAATTACGTTCATTTGCTTTTGGCGGGAAAACCAGTCTGAGATAATTAGTATTCCTAATTAGAATAGATAGTTGTTTCATTAATCAAAATGAGAAAATAGATTAATAACTAATATATATAATATGATTATAGTTCATGAGATAGGGATGAAGACAAGAAAGAATATCACTTGGGGGGTGAAATTTTGAGAACTGTGGGGCCAATTCCTGTTCACTGACCAGTTTTATTTTGAACTGATGTCTTTAAATGTTGCTTAAATGTCCTTAAGTGTTGACTCAGATAACCAATATGAATCTCCAGATAATTAGTTGATACATGTGAAATGGAACACTTTTTCCTATGACTTTTCATTTTATTCTTACCTGTGTAATCACTGCAGGTCTTCTCTACAAATTTTTAATATATGTGGCCCATCTCCTCCAATTGGCAGTACATAGGACTTGACCATGTTAGCATAAATACTCTAGAGCATGCACAACCTCTTAGTTACCTGTGAGAGTCAACAAATTGCATTATTTTGTATGCCATAGTGCCATGTAGTCTATCTTTTAACCCAGAGCTTCTCAAACATGTCCTTCAACTGTGGTGAGATTCTGTCCCGCCAATTTTGCATTATCAGGATACGTGAGAGAAAATTAAGCTTATTTGTGGGACTTGGGATAATTTGTGTCTTCTGCAAGGATGCTTTTTCTTAAATAACAGAAATAGTTTGCATTTACAAGATGATGCTAAAACTCCATTAGTTTATCACGGGGCCCCATTCTTTGGACTTGTTTGGGTATGGATGTTGTGGTCCACGTCAGTTGGGAAAATGGGAAGAGGCCTGGCTGGTATGGCTCAGTAGGTTGAGCATCTACCCATGGACCAGGAGGTCCCAGGTTTGATTCCCGGCTAGGCCACATGCCCAGGTTGTGGGCTTGATCCCCAGAAGGGAGCATGCTGGAGGCAACTGATTGATGTATCGCTCTCATCGATGTTTCTCTCTCTCTCCCTCTCCTTTCCTCTCTATCTAAAAACCAATTTAAGAAAAACATATTTTAAAAAATTGGAAGAGGAGAGGGACAAAGAGCCTGAGTGGTCCAGGGGAGTCAGGTGGCCTTGAGACTCGCAGAGGATTTATGAACTGGAAAAACAAGTGTGGCGTGGGCAGCCATTTTTGAAATGATGCACACGATTGTGATTTTCACCTTTTCCAGATAATTCCCTCAGCATTTTGGCCAAGCATAATGGATTCAACCGTCAGAAGCAAGAAGTCTACCTTCTGCCAATCGTCATCAGTGACAGCGGGAACCCTCCTCTGAGCAGCACCAGCACGCTGACCATCCGGGTCTGTGGCTGCAGCAGTGATGGTGTCGTCCAGTCCTGCAATGTGGAAGCTTATGTCCTTCCGATTGGACTCAGTATGGGCGCCCTCATTGCCATATTAGCGTGCATCATTTTGCTGCTAGGTATGTATTTCCTTCATTGCCTCATGGTTCCCATTTTTCTGCTTCATCAATGACTGTACATAAGGACAGCAAACCCTGAGCAGGCAAGACATCAGCATGCTTTTGGAAAGAGGAACTCTTTTGGACTTCTCCTAGCTCTGAGATCACTTAGAGGAGGTGAGGAGAAAAAGGGTTGTGATGGTAAATGTCTGACCCTAGTCGGTTGGCCCTGTCCCCAGAAATGTGGGAGGCAACCAACTGATGTGTCTCTCTCACATTGATGTTTCTCTCTCTGTCTCTCTCCCTCCCTTTCACCCTCTCTAAAAATCAATGGTAAAAATAAAATAGTAAATGTCCAATTGGAGACGACTATTTGGTGCCTTTTTCAGTGCCATCTCCAGTGAAGATATAGACTAAGCTGAATGGCGGGGGAAGTGGGGATGGGCCTTATGTGGTTATAACGGCATCTATTATAAAGAAGACCTCCAGATCTGATGCACACCCATTTGCTGCAACAAATATGTGTCCAAAGTACTCTTTTATCCAAACAGTTTATAGATTGGGTTGCTGAGTCCATCTGATCACAAAGTAAGGTGAGATAAAAAGAAAAAAAAAATAAGCAAACGAAAAAATAGAATATATTTTTTTTCTTCAAGATTGCCTTGTCTTCCTGAGATTTTTTTTTATATTAAAATCAAATCGTATTCTTTCAAAATTGAGAGCTCATCCTTCATAAAGGTGTTTTGCTTAATTCTCATGGCAATGTTATCAAAGCAATAGGCTCATAAGTCTTAGAATAATGACCCTCCCTCTGAACCTACAAGGTGTGTGTGTTGCTCATAGGACTATATGCGAGTTGGCTAACTGTTATTTCATGTTTTGTTTTGTTTTTCCTACAGTCATCGTGGTGCTGTTTGTCACCCTGCGGCGACATAAAAATGAGCCATTAATTATCAAAGACGATGAAGATGTACGAGAAAACATCATTCGCTACGATGACGAAGGAGGCGGGGAGGAAGACACGGAGGCCTTTGACATTGCAACTTTACAAAACCCGGATGGAATTAATGGATTTTTACCCCGTAAGGATATTAAACCAGATTTGCAGTTTATGCCGAGGCAAGGGCTGGCTCCAGTCCCCAATGGTGTTGACGTGGATGAATTTATAAATGTGCGGCTCCACGAGGCAGATAACGACCCCACGGCCCCGCCCTATGACTCCATTCAGATCTATGGCTATGAAGGCCGGGGGTCAGTGGCGGGCTCCCTCAGCTCCTTGGAGTCCACCACCTCAGACTCAGACCAGAATTTTGACTACCTCAGTGACTGGGGTCCCCGCTTTAAGAGACTGGGCGAACTGTACTCTGTTGGTGAAAGTGACAAAGAAACTTGACAGTGGATGATCAATGAACCCACGGAACTGAGCATTCTGTAATATGCTAGGGCCACTCCCCTTAGATACAGCCAATGTGGCTATTCGTTTTAGAGGCAAGTGTAGCACCAATCATCTATAAACTCAACTACATTTTAATGTTGAACCAAAAAAAAAAAATGGATAATAAAAAGTATATGTTAGGAGGTGATAAATCTTGTGGAGTGTGAATTAAACTATGTGGAGTGTCTAGAAGTCGTTGGATAGTTGCTATGTACGTGACCACCGCAGACAAAGATTGGGATCCTGGCTCATGCTTAGGGAAAAAACGTAGTTTTAAGAGAGGAAAAAAAAATCAAAAATTAAAAGGTGCTTTCTTAGACAAAATGGACCTGCAAAGAATTTGCTGCTGAGATGTGTCTTCTGCAAGGATTTTTATAAACGCGAATGGTTTTTTCCCCCTTCACCAATAAGGATCCCGCCACACATGATAAAAGCAATACTTGGTCGGCTGTACATTCTGACTTTTGGGAGTTTGGAAAGGCCTCCTAAGATTACACGGTACAGTGACCACACATTGTACATCATTGTTGGCCCCACTCATCAGAGACTGAGTAGCATCTTTAAATATTGTGTCGAGCCTTAAAATATTCACATGTTCCTAATCCATTCCAAGGTGGGGTTTGCCAACGCAGTGGTGGGAGGAGAGAAATCCCACGGAACAGGCTTGTTTTTAAGAAGCAGGATTACTCCTTCCCTCCACTTCATCTTGTTCCGCAAGGACACAAAGATAGACTATGTCACGCAATGGACGACGTAAGAGACAGATGGTTTTATTTGTTTAATCCTCAAAATAAATATTTTATTGATGTCCATTAATGCGTTTATTTATTAAGGTTGGTAATCTATAGATGAAGGGACTATATGGAGAGAAAAAAAGATAAATTATATCCATTAATAATCCTTTAGATTGTTTTATATAAATATATATATATATATATATACACACACACACACAATGAATGTTTAATACATGTACATTTTGATGAGATGAGTATGGCAGGCAATATTCTGACCAGGGAGCGGATAGTCTCTTTAGTGTAGAAAGTGTTATCGTGACTGGTGATGGCAGGAACAACATTTTCCCAGAGAAACTTTTGGACTGTTTTCTATTTTGTTCATACTCCTAGTATTTGGTGTTTTTACTACAAGCACAAACATCTGAAAGTATATTGATCCGTGTGAATATTTAAACTCTAGACTTTTAGATACCTACATAACGCCCTGCCCAAGAGACATGCTTCAAGTCGCCCCACAATGTTTTAGAGCAGGAACGGATTTGTACATAATTTTACTGCTTCTGTTTTCAGCACTTCTGTCCCCGATCCTCATGGTGAGACACAGAACATCTTAGAGTCCAAAAGAGAACAGCCCTAGCAGATGTGAGCGTATTCAATTTGTAATACCAACCTGAAGTTTAGGAGTAGAGAAATGTATGATAAAACCGAACTACTACGACATGCAGATCATTTTAATTTTCTACTTTGCTTTAATGCAATATTGTTTATTTACTCCATGTATTGTATTCAGAGAAACTCCTGTATTGTTTCCTACTTTGTGAAATATATTTTTATAAATACCTTTGTTGTCTTCACTTTTCTTTTCCCCAATCAGATGAAGACCTACTACGAGAGTCTAACTAGAATTCTAGAACATTCAACTAAATTATTGCAAGAATCACCTTTATTTGTAAGAGCTTTTATATAAAGAACCAAGGATGTGAAATGGCTTGATCACACCATCTCAGGCACTGGCTTGGGCTGCCTGAAAAGAACATGACTTGGGCTAGAAAACTGAAGGTACCAATTTTTGGAGGCTACTTCTACTATGATAGAAACAAAATATTTAAATATTATACTTAGAATTGACAACTCTCCAGTGACTTAACTGAGGCCTTGCTGAGTTTTTGTTGCCTGAGAATCATCCATAGTTTGTCCTTTATGTGTATCATGCTAGCTGTTGAATGTGTTTTTGGAGGTCAAAGTGATTTCAAAATACACTAGGATTTGGAACGGTGTCTGAAACAAATATTTGGTGAGTGTAAATTATTAATAGTAGTATTAGTAATAATATTCACTAATAATATTCTGACTACCTTACACATTCTAAACCAAGGTGAGATGATTATTTATCTCTTGCATACCAGACTCATTTTTAGCATATTTCTCAGTGAAGTGCCATAAAGTACAGATTTAGAAACATGTTTAACAAAAATCATGTTAATTTTAGGAATATAAAATCCATATCCTCCAATCTTAGAAATCAGTAGGATAATCACCATATGATGGTTCCCATGAGCACGAGATAATGTTTGGTATACCAGTTGCCCAAAGCTTACCTCAAAATTCACTTTGCTCAAAGAGACAGCATGGAAGTGTGGGTCTCTTGCTGATTTTTTTCACCATGCTAGCACGTTATGCTTAAAAACTCATTTAATTTGTTATAATATGGAATCAAGTATGTTTATTACTAGGACTGAACTATATTTTTAGTGTACTCTGAATTTAAATAAAGGAACACACATGCATTCATTCCCTCTCTCTCTCTCTCTCTCACACACACACACACACACACACCCTAGACTTAACTACTTTTTACTTTAGCAATAGACTTGCCAGGATTTCTTTAACCAAGAGAGGGCATGAGGGTTCCCAAACTTTTAGAATTTGAGAACCCCATGCTCAACTCTTTAAATAATACATATTTTTAACTTTATCAAAGTGACTGTTTTTGTCTCTGTGCACTGTTTTCTGTGGCATAGGCATTTTAATGTGCCTATAGGTCCCAACCACTAGTCCTTTCCCATTCTTCTACCAAATGGAGAAGAACCATTGTGTTGGTGCCAAGTGAGACAAAATCATCTCCCTCTACTTATCTCACAATTCAAGGCACCTATGTGGGGAGATGACGCATCCCTGGGTGATTGGACATCACATGGATCAACTCAGCCTCGATCCTGTCCACTAATTGATCAAATCAAAACAAAAATGTCTTTTAAACACCCATATATATGTGCACTCTAGAGTATTAAGGGCCTATTCTTTACAATAATCTTGGATGAGTATAGTTATTTTAAGATTAAAAATAATTTATAATCGGATGGTTAAACGATGCTAGAAATTAAATTCAAGTGTTAACCTTGCTACACAGAATTGTGATTTCTAGATTATGAACAATGAAAATGTTCTGAGAAAAAAAATGTGTGGGTGTTTGTGTGCATACAAAATAAAAGAGAACTTAGATTCACTGGCATCACCAGTGAAAGGGGAATGCTTAGAAAGAGCCAAATGTGTCTTTGGGAGAGTTTGTTTAATCAGATGCTTAAAATAAGACAGGTCTCTGCATGAGACCTAGAAATCTCCTAGGAGCAGCCAGATTTCACACTGAGTCTCAATGGAGTTCTGGGCTGGGTTGCATTTTGGAGAAGGAAATGCGGGTGCTGAGAGCTAAGTAGCCAATTACTCTTTATAGCCACATAAGGACTGGAGGCAAGTGGGTCCTTCCAACAAGTTGTATTATGCGATCACGGGCTTTGCAGGGGATCTCACGAATGTATAACCTTCTGATTGCCTTTTTGATTGAAAGTTCCATCTGAGATCAGGGCAGTGCAAGCAGTAATAAGATTTCAAAAATTCCCATCACTGGCACTGTAGGAAAGGCTGAGCATGACTGAAATCCCATTATTGTCAGTCAAAAAGATAAGGTAACAGTGGGCATCGCTATAAAAGCTATATAAAGGCACAATTTAAACAGGAATATCAACATTGAATGTATGTGTGTGTATGTAGACACACACACACACACACACACACACACACACACAATCTCTTTATATATACACATATACCCAATTAAGTTACCAGGGGTTAATTTGTAATTTTTTTGTCTCACAATCTCATACACTACCCCAAACTTGGAATGGTGGCTTTTTGTTTTTCTGACTGTAACCTTGAATTTGAAAGCCATTGGATTGAGGGTAAAGGGTTTTTAATGCAGGTTTCTATTTGAGAACAAAATCATGGTTCATGATACCCGGGGTTAGAATTAAATGTATCACATTGTGAAACTGGACTTAGATGTTTGTATGTCCTTCTGTTGTTTTTTCTGGAGAAAATAATTGTAGAATGTATCTTGTAGGAAATAGTTTTCATAATATTTTCATTTTCCTCAATTATAGTACTGTTTTATTTGTGTACAAAGTTTCTTAGCAAAGTGACTCATTTGGCCAGTGTTGCATATATTGTCAGCACAATCATTGTTCTTTATGATTGTAGAAGACAGAGATTCTATCATAACCAGACGTTAATTTTTATTATTTTCTTCTTAGTCAACACACATTTACATATCACATGGTATACTGGTTTTTAGATGAATACACCCTTGATATTAAAGATACATTAATTCAAGTATTTTTGACCCAATCCTAGTATTATGGGCTCATGCAATTTAACCCCCCTCCCAACTTGATGGATTATCTAAAAGGAAACAACTGTGTATCCTACATATATTGAGCATTAACCAGCTCAGGAATTCATCTATAGAGTCATATAGAAAGAGTCAGTAGGATGGCATCTCCAAACCTATTTCCTTTGTTTATAAAATGGAGATAATAAATTTCATCTAAAACAAATCATTGAAACATTCTTCATCAATGGTCTTATAAATAGTATTCCAATTTGGTTTAAATTTACAGTGGTCTGAGATTAAAGCCCCATAGCTTGTGACTACAGAACACGCTCTGTAATTATTATGTGAAGTTTGTAATGGTAAGAAATAGAAGCTGAGTTGTCCACAGTGATGCAGAAGAACTGAGGAGGAAGTAAGTGATTGTGAATGGGAAGACCAAAGACCCAAGAAGCCTTCATAGAGTTTTCCTAAAAGATGGGAACTGAGGAATGGATGCAATAGAAATCTGAGCTTTGCCAACAACCAAAACTAAGAGGGAAAACTGATAAAAAGCACGATGTTTATAGATGAATGACACCTTTTCAAGCAACCAGAAAGAGCCAGAAAATGGGTGCTCATATGTCCCACATAGGTTTGCCTAAATCGTAGCATGTTTTGTGGATGAAAAAAAAAATAATGTTCAGAGATGTCTTAAGGAATTTTTCAGAGTTCAATTACAAATTCCTATACATGAGAGAGACAGAAATTGAACTCTGATCTTCTAGCTCATAACCAAGGTAAGACACTTGAAGTATTTTTGTGTGTGTGCTCCTGCTCCATTATTTCTGGAAATGTCATTTACGTCTCAAGGCCAGTAGGCATTTGTTGGAGGAATCGGTGTCTGTGGCATTGTTTTCCCCAACTTGAGTTACGGGACATTATCTGACTCATATCTTGAATGTAAGTATTACCTCTTGTGGGAATCTTTATTAATGGTAAAGTTC
This sequence comes from Corynorhinus townsendii, assembly GCA_026230045.1. Lineage (NCBI taxonomy): Eukaryota > Metazoa > Chordata > Mammalia > Chiroptera > Vespertilionidae > Corynorhinus > Corynorhinus townsendii. The sequence continues at coordinate 9,696,445 of JAPDVU010000011.1, read as the reverse complement.
TCTTTATCGTTATCCACAGATGACAGAAGGGTTGTTAGGAGGAATAACACAGTATGCTGTGGATGAAAAAGGGGGTCCTATGCAAAGTAACCTCACAGGATGATCTGATCATAAATTCCTAACTGGACAGGTCGGTGATGGGTAGCCATGCCCAAGCATAGAACGTCTCAAAATCACAACTCATTCCAGTGCTTACTTTGCAATAATCCCTGAGTCATATTTTACTGGCTAGGCCATATGTTCAGCAAGATTACTTTAAGGGGCCTTGCCCAATTCTCTTGTTTCCTGGCATAATTTGGATAAAGTTCTCTTAAGGGTCTGATTAGCCCTTGCCACTGTAACTTCCTGATGAATGAGGTCTCATGTAATACCCACCAGACTCTTAAGGCTTTGGTGACATCTTTTGTAATCAAAGAGATAAATGCTGGCCCATTGCCACTCTGTAAAGATTGGGGAGCCTGAAACTGGGAATTTTCTCCTTCAGTAGAGAAGGTGTAAGAGGTACCTGAAATTACCAGGTGCTTTAGGCATGCCAGTGAAGTCCATGCCAGTCTTCCCCAGGGTGGGTGTGTTCCCCTCATTATTTGGACTTATCCTGAAGATCGAGGGAGGCTGAGTACTCAGGTTATTGGCATTGCCGGTTGGGCAAGCTTTCACTACCTGGTCAATTAGAACTGTCATACCTAGAGTTTCCATGGTGTTGATTAGCCCAAGTAGAGTGGAGAAAGCATACCGGAAGTCTGTATAGATGTTCAGGGTCATCCTCTTCCCAATTCTAGGGCCATAGTGAGGGCTATTGAGTTCATAGGTAGGGCCCCTGCTTCTACAGTTTTATTTAGGGTGGCAGTTGTATAGCCTGCCTCCCCCTCCTTTTACCTTCCTTTTTGAAGCTACTTCTATCAGTAAACCATGCTTCCTCCACACTTTGGAGGGGTTCACTTTGCAGGTCTGGTTGGCAGGAGTATATTGTATCTATTATTTCTAGGCAATGATGGTCCAGATTTCCCAGCTCAATCAGGAGTAGAGTGGCCGAGTGTAAAGTGTGGCATGTTTTTGGGGTGACCACTGGGTTGTCTAGAAGGATGGCATGAACCTGGATTGGTCTCCCAGGTGGCAATCATTCTGTCCCCTTCGAGTTTATCAGGGCTTGACCCTGGTGTGGGGTCCAGATGGTTACAGGTGGTCCAAAAGCCAAGTTTTCTGCCTCTTTTAATAGAGTGTCTGTAGTAGCAAAGCCCCCTCCCGCAAAGGCAAGGAAGCCATCCATATGCTGTCTGATCTAATCGTTCAGAAAAATGAGCAATTACCTGGGTCAGAGGTCTGAACTTCTGTTAAGACACCTCCACCCACAGTGCTATTTCCTGTCTCATCAGAGGCTTGGTGAAATCTAGGGGACCCAAGGCTGGGGCTGGAAGTAGCTGTTCCTTGAGTTCCCAGAAAGCTTTTTCACATTCTGAGTTGCATTCAAATTGTTCATCATCTTTCCCTTTTAAGCCTTCTAGATAGGCTTGGCTATAAATGCAAAACAAGGGATTCTGATATGAGGGAACCTGAACATTCCCAAGGACCTTCTAACTTGCTTCTTTAAAAAAAAAAAAAATGTATGTATATATATATATATATATATATATATATATATATATATATATATAATTTCAGAGAGGAAGGGAGAGATAGAAACATCAATGAAAGAGAATCATGGATCATCTGCCTACTGCACGCCCCCTACTGGGGATCAAGCCCACAACCTGGGCATGTGCCCTGACGGGGAATTCCTTAGAAGGGTTAGCAATCAATATGTCATCTGTATCCTGAAAGAGGGTATCCCCCTCCAAGTGCAGGCCCCTTAAGACTTTGGCCAGAGCCTCACCCAGAGAGTCTAATACTGGCAACACAGACTCCTTTACTTCAAGGGTGACGAGAGTGGACCCTAATTTGCACTGCTTTGGATATCCTTATTTTAATGCAGAGCCATAGAAATCTGAACCTGGGAAACCACGTCCCATGTCTTTGGCAAAGCAAGTCTAACTGGAGGACTGGATTATAATTTAGGGAGCTGTTTGTGGCTCATGGTTCTCATCTTCTAATTTATACTGGGACCAGGCCATGTTACAGAAAAAGACCAACTGTTTCTTAGTTTGGATGATAACTGAACGATTTCTGTGTTTGGGGATGCAGCCCTGGGGGCTGTGTATCAGTATGGCATGTGACACTGAAGTCCCCATGCCTTAGCTCTTTTGTTCCAGATTTGCCTTCAACAAGGAAGTTCTTATGCTTTTATTTACTTGTGTTTTTTTTTGTTGTTGTTAGTCCTCACCTGAGGATATTTTTCCACTGATTTTTAGGGAGCGACAGAAAGACAGAAACATCGATGTGAAAGAAACACATCGATTGGTTGCCTCCTGCAGGAGCCCTGACCAGGGCCTGGGCCAGAGCCTGCAACCAAGGTACGTGCCCTTGATCAGAATCAAACCCGAGATCCTTTGGCCTGTAGACCAACACTCTATCCATTGAACCAAACCAGCTAGGGCAGATCTAACCCATTGTAAATGTTTCCTATCTGGGAAGGCTGGAATCCACACCCGAGGGCTTATGGATGTTGGGGTTGAATTCACAGAGGTGGTCATGGGAACCAGGGTTACTGGAATGCCTGATAGGGTTTTCTCAGAACAAACATCTTCCTCATGTTCACTCACAGAAAGCACGCCGATGCATTTTATGCTTAAGTGTGGTAGGTACTTAGACAGACATGAGCAGAGCAGGGACAAGGACGAGGAGCCAGCTAGAGGCCACCAGGGTGGAAAGCCCAGGTGCCTAGCAAAGAACAATCAAATGTAGGGTGGGACCTCACCTCAGGGTGACCTTTCCTCCCTGGAGATAACATCTAGGCCTCAGTTGCATTTCAGCTCTTGGCCCAGATAAACCCAGATAAACAACAAAAGCAGCCAAGGCTGACCTCGGCATCAGCTGCATTGAATAAGGCCCCCTGCCCTGGTGCTGGCCACTCAATCAGTGAAGGTCACAACCCTGAAAGGACTCACTTGGAAAGCTGCTGAATATTCTATTGAGATCACCTGGGACCGCCCCAAATCTCTGCCCTTAAAACCCAAAGGATGCAGGGCGGAACTCTGCCTCCCCACCCCCACCCCCACCGGCCACTCCCAAGCTCCAAGGGCGCTTTACTGGTAGAGCTTGTTTCCTAAGCCCATTTCTTTTAGGAATTACTTTTTCTACCTCTGTGATTTACCAGCTGAGTGTTGTCTTACAGTTTGGGTCTTGGCTCTAAATCCTTTCCTAGCCAGAACCCAAGTGCCGAGGTTGCTGACCCCAGGTTTGGTCTGGCCCCACCCAGTAGGTCAGAGGCCTGGTGCCCTTCCCACCACCTGTAACGTAATGGTGCCAGGACCCGGATTGTTACTCGGATTGTTTCACCACAGGTAAGCCAGTTGTCCTCACCACCTTGGCTTGAAGGACATGACTGTGTTCTCTTTCCTCCCTGCATCTTTCCCTCCAGCCATGGGATTGTCTCTCTCTCTCTCTCTCTCTCTCTCTCTCTCTCTCTCTCTCTCTCTCTCTCTCTTTCTCTCTCTCTCTCTCTTCCCCTCCCACCCTCTCTCCCTTCCTATTGCTGTAATGCTCGGGCACCTGTGGAGCATTTAAAAGCACAAACCAGAGTGTGGAATCTGGGAGGAAAGGTGGGGGAGGGTGCGTGGGAAGAGATCAACCAAAGACCTTGTATGTATATGTGCATAACCCATGGACACAGACAATAGGGTGGTGAAGGCCTGGTACAGGGGACCGGGCGGGCTGGAGGGAGTCAATGGGGGGGGGGGAGGGGAAATATGTAATATTTCAACAATAAAGATGAAAAATAAGTCATTAGGGCGCTTGCCTCTAGAAGACTCCTGGGACAGGATGAGTCAGTCATGGACCTGGACATTTGCATTGGGCACCCCTCTGACTGCAAGGCAATGTCCCTGCACCCATTATAAAATCACACAACCCCCCCTCGACCCCTCTCCCCCTGGCTGTCCCCTGCCAGGTTATTAGTTCCCACGGGGGAGAGAGCCTTGCCCTTTGGCTGGGAGGATGTTCTCTCCCTTCCCTTGTGTCTGGAGTGACATTCAGATGGCCTTTCTTGGAGCTTTTCCAAAATCTTCAAGGTAGACCTAAGAGTTAAGGGGGGAGAGACTCTAGACCAGTGGTCGGCAAACTGCGGCTCTCGATCACTGACCTAGACTCTGGATTCCAATAATTACAGGCTGTTGTTGTTCCTTGTGATTAAGCCCCTATCCCAGTGGTCGGCAAACTCATTAGTCCACAGAGTGGCAAACCGCGGCTCTCGAGCCGCATGTGGCTTGCGAGTCGCAGTTTGCCGACCACTGCCCTAGCTATCTAGATAAGTGTCCAGATAATTAAGGGCAGAAAAATAAAAGGATGGCTGGTTTTTATCTTTGCCTTTTTATAGTAAATGCTTTAAGAGCTGCACCTTTTGCTGGGTGCAGGAGAGCCTAAACTCAACTTGGAAAAGAAGGGACACCTGGCAGTTTCTAGTCTTCTAGAGAAGGCCAGGCCTTGCCCTCCGGGCCCGAGGTGCTGTTTCTGGCCAGCCCAGCTAACACGCATAGTCACCAGGAATCGTCTCTCATGCCTGAAACCAACTTCTGTGAGAGCCTCAGGAATAACTCAGCGGGGACTCTCCCTGCCCTTCAAGGGGCAGCTGCCCTCTCTCCTCGGCCTCCTAAAGGACAAAGGGTTTTGGAAACATGACTCGTGGGACAACAGGTCACTAGCCCAACTGCTAAAGATGAGAGATGTGGATGCATTTTCTAGGTACCCCTTGTACCTCGAGTTTTCTAGGTCTGATAGGGGACCTCTGGCAAGGCTAGCTAAGTCCAGAGGCAGACAAGCAGGGACACGTGGTGTGGGATTGGTGTGTGAGCAGAGGGAGTCCATCATTGCAGAGCCTAGCCGTCATGGTGATCATAGGTAAGTCTGCCCTCAGAACACAGGGTACGCACTCCACACCCCGAGTATTTCCTGGGTGGAAAGGGAACTTCCCTACTGTGGTACTCAGCCCACATAATGAGGGCCCAGGACAGCCCATGGATTAGCAGGGACGCCTCCAACTCTCAGCCGGGAATGTATCTGTCTCCGTAGATGGGGCACCAGTTCACAGTGCCTGGAGGTACCCTTTGGGAGAAATTTGAGCCTAGTCCCTCAAGCTTCTTTTGCAACATAGTCTGGTCCCACTATAAAGTGGACAGTGGAGAGGTTTGGCCCGTTAGTGGCACCATTAAGTTTAATGCTACCCTGCAGTTAGACCTGTGCCCCACTCCCCAGGGACGTGGATGGAGGATGAGGCCTGAGATCAATGTGTCTTTCCCATACAGGCAGCTGTTAGGACTCTCAGAAATGACCCTCAGCTATGAGCTACCTGTAAACTAGATCTCCCTATAATTGCTACAGAGCCTGAAAGAAAAATATACCCAGATGGAAAGAAACATTCCAAAAATGAATGAATTTGTTTTTTGCCAACATTTGTCAATCCCTTGAGGTATTCAAAATGGCTGTCCTTGTTGTCCAGATAAAATCTGTACTGTCAGAACACCACAGCCCACTTCACCTTCCCCAACACTTCCAAATGCTTATAGGTAGTTGGCTTATGAAACCGAAGTCCTAGGATCTTTGAAAGGCCAATGCCTTTCACGTAGGCCAGTGGTTGGCAAACTCATTAGTCAAAAGAGCCAAATATCAACAGTACAACGATTGAAATTTCTTTTGAGAGCCAAAATGTTTTAAACTTAAGCTTCTTCTAAGGCCACTTCTTCAAAACAGACTCCCCCAGGCTGTGGTATTTTGTGGAAGAGCCACACTCAAGGGGCCTAAGAGCCGCATGTGGCTTGCGAGCCGCAGTTTGCCGACCACTGACATAGGCCATCTTTTAAAATGCAAGCCTCTGGGAGGTAACCCTTCTTGCAAGGAAAAAAAAAATCTTAGCCATATGAGCAGATCAAGTTAACTCACTTCAGCTGGTAAGCATTGATTGTTAGACAAGTGTTAAGCTTACCTACTTTGGGCCTTATAGTACCAAAAAGCTAGAAAACAGATCTGGAGCTGTTGACGCAATGTCTTGTGCTTTGTTGAAGGTGTGTTTCTTGAAAGTGAGTGTTTAAAATGTGTTCATAAAAGTCAACCTAAGAAATGCTGGTTGTTTGCTTTTTTGGTTATTATTGGAAACTGAGGTTTCTATGAGTTAAAATTTCAGATTCAATTGGAAAGAAATTGTGTGGTATAAGGAATGGAATATATTTTGAAGGAAAAAAGTGATTTGTCTAAAGCCAGAATCAAGTACTGAGGTCTACTTTCTGTTTACCATTTTTTCATTTGTAGTAAGAGGAAACACAATGACCTATGCACTCATTTATTCTAAAAATAAAAGGATTTGTTAAAATCTTACTATGGTTACAGCCACTGTGCTAGATGCTGAACATGTGTAGGTTGGCGAGACCCACTTGGGCACTGCCTCCTGGAGTTTTCATTCAGTTGCAGAAGGCAGGTCAAGGGGAACCGATCTTGACACCCAAAATAGGCCTCTTTGGGATAGGATTATATGAGGCTGTAGCAGAAGCCAAAAAGGCTCTAAAAACTGAATACAAGGTACCATTTTGAAGAGACATTTGCATTAATTAGGGGATCTCCAAGGTTGTCTTCCTCTTAGTACCAAGAAGAGAAATTGACTAAATCTCTAGAAACTCTTATCAGTGGAGAAGGCATGGATGAAAGGTGCCTAACAACCAGATCCTTGTTTCCTGTGCTTTTCCTGGTAACCTCATTACTCCCCTCTTTTGTCTTTCGATGAAAATGGCACTTAAATGATGGCTTGGGCCATTTGGGGGTGTAACTCGATTTTCCTGGGTGTCTTCTGTGTGTGTGGAGGTACACATGCTATTAAACTGTCAACATAAGAAACATCCCAACCCGTGGAGAATGTTTATAAGAAATAACCTTCCTCATGGTCCCTCCTTAATTTCAAATGCATAAAAGAAGCTTCCTGACGGTTATTCTCTGGAGTCTTTGGGATCCTGCCCCCTGGGATATGTCATCAGTTTGGCTCAAATGAACTCATAAAAATTCTCTACAGGTTGGGATGTTTCTTTTGTGGACAAACCTAGACAAGCAGAGGGGAAATTGTTTCCTCCCCTACACAGACAACACAATGATAAATGACACATCTTAAAGAAAAAAATTAAGGGGGGGGCGCAGTTTCAATGGAGCCAGAGGGAAGAAACAGCTGAGTTTAGATAGAGCAACCGGGGTGGGGAGTGGGGAGGGGCCTTCTCTGAGGAGGTGGCATTTAGAGACCTGAGTGAGGGTGTCAGCTGAGCCAAAATCGGAAGGAAAAAATGTGGAAGAGAGGAGATGAGAGGGATGTAAGCCCGAGTATGCTATTCAGAAACAAAGGCGCGTCTGTACTCCTGCAGGGAAAGTTGCTGTTTGTTGGGGCTTGTTGGGGCTTAACAGCATTTTAAAGGCAACTCTGGTGTCTGTTTCTTTAAGGAAGAAATCTACTTGCAGCCTCCATCCCCCCAGACTCTTGACCTTAGATTCCCCATCATGCCTTTTATTTTTGTTTTCCTGAGCATTTTGAGTAACTCTCTGCATGATAGACTCTCTGTTTCTATATTCTTTAATATTTTAAAAAATCACCTGTCTGTTGCTCTCAAATAATACAAGTATTACTCCAGTCTCTGGTAACTGGTGAAATACTGTACCCTGAGGTAGGGGCTGCTTGCAGAGCTCCTGCATGTACCTTCTGGAAGGTAACCCTTCTTGCAAGGAAGGTTTTTCACAAATTTTGCACAAATTTTTCAGGGATGTTTCCCGTGTCATTAGTATAATGATAGAGTTGACAGTCATCTACAGTATGCAATTACGTCCATTAACAGTAACAGTGCATTTTTACATTAATTAAAGAATTCATGGGTGGTTATGTGCATGCTAGGCTACAGGGAAACTTTTTGGTACCGGTTATTCTTCTGTAGACACAGATACATTTATGTAAAATTGTACTTTGGTAATTCTTTTTAGGAAATTCTGCGAGCTTAAGTTCCAGTCACCATAAATCTAGATGAGCTGAGAAATTTGGCGTAAAAACTCTAGAGGGAAGGGAGTTGATTGTAAGAGAAAGCCATTTAGTGCAGAAGTTAAGGAGGTAAAGACAGACCTGAAGCAGAAGAAGCCAGTATCTGCCACTTCCTATCTCTTGTAATTCTCCCACTCTTGGGTTTCTTCTTCATTTATAATGTAGGGTTGATAACTATTGCCCTGAGATGTACCAATTTAAAGAGAGACTTTGGCCTGGTCAGCATGGCTCGGTGGTTGAGCGTCAACCTATGAACCAGGAGGTCACGGTTTGATTCCCGGTTGGGGCACGTGCCCAGGTTGTGAGCTTGATCCCCAGTGTGGGAGGTGCAGGAGGCAGCCAATCAATGGTTCTTGATATTTTGATCTCCCTCTCCCTCTCCCTCCCTCTCTGAAAAAGATAAAAATATATTTCAAAAAAGAGATAACTTGGTAAACATTCAGCATGCTGCCTGGTATATTGTTAAGTTTTCGATAAATGGTAGTTGTATAGGTGGACAATAGGGAGGAAAGATGTATGCAATCAAGGCTTAGGAAATACATCCTTTTAAACATTTTCTCAAAAACCTAAGAGAAGGTAAACTCATGGCTTAGACCTATACTCTTTCATATCCACAAGAGAATATGGACCAGAAGTGAGAGGCTGACAGAGGCAGGAGGTGGCTGTGGAAACTATATTTCATGGCCCATAAAATCAGAAAGGCTTCATAATTTTCAAAGGGAGACCAGCCCCAGTAAGCAAATAAACTCCCTCTGGCATACATATTATCCATAATAAGGCAAAATGAATTCACAGGCATCTCAGTGAAACACAGGGGAGTGAGACACTAAAATTCTTCTAGGTGCCTAAGGCTGGTTAAAGGGAAATTAATGTCTAATAGAAATTATTACTAATTTAGGACTTGCAAAATACCTTCTCAGGTTCACAGGAAGGCTTACTCGCTAAATATCTCTCAGGCTCTTTTTCTCTCTCTCTCTCCCTCCCTCTCTGTGATTCAGAGTGATCTCATTAAAAACCTCAGTATAGGTAACTAACTTGGGTGGGTGAGGGGGCGTGTCCCTTAAAGCTGCAAGTCCTCTATAATAAAGTTTTCCAAATGCGTATGTCAAAAAGTTGACAAGTTCGTTTACCTGTGTTTACTTATGTAGACACTTTTGTGCAATTAAAATGAAGTATGTAAGGAAAAGTTTTAGTTTCACAGAAAGGTTTTCCGTGTATTGCTGTGATTTAAAATTTATACTGAATAGATCTAGTAAACAATAGATCTAGTAAACAATAGATCTAGTAAACAATTGCACGTGGCTGGGGCGGGGCTTAGCGCAGGTGGAAACCCGGGTGGGCAGGCAGGCATTCAAACAGCTGCAGAGCCCAGTCTGTGTGGCTGAGCATCCACCTAAGAACCAGGTACCAGGAGGTCACCTATACAACTACCATCTACTGAGAACTTATACAGTATACCAGGCAAAATCGAGTGTTTACTTTTGCTTGGAAGTGTCGCAGACATTTCTTGAAGAAATGAGACCCTTTTTACATTTTTAAGTACCTAGAATCATAATTATCTCCATTTCCTTTATCAAATCAGCCAATGTTCACCTCACCCACTGTGGTAGTTGGGGGGAAGGTTATTAACCCCTTATTTTTGCATCTGGCAAATATTTGCCTTGGATTCTGTTAAGACACATTCTGCTCAGCTGGCGTGGCTCAGTGTTTCAGCATCGACCTATGAACCAAGAGGTCAAGGTTTGATTCCCAGTCAAGGCACGTACCGAGGTTGCAGGCTCGATGTCCAGTAGGAGGCATGCAGCGGCAGCGTGATTCTCTCTCATCATTGATGTTTCTATCCCTTTCCCTTCCTCTCTGAAATCAATAAAACTATATTAAAAAAAAGATACATCCAATTAATCACAAAGGTGTCTCCATCCCTTCAGATCATAGAACAGAAGGCAGGATACCCAAGCAGTGTGTTCAGTTAACAATCTCTGTGAGAACTGTCTTTCTCTCATATACTACCTCAATTAAGAACACATCAGCATTATGATGAAGGAAAAAAAAAAATACCTTGACATTTTCCAAATCTTGACAAAGCACAGACCTTTCACTAATGAGATTTCTGTTTGCTCCTGCGTTTCCTACTGTAGGGTCTCAAAGTGCTTCATACAGAGAGCTTCGAGCAGGCCTGGGAACAAGACTACAAATAGTTGCTTAGTGAGCCCAAGGATCTTCCATGACTGGGGCCATATCTTACCATTAATGATCTTAGCACAAAATAAACCAATTATTAACAAAATGATTTTCATGTGCAATAGAACAACCCTCAATTTTTTTTAGGTTTTAAGTTGTTTATGTTCGCTAGATGTTTACCAAAAGGAGATGTAGGGGAAGTAAATGCATTAGCATGCAGTTTAGGGACCAGAACCTCCCACTCAGTTCTCTAAAAATAATCTCGATAATATAATATAATTACACTAAAATTGCTGTAACCTGTGATGGGAAGGTTCCTATTTCCCCTGCCTCTTTCATTTTTTTTGCTAATGCTAACCAGGTACGTTTTCAATTGCCATGCCATTCTGCCCTCCTCTTTCATACCACCTGGAAACAAAAAGAAAAGTAAACATCACCCTGGCTGTTTTGCTCAGTGGTTAGAGCGTTGGCCCTTGCCCAAAGGGTCGACAGTTCGATTCCTGGTCAAGGGCACTGTCAAGGGTACGTACCTCAGTTGCAGGCTCAACCCCCGCCCGGGTCAGGGTGCATTTGGGAGGCATCTAATCTATGAGTCTCTCTCATGTTGATGTTTCTTTCTCTCTCTCTCCCTCTCTCCCTCAACACATTGGTTAGTCAACCATATTCTTTAAAGTGCTCGCCCTGCCCTAGCCAGGTAGCTCACTTGGATAGAGCATCACCTCGATATGAAAGGCAAATACAAGATCCTGGTCACGTACATGAATCAACCAATGAATGCTTAAATAGTGGGACAACTCTCTCCCCCACCTCTTTCTTTCTCTCTAAAGTCAATGAAAAATTTGAAGTGTTCTCTGTGACGTTTCCAGATGGCACCATGCATAGTTATCACAGTATCATTGACTGAATTTCCTCTGCTGCACTTGATGTCCCCATGACTATGTTGTAACTACCAAGCTGTACTTCTCAGTCCCTTCATCTTCTTCATCCAGTCCCCCAAAGCCTCTCCCCTCTGGCAACTGTCATTCTGTTCTCCGGATCTCTGAGTCTGTTTCTGTTTTGTGTGTTTACTTATTTTGTTCTTTAGACTCCACATAGAAGTGAAGTCATATGGTATTTGTCTTTCTCTGACTGGCTTATTTCACTTAGCATACCATGTGGTAGTTGGGAGGGGTTACTAGTTCCTTATTTTTGCATCTGGCAAATATTTGCCTTGGATCCTATTGAGATACATTCTGCTCAGCTGGCGTGGCTCAATGATTGAGCATTGAGGTCAAGATTAGATTCCCGGTCAAGGCACATCCCAAGGTTGCAGGCTCGATCCCCGCGTAGGGGGCGTGCAGAGGCAGCGTGATTCTCTCTCATCATTGATGTTTCTATCTCTCCCTTTCCCTCTCTCTCTGAAATCAATAAAACTATATATATATAAAAAAGAAAAAAAAAGATATGTTCTCCTTCCCTCATCCAATTAATCGCAAAGGTGTCTCCATCCTTTCAGACCATAGAACAGAAGGCAGGATACCCAAGTAGTGTGTTCAGTAACGATCTCTGTGAGACTGTCTTTCTCTCATACACTACCTTAATTAAGAACGCATCAGCATTATGATGAAGAAGAAAAAAATACCTTGACATGTGATCTCTTTTAAGAGAATCTAATGCCACAGGTGAGAACCTTGATTCCTTTTACAGCTTCAGATAGAGAAGTTTGGTCTCTAATGATCTTCCCCAGCCCCCACTCACCCCCACTTGTTCCCCCCATAACAAATATTGCCCCTCTGGAATCAGGTACTTCCTGTTGAGGTTTACCACTGCCCTTGACCTCCCACATCCATGCCCTATCCATCCTAGAATGAAGGTGTCTGCTTGAGTTTTTTCTGTGGTATGACCCCCCCCCCCCCACCGCCCTCCCACTCAGGGCTGTTACCAGTGATAGCAACAGCCTCTTCTTCCCTTACTGCGTTCAAAGGCCTTCCCTTCCAAGCTAATGAGGCCCCGTTCAGCTGCCTGCTCAATTGTCAGAGTAAGTTGGTTTCCTGTAATTCCTTTGCTCAAACTCCCACCGGGGTGGGGGTGGGGGTGTGTGTGTGTGTGTGTGTGTGTGTGTGTGTGTGTGTGTGTGTGTGTGTGTGTGTGTGTTTTGGGTGTGTGTGTGTGTGTGTGTTTTCGGGGGGTGTTTAGATAAGTAGGAAACACAAAAGAACAATCTGTAAACACTTGTTTCGGTGGCTCTGAATACAATGTGGGGGAACAAAGGGGAGTCAGAACTCCCCTAGCTAATCTTTGGAATTGTAAAGAAATCATGACTAGTTTGACTTATTTAAATTGGTGAAACTAACCCTTGAGTGCGATGTGACTGAGGTTTTAGTTTCCATGTGTTGATTGATTGAACGTTTTCCTCTTTTAGTAATGCACAGACTGATAGGAACACAATGACTTCATATGGGTTTTCGTATTTTCCTTGAGAGTATGTGATGTGAAACAGCACTTAATTTGTAGAAAGATGGGTAAAATAAAACCAGGTCACGCCCTAGTTGGTTCAGTGGATAGAGCATCGGCCTGTGCACTGAAGGGTCCTGGGTTCGATTCTGGTCAAGGGCACATACTTAGGTTGTAGGCTTGATCCCCAGCCCTGTTCCGGACTCATGTGGGAGGCAACTGATCGAAGTGTCTCTCTCATATTGATGTTTCTCTCAGTGTCTCTCTCCCTCCCTTCCACTCTCTCTAAACAAAACAAACAAACAAAAAAACAAGTTAGTGAAATAGTGAAAAGAGCCTTGGGTAAGGAACCAGAATATGTGTTTGGTTTTTTGTATGTTGCTGTTCCCCCCCCACCCCACCCCCCGCCCCCCATATAAAAGATTATGTGTTTGGCACCTGGTGCTAAGTACTTTGCTTGCTGTTAAGGAGATGGAATGTTACAACACAACCCCTGCTTGTTAGAAACCCAGCCTCCCATGGAGATTATAAATGGTGCTCAAATGGGAGATGTGAAGTGAAAGAGGATATAGAAAGATGTGTTTACCATAATTCGGGGCTGGAACGAACTGCTTTTAAGTTTTCATGTGACTGATAACAGGTCGCCAAGTGAAATCCTACCCCAGTACCTTGGTTAGTGTCCTGAGAGTTGATCTGGAAATGTAAGGGGCCAAATAGAGAGACTACACTTGGAAATCCTGCCAGAGAGAGAATGAATTGTCTACTTGGGGCTCTGTGTTCTCATAGGCAATTTTTAAAAAATGTATTTGTGTTGATTTCAGAGAGGAAGGGAGAGAGAGATAGAAACATCAATGATGAGAGAGAATCATTGATGGGCTGCTCATGCCCCCTACTGGGGGGTCACGCCCCCTACTGGGGATCGAGCCCACAAGCTGGACATGTGCCCTTGCCCAGAATCGAACCTGGGACCCTTCAGTCTGCAAGCTGACGCTTTATCTACTGAGCCAAACCGTCCAGGGCCACACAAGCAATTTAATTCCTCTTTTCTGGGCTTCAGAAACTTCACTTAAAAAACAATGGATTTGTTTTCAGTGAAGCCATGACTCGTTTGACTTAATTTAATTTTGTGGAAATAACACTTGACTGTAATGTTAAGGTCTAACAGTCTATGTCTACTAAAATCTGTCTCCCAACCAGTTCTGTTTTATTTTTGACATGTTTATCAGGTATGTTAACTTTCTACCTAATTTATGGCATAAAAATACTCTGCTATTCCTGGAGGGTTGTTCAATGGTTAGAGCACCAGCCTGAGGACCAAAAGGGCGCAGGTTAGATTTCTACTCAAAGGTATGTACCTGGGTTGCAGGTTCCATTCCCAGCCCCGATTGGGGCACATATGGGAGGCAACCAGTGGATGTCTCTCTCTCACATTGAAGTTTCTCTCTCTCCTCCCCCATCCTCCCTCCCTCTCACTCCCTCTAAAAACCAATGGAAAAAATATCTTCAGGTGAGGTTTAAAAAACACACACACACACACACACAAAATACCTCTCCTAGCCCTTAATGCTTCAAGAGGTATGGATGTGACTGGGCAAAGTGTTATTACAGAGGGGAGAAAATCAAATAAATTGAGAGAGACTACATAGCATATCTAATTCTCAGAGTTTTACATGAGTTGTTTTCTTCTAGAAAAGCATTATAAATCAACCGCACAGTGAGAGTATATAATTTACCTTTTGAAGCTGTTTTGTGAGTGTGGAGGAAAAAAATTAGCATGAGGTTGTAGAAGAGGAAATAAAAAAAAGGATGAACAATAAAAAATGTAGTGTTTTGAGAATTAAGTTAGCTTTCCTCCTAAAAGGACCATACAGCTGAGCTCCTTGGCTGTGGTTCTTCTCCCATCTGGGTAACTGGTTCAAATCCAGCACTTGCTGCTAGCAACCAAAACCAATTCTAGCAGGTCACTCTTTCACTGTTTGCAGAAACTAAATCCATGGGCAAACTTCACTCTCTTAAGCCAGGGCCTGTCACCAACTCATACACTGGCCTTTCATTAAAATAATAATAATAATCCAGAGGGAAATGTTAGACTTTGGCGGTGACGGAGGCTGTGAAAGAATTCACAACTGAGAGAAGAGATAGATGCAGGGAGAGGGAGTTTATTTTACTTTCCAAAAAGTGAAAGGGGCCAATAAATACAGGGCAAGAAACAAAAGGAGGCTTCCCCTTTAAAGAGTAATGGCTGCTGTTGCTAGGTGACAAGGAAGGGAGCAGGATTGGGGCTGAAGTGGAGTTTGTTTTTCAGGAGACAGTCCAGGCAGATGTCCTAGAGAAGTGTCTTATCAGTATTTTTTCTAAGCCTGTCAATCAAACATGCTTAAGGCAAAGGCTATGGGTTCAAAAGAGGCTTGTTTGAAGGGAGGGGGTTAGGGAAGGGAACAGTTCTATTAACTAAAGAGTCCTTGGTGCAAATTATCCCTGAGTTGTAAAAACACCAGGGAGGAGGGGGATGCAAGAATGTGGCCTTGAGAGGAGCTTATCTGCTTGCCCTTTGGTTGGTTATTTATTTATTTATGTTAATCCTCACCTGAGGCTATTTTTCCATTGATTTTTTTTTTTTTTTTAAGACAGAGTGGAAGAGAGAAGGAAAGACAGAGAGAAACATTTATGTGAGAGAAACACATTGATTGGTTGCCTCCTGCACAGGCCCTGGCCCGGGCCAGGGAGGAGCCTGAAACTAAGATACATGCCCTTGACTGGGATCCTTCCATCCACTGAGCCAAACTGGCTAGGTCTTGCAGTTTGAAGTGAGGGGCTGTTTAAATCAGAGGAGCTAACAATCTTGGGGTTTAATTATCAGGCGCCTCACATAACTTATGAAAGGTTACAGCAGGGAAAAAGAGGCCTTTTTCTTACCAAAACAGGAAAGTCAACTCAATCTTAACCTTGACCTTCTCTTTCCTCTAAATCATCCAGTATGGTAACAAACATTGTCTACACTATGTAGGCATTTACTGGTGATCATCACACATAAATGGGCATGCTGTTCCTTCTACAGAACTTATAAGCTCATAGGGAAGGCACACGGTAGGTGAATCAGGAGGCAACACTTGCTCATCATGATAGGAACTGGTACTTGGTCAGTGGGTTGATTATTCTACCACCCACAACCATTTCTATCCTCCTTCTGCCTTGCTGTGTGCCCCAGGGTAAGGGTAGGAGGTGATGACTGTTGGAATGCAGTATCCAGGCTCCTTTGGATACCAGCTGAGTGTGGGGCAATGGAAGGCACCAGCCAGAGATTGGAGAGGCAGGGGAAAGAGAAGTCAGAGTATTTCTTTCTCGTCTCTTTTCTTCCCCGGCTATTCTGCCAAGGACCGAATTTACAACCATAGCTCCTCTGAAGCAAATTCTCTTTCAAGGTTCCAGACTGTGCCTGGCTCTAGTGACGTCCCTTCATCCTTTTCCTCTTTAGGTCTGAGGGTGGGAATTCCATCCAGCTGCAGGAAGTGAGCTGTGTCACCATTCATTGTCTTGTTTCCTTAAACTGGCTTGTACCTCTGCAAATGTTCCCTCATGAAACTCGTATGAGTGAAATCATCCCACTGTTGCATCTGGTGAATGTCGATGCTACGGTTAAACTGGGAAACAAAATGAGTATTCAAACTTAAACAGAAATTTTAATTTAAGCATGGAAATTTACCTTCATCAGCCTTTCAATGGAAGGGGAATATATTTCTTGGACTAGGTGCTTCTTGACTAGAATTTAAGCTTGCCTTCATCGCATGAGTCTCGCATACAATGCATCCTGTCCAATTTCCGATTTCAATTTCATCAAAGGGAGATGAGAAGGTACTCTTGTGAAATAAGTAGAACAGCCATTTGAAATTCCTCCCACTCTTTTACATTGCTTCTCGCTCACCTAAGTAGGAATGCTTTATTTTTCAACGCTCCTTATTGTCTTTATAAAATATTCTGTTTTTTTCATAAATGCAGCCATTCTTTCCGCGCTCTGAATAAACATTACACAAGCACAAGAAATGATTGTAAAGCACAAATGGAATCAACAGGGTTGGAAACACACACATCTGAATAACCAAACAGTAGCATCCAAGTGTCACGGCTTCATAGAGAAGCCTATTGGCTGTGCGTCTCTGTTTTTACCCAGGAAATGTATAGTGTCCGTTAAAACAATATTTGGGTTTAATTAGAAGAGGATTATACGAATTATACTGTCTCATATGAACATTTATAAATAAAATTACTAAGGATATGGAAGTGTGTGCCTAAGAGACTGGGGAAGGGAAGCCAGGAAGCATTCTCAAAAGAAATAATATGAAAGCTAATCCATACCTGAACGGGGAGTAGGCTTTATTAAGGCAGAGAGAGATCATCCCCCTAGAAAGAATAACATATGATGTTGACATACAGAAGGAACACCAAATTTAGAGCAGGAGAGTAAGTTCAGCTGAGACGTGAAGCCAGCATTCACTATGGGATATGGTATTATACACCTTGGCCAGTGTTTTCACCTCTGCCATTATACAGTAAAAATCCACCTGGCTGGTGTGGCTTAGTGGTTGAGCATCACCCCATAAACCTAGGTCCCCACATTGTGGGCTCCATCTCCAGTAGGGGGCGTGCAGAAGGCAGCCGATGGATGCTTCTCTCTGGTCATTGATGTTTCTTTTTCTCTATCCCTCTCCCTTCTTCTGTAAAATTTCAATATAATCATATATTTTTTTTAAAAAAATCCACCTCCTGGGGATGAGTGGGATAAGTGAGGTGGCACATGTACGAAGTTCTCAACAATGGTGGTTCTACCTAAGAAGGTTCATCTCCTCTCATTGATATCAAGGAGAATGGATTTGCCTCTCATTGCCATTCAAGTCCTGCAGAGACACACGGCGCATAGTACAACCAGCCGCTCTATAGAAGGTTGACATTTCAACTCAGTAATAAGGCAGCAGCTATTCGGGCGGTCACTATTAAATTGGTCATGAAAGATGTATTTTCAAATATGAAAAAAAAACACACTATAATGTTCTACAATTCTGCAGAAAATGTTAATGTGTTCCCTAGAATGATTATGAGAATTGCCGACATAATGTCTATGATTTCTCAGAACTGTTTCACTTGTTCCTAAGTAGACATATCAGAGGTATGCAGAAAAATTACATTGTTTGGTGTTTCGGGGTCGTCCTCTGTCCAAATCTGCTCTGTCATCAATAAAATCAGAGCTAAATGCCTGATCGTCAGTCATTCTTGAGTTTTACTTCTTCACTGCTAGCCTTCCCACTGGCCCCTCCTCCTCACCCACTTTAATTTTCTAGCCGTGAGAAAGGCAATATCCTGCTTGTGATATTGGACTGAAGAAAATCTAACAGTCTTGAGAACTGAAAATTTGTTTTATTTTGTTTTGAATTTTAAGGCAATATACTGTGGTTAATTTTTCACTTCTGAAAAAGATTGCTCTGTAAAACCTTATAAATTATTCTGAAAAAAATCTCTTACGTAAATTCCTAGGCATCTCCCCTGCCCCCATCATTACAATTTGAATGTGAGACTTGCATTCTGATTTCAAAGTCTTTCAGGTGAAGGTGAAACACATCATGTATCATGTGTCCCTGGATGTCCTGTGTGTCTGTGGGTGAGAGAAGGAAAAAGTTACCTCCAGGTCCTGTCCTTTAAAGAAAAAAAAAAAAAAGAATTAGGCTAATCTGTTTGTGTCCCAATTTCAAGAGATGAAAATCTTATTAAGGGGTAGGGTGTTATCTCTACTGAAGAGTTTACAGACACATAGATAAGATTTCCTGGATCTTAGCATTGTTTAGGCCTTTGTGCCTTGATCAAACGTTAGTGGTCTTATTTTGATAATTGCACTTGAGTTCCTGAACTTATTCTCTGCTTTTATGTGTATTTACAATTGTTAAGTTTTTGTTGTTGTTTTGTTCTTTAAGGTCACCCAACCTGGTTTTGCCTGGGGCTCCCTCTTAGCCTGTGCTATGATAGATCAGACCTTCATCAAATCTCTAACACACTTCTTCCTTCCTCCATCCTGTGCACTGAATATACAGTCACTCCAAGCTCTACAGAAACTCAAGGTTAACTCTGGCTTTCAGTTCAGGGAAACAGCCATGCACCTTCTGCTTCAAGTTAAACTATATCCTCATCCCCATTCGCCCCATGCACCCCAGTTGTGTAGTAAGCAGTTACTCAGGAATATTAGGAAGATCCTACCAGTGTTCCCATTAGATATGAGTCATGAATCTCTCCCTTGGGGGGTGGGGGTCCTCAGAAGGAGGGACAGTGACTGGATTAAGATAAGATATGCTGGGCCTTACACAAACTAAATAGGACCAGACTGTATCATAAATCCTAGAATAACCTAAAAACTTAGAGGATGCTGCCCTTATTAATCTTGATAAAGAATATCACACAGGCACTCCAGGTATAAATTTGAGCCTCCTCCTCATGTTCTCTTTCAATAGCCCCATAGTCAATCAATCCCCAAATACATATTACTTTTCTCCAACATAAGCAAGATCTTCTGCCCCTTCTCCATCCCTGCTCACACCTCTTTCAATTCAGAACTGATTATTTTCTCATCTGGACGATTTTAAGGGTATATTTACTAGGTCTTTTCCTCTAGTCAATTACCAGACTACCCATTCTCTAGATCTCTTGGATTGGTGGGTGGGGACTTTCTATAATTCACATCTAAACATGGAGGAATGTACAAGACCAAGGTTCTTTCTTTAAAAATATATGTATATTGTTGAAAGTATTATATATATATCCCTCTTCTCTGCCCCCTTCCCCTGCTTGATCCCCTCCAGCCTATCCCATCCCAGGCCTTCACCACACCATTGTCTGAGTCCCTGGGTTATGCACATATGCATACAGGTTCTTTGGTTGATTTCTTCCTACCCACCCACCTTCCTCCCTGCCCCCACCTTCCCTCTGAGATTCCATATGGACTGAGGTTATTTCTGTTTACATTGCTGCATATCTCTCCTTTTCTACTTCTGAAACATATCCTCCTTCAATAAAGTGATACTATTTCTCATCAGGATGCACGTTGTCCCACATACTGCTCCTGGTCACCTATTACCACTTCCTTTTTTTTTCTTTCAGTTTCTTCTTTTTTTAAAATAAATCTTTATTGTTCAGATTATTACAATTGTTCCTCTTCCCCGCCCCCCCCCCCCATAATTCCCCTCCACCCAGTTCCCATCCCACCCTCTGCCCTTACACGCACCCCCACACTGTCCTCATCCATAGGTGTACGATTTTTGTCCAGTCTCTTCCCACACCCCTTCCCACACGCCCCCCCCCCCCCCCCGAGAATTGTCAGTCCACTCCCTTTTTATGCCCCTGATTCTATTATATTTACCAGTTTATTCTGTTCATCAGATTTTTTATTCACTTGATTTTTAGATTCACTTGTTGATAGATATGTATTTGTTGTTCATCATTTTTATCTTTACCTTTTTCTTCTTCTTCTTCTTAAAGAATGCCTTTCAGCATTTCATATAATACTGGTTTGGTGGTGATGAACTCTTTTAGCTTTTTCTTATCTGTGAAGCTCTTTATCTGCCCTTCAATTCCGAATATCTTTGCTGGGTAGAGTAATCTTGGTTGTAGGTTCTTGCTATTCATCACTTTGAATATTTCTTGCCACTCCCATCTGTCCTGCATAGTTTCTGTTGAGAAATCAGCTGACAATCATATGGGTGTTCCCTTGTAGGTAACTGTTTTTTTTCTTGCTGCTTTTAATATTCTCTCTTTGTCAATTTTGTCAATTAAAATTAGCATTTTAATTATGATGTGTCTTGGTGTGGTCCTCTGTAGATTCCTTCTGTTTGGGGTTCTGTGTACTTCCTGGACTTGTAAGTCTATTTGTTTCACCAGGTGGGGGAAGTTTTCAGTCATTATTTCTTCAAATAGGTTTTTAGTATCTTGCTCTCTCTCTTCTTCTGGCACCCCCATAATTCGGATGTTGGTACGCTTGAAGTTGTCCCAGAGGCTCCTTACACTATCTTCATATCTTTGGATTCTTTTTTTTTTTTCTTGGGTGTTTTTTTTCTTTTTGTATTTCAAATCTTTGACTTGATTCTTGAAATCCTCTAGTCTGCTGTTGGATCTCTGTACATTATTTTTTATTTCAGTCAATGTATGTTTAATTTCTAGTTGATCCTTTTTCATATCCTCAAGAGTCTCACTAAATTTATCGGCCTTTTCTAGAAAATTCATGAAAAACCTTATAACCGTGGTTTTGAACTCCATATCCAGTTGTTTGCTTTCCTCCACTTCTTTCATTTGTGATTTTGGCTGCTTCCCTGAGTTGATAGAGTGGCTTTGTGTGCTAGGTGTCCTATAGGGCCCAGTGACTCAGCCTCCCCAGTTACCTGAGGTGAACACTCTTGATGCACCCCTTTGTGAACTGTGTGCTCAGCCTTGTTGTAGTTAAGCCTTGATTGTTGTTAGTATCACTGGGAGGAATTGACCTCCAGGCCAATTGGCTGTGAGGATCAGCTGTGTCTGCGATGGGAGAACTTCTGTGCTGGAGACACACTTATGAGGCAAGACTTGCTTCAGTGGGGCTTTGTTGCTCACTGAGTCTGCCCCCTGAGTGTGTCCCTTATGGATCTGAGGAGTTGTAATCTGGATGGTCCCACACTGACCCCTGGGTACACTGGCTCTTGGATCTCCAAGGAGGTGCTAATTTAGCTTCTGCCTGAGGCCACCCAGCAGGAGCTATGGAGAGATATGCAGATTTCTCTTCTTTTTTTGGGTTTTGGAGGTGTCCAGATGAGGCCCAGCTGTGAAGCAATGCAAGCTGCTGTGGGGCCTTGGGCCTTCTTTTGGATGTTCTGGGTCTCACTGACTCAGCTGCAGTTTGTTAGGTAAGTTTAGAATTCAAAGGACCAGGGTATTCATATGCAAAAGCCTCTGCCCTCAGCTTGGATGGGGCGAGTCTCAGGGGCGAAGCCAACAGCAATGGCTTCCCGTCAGCCCTGCCCTAAGAGGCCCCTGGGTCTCGGTGTCTCTTGGTAATCGCTGCAAGCACCTCTGAGAGAAAGCCACCCTCGAGTTTCGCCTGCTGCCAGACAGTCCAGTTTCTCCCCGGAATGAGTCTGGATCCCCAGAGTCTCGCCCGGAACTGGAGTTCAGTGCAGTTGGGAGCTTGTGTCTCCCTGTGGATTGAAAAAGCCAGCCATGTACTCAGTTGCCAGCCCTTTCTGGGCACGCGCCTCCGTACCTCTGCCTTCTGCAAGTCCTCTGAGTCTTAGTGTGCTTTTCTCTTTCCTTCTAGTTGTAGAATTTCCACTCAGCCAGCCTTCCTGTGGTTCTGGATGATGTCCGTTTTGTCTTTTAGCTGTAGTTTTGAAATTGTTGTGCGAGGCAGCAGTTCAGGTGTTTACCTATGCCGCCATCTTGGTTTCTCCTCTGTTGTTTTCTTGTATCTATCAACACTTCCTGTGCTCCAGTGAGGGCAATGTTTTGATCAGACCTTAGCCAGGCTTCTCTTCTCATGCTTCCGCTTTTGCAGTCTTTCCTTCCTCATATCCCTGTGAACACCCCAAACGATTATATT
This sequence comes from Corynorhinus townsendii, assembly GCA_026230045.1. Taxonomy (NCBI): domain Eukaryota; kingdom Metazoa; phylum Chordata; class Mammalia; order Chiroptera; family Vespertilionidae; genus Corynorhinus; species Corynorhinus townsendii. Next base: position 9,674,084 of record JAPDVU010000011.1, on the reverse strand, counting down.
CGGAACCCCTTCATTTTCATCTTCCCAAGTTCTTCAGCATGTCTACTAAACTGCTTCTTATTTTCCCAGGAGAAATAAGTGAATATCGAAGCGATATCCATTTCAGGAAGACTAGAACATCCTTGATGTGTTGGGCAATGATTGTGTGTCTATTTGTAACTTGGTACATTAACCTTTCCATGGCCAACTTAACTATAGAAACTCTTCACCAAGCTTCTTGAAAACCTAGTTATTATTATTTTAAAAAAATATTTTTATTTATTTCAGAAAGGAAGGGAGAGGGAGAGAGAGATAGAAACATCAATGATGAGAGAGAACCATGGATCGGCTGCCTCCTGCACACCCCCAACTGGGGATCGAGCCCACAACCTGGGCATATGCCCTTGACTGGAATCAAACCCAGGACCCTTCGATCCGCAGGCTGATGCTCTATCCACTGAGCCAAACCAGCCAGGGCAAAAACCTGGTTATTAAGTGCAATGCTCTGTACCACACAAGGTAAAGAATGAGCTCTTTAGCATGACTGGCCAACTCGGACAGACCTGGCACCCAAGTTGCTCTCTAGTTTTAACTGTAGTCACAGCTGGTTCTCCTAATTTAACTTTTGTTACTAATGAACTACACACTTGGCCTTTCCACACCTCTGCGCCATTACACTCCTTCTTTCTTCTTTCATTTCTGCCTTTACTTACCAGCTAACTTGCACTTACCATTGTAGACTTAGCTCAGTCATCAGCTCTTTTTTAAAAAAAAATATATATTTTTATTGATTTCAGAGAGGAAGGGAGAGGGAGAGAGAGATAAAAACATCAATGATGAGAAATCATGGATCCACTGCCTCCTGTACGGCCCCTACTGGAGATCGAGCTTGCATCCTGGGCGTGGGCCCTGACGGAGAATTGAACTGTGATCTCCTGGTTCACAGGTCAACACTCAATCACTGAGCCACACCAGCCAGGCAGTCATCACTGTTTAAAGGCTCCCAATATCCCTCTTGCAGAAATGCCATGCCATACCTCTATTACTACCTGCTAGTTACTATATTCTAGAAGTGCAGCTTAGATTGGAAAAGAGTATGAAACCCTCTTTGGATGTGTTGACATTGAAATACCTGCCCCTTCTATATACTTACATCAAATTTTATCAAGGTTGTGTGTATGCTTATGCTATTTTTTTTTCTTTAAATATACCGTATATCTACTCAAGGCTTGTTTTCTGAGTCAGCTTTGTGTGAGACTGAGCCAGTTAAGACTAGGTACAAATGTATATGACTAAATAGATGGATGCTTCTGGTACTTCTAACTTTCAAAAGCTCCCTGAAACTCTACAACAAAGTTTCTCTTGTTTTAAAGGTTTGGTCTTCTCTTCCGTAAAGGATGGGTTCTTGACTTGGTCTAGGACTCGTTGGTGGTGAATTTCCATAGATAAACATGAGAGGCACCCTACCGGAACAATCCCAGGACCATTTTGGGGCCAGCAGTGGGGATTGGCAAGGCTCTATCCCACTCCTACCTCAGGTCCTTCTTGTGTGACCGTCCTGTGTGACCATCTGCAATCTGTGTGTCCCCTGTTTTGTATGTGAGGTTTCTTACAGGACAGCCTTAGGCTGTTGGAGCTGCTTTTGTCTGATAGTGTTGCAGAAGACCAAAGAAATACCAACCACTCTTCCTAGAGAAAAGGAGGGACCCCATTTATTAACACTAGTGGACTCCGAGAATAATTTCCAAATCAGAGTGAAGAAACACGCAGAGGGCTTCACTTTTTTAAAAAAAATATATTTTATTGATTTTTTACAGAGAGGAAGGGAGATAGTTAGAAACATCAATGAGAGAGAAACATCGATCAGCTGCCTTCTGCACACCCCCCACTGGGTATGTGCCCGCAACCCAGGTATATGCCCTTGACCGGAATCGAACCTGGGACCTTTCAGTATGGAGGCTGACACTCTATCCACTGAGCCAAACCGGTTTCTGCAGCGCTTCACTTTTTATAACCTTCTGGGGTCTTTGTCTTGCAGATATGGTTCCACCCCCTTTCTTTGGTTTACAGGAAGGCCCCAGGTGTTGGGGTCCCCAGGCCATATCCAATTATCTGTCCTGGGGCCAGCAATAACCGCCTCCCCGCCCCCCCAGGGCAGTGCATTGTTTTACAGTTTTTATGGCCTGACATGCCTTGCAAGACCAGTTTCCTTCTCAATAGCACGGGAATTAGAATTGCCTGATGGTTTATTATAATCCCCCTACCTCCTCCAAGGGCAGCTCAAAGCTGGTGACAGACTAGCTCAGAAATACAAAAACCCAACTTCATTCACTGGAGTCACTTCAGAGCACACCTGGGTATTGGGCTGAGGCTGGGACTGTGTCTAAATAGTTCCCTTGTTTCTTCTTACTTTGGCTTCTTCATGCCAAAATTTCCCCCTTTCTCTTGATCTGCTTCCCACACATTTTACCTGTTTTTCTAAATGATCCTCATTTCTGGGTCTGCCTCAGGGAAATCTGACCTGAGACAAATCCCCTTAATTTCAGGAAACTCAGATAGTTATGGGCCCCAGCATGGATTTATCTAAGTAGATGGGAGAAAATGAATGTAGAATGGAGGCAATTATTTTGGTAACAATACAGGCATTATCTCAAAAATTTCCTCTTTTGTGACCATATTGAATGAAGTCTAGGGTTATTGAATGTACTTAGTAATAACTGAATAAGTTTCCTGCGATATTTATTGTAAAAGGCAATGAGGTGTATAAGACACAATTTTTTAGCCTGCAAGGGGAAAATTTTATTTGATAATAAACAGACTAGAATTTTACATATTGCTTAAAAATGAATATATATTGCCCTTATAATTTATGAATATGAAAAAACTTGATTGAGCATAATTTATAAATATGAAAAAACAAATTTATTGAGCACAATTTACTTAATATATAGGGTGGGTGGAGCAAGAGTGGCTTTACAATTGTTCATATGAAAAATAATACATTCATTAATGAGTAATAATACAAGAATAAATTTTGGGTTTTGTACACTCATAACTATTGTCCCAATTATGCCCCAATTAATTGATTATTTGTGTAGACTTAGTGGGACAAGCGCAGGTGACCAGGAGTCAGCAATAACGGCCTATCCCCTGGTACTTCATTGTCTAGACAGCTGAGCCGAACCAGAACATATGACACACAAGACAGAATTAGTATGCAATCACACAGGGTTTATTTACCTGTTCCCTAGTGTGTCCTAGGTTCCAGCAAAGGCCACCCGGCGATGCACACTGAAGGACAGACACGAAAACAGAGACAGGCAGGCAGCCACAGTTGGTTCAGGCTCACACAGCAGAGCAATCAGGGGCTTGTCTCTCAGAGCGACATGGAGTCCTCTTCTTATCGGGCAGGAGACCTCAACTGAAGGCCCTCTCATAGTTATATAGACCATGGTAAGCAGCCTGTGTCCTTATCAGTGTGGGCCAGACGGTGCGCCTTATGCTGGGAGCAGGGTGTTTACACTTTAAGGGCTCAAAGCTTTTACATCAAGATAGTGGGTTGTTCATTAATTTTGGAAGTTACAGAGTATTGAGGGTTTCCATACAGCAAACATTTCACACAATAATTATTTCATACATTAGAGGGGTTACATTATTATAACAACTGTAAACCTACTTTTGCCACACCCTATACATTATCACATTCATTTCTCATTTGAAGCAGTTATTCTCATGATAAAGATGAGGTGAATAACAAAAAAAGAGACAAGTTTTGCAAAAATACATGTAGTGTGAGACTGATTTCCTGCAACCTAAATCAAGTGTACCGCAAATCCTGAGTTCATTGGCTCGTTGTACTATGTATGCCATAGAGTTTTACTGAGTAGACCACAAGGTAAGGAACATTCAAAAAAAAAAAAAAAAAAAAAACAGATGGCAACAATCTTTTTCAAAGCGATTTACTGTCATTGGATGGAAGAAGCTTTATGTTTTAGCTCCATTAAATTGGATGGTGCAGCCTTTGCTCGTTGACTTTCAATACACTTAACCTTGATGTGTGTATGTCTTCTGGTAGTCTCCTCTTTAGTGGCTTTTAGTGTATGGACGTCTCATCCTCTGGTACCCTTCCTCTTCTGACGCAAAGATCCTGGCAGAGCTGGCATGTGGGTGATTTGTTATGTGAATATATGACATGGCTTCCATTTTCAGTCAAATGGTTGCTGTCACTGGTGTGGGTGAAGATAGCATTAGGTCCAAATCCCAGCTTTGCCACCTACTGGTTATGTGATCTTGTGTGAGTGAAACTCTGTGATCCTAAGGTTTTATTATGGCTGAAAAGGGGATGATAAAACCCTCAGGGGTTGCCGTTAGAGTTCAGAGGATATGCATGTCTTAATTAAGAGAATTAAAAGAAGACATATTAAGAGAACCAAAAGAATGTATGCTGAAGCAATGCTCTTTATTTCATCCTTACTTTTCTTATGAGTCTCAGAAATGGATAGTAAATCATAGTTATGGGTGCTCTGGGTCCAGTAACAGATGAGAGGTTCTGTGGGAAACAGACAAGGCCATGGGGATCGCCAGCAGAGGGTAAGGCCACTCCTGCTGGACTTGTTACCCCTTCTGGGAGACAAGTTTTATTTAAGATCTGGCTGAGAATTAGCAGATAGCCAGTCCCTGTGTGTATGTTAATTGTGTGGGCCTTCTAATTTAGCAGGTAGTTAGAACACTGGAGGTATGGCTAACAAGCTGCCCATTTTTTGTTGTTGTTGGGGAGGTGGAGAGAGTTTGTTCATAAATTGAAGCTATTAAAACAGATACTTGGGATTTACAGTCACATGCACAAAATGAAAGTGAGCTTCCTTAGACATATTTTGAGAGGTTTACATCTTTACTAGTTAATTTATAGAGATGAAATCTAACTCGCTCACTCTTTCTCTCTCTCTCTCTCTCTCCTTCTTTGATTGTCCATTGAACAAAGGCCAACATGCAACAAAGAGAAAAGGGACATGATTTCAACTCCCTTGAAGTCAAAGCCTTTGTGTATTTTCTGGATTCATTTGAGAAAAACAAAACAACTGAAGACGGGGCTGAGCAGAGCTTGGCCATCGCGCCTGTGATGTGGGGGTTGCATTGCTCACTTAATAATGCATAAAGAGAAACAGTTGCTCTTTGTTCTTGCCTTCCTGCAGGAGAGCCTCAGACCCTGCCCCGAGATGGCCAGGCCCTGCCTTTGATTCATCTGAAAGGCTGTAATTGGGCAACTTCAAACCCCCTTTAGAATCTCTCTGCGGTCTTGGAAGGGCCCCTTCTGAAGGTTTCTGTCAACTCTTTGCTATGGCAGGGTCTCATTGTCACACCCTTATGACAGGCTATACATCGGGGTGTCCAGAAAAACCCAGCCTTAGGGACACTTGGCACTTTGGAACTGCACATCCATAATTTAATTTTCTTTGCAAAACAACCCTCAGAGTGAGTCGCAGCAAGCATTTTTTGCTTGTGCTTCATACGATTAGTAAAAGATAAGAAATGGCCAAGGGAGCAGAAATCCTATTTTTAAACCAAGGTTCTCCCCGGCCTCCACGCTTATTTCAAAAGATGTTCTACTTCTAAAAACAAAATAGTAATAATAACCAAAGTCTCATTAACCACAACATTTGTCAAGGATAAATAAGGGGGATTCCCCCGCCCCCTTATAATCCTTCCTTTCTTGATCATAAATGAAGGCATAGTGCTGTTAGTCATCAGATTCTCTGTGGCAGCATTCTCGAGCACAGCACTCACTTTCCTTCCACCCAGTATAAATCCCCAGGTAATTTATTCAAACACACCCTTTTGGGTCCTAAATGCTTCCTCTTCCTTCTCTCTTTCTCTCTCTCTCCCCCCGCCCCCCTAAAATTATTCTTTATTGATTTCAGAGAGAGGAAGGGAGAGGGAGAGAGAGAAACATCAATGATGTGAGAGAATCATTGATTGGATGCCTCTTAGACACTCCCTTCTGGGGATCGAGCCTGCAATCTGGACACATGCCCTGACCAGGAATGGAATCCTGACCTCCTGGTTCATAGATCCATGCTCAACCATTGAGCCAAGCTGGCCAGGCTTAGGATTCTTAATTCACAATTTCATACTGTTCTAATGGAGGTTTTACTAACTTCCATCCTGTTTCATATCGAAACCACCACACATTCCTGTATCTGCGCTAGGACATAGTTAACATTCCCATGGGGAAGCATGCTGGGGATGATCTTACCTACTTTACAATTGCCCTGGTTAATAAATTATCAACCAAGTAGGCTCTCCCAGGAAAGAGGGTCCTTGTTTATGGCAGATAACTCTGATCCTTCATCCAGATTACACACCCAATTCCAGTAATGACAGCGGGCAAATAAACAGAACTTCACCTGCTCCCCGCACACAGCAAAGCGATAAGTGTTGACCTTGGTGGGTTGTGTCACCAGAAGGCCGAGGAGAAAATTGCTAGAAGAGACTGGAAATCACAATGAATCTACCAGCCTGTGAGTCATGCCAGGTATCCCTGTCAAGATATTCTATAGAATGCCATTAGTGAAACAACAGGGAGAAGGAAGTCAGCAGCCAGGCAAAAGGGGTCATTCGTGAAGGGAGAGAAGAGGATGCGTGAAAATTACAGTTTTGACATCAGTAAGTGGCAATAAATGAAGATGCTCTCAGGGCAGTGTTTGTAAGCAGGGAACAGGTAATTGCATATAATAGATGCCCAGGATTGTCACTCTTCATGGGCTGGTGTGCCCTTTCCCTTTGTCATTGCCTCCTTTGGAGGTTTTTGAGATATGTCTTATTTTCTCTCTTGTCCTTCCCATAGAAGGCTCACAAATGATAGTCACTCCTGGAAACTATAACTCCCTTTCCAGGCAGGAAGGAACAAAGCTCCTTTAAAATACACGTTTTCTTTCTTTTGTGTCTGCGATATAAATCCCCAGGTAAATTTATTCAAACACACCCTCCCGGGTTCTGTGATGATACAACTTGCCTTTGTGTCCCCATATGTTCCGTGGGGGGAATTAGCAAAGAGCACCAAGGCTTACTAAAATCCCATCATGCATCAGCCACTGTACTAGTTGCTGCTCATTGTGTCATCTGTTATCTTATCAATCCCCACCAACAGGAGGTTCCAAATCATGGAGTGTAGATTAAACAAAGATTAAAGATATTTGTTCACATTTATTCAACTATTTTGGGGCAGGGATTTTATTTCTTAATCTATTGGGTTGTCACTGGTTAATATGATCATATAGGTTTCAGCTGTGGGTTTCTACCCACCACCCATTATGTGTCCCACCTTTTGCTAATTAAGAAACCCAATTTCAGCCCTAACTAGTTTGGGTCAGTGGATAGAGAGTTGGCCTGCTGACTGAAGGGCCCCAGGTTCAATTCTAGTCAAGGGCATGTACCTTGGTTGTGGGCACATCCCCAGTAGGAGGTGTGCAGGAGGCAGCTGATCGATCTCTCTCATTGATATTTCTAACTATCTCTCTCCCTTCCTTTCTGTAAAAAAAAATCAATAAAATAATTAAAAACAAAAACCAATTCCAGGGCATTTAATATATGCAATTACCTGTTCCGAGCATGAGTGAGGATGCAGTCTTTTTAAGGTTTTCTTGTCTGCCACACTCAGTGTTGACTTGATTTTGGGCTGGTTGCTTTCATGATTTTAAGAAGAATGCAGCAATTGTAAATGTCGAATCCAAGAAAAGCAGTCTTGCCCTGGATAAAGTCTTTCTCAGGAAGCTCTGGCATCTTTTCTCATTGGAGAGATTGTCACAAGCATGTTATTGAACCAGTCGTTGGCAAAACAAATCAGAACATGATAATTGACTTCAACCAATAAAGGTGAACTTCCTTAGAGAAAGGCTGGGCTTCTTGGGGAAGGAAAGATATCTGGGGGGAAATGGGATTTTATAACTAGGGGGAAAGCAGCCAACAATGTATTCTAGAATCAATGATTCTTTTGACACTCATGATGTGGAGCGTCTAATGATAGTATGGCATATGGAAACTTGAAACAGAGATAGTAATTGCACGCATGTAATTTAGCCTCCTTCTTCATTAGGATTTTCTCCATTCCATATGATGGTTACAAGCAAGGGTTTGCAGGGAAGTGTGGGGGGAGAGGCATGTGGTTACAAAATTCTAAGTCACCACCTTGGCCATTTAAACATTTGAGAAATCCGTACATGAAAATGTCATGCCTCTCAGGCTGTGTGAATTGACTTCAATCCATCGTGGTTTGCTGGAAACAAACATAACAAGTCCAAAGCTTGTTCACGAAAAATGAAAACTTTATTGGATTCAACAAAAATAGATATGGAGCAGCCAAAATACAGTATGTGGTTGACCACAGACAGTGCAGTCCCTTCTGCTTAGCTCTGATGACATCTGAAACTTCTCGGCCATTGCTGCTCTGTTAGTTCTAGTCAGGAGCTGACCTTTGAATGCAGAGAATCCACGTGAGGCTAGCTGGGTTTTTTTGTTTCTTTTGTTTTAATGATTTTACATAGAAATCAAGCTTCATGAACCTGTAATGGGTTTATAGTTTTGTCTCTTCCTTGGAGGAGGATGAAGGGTTTTGTTTTCACCTTGAAGGACCAAACTGTGCCATTAAAACTAATTCCCAGTCTGAACTTGGCCCATAATCACTTAATCAGCAGGAATGAATGAAGGTGGTAGGTCAACTCCTAGCTGGACTTCGGACACTGTCAAAAGACAAACACAATTAGGATCGGGTTTACCTGTTTAAGAACTTTCAGATCATATGAAGTTCCTCCCATTTTGTAGATTCATGTTCTCATTTGGAATTGAAGAGAATCGCCCAATTCTATTACATTTATAAAACAGTAATGCATTTCGAATGGCCTGTGGACTCTTTGATATCTGGGTACAGTGTTAAGAAGTGGCAGCAGACTTCAGAACTTCAATGTAGCAAGTGGAAAGTGCCCAATAAACTTGGGTTTACATTTTCACTATTTTATTAGTGGCTCCGTGACATGAGGACAGGGGTACCTAACTGTTAGGGCTGCTGTGCAGATAATTCATAATGCAAGGCTTTAATGTAGTGATCAGAATACAGCATATCTGACACTTCAAAGAATTCGTGAATAAAAAGAGAGGGTATAATTTCGTGTGCTAGTCTGGCTGCTTGTCTGGCCTCCCAGCTCGATCTAGCCCTTCCCTGCTCTGCTTGTGCTTTGCAGGCAGACCTACCCCTGCAGGCTCCCTTTCTCCTCCACGGGCTGGCCTCGGCCTCATTTCAGTCTTTGGAAACCTCTATGAAAAGCAGTGAAAACATGCCCCTGGTTGGTATGACTCGGTGCTTAGAGTGTTGGCCTGCACACCAAAGCGTTGCGGGTTCAATTCTTGGTCAAGGGTGTGCACCTGGGTTGTGGGTTCAGTCCCATGCCCTGGTCGGGACACTTGCCCTGGTGGCAACTAAGGGATGTCTCTCTCACACCGCCCTCCCCCCCCCCCCCCGCCCCCACACCTCCCACTCTCTTAAAAAAAAAAAAAATGGAAACAATATCCTGGCCCAACAAACAAAAGGAAGGCAAATCCAAGGTCAACATGTTATCTCCCACGGGACTCTGGGACCGGGAGAGGACCTTAGTGGTGAGATGCGACCAAAACCTGGAGATGTGTTAGTGCTAATCTTACGTTCACCTCAGGGAGAACTTGGTGAAGTGTATGTGGAAACCCTACCTTCCATCTTGGATTTCTTTTTTCCCCTGAATCTAAAATGATCCAAAATAATGCAGCATCCGGATGCTTATCTGCCCTCATCAGGAGGCCTCTCCCCAGAAGCCTGTTTCCTCCTCGGCTCTAGTGGCCCATGAATGACACACCTGCCTCCGTTCTCTGAAATAAGGTAACACGGCATCTTTCTTTTAAGCTAGTGATGGTAGAAGCTTCCTTCTCTTGCTAATTAATACCCGGCATGCCTTATGGTTAGCTATTTGGCTTTCCACGTGATCACCAACTGAGTCCTTTCCTCTGTTCTTTCTGTTTGAGAAATGCATAGTGTTATTTTTCTTGATTGGATCTTGGCTTATACACTTAGAGAAAATTCCCCTAATTAAGGTTATACCCTCTCTACACACAAAAGCCTTTTTGGGATTTGGCATCATTGATCAAATGAGTGGTAAGTCACAAGACACCAATTGGTAGAAATAAGTTCACTCGTTTATTTTCTCTCTCATCTCTATCCAAGGTAACTCTAACACTACCCAGGCAGTGATTTTCAACCTTTTCCATCTCACGGCACACACAAACTAAGTACTAAAATTTTGGCAATCTTATTGAAAAGATAGGTTATGATTTGGGTTCATTCACACTGGATGGTTAGTGTTGTGTGGACTGTTAATCTGTTATCATTTATTTTTACTTGACAATTTAGACGGTGCCCCTAACTAAATAGTCAGGTAAACCATGGATTCCACAGTGGGTCTCAACAACTTGGATGCTGAGAGTTTGCATTTGTTTTGTTTTGGCTCTTAAGCTGTGGGTAAATCCTGTCCACTCCTAAAATTAAGTCTTTACAGAAAAAAACGGGCCAACTCCTCCAGCAAATGAGAGACCTGGATGGATAGGAGAAAATGTTGTCTCTAGTTTAATTAGATACACACATTGTTTTAATGCAGGGTTTCTCAAAGGAGCTTTTAAAATACGGTTACAAAAATATTGTTATAGATGCTAGACACTATTTTGTGCCACTGGGGAGATGAAGGCTAGGTTATGAAAAGTGTATTATGAACTGGGAGTTAAGAATGGGAGTCACATCTATTAATGTTACCTGTTTTGTGAGAAGAGAAAAACAAACAGGAAATGCAACAATAGGGCGTCTCTGGCCCCATTTAGGGGTATTTCTTAATAGCTGCCGAGACAGAAGTCCTCTGGGACACATCCATTTGTTGGGTCATCCTCCTCCAGGGGATGAACTTCAACACTGCAGTCTCCGTGACTTGGACCCTTTCCTACCATTTCTGGGATCTGTTAAGATAGACTCATGGGAATGATGATTAATCAAACAACAAATAGTCCCTTTGGCTTTTTGGAAAGCTCATTGAAAGAACTTGCACATTCTCTTCCTATTAGCTTAATATATTCAATTGAAAACGCAATAAGACTGTTCCTTGATGGGCATGCACTCTGAACCAGAAGAGTTAGTTATAGAAATTTATTATTTAGAGATATCAGGGTAAGACAGTTTGTGTTCTCCCCACCAAGGGAGGATATCTGACATGAAGACAAGATAGTTCCAAGGCTTTCATGTGGACAAGCGAAAGAGGACACTAAGCAGGTACTGCCGGTGCCTTCATACATGACCCTCTCTTCCTCCATCTTTTTATTAATCTTAGAACCTGATACATGCTTTCTGTTTACATAGCTTCATCTATTTCCAACTTCTTATTGGGCATTGTACCCATTTGATGATGATTTAATGAGATTTTAATTTTATTGTTATCCTATTATTGCTGTACCCTACTGATATTGTTGATATCTAAGTAAAAATGCCATAAATCTATGCATTGAGCCGAGAGGGGTGGCGGGGGTGGGTGTTTCACACTGCTAGGTTCCCAGAGTTCTGGGATCAACATTCATCAGAGAAGTCCTAATTATCCTGGTCATGGTCTTTTTCTTTTTTAAATAAATCTTTATTGTTCAGATTATTACAGGTGTTCCTCTTTTTTTTTTTCCCCCATAGCTCCCCTCCACCTGATTCCCCACCCCACCCCATGCCCTTACCCCCTGCCACTGTCTTCATCCATAGGAGTAAGATTTTTGTCCAATCTCTTCCTGCACCCCTCACACCTGCTTCCCCTGAGAATCCACTCCCTTTCTATGTCCCTGATTCTATTATATTCACCAGTCCATTCTGTTCTTCAGATTTTTTGATTCACTTGTTGGTAGGTATGTATTTGATGTCATTTTGTTGTTCATAATTTTTTTTACCTTTTTCTTCTTCTTCCTCTTCTTAAAGAATACCCTTCAGCATTTCATGTAATCCTGGTTTGGTGGTGATGAACTCCTTTAGCTTTTTCTTGTCTGTGAAGCTCTTTATCTGACCTTCAACTCTGAATGATAGCTTTGCTGGGTAGAGTAATCTTGGTTGTAGGTTCTTGCTGTTCATCACTTTGAATATTTCTTGCCACTCCCTCTGGCCTGCATAGTTTCTGCTGAGAAATCAGCTGACAGTCATATGGGTACTCCCTTGTAGGTAATTAACTGTTTTTCTCTTCCTGCTTTTAATATTCTCTTTGTCTTTTGCCCTTGGCATTTTAATTATGATGTGTGTTGGTGTGGTCCTCTTTGGATTCCTCTTGTATGGGGTTCTGTGCACTTCCTGAACTTGTAAGTCTATTTCTTTCACCAGGTAGGGAAAGTTTTCTGTCATTATTTCTTCTAATAGGTTTTCAATATTTTGCTCTCTCCCTTCTTCTGGCACCCCAAAAATTCGGATGTTGGTTCTCTTAAAGTTGTCCCAGAGGCTCCTTACACTATCTTCATATTTTTGGATTCCTTTTTCTTTTTGTTTTTCTGGTTGGATCTTTTTTGTTTCCACATATTTCAGATCTTTGGTTTGATTCTTGGGGTACGTTGATCTACAGTTGAGTTTCTGTATATTCTTTATTTCAGACAGTGTATGCTTCATTTCTGACTGATCCTTTTCCATTTTTTTGGCATTCTCATTAAGCTCCTTGAAGGTCTCATCAAGTTTCTCAGCGGTTTTAAGAAGATTCTTGAGTAACCTTATACATGTGGTTCTGAACTCTATGTCGTCCAGTAGTTTGCTTTCCTCCGTTTCTTTCATTCGTGACATGTTTCTTTGTCTCCACATTTGGGCTGCTTCCCTGTGTTGATGGAGTGGCTTTGTGTGGTAGGTGATCTATAGGGGACAGTAGCTCAGCCTCCTCAATCACATGAGGTGGATGCTCTTGGTATACCCCTTTGTGGGCTGAGTGCAAAGTCTTGGTGTAGTTAAGCCTTAATTGCCGTTGGTACACTGGGAGGAATTGACCTCCAGGCCAATTAGCTGTGAGCACTCGCTGTGTCTATAATGGAAGAACTGCTGCGCTGAAGACACGCTTATGGGGCAGGACTTGTTTCAGTGGGGCTTTGGTGCTCACTGAGTCTGCCTCTTGAATGTGTCACTTATGGATGTGAGGAGTTGAAATCTGGTGTCTCACACTGACCACTAGGTACACTGGCTTCTGGATCTCCAATGGGGTGCAGGTCAGCTACTGTCTGAGGCCACCCAGCAGGAGCTACAGTGAGAGCTGCAGTTTTCTCCTCTTTGCTTGGGGTTTGGAGGTTTTGGAGCTGTCTGACCCAGGCTGCAAGTTTGCTAGGTTAAGCTGCAATAGGGCAGGCCTTTCTTATGCTAACTCCGCTGCTTGGAGCTTGGGTGGGTTTGTAGGTTGTGCAGGGCGGGGCCTCAGGGTGTCACTAGATTAGGGCGTGGCAAACAGCAATGGCTGCTAGTTAGCCGGCTCTGTGTCCCCAAGGGCGTCCTGGAGTCCCGTGCCCCAGTGCAGTAAACAATTATTCCTGCGCGCAGCTCTGCAAGCAAGCCACCCTCACTGGCAGACAGTCCAGCTTCTCCCCATAGGAGTTTGGGTCCCCCGCGTCTCCCCAGAGACTGTATTTCAGAGTAATCGGGGGCTTGTCTCCGTTCGGGTTGAAAAAAGCAAGGCACCCAGTCGCCCGCAGCCAGCCCGGATCACGCGCCTCCGTACCTCAGCTTTTCAGTGCTTGTGCACGTCTCAAAGCTCTTTTCTCTTTCCTTCTAGTTGTAGAACTTCCACTCAGCCAGCTTTCCCATGGTTCTGGGTGATAGACGTTTTTTCTTTTAGTTGTATTTTTGAAATTGTTGCGGGAGGCAGCAGTTTAGGTGTTTACCTACGCCTCCATCTTGGATTCTCTCCATGGTCTTTTTCTATTCCTCTGGTGCCTGCAACCAATTTCCATTTGGGTGGTTAGAATGATTCAACCATCAGCACAGCTCCCTGCTGCCTATCCATGCTCTTATCTTAGCTAAGGAGCACCCAGTTATGGAAAGAGCTTATGTTTGGAAATCAGAATGTGCTCGTTGTTATGGCATTAGAAGTGGGACATAGAGGAAGCCACTATGACTCCTAGTTTCATCTGTGAAATAGGGTGAGGTTTTACAGCTCTTAGTGGATTAAGTAAAGGTAATTTATAACAAACATTTTGTACAATGCTTGAGATATAGTAGGCATTCAATCATCATAATTTCCTGTCATTCATATACAACTGTAGTAAGAACCAATGCTGGGAGCCAATCTACACAAATTTAACTCCCTAATTGGTCTAATAACCTACTCTACTGTTCCAGAATGAAGAAATGAGTTTATGGTTTCAATGTGACTGCCCATATGACCATTTCTTTCAGGAATTGTCCTTCTTCCTCTCTTTATATTCCCAATTAAGCTATATATTCTTATGTAGGTCATAGGTCAGGCATAGTCACTGTTACTGAGAAAATTTATATAACTAAGGGCTTAGAAAGTATAGAGTTTAAGGGGCTAAGCTTTAGGCTATATTATATTTATTTCTTCATTAATTCACTTAGATCTTTAGCAAATATTTTTGAGCAACTTCAATATGAGAGAAAATCCATATGTATTCAGAGGAGAAAGTGCAGGGTTTGAAATGTAAGATAGCTGAATTCGTATGTTGCTTTAATCTAAGGAAATGGATTCAATCCCGTGAGCATCAGTTCCTTAGATTAAACAAGAAGAATGAGAGATATTGTATTTACATATTTCCCAACATCTGGCACATTGCACGTGCTTAATAAATGCTGTTTCTCTTTATTTTTGCTGTTATTTTCTGGCTAATGTGAAATAGATGGGCCATATTTAGAATGACTACAAAAGCTCTTCATTTTACCATCATGAAAATAAGATGAAAACACCATTAATTTTGTACTCTATAATTACTATAATTAATCCCCTCTAAGTATTAACAAGGGACCATGGCTCCAATGACCCTGACTACAGATGTATCAAGAGAGGTCTTTGCCCTCCCATATAAGCAGGTGTATATTTGTATGTAATGAGATTACTTCTGAGCGAAACTGTAAGCACTTAGAAAGGAGACCGGAGATGAAATTTGGCAGTTGAGTCACTTTTGAGACCTCTGTGTCCACAGAGGAAGGATCATCATGATGTAATGAGTAGAGGAAACCTATAGCCTTCTCACCACTGTAGAGAATCAGAATCATGGTAATAGCAGAGAGATCCATGAAATGATTAGACTACATCACTGATTTAATAACAAAAAAACAGCAGCCCAGCTGGTGTGGCTCAGTGGTTGAGCACAGACCTATGAACCAGGAGATCACCATTCGACTCCCGGTCAGGGCACATGCCCGGATTGTGGGCTCAATCCCCAGTAGAGGGTATGCAGGAGGCAGCCAATCAACAATTGTCTCTCATCATTGAGTTTCCATCTCTTACTTCCTTTCCGAAATCAATAAAAATATAAAATAACAAAACTAACACATTAGACAGAACTTTGGAGGTCTCACCAGTCTGCCTACAGTCAGTTTTATTTTGTTTTTATCCTCACCTGAGGATAAAATTGACTTTAGAGAGAGTATTATCGATGTGAGAGAGACACATGGACCAGTTGCCTCTCTTATGCTCCATAAATCTGGGTATGTGCCCTCACCAGAAATCGAACTTGTCACCCTTTGGTGTACAGGACAATACTCCAACCAACTGAGCCACACTGGCCAGAGCAGTCAGTAATTTTTTAAATGTCTATCCTAAGACATAAAGATCTGACAATTTAGAGAAAAAAAAGGTATTTGGATATATTGTACCTATATTTGAAGACTTTTTTTGTTTTTGGTTTTCAAAGTATGGAAGAGGATATGTTGTGTATGCCTGCTGTTACAGACTCTGATTTAGAGATGCTGGTGGCATTTCAGGCACAAAAATAGAAATGACTCTAGCCGCTTCGATTATATGTAGATACTTGAATTACACAGGGTGGGGCAAAAGTAGGTTTACATTTGTGAGTATAGGAAAGTTTATTCTTGTAGTATATTTTGTAAGCGTTGTATTATTTTCCATACAAACAACTGTAAACCTACTTTGCCCCACCCTGTGTATATGATAGATACTTGTTCACATGAGTAATAAAAAAACTGAAAAGCTAAACAGAATAGTGAAAAAAATGCAGAATCAGCCAGAGCGATGGTGGGGATTTTCAGTGTGAAAAGCAGCCCTAGAAGGAAGGGCTCCCTGGTGGGTGTAAGAAATACATAATCTCTCTTTCCCTGCCAAATTTCTACCAAGCTGTCTATGGAATAAAGACTATTAGAGGCCAGAGAAAAGGGGATCTGTAAAATGTAATTTCCTGAATAAGAGAACAGAACAATAAAAGGGGAGATAATAGGTTGGAAAGTTGGGGGGACCTGTCTGGAGTACGCTGGATGTTCCAGGCCACTCTGAGTGTGGGACTAATAATCAAAGTGTTCAAGGCTAAGTTGCTCTGTCAGGTGGAAAGCAAGGATGCAACAAACTATACACTGCAGAAGCAGTGCCCTTCTATAACCCAAGTATTGAGGTCACTAGTGGGCGTAAAGCCTCTTTTGTCTGAGCTTGTATGTAAGTATGTTACCACCATTCAGAAGAGGCTGCTCCTATGTTAGGCTGTAGCTCTAAGGATGGCTCCTGTATAGCTCCTATATTAGAGGCTGCTGCTGCTTTGTAGGAAAGATGTATTGTTACCCAGCCGGTGTACGGCTACTGTATGGGACTTTGAAGAACGTTTTGTCTGATAGCTAATAGCTCCTTCTTAGCAGTGGCTACTTGGACTGCAATAAAGACTCTCTTAGATACTTACAACTTCTCTGTCTTCTAATACCTGGTGTCCAAGGGGGTCCAGTCCCTGGCAGAGGGGTTTGGACCTGACAAAAGTACAAAGACAATTTACTGGCACGCTATCTATTCCTGTCAAAATTTCAATGGCTCTTCATTTTCAGTTATTCAATGTTTCAGTTATTGCATAGCCTTATCTCCTGCATGTCTCTATTGCAAATTACCCCCAGCATTACTCATATGTAGGCTTTTGTAAGATTTTGGAGCCATCATATATGCTTTTTACATCCTGAGGGTACTGGGTTCTGTAGATAAAAGACAATTCTAACCTGAAGTCTCATATCAGAGAACACACCCTCTGTGTTTAGTCCATCATCCATCACATAAAAATGCAGGGCACTCGTAAAAAAAAAAAAAGTCCACTTTGGGGTTGTCATTTTGTGTGCTCACTTAGTCCTACAGTGAGACTGACAACCCTTATAATAAGGCAGCAACTGCCTGTTTCATCTTGGGATTCCCTGCACCTGATACTGTACATGTGACATATGGAGACTCAATACACATATGTAGAATGAATAGCTGAACAATTAAGTATAAAATGAATACGTTTGAAAGTCCTCACTATCTTCTCTTCAAAAAATCTCTTAATTTTTCTTCTTTTTCTCTAACTCCATGCTTCTTTTTCTCTAGCTACATGTTTTAATTATAATACAATATGTGTATGTGAACTCTTGATAATTGGTATGATAAAAGTGCATTATCAGGATCCCAGTATATTTTGAAAGTTTCCCTTAAAAGCATGCTGCATTGTTATAGATCCACCTGACAGCTGTTGGTCTTTTGACTACAACAGTAATTCAACATGGGCCATGATCACTCCTCTTACACTGTATTCCCATAAAATCCAACACTGTCTGAAAAACCGATTCATGTTTATGTCTCCACCTGGAATTTATGTCAACAGACCATGTAGAATTCAAATTCATGGATAAATTATCTCTTACAAACTAATAAGCTTAAGCAAACATTAGGAAGCAACTGAGATGACATTTAAGTCAATCACCTCATTAGCAGCCAGCTTTTATAAGAGCATGGTATTTATAGAAAAAAAACTTTCCAGATCCAACATCAAATTTAATTGTCTTGGGGTCTTAGGCATCTGATAAAATTTCCCCTTAGGTGGCAAGTCAATGTTTTCCACTAGAAAATATCGAAGGAAGTAATACTCACTGTTGGTTTGTGTTTCGCTTTCTTCTCTGTTCTCCTTTTGCCAGGTTAATGTTTATAGGCAAATGATCCTGGCAACATTGAAATCAAAATGTTGTATAAGAATAAATAACCTCTAAGATAGATGTTGAAAACCTTGCAATTAAAATTCATAAGACTTGTTTTAGTGAGTGCTTAAGATCTTCAATAGTTGGCTAACTGTTTCTCCTTGATTTTCCAATATCTTAACAAATGGAAATACAGTGTCCATTAAATTTTATTATCTTTCAGTTATTTGAAAATATGTTGTCTTAGCCCGTTCAGGCTGCTTTAACAAAAATGCCATACACTGAGGGGCTTGCAAAAGAAATTTGTTTCTCATAGTCCTAGAGGCTGGGAACTCAGAGATCAAGGCTCTGACAGACTCCATGTCTGCTGAGGGCCTGTTCCTTCACAGATGGCTTTTTGCTATAACCTCTTATGGCAGAAGGGGTCAGGGAGCTTTCTCAAGCCTCTTTTATAGGCACTAATCTCATTCAGGAGGGCTCCCACGTTCATGACCTAATCAGCTCCCTAAGTCCCTACCTCCTCACTAAGTCACCTTGGGGGTTAGAATTTCAATATACAGTGTAAACTTGGTGGGAGCATATTCAGCCTATGGTGAGGACATGCAGTGCTCTTCCCCATTTTCTTAGAAGAGAAAAAAATACGTATTGAACAGAGAAATACATGGAGTCCTTTCCTTCAAGGCTTGTGTAAGTTTTCCTTAACTCTTCCTTTCTAATGCTTTCAGAATTATATGTCTTAAAAAATGAATTGTATCTAAAGAAAGAATGTGCTATTTGGGGTAGTGAACACACAACACAGTGTACAGGTGATGTTATAGAATTGTGTACCTGAAACCTGTATCATTTTGTTAACCAGTGTCACCCCAATAAATCCAGTTAGATTGTGGTGATAGCTGCACAGCACTGTAAAAAAAAAAAAGAAGAAGAATTTTCTAATGAAGGGGGAAAGAAAAGCAATAGGTCACTCTCTATTTTCCTCTTTAAAAATACAATATTTCAACAACACCTCTGAAGCACATACTGGCAAGGCCAATGACAACTTTTCACAGAGGTGGAAGGGAAAATGCAGGGACTGTAATACAGAGTGTATGTGTGTGTGCACTGTCTAGATCCAGTTTTGAAGCCCTGGCTAAAAGGCTGGTTAGTTGCCCAAATTGAGCAACAGAGTTAGTCCATACCCCCAACCACTTCCCTTATTTGGCTCTCACAGTGGAGCCACAGGGATGGCCCAAAATTATTGGAGTCAGTCAATCCTGAACCCGCTTGCCCTGCCTGCCTCTCCCTTTCCAGCCCTTAGGAGCCACAATAAGCTGCTTGTCCACAATTCCCCTCCCTCCTGACCAACTGGGTCTTCCCTTGAGTGGCCCAGTAGGAAACTCTTTTCTCCCCAAGAAACAGTGAGCATAATAAAACCGTAAAGTTCTTTTTTTGCTTTTCTCTCTTGATCTCTGTCTGATCTCACCAAACTCACCTAAGGTATTCAAGTTAAAACAGGAACCCTAGAATTCTGGTGAGGGAGAGCTGACTGTGAGAAATAACCCATCTCAATGTGGAAGTCATTCAATATGTATTTCCTAGGTGACATCACTGACTGATTTTGGAAGGAAAGTGGGGATTAAAGAGTGTGTGTGTGAGAGAAGAGAAATGAAGCAATTTTTATGGAGCATGAAGCTTATTTTGTTTCCTATTCTTTGATGAGGAGAATAAACAGTAGAAACATACTAGTACTCCAGGTGCCGTACCGAATGAAGCATCCATTCTTTTGCTGGGAAGAGGGGCAGTCTTTATATTTCCCCAAACCCAAAGTGAAAGTAATCCGTACCAAAATAACAGGATTATATTCAATTGACTGTCCCAAAGGAAATCAATAGCAGATGTGTAATTTTACCACCTGCATATGAAATGACAAAAATAAAGCCAAATGTTAACTTGCTTACATTTCTCACAGGGTGATGCCATCTCTCCTTCCCTTTGCGTTGAATAAATGATGCCACCCATCCTCCATATTTAGGTCAGGAAAGTCCCTCTGGGTCTAAAGGCCAAAAGTAATCACAAGCCCATGGTTGTTTTTGTTAAGACTGAATTGAAGTAATAATTAAAACCCTATATAGCCTTAAACAGGATAACAAGCCTTGAAAAATACCGAGCATTATCTTCTGGGCAAGGAACAAATAATTCACCTAATTTGTTCTCTATTAAGACTCGATTACTTCTTAGCCGTAGGCAAAATGGGGTGGTGGTATGAGAGGAACTATTATTTTTTTTCTTCCTCTACATTTTGTGGAGGAAGGTAGTGTTTAAAGGCTCAAGGCAGTAGGACTAGGTGATTCTGACTAACCCTTTCACTCAGTAACTAGACAAATTGAATTAAACAAAGTTATTGGGAAAATACCAAGTGGGGAAAGTAAGGAATTAACTTTGAGATGGGAGAGCAGGTCTTGAGAGCTGAGGCTAGCATTTTGTTCATGGAGGTACTGAGGATTTCCAAACATCAGCTGAGAGTCAAGCTAAGCTTTCACCAGCCTCGCATGGGTAGGAAAGAACCAGGTTGAGGGCCTGGCAGTGCCATCATGATGGCAGTTGGGCCATCCCAGGGGACCCTATCAGTAAAAGACAAGGGGGATAAACCAGTTTGGGAAACGTGACAATCAGATTCGTCACCTACAATCTTAATTGGATTAGAATAACATGGAATTACTAGAGTCCACAGGCCAATTGCTAGCTAGAAACAAATGATCAACTCCCTAGAAAAACATGTTAGCATCCACAATTATTTAACTTCTTTTATAATAGG
Source organism: Corynorhinus townsendii (assembly GCA_026230045.1). Lineage (NCBI taxonomy): Eukaryota > Metazoa > Chordata > Mammalia > Chiroptera > Vespertilionidae > Corynorhinus > Corynorhinus townsendii. The sequence goes on along the minus strand of JAPDVU010000011.1, from coordinate 9,653,151 downwards.
TGCATATACAATGTCCAGCGTTTAACTTGGTTTAGTCATAAAAGCTCAGCTATATGTCTGAGTTGCCCTACATATAAGAAGGCAAATAAGTGTGCAGTAACTCTAGAAATATTTGTAAGCAAAAGTACTTTTCCCCCCTCAAATCTGTTCAGTCATATAGCCCTGTTATAGAGACAGTTAGGTTATAGGAAATTATGTCCGTTTAAATGGCAAGGAAAAATCAGACATGATTTTGGGTACATATTTATGCCAGCAAATTTATATAAAATATTTATGTAATATGTAACTTACAAGGCTCATCTTCAAATTATAGACTGAAGATTCCAATAAAGCATTATAAGTGTCCTCCCGGGTGAAAAATATTAAAGTGTGAGTGGCATAGTAGATGGTCAGGGCAAGAAGGCTGCAAAGGATAGACAAAATCTGGGGTCAGTAGTTAGAAGCAGAATAGACAGTTTTAGCCCAATTCTTCACTCTCCCCTGCATCCATGCTCTTTGCTATAATGTTTGCAGTCCCTTCCCCTCCAAAGCTAGGATGTATGTCCCTGTTTTACTTGGTACTTGGGTTTGAAAGTGCTTGTTTGCTCTTGAACTTTGGCCTCTTGACTTCTGCCATCACCATGAGAAGCTGTTTCTTAGACTAGCTCCTGCCCCTTTAGTCTGGGCCACAGAAAACGCACACAGGGACTGGAGCCACCAGCAGGGCTCAGGCTAGCCAAGCCTCCCCAGCCACGCCCAGCGAGCCATGATAGTGTATGATGGTTAAGTGATGGAGCTTTGGGGTAGATTTTTAGGTGGCAATATCGTGGCATTAGCTTACTGTGCCACACTAAACTAATATAGCATAGCTTGTGTGAATCTACATAGTAATGTGTTCTTTTATGTATATCATAAAGCTTTCAAATCAGAGATCTCATTACAACCCACCAGTATTTCCTTGACTCAGGCAAGAAGTCATGGTATTCATTGATTTCATAGATGCGTAAACAGAATCTCAGCTATGTGGCTAAGGCCCCAAAGACTACGTGAGAGCCAGGATCCAAAGCCAAGGTGTCTCTCAGGTTACTGCAATTTCCCACTCCTCTATACATTTTTCTCAGAAATTAGGAGGACAAACAGAGGAAAATGCCATAATTATGTAATCTGTTCATTCCCAAACAAATTGGATTAGTTCTAGATTTTTTTTTGAGTAGATTTATTAACTTTATTCTTTGTTTGCCTTTCCCATTCACCATTTTCCTGTCTGCAGAAAAAGGCCACAAAGAAATGCATTAGGAACTAAGGAATGGGGAGGAATGCAGAGAAAAAAATAAAAACCAAAACAGAGTTGGATAATCCATAAAGTAAACAATCAGCCCTTCATTGACAGCACGTGTGTAGACTGAGATGCCTCCCTAGTAGTGAGGCAGTAGGCAGTGATTAATGACTGGAGGAAATCAGTGAAGAATTCTTCCTGCTCTTGGAATTGTGCCCTGAATATAAAAATCTGCGGGAACAGGTGACATGTTGCCGTGGGTTCCAAGGAGCAGACAGAAGAAATGGCCGATCAGCCAACAATTTATTTCCAAAGACAGAGAGAGATGGTGACGTGGCGGAGTCACAAAATAACGCAGCGAGCTTTATTTTTCCGTCTGTCTGGAGAATAGGGAGCCAGACACCAGTTTTATTATCTGAGCTCCAGAGCAAGACAAAATGCAATAATTAGGAAATCCAAAGACTGTCATAAAAGACAATAGGAAGCAGGAAGCTGAACAATTACTTAAAGTGCTGTAAAAGCTCAGCTCGGGACTTCAGTGTTTTAAATATTTGGGAGGAAATGAAGAGTTCTCTCAGGAAGGGGGAAACATTAAATGGCTAAAACTGCTAGTATTTCTTTCTTTTATTGTTAGTGTTTAATTGTTAGTGTTTAAATCAAATCACTCAGAAAATATCTCGGTGTTCTAGCTCATTGAACCTGAATGTTACACCCACCTAGGTTGCCCTTGTCATGGTTGTCTGGGTTGTGGCTACTGTTGAGTGTGTGTGTGCTCACTTGCCCATGCTCTGATTGAATGAGCTATAGAGACACTTATGTCACCTCCTTGAAGCTGCAGACCACTTGATCCACACTCAGTGCAGTCACGTTCTAGAAAACACAACCAGGAAGGCAGAAGTGATAAGTTAGCTCCAGTGTTTTATTTGCATTTCTTGAGTGTGATGTAGAGAATCTTTTTAAAAATCATCACTTGGTTGAGCATCATCCCATACACCAAGAGGTCATCAGTTCACCAGCCCAGATTGCGGTCTCAATCCCGAGTTAGGGGGCATGCAGGAGGCAGCTGATCAATGTCTCTCTCATCCATATTTCTCTCATTCTAAAATCAATAAAAACATATCTTTCAAAGAAATCACAATTTTTTTTTCTCCTCCAGTACATGGCATAACTCACATGTTCATGCCCCTCTGACCCCCTGCCCTCTGGCCATCATGTGTCTTCTCTTCCTACGTCTGCTCTGTCTCCAGATTCTGCACCAAAATACCAACAAGAAACAACTGGCAAAATAGTTGGCAGAGAGTGGGGATGAGAATAAACATTATAGGTGTATAAAGCCAGAATCTTCTTCATAGAAGAGAGAAGATAAAGGCCAGCATTACTCATACCCAAATGTTTGTCCAGACAAATTTAAAAAATGATCCTTTTACCAAGAATACATCAACGTTCATAGTTGTCCCAGTGAATGTACCTAAGACCTCTCTCTGCAGACACAGTGTCTGCGGGCTGACTCATAGTATTCGATGATAAAACTTAAGCATGTCAGACACAACTGATAGCCATCCTTGACTCTTGTTATAGCTGGAAACCAATTCAGAAGGTGTAATTAATTTAGAGTTTAGTAAACCATTCAAAAGAGCTGGGCAGGGAAATCTAATAGAGAAATTAGAAGCATCCTTTCTGATGGAAGCTCCCAGCGTCCATCTATATCAAACTGACTGACAGACAGTAAAGTAGGTAATTACCATCAAATGGGGGATCAGATGAAAGAATTGGATTAGAACAGCCACGTCTTAAGGCTGAATTTAGCATTTGAAATGCATTTGTAGCCAGGCAGGTAAGCATTTAAGATGTACTTTTATGTACTTCACCAGGATTAGAATGTAAAATACAATGAAACTCCAAGAAAATGCCTTAAAGTTCAAGGTTTTCCTTAGGCATAAAAAGAACAAAAAGTTGTAAAACAATGTCCACACACACAAAAAAACTATGCAAATATTGATCAAAGATCTATTTGTGATCTCCCAAAAAATGGAAGCAAGGAAGGTGCCTTTTGTAGGAAAGTGTATAAAACAAACTTTGACCCGACCCATCCAGTCAACAGAACCCTATAAAGTGCCTACAAAGGCATGGATGACTCTTAGCTGCATAAAACTAAGTGAAAGAAGCAAGGCTGGAAAGGCTACAGGTTATATGATTCCATTGATATGGCATTCTGAAAAAGGCACAGTTGTAAAGATGATCAACTAATCAGTGGTTGCTAAGGATCAGGAGGAAGAAGAGATTGCCTAGGTGAAACACATGGGGATTTTTTTTTTTATAGGGTGGAGAAACTATTCTAGATGATGCTGTGTTTCTTTAAAATACATTTTTATTGGTTTCAGAGAGGAAGAGAGAGACAGAAACATCAATGATGAGAGAGAATCATCATCAGGTAAATGCTTTTCAAATCCTAAATTTAGCTACCTCCTGCACACTCCCTACTGGGGATTGAGCCGCAACCTGGGGATGTGCAGCTCAAACAGTGACCTCCTGGTATATAGGTTGACACTCAACCTCTGAATCACACCCCCAGGGCTGATGCTGTAATCTGTGGTATATTCTAATGTATGCAAATTAAAACAAAAACTATTAGGAGGTTGGGGGACAATCGGGTGGAATGCAACTGTAGTAGAAATGTATTGACCAACTTCATTAAAGGGGTGAGGAAAAGGATTCCAGCCTAAGTACCTTCAGAGACAGCGGCCTGTTAGACGAAAGGCAAACATGAGCACTGTACTCTGGTTGATAAAGTCCCCCTCTCTACCTCCCGTGGTACGGGTTAACATTTTTGAAAACACCATGAACACGCACTGGATTGAACCGTTCAGTAAGTGGCTGGTGAATGGTAAGATCCATTCTGACTATTGGACGTGGAGGTTACAATAAGCCAGGAAAGCAGGCTACAATGATCCGTGGAGGAAGAGGTTAGGGCTGGAGACATCAGCATAAACTCCTGGTTAGCTTAAGAAAGATATAGACATATTTGTTGATACGTGTATATATGTGGGTTAGTGTACAGAACTTTGTTTCTAATACATTTTCCAAAAGAGGAACCAGAGCATCCGTGGGGGCTGCTTCTAAGGCTAGGGAGGGAAACACACAGGATGAACCTGAAGAATCTTAAAGTGCCAGAAAAAAAGTGCTCAAAACAGATCCGCAGGATGATGGATGTCTAAGGGACATGGGAGCCAGCTCAAAGAGCTCCCACTGGCAACACTGGAATACTTTGAACAAAGTAAACAAAAAGTTTTGGATTATAACCCCAATATAAAATAAGCATCCAGGCCATAAATAAAAGATAGAAAAATTAATAAATGGGAGAGCGGAGAAGAGCTTCTCCTGTAGAAGTAGTCTAAATAAGTGATATTTCAACCCCAAGGGAACAGGACATAATGCCCACTTTACCTACTGCCTTTTTCTCCCCCAGAAGAACAATGTGGCAATGGTAACTTTACATTGGATACACCGGAGAAGCACTCCATCAGCCAGGTGGACCAATGCTAATGTCAGCCATGATGAGTCATGTCAACAGTACGTGTACTTGATATGAGACTCACATTTTACCACCACGATTCTCCTCCCCCACGTCAGCCTTTAGTTTATTGATGAGAAACAAGGGAAATTCTGGCCTTAGAACATTCTACAAAGTTCCTACTTAGTTCTCCTCAAAGCTTTCAAGGTTATAAAAAATAAGAAAAAATCTCAAAAACTTGCAGCCCAGAGACCTTGAGCCTAAGGAGACCTGATAACAAAATGGAATGTGGTGCCCTGAATAGGATGCCGGGACCAAAAAAGAACATTAAATAAAAATTATTCAAATTTGAATAAATTATGGGCTATGATTGGTAATATCTATGTTGATTAATTGTGACAAATTTGTCACAGTAATGTAAGACGTTAATAAGAGTAAAAAAAAGTCTGTTATACGGAACTATTACCATCTCAAATATGCTTACATTTAAAACTTATGAAATTTTTACTTAAAAGCTATAGAAGATTTCATAGGACTATTTTTATTGATTAAGCACAACCCAAGGCCAGGCACTAAAAGAATCCAGGAACTCTATAACATTGGCCACTTTGATTTTACAGTCTCTCCCATCCTCTCAATACTGGACATAAATTTCATGACAGTGGAATGTGTCTTATTTGTCTTTATATCCTCGTAGTGTCTGGCGCATTAGTTTGTAAATATAAGTGCTCAAAAGGCCTGGTAGAATTGAAGTAACATATTAATGGCTCCATAGAACTAGATAATGAATATCTGCACAACAACATGAATATGAGCATTCATAACTATTGTTAAAAAAGCAGATGTATTATTCCTTCTGGAAGGAATTGTTGAACACCCAATATGGATTTAGTGGTGAGTAGATGAAATTAATGTTCATTGCAGATGAAAAGGAGAAGTTTACATGCCAACTAGTACTTTGAGTCACAGTACAGTTCCATTTCCATAGGCACTCACCGAGAACCTGGCACATAAGACTGAACATGGCCAAATTCTTGATAGGAAGGTGTACTGTGTGTGTCCACAGTGCCTCAATAAATGCTTACTCATGAGAACATAGGAAACCTTTCACACGCATCCACTCAGTCACCCTTCCTACTTTGGGATGTGGCTTCAAGATGCATAACGTAGAACCAGTTTGAGTCAAGTTGGTGCCCTACCTGTGAAATAAGAATTCACTGTGCTCTTTATGGGGCCGAGCTAGATACCCAACAGTCACCTCAGTAGTCACAGTGCACACCGGAACTCCCACTTAGTGCTTTCTAGCTTATTTCAATGCATTTCAAGGAGCTCTTAAAAAGAACAGAAGGAAAACATGCACAAAATAAACATGAAAAGAACCACAGAAGTCTGTTTCCCCCCAAAAAAACCCAGTATTTCTTTTTAGACATAACTGCTATGTTTTATATTCCTATTCCAGGCATAGAAAAACTTGATTTTTACCACCCCTCCCCCTTTACACAAGATGGGTACCCTTTTAAAAAATATATTTTTATTGGTTTCAGAGAGGAATGGAGAAGGAGAGAGAGAATCATTGATTGGCTGCTTCTTGCAACCCCCAAACTAGGAATTGAGCCCGCAGCCCAGGCACTTGCCCTTGACCGGACTCAAACCTGAGACCCTTCAGTCCACAGGCAGACACTCTTCCCACTGAGCCAAACTGACGAGGGCGGCACCCTTCTTTTTCTATAAATAAGACATATTCTATTGTATTAGCCTTTCCTGCTTTATTTAACCAGGCTTCTAGTGCTGGGTATTTAGCTTAGTTCAGCCACGCTCTTACCAATGTGTCGCAAATCTTCCTTTACTTACAAATATGTGTAAAGGTATGTAACTCATGTGTAATACATCTGTAGAACAAATGCAAATGTTTCTGCTCACAAAGCATTGCGTGTTCATTTTTATTTTGGATATTTTCGAACTGACCTGCAAGGAAGTTGCACAGATTCATTGTTCTACCAGTGGAGTCTCCTTTCCCACCTCCTTGCCAGTCAGCTGATCCCACCAACTCTGACGCAGGGGGTATGGACATGCACAAGAAACAAGGGAAATTTATTTGAAACTACATGACATGCCCACATATGGGTCCTGCTCCTGGACAAGCAGATGCTGTGTCAAACTCTCTTCCATCACCTCAAGGCACCATCATGTCTGCCAGAGCCTGCTACACACGTGTCTATGGTTGAATAGGATTTGTTTCCTGTGCACGTCCATGCCCTCCTGCGTGTCAGCCTCGGTGAGTGTGCAGCCTGTCACAGGGCTTTGAGTAGAGGACAGCATTACCAACATGCAGCGAAGGAGCCCGAGTCCACTCTTCACCCCCTAACCCATCGCCATCACCCAAACCCAACTGAAAAATGGAGGGCTGGGGAGCCCAGCCAATGCAGTCTGTAGAGATCAGCTTGCTGAGGCACAGAACAAGGTTCAAAAAGGTAAGAGTAGATCTGGAGGGACCGTCCCCTCCCCCCCTAAAAAAATACAAATTTTGTATAGTCGAGTTCTCATTTTGATTCCACCAGGGATATCCATGATCTACTCTGAGAAGAAGATACAGACCCAGATGGTTAGGAAGTGTTATGCTGGGTTATGCTGGAAGGCAATGGGAGCTGGAGAGTATTATGCAAAGCGCAATAAGCCAGTCAGAGGAAGACAAGTATCACATGATTTCACCTATATATGGAATCTGATGGAACAAAATACATCCGGAGACATAGAAGCTTGGAACGGACTGTTGAATCCCAGAGGGAAGGTGTGTATGGGGGGAGGGAGGGAAGGAGTAGGTGAGTGGGAAGAGAGCAACTGAAGAACTTGTATGCATAAACCCATGGACACAGACAATGGTGTGGTGAAGGCTGGGGGTGGATGTGAGCTAGAAGGGGTCAAGGAGGAAAAAAAGGTGACACCTGTAATACTTTCAACAATAAACGTTAAAAAGTAAACAGGATCAGAGATTTCTGTAGTCGTTGCATTCCCTGAGAGATAAACCTTTTAACCACTTCATAAAATATATATATATGTATGTATTTATTGATTTCAGTGAGAAAGGGAGAGAGAGCTAGAAACATCAATGATGAGAATTATCGATTGGCAGCTTCCTGCACATCTCCCACTGGGGATCAAGCCCATAACCACAACCCCGGGCATGTGCCCTTGGCCAGAATCGCACCTGGGACCCTTCATCCGCAGGCTGATGCTCTAGTCACCGAGTCAAACCAGCTAGGGCAACCATTTCATTTTTTAAATGGAAAAGTGTTGACCTAAAATAGTGATTTGTAAAAATATAGACCTAGTAAGGGAAAGGGCTTGATCCTAAATAAATAAGGGAGGTCAATCCCCCTCTTCTCCACGCGCCTCCCTCCCCCGCCCCGCCAGGCCTCAGCTCTCTCTTCCTCTATTTGTGAACCGTCTTACAGAAAGGACCGAGCAATTTACACTTTTATAGACAAACATTCCTTTTGTAGTTAGTCCTTCAGAATACCTATTTTCAGAGCAATCTGCGGCTGTTTTAAATACACGCAGTGGTGATATATAAAGAAATATGTGGAATTGTTTTAGACTATTGTCTGAGGCTAGTGTTCTTCCCATACTTCATTTCTTGGACAGAATGTTACATTTCCACAAAAAGTGTGATAACGAGACTTGAACTTAAAAAAAAAAAAGGTACATAAAGCCCTGCCCGGTGTGGGGCAGTGGTTGAGCCTTGTCCTGTGCACCAGAGGTCACAGGTTGGGTTTCTGGGCAGGCCACACGGCCAGGCTGCAGGATTAATCCCCCGTAGGGGGCGTTCAGGAGGCCGCCAAGCTCACTGATGTTTCTATCTCCCTCTCCTCTCCTCTCTCTGAAATCAGTAAAAAGGGTACAGATATATGCGTGTGTATATGTATGTTTTTCCATGTTAAAAATAAACAGGTCACACCATAAAGCAGAATAAAAACAGAAACTTTCTTCAAAAAACAGACCCAAGCGAACAGCAGGTGACAGACCGCGTTTCCTGCAACAGTACTGTCAGTTGGGATGTTAACAGCAAACTAAGGAATCCTTGAGCTGGAACACCACCCAGCCCCACCATCTTACATAGACAATTCAGGAGGTTCGGTTAAGAAAATCTGTGGTGTCTCTTATTTGAGAATTAAAGCTGCTCTTTACAAAGAGTTTCCCGGGATCAGAAACCAGAGAGAAAAGTGTTGAAAACAGACCAAAGGCTGTCTGCCGCCCTGGGCCCTGGGATGGACAATGTGAACACAGAGAAACCCACTCAGCAGTGAGGCGGGGGTGTGTGTGTGTGTGTGTGTGTGCAGGGGCGGGGGGCGGCAGTCACACAGGAGGAAAATGAGAGCTGAGACTCGGAGGGAGCTGAGCGCCGCGCCCTGGGTCTGGAACCTGTGAAGCCGGGTTGGAGCTGGCCGCACAGAACACGCTCTGCCCGGAAACCACGTTCTCACATTTATAACTGGGCGAGCTGCAGCGACTTTGGAGTTCTGATACGAAAATAGATTTGACTGATCTAGAAGTTCTCCGCGTCCCCATCTGACACTGTTTCTCGTGTCCCAAATTCCGGTTATACAAAATTTAATACTGCACCTATAAAAATGCCTGGGTTTTTGGAGAGTCCACAGGATGCGATAGAAACCCGGCAGGGGGAAAGGGGGAGGGGGAGGGGGAGGGGCATACATAGTGTAGACACTTGCGCACAAAGCAGAAGGGACTTCTGTTACTGGAATATTGGATTCAGAGAATCCCTTCTGTGACTTTTGGTCCATTGACTGAAAGTATTTTTTTTTTCAACCCAAAGAACTCATGTGTTTATTTATCCGCCCCCCTCTCGCCCCATTGCAGCCTTGTCATGTCATAAACAAAACTCCTGAACACACACCCTTTGCAGGAAGGCGTATGATTATGGATTCAAAGGGCCTTCATGTCACCTAACATCTTGTGACCATTGTGAATGTTCAAAGGCTCTGACAAATGCTCAAAAGCAAGATCAGAGAACCAAGTTGCCAGGAGCCCCATCTTCAGTGTAGCCAGGATCTAAGAAAATCTAAGGAAAGTTTTGGAAAATCTAGACCATCCATCACCCGGCAATAGGCCCTTTGATTTTGATTCCTGCTGGGTCTACAGCCACAGATAACATGATGGTTTGGAAAAGTCAGAAACATTCCTACGATCTTATTTTCAAGAAAAAAAATGCAAAAAAAATTGAAAAACTGAAATAAATGAAAGAAAAGTGTGTGTGTGTGTAGGGGGTGGCAGGGAGAACTCTAGACTTGGAAATACTCCGAGGACTCTTAAGACACTTTTCAAACATCTTCCTTTCCCCTTAAAAAATGTCGCTAATGATCAAAGGCTGAGAGACTGAAAGGCATTGTCCCCAGGGTCACACCACTAATTATATGACTGACTAGATTTCAAGTCCCTCGGATCTGGTTTAATGGTGTGATTAATAAGAAGACACATCTCGGCCTAAGCTCAGATGCCATTGGACTGCACTGTTTAGATCAGTCAGTGGCTCCATGCCTAGAGCAAAAGCTGATCAATTACAAGCCTGTGTGCAAACGTATCCAACTACGTGTTTCTGTTTCTGCTGTGTGTGTGTGTGTGTGTGTTGCCCCAAGCTGTCTTTAAACTATTTTTCCTTGGTCCCCATTACTGGGAAATAGATAAATCGCCCATAAAATTCTGGATTTCTGGTCTCACGAAGATGAATGAGTACTGTCAACCGTGGGCCAGCATTGCTGCCTTTGAGATGCAGCCACTCCCTCTAGACAGGAAATGCGTGACCCAATTCCCCTCTGTTCCCAGCCTGCTCCATTCATTTCAGTTACTTGTCTCTCACTGACATTTGATATTCCAGTAGGCTTCCTATTAACAACTCCGTGTCACAGGGGGTGTTACTTTGAAAAGACTCGCTTTTGCCTTTCCATACAGAATGCTTGTGCATATAGTGCGCCATAGTGTACGTCAGTGGCCGAGAACGTGGGCTGGGGAGTTGGACTATTTTAGTTCAAATTCTAGTTTTAGCACTTGCTTGTCGTGCGAGCATGGGCAAACTTTTTAACAACTCTTGCCTCAGTTACCTCATCTACAAAATGGGGCTGGTGATAATACTGAGCTCTAAGCTCATTGGGTTACTGTGAGCATGCGTTGTGTTAATAAAGAGTACATTTGCCAGCAAATGAGCTGTGTTCTTTTACATGTGTGTTAGCTACCGCTATATTACCTGCTTACATCTGCCTAGTGTCCCCAAAGATGCAAATATGATTCATGAAGCAAAGTCAATGTGGTAAACTCTGGAGCTACATTTTTGGACTTGTTTTACTGAACACACACACACACACACACACACACACACGAAAATACAACTTTTTTTTTTGGTAATTGAATGATGCTTCAACTGAAGCCTGCACCCTAATTATCCAGTGAGTATATTAGGATTTTAACATCTTTGCTCCTGCACTCTATTCTGATATAACAACCTAGAAAGAAAAAAAGTAAGAACTAAACCAGTTAGAAATGAATTGAATAAACGAGTGACCCTCTTGTTTCTTTCTCCCTTTTTTTCCCCCCCACATAAGACAGCAAGGATGAAAGCACCTGAGAGCCAACAAATACAATTTCATCCCTATGCCCACTGCAGACAAAACTAACCCATCATGGCACTCCTTCCCCAAGGGGTTAGATCCGACCACACAATCCTCATCAGAGTGGTCCAGAAAGCCCCTCTCTTCTTATTGGAGTTGCCCCCATCTGGTCCAAACGCTTTAGCTATTTCCCTGTCTGTTAACTGTGCGATCATCCTGCCATGTAATTTTAGAACCCAAGAGCCATCAACAATTTCATTTTCTCCCGGGACAGAGCATCCGTTTCAATATCCTGTCGATGAGACGCCGAGTGTCTTTTGAGGCTGTCTCTTCCTCTCAGCTTCATGGCCTGTGCTTTGGTCTGAGCTTTCACTGCTTCCCACCTGGGTAGGAGCACGGGCTTCCGAAGTTTCCCTGCCTCAAGTCCCCTTCAGGTGATTCTGCTTAAATTGATTTTTTCCAAGAGGCACAGGTTAAATCATGTCATTCCTTTCTTGGTGACCCTTCAGTGTCATTTCTATTTTCAGCTCAATTATGGCCGAGTCTGCCCCGTATTCAGTACCTCCCATGCTCTGCCCTCCACTTCCATCCACAGCCTTAGCCCCAACTGTCCTGGAGTCCAGCCACGGCTGCTGAACTCCGTTTCCTCAAAGTGGGTTCTAATTGTTTACTCCTCATTTGCTCAAGGCATGTCTATCTCCACATTTAAAATATATAATAATCTGTCTAATACCAACCCCTCTAGAAAGTACCCCAAGCACTTTTACTTAGTGAAAACCATGTATTCGATACATTTCTATAGTGTTCTGTATATATTTCCTCAAATATTCATATAGCTCATTGTATTATTGCTAGTTGTGACTTACTAACTCTAACCACAAAGAAACTGTATGTTAAGTATTTTGTAATACCTACTTGGTCCGTATCTGTATTTCCAAGTACCTAATATATGTACTTGTGCCTAAATGGAGACAGGAAGACAGGTAAAAGAGATGACACTTGTTTTGTTTTGCAATCCTATGGCAATTATGATCAAATATTAGGTGGAAGAGAATATTAAGACTTTTGGTTGAAAGGGATTTTATGTATTGTAATTTTTAAGTATTCAGGTTTTGACACTTGTCAGAACAGATATGGAATTAAATTTGATGTAATGGTAACATTATTTTAGTCTAACTACATACATTTTATTTAGTGCTTACATTTGTCATTAATCTTTCAAAATAAACATTTAGCTCAATATATCAACAAGAAGTGCCAATTCCAAAATGTTACTGGGACTAGCATTTCTCCAGTTGGCTCTGGGTAGCCAGTGGACTCTGGGCTTCATTTCAGTTTTATAAGGGCAAATGCTTATCACTCTCAATCACTCATTGTGTCTGCTGCTTCTCCAGTTTAATTTAAAGCCGGGCAACCAATAAAATCATAGAGCAAGGGGTCATGAGAGAAAGAGGAACATAAATCGCTCACAAATTCTAGGTACTGTCTTTCAATGACTCGTTTTTATCCTTTAGTCTTTATATGACAACATATTTTGCAGTTTTTCTGTTAGCAATTCAAAAATTGTTTTCTTAATATTATGTTGATTTAAAAAAAAACACACACACACAATTTTGACACATAAGTAAAAGGCCTAAATGTACCTTAAGGTCACACTTCAGTATTTGTAAATAGGTAATCTTTTTTTTTTTTTTTAAATCCCAAGGTGGAATGATTAAATAGGAAGCCAGCTAGACTGGGAGCTAGAAGACTGTGTTCCAGTTGAGTATTTACTAGTGTTGGGATGCCGTGTAAGTACAGGGGTTCCAGACAGATTTGTAAGGCGGAGACCCAGTGACTGAAACCAACATAAACAGAACAAGGAAGAAATGCATTTACTTAGTAATCTGGCCTTCCAGGTATGACATGAAGGTAGGACTTTAGCTGTGGGCACAGGAGGGAGATGGCTTACAAGGCTTGAATGTTAGTTTCTATATTGTCAACATACACATACCCCCACCCATACACACACACACACACAAATGCAGTGATTTCCATAAAACATACAACACATTTCACACAAGCTTCCTTATTTATTTATTTTTTAACATTTTCACTACAGGCAGCACCTGTTAGAGCATTTTCCTTGTGATTCCCTGTGCCTCCATCTTGGACTCATTTTCTTTCAGGAAAAAAAATGAAATAATACAAGATATTGCTTTCAAAGCCTTTGTTCAGTGGACAGACTAAAAAAATGTGCACTGAATTAGGATTTTAACCAAATAGATGCAGTGATCCACTACCTAGTACTCAAAATGATCGTTCATTCTGGCCCAGGAGCAACTGGGACATCTGGCACTGTTCTCAGGGAAGCTCCTAGTGCAGTTGCCTCCTGAATGGGAAGGCGATGGATGGGCTGGAGGGTCAACCAGGAGCACGCGTGATAGAAATCCGGCCCAGTGGAAAAAGCAAGCAGGGATTTCTAGAACAGGCTTCCTGTAAAAAAATGACTGGAACATCCTCTAGGTTACTCCATATGTTCTTTCAATCATTACTGATGTTAAAGAGACAATTTTTCATCTGTGATGAAATGACACGAGATAAAGGTCTTTGAAAGCAAGACTATGAGGCATGTACAGAAGCTGGTCAAAAGGTGGCACTTTTTATAGGACAGTTGCCAGCTATCAGCAACACTACCGCCATCCCCCGGCACCAGCAGGCTATAGAACTTGAACCAGGTCACTCCCTTCCTTCACTTTTCTTCCTCAAGTACCCTAATTCCATTCCATAAAAATAACTACCTACCGAAACAACGCTAATTGGTAGGAATAGGTCTATTTAAAAATAACTGTAATTAGTGCTAATTACCTTCCCCTAGGCTCACAAGGTGAAAGAGGGTTTACTAATAATTATTATTCTATCATAACCAGAAAAGACTGGTAGATCAAATTGTCTCAAGAGGCCTTAAGAAGTTAAAACTTCAATTTTTTTATTTTTTAAACTACTATAATTTTATTGCTTTTGGAGAGGGAGGTAGAGGGAGAGAGAGAGAGAAACATCAGTGATGAGAGGGATTCATTGATCTGCCTCCTGCATGCCCCCTACTGGGGATCAGGCCCTCAACCCGGGCATGTACCCTGACTAGGAATGGAACCGTGACCTCCTGATTCATAGGTCAATGCTCAACCACTGAGCCACATCACCTGGGCAAGCTTGAATTTATTAAACTTGTACATCTGTACACATACATTCATGCCTATGTATGCAGAATGACAGATTCACACACACACACACACACACACACGGATGCACACACAATCACATACTTTTTAACCAGATTTCTTAATTATTCAGAAGAGGAGCTGCTGTCAGATTCCGAAACAGGTAATCCAACTAATTTATGACACCTTAACACTTACTCTAATTTCCATTTTACAAACAACCCTAAATATATCAGTGATATATTATAGCTCACCTTGAGCTGAACCAGTGAATATAGCTCATCTTGAGCTGAACCAGTAATTCAGCTTATGTTAACTGTGGAACTTAAGGTAACATTCTCTGAGGTTAGAAATTATGCCTAATATATGCAATGTTTCTCTTTAGTCATGCTAATTAAAACAAAGACTGGAGTAGACAACAGATTCCGGGTATTTATGCAGAACTACCTGCAAATGCCCTTCATTTTCATCAAAACAAAATACCAAGGTGGCTTCTGTTGCCCAGAGGGCTATGTCATTGTCCCCTCCATTTTTACATGTGACACCTTTTAAAAGGAAGGTTTGGCCCAATGGATAGAACATCAGCCTGCGGACCAAAGGGTCCCAGGTTCGATTCCTGTCAAGGGCATGCACCTTGGTTGCAGGCTCCTCCCTGGCCTGGACCCTGGTTGGGGCCTGTCCAGGAGGTAACCAATCAATGTGTTTCTCTCACATGGATATTTCTGTCTTTCCTTTTGTCTTCCACTCTTTAAAAATCATTGGAAAAATATCCTCAGGTGAGGATTAAAAAATAAAAATAAATAAAAAGGAATGTTTGAATTTTAGTCTAGCACCTCATAGATAGGTATACATTTTTGTTGTTTAAAAACTCAGTAAAAGTTTAAATGGTGAACCTAAATTCACTGCTTACAAATGAGAACTTGACTGTTCTTTAGCATGATGGAATAAAAATTGCCCTGGTTTGGGACTAAAAATCAAAATTAAGAAGTCCTTGGTACTGATACATTAGTTTTTCAGTTAAACCAGAGGTCTGGAACTAACAGGATGTGATTATGTGCATAAAATACCTTGTCTGTTGTTAAACTGAGGAATTATCGACAGATCATTGTTACTTTCAATGAGCAACTAATTTCCTTCTGGGTTTTTCCAAAGAGTCTGACTTTCAAAAGCATCAGGAAGTACTATGGCACCCAGGCTTCTGCCTCTCACAATACACACGGCACCCATGTCCTTTCCGATTAAAGGAATACAATGAAGAGGGCCTCCCTCCTGTAACAGCAGCCCAGCAGAGCCAGCAAGGGGTCGCCCCCATGGAGGAGAGTCCACGTACTGGGGCCCCAGCAACGGCTCCCCTCGTCCTGAGCACAGTGACCAACAAGAGGCTCTGCTTGAAGAAAACTTAAAATTAGGCATTTACTTTAGTGTTTGCTTATATTTGTTCAAATTATCTTCCCATTTCCCAAAGATCAGAATACAGTAGATGGGGAAAACCCTGTGCACTTAACCAGAGATACTGGGGACTTAGGTAGACTATCTCATGTCCATCAAAATCTGGTGGGGTGATCAAAGTCCACCCCCAGAGTGGACATCATCAGAGTTTTCAAGTGTGGATGAGAAGAGACCACATGCTGACCTGACAAGTTTAGGGGAGGCCTGCATGGTGGCCTTGCAAACTCAGAGACCTAAAGTCACCACAAAGGATGGTCTGAAATGAACGCTTTAACTAAAAGCAGTTTATGGTGGGTAGTCATGTCCTATGTGGGTATCTTCCCTGACAAAGGTCAATCTTGACCTTAACTGAGCCTGTCTATTGTCTTTTTGCATCTATGATAACATGTCGTTGGAATGTCCAAGTAATCTTCCCTTTTCTGGACCCCTCAAAGCACAGGCACAACTCTAGGAGACCACAGATCCCCTCATTGTTATTGAGTTAATTGTTGACTGTTAACTATCCTGTACCCACTTAAAAGAAGCAGATGTCCATCATTTTACTTTTTATCCAGTCCCAGAGGTTTCCTCGCTTTGCTTTCTCCCACCTCATCATTCATTGGTTGATCCTTGTTTGTGTCCTGCCGGGGGATCGAATCTACAACCTTGGTGTATTGGAACAATGCTCTAACCAACTGATTTCTCCCAGCTAATCTGTCACCAATGGATTTCATGTAACTCACTTTCTTCTCCTCTTGTGCTTGTAACATATAAAACAAGGTGAAAAACTGCCCTTCTCCAGAGCATTATCTCAATCTGCTGAGATTCTGCTTCCTGGCAATTGTTGACAGTTTGGCTCAAACTCACAAAATATCCACAGCTTTGAATGTTTCTTACATTATCACAAGTCAGTAGAGTCAATAGTGGTAGCAACATCATTGATGGTGGCGATGATAGTAATGGTACTATTCTTAGTAGCAGTGGCAGCAGCTAACATCCACAGGAGGGGAAGGGAGGTGACTCAGTGCTACCCGGCACCAAATGCAGTCTTTTACATGGATAATTTCCTTTAATCCTTACTTTAACTCTATGATATAGATACTGTCATGCCCATTTTACAGATACTGTATCTGAGCCTTAAAAATGTACAATACTTTTCCAAAGCCATACAGCCAGTAAGACACATAATCAATACCGGACCTTATACCTGGCATAGTGAAGACTTTTCTCCATGGAAAGGGAGCACAATAAGAGTGAGACAAAAAGTGTGCCCAGTTGAACAAGTTCAAGAGGTCCTGCAGCGAGTAACTGCTTGAGCCAATGGGAGAAGGTAAAATGAAAACAATTTGGGTTTACTCTTCCGGACACATTAAAGCAGTTAACACCGGAGCCTTAAGCACTGGAAGCCCAGCCCCAAGTGAACCAATGAGGAGCCAGAGGCCAGAAAAGGAGAGGATTGTCTTAAATTAGCTCACCTTGGTGACAGATAAAGACCCTATTCTTGTGACTCCAGGGCACCTCTTGTCACGCCAGAATGTCACCCTGGGAACCATCCATTATTGTTCAGAGAGACCAAGATGCAAAGCGAGGGCATGCTTCTGACCGAGGTAGCAGATGCTCTCAGCTCTTCTGGTTGCCCAAAGTGAGAAGTACAAACTGTTCACCTCTCAGGCATAGCCTCCAATCACACATTCATGGACAGATGTCCGCCGGACCCTACTAAGCATTAGCCATGGTGCTAGGTGCTGGAAAGTCCCAGGCCTGGGGAAGGTCTACAGTGAGCACTTACTTATCGAGGTGGGCAGCATTTTGCTCAGGTGGACAGCATGGATCCACCGGCCAGCCTCTCTGTAGCACAGTGCCTACTCCATGTGTCCCTGGGGTGAAGCCTTGATTTTGAACTTCACCTTGCCTTGTCAATTTCTCACTCTGAGAGCCAGGGTGTGTCCCTGAAATCTTCAGCCACTGACTGGGATCCTGCTTGCACCCAGACAGCCAGCCTGCCATGGGTCTGACTTCCAATATCCCTGTCACGCAAAGATGCTCACTGCTATGTCACACCCACATCCAGAATCTCTTGGATTCTTCTTGAATTACATTTCAATTTTCCATACCTAAGTGCGGATGTAAGTGGTCTGTAGTATGAACCAGACTTGGGACAGTTAAAAAGAATCAGCCCCAAGAAAATTAAAATAAAATTGATACTGCAGCTCACACCTGTGCAGGAAACATCCTCAGTAGGCGACAAAGACAAGGGTTAACACTTGGACAAGTAAATGAGAGTGTTAATTGGTTCATGTGGCAGGTTATTCTTTTAGTGACACTTTGTGTAATGGATATTGTAGGACTATTCCCAGAGTATAGAAATTCTCCATTCTCTCTCACCAGTTTCCTCCATCTCCATGGATGAGTCCCCTTAGCCATACTGTATATGAAATCTAACACACAAGCTCTAGACACAATTTACATCTGATCCGAGGTATTTTTCTAGCTACATATGAAGATTTGGGGCTATGAGATATTACAATATGAATTCTCCTGGACAATCAAAGCTCAGGTTTTATTTTTGATATATTCTTTCTTGTGGGCTCAAGAGAAGAGAGTTAGGAAGAAATTCATATGATTTCTAGTTTCTGATTCTTATCCTGTTACGTTCCTGCTCCTGAATTCCATAAGATATTTTAATAATAATACATGAATAAGGTATTTCATAATACATTAATAAGATAATTCTAGATGAGTTTTATAACTTAGGGGGGGGACAACAAAACTAACAATTGATGTAAGAACATGGCATTTTATTTTATTTATTTTTTCTTTCTCTTTCATCATTGATGTTTCTATCTCTCTCTCCCTTTCCCTTCCTCTCTGAAATTATATATATATATAGTCTTCCTGTAGTAGTGGATTTGACTCAACATGCAATCATGCAATCATACTGAAATGACAGGTAGCCGTATTCTCCAACACCCAATGTTTTTGGGACTCACTGCCACATTACAGAGTGAACACAGACTGGTAGAATCTATTTGGACACTCATCCCTTAATCTCTGTGTAGCACAAAGAAAGGCAAGCGTGCATTTTTTTAAAAATAAGAGCTAACATACATTTCTAAGTATGAGGCTTATGAATTAGCAATGGTACCAATGGGGAATTTCACAGCTCTGCCACTGATTATGAAACATAAAAAGTTATGTTGCTACCCTGTAGTAATTTTTGCACAGTTTTTAAAGCCTATTTTCTAATTAGTGTAATGGAAATCAAATTTTATACTTGGGCAAGGTGATCGATTATGTCAACCGCTCTTCCTTCATCTTAGTTTGAATGTTTAAATTGCACATTCATGATGCAAGTTGTGAGGCATTTGATAAAGAGATAGGACACATCCTGAAATTCTGTAAAGCAGCAGCATTTTAAAGGAAATAAACCTTATCTGATCAAGCTCCAGAATCTGATTTTACCTAGTTATATAAAATGTACATGGTCTAGATGTTTGTTCATTATACTTGACATATTTTCCTATGTTACGTTCATATAAAGGATGAGAAAGCATACTTGAGAAAGCCTTAGCCTATTCCTTAAAATAAATAATAATATAGTTTATAAAATACCAAGTTTCCTCCTGCAGGCCCCACACTGGGGATGGAGCCCACAACCTGGGCATGTGCCCTGACCAGGATTCAAACCCTGACTTCCTGGTTCACAGGTTGACGCTCAACTGCCAAGCCACGTCAGCTGGGCTCAGCCAGTCTTGATTATGATGCCACACAAGGCTGATTCTCATCAACCAGGCCTGTGTGCTTGTTGTTGATGCCATTATGTTAACATCAATGGAGTTATGGCCAATGAAAGTATCTAAATAATTAAAATTAAGTTTTACTTGTTTATCCATCAAGTTAAAAGGGCTGATGACCTTATAGCTATCTTTATATATTTATTCCAGCTAATTTTGATAGTATTTTTAAGATGGGCTGTAAAACATGTAGGTTATAAGATGCACATGGAATTCCAGGGCAGTGGTTCTTGAAGACAAATGCATGCTCTTCTACAAAAACGATTTATAGATGAAAAATACTAGTAACTGGAGGGCAGTGTTGCCCCCTAGGGAACATTTTTTTAAACTGGGTGGAGGAGTGCACCTGGAATCTAGTGGTAAAAGCCAGGGATGTTGCTAAGCATCCTACAGTGCCCAGATGGTCCTGCGCAAAAGAAGTCTTCCTGAAGATAACTGTGCTGAGGTTGTGGGAACTCTGCTACTGGGGGGCCCACCCCATAGGAGATCATTTCAGTTATTTTGACTGAGTGAGATGTGGGACCCATATCTTGCAGTTGACAGAGAAAACTCATGGATAGGGAACTTCATGGTGACACCATCTACAGGCTCCTTGGAAGATAAGAGCACTCCAAATTAAAATTATTATTCTTTTTTTTAAATTTATCTTTATTTTTTAAATATATTTTTATTGACTTCAGAGAGGAAGGGAGAAGGAGAGAGACAATGATGAGAGAGAACCATTGATTGGCTGCCTCCTGCACGCCCCCTACCGGGAACTGAGCCCGCAACCCGGGCATGTGCCCTTGACCCGGATCGAACCCAAGACCCTTCAGTCCACAGACCGACACTCTATACATTGAGACAAACCAGCTAGGGCTCAAGTTATTTTTTGATCGAGTTGTTTTCTCACACAGTCAGATCTTTGTAATGGATCCTAGAAGAAAAAGCAGATCTTTTTCCCCTTTCAATTGAATGATGGTTATTGAAAACTCCTAGCAATAAAATGAGAACGGCTAGGATTTTTAATCTATAAAATGTTTTTGTAGCACAGCGTGCATTTGTCTCCAAGTACTTAACAGATTTTTGTTCGTTTGACATTATAAAATATCTTAAATGTGAGAAACACCCGTAACTTTACACCGGGAAGCTATGCCTCAGGAGGAAACAGCCAGGCCTCTGTGCTAACTTTTGCAAATAAGTTAATTAATTGTGTGACACCTGTGTGTCATGGCCCAATGCAAGAAAATATGAGTTTCACTTGAGACCCCCGGCAGGAACTGACTCTGCCCATTCAAAGGAGAAGCTAAACACATTCCCAAGGAACAGTGTGGCAGAGAATGTTGATTGTGACAGCAAAGGCGACGCCCAGAGACAGATATTTCATAACTCAAAATCGCAGAGGCACAGGGAAGCCAATCCTAGCCTTCTAAGGAAAACACGAGCCCTTGATCCAGCATCCTGGAAGGAAGCCAAGTCACCATGGTAATGACGTGAGAATGATTACATTTAAAGGGACCTTTAGGCTGATGCTGGTCAGTTTGTTGTTGGTGTGTATCATTTGAAGATAATGCTTGGCCTGTGCTAAGGCTCAGAAATGTAAGAATACCAGGGACACTAAAACATGACAAATAAGATAAATGGACCAATAAGAGGCATACTTATTCTCATCTTCATGACCAGTGTTCTGATATGGATTCTTGTCAGCTCTTACTAAAGTCTTGAACAATATGTTCTAAATGGTCTGCCACCAAGACCCCCATTTCTCTCTCTCATACGTACACACACAATCACAGTTTTCAATTAAATGCGATTCTGAAAAGATGCTAGTGAAAATCAGGAATAAACATTAGTTCCCAAGAGCACCATTCTAATAAATTATGTTTCTATGTTTTTCACTTCATTATTCCCGTTCTAACAGTATGGTAATCAAACAATATAATTTTTATCATAAATTGTTCTCTTATATATAATAATCTGTTGCTATTTGATTTATAATCTCCATTACCAGAGTTTTTATCGGTATAGTATGATTTTCAGTGCGATTAATGTGTCACAGATGTACACTGCTGATAAGAATGTTGTAAGGAAACCTTGTTTATTCCCTTTCTTTTTAGGTGAAGATGCTCATGGCAGTGTCCCTTATTCTGAGCAATTCGGGTGTTTCTAAGAATTCTCCAGCAGCAGATGAGGATTTCAGGGTGAATATATAGACACTCTTCCCCCCCCCCCCCAATTTCATAAAAATAACAAACTGTTCTCTGAAAAATGCAGCAGCTAACACGGGATTCTGGTAATGCATAAAGATATGCTTTCAGAGTATCTTCATTTGCATGTAGTGTTCCCTTTATCATTAACTTTTATTAATTCATCAAGATATCCTATAACTTACCGTTAATCTAGAGTTTTGCATACTGAGCCTAATGCTGAGGTCTCTCTTAGACTCATCCTTGTGTATAGTCAGGGTTTAGTTTGCCACATTTTATGGTGGTTTTTTTTTTTTTTTTTTCCGTTGTTTGTGATTATTCATCAAAAATACCTGAGGGTCACTTATGGGCAAGACTCGGCCATAGGCATACAGAGAGGAAACATGTGTAAACATGTAGTCTGTCTTCCAGAAGTTTGTAACTGGTAGGAAACACAAGCTACATGTTCAAATAACTAGGACAATGTTTAACGGGATAAATGACAGCGCAGAGAGGATTACGGTAGTGAAACTTAATAGGAAAGGCTCGGGAAGTCGTGGCATTCCAGCTGGGCCTTGAGGAAGGAATAATCTAGGAATGGAGGACAGGGCGTGCCAGGGGAGAACTTAGAGTAACGGCCTAGAGGGAGAAAGAGCAGTGGTTTCTAATGGGGGACGAAGACCTGTACCCTCTAAATTATAGTGACATCGTGTGGGTCTGCGTGCACATGTTTTTAAGTGGCTCAGATTTTAAGAGCCACCACTGGCTGTACCACCTTTAATAAAAAAATACAATAAATTTTAAAAAAGAAGTTGAAGCAATGAGTAGAAGAGGGAGGGAATCCTCAAGATACATGTTCATTTTTCAGTTTACAAATTAGCAGGGATAGGATTAGCTTACAAAACCCTAGGTCTTGGGCTTATTTTAATGCCCAAACATTTTAATTTTAACATTAATGTTTGAGGAGATAAAGTGGAACTATTCCTTGGTAGGACTAATGTCTTATGCGTGATCACTTGATTTTTTTCCCTTTAAAACTCACTTCTCTTTTTCAATATAAATCTTTTCAAATATAATTGTGATCCATCCCTAGTCCTATGAAGAATACATATTCCATGTGTATCCCATATGTATCCATCTATTCCCATTTTAGAAATGAGAACACTAAGATCAAAATAATTGAATAACTTATTCAAGATTCAACAGCACAGTTACAGAGCTGGGACTTGTGTTTGGAAATCTGTCTCCTCATTCTTTTCTTGTTCTCTGTCACCTGTTTCATACTAAGTCTACTTGGAGTTAAAGGGTTGGGAATATGGGGCTTTAATGCAGGTGAGGGTCACTTTAATGCTACTTCTCTCAACTCCCATTTCTTATACCTGTACTTCCTGACCTTCCCTCTTCTATTCTTCTGTGTTTTGCCACTTCTCCATCCGTTTTCTTCTTCTATTTATTCTTTTTTTGCAGTATCATTTCATTTTTTTTATTGCAGTAAGAATGCTAACATGAGCTCTTTTAACACATTGCGGAACAGTAGTTTTATTGCTAGCTTTATCCAGTGACCAGATAAGTTTCTATTGAACGAGTACAAAAAACATTTTACATAAATGTTAAAGGCATGCTTTAAAATTAAATACCCATTGCATTTTGAAGTTACTTATTACATGTCCTTACAAACTAATATCTTTTTAAAGTATGATACTTTGTAAAACACTGGGTAATATGAAGCAAGAATTCTTGTGTTAAATGTGCATACAGTATTGTTAAGTATAGGCACAATATACAGATCTCTGGTACTTACTCATCCTATATAATAAAAGGGTAATATGCAAACTGGCTGAACAGCAGAACCACTGGTCGCTATGACGTGCACTCATCACCAGGGGGCAGACGCTCAATGCAGGAGCTGCCCCTTGGTGGTCAGTGTGCTCCCACAGGGGAAGTGTCGCTCAGCCACAAGCTGGGCTGACGGCTGGCGAGTGCAGCAGTGGTGGCAGGAGCCCGCCTCCACGGCGGTGATAAGGATGTCCGACTACAGCAGGGAACAGGCCTAAGCTGTCAGTCGGAAATCCCCCAAAGGCTCCCAGACTGCAAGAGGGTGCATGCAGGCCGGGCTGAGGGAACCTCCCCCTCATACACACACACACAAATGTCGTGCACCGGGCCTCTAGTTTTATATAACTGAAACTTTACTATTGATTGAACAGCAACTGCCTCTATCCCTAAGCAACCACCTTTCTACTCTCTGCCCCTATGACTTGGACTCTTTCAGATACCTCATGGTAGTGAAACCATGCAGTGCTAGTCTGTAGGTGTCTGGCTTATTTCACTTAGCACCATGTCTTCAGGGTTCATCCATGCTGTAGCATGTGTCAGATTTCTTTCTTCTTTTAAGGCTGAGTAATATATTGTTGTGTGTATGTAACATGTTCCTTATCCACTCCTCCATCAGTGGGCATTTAGGAAAACAATTACATTCGTTAACACTGCATGGTACTGGCATGAAGATAGCCATCTGTTTCCTTAAAGGACATTTCACTCCTGTTTCCCTTCTCTTTGCAGCGACCATGCTATTTGACAATTGATGATTAAATGCCCCAAGGCAGATTTTCTGTTGTAAAATGTCTGTCCTAAAACATCAATTTCTCTCCCATTTTTAGAATTCCTGGAAATTAACATGATGCACTTCTTTACTTTAGATGTGGACTAGATTCCAGGTAGTGCATATTCTCTGAACTGAGAACTGAAAAGAGGAAAGGGGGGAAAGAAAGAGATCTGATGTTCCATTGAAGAATATAATGGAAACACAATTACTAATTTCTAAAGTGTCTCAAATATAATAAGCAGAAAATTGCCTCTTGACAATTTAATGATGTAGAATAGAATAACTTGGTAGAATTGTCATCTGAAAATGGAAAATTAGGGTTTTATAAAAAATATTGTATCATCTTGATTATTATTCAGATCTAACATGAATTCAGAAGCTCTTGAGCATCCTGGGAATTTCAAATGCTTACCCTTTGTTGATTTTCAAAGAAATCCAGCTCTTACACTGATATCTGTCAATACTTGGAACACAATGTGAAAGCCTCTTCAGTATTTAGTTTATGATTCTATCTGGTTTCTCCTCAAGTTTTCTTTTTACATTTTTCTCAAGGGAGAGGACAACTATTTTGTATGCTTTAAAATATACAGTGTTCAGATAGCCTGTCAAAATTCATTTGAGAATGCTGATAGAAGAGACCAACTCCTTTTCACTACTTCTAAGAGTGCTGGTGAGAGAAGAATAAGTAAATTTCACTTAGATTTCCCCACAATATGTACTGTTGTTCGACTGTGAGGGAAAATGACCACGAATAATGCTTCCTGACACATTGATAAAACAAGCACTGAACCGTCAGGTATTATAGAAGAGCTGGGTATACGTAACTTAAAAGTTTAACATTATAGCCCTAGCTGGTTTGGCTCAGTGGATAGAGTATTGGCCTGTGGACTGAAGAGTCTGGGTTCGATTCCCAGTCAGGGCACATGCCTAGGTTGGGGGCTCAATTCCCAGTAGGGGGTGTGCAGGAGGCAGCCAATCAATTATTCCCTCTCATCATCGATGTCTCTTTCCCTCTCTCTTCCTCTCTGAAATCAATAAAAATATGTTTTTTAAAAAGTTTAACATCATAGGAAGGGGACTATCAATATAGCTATCAAGTCATTAAGCTCCAAATAGAATGAGCGACTTGCCCTGGTTCGCTGGGATTTTCCCAGTTTGCTAGTGAATGCCCCGTGTCCTAAGAATACCCTCAGTTCTGGGCAAACCAGGACAATTGGTCATGTTAGCTCTACACCAAATAGAAACTCAAGCATCATGTAGGCTTCTGAGAGGGTGAAGAGTAAGTCTTCTCTCGTGTAGACTTGAGAAAAGACAAGAGAGTCAAAAGAACTCACTTTTCAGCTTAATCAATAGCTCTGTGAACATGCTCTGTCACTCTGATAATAACACTGTGTCCTAGGTATTAACACCTCAGTTCCCTGAATGATTATGTCCAAGGCGCCACAGTTCCTAACAGAGCAAACTCAAACCCAAGTACCTTGAATGCTCTTGCATGAACAAAGTCTCTCCCTCTTCTTGGCCTTAGTCAATGGAGGCAACAGGGCAGACCCAATCAGTAGTATGGGCTCTTCTCTGAAAAAAAATAGCTGTCAGTTTAGGTCTGCTAATTGAAGGGAAAATTGGGCAGCCTGAAGTTCAAGGATAAGGAAAGGTGGGACGTTTCAGTCAGCAACACTCTAAGCCGAATTATTTTTGTCTTCCAAACCTCAAACTTGGAAGGAGAACAAGGACCTGCTAATACCAAAGATGCTTGCCCACCTTGGGAATGGCTGTGAACACGGCTGAGGAATACGTCATTTTGGAAGAGAGAGAAAAGATGATGAATGTTTAGATGAAAAAAATTATGGCACAGAGATAAACACTAAAAAAAAAAGAAAGAAAAACACACACAAAAAAATACCCACAAATGGACTGAAATAAATTTATGTCCCTCTTAGGCCACTCATTAGGTATATGCTCTTGAGTCTGTTTCTTAAATTATGAGTTTCAAGTGGTTTAATTTTTTTTAATTTAAAGTTAACTATAATACCTGAAATGTTGTCTCTGACTATATAGTAAAATGATTCATAAAATATTTAGTAGGGTGTCTGGCCTTTGATGGTGCTGAGTAAAAATAAACAGTGATTCATGTTGTGTTAAGAGAGAGGTCAAAGTGTTTACTTAAAATTCAATATAAATATATATGTGCAAATGTGTGTGTACATAATGCATAACAGACAGTCTGGAAGAATATAGAAAAACAATTACAATTGTTATTTATAGTGGTTGGGCTACACATTTCCTTCTGCTCTCTGATTGATGATGAAGGAAAATGAACATTAAAAAAACAATATTTTAAGCCAATTGAACATTTCAGACACTGGCAGATAGAAGGTATGTGTTTTGCAGCAAAGCTTATGTGCATCAGTGGTATTTTCTTTTGAAGGTAGAACGTAAATATTTTTAGTGAGTTTAAACAATATTTACTTACTTCTTTTAATTAAGAGATGTATTTATTCAGCTTTAGCAAAGCCGAACCCACAGATAGGGTGATTCCTGAGTTATCTGGTCTTGCACCCTAACAGGGACTAATTTGCTTAGACAGTTCTTGGATTCCAATGACTACCGATTCCCCATTCCCATTGGGCACAAATCAATTTCCCCTCTCAGTCTCAATTTCCTGTCCTTTAACATGTCAGGATTAGCGTAAATAGGTTTCAGAAACGCAGATGTGTCGTTTTGCTTTGCTTTTCTATTTTTGTGTAGGAACACATTGCAAACCCCTTCACCGATGCTAACCAAGAGAGGAGCGAGGGAATGGCTCTGGGGAAGGATGGAGGCAAAGAGTTTGGTAAACGACCCATACGTCATGGAGAAGAGAATGTGGATCCTATTTACCAAACTCTGCCTCCATCCTTCCCCAGAGCCATTCCTTCGCTTCTCTCTTGGATAAAAAAAAAGGCTTTGGAATGCTCTGGAAAGAAACTCTGCCCTCAGTATGGGCAGGATTGGACCCCCCATGCTTTGCTGCAACATCAATGTCAAGTCTCAAATTCATAGGAAAATATAATCCTTCCCACTGCACTAGAACGTGTTAAGTATTTGTTAAGCAACGGGGTTGTCACTGAGGAGGAGAAGTTTCAAAGAGTGCAAAGACACAAAGAAACACAGCTGAGTTGGCCACGGCTGAAGAAAGGAATGAATGAGGAAAAGATACACTGCAATTCGGTCTTAGGATCATTCCACAATGCAGTGCACCTCCAACCCTTCTTTCCCTCATGCCAAAACACAACATAGACACAGGATGGGAGAGGGGGAAGAGAAGGTGAGAAAATTTCCAGATACATGTGAACCCCAGGCTGTTGGAATGTGCTTCACATCAGAGCGGAGGTTTGCTGCCATTACGTGTTTGAAAGGTTCATTTATTTGGCAGTTCATTCATCAACAAACACGCATTGAGCTACTATTATGTGCCAGATATTGTGCGAAGTACAGAAGATATAGACAACCCTGAAAAGCTTTGAAAATTGATGGGAGGAGAAGAAAAGAAGTTAACAAGCATGATTACACTGACACCCTATTACAATCAGGAAAAATACAGAACTTTGGGTGGGAAATTTGGAAGAGAAAGGGGAACAGGAGGGAATAAGAGTTTTTGCCCAGAAGTTGGTATTTGGAAGTCTGAAGAGGGAGGAAAATCTAGGGTGTACATTACGGCGGTCTCCCAAGGTGGAACCAACAGTCAACCCAACAGTCTGCCTCAGGATTCCTGTCCTCAGTCACTCCGCGCGGCTGCCTCATAGCCATCATCTACCATTTAGAAAACAGGAACAGCAACAATCGCTAAAACATACTGGATGCTTGCATGAGCCCTCATTCCGTTGTCACATTTAATACTCATTACAGTTTTATGATGTAGGCACCATATTTAATTTGATTTTCCAAACAAGAAAACAAATTAAGAAAGATTAAATTACTTGCCCCAGGGTCACAGATTCTGGAAGTTGCCAATCTCGGATCCCAGTCCAATTCTGATTAATATTAGGAACTATGCTTTTAATCATCTTCTATTAGGGTTCACTTAAGCCACCTGCCCTCACGATCTATGCCCCCTCCCCTCATATTAAACATGTTTAATGGATTTTTCAAGTTCCGATTTCCAAAGGAGCCAGTATCGTTTTATGAAAATATTTCTTTAGCTTTACAGTGTTTTATATTGTTAATCAATCAATAATGCTATTTGAATAAAAATACATTTTGCTTTGATTATTTTTCTTTTCAGGAGAGCATTCTGTGCCTGAGAACTTCACAAACTTTTAAATATACATCAATGAAATAGAAATAGATAGAAACATCAATGAGAGAGAGTCTCTGATTGGCCGCCTCCTGCCCCACACTGGGGATTGAACCTGCAACCCAGGCATGTGCCCTGACTGAGCATCGAACCAAGACCTCCTGGATCATAGGTGGACACTCAACCACTGAGCCATACCGTCCGGGCTTCACAAACTTTTAAAAAAATGATTATTATTTTTAAAATCCTCACTACCCAAGGACATACTTTGAGAGAGGAAGGGATGGAGGGGGGGGGGGAGAGAGAGAGAGAGAGAGAGAGAGAGAGAGAGAGAGAGAGAGAGAGAGAGAGAGAGAAAGAGAGAGAGAGAGAGAGAGAGAAGCTGCCTTCCATACAGTATGTGGGAGAGAGAGGGGGGGGGGGATTAGCTGCCTTCCATACAGTATGTGCCAGAGAGAGAGAGAGAGAGAGAGAGAGAGAGATTAGCGGCCTTCCATACAGTATGTGCCAGAGAGAGAGAGATTAGCGGCCTTCCATACAGTATGTGCCCCAACCAGTGGTCAAGCCACAACCTTTCGGTGCACAGGATGATGCTCTAGCAGCTGAGCCACTCACTCAGGGCAGAGACTCTTAATGTGTGCACATGATTTCTTTTTCTTGGCGTCAAGACTAAAAGGGCTGACGGGTCACTGTGAAGGGGTCATGGATATAGGCAGGCTTTATTTGTACTCCATAGTTACCATCTATAAACGTAAGGCTCCCCACACCTCCTGCTGCACTGTCACCACTCCCCGGTTTAGCTTAGTTTCTTGGACATGCACCTCAGGCCTTCCTGAACATCTCCCAGCTACCCAGGGTTGCTTGTTCAGTTTTCATCCCCCCTCTCCCCCCAACTGAAAATGCTGTTAGGGCAGGTGCTGTATCTCACTTGTTTCCAACGGTGTCTCCAGCACTTAACACAGAATGAGATATCCCTAAAATCGGTTTTATTTTTATCCTAAAATATGTTTTAAATGGAACCAAATCTCATCCCTTCCATAGCATCGTTTCTCAAGTTGCTATTTCCACTCTTACTCATCAACAATCTCTATTCTCAGAGTAACCAGAGTAAATACTTAAAAGCACAAGATCAAGCTAGCCCTCCCCGCCCCCCGCTTAAAGCCCCCCAGTGACTTCCGCTTGCATGAGCACCCTCTTTCCTCTTCAACTTCATACTATGCATGGTTGCCTTTTTTCACCATGTTCCAGCCATATTGATGCCGAACAGTCCGAAGCTGTGTTCTCCTCTCCCAACTTTTGGTCCTGCTGCTTGCCTGGAAGTCCCCTCCTTCCAAAGGTCCACCCCACTTGGTCCCTCTTACCATCCAGGAGGTAGAGTGTGTTTCACCTCACCAGCCAGGTCTTCTCTGACAACCCTTTTTATAGTCTCTATCCCTTTGCTCAGTTGATCTTATTCATATCAGATGCGTTGTATTAACTAAGCAAATAAGATGTTTTTTAAAAAAATATCTTATTGATTTTAGAGAGGAAGGAAGAGGGAGAGAGAGATAGAAACATCAATGATGGGAGAGAATCATTGATGGGCTGCCTCTTGCACGCCTCCTACTGGGGATCAAGCTCGCAACCCAGGCATGTGCTCTTGACCAGAATGGAACCTGGGACCTTTCAGTCCTCAGTCCAAAGCTCTATCTGCTGAGCCAAGTTGGCTAGGGCATAAGATGCTTTTTGATCATGCTATTTCGTTTCACTAGAACGCATTCTGTGAACACAAAAAATGTGACTATCTTCTTCTAAGCACTTGGAGTTCAAGGGTTAATCATGCCCAGCAAATACTAAATAGTCAAATATTGATGACGTTACTGGAGTATGCATGTAAGATACATCCAAGAAGTGTGCCCATTTGACGTATCACCAGTGAAGGGGACTAGATGAGTGAATAGTGGTAATGACATTGGGTAGTGTTTGGCTGCATATACCTAATATGCCTTTGGGGGAATGGAGGCTCCTGCCTCTTGGCCCAGTTTCAGTGGCTCTCTGTGGGCCTGTAAGACTAGTTAGTTTAATCATATTTTCTCTCCTAGGAATGCAGATCTGGATGGAGACATCCAGTTGCAGAAGGCACTTAAAGACAACCATGTGACAGAAGTGAACACAGCAGAAAAAGCGTGCACTGAGCTTCCTCCGCTAGAGTATCTTCCTTCACATGCCCTAACTTCTCCATGCATGTCTTTACCTGGGGGAGCTTATGGGAATGGTTTCTGTTCCTAAGAACAGAAATACAGCCCTGATCCTACGTGAGGGATGTAATAGCAAGAGCTCCAGGGGAGGCAGAGCAATGCAAGTACCAGGAGGGCTGAGCTGGAGTAACAGGTCAACGGGTGGAATTTTGTCAGTGGTGTTCCGATGACTCCAGCAGAAGTTGAGGCAGTGTAAGTAGGTTTTGTGTTGTTGTGGACAAACCAAGTTTATTTAAAGGGGAGTAAAGTGATGGGCAGTGGAAGGTGTGGCAGTAACCTCCAGTACTGTGCCAGATAAAATAATTAAAAAATTAAAAAAAATTTTTTTTTAAAAAGGACATCTTTTTTGAAGGTTCTTGTGATCAGTTTGTTTTTTGTATCACTCTTCCATTTTATTTTATTTATTTTTTATTGATTTCAGAGAGGAAGGGAGAGGGAGAGAGGGAGAAGGAGAGGGAAAAGGAGATGGAGAGAGCGAGAGCGAGAGAGAAACATCAATGATGAGAATCATTGATCAGCTGCCTCCCACACACCCCCTACTGGGGATCAAGCCCACAACCCGGACATGTGCCCTTGAGTGGAATCAAACCTGGAACCCTTCAGTCCCCAGGCCAACGCTCTATCCACTTAGCCAGACTGGCTCACTCTTCCATTTTAAATATTGCTTCTTAATACATTTCTTCTAAGTTATTCTATTTACATTTTAAATAGCCAAAGTATGCAATGATCTCTACTTTGCATCTCTAAAAATGTATGCTACACAATCAAAATGAGGTTGCTTGGAACATAAGTCAAGGTTCTCTTCTTCTGCTTGATATGTGTGTGTTTCCCAGGAGCCTCTATGATTTGGGTCAATTGATTATTGACATTTAATATCTCCCTTCTTTGGATGGGGATATAATATAAGCAGAGCCCAGTTGAACAAAGGCAGTTTCATTACACTGGATAATTACACTTTTGGATATAATTGTCTCCATTGGGATTGCATGAAAACAAAGCAACAGAATTATTAAATGGGTAAGGATAGCCGTCTAGTAACGGAGAAGATGATTTTTAATAGAAAACAATTCTCTAATGAAATGTTTCCTTGAATTATACATCTATGAAACAATGGTCTTCCTTCTCCCTTTTATTTACCCCTCTTACATTTTTATTCAGTTTTTAAGTGTATCCCAGGAGTAGTTTAAGCACATTAAAGCTATTAATATTGTTGGGCACTAAAATGTCACATAGAGATACTTTCCTTTTTATCCATGTCTCTCTTTGTGATTGTAACATGGCAGATTATTGACCTTCAACACCAGTAACAACATTTGTACAGTGTTGTTTTGGTTAACAATTTGCATTTGCTTCTATTCACTCACCTGATTCTCTGCTCTAATCTGTGTTAGCTACCCATGTATTCATTTTATAGGTAATGAAAATAAGGTTCAGAAGTTAAAAGAATTAGCCCAAGGTCATGTGGTTAGCAAATGAGAGAGCAGGGATTTGAGTCTATGTCTGCAGGATCTCAAAGTCCACATTCTTTCCCCCCCAAATCATAGGAAAATCAGGGTTATATGAGGCCAAATAATATTTGGTGGGAGAAAAAACAGTGGTCAGTGAACCAATTCCTCTCCCTCCACTCTGGAAAAAAATAAATTGCTATTTTGCATTAAAATAGTTAATCCACTGTACTTGTACGACTCTGATTTGAATGTCCCATCAATAAATACTTATTCCAAATAGACTCAGCTCTTTTAATTTTTGTCTATCCTTATTCCTATTACTATGGTTATTATTGTCATAACAAGTGGATATTAAAAGGTGGGTGTTTTGCCCAGCCAGTGTGCCTCAGTAGTTAAGCATTGATCCATAAACCAGGAGGCCGAAGGCTCAATCCCCAATAGGGGGCGTGCAAGAGGCAGCCGATCAATGATTCTCTCATCATTGATGTTTCTATATCTCTCTCCCTTCTTCTCTGAAATCAATAAAAATATCGTTTAAAAATTTTTTTAAATAAAAAATAACTAAGAGGTGGATGTTTTCTCACAATAATCAGACACAGTGATGAGTGTTTTACGCCTGCATGACTGACAGGCAGATGAAACCTGGGAAGCAAGTTAGCACCCTACTCAGTCACGCTGCCTCACATCTCAGGGCTGACTTGCGGCACACAGCAGCTTCTAGTGGTTCTCGCGAACAGAACAGTAATCCTGAATGTTACAAATAGGTTGTTTGGTCAAAATATTGACAACCTAATTGAAAAATATATATCCTACTGCTTCGCTGTTTGCTAGCCAGTGAAATAAGACAGGAACCTCAAGGAATCACGAAGGTTTCATATGACCTGCCACTTTGACTTATGTATGTGCATTACCCCGGCGAATGAAAGACCTTGTGTATTTTTAGTTTCTTATTTTCCCCCATCAACTTGGTCTACAAGGCAACTGTAAACAAACACATGTTGCAAAGACAAAAAGAGTTGTTAAAACTTTTTCGGCTTAAGTCTTCATCTGGGATCTTAAAGAGACAGAGGATAAAAATTCTGATGCATCTTCACCTCCCTCCAAGTCCACAGAGCAGAGCAGGGGGCAGGTCAATGGTTGTGAATCAAGGCTGTCAGCTGCCCATAAACAAAATCGATGCTGTTTAATAGGATGGGGGCTGGGGGAGCATTCTTCACCGCCTGCCCTCCTGATGAAATGATTAATGATCTACATCTATGTCCATTATAAAAGCTGACCTGACTTTTGGTTTTGTCATCAGGAAACATTGGGTACCATTTGGGGCAAAGTACTAGAAAAGTTTCAAATCTGAAAGAAAAGGAAAGAGCAATCCTCACTGAGCACCCACAAACCTTCTTCTCAAAGTGGGGTCCCTGGAGGAGCAACATAGACACATTATTTAATTTCTTTAAGATATAGTGGGGTTTTTTTTCCTGCTAACGGAGGATAAATTATATTTACTTTGAGTTTTGTCAATAGACAAGTACTCAAATTTTACCTAATTCAGTACTTACACATTTTTAAGTCACGCCTAACTAACTCTAAATCTTACACTTTCCCTCCCCCCCACCCCCACATTGCACTGTATCTTAAATTAATACTTTTAAATTCTTCTTGGGTACAGATCGATTCTCCCCCTCCCAACCTTCTTGCCCATATTGTCTTGTAGTAGAGACTACTAAAATATTCATTCTTCTGTCTTTAATTAATAGGATGTGAGCTTCTAGAGAAAAGTAATATACTTAATTAAAACAAACAAATAAAAGACCCCTGCCTCATTGGATGGAGAGTGGGGGGTGGGGGGCCTGTGGATAGAGTATGTGTTAGGCACCCTTATCCTTATCACACTCATTGATACAAATGTTCTCAACTTTTTCTTGAATAATAATAATAAAAAAATGTGTTACATGCATTTACCACAGTAAAAGAGACAGCATAACCAAAATGCTAAGTGTAAGGCGAAGAAAGACAAGTACCATATGATTTCACTTAAAAGTGGAATCTAATGAACAAAATAAACTAACAAAATACAAAGAGGGGCGGAGGCTGGGTGAAAAGGTGGAGGGATTAAGCAAAACAAAAGCAAAAATACAACTCATAAAACACAGATGATAGTATGGTGATAACTAGAGGGAAAGGCAGATGGAGGGAGTAGAAGAGAGTAAAGGTGGGATAAATGGTGATGGAAGGAAACTTGGCTTGGGATGGTGAACACAAAATACAATATACAGATGATGTAGTATAGAATTATACACCTGCAACCTCTATAATTTTATTTACCAGTGTCACCCCAATTAAAATGCATAAATCATTGGAACTTGAGACCTTCTGAATAGAAATGGTATTTTCTTTAAAAAAAAATGTATTTTTTTTTATTGCTTCCAGAGAGGAAGGGAGGAGAGATAGAAGCATAAATGATGAGAATCATTGATTGGCTGCCTCCTGCACACACACACACACACACACCCCCCTCCCGCCCCCCGGGGATCGAGCCTGCAACCCTGGGCATGTGCCCTTGACTGGAATCGAACCCAGGACCCTTCAGTCCACAGGCTGACATTCTAGCTACTGAGCCAAACCAGCTAGGGCAGAAATGGTATTTTCTTAAGAGAAATGTATGAACACGAAGGAAAGAGAGGCTTTCTAAAAGAACTTAATTTGCTTTTTCTCCTACATCCAGTATGGGATGTGGGTAAGAAGCCTGGAAACACTTTGTCCTTCGTTGAATCACAGTGAGGGAAATTTCAGTTATGCTGCACAGATGCCGGTTCTAACCCCACTGGCCTTGGAACCAATGATAGTACCCACTCCTTCAGAATGCATGCTGTAAGAGCAGCATCCTGCATTTAGGTAAGCTACCACATCTCAAACTTGAAATTATACCTAATGGATTCACTTAGTCACTAGGGTTGTATCAGATTCCAAATTTCCAGTTCCATAAACAAGTTCTAGTCTTTATGTTATACCTCTTACGTAGTTTAATCTTCTCTTTGAAGTCTCCCAATTAAGATGCCTACCCCTCTTCCCTGTTGGTCAATTCAAAAAGCCCAAACAGGTAAGAGAACTGATCTGATGATTTGTTCACTGCACAACATAAACTGAAAACGTTTAACAGAGGACACTGCAGAGTTGGCCCACTGCCATTAGAGAGTATTGAACCATGGAATCTTAGAGCTTGATATAAGGAAGGCCTAGGTGGTCATCTAACCCAGTGTTTCCCCAAACTGGTTACCCATTGAGTATCTTAGCCCTTTGTATGCCATAAGCGTCTATAGACGCAGTGGGGATGGTTTCCGTTTTGGATGCATGTAAGGAGGAAGGGAGAGAGGGAGGCAGGGAAAGAGAGAGAGAGAGAGAGAGAGATCGATCAATTTCCTGGCTTCTCTCCAAAGTCACTGAATTTGCGGAAGAAGGAGATAGTTGATAGCAGGCAATCTGAGAGAATGCAATACAATATAATAAAGGGCTAATATGCAAATTGACCGAATGGCAAAATGACAGGTTGCTATGATGTGCACTGACCACCAGGGGGGAGATGCTCAATGCAGGAGCTGCCCCTGGTGGTCAGTGTGCTTCCACTGGACAGCGCAGTGGCCATGCTGGGAGCCTCTCCTGCCTCTGCGGCAGCGCTAAGGATGTGTCACTGACCACTTAGGCCTGCTCCTCGCAAGGCTCCCAGACTGCAAGAGGGCACAGGCCGGGCTAAGGGACCCTCCACCCCCCCCCCGCCGAGTGCACACATTTTGTGC
The DNA here is from genome assembly GCA_026230045.1 of Corynorhinus townsendii. Lineage (NCBI taxonomy): Eukaryota > Metazoa > Chordata > Mammalia > Chiroptera > Vespertilionidae > Corynorhinus > Corynorhinus townsendii. Next base: position 9,616,830 of record JAPDVU010000011.1, on the reverse strand, counting down.
ATTGGTCTCTAGTTTTTATATAAACCTCTCAGCTGGGTCAGTGATTTCCAAGGTCAGTTTCACAGCTGGAGGCACTTGGGCCCAAATAAGGGAATGGACACCTTTGGGGTCAAAGTGATGGCAGGGCCAACATTACAATCCTCTCTCTAGACCCATCTCAAATTCATTCCATGAGCACCTGGCTGGTGAGGTCCTTGAAGGTATTTCTTTTTGGGGCCTTCTCCACGAGGCAGCTGAAAACTGAATATTTGGAAAACTCTTTGCACATCTCCCATGCATATCTCATAAGCACAAACTTTTCCTACACACCTACACATAGAAGGTGAAGGGAGGAGGAACATAGGAAAAGAATGTTAATATCTACTATGAGAGGTAGGAACATCATTCATTACTAAGGTGAGTCAAGTAAGGCTCAGCCAGTTTAAGTAGATTATCTAAATTCATAAAGCTCAGGAATGACAGCTAGGATTACAAATAACCTGAATGCCTCCGATGCCCGTGTTGCTTTGTCAATATTCTGCAGTGACTGATGAAAGACATGGCTTGCTGCACATATTGCTTAAAGAAATAAAAGACAATTGACACTGGGATTTGAAATCCAAAATAGCCCTGATATTCTTCTCTTGAAGGTCCCTCAAAGCTGACTGACGCTTAAATGTCAGAGCTTGATTTTAGAATTAGTTTTGTCCAAATATATGTAAATTATATATTGTTTTTTAAATCATATCTGCTCTGAGCTTGAAAAAATAACTAAAAAAAAAAAAAAAAAAAGCAGGAGCTCCATATAGGTGTTGTTTGGGGAGTCTCTAATTCAGTTTCTCTCCCAAGTTGTCCCTCAGCTGTAGCCCATAGCCTCACCCCCCAACACAGCATGGAATTCATGAAGGTGAAAAGAGACAATATACCTTAGAGTACTGATCCCAATTTTTCCCAAATGGAAATGGCCAAATATGAATGTCTGTACCAAAGAGGTATGCCAGCAGCAGGAACAAGACAGCAAAGTCAATTACGACAAATATTTTCCTAAGCCTCATTCTGTGTTATACAGCTGCCAGTCCCCTCCACTCTTGAACAGAATTGTAGAATTACTTAACTCATGAATATTGATTTCCCGACTCCCAAAGTGAAGCAAGGTCAAACTCTGTGATCTCTACGTCCCACAAGGAGGTGTGACTTCCTAAGTCATATGTGGACACATCTTTCCCTAGCTTTGGATGGTAACAGTACCTAACGGAAGGCCCTGGCTCTGCTCGTGCATTCATGTCTCTTTCCACAGAAGCAAAGGCTTAAAAAAGTATGTTGGATCTGATCATCCTTATAACCCTCCACTGGTTATAGAATAGTCACAGAGATGTACAGTACAACACAGGGAATAGAGTAATTCCTATGGGGCAAGGTGGGTACTTGAAATATTGGGAGGATCACTCTGTAAAGAATATGATTGTCTAGCCACTATGCTGCACATCTAAAACTAATATAAAATAATCCTATATAGTAAAAGCATAATATGCAAATCGACCAAACGGCCAAACAGCAGAATGACCATCGGGACAACCATCCGGGACCACGCTATGACACCCACTGGCACCAGGCCAGCCAAGGCGGGTGTGGTGCGATTGGTCGGGGGCCTGGCCATCACCCCATGATCGCCCCACAGAGGGCGGCCCAGGCTACCGACCAGTGGGCTGCGGCGGGTGGGCAGGGCCTCCCTCTGTGAGGGAAGTCTGGGTCCTGATGCCAGAGGGAAGCTGGTGCTGGCAGCCGGGGGAGGAAGGCCTACTCTTGCACAAATTTCATGCACTGGGCCTCTAGTATTGAATATAAACTCTTAATTGAAAATTAAAAAGCTCTGCTTGGGTAGCTCAGTTGGTTCCAACATCATCCTGATATGCCAAGGTTGCAAGTTCAATCTCCGGTCAGGGCACATACAAGAAGCAACCAATGAATGCATAAATAAGTGGAACAACAAATCCAGGTTTCTCTCTCCTTTCATAAACAAACAGCAGATTGATTGCCACATCAAAAAAATTAAATCTATACTCTTGCATGGTCTATAATGTGTGACAATATGCTCTTGAACTCTTCCTTGACCTCCTATCCAGTGTCCCACCTGCTTACCAATGCCCTAGCACACTGGCCTGCACACTGGCCTTCTCTCTTCCTCGGCACACCAACTTGGCCCTATTCCAGAGCCCTTCACTTGCTATTCTCCCTCCCAGGAAAAGTCTTCCCAGATCTCTCCATCACTGATTCCTCCCCCTCAGGTCTCTGTTCCCAAGGTCCTTCCTCAAGGAGTCCATTCCTGTCCACCTTACATCCCTCCCTTTAAAAAAAATCTAATAAAATACACATAACACATAAAGGCTATCTTACCCATATTTGAGTATACAGGTTAGTAGTGTTACGTGCATTCCTGTTGTGGAAACAATCTGCAGGGTTTTTACCTTGCAAAACTGAACCTGTAAACCCACGACACAACGACTACACACTTCCTTCTCTCTTTAGTCCCTGGTAGCCACCATTCTCCTTTCTGTTTCTGTGAGTTTGACTCCTCTAGAGACCTCATACAATGCAATCATATAGTCACTTGACTGGCTTATTTCACTTAGCATTAGTCCTTAAGGTCACCTTTGTAACATGTGCCAGAATTGCCTCCTTATTAAGACTGAATCATATTTTGCTATATGTACATTTCGCATTTGGCTTATCCATTCATCTATCAGTGAATATTTGGCTTATTCTACCTTTGGCTACTGTGAACAATACTGCTATGAACATGGGTGTATACATATCTACTGGGAAACTTGCTTTCAGTTCTTTATACCCAATTTTTTTCCCATTGTCACTAACACTTACTATATTCTGTTGTTGTGGTAGCAGCCATTCTAGTGGATGTGAGGTGTTATTTCATTAGGATTCTGAATTTCTTTTCCCCTAGTGATTACTGGTATTGAGAATCTTTCAGTGTCTTGGAGAAATGTCTATTCAAGTCCTTTCAAATAAGGTCTGAATAGTCTATGTCTAATGTTGGTAAATTTGGCTGAAGGAACCATTCTTCCCAGCATTAAGCATGGCCCCTGGAAGGGGCAACCTAATGGGATTGCAAGTGGTTTGGAAACTGTGTAGTCAGATTTCCCCTATTATACTTAGTGACGTAATGATACCACTGTACATAAATGTTGTTGGATAATTCTGATTTTTCCCTCAGGAAAAAAAATTGTTAAGAGAAGAATTACAATACTAAGTCAAGATGTACAAACATTTCAAAGCTTTTAATTCATGTTTCTAATTCACCCCCAGAAGGGATGTGCCAATTTACACTCCCACGTGCAGGGTGTAAAAGCAATAAATACCTCCACTGTAAGGACAATGTAGTATGGGTGTTATGTGGAAAACTGAAAAATAAAATAAAATAAATAAACAGTTACTAATTTGAGAGGTGACTAAATGTCCTGATAGCCTACCCTCACACGCTAGGATGCCTTTTGCTCTCTGTAAAGTGGCTTTATTAACTATGGTGCTGAGAGACTTCTCAAGAGCTGAAATTTACACCTCAATCTGTTCGGTGCTTGTCTAATTATTTAGACTCCATTTCTAAAGAAAACACTGGGATGCAACACCACCATCACCCGGAGGCAGGAATGATTGATAGCTTCTCAAATGATCATGGTGTTGCTCTAGTGGAATAAGGACAAAACCAAGAGAGACTGATATGGATGCAATTTTGAGGACGTACAGAGAATCTGAGTATTATTGATTAATTTTCTTCAGTAATTTAGATTGGAGCGTTTGTGTTGGTAGCTCACTTCCAAATATTGTTCTAGAATTCCCTGTGGCATTACGAGAGGAATTAAAAACCAGCCACGGACAAGTCAGTGATATTACACTATCACCCATCTCAGAACATCTATAAAAATAACTCATGGCTATGTCACTCCTCTCTCAATTTTCATAATGCCTTATGCAGCGGTTGGGTTTCAGCCAAGGCAACGAAGACTTCTCTGCACTCATGTAAACGCCACAAATGCTACTTGAGCTTTTCTACAGAAGAGTTTCTGAACAAACCTAAGCCTCGGTGTTTTTAGCTAACAAATGAGGGTCATAAGACATTCTTCCCTTTCAAAAACACCCAGAGCTTGATAGACGCGTTTACCTTGTTGGCCTCTCACGTGTGTCTAGTTCATTTCTTTCACCTTCCATCCCATGCAGGCTTTTAAACGTGTTAAATTCAAATGATTAATGACATTTGGACTTCACAAACGTTGGTATTATCAAATTTTGGGGATCTTGGTACAACCAGTAGTATTAATAAATTAATTAGGTCTTCTGTCTACCATATGGTTAACACACACACACACACACACACACACACACACACACACACACACACACACGAGCATGAGAAGACGAGCAGGGCAATGTTCTTTCCTGTATCCATCAACTCCCCTCCCCTCCTTTTTTCACTTTTTAAATGGTAAGATCAAGTAAGAGTATAGTCTTTGTTTGCATTGTTTTATATTAACTATATCATCCACTTCTAGAAAACCATGAAGGTGGACTTGTTAAAGCTATGGTTAATCTGGAATTTCTCCCTGGCCAAAACACCCCATTCATAGGAAAAGGACAGGCAAGGAAGATACAGCATGAAAATAGGGTCTGTGATGCTGACCGTAGTCACAGACTTAACGGCATTTAACGTCCCTATCATATCCAATGTTTGACTTAGTTTTTTTGTATACCCGTCCATCTTTGCCCAGATCTCTCCTTCACATTATATGCGGGTCATGTTTCCAGCAGGTACACTTTGGTGCGACTCATTATTTAAATGTTTTTGTTTTCAAATCATATACCAAAAGTATTTTGCCCTGCAGTGCCCTCGTGTTTCTTTTAATAAACCTATTTCCTCATCTCAAATGATTCAGTGTTTTCAATGGGCATTCCAATGCTATGTCAAATCCATTTGTAAAACCTTTATTGAGTTTAACAGCAAAATCTCTCAAGTTTGGCTTGGTTAATCTATCAATTTAAGGCTCATTAAGATAAGGAATGACAAAGCTGGAAGAGAATGCCTTTCTTTGCTTTGAAAACACTTATAAAATCCAACACTCAGCCGTTTCCTCATTGTACACTGCTTTAGCAATGTCAGGCAAATTCGACTGTCAAAGCCATCAAAAATCCTGCTGAAATCGCAAAGGAAACAATGACTACTTTGGGAAAACATAGGAAGCCGAAGGACCTTGGAGTCTGCTTTTCCTGTAAGGAGGGAAGGAAATTTTTGAAAGGGCAACATTGGAGAGCCACCTCCTCCCGGTGAGGTCTACAGATTTCTCAGGTGTGGTGGGAAACAATACACCCCCAGAACACAACTGTCGTGTAACGATGTCCCTGCTTCTAGGGGACCCCTGTTTCCAGGCTATTCTGCCAGTGATATCTTCCATGAAGACCCAGAAAGCCTCAGCTTGTCTTTCCTAAAAATCTTCCGTTGCCTTTGGGTGAAGAGATGATGGTGTGGTGCAAAGAAGACAGAAATCTGAGTAAGTCCTAAAGGTTGGATGTAATTTTATCTAATGAACCTAAGAGAAAAGAAAATTATCTCAGATGCCTTGGAACCCTTCCTGAAAGTAGAATCTGAAAACAGGACTTATGTCCCATTGTAGACAACTGGGGCTCGATCCTACTGGCTGCCTCTGAGGTACCATGAGGAATAGGTCATTCTGAAGGATGCGATAATAGCGTTGTTTCATCACGATTCCTATTCTCCACTGGTAGAGCCTGACCACTCAGCATCCAGTTTCCTTATACGTTTAGTATGTCCGATACATCAGGTGAGCAAGCTCCCAAGAATTATAGGCAAACATTCCCAAAGCAGAACACCAGAGAGATATGACAGAAGCTTTCGATGCAGCTTTCTTGTAGTCCTTGGGACTGTCTGCCAGGTTGTAACCTGAATTCAGAGATTGGCTTGAGAGATGTGACACAGATGATCAGATGTGGCTGCTACAGTGGATCTTAATATTATACCCATTGTAAAGGTAATAAGAAGCTCTACATCACTGTGAGAATTAGAAGTGATTTGTGTCAAGTGTTCACAGCATGAATAATACATGCAGGCTGCTCAGTAAAAACTTGTTAACATGGTAAGTTTGGAGTTTGGAGCACAGCATTTAAATTCCTCTGCTGGCTAATGTCAGTTGCTTTTCCTCCCTTATCTCCTCCTAGTCTCTTTGATGTGATCTTTGCTCCGACCAAAATAATTTATTAAGAGGCCAGAGTCTTTCTCCTTGACAATATTCATGAGTCAAGGCTTCTCATTTTGTTAATGCCAAACTACCAGCATATTGCCTATCAATAACCTAAAGATTGACAAGCCCGATAGTTATTTCCAATGCCTGCTTTTGTGAATAGCTGGATGAATTTAATGCAGTTGGCTCTACCCTTTTCTTTAAGTGTCCTTGTCTGCACTCTACTCTGCATGAGTCTTTTTTCTCCCTCACCACTTGCTTTGTTTTCTTTTAGGCTTCTCTCTTTAGCCTGCTATTAGTGTTGGCCAAGTTTCCATCCTTGACGCTCTGTCCTTCTCTGGAAGTCCTTTCTGAAAAAACATGGGGAAGGGAGAGATCATCTGGTCTACAGACTATTTGGAGATTTTAATTGTAAACTGCCACCTGCTGACAACAGTGCACAAAGTGCTTGAACTAGTCACTTGCAAGCTGAATCCACAAAGAAACTTGTGTGTGTTTTTAAATCCATATGTGCTTCTAGAGAAAATAAAATATATCACAAAACAATACATACTTTGTTTCTCAATGAAAATCAGACATCCTGGCAACTAGGCCAGCATCTCTGGACACAATTGGCTGTGCCTAAGTGATTGCCTTCTACCTTTAGGCCAGGAATCTCCTAAAATAATTATTCCACTACTTATTAGTGGTAATAATCTTACCACTTCCTCCAAACTTAAATATATCTCTAAATCTTTTTTTTTAAATTTCAGAGAGGAAGGGAGAGGTTGAGAGGTACAGAAATATCAATGAAGAGGGAGAATAACTGATCAGCTCCCTCCTGTATGCCCCACATTGGGGATCATACCTGCAACCCAGGCATGTGCTATAACCTGGAGTCAAACCAAAGCCAATGATGAGTAGAAAATAAGACAACCTTCTATTCAGTATATCCTCTTCAGTCTATTCTATCACTAGTGGCCTGGTGCATGAATTTGTGTACATTGAAAGGAAACTAATTAGGAGAAATATTTTAATACCGCTATTCGCACTTTCTCTATAATAGAGGTGTCAACAAATTCACAATTGACAAATGACAGATCAAAACACACATGTGCAATTGGTGCTAGCAAGAGCTTTATATGTATCATGCATGTGCAAGTCAACTTAGCCTTTTATATATATAGCATAAACTTGCTTAATTAGACCTGCCTTCTGATTTAGCCAAACTTTTTCCAGCCCAGTGAAGCACCCCAACTTCTCTTTCAGGTAATTGTCAGCAACACAGCAGTAAATATCAACACAAAGCAGATTATTATTGTAGATCATGCAGGGAGAACAAAGGGTAAAATATTTAACTGCAGCAATGTTTGACTATATTCTGCTCAGTGAGAAAACCTGAAGTAATTTTCAAGGTCCACCAATTTCTTACTTTGTTTCAATCAAGTTAAATTTCTAAGTTTTCTAAATCTCCGTTTTCCAGCTAATGAAAAGAAAATAGGATTCCACTGAGTCTCCTATCTACCTACTCCAGGACTTCTGTGAGGATCAAGTGAGATGAGGCATTGGAAAATGCTTCACAGACATTTGTCTAAAGTGTAAAATGTTTCTACCTGGCTATAAAGCAAGCTGTGTTCCTAGGCTGAAGAAACTCCAAGGAGGCTAGTCTCTAGGGAGAGGAAGCCGGGCATTGCTATGGGATGTCATTATCCAGCGCCCACAGCCACTGTTTCCAGGTTGGGCTGGGCTGTGGGCCACATTTTGTGCCTTGGGGTCTCAACAGCATTGGCTGTAATTTGGTGGGGTGTCGCTCCAGGGTGGTGGCAGGGCTTGTGTCCCATTTAGGGGAAGCTGATTTGTTGGCGCCAGGTTCATGGTGCTGTTTCCCTATAAATGGCCAGTGTGCATCATGGCAGCTCCTGCACTGAGCATCTGTCCCCTGATGGTCAGTGCGTGTCATAGTGACTGGTTGGATGGTCAGACACTTAGCATATTAGCTTTTTATATATGTATATGTATATATATGTATATGTATATATGTATATATATTATTTCCTTTACATTAATTATTGTTCATCATACTGTTGTCTGTGCCTATGACATTATTTTGTCTTTTCTTAATCCTTCACCTTTTTCACCCAGCCCCACAAACCTCCACTCCTCTGACAGCTGCCAGTCTATTCTCTGTATCTATGAATCTGCTTCTATTTTGTTTATTTTGCTCATTAGATTCCATATATAAATGAAACTATATGGGACTTATCTTTCTCTGAGTAGCTTATGTCACTTAGCATAATGTTCTCCAGGTCAATCCATGCATTATAGAATTGTATACCTGAAACCTATATAATTTTATTAACCGATGCTACCCCATAACTTTAATAAAATTATTAAAATTCAGTATTATTCATTAGTCCCTCTTCTAAAGTTGATTATCCTTAGATCTCTTGACTTCATAGTTTCTTCCTAAGTTTCCATATATAACTGAAATTGCTTCTTAATCTTTTTCTTGCTTCTATCCTGATATTACATCCTTAAATATTGGCATCCTTTCAAGTTTCATTTTTTAAAAATGCATGTGGCTTGTGAGACAGTTATGACTTGGTGAAAGTACCACTGGACTTAGGATGGTAAAATATGCATTCTAATTCTTTCTGAGCCAGTAAATAAGACCTCTGGGAATCACTTCTCTGTGTATTTGTAAATATACAGGGTGGGGCAAAAGTAGGTTTATAGTTATTAGTATGGAAAATAATGTAATAACTAATAAATAATATAAGAATAAACTTTCACAGACTCACAACTGTCAACCTACTTTTGCCCAACCCTGTAGAGCTTAATTAATACTGAACTGGATCAACTTGAAGGGCTTATTGGGCTAAATAGTTTAATTGTTCTTTTGCCTTTCTAACCTAGAGAAGCTAAGTCCTCAAAGTGGGAAGGTCTCCTAAGTAAATTCGATCAGGTTTATTGTGAAATTTATTGTGCTTTTGACAACCTATGTAACTTCATATTCTAATTCCTAAAAGCCCTCTTGTAGAGTGTATTGACAGTTCAGTTATTTTTGACAAATACTTATACTCTAGTATGTATAACTGAGCTGATATGCCTTTTCAAAAACTCCTTTTCCCCCACGTATGCCTGAGGGAAATTATCTTAGAAGGGAAACAGTCTCTCAGGAGACAGCTAAATCCTAAATGCTGAATGGTAGAAAACATGTTTTAACAGACAGGATAAGCTAACAACTGCCTGCTTCTTCCTGTTTCCCCAAGGGGTCAATCCAAGTATCTGAGCTTGGATCTAATGACTATGACCCTCCCTGCCTTTCTCTTCTCATTCTAGAGTATTCTGATGCTTCTGGGAGGAAGGCAGAGGAAATGGTCCTTCAGTGGTTAAAAAAATAGAAATGCTTTCAACATACATACATACATACTACAATGTTGGGCACAAACTAAGAGCGGGGTATATATCTATGTTATCATTTAATCCTTATCGTCGTCATTATTCCTTTAGGTTTACATCTTTACTTCTGTGTTAGCAAATGTCTACTGATCTCCATTGGCAAGTTACAGAACTTCCATCCCCAGAGTCTAATGATATTTATCTTGAGGTTTTGTGAAGAGTTGGTCCTAAAACTGACACATGTTTATAAGATATTATCAGCCGTGGGCTTGGTAGCTTACTTCATTTATTTGGGGCTCAGTGTTTCTAGGAGACAAAACACGGCATCTGCGAAAAAAGATATTATTTCACTGTACTTGGGTCCCTGATTATCATGCCAATTTCACATAAGAAAAATTCACACCATTACTTTCCATTAACCCTGAAGTTCTGTGATTTATTCCCTCAAGTTTTATGAAGTAATTACTCAACAGAGCTCTTCCTTGTATAAACTGTAATAAAAATGACTTAAGAAAAATGGTTAGTCCCTGCCTAAAATTAAGCAGAAATTAAACGAAAAGGCAGGACATCTGTGCATCTCACACCAGGCTTTTGAGAATGTTCCCAAATAGCTATAGAGGTTGTGATAGGAAAATTGGGGCAAATTTTGATTTCCGTAATTGACCTTTCCGGTCTTCCTGCCAATGAACTATTTCCTATTTTCTGCCATTTATAGGCCAGAACTTCCCAGGGCGACACCGGAAGTTCCATTCCCTGAAGGCCGCACTAATCCAAAAGGAAACGTGGCCCTTCAAACAGGCTTATCCAGGAGAGGAGTGGCCAGTGTCACTATATAAGGAAATACAATAAGATAATGACATGTCATAACCATCTCTTATTGAAAACTTAGTCTATGTCAGGAATTTCATTACTTTGGTAAATTCTCAAAAACAAAACAGGACATAATGAAATAAGTCCAGGGGGTTCATTTGAATCAAGAGCCACCTTTAGAGAAAGGCACCAAAAGACGGTGTAAAAAAAAAGGGATAACAGGATCTAAAGCTCACTGAGGACATATTATATGTAAAGCAGTACATGAGATGCCTTTGACCTAATGTACCTTTCTAAATCTCAGACAATCCTGTGAGGTGCGTTATTACTAATTCCCATTTTCTAGATTAGAAATGCAAGATTCAGAGAAGTTAAGGAATTAGCTCAAGGTCACATGTTAATGAAGCTCAACTGGGGTTAAAGAGTTTTAATGAGGTATCTCTTGCATTTTCAAATTCAGAAATAGACACAGGTTCCCAGTGCTTTCCACCCAGGGCAGAGAATTTCAACTGGTGTGCCACAAGAATTTCTAAAGCATGCAAACCTGACTTGGGGCACTGACCTCTTTTCCCTTAGATTGTCAAAGAAAAAATGACAACAGCCAACATAACATTAGCCATCCGGTGGGAATAAATCAAAAGTATACCTTTTTTTTTTTTTTGTCAGATCAGCACAAAATATATTTTTGGGTGTGTCACCAACATTTAGCAATTAGTTTATGTCTGCCATGAGATGGAAAGGTTGAAGATCACTGATCTAGGGGTGACTATTCCTTCATGGCGACTTGAGGACACAAGAAGAGGTTTCTCATATAAGCCGGACACAGACTCGCTTGCACTTATGATCACACCATCTGATTTCCAAGACAGACCAAAAGGAGGAGGAGTGATCAGAGAGTATTTCATGGAATCAATGTCACTTGGAAGACGTCATGACACAGGCAAATGTATTGTATTTTAATATAATAGGACATGCACAAGTTTAGTTTTCTTAACTTGTTTTCCCCCAGAATGAAAGGGAAAATTGAGCTCATTTCTTTTGTCTAACCACTTTTCTCCAGGTCAGAAAACCAATCACAGAGGAGGCAGTGTTTCCTGCAAGCGTGTAAACCAACTGTGCAGATCACCTAAGAGTTTCAAATCCTATTCTCTTCCACTGATGTAGTCTGTGAAAAAGAGCAAAGAACCAAATGACTTCACTCATATGTGGGACATAGAACTGAAACGTAGGAACACAAACCACAGTGTAGTGTTGGCCAGAAGTAAGAGGGTGGAAGAGAGAAGGGGTCCTAATATGAGGTGACAGGAGAAGATTTGACTTTGGGTGGTGGGCACATGGTGCCATAGATAGATCTTGTAACATAGAAACCCACACCTGAAACCTACATGTTCATGTTGACCAATGCCCCCCCACTCATTTTAATAAATAAAATAAATAAATAAATAAATAATGTAGCCTGTGGAAGGGAAAATGAGCACATCAAAGGAGCTAAAATGGCAGAAAAGGAAGGAAGGAGGGAGGAAGGGGGGAAGTTCTCCTGCTAAGAACCCCGAGCATTCAGGGAATGAATTGACAACTGTCACTGTGGAAGGATTAACACAGAAGGCGTCTGCTGGCGACAGGTGGCGGCCCAGCAGAAAGGGAAACGGAGGCTTCTGGTGTCAGAAAAGGAAACATGAACAGAACAAACTTTTACTTCTAGTTCTCCATTTAAACACACACACACACACACACACACACACACACACACACACACACACACACCCCTCTCTTTGCTGTGCATTCCCACTTTCAGCGAGAATAGAGTTTATGCAGGCCTTTTGCCTCCATGCTTCCTCCTCATGCATTTTTGTGAAGAAACAGACCCACATCAAAAGTGTAGATTCATAATCAGGTCTATAGATAGCAGGCGTTCCCAGAAGTATCGGGAGGAGAAATGTCACATTCAATAGAGATTTTCAGAAACTGTGACTTGGAGACAGGGAACAAAGTATGCCGGGAGAAGTCGCCCCTCATCGGGGAGCCAGGAGAGAGAAGGGAGCGTCCTTTTACAGAAAATTACTGTCTACCGAGGCGAATGCCAGGAATATTCCTGCCACTCTCCAGCACAGGGGCGAACGCGTCTCCTCCCCTCCTGGTCCCTGAGGTGTTACTGTCGCTAAGGCAAAGGCCCCCGTAGCGTCCTCCCAGTCCCTTTTTTCTGATAACCCCTTCCTCAAGCAGAATTTTGATTATGAGTTTATCTATTCCACCACTTTCATCATTTATTGCGGGAAGTATAACAGATGAATGCATTTTTAAAAAGATACACGCCTAAGTAGAAATCAATGGAAATAGCATGGTGGAGGGTCACGGACAAAGTAAAGTCTAAGCTTCTGCACTGGCATCTAGTTTATGATGGTGTTACGGAGGGTGAGGCGAGACCTCCTTTGAGGGAGTGTCTGGCAGCCTTTGTCAATTCTGTTTGGACAATGACTGTCCCCATCTTTTCATGCTAGGCCAAGAGGGCAGTGTCCATGTTCCAGGGATTTCTGGGTGATTCCTGGAGCGCTTTCAAAATGCACACAATGGAGACCAAGAACAATGACATACTTCTAAGAATGCTGCGGGACTAGGGGCTGTCAGCCATCAAGGAAGACTTCACCAATGCGGGTGAGGGGGGCACTTTAACAGTGAACTGAAGAAGGGAGGGAGTAATCATTCTCACAGTGTGAAGAAAGCATGTCTCAAGCAGAGGGAACAGCAAATGCAGAGACTCTGAGGTGGGAAAAAGCTTGCACATTTCTGGCAAATGGGAAAAAAAAAGTGTCAATGAGTAGAAGTGAGTAAGTGACCAGGAGAAAGCGTGGGAGATTAAGGTCAGAAAGCAGCTGAAAGCCAAGCGTGTGGGGGCCTTTGATTGTTTCCAATACATTGCTTTTACTCTGAAATGAAAAAAAGACTTTGGAGAATCAGTTGGACAATGGAGTTACATGATTTCATTAACATTTTTAACAGGCTCATTTTTTTCTAAGATGTTGACCAATAGGCCACAAAGAAATGAAGTGGGAGATGTGATGGGGAGGGGACACAATAAAAGTTTTTTTTTTTTTTTTTATTGTGGGGAAATTAAAATCGTGTTTCTGTGAGCTTGGAGAAAATCCACTAGAGCAGAGAGGGGTGCTGAGTTTTGGGATGCAACCAAGAAATAGGGGAATTACTACAATGATGAAAACTAGAGAAGGGAAAGGTGAGAATCTAACACATTGGTGGGAGGATTGACTTATGTGAAGCAAGAGCACTGATCGAATTAGCAGGAGAGGAGGCAGACTCTATACACAGAGATAAATACACATTCTTGGGGACGTAGGAAGCAAGATTCGTAGCAGAGGAGGAGGATTAGGGAGGTCACCTAGAGTTTTGCTTCCAACCCTCTTTCTTTGTCCAAGCTCTCTCAGGCCACACTTCCTGGGACACATAGCAAACCCTACCTACCCTGTTCCTATTGCCGCTCTAGGTGTCTGCATTCCTTCCTCAACAGGATGCGAGCATTGGATGGAAAACTCAATGGGACTTACATTGCAGTCACACTATGAATTTCTTTTTATTGATTAAGGTATTACATATGTGTCCATATCCCCCCATTGTCTCCCCACCCCACTCCCGTACATGCCCCCACCCACCCTGCTGTCTCTGCCCATTGGTTATGCTTATACGCACGCATACAAGTCTTTCAGTTGATCTCTTCCCCTTACCCCCACCCTCCCCTACCTTCCCTCTGAGGTTTGAGCATCTAATCGATGCTTCTCTGAAACTTTTAACACAAAGTGATTTCTTTTTTTCCGCCAGAGGTGCCTAACCTTCTTTAACTGTTCTTCACAGAAGCAGTCAGATCCAGAATCCATATCTTTAGAAAATCAGCGTTCCTCTTTCTCCAAGTGAACCAAGTGCATAAGAGGCATTCTTGCAATAAAACAGCCCGCTAAGCCACATAAAACTGGGCGCTTATTACTTGTGTCCTTGTAGGTATTTTAGCCGTTAAATGGCGATACTATCATTTTAATTAAAGCTGAGGTTTCTTCAGCACTGGATTCAAAAAGAGACTGCAAGGCCCCATTCTACAATAGAAACTAAATCCTCAGTCCACACGTAAAACAAAATGTATGTACAAAGGGAGGCCGAGTTGGGAAGGTTTCAAAATTTGATGATGAGAGATTGGTGTTAGGAAGGCAGAACAAAGAGATAACTCCCAGAACTATGAAAGTTGTGCTCATAAAATCATTTTATGACGTGTAAGATGAGACACAGAAAAAGCTAAATATGAGGAGCTCTGTACATAGTGAGAATGACCTTGTAGAGAATCTTAGCCTATCTTTTTTTTTTTTTTAATCTAAGTGATTTAATTAACATGCCCATTTCAGACATATGGAGATACTGACACCCTCAATCTACAGAAAATAATAAACACTGAATGGGGTTTTGCAAAATGGCCATTACTAACATTTGGAGCTAGAAAGTTATTTGTTGTCAGAGGCTATCTTGTGCATCTTTTTTTTTTTTTTTTAATCCTCATCTAAGGATATTTTCCCATCGATTTTTAGAGAGAGTGGAAGAGAGAGAAAGGCAGAGAGAAACATCAATGTGAGAGAATCACATCGATTGGTTGCCTTCCACAAGCGCCCTGACCAGGGCCAGGGAGGAACCTGCAACTGAGGTACGTGCCCTTGACCAGAATCAAACCTAGGACCCTTTGGTCCACAGGCTGATGTTCTATCCACTGAGCCAAACCAGATAGGGCTATCCTATGCATCTTAATTTGTTCAGCAGCTTCCCTGTCCTAAACACTAGATATCAGTAGCATTCTTCTCCTAATTGTAACAAAGAACAATGGAAAGCAACATCAACTTCAGCCCTGGTTGCAAGCTACCAATATAGACAAAGTGTCCAATGTTCACCTTTTGGGACTTTTTAGTCATTTCCAAATTTTGCTGCAAAAGCTTTTTAAAAAATATATATTTTATTGATTTTTTTACAGAGAGGAAGGGAGAGGGATAGAGAGTTAGAAACAGTGATGAGAGAGAAACATCGATCAGCTGCCTTCTGCACACCTCCTACTGGGGATGTGGCTGCAACCAAGGTACATGCCCTTGACTGGAATCGAACCTGGGACCTTTCAGTCCCCAGGCTGACGCTCTATCCACTGAGCCAAACCAGATAGGGCAAGCTTTTATGTTTTTATGAATAATTTGTGAAACACACAAAGACTGACATGTTTCAAGGAAAGTCATAGGTGTAGGGTGGCGATAATATGTTTTTCCTCTTGTTAAGAACTTAGAAGAAGCATCCATTGGATTTCCCTTTCAGAAAACCCCATTTCTCCTTGTCCCTCCCTGAAAAAGTCTTAGTTTGATACAGGTGGCCTCATGGGGAGGAGGACACTCACGGGCATAGCTCCCTGTCACTTGTGCGATTTCTACATCAGATTTGCTATACAGGCGGAAGGTTTTAACTAGATCCGACCCTCTTTGCTTTCTTGAATTTCACATGTGAACACTTCGTTAAAGGGCCTTTAATTAAGGTTCTCGTCCTAGACATTTTGTGACAGCTGGGTGTTTTAGTACTACTTAATCCATGACATTCTCTTCCAGTGTGTTTGTTCTGTGAATGATGCGTCTTAGTCTTCTAGCATGTCTCTGAGGCATTTCAAATTCCATTAGTGGGTCTTCACTAAATCTGCCTAAATTTTGATGAACCCGTTTTCAATAAATCAGCACTTTTTTTTTTTTTTTAATCCTTTGGATGCCCAGGGCTTTGCATGATACGCAACATACTACAGTCAAAGTAGAAAAGAAATATCAAAAAATCTTAGCGCTGGAGCAAAAGCTAAGATTTATTCAACACCAACCATGGACCGAACAGAAATCTCCTTCGTTCTTTAGAGCAATTCTGTGCTGTAGTTACCAACAAGCCCATTTTAAAGGTGAGAAAACTAAGGTTCCAAGGAACACTCACCTGGTTCTTTCTAAAGAGAGAGGCAGAACTCCAATCTCTAGATCACCATAGCACATACTTTTCCTGAGGTGGTTTTGAACTATTTCAGGAGAGAGAAGAAAATAATGAAAGGGCCCTTGTTGGGGAGATAAAGGTCAGGAACCACAGGACCATCTGGCTGTGCTCTTCCAAACTCACAGAGTTTATTAAATAATAATTGACTACCAATGTATTATTAATCAAAAGCATACGCAACCCACAAATAATAACCTTTTTGTTTACATGAGATAGCCAAAGTTATCAGGCTTAGTTCACATAAGAGCACCCATATTAAAAAAAATATGAGGAGGCTTTGGCTTGGGAAGGAATTTTCCCAATTACATCTATCATTCTGAAAATTAACTTAAAAATATATTATTTTATTGATTTCAGAGAGGAAGGAAGAAGAAGAGATAGAAACATCAACGATCAGAGAGAATCATTGATCTGCTGCCTCCTGCACAATCCTCACTGGGGATGGAGCCTGCAACCTGGGCATGTGCCTTGACAGGGAATCGAACCCTGACCTCCCGGTTCATGGGTCAGTGCTCAACCACCGAGCCACACCAGCCAGGCCTGAAAATCCATTTTTTAAAAAAGGGTAAAAACTTTGTTATTATCTTTATAGATAATATTTTTGTTTGTTTCTAAAGGAATTCTGGAAATTAATTTGGAACCAATGGCTGGTTGACCCTCTATTTATCTGAGTAAATAAATCTTATTTTCACTAAATACCACAAGACAAATTAAAGCAGAGCCAGAATTAAAACCCATGTCTTCTGCTCCCCAGACAGTTTTTCTCATGATTATTTTGTCCCTTTGCCTCTTCATTCATGACCCAAATAGTCTCTAACATTATATCCATTTTACTTCTTTAACCTTGCTTCTATACATCTATTCTTTTATAAAAAGTCTTAATAGAAAATCTAGGAGAGTAGGTCAGAGTGCTAGAAAAAGTTTATAACCAGCAAAGGAAAGCCTCGATTTTTACTCATTTTGCATAAGATAGTTTAAATAAGATGTATTTCTCTAATGAATTAAAGAGTCTACTAAAATTAGAAAGGTGTGTAGAATAAAGTAGAACTAAAGAGGGGGTGGGAGACATCTTGGCTTATATAACTCAACAGTTAAGGGGTCATTTGCTACCAACTCAGTTGGACCCAAGTGCTCTAATAAAGTTTTCAGGGTTCCACACCCCCTTCTATATTTCTTGGGGCATCTTTCTTCTGTGTAGAATTCATTCATAAACAGACCTTACTCATGTAGTTTGGAAGATGAGCAAAAACAACACCGTGTTTCAGTGGTTCTTGAACTTGCCTTCTAGATTTAGCAGAATGTATATCTGGAAGAGTGCTGCTCTTGTCTTGTTCACCACACCAGACCGATATTTGTGGACACAGAAGTTACCATATCTGCCAAGTCACTTATTTACACTTGCAACCACAGGTGGCACTGTGATTGGCAGTCTGGAAAAATTATGCAAATCGCCACCCCAGTAGAGTCTCTCTACTCAGTAAACGACATTTTGTTTAAACAGCCTCTAAAAATAAAGGCTACATATTTTATATCCATAAGCAGTTGCAACTTATAATGTATCTCTTTCCCTAATATAGTCCATGGAAGTTTGTTTGGCCTGTTCTTTCATGTAATAATGATCATATCAATGATACCTATAATATCACGATCGATGAACCTTCCATAAGAACCACATCAGAAAATCTTGCTTCTATCCTCAAAATCTTTTTACATATTTCTTATTATAATGTGTAGTTTAAGGTACGGGAAGGCTAAATCTGGAGGTGAAAACCAGCCTCTATATGAGGTTTCTGAACTACTTGTCTCAGATTCTCTTGGATGAATAGGTAACAAGGAGATTATAACCATCCTTATATCCATGGAGGAGAAGGGAGGAATGATTTGGATTTTAACACGTACCACTTTGCATTACACCTCTTGGTTCAGAGATAGTAAAACTCAGACAAAGAAGGTGCAGGCCACCTGTCCTCTCACCTGCACTTACACATCTCTGTATCCCAAAGCATACAAAACAGCTGCAGGCATTTGTTAGGAGTTCAGTAAGACGTACTTACTTCTCTTAAGGAAGGAGAGACGGACAAGAAATTCAATAATCGTAACGGAGACTATCAAGTGTTTTGATGGGAGAAATAGAACAGAAGAGGAGACCTAATCAAGCCTTATGAGGAGCCGTGGAGTATCCACAGAGAAGAGATGGAGACAGGCCCCAGTGAACCTCGGATATGCCTACAAATCTTCCCGAGTATGTCAAAACTGGAAGGCCCTGTGCCTGCGGGTTCTTTCACTCAGATCACTGCTCATGATTGACCATGGAGCTGTACATTCTGAAAAGGGAGGAGAGCACTATGAGGTCCTTCCCTGCACCTGATCTTGCTCTGTGCAAGTAACACGCTTGCTTACTTTTGCTATAAAAGAAGGAGAAATTTACCCTAAACATCACGCCCAACAATACGGCGATATATGCCCACAAAGTAACTCATTCCAGCAGGATTCGGAATTGCTTATAATCCTTATAGACCCTTATATTAAGAAGTGGTTGACATCAATACCTGCACCCTCTACCAAAAAAAGAACATACACACACACACACACACACACACACACACACACAGAAGTGGTTGACAAAATGTTGGTACATTCACACAAGGCACTACTATGTAATTGAGATTCTATGAACCAGTATGCAGAGCTTGCTAGGCTATATTGTTGAGTAAAAAAGCAAAACATGTTGAGTAAAAAAAGCAAACCATGTAAGAGTATCTTTTCAAGAAAAAAAAAAAAGAAAAATATACAGGTATCTCATTTTTATAAAAAAAATTAAAAAATATAAAGAGAGACTAGTGAGGTTGCTGACCTACAGGAAGTCAGTGAGAACAAAGTGAAGATGATAGAAGAAATGCAGGGAGGGAATAAAGGCACTTCTCTGCATAGATCGTTTGTCCAGCTGTAGCTTTGAGTATCATGTTAATGTTTTGCCCACTCAAGGATAATGCATTTTCATGGTATCAACAAGTCTGGGTGCAAACCCTAAAATCACAAGACCAAGTGAATCAAACCATAAGTCAAACAAATAACCTAGCCACGCTGAAAGGGGAAAACAGAAAATAACTTAAACATAATATTTATAGAATTATAAACAAGTAGGAAACTCTAGTTAGGTTTCGTATTTCACAGTGATATAGGTAAATAGTTCTGACATTACTTTTTTAAAAAATGTATTTTTATTGATTTCACAGAGGAAGGGAGAAGGAGAAAGAGAGATAGAAATATCAATGCTGAGAAAATATCAATGCTGAGAATCACCGATTGGCTGCCTCCTGCACGCCCCCTACTGGGGATCAACACCACAACCTGAGCATGTGCCCTTGACCAGAATCAAATCTGGGACTCTTCAGTCAGCAGGCTGACGCTCTATCCACTGAGCCAAACCAGTTAGGGCTGACACTACTTTCTATATAATCTAAGATTAAGCTAATTATTAAATATAGATATCTGAAATTTACTTTCAAATGATTCAGAAGAAAATGTGTGTGTGTGTGTGTGTGTGTGTGTTATAAGGGCACATTGAAATGGGAAAAAAAAAAGGTTAATTCTCCTGGTTGAAAACAGCATTTACTATAGCAAACTTTTAAAATGTCTATAAATATTCCAAAAAACTAAATTATCAAAGGATAACTCAGCTTTATGACCGAGAAATGCCTTTCTCAAGAACGTGGGAACAATTTATTTGAAATGTACTCATCAGCCTTGGTCAGACAGCTCAGTTAGGTACAGCAACCACCCAATACACCAAGGCTGCGGGTTCAATCCCCAGTGAGGGCACGTACAAGAAGCAACAAATGAACGCATAAATAAGTGGAACAACAAATGGGCTCGCTCTCCTCAATCAATTTTTAAAAAAATTTGAAATCTACTCATCAAGGAAGATAGCCTCCTCATCTCCAGTTTCTGGGGAAGGGTAGGAGCCCGACTTTGGTGGTCCCCTCCACCCAAGTTGCAAAACCACCACTTGCCATAAACATGTATGTAGTTTCCTTTTCCTTTGGATAAAGCCAATTAGCTAATACCAATTACCAGGTGAATCTAGGCAACACTTCGCGTAATAAATGGTGGCCTCAAGTCCTCTTGAGGACTAGGTGTTGTTTCTCTTGAGAACAGGTATGTAAAACGGGCTCTATCTCCTTGGCTACACGTCTCCTTTCTGTCTATCTAAGCAATCTCTTAGCATGCGTCCCATCTTAGTGTAATGCTTATTCAACAATAAAATGGTTTTCTTTGAAAGGAGCGACGTCAGCAAGACGGCCAGAGAAGACATCTCTCACTTGTCTCCCCCATTTGACAACAACAACTTTGTCATCCATCGGCAGACAAAAGTAAATTTGTGGGAAATGTGGGCTCCAGCACCCTATGCCAGCTCAGCCACTCCAGGCTTCAGTCCAGAACCTTAGAGAGCATCTTAGACAGTTACCCACAGAGGACAGCGCCTGTGTGGGCGTTCAGGCTCCCCTGAGAGCATCTGAGACAATTAACCACAGAGGACGGCACCTGTATGGGGGTCCAGGCTCCCCTGAGAGCATCTGAGACAGTTACCCACAGAGGACAGCGCCTGTGTGGGCGTTCAGGCTCCCCTGAGAGCATCTTGAGACAATTACCCACAGAGGACGGCATCTGTATGGGCGTCCAGGCGCCCAGTGGAGACACTTCAGCACTGTTCAAACCAACAAAATACAAGTTGGACCCAGTGGAGAAGGTAAGAGGAGCAGCGTGGCTTACCTGCATCGCGCTGCTGCTGGGAGGGAACTCCTGAGCCCACGGTGTCTGCTCCCGGGGAAGTAAGAGCCTTAAAAGTGTGCACCTGGCGTCCCCAGCTGCGTGCGATACCGCTCAAGAGGCTTGTTCCCCTCATGGCCCACCCAAGTCCTGAGGCCCGAGGGGCGTTGATTGGGGGCAGGATGAGGCTGGGAAGGTGGCCAACAGGGCGCTTAGAGGGCGTTAAAGGCACATGGAAT
This sequence comes from Corynorhinus townsendii, assembly GCA_026230045.1. Taxonomy (NCBI): domain Eukaryota; kingdom Metazoa; phylum Chordata; class Mammalia; order Chiroptera; family Vespertilionidae; genus Corynorhinus; species Corynorhinus townsendii. Next base: position 9,595,343 of record JAPDVU010000011.1, on the reverse strand, counting down.
CTACTACACTGGACATCTCGCCTACTGATCCCGCTAACTGGCCCACAGGCACCCCCTGCACTCCCACCGCCTCACCTCGCCCACACCCCCCACAACCTGTGGCCGGCTCCTTATGTGCTCCCCACGTCAGTGAGCACGAGATTTGGGGAGTGGTCAGTGAGCATGCAGAAAGCTGGCCCTAATCTGTGGTCCGCGGCAGAGCACAAACCTGTTGATTAGCTTCACACTTGGAAAGCAAAAAGGACGCTAGCAGCATTCATCCTAGTGCAGTGGTCGGCAAACTGCGGCTCGCGAGCCACATGCGGCTCTTTGGCCCCTTGAGTGTGGCTCTTCCACAAAATACCATGGCCTGGGCAAGTCTATTTTGAAGAAGTGGCGTTAGAAGACGTTTAAGTTAAAAAAATTTGGATCTCAAAAGAAATTTCAATCGTTGTCCTGTTGATATTTGGCTCTGTTGACTAATGAGTTTGCTGACCACTGCTAGTGCATTGCACAATACAGCCTAGTGCATCGCCTTCTACACACTAATGACAAAATAACGGAATATATATATGTATATTTATACACACACACACATATATATATTTCCCTACTCATAATGGTATTCAGCCTTGAGAAAGAAGGAAATTCTGATTTGCAACATAAACCCTGAGAACATTATCCTAAGTGAAATAGGTCAGAATAAAACTAATACTGTATGATATCTTTATATGTCAAATCTACACAATCCACACGCATAGCAACAGAAAGTAGAATGGTGGCTGCGGGGGCTTATTTGAGGGGGCGGGGGATGAAGAGATATCCGTCAAGGATACAAACTTTCAGTTCCAAGAGGGTAAGTTCTGGGACGTAGTGTGATTACGGCTAACAACACTGTGTCAGACACTAAAAAGTTGCTAAGAAACTATAGCCTGGTCTGTGTAGCTCAGTGGATGAGCAGCCACCCAGGGACCAAGAGGCTGCCTGTTCAATTCCTGGTCAGGGCACACGCTTGGGTTGCAGGCTCCATCCCCTGTGGGGGGTGTGCAGGAGGCAGCCTATCAATAGTGTTTCTCTCTCATTAATGTTTCTCTCTCTAGACCTCTCTGAAATCAATAAAATCATATTAAAAAAAGAAATTGTAATTATGTTAGTGAGTGGAAGGTGTTAACTACCCCCTACTGTGGTGGTCATTTCACAAGATGTGTGTGTATCAATGCATCACGTTATATATATGTAAATTATATCTCAACAACACGGAAAGTTTTCTTTCTCTTCAAAACCAAAGCAGAGGCTTTCCCAGGCTAACTCTGCTGCAGGTTCTCTTCATGATGTCCCCTGTGAAGAACGGGCTGCACCTGGCCCTTCAGACAGACCTGCCCACCCTGACTTGGGTGATCAGCCTGAATGGAGAGCCATCCGGAAGACTGTCTGTTTGAGTGGGCTCTGACAGAGTCCACGTCCCAGGGTGAGCTCGGACGGCCGTGAATATCAGTTATGAGACCTGCTGTCAAGAGAGTAGTGCCAGTGGGGAATGCTACCCGCGATGTCTTCATCGGGCATGTGAGGCAAGCACTTTGTTGGGTGGAACATTAGTCACTGAACAGCTAAGTCGTTACTAACGCTGTCAGGCAGGTTAGACTGTCCTTCTTTCCAATTTGAGCTTTAGCCCCACACCTTAGCTCATGCGGTCCTCACATTCTGGAAGCACACAGATGACATGGGGCTAACTACTGTAATGAAGAGGAACATGATAACGATTCCATGGTTATCTATGCAAGCCACTGAGCACAGAAATTAACATAATATCTCGAAAACCTCTCCAAGTTCCCACCAGATGGTAAGAATAAAAGCACTTATGCAATAGATGGGGCAGCTGACTCAGAAATGTTAATTGACTTGCCCACGGTGACACACTAATGATTGATGAAGCTGGTATTTGAGTCCAGATCTGTCTCAACACAAAGTCGATATCTTAATGACATGTCAGATAGCGATACTGAATTTCATCATCAGTCAAGTGTTTTATAGAGCCAGGGCAAGAGGTCCTCCTCCTTCCCCGCTAGGAGAACCCAGCGAATGTGGTTTCTACACGTAAGTGCCCTTTCCTTAAAGCAGAATGTCTGCTCTTTAAATCAGATGAACGTGCTTTCTGCTCTCACAAGGGTATCTGTGAGAGAGAGAGTATAGCTTGACATCTGTTACTAATTTGTGACTCCAGGGCTTAAAAATGCTTGCACATGGACCAAGTTCAATCAGATGTGTTTATATGAGGACAGAAAAGAAATTGTTTATTTTCCTTACCTCCCACTTAGAACCTAATATTTCATATGTAGCTGGTAGGTACCAGTTCCTAACAAAGGCTGTGCATATTTTATCTTACTTAACATTTGAAAAAATACCTTCTGACTTGGTTGTTTTAACATAATAACTATTTTTTTTATTGATTTCAGAGAGGAAGGGAGATGAAGAGAGAGATAGAAACATCAGTGACGAGAGAGAATCATTGATTGGCTGCCTCCTGCATACCCCACACTGGGGATCGAACCTGCAGCCCGGGCATGTGCCCTGATGGGGAATCGAACTGTAACCTCCTGGTTCCTAGGTTGATGCTCAACCACTGAGCCACGCCAGCCGGGTGACATAATAGCTATTTTAAATGTAACACCAGCATGACGCTGTTATTAATGGGAGTCAGAGTTTTACTTTCAGTAATCACATTTGTGCCCAAGCATATGCACACATTCACAAACATCAGAATGTAGAAGAATCTAGCATGCTCCTTTTTAAAATAGGTTCACAGTATGTTGTGTGAGGGGAGAAAAGAAGTTTCCATCCTAACCTTCAACTGATCCTTATCTTCTCAATAGACATGTGTTTTTTCACCAAGCCTGGGTCACTCTCCCGGGCCTTTATCACTAGTTGACCAGGACAGAACCACACCTTCTTGAACCGAAGGAAATGAATCTCTCCCTTTCCTCATTCCACTTCATATCATTATTTCCTCTCCTCTTTTCTCTATTTGGCTTTCTTCAGTGAAGCACCACACTGGGTGAATAGGTGAGAGGTGCAAATAAAGAATTAAATAGATGCTTGTGGAGACTTCAACAAAACAAAGACGAACCTTTCCAATTAAGGGTCACAACCACAATTGTGCTTAAAAAAAGTTTACTAATAATGCAATTCAAATATGATGACAATACTTCTTTTCCTCCGTTTTGATGACACTAGCTTGTTAAACACTTGCCTGAAGTTGGGATGGAGATGCTAGGGGAGGGGAAATGCTACCTGCCTGCATGTATGTGAGGAAAATTAAGATCTGTATGTTTAAGTGTCATGCTCAGGGTGCCCAGTTGCCTCCATTTAGCCCTTCAGACCCACTCTCTTCCCATCTTCACCTTGTTCTATGTCCCAGAAGGCTCACTTTCTGTAGAGCATCTCCTGGTTATTTCATGCTCTACATCAGTGGTCGGCAAACTGCGGTTGTCTCTCGCGAGCCACGGTTTGCCGCTCTGTTGACTAATGAGTTTGCCGACCACTGACCTAGACTCTCCATTCCAATAATTACAGGCTGTTGTTGTTCCTTGTGATTAAGCCCCTATCCCAGTGGTTGGCAAACTCATTAGTCAACAGAGCCGCAGTTTGCCGACCACTGCTCTAGATTATGGTTGAGTTAGACCAATGGAAAAAAATAGGAAGAAAACCAGAGGGTAATGTGAGTTTCAAGTTGTGGAATGTATTTCCCCGGTGCTTTCTCTTCTGTGTTTCCTTAATCTGGCTGTTTCCTTCTATTCGTGGCCATAGCTCAGTTAGGTAGCCCTGTGTTATCAGCTTCTCTCAGCATTCTCATCATGGCTCCCTATTCTTACTCCTTCAAGCCTAGAGGTAGTGATATTTTCCCGCTAGCCCCATAGAATTGTAGCACCATGATTTCTTGTTCTGAATGCTACCTGTAACCTCTTCAAATACCTTGTTTAAACATTTTCCTAAAATTACATTATTTGAGTGTGCCACCGTTTCCTGTCAAGACGGTCACTGACAGATTCAAACTCAGCGAAACAAATCCAAAGGCCAGAAGTCCTTTTGGGGGAAATCAGAGTCTAATGATAGTATAGGTGCTAATGGCTCTGTCTGATTTCCTGCTCTTTCTGAAGCAGTGAGCACAGTTCCAGCCATAATGTAAATAGTAAACAAATATTTAATGAATCATCAGATTATAAATGAGTGAATGAATGCATGAATGAATTAGTGACTTGGATCATCAGTTATCCATTCAACTTCTAAGAGCAAAGAAACTGTTCTGTTGATTTTTCTTATAATTATGTCAGGTGTAGAACCTAGAAAATGAGTGTCTTCATCAATGCAGTTTTTCTCTCCTTTTCTTCCCAGTGGCTCAGTGGCACATCTTTTTCCCCTGAGGCTTCTGAAGTATTTGCTTTATCATCTTCAGGTACTTATTGCTTCAGATGAAAACATTTCAAAATAATTAAAATTAGGGTGGTTTTAATTATTGCTACAAACTTCCAACTAGATAATTGATTTTAAAGAGGAAGAGAAAGGGAGAGAGAGAGAGAAACACCAGTGAGGAGAGAGAATCATTGATTGGCTGCCTCCTGCACACCCCCTACTAGGGATCGAGCCCACAACCGGGGCATGTGCCCTTGACTGGGACTGAACCTGGGACCCTTCAGTCTGCAGGCCGATGCTTTATCCACTGAGCCAAACCAGCTAGGGCTATCTGTATATTTTTAACAGGTAAAGTTTGGTGTTGATGTTGGATGAATCATTTTTTGTCCTTAATATTATTATTGGTTACCTAAATATGATTTTAATCTTGGCCTATAAGACATGTTGAGCTATAAAGATGTAAAAATTTCTTTGGAAAAATGTCATAACATATGGATTTATGCACACAGACAACTCTTTCAGAACGAATATTCAGAGTTATTTAACTGGAATAAACCACTAGAGTAAGAAAAGCCACTGGAAAACTCTACAATCTCACAAGCAAAGTAGGAAAGGCCTGGATTTAATCCTTCTGCAGGCGGGTACAGATATTTGTGTGATTTAATGCCCGATTCCCTTTGTGTAAACTAGTAAGGACCTAATGAGGTAAAGTACTTTAGTTAAAATGTGTTGAAAAGTTTTCCAGCTCATTATTTTTATTAGCATTGTCATTTTTAAAAAATTAAAATGTCTACTGTCCTTTATAAATTTTTCACTTTTGTTTACCTAAAGGCATTTAGAGTCTGCACTAAATGGGTTGAGGGAAACCAGCATGTTCATCAAAAAAGTAACAAGTTCTTAATCTCAAAGGAAAAAAAATCTGGTATGAGCTTTACACTTAGTATCCTGAGCACGAAATGTAGTCCTTGGAACATGGAAGCTATATGATGTTCTAAGCCATTAGAAATGCGGTTCATCCATTCATTCATTCATTACGTTTTACTTGACAAATACTGATGTCTGCTACAGAGAATTCCTTTTGCAAGTTTTGTTTTGGATAGTAAACATCATCTTACAATTCTGTGATAATTAATTTAATATTTTAATGGTTGTGCAAGTACAAAGTAAATTTCCTTTCATTTACCCTTCCACACTCCAGAATTAATTCTTTCAATATACATAAAAACCACATAGGGTGACCATTACGAGGGTTACATTGACATAGCTGAAATCGGATGTTCAAAGACATTGGGTAACTTGTACAGGATCACACACTGAGTACACGGAGCCAACATTAGACCTCAAAAGCTTAATTCAATGGACTGCCCTCTTCGACATTAACCTATACGAGTTTCTTTTCATGAGTTTTATGTGCATGCAATAATCTTTGTCAAAGCACATGTACTTCATTTAGTATAGGCTACATTGTACTGTTATTTATAAATATGTGGGTGTTTTTATTGATTTCAGAGAGAAGGGAGAGGGAGAGAAGGATAGAAACATCACCGATGAGAATCATTGATCGGCTGCCTCCTGCACACCCCCTGGGGATTGAGCTTGAAACCTGAGCATGCACCCTGACTGGGAATCCAACCATGACCTCCTGGTTCACAGGTTGACACTCAACCATTGAGCTACACTGGGCAGACTACACTATTTTATAAAGTACCATATTTTTAGATGGAGAAAAACTTGACCACAATAGAAATGTCTATCAATATGTAACAATTACAAAAAATGAATGTTGGAACATATACTGTCAGAAATGGGCAAAGATGCTGGAGGATAAAATTGTATTTGAAGATTTACTCACACAAAGAAAGGCTGGGTGCACTTAAAGTTTAATGCATATTCCTCAATTACCCTCTGAAAAATTGAATAAAGATACATCATCAGCAATGATGTATGAAAATTTACATTTCAGCATATCTGCTGCAACACTAGATATTAAATACCAACCACCTTCCACCTATCATATTAGTTGGCTTAATTGGGAAAAGTAGAATAGTGGTAGCTTTCTTTAAAAAATCAATTTGAAGCATTGATTTAATAATTTCATCAATACATAACTCTTCATCGAAAACAAAGGAAGTGCCTTGCAATGTTTTTAAATAACAGACTTGGAAACTATTTCCAAATCCCTGAGACCTCCCATTGACACGTTTGTCTATGGTATGTGATTTTTCTCAGAAGTAGAACAAGAAGCAAGCAAATATCACCTACATATCCCTTTTCAAATAAAACAGCATAAAGTAGAAACAAATGAGGTTTCCTTTTAGACAGAGACAAGCTGTCCGCCCAGAATATGACCTTTCCTCTGAATTTTCTTCTTATGTCACTGCAGAGGGTGACATATAAAAGAGGAAGGATTCTTGCCGACGCGTGGGGAGGGTTGGGGGTCATGTTCCCATCTAAGCCAGAAAGACACCAGACAGTCTCTTCACAAGTAAAAATCACCAGCTTCTAGCCATCCATTTAAGTTGCAAGTGTGAAAAAATAATGCCTGTCATCCACGTTGATTTCCAACTATGTCACAAAACTCTCTTATGCCTTGTGCCAAAGAGCTTAATATAGTATACAGTATGTGCCTTATGCCATACGGGGATGCTCAAGATTTAAGAGATCGGTTATCACATATTAACTGTACGTGGAGATGTCTTAACAATATTGATTCTTTAAATTTTTAAGACTACCTGCTGAATCACATTATGTACATGTTTTTGAAAATATATTCCTAATAAAGTCAATCACTATCAGTGGCAATGAATAATGATTTTGTTTCTAATTTGTTTTAAGCTTTTTTAAATTTGAAAATAAATCATGTAGATGAGCTTCAGGCATTTCAAGCTGTGTGTGTGTGTGTGTGTGTGTATAAAAGAAACAATTCCTGGTTGAATGTAATATTGTGAGACATTTGTCAAAGCATGTTATGAATAAAAATAAAGACAAAGACTGACTTCTGTACACTGGCTCTGGGGTAAGACAGAAAAATCAAAACCAGTCACCAGGAGGATACTACAGGAGCAGTAGCCAAAATGCCCTTTTATCTTGGAGTGACTTACACAGGTCTTCAGTCTCCATGTGCCCTTCCATGCTCTTAAGTATCAGAGTGGAATAATTTCAAGACTGAAGTAGGGTATGTAGCAGGGGCCAGAGTCAAGAATGAGAGCCAAGCTCTGTCTGGTGTGGCTTCAGTGGTTAGAGCATCAGCCCTCGGACCAAGGGGTACTGGGTTCCATTCCAAGTCAAGGGCACGTACCTGGGTTGCAGGATCCCTGCGCTGGTTGGAGCACATGTGGGGGCAAACTATCCATGTCTCTCTCACAGTGATGCTTCTCTCTCTCCTCCCTTCCACTCTCTCTAAAAATCAGTGGAAAAAAATATCCTCTGTTGAGGATTAACAACAACAACAAAAGAACAAGAGGCAAATCAAGCACAAAGGAAAAGTCCCACATTCTTATATTTCTCCACTTAATGAATCAAATCAATGAGACAAAGAATCATACACCAAATTTAGAGCAATGGAACTACCTCACAGGTCTGCTATCTAGCGTGGCTTCTTCAGCTTTAACATTCCCGACACAACTGAAATGCGAATGTCAAACATTGTCACATCCCAGCCACTTGGTATAGGTGCCCTGGCTGCAGCCCCCTTGATAACTTTACGAGCCTTGCTGGCTGCCTTTCTATATGGTCTGACACAACCATTACAAAAGGGAGGAGTCAGAGGAAGAAAAGACACGTTGACAGGAAAATATGATGCTATTTTTATTGTTGTTGAAGTTGCCGTGTGTTTATACTGTCAGGCACTATGCTGCGCACTTAACTCCGACAATATGTCAACTCCCAGATACCCACCCTTTGTAAAACCCAGCCCCGGCCCTCATTGCTTGTGTATTCATGGGCCAAATTCAGTTTTGTTTTGTTTTGTATTTTTCCTGCAAGATGGAGCTAAGTCTGTCTCAGTGGAGATCATTGTGAGGATTTGAGAGATGATAATACTTCAAAGAGTTGATATTTATGAAGAGCTTTCAATGTTCCAAGAAATGTGCTAACTCCGAAATGGTGTTTACAATGGAAATAATTACCCCGCGAGGTACATGTTAACATCCTCATTTTATAAGTGAAGAAAGGAGTTTTTCAAGTGACTTAACCTGGGTCACGATGAAAAATAAAGTGATTGAGACTGTACACAAGTCCAACTCAAATGTTGATTTGCTAAAACTAAAACCTTAATCCCAGGTAAATCATTTTACCAGCTCATCTTCCAAGAAATTTCCTGGACTGTGCAGAAAATCATTATATATCTCTGTAGGATGGTAATTCTATGTTAAAATCTTTTTATTGTCATTGGACAGGGAAAGAGGCGAAAGATACCATGTCATCTTGCAAATATAATCCTTTTTCAATGTCCTCTTTTTTAAGGTTTTGAAAATATTGCATGCTTTTTATATTCTCACTAAGTTATATTAATAGATATGTGAATGCAGGGTATTAAAAATATGTGGAAATAATGTAATGGACTCATGTACTATTAATGCACTAATGGATGTGCCAAGCTATTATTGTCGTTCTAATTGATGGGGCATTTTCTCTTTAATGGCTTTGCATGGTCATCTCCTTGAGAAGCTTAAAGTCCATGCTAATGTTTTAATATAAGCCCTTCCTGTTGACTTGATATTTCACAATTAAATGAAAAAAATGCTCTGTGACTAATGTGTTTAAAAAGTAGTGATCAGTATCTTATTGAAAATAACAAGGCACCATGTAGGAGCATCTGTGTGTGCTGACTTGCAGTTATAAAAGTAAATGAGTATTTAATTAGGGGGAGCATCTTGACCTGTGATTTAGAAACACCTTAGCTATGTCAAGAGGAATGGAGGAACTACAGTCATGGATAAAGTTAATAGTCAAGTTTTACTTTTTAGGTGCAACAAGTAGTTCAGAAGTGTTGGAAGAGGAGAGAGGGACAGAAACACACAAAAGGAAAAAAAAGAGAGACATAGGCATTATTATTATATTGGTTCAATTTGTTCTCATCCAAGACTAATAACTAATACTAGAAGTATGAGGATGTTGTCATCCTGAAGCAACTATCAAAATATGCCAGTGGATTTATTTCTCATTTTGACTCTATGAGTCACAGTGCATATTGATCATTATAAACACACTTGTTAAATACAATGTGATACCAATTAAAATACTTAGGCATGTTCTCTCTCTCCCTCTCTCTTTCTCTTGCACTTTGTATTTAAAAAGGAATCATCTGTATTTCTAAGGAAAGATCTATATATGAACTTGTTTTATAAAACCAAAATTTCTTTAAAAAAACACCTCATAGAACAACCAAGTGCAGTATCATTTCAGAATATTGATATAGAATATTTATTACAGAGCTTGAACTAATGTTTGGGTAAATAGTGAGATACTTACAGACTTTCCAAAAATAAGAATTGAATCTGATGTAAGTAAGTGTCCTTAAATCATCTATGACTTATGTATAAAGTAATTCCCTAGTTTGGTTGATTTATAATAATTTTCTTATGGGATGAACATGTTCATAAAACATTGTAGTTTAAATATTTAATAAAATACAGGGGAATCAACATTCCCTTTAATACCTAATACTTTTTATAAAAGATTAGTGAATGTAACAGCGTTTTCCCCAACATGCAGTAGATATTTAAATTGATGTTATCTTGACCAAAGATGCTTAAACCATTCATGTGCATTAAAAGCGCCCACCTCTTCCTGTTTTGCTCATTCAAATCCATCTTCACTATTGACCGTCTCGGTAGTCTTTTCAACAAATTAAGCTTAACGAAAGATTTCAAGATACGACACTGTGTCCAAGTAAAATTTTAGAGAAGCCCTGAGAATTATCTTATATCCAATAGGTTTATGAATTGTATTATATTCACCGCTGATTGTATTATATTCACCAGTTTATTCTGTTCATCAGATTTTTTTATTCACTTGATTTTTAGATTCATTTGTTGATAGATATGTATTTGTTGTTCATAATTTTTATCTTTACCTTTTTCTTTGTCTTCCTCTTCTTAAATAATACTTTCAGCATTTCATATAATTACTGGTTTGGTGGTGATGAACTCCTTTAGCTTTTTCGTATCTGTGAAGCTCTTTATGTGCCCTTCAATTCTGAATGATAGCTTTGCTGGGTAGAGTAATCTTGGTTGTAGGTTCTTGCTATTCATCACTTTGAATATTTCTTGCCACTTCCGTCTTGCCTGCATAGTTTCTGTTGAGAAATCAGCTGACAATCGTATGGGTGCTCCCTTGTAGGTAACTAACTGTATTTCTCTTGCTGCTTTTAATATTCTCTCTTCGTCTTTTGCTCTTGGCATTTTAATTATGATGTGTTTTGGTGTGGTCCTCTTTGGGTTCCTTTTGTTTGGGGTTCTCTGTGCTTCCTGGCCTTGTAAGTCTATTTCTTTCACCAGGTGGGGGAAGTTTTCAGTCATTATTTCTTCTAATAGGTTTTCAGTATCTTGCTCTCTCTCTTCTTCTGGCACCCCCATAATTCGGATGTTGGTACGCTTGAAGTTGTCCCAGAGGCTTCTTACACTATTTTCATATTTTTGGGTTCTATTTTTCTTTTTGCTTTTCTGGTTGAGTGTTTTTTGCTTCTTTGTATTTCAAATCTTTGACTTGATTCTTGTGATCCTCTAGTCTGCTGTTAGATCTCTGTATAATATTTTTTATTTCAGTCAGTGTATGCTTAATTTTTAGTTGGTCTTTTTCATATCCTCGAGTGTCTCACTAAATTTATCGGCCTTTTCTAGGAAATTCTTGAAAAACCTTATAACTGTGGTTTTGAACTCTATATCCAGTCATTGATTTCCTCCATTTGTTTCATTTGTGATCTGTTTCTTTGTCTCCGCATTTTGGCTGCTTCCCTGAGTTGATAGAGTGGCTTTGTGTGCTAGGTGTCCTATAGGGCCCAGTGGCTCAGCCTCCGCAGTTATCTGAGGTGGACACTCTTGGTGCACCCCTTTGTGGGCTGTGTGCACAGTCTTGTTGTAGTTAAGCCTTGATTGTTGTTGGTATCACTGGGAGGAATTGACCTCCAGGCCAATTGGCTGTGAGGATCAGCTTTGTCTATGCTGGGAGAATTTTGTGCTGAAGACACCCTTATGAGATAAGACTTGCAAAAGCCTCTGTACTCAGCTTGGATGGGGCAGAGTCTCAGGGCAGAGCAGACAGCCTTGGTTTCCTGTCAGCCCTGCCCTAATAGATCCCTGTGTCTCACTGTCCCGTGGTAATCACTGCAAGCACCTCTGAGAGAAAGCCGCCCTTGAGTTCCATCTGCTGCCAGACAGTCCAGTTTCTCCCTGAATGAGTCTCGCCCGGAACTGGAGTTCAGCGCAGTCAGGAGCTTTTGTCTCCCTCCTGCTTGAAAAAGCCAGCCACACACTCAGTTGACAGTCCTCTCCACATGCACGTCACAGTACCTCTGCCTCCTGCAGCTCCTCTGAGTCTCAGTGTGCTTTTCTCTTTCCTTCTAGTTGTAGAATTTCCACTCAGCCAGCCTTCCTGTGGTTCTGGATGATGTCCGTTTTGTCTTTTAGTTGTAGTTTTGAAATTGTTGTGCAAGGCAGCAGTTTAGATGTTTACCTATGCTGCCATCTTGGTTTCTCCCATTTCTTTCAGTTTAAAAGGAACATACTCTACTTCCATATTGGAAAATATGGTTGGCACAACAGAATACTGTTGTAAAGAATTGGGGCAGATAAATTTTGTTCTGATTACATCTCTCTAACTTCACAACAACAACATACTAACCTTTCTAAGATTGATTTCTCATCTCTAGTTTCTTGGTGCTGATGTGAGGATTAACAGAGAGTAAGGCATATAAAACTGAAAAGATCCTACCACACATCACCACCCCCACCAATAATAATAGTAATAATAACTTATTTTTTGTTATGATGAAAACACAGAACATGATATTGAGTATCTTAAATTTTTAGTGTACAGTAGAGTGGTTTTAATTACAAGAACAATGTAATACAACGATAGGATCTCTCCTTTTTTTTTTTTTTGCATGACAAACACTGTATACATTTAAAAGCAACTCTCCCTTCTCCCTTCCTCCAGCTCTTGGCAACCAGCATTCTAATTCCCGTTTCTATGAATTTGACTATTTTAGATACCTCATAACAGTGGAATCCTGCAGTATTTGTACTGCAGTGACTGGCTTATTTCACTTGACATAATGTTCTCAAGCTTTGCCCACGTTGTAATATGTGACAGGATTTCCTTATTTTTTTATGTATAAATAACATCCCATTTTATATAGATGGACATTGAGGTTGTTTCCACCTGAGTTACTGTAAATAAAGCTGCAATGAACACAGTAGTGCAAATATCTCTCTAAGATTCTGATTGAAATTATTTTAGATACTCAGAAGTAGGATGCTGGATATTATGGTACTTTTATTTTTATTTTTTTGAAGAATCTCCATACTGTTTCCATAGCAACAGTACCATTTTACATTCCTACCCACAGGCAACAAAGTTTCCACTATCTCCACATCCTCACCAATACTTACTATTATTATTGCTCATTATTATTATTGATAACGAACATCCTAAGAGGTTTGAGGTGATACCTTATTGCGGTTTATTTGCATTTTCTGATGATTAATATTAGGTATCTTTTCATATACCAGTTGGCCATTTGTATGCCTTCCTTGGGGGGAAAACGGCTATTTTATTTCATTGCCCATTTTTAATTAGGTTATTTTTATATGAGTTATTGCCTGCCAGTTCTTCTCCTTGTTCCTTCTATAGTCACATATATGACTACCCTACGGGCCCTCCCACAATGTTCTGTATTAGCCCCATGGATCTGCTTGGTAGTCTTATTACCATCAGGCATAATCCTGACTCAGAGCACTGCAGTTGCTGTTTCTCTTGTGTATTCCTCTCCCTCAGACATCCACATAGTGTGTTCTCTCACTTTCTTAGTTTCCTCTGAAAAAGTAATTTTATCAACCGGTGAGAGAATTTATGAGACATACCATGGCACACTACATATTTATTTAAAATAGTGAGGAACATTTCTGTATGAGATGGGCACTAATATAGAAAGGTCTCTAACATGTACTGCTAGATTTTTAAAAATGAAGGGTAAGAAAAGAAATGCATAATGTAGTATTCTAACTTTTTTTAATTGGGTTACTAATTTAGTAGCTTCTACATATATATTAAAAAACTATTTCAGAAACATAAAGAGACACTAATGCTCTACTTATCTCTCAGAAGAAGAGTAAACATTGGGCAGAGGAGATACATGGGTAATCTGCAGGCATTTGACTATATTAATTAAAAAAAAAATATTAAAGTATTTAAAAGTTTTCTCTGATCAACCTAAGTAAAATAGCAAATCTCTAGCCTCCTTCCAATGTTTTAATTTTCTTCACAGAGCTTATTGCCAATAAGTAGACAATGAATAAACAAAAGTGAACATCGCTCTTCACTACTCTGTGAGCCTGAGAATGCAGTGTGTGCCTATTTTGTTACCTACTCTATCTTCATGCCCCCAATAATGCTCAGAACATATGAAAGTCTTAATAAAAAATAGTAACAAATGAAGCATAGAATTGCTATCTATTTTATTGTGTTGTCATGATAGTTACATGAGTTAATATATATGAAATTCCCTGATATAAAATAGCTGTTCAATAAATGAATAGTTATTCCTATCTTCTAGGGTACAAATACTTGAATAGATTATGATGAGAAGCATAAGTCATAAGTGGTTAATAAAAAAGATCAGGCAGAACATGATCAATCCCTTTCTGACTCACAGATATCAAAGTCAAAGAGACCAGAACATCTCAAGTCATGCATCATCTTGCAAATCTGATGTTGGCATTTCCCTACATCTTTCTTCAATCACATGAAATTTTGCCCTGGACAACATGATTTCTTATTCTTTTGCCAAAAAACATGTGTTTCTCAGAATGTGAGCTCTGTTAGAAGCTCTATAATTTGTCTACACCTGGGATTTAGGCAAGAATAAATACAAAGTTGGTCTCCCAAGACAACCACCAACAGTCCTCCCATCCATGTATGGGCACCCCACTTGTATTCTTCAAGGAGTAGAGTCTATTTCTGGCTTTATAACTGCTGGACCAGTAGAGTGTGGCCACAGTAACTAACATTGCCCCAATTCGGTCCCAGCCCAACTGAGTTCGGGAGCTTCCTATTTTGCTCTCTTGGAAGCAGTCACCACGCAGTCCACTGAATGATGAGGCCATGTGCAAAGAGAGTGAGAGAGGTCACAACAGGTACAGCTCTCCAGGTGGCTGTCAGCACCTGTGAGTCAGACATGAGTGAGGCCATCTTGGACATTAGAGCCCTGGCCAAGTTCATAGATGGATGAAGCCATATGAGTGACCCCCCCCCCCAAGTGTAGTGCAAACAGAATAGAACAATCTACCTGGATTCAGCCAACCTACAGAATTAAGAGAAATAAGAAAGCATCGTTATTCTGATTTAGTGTGAAGCAATAAGTAACAGAGACTGTGGAGCCATTTAGACTTCAGGGTGCAGCTGGGTCAGATGCAGGATGGGAGTGAGGATGGAAACAGAGGCATTTTCCACATGGAAGTTGAGACCCTGATGGCCAATTTTTTGTATTAAAACTCTCTCTCTCTCTCTCTCTGGTGGGGAATAGTCCTCAAACTTTGTATCATGTAGGGGATATTTACCAAAATTCGTTGTGGCAGTAAAATTAATATAATTCATGGTGTCATCTTCTCTTTTTCAAAATATACACTTTATTAAGTAGGCTTTATTTGACATCTGCATTATGAAAATTAAATGATAAAATCTTAGTGACCTTTATTATTTTGCATGGGGTTGCTCTCATTAGCTTATCTCAGTTCTTGAAAAGGTCATCATCAGTTGTACTATGGGATCAACTAATAATATACTCATATTTGCTTTGTAGGCCAAGGAATTATCCATAAATCATAAGGCATAAACATTATGAAAACGGAGTTTACAGCTACGTGAAGCAACTCATAGATTTTTTTGCCTGCCAGTAACTACTGGAGAATAAATATATGAGTATAAAATGCTGCCTTGCTTGGACAGCATGGCTCAGTGGTTGAGCGTTGACCTATGAACCAGGAGGTCACAGTTCAATTCCCAGTCAGGGCACATGCCTGGGTTTTGGGTTTGATCCCCAGTGTGGGGCGTGCAGGAAGCAGCCTATTAATGACTCTCTCATCACTGATGTTTCTATTTTTTCCTCTCTCCCTTCCTCTCTGAAATCAATACAAATATATTTTTAAAAATAAATAAAATGCTGCCTCTTTTGGTGCACAAGCCATGTTGAGAGATGGGATATGTTGGAAGATGTGGGAGTAAAGTTCAGGCTACCTGAATCAGAATGCAAGTTCTAACATTGAGTCCATGATTGGAAAACACTCCGTGGCCTCCTTGAGTTTAATTTCCTTTGTTCACGTGTGGGAATAAATCTCCTTTCCATGCCTAACAATAAATATAAGGCTGTGAAAATCAATTGCAATACTGCTCAAAGTGTTTATGAACTGCAAGATTCTTTATTTCAAAACTTGCCCCAAACTTATGAATGGTTTTTGTTCAACTGGAGGTATCCCAATCTTTTTTTTTTTCTTTTTAATCTTTTTCAAAGACTATGTGTGTGTGTTGGGGGTGGTGGTAGGCAGGGCTGGACATGAACCTGAGCAACGCTAGTTGATCCCTGGTTGAACCCAAGTCCCACACTTGACTGCAGATTTTCTGAACTGAACATGGGATAATCTTAAGGCTGTGGCGGGACTTAACTGAGGTAAAGCATTATGCAAGGTTTTCTCCACTTCCCCTAAATACAGTCCCTTCTCTGCCCTTCTCTTCACTGTTCCATGCCCCAGCAGGCTGACCTGTATGCATCCTGTAGCCTACCCTCCCGCGATATGTCCATTGGCTTCTTGTTATGTTAATAGAATCATTTATACAGGTTTGTAGGGTAGAAGGAAAGTGAGATCAGGTTTTTGCTTGTTGTCCTGGTGGTGATGCCTGAATTCCTCCAAGGCTGGCTTTCCCACTGTTCCAGCTCTCACTGTCCTGAGTCTCTCCTTTGCTTCCCAGACTTCTCAGGGGTGAAGGATTTCTCACTGTCAGTATCTTACTGACAGACCATCTCTTTTTGGTTCCTTCAACTCTTTAAATTCTTTTTATTTTGGAAATCATTTCTTTGTAAACCTTTTCCATCTCTTTCCCTGGCAAGAGTCCAAAGTACTGCTCCTATACTAATACCTAAAAGCTCTTAGGATATGTTATTATAGTAATCACAATAACTTTAGTACAAAAAAAATACTTTGACTTTTATGAACATAGCCTTATATTTCTTTTCTTTCTAATATTTATATTGCTTTGTTTTGAAGGGGGGGGTGTATATCAGATACATGAAATCATTAGAAAAACAACAAGAACAAAACAGAGGCCTCAGTGTAATACAACTGAGTAAGAAAGAAACCAGGGAGAGCATTTGTCTTCAAGGAACGAGGCAGAGATATTGATCCCAGGGCAGCTCAGATGATTGGTGTGACTAATATGTATGTATGACTGTCATAAACATGCACTATTTCAATAATTTGACCCCAAGCCCACATTTCCTTTTCATCCATATCAACATTCAACTAGGGATCTGAGCAGGGACATATCATGAGCCAAGTTCTGTCTGCTCAGAGGCCAACCCAGTGGACATGACCAGTGAGGTTTAACTACTCATGTAACTCCCTGGCTCACTATTAAAATGCTTTCCATGTCTTTGAGCCCCTTTTGAAATGCCCTAAATCATCCAAAGGCTTATTAAAAAACTAGAGGCCCAGTGCATGAAATTCATGCACAGGTAGGGTCCCTAGGCCTGGCTGGCAATCAGGGCCGATTGGGGCATTCTGGCTGCTGGCCGGGGTCTTCCTTCCCCCAGCTGCTGGCTGCTGGCCAGGGCCTTCCTTTGTTCCACACCACTCTAGGTGGTCAGCACATGTCATAGCAAGCAGTCTAACACCCAGTCAGTCAAACTCCTGAGGGGACACTTTGCATATTAGCTTTTATTATATAGGATAGTAACTGCCTTCATAATGCCCCTTCCCCATTCTGCAGGTAGAAATAGAAATTTAGATAACAGATACTTAGACAAAAATATTCCATAAATATTCCATATTTAGCTACCAAGCTTATTAGATAGTGAGATAGATAAGATTATGATAATATGGTGTATTTTTCCCTGAATATTTTAAAATTTACTTCAGTTCAAATGGCTTTCCATCACAACACTATGAGGAAAAAAATTAGCCTGGCTGGTGTCACTCAGTGGTTGAGGGATGACCCATAAACCAGAAGGTTACAGTTCGATTCCCGGTCAGGACACATGCATGGTTTTGGCTTGATCCCCAGTGTGGGGCATGCAGGAGGTGGCCCATCAATGATTCTCTCTCATCATTGATATTTCTCTTTCTCCCTTTCTCTTCCTCTCCCTGAAATCCATAAAAACATATCTTTAAAACAGAGAGAAAGAAAGAAAGAAGGAAGGAAGGAAGGAAGGAAGGAAGGAAGGAAGGAAGGAAGGAAGGAAGGAAGGAAGGAAGGAAGGAAGGAAGGAAGGGAAAAGAAAAGAAAAGAAAAGAAAAGAAAAGAAAAGAAAAGAAAAGAAAAGAAAGAGAAAAGAAAAGAAAAAAAGAGAAAAGAAAAGAAAGAACCTATCTCTATCCAGATGTTTCTCCAGTCCACTGTCCTGCTGTTGCCATGTGTTATTCAGGCAGTGTTTCGGTAGGGGATATAATTTTCAGTGTCTCTACCACCAAAGCCCCAATCTTCTCCAAATGCCCATTAAATATCATCCAAAACACTTTATTTTGATCTACCCATATCTTGGCTCCTTTCTCTTTGTTTGCATCTGAAATGGGGCAGACATCTTGTTTACCAGAGAACAAGGGAAGTGAATTCACTTATTGATTGACATTATCAAGCAGTCAGGCATGCACCGTAGCAGGTAAAATTGCTTTTTTGTGTGTTGTTGTCTGACAAACTTTAACAGAGAAAGTGGTGCGCTTTTGCCAGGCAGGGCTACTATACAGCAGGTAATGGGTCTTCAAAATGCTGCAGACGTAAATGGTGTTAGATCAATAACATTACGAACACAGGTAGAATGCTCCTACATATATTATTAAGATCTCACTCAAAATGGAGTGACTCAAAGGACTGTGAACATAGGAGTAATTGCAATATAATTGGTACAATAAAATGCTAATGGAAATTTTTCATGCAACATGCTGTGTATTTATTTTCCTGCGGGATTTTATAAAGAGTGGTTTTGTATTAATGCATGATATGGACCCCCAATTCTCCCATCATAGTCTCAGCTTTCCCCTAAATATGAGCCACATTAGAAGGCAGAAGATGCCATTATTTCTCTACTAATTCATTACTTTTTAAAAATCTTTCATGAAGTGAAAGGCAGACAATAATATAAGCACTCATAATTATCCTTTATTTTTCTAAATACATACTACATGGGTTAAATAAAATAGCCTGGACACCTGTATCTGAGCAGAGCGTAACATCAAGTGTTAGCTCTAGAGAGTGTATGCAGCCTGCCACAAACATTTCTGTATTTTACTAATTGATTTCAAAAATAAGTAAATATGTTCTTTCAATGGAGTTTGTAAAACATGAGCTAGACTACTTCAATGTGTTAAAAGAATGTTATTCAAAGGCTATTATTTCCGTCAAACAAGTCCGGTATTTGTTTTATTTAGAGAAAATGGATACATATATGAAGTTCAGTAGACGAATGGATGGCTCCATAGATATGAGAAGATTCCAGATTCTAACTGTGCACCTCACTTTCCCCAATTCATTTCTCCACTCATTTTTATTGATTTTAGTATTTGCCATTAGGTTTTCTTCTTTGCTGTTGTTGACATTTTATCTTGTTGAAGACAAAAATAAAGATAAAGAAAGGAAGGAAAGAAGAAAAGGAAGTAGGGAGGGTGGGGAGGGGGGAGAAAGAAAGAGAAAGAGAGAGAGAGAGAGAGAGAAAGGAAGAATAGAGAAAGTAGATAAGCAAAGGGGAAAAAATTCACTTAGTCATGAATCTAGAAACACAGGCCAGACATGGGTGAAATAGTCTTAATGGACTTTTAGGAAGAAATTTTTCCTCATAGCTTATATTTAATTCTATTTTTGCTCAAGCAACTTGAGCACAATATCCCTGGTATCCATTTTAGCTTGTACAAAATACAGCTGTCTAATTGCTAACTGAAAGGGAAAAAATAAATTTCCCCCCTCACATTTCTGATCTCTATTGGTTGCTAATCCTGTCACATCTTTATTTACAGATTGCATCCCTTTTGTCTTTCCAAATAACTGGGTGAATCTGGTATGGGGATAGATTTCTATTATCTGAGCATTCTAAATTATGGAGTTTAAAACACCAAAGAGTAAAACTGGTGGGTGATAGAAATGGGAAATGACTTTTCAACTTTTCGGGACTCTTATTCTCTAAAACATCAATGTAGACGAGTGTCTGTTCTGACTACACGATGGGCAGGAATAAGAAGAGACAGATAACTCCATGTGGCAGGTGGCTAGCCCCCAAGCTTGACATGGAACTCTTTCAGAATTCAACGTGCAGAAGGGATGGACTGACCCAAGCACAAGTCACCCTCATTTAAGGTAAGCCTACACCCCATTGGTAAGCCCTGGTCAACTACAGAGATACCCAACTCAGAGACGTGAAAACAACTAGTTTTAGGTGCAAACAGGTAAGACTGAAATCAGTTACCAAATTTTAGGAAGGACCAGTGATAACAGGTGTGTCCACCTATAAGCAGGCTGGCAGGAGAGCTGGCCACTGAAACGACCAGGGCTTCCGGATCTCACACATATTTGTACAGACTTGTGGCCGCCCAGAGGCATTTAAAGATACAACTGAAAATTATCACTCTGGAATGATATGTCTGTTTGTATTTATATTTGTTTCCATATTTATGTATGTCATGTTACTCCATATAAAAATCTTTCTGGAAATAGTAATGAAATATATTCAGAATGACAATCAAGCTATAGACCTCATTCATTTTCAGCCCTGGAAGCAGGAGGATTCCAACACGAAAGGGGAAAAGACTAAGTATGGTAGCTTGGCTTTGACAGCCATGGCCTTGAAGCCGCTGGCCAGCAAGGCTGAAAAGGGAAACACCGTGTTACCTGGAGCTTTTGTCCCGAAATAAAGGGAATGATTGGAGCCGCTTTTGTTGTTACTTTTTATCCAAGGATATATTTTCCATTCTTCTTCTTCTTTTTTTTTAGAGAGAGAGTGTGGAAGGGAGGGGGAAAGACAGAGAGAGAGAAACCTCAATGTGAGAAAGACACGTCCATTGGTTGCCTCCCGCACGTGGGGCCGGGGATCAAGCCTGCAACCAAGGTACGTGCCCTTGACTGGCATTAAACCGGTGACCCTTCAACCCTTCAGTCCGAGGGCCAACGCTCTAACCACTGAGCGAGCAACCAGCTAGGGCTAGATGGAGACACTTTTAAACTTTGAATTATATTAAAAAAGATTCCAAGGTAAAAAATACTTTATCAAATAATACACTATAGAAACTTTAAAAATACCTTTCTTGCATATCAAAAAGTACTTAATACATTAATAAGTATTAATCATGATTTTTATGGTCTAGGCACCTTACATGTAGTATTCCATTTAATTCTCAAATAAGGTCCATGACATAGATGTGAAGGATATCACCACTTGTAAGGGTGAAGTAAAGGATTTTACCTAAGGTCACCTACTAGCTGAGTGTGCAGAGCTGAAATTTGAACCTAAGCATGGGTCATGCCAAAGTTCAAGGACTTTACACACTCTTCATGAGTCCAAGTTTAAAAAAATACTCACCTTTACTCATAAGGAAAAAGGTGATTTGAAAAGTTGGAGATTTTTTTAACCAATCTAATGAGTAGATACAGCTTAAAGGTAAGTTCAAAGACCAAGAAATTACCTGCCTTTGTTTTAAAACTCTTTTACATTTTAAACATAACAAGTTTATCACTCTGGCTGGTGCGGCTCAGTAGGTTGAGTTTTGTCCCATGCACCAAAAGGTCACTGGCTCAATTCTCAGTCAGGGCTCATGACCAGGTCGCAGGTTCAACAGGAGGCAATTGATCAATGTAGCTCTCTCACATCTTTGTTTCTCTCTCTCTCTCTCTTCTTTCCTCTCCCTAAACTCAATAAAAAAAAAAGTTTATCTGAATGTTCCAACTTTAATATAAATTAATACACATAACTAATTTCTGGAAAGGAATTCAGATTAGTATCTGGAGAATAACTATTTCCTCTCCTCTGTACCCCACATGGGGCCATTTGGAAACCAATAATGCATTTAAGTGTTTGTAATTATTAAGTGTGTCCAGGGACAATTGCCATTTCACAGAATTACTCTCCTTATACTATCTTTTAAATGCTGTTAGTCTCATTACTTTAATTATTTTTGTAATTGATTCCTAAATTTTGTCATTAGGTGATTTAATTAATGATTCCATTGATAACTCCATGTTGTTAAAGTATTTCTAAAGCAACTTTCAGTTTTGGGAAACAAACTCTGGATTGGATTTTTTTTTTTTTTTTGGTTAACAATTATGAAATTTGTACCCAGAGCATAAGAATGACCCTTGGGGGATTTTCAGTTTTGGTAAAGTAGGTAGCATTCAGGGAACTCTGCGCATTGATCAAGTGGAATACTTCTCCAGTGAAGATACATCAGTGAAGATAATTCTCTATTCCTCCTCTGATGGGTAAAAAAGAGAACAAAGATAATTACAGTCTAAGAGTGTTCCTAACCATTAATTAGATGCCTCTTCTAAGTAAGTTTATATCTGAGAGGAGGGGACTGACAACCCTTGTTTTCTTTCTTTTTTTAAAAAAATATTTTTATTTATTTCAGAGAAAGAAGAGGGGGAGAGAGAGAGACAGAAAGAAACATCAATGATGCGAATCATTGGCTGCCTCCTGCTGGGGATCAAGCCCAAAACCTGGGTATGTGTTTTGACTAGGAATCAAACCATGACCTACTGGTTCATAGGTTGACTTCCCACCTCTGAGCCATACCTTCCAGGCCCATTCTTTTCTTTGCAAAGCACGTCCTGCTCATGTTTTTCCCTTGCTTCAACCCTTTGAATGTCTTGCCATTGCGCCAAAGATGAAATTGAAAATGCTTAGTTACCATCAAAGGCTCTGCCTGGTCTAGTCCCTGCCTCTCTCCACCAATGCTCTCTCTCTTTGCCTTCTCATTAAGGGTTCTTCCAGTCCCTCATTCACAAGACTACTCCTTTTGGCCACAGGGCATTTGTATTAATGCTGCCTTTGCCTGGAAATCCCTGATCGCAGTCATTTTATTTATCCTTTCAAAGGGAAATCACCTTTGACCACTTACAAAATTCCAGATTTCTGAGATCTATGTGTACCTCATTTGAGGCAATTAGAATGATAACTTTGTATGTTGTGTGACTATTTGATTAAAGTATCTCCCCCATTAGACTGTGAGTTTTATGGGAGCAAAGACTATGTCTGTTTCTACTCACTAATGTGTTCCAGCAATTATCATGAAACATAGCACAGTTTGATTACTCAACAGATTCATATGAATGAATGAATGAATGAATGAATAGTAAGCTTTTGGATAGTCTAAGCATAGTACAAAGATGTGAGAGAGCTACATTGATCACAGTACATAGACTATAATATAATATAGTCTAGCTGAATTGAAGGTTATAACATGCCTTAGAGACAGAAACAACTGTTCAAATGATGCCTCTTCAACTTGACAATTATCTCATTTGCAGAGTGAGTGTATTATCAAATGGGACAATTTTGAGGATTAAATTTTGTCACTGTGCTTCAATCAAATCTAGCTAAATGATGAAATGCTGTGAAACAAGTGACTTATTAATTCATCAATCTGTATTTATTGAGTATGCATTACATACCTATTAGGCTCTGTGCTGTGGGTTTTAAAGCAAAGCTCTTCAGGACTTTTCCCTGCCTTCACAGAGCTTTCCTTTCTGTACCACCACAGCCATCAAAAGGCTAACAGAAATCCATGAGCCACTTTGAGATCATATAAAACGATAACACTTTAGATTCATATGCATGATGGTGCATCACCTATTATGCCTTTATATTGTGATGAAATTATATTTTAACTCTTGACATCCTAGGGTTCTTTGAGTTGAGATCCACAAACTCAAGAAATGGCGGTGGAGTAAGTGGATGCTGCATGGACATGCTCCCAGGAACAAACTAGAATTACAACTAAAATTCAGAAAAACTTCCCAAATAAGCAATGGAAATCTCTCAGGAGAGAACCCTGACACCTGAGGACTGAAAGTGGAGACCACATAGAGACTGGGAGGAGGGGTGGAGGCGCGAAAGGGCTGGCCAAGTGCCCACTCACAGAAACTGAAGTTCCGGAGAGCTATCTCAGCCGTGGAGGGTTGCCACTGAGTACTCTGCGGTCTAATCTTCAAGCTGGGCCCCCAGCAGAGAGCACCACAATGGAGAAGGGTACCCACAAAACATCTGGCTGTGAAAAGCAGCAGGATTGCTGTCTGCCAAGGAGTGATGGCTGGAAATTCAGGCACCCTCTTAAAGGGCCAATGCACAACATTTTGTGTGGAGCCACTCACCTTGTGAACTGGAACTGTGCAAGCAGAAGCCAAGATTGGGGGCTCTGGGGTTTGAACTCAGAAGGAGACCCACAAACTCAAGTATGTCACATGGTCCCACAGTTTCATGTCTGAAATGCTCTTATTAGAAATTTACTTAGCAAACACCATGTTTATTTTGTTTGTTTGTTTGTTTTTAGGTTCTCTTGATTAAGTCTACCTCTTGATGCAGTGAGGACTCACTAAAAAGGAGAAAGTAATGAGTAATGTGAATCATTTCCAACAGTTGAAGATGCAGGGGGGCTTACTGTGACCATGTTTGCAAACAATCTACCACTTAGAAAGGTCAATAATAATCACACCTATTTTATGGATTTTTTAAGATTAAGCAAAATAAAGCATAAAAAGATGCTGAAGACAGGACATGACTTGGAGTTAACATTTCTTAAATCTTTATATTTGAGCTAATGTTGCTAATGAGACATGGAAGATATTTTAGCTGGAAAAGCGAAGACAAGCAGAATAAAATAATTCCTTTCATATCCTATCTAATAAAAGAGCAATATGCAAATTAACCATAACTCAGCTATACCCACAAGCCACACCCACCAGCCAATCAGGAGCAAGTATGCAAATTAACCCAACCAAGATGGCTGTGGCCATGGAGTGAGCAGGAGGCTTGGGTTTCTCTGGCAATGGAGGAAGCCAAGCTTTCCACACACCCTGGCAGGCCCAGGCCTCCACTCAAGCCTACAAAGTTTCGATTATAGAAGATAAATAAATCCCCAAAAAATGGCTGCAGCCGCATATCGAGCAGGAGGTTTGGCTCCACTGAAGGCTACAAAGTTTCAATTACAGAAGGTAAATAAATCCCAGATCCCAGGGCCTCTGCTTGGGTCACCGGGGGGCATGGCCAGCCTGCAAACCACCACAGGCCCCTCACCCAGGCCATCCCATGCCCCAAGGGAACCTCCACCCTAATCTGGGACACCCTTCAGGGCAAATCAGCCGGCTCCCACCTGTGCACCAGGCCTCTATCCTATCTAATAAAAGAGTAATATGTAAATTGACCATCACTCCAACACACAAGATGGCTGCCCCTATGTGGTCAAAGATCCTGTCCCCATGTGGACACAAGATGGCCACCATAAGATGGCCAACAGAGGAGGGCAGTTGGGAGGGACCAGGCCTGCAAGGGAGGGCAGTTGGGGGTGATCAAGCCTGCAGGGGAGGGCAGTTAGGGGCAATCAGGCTGGCAGGGGAGCAGTTAGGCATCAATCAGGCTGGCAGGGGAGTGGTTAGGGGATGATCAGGCTGACAGGGAGAAGTGGTTAGGGGCAATCAGGAAGGCAGGCAGGTGAGCAGTTGGGAGCCAGCAGTCCTGGATTGTGAGAGGGATGTCCCATATTGGAGAGGGTGCAGGCTGGGCTGAGCGACACACACCCCCATGCGCAAATTTCATGCACTGGGCCTCTAGTACATAAATATACACTCTTAAATGTCCAAACCTCCACATTTCCAATTTTGTCATCTGGAAGACTACAGAGGGATGATGCAAATTTTAAATCAATATCAGAAAACACACCATAAATTCTAGCTTTCACATGAGTTATCTTATATTTTAATACTGTGGTCAAGGTCCTATGCTAGAGACTGAGAATGCATTGACATAATCATAGAACTTATTTTCCACCCTTGGGTATAACAGTATTATTATATTATTTTTAGGAATACAGCAAGAAAAGTACATTCACCTGGGAGGATGAGGAGAGAACTCATGAAAGGAGAAAAACTTAGGGCAAGGTGAGCCAGGTCCTTGCAGATCCCTTATCAGTATCATTTTCATCTACCCTACTCATGCTCACAAGAGAAGATGCTTGGAAGCATAAAGATGGGTTGGAGGTAGAATGAACTAATTCCTCGGTATTACTATCCAAGAGAGTTGGGGAAACAGGGATAATTTCCTATGGAAAGGGTAGGAAGAAATAGGATTATTTTGTAGAGACCAATATGCCTTTTATTTTCAAGTGTGGAGAAACAGAGATGGGAGGGAGGACTTATTTACTAGGTACTAAACTATTCATGAATAAAGCCAATACCTTTCAATTTTTTCATCTAGGCACTTGACAGATATGGCCAAAAGCCAACATGTAGTGCTCTTTTCTGAACACGAAGCATCCAATTAAATGGAAGCCCCCAGCTTGTGATAGCAGAATGTTAACATCTGACTCAGACCTAACAGAACTGACCCCTTGCCATACCCAGCCTCACTGGGTAATGCAGCTCATATATTATTCATGCATAGATTAGGCTCTGGACTGTTTATTTGGAGAATCTTACATGATCAATCCACGGGTTCTCTTTCACGTGTAACTGCTACAAACTCGTCCCCCCTTAAGTACTATTTACTAAAGATGACTTGCGGACTTTTCTTACCTTTTTTCCCCTAAGGAATTAGATCAATCATCTTCAATATTACTGAGTGAATTTTCCTTCATACTACAAAATGACTAATCATAAAGAACTCACTTGTGATCTCTTAAATAATGAATCCATTTCATTATGCCCTTGCTTTCAAAAATGCTTTTTAAAGACACAAATATACATGGTTTCTGTCTTAAAAATATGTTTGGGTGTAGGGATTGATGCCAAGTTACTAACTAAAATCTTAAGTTAAAATTCTTTATTAATTCCTCTATGAGGAATAACATTAGCTTTGCTATTTTGGATTCATGGGCCATGCTATGCATTATACAATGGCTAAAAAATATTTGTCTATTCAAAGTTCTTTCATAATGAATGGAGAGGGGCTAGGGGGAAGTGAAGGAGGGTAAAGGGGGACTAAATGGTTATGGAAGGAGACGTGACTTAGGGTGGTGAACACATAATACAGTGTACTGTTGAATTGTGCACATTAAACCTGTATAATTTTGTTAATCAATGTCACCCAAATAAATTCAATGAAAAGGGAAAAAAATTAATGATGCAAGGAAGTGGCCTCATACAATTATGCACTCATATTCTCATAAAGAGGAGTGGAAGTTGTTATAATGTGTATCAGGTAGTTTCTGGGTACAACTTAAAATATTGTATCTGTAAGGCATTTGGTTAGTAGAGGTCTCTGTAGCCTCCCTGATACTAAAATTCTCCTTGCATTAATTTTCCTCTCCATAACAATAAGTCCCCTCTCTTTAACATGACATTCATATTCTTATAACCATCTATAATATCATTAAATAATCACTCAAAAATATTTCAATATGTTAATGAGTATTTGCCCCTTAGTCAAGAAAATAGCACAGTCATAATCTTAGTGGATAATGACAGTGGCTAAGACACCTAAATATAAAACATTTTATCTCGCTGGCATATAGGAAAATATTTCTGTCACTAGTACTATAAGAGTTCAAGTCCAGGCGCCCACCACGTTTCCAATTTGTAATGCTGGGGTTGGGGGTGGGGGTAATGAACAGAGAGCCATACAAATAGATTTGAATTTTGAGTTGCTGATATAGGACTCAGCGATTGATACATAATTAATGGAAAAGTGGTTCTCGGGAAAGATCTTTAAGGCTGCCCCAGTACAAAGTCCCAGTATGAAGGAGGACGCTAGATCACTGAAGTCATCGCTTTTGATCATGTTACTTAAGAAAACACACAATACAGCAACAACACAAACACTGGCTCCCTACAAAGAACCCATGTAATTTATTTGATGTGATATTAAAAGCCATTCCCATCAGGTCCCCATGACTGGCTCTGATTAGAACAATTCGGGACAGCACTCTGATTTATAATCTGCTATGTGCCAGACCATGTATGAATTAGTAAGGATACCAAAAAGTTTAAGAAGTACTTTTTTTCCCCATCAAATAACTCCCATTCTTATAGTAATCCAGGCACAATGTTCTCAAAAGCCTGTTGCAGTATTTCTCTAAACACCACATGTCTTGAATTTGGTGACAACTGAAATAACTGCACCAGCAGCATTTTCAAATCCTCTGCTTGCTCTTTATGGATTTCAAGTGAGTCTGGAGGATCGCTAAGGAAACCACTCCGATGCAGTTACTGATCAGTTTATGAATAGATCAAGATAAAGTTTTCAATCCCTCTGCTCTACATTTAGTTCATGACTAGAAACTGTGATATTGTTTCATATGTTAATATTTTGTCCCTCTACCATAAAATGGAGATAATGACTAACTCAGAGTGTTGTGTATTTGACATGTTATTAACACCCTGTATGTTTCAGGCACAGGTGCTAGTCTCTAGGCGGCATTTGTGTTATAAAGTTGATATTGTTCCTGTCTCATGAAGTATACACTCTAATGATTATACATATAGGGTGTTTCTGGCACCTACTGGTAAGGGAATAGTTCTGCAAATGGTTTTGTGAACCAAGAGCACCCCCAATCCTATATAATAAAACCCTAATATGCAAATCAACCCACCGGCGGAATGACCAGTTGCTATGACACGCACTGACCACTAGGGGGCAGACACTCAACGCAGGGGCTGCCCCTGGTGGTCAATGTGCTCACACAGGGGGAGTGCTGCTTAGTCAGAATCCAGGCTCACGGCTGGTGAGCGCACCAGTGGTGGCGGGAGCCTCTCTTGCCTCCGCTGCAGCACTAAGAACCCCTGAGCGGACATCCCCCAAAGGGTCTCAGACTGCGAGACAGCACAGGCCGGGTTGAGGGGACCCTCCCTACCGCCCCTGTGCATGAATGTTGTGCACTGGGCCTCTAGTAAATTCAATAAAAAATTAAAATTAAAAGTTAAATAACACTACAGAATATTATGCAGCTGTGAAAAAGACGGATCTCTTTCTCTTTGGGACAGTGTGGATGGACTTAGAAAATATTATGCTAAGTGAAATAAGCCAATCTGAGAAAGATAAATATCACATGATCTCACTTATTTGTGGAATCTAATGAACAAAATGAATTGACCAACAATATAAGACCCAAAGCATAGAGGCATGGGACAGACTGACATACCTTGATGTGGGGTTGTGAGGATGAGAAGAGATAAATCAAAGAACTTAAATACTATATGCATAGTCCATGGAAATGGGCAATAAGGTAGTGAAGACCTGGGGGGTGGGGTAGGGTATGCGAGGAAGGGGGTAAAAATGGGAGATATCTGTAATACTATCAACAATAAAAAATTGCCCTAACCGGTTTGGCTCAGTGGATAGAACGTCGACCTGCGGACTGAAAGGTCCCAGGTTTGATTTCTGTCAAAGGCACAACCCCAGTAGGGGGCATGCAGGAGGCAGCTGATTGATGTTTCTCTCTCATCAATGGTTCTAACTCTCTATCCCTCTCCTTTCTTCTCTGTAAAAAATCAATAAAATATATTTAAAAAAATAAAAAATTTAACAGAAAGTTAAATAAAATTGTGTAGAAATATGGACAAGCCAATTATCTCTCTCTTTTTCTCTCTCTCTCACACACATACAAGTAAAAATGGTGAAATCTGAACAAGTTTCCTGAGCTGTACTAATATTTATTTCCTTAGTTTGATACTGTATTACAGTATTAAGATCCACTTCCCCTGGGTAGAGAGTACCTGAGACCTCTTGTACATTTTCTTATGACTTTCTATGAATCAATATTTATTCCAAAACAAGAAGTTAAAAGAAAAACAAAACAAAAATACTCACTTTAGGAAGAGCAACAAATAACAAAGCAAACAAAATATTTAAAACAAAACCTTCTTGTATTTGTGATTCCTTTGACTAGACAACCAACTGTAAGGATGATTACAGACCATGCCCCTACTGGACATAAATTAAACTATTATACATATCCCTATCCATGCTATCATTTTTGAAATTCCCCCAGTGCTGTTGACATGGCGTAGAACTCATTTATTCAAGTCACAGTCCGCTAATAACTATTCAATGCATACTAATGCTACAGAATAAAAATCTATGGAGAAAAACATGCAATTTATGACCCCGTCTCCGACAGATGGTCTGAATGATTATTCCCAAATGGTAAATGCTTCCGTTCCGTGACAAGATCAATTGCCATAGCAAATATATATGGTGCTTCAAACCTCACTCAGCAACACTGCGCAAAAATGGAGATGGGAACAGCAGCCAAGATCAAATCCATCTCATGGCTCGCCCCCATTAAAAATAGATCTCAACATTCAGGGACGTGTGTCTCTTTCATGAATTCAGGAAGATAAAGAGAACTTAATTAATGGCATGAGAGGTGTGAAAATATTGCTGTGTGATGGGAAGCACATGGAGTTTTCAACTGTGCCACCAAAGAATTGGCAAGGGTTGCCCATGTCCACTGCCAGCAATGCTCTCCCTCTGTTCCTGAGGATTCTGCCAGCTGGAAACCAGGGTGTGCTGTCTTATTGCTTCCCCCCCGAGCGATGAAACCAGCTCCACTATTGGACTCCCATACAAACTCCCACAAATGAACCTCGCCTGGGTTGCAAGAAATCAATAATGCAATGTGTTGAAAATAGTTAAAAGCAACATATTGGACTGAAGGGATATTCATTTATTTTAGCAGCTCCCACTGAATGGTTTGCTCTCCAGGAAAATGGACCTGCTCCCCAGCCACAGGCAAGTCTCACAGTAACAAGAGCTTCTCTGCTTGGCGTTGATTTTTATCAATGATTATGCCCAGGGCAGTATCCATCTTTCTGCAGTGTTTGACGCAGTTGCTTACCTTTTCCTTTAATGTTTTCTCCTCTGTACTTTCTAGAAAACTTTTTTTCTAATTTTATAAACTCTCCTACACTACATCTCTCTTTTTATTTTACGATAGTTCTGAATTTAGAGAAGATCTGCTCAGTTGGTTGGGTTTTGTCCTGTGTGTTTGTTCGATTCTCAGTCAGGGCACCTGCCTGGGTTCCAGGCTTGATCTCTGGTAGGGGATGTGCAGGAGGCAGCCGATTGCTGATTCACTCTGACCTCTCTCTCTCTCTCTCTCTCAAAAGTCAATTTAAAAAGTCTTTTAAAAAATTAGAGAAAATTTGAGAAGACTCTAAAGAGAGATTTCCCATATACCTGACTCCCCATTTCTCTTGTTGATTAACATCTTGTATTAACGGTACATTTGTCATAATTAATGGATCAACATTGATACATTATTATTATTATTACCTAAACTTCATGCTTTTCTTTGTCAGATATTTCCATTTGGACCTAATCTGGAGACCTGTACCTCTTCAATGATTTTTTTAAAAATTTGCATACATCCAGGATCAACTTTTGTGCTATGAAGTTCTATGAGTTTTGATTAAACACACACACACACACACACACACATACACACACACACACACACCACATTGTGTTATGTTTCCACCTGAACCATAGCATAAAATATTTCAACACCCTACCAGTCACCCGGGCATCACAAATTCAACACGCTCCCCAAACTCATTGCACCAGCAATTTGTTCACTGTCTCTAAAGTGCCACTTTTCCTGGAATATTAAAGAGAAGGAGACTCTGCAGCGTGCAGCCTTTCCAGACTGGCTTCTTTCGCAAGGGCAGTGTGCAATTCAGATCATTCCTGTCTTGATGTGGACCGAAGCCCTTTCCTTCTTACCCTTGGATATTGTTGCACCATCTGGGTGCACCAAAGGTTGTGCATCTACTCCCCTGTTCAAAGATTTCTTATTGCTTCCACTTTCTGGAGCTGATGGGAAAATATTCACATGTAGATTTCACATGAACTTAACTTTTCAAGTAAGATGAGGAAAGACCTCAAGGGTGTGATTGCTTGATGGTACTGAAAAGCGTGCGCAGTTTGGCAGGAAGCTGCCACGTTGTGTCCCAAAGGGCTGTGGCATTTTGTTATTTCCACCAGCAATGAACGAGAGCTTGTGTCGCTCACACCCTCAGCAACCAGCACTGCCATTTAAAGAAAATGTTGGAATTGATTTCAGAGAGAAGAAGGGAGAGGCTGCCTCTTGCATGCCCACTACTGGGGATCAGGCCCACAACCGGGGCCTATGCTCTGACTGGGAAGTGAATGGTGGCCTCCTGGTTTGTGGGTTGATGCTCAACCACTGAGCCACATGGGCCAGGCTCGTTTGCAAAATTCTCTGCTGGAATATGAAGCTGGAGCGTCTTTTCACATGTTTCTTTGCAACCTTCGTATTCTCTTCGGTAAGATGTCTTTTCTGAGTTTTCCCCTTTTAATAAAATGAGTGTTTGTTTTCTTATTTTTGAGTTTTAAGAGTTGATTGTATTCATTAAGCACCCTTAACATGGTAAACAGATGTTTTCAATCCCTTCTCCGCTAACTCCCAAAAGTGTATCATATGGGAGCCTGCTTATGATAATTGCTTTGTCTGTTCAGATTTTCTTTTTCTTTCCTTCTTTTAGCCCATCTTTGAATAGTTCTGTTCCAAACCGACATGTTGTCTCAAGTAATTGGAAATGAGGCACATAGACCTTCAGTATTTTGATGTTCTTCTGGCCAGGAACTGGGATGAGAATAATAGTTCTGTAGCTGTCGGGGCCAGAGGCCTCAACGTCCTCTAATGACTTGGGGTTTTGTTTGTTGGTTTCTTCTGCTTGTTCTGGGCTTCCCTATGTACTCCTCCTCAGAGAAAGCCTATGTCTTGCAGCCCTTTCATCTTCAATCCACTGTTTAACACTCTGGAGCTCTGCTGCTGTAGCTGGAAGGTGCTGGGGAGGGGAGCATTCCATCCTTGTCCAATTAAATCCCCGTCTTTTAGCAGACCTGAGTCTCAAGGTTGTGACCTTCAGTGTTTCTATGTTAGTAAAGCTTTTTTTCTTTTTTCTTCTGACCTTTATTCCCTTTCCTGGATGCAGCATTCCCAATCTACTTATTTGTTTGTTTGTTTATTTTACTTCCTTACTCCTATTGATTATGTTTTTTTTAAATACATTTTTATTGATCTCAGAGAAGAAGGGAAAGGAAGAGAAGAGAGAGAGAAAGAAACATCAATGATGAGAGAGAATCACTGATCAGCTACTTCCACACTGAGGATAGAGGCCACAACCTGGGTATATGCCTTGATCAAGAATCGAACTGCGACCTCCTGGTTCATAGGTCAATGCTCAACCACTGAGCCACACCAGCCAGGCTGATTATTTTTATTTTCCCTCTTACACTCTACGATGAATAGCACAGCGCTAGCTGCAGTGGAATCAGAAGCCCTTTCAAGTTGCATAAAGGCTGTGGCCAAGTTTTGTTTTGCTTTGTTTTCCCCTGGACAGTAGAGCTTCGATGTGAAGAAGGGTCTGAACATATATATCTATAACTTCTTGTCCCCGCCACCCTCCGCCTCTACTCCCGTCCCTCCCATCATCACAGTCACCAAGGGCTCTTCCTTGGATCTTCCCTGGGAGAAGCTGGTGAGCTTCCTGAACATAAAAGCTATAAAAGTGTGGAAACGCCTAAGACTGTGGCCCCCAGGGTTTCTCGTCCTCAAGCTCCTTCACATTCAGACTGCAGCAGTTTGTCAAAAGTCAGCATTCCATTGCACCTACCGGTTTACCCTTCGGCTCAGGGTAAGCAGGTCTCCTGGGGTCTCTCTGTGTCCACCTGTCTCTCTAGGTTTCCACTGGGCACTTTGCCCTGCATTGTCGGGGCTCTGGTTGGTGCAGAAGGAGTTGTTGCTTTTCAGTACGACCATCTTTTTCTTGCTGTAAGGACAGAAATGATAACTCTAAGCTCTTTTTTTTCTTTATTTTATTTTTTATCACCATGGATCCCCCTTATACCCTCTCCCACCTCCACTCACCTTCCTCCTCCTGCCTCAAAACATTAAAAAGGGACAACTAAGATTTAAAAACCAAACAAAGATGTTTTTGTTGATTTCAGAGAGGAAGGGAGTGGGAGAGAGAGATAGAAACATCAATAATGAGAGAGAATCACTGATTGGCTGCCTCCTCATGCCCCACACTGGGGATCGAGCCTGCAACCTGGGCATTGATAGGAATGGAACTGTGACCTCCTGGTCCATAGGTTGATGCTGAACCACTGGACCACACTAGACAGGCTGTGACTAGTCTTTTTTTCTGCTAATCAGGGAAGCTCCTTGAAACTGATTTTAGGTCTCCTATTTCATATTATAATTACACCTGTCTCAACTCTGTAGCATCCTCAGTGCACTTTGTATCCACTCAAAACATTTTTGAGAAATAAATAAGTTATAGAATAAAATTACACGTTTATAAATTTAAAATTAAATTTGACATTATGAATAGTAACAAATATTAAGTATTCCAGCTGAAATAAAGAGACAACAATAAAAACAAGACAAAAACAAACAAAACGCAGAGGGTTTTCAGGCTGTATGTGCCTTAGCTAAATTGCCTAAACTTAAGTTATACTTACAATCCAACCTCCAAAATGTCTAGTCATTTTTAAGCCTCTGATAGGTGATGTCAGCTATCTGAAGGTGTTCATGGTGACCATTTGTCTAGAAACATAATCAGGTCTATAGAAGAAAACATATTTTTAGGAGTGGCATTACAGAGGAGAAAAAATATATATCTATAAACTGCAAAGTAGTGTTTAAAGCCTTCAAAGAATCTCTCTTGATATGAAGAATAAATGCAATTCCAGGAATTCTTGGAGGACAGCAGCAAGCTTATTAAAAAAAAACACAGTGTGACTAAGACTATGGTCTGCTATTTTTCTCATTAACTTGTCTGAATAACATTGACTCTAGAAGAATGTGTCAGCGAGGTGAGCAGGCTTCCTGGCCCATTCTTCAGTATAGAAGTGAGAGAGAAAACACACCTTGGTAACATTTTCAAACAACTTCCAAGAGAGGCACAGCCTTAATTTAGAATGTTTGAATTCTATTTATTCAAGTTGGGTTAATAACACATGAGTGTGTCTGTGAGTTTATTATCAAAGATGCCCCGCTAAGCAGCGGGAACTAGTTATCATCGTCGAACCAGCCCATTGCTCGGATGTTAGCACATGTCGTAAATCTTTTTGTCATGGTTAAATAATATATCATAATTAAGTACAATTATGGGAAATTGAAATGATGTCATCTGTCGAAACCATCCTCATGGCAATGGCATTCTTCACATATAACTTAGGCCTAAATTTGTATGAAAAGGTAGTTAGTGCCCTAGCCAGTTTGGCTCAGTTCTCCTGCAGACCAAAGGGTCCCGGGTTCAATTCCGCTCAAGGCAAGTAACTTTGTTGCAGGCTCTTCCCCAGCCCAGGCCCTAGTCAGGGCTTGTGCAGGAGGCAACCAATAGATGTGTTTCTCCCACATCGATGTTTCTCTCTGTCTTTCCCTCTCTCTTCCACTCTCCCTAAAAATCAGTGGAAAACCATATATATTATATGCTTTATTGTACTGCTTGCATATTTGTTTTATTAAAATTCACAAAGTTACTGAAAAAAAATTACATGGGCCCTAGCTGGTTTGGCTCAGTGGATAGAGTGTCAGCTTGCAGACTGAAGGGCCCTGGGTTTGATTCCGGGCAAGGGCACATGCCCGGGTTGCGGGCTTGATCCCCAGTAGGGGGCATGCAGGAGACAGCCGATCAATGATTCTCTCTCATCATTGATGTTTCTGTCTCTCTCTCCCTCTCCCTTCCTCTCTGAAATCAATAAAAAAATATTACATGGTATTTTATAGTATCTGAAAAATATTATCTAAGTATTAAAAATTCAGATAAAATTACATGGAACAGAACCTTACGCCAATTATATACTTAAGGCTCTCCGAGCACATCGGAAGCATCTGACGTGGAAAGTTGGGGGTACTATGGCATAAGGGGGTACATGAAGAAACAAAAGTAAACATTCCTGTTCTCATGACTCAGGGAGAAAAGTTGCCTTCCAGCCCAGTGCAGGGAGTGCCGGAGCCTGCCAAGGCGAATGCAGACATATGAGGCATTGTGAAATTGCATTCATATATCTCCCCCTGCCTGTGATTATTTGCTGATTTACTGTTGTCCAACTCTGGGGCTCCCTCATTTAATCACAAGTCCCTTCATGACATAATTTAAGGTGTTCACTCATGAGAATCTGGGGCGTGACGGGAGCGCGAGGAACCACAGTGAGTTAGTGTTCTATTGCGTTCCTTGAGGAGCCATGAATTTCACTCCTCAAATGGGTCCGCCGTGGAAACAGGCTAGTAGCCATGTGTGCTTGCAGATTCTCCCAACAGTGAGATGCGTTTTGGCAGACGGGTGAAGGCTCTTTCTCCCAAGAGACTTCTGGAACTAGTAAGCTCCAGGGCCTGTGGCCAGAGTCTGGGCAAATGAATGAGCCTCCTACCACATTTCAGGAGGGATTGAAAATGGATCCTCGTTTCCACTACTGGTGAGATTACATGAATAGGTGATCTGACATAAAAATAAAATCTATCATGCAGAGACCAGAGTTTTGTTTAAGACTTCTTAATCTGATGTTTATAGTAAAGGAATGATGGTGCTTCTAAAACCTTGGGTTGCAGAGTGTGGCATTTTAGTTGTGTTTTTAAGGATCCCTGTTGCCTGTAATAATACTGTATTTTTACCGGTTCCAATCATTTGCATCCAGTCATCCTCTCAACTTTGTCAAACTTTCTTTATAAGCCATCGATCCGGGGACAGCCTATGTAATATTTGAGGCAGATATTTTTAAGATTTCTTACAAACTCACCATTTCAGACAGAATATTTCTGAGATCAACCAAAGGACTTGTATGTGTGCATATAAGCATAACCCATGGACACAGACAGTAGCGGGGAGAGGGCATGTGCTGGGGGGGGGGAGGGGGGGAATGGCGGGGGAGAGGCCAATGGGGGAAAAGGGAGACATATACAACACTTTAAACAATGAAGAATTTGAATTAAAAAAAAAGAATAGCTATTGAAACTTTGAACAATAAAATCAATGTTAAAAGCATTAAAATAAGAATAAAACAAAGGAAGACTGTTTCTCCAAATGTCAAACCCATATTTGGGAGACATTGGACTAACAAGGTTAAAGGGTTTACATGAGCTTCTCAGAAGAATTTTTAATATGGTAATATAGCTTGTGAACATCCAAGAGGAAGGAGATGAGATACACATGGGAATCACTTCATATTACTCAAAGCTTTGTAGGACCAAGTGTTCAAGTCTTCTACCTCAAAGATATTGTCACAATTTATTCTGGTCAGTTTAATGAGTCATCTATGCATTAAGTGAGATATATGCAAAAAACTTAATGCTCAACAATTATCAGTTATTATAAAATGATAGACCTCTTTGCCCTTTGTTTTTCAGAAACATTTAATTGTTCTGATTTCATTGTCCATAGCATAAAAAGTATAATCTTTACCTATCTATCCATCTCCTTTTGCCTCCCCTTCCTTCTTGTCTTCTTTTTATTCACAAACATTTTGTTGAATCCCTACAAAATCCCCATTTATTCTTGATTTAGGGTCTTCATGTGTGCTGCTTTTTCACCCTAAAGCATCCTGTAATCCCACATCCTCTCTTTGCCTGGTTAATTCTTATCATACTTCCAGCCTCTGCTCCATGTCTGCCTTCTTAGGGAGGTCTCTAAACCTCAGCACTTGACCACATGACATTCACTATGCACTTCTTTAGATCATCCTACCAGTAATTACTAAGGAAGTAATCTGGCAGTCTTAGAAAGAATTTTTCCTTACAGACTCTGCAAGGAAAGACAAAATTGTGTTCTGTTGATCACTATATTTTCAGAGTCAGCCTAACAACTGACACATAGTAGATGCTTTATAAACATTTGCTGATGACCAAAAATAGAGGTGGGTATACTGGTTAGCAGGAATGATCTAAAACAATTTCAATCTTAGATTAGAGAGACATGCATACACCCTTAAAGCTTGAGGATTCTGAAGCCAATTGTCAAACAAAATCTGTATTGATAAAATAATTTTCTACTGTGACAAAATTTAAGAGATTTTTGCATTGTAAGTGCCTCTTGGATGCTTTCATTTTAACTTCATTGAAAAGCATCTTGATCCCCTAATAGGTTCTTTACCCAGTGCTTTCAATGTTCGAAACCTTAACAGGCACCTGCCTATCTTTTTGTGGACTCTTTTTGTCTGTCTGCTGGCCAATTTCTGATATATTCCATATATTTTCTTCTGTTAATATTTTTTCAAGTGAAATGTCTTCTGCTTATTTGTGATGACTTTGACTCCTCATTTACTCTTTCAATTTTCTTGCACAAATGCTCAGGGAAATCTATACTTTTTCTATTTGAAATGTATTTTATCCATTTAGATAAAAATTCCTTCCCGTATCTCCCATAGAAAGCCCCACATTTCCTTTTATTCTGCTTTTGAAGATGTTTTTCTTTGCCTTGAATATTTTTTCAAAAAATAAAAAAAATAAAAAAGTATAAAGATTCCTTTTATCTAGCTTGGGGAGCAACAAAAGACATTCTTAACCCTTCCTGGGTCTGTTCTTGCTGAAATTGACCTGGACCACTTTTGCATTTTAAGTTAAAAGGATTAAGTTTGTCTTCATGTGGGGGAAATATCCTAAAGTATCAAGGTCCAATTCAGAGAGTTTTAGATGTAGTTTCCCCAGGGGAGCTGATGCTCAGGATGTCCATGTGATATGTACAGGCATGAA
Organism: Corynorhinus townsendii; assembly: GCA_026230045.1. Lineage (NCBI taxonomy): Eukaryota > Metazoa > Chordata > Mammalia > Chiroptera > Vespertilionidae > Corynorhinus > Corynorhinus townsendii. The sequence goes on along the minus strand of JAPDVU010000011.1, from coordinate 9,556,620 downwards.
AATGGAGAAACAGTAGAAAAATTACCTGGGAGCCAGATTGTGTGGCCACAGCCTCAGGCTCCTCCGCCTGGCTGTGCTGTGCAGGCTGCACCATGCATGTAATTACAGAGAACACTTGAACAGTGATTTACCTTGGCCGCATTCACTGGGAAACTATACCCTTGATGATTCTGGGCTCTTGGAATGAAGTCATTGCAAGTTCTGCTGGCTGCTGACTGGCATTAAGAGCTTTGTAGACAATTAGTAAAGAAAATACTTTGTGTTTTACCAAAGGAAATATTTATGGACAAAATGAAGGCATCTTGAGTGTAGATAATATGAAAAATAAACCTATACTTATTTATAAATATAAATAATAAGAGGAGCCCTAATCGGTTTGGCTCAGTGGATAGAGTGTCAGCCTGTGGACTGAAAGGTCCCAGGTTCGATTCCAGTCAAGGACATGTACCTTGGTTGTGGGCACATCCCCAATAGGGGGTGTGCAGGAGGCAGCTGATCAGTGTTTCTCTCTCATTGATGTTTCTAACTCTCTATCCATCTCCCTCTCCCTTGCTCTCTGTAAAATAATAATAATAATAATAATAATAATAATAAAAATAAAAAAAGAATAAGAGGAAAACATGTTACCCATAATCTATTAATCTACTCACATTGATGAGAACAAAATAACTATTCTTTTTAAACACAAAAGTGTATTGCCTTACACCCCCTTTTTCTCTCCTCCACAGGCCATGTTATAGATGTAATTTTGCATTAAAAAAAGAATTATATCTTATAAGCCTTCCTTATATCAAATATTTCACAGAATTAGAAAACAAAAATAAGTCAAAGGGCCTCAAAAATTTTTCAAGTACAAAGTCTCTATCCTTCACCTATAGCTGCACAATTTTCTTTTTACCTAATTATTGATGAAATTTAGAAGACTTCCCCCATTATTTTTTTCTCTTGTAGAATTCTATGTAAAGAGAAAAATGACACTTTTATAGCATTTTTGGGCTACAGTTATTTAAATAAATGTCACATCCAGGATAATTTGTAGACATCACAGAATGAAAAGTGAAGATGAACATTTAACATTTGTCAGGTAAAGAGGGTTTTGGTATATGGTAAGGACAAGTTTACATCTTTTCTGTTTCTCTAGAAATGTATTTCTAAGTACATTTCTCAAATATTTAAACCAGAAGTGTCCATAAGAACTACATTTGAATATCTAAGATTATTAGTGCCTAGGTATCTACACTAATAAAAGAGTAATATGCTAATTGACCGTACCTTCATGACGCCCACCAGCCAATCAGGAGTGAGTATGCAAATTAACCCAACAAAGATGGTGGGTTAATTTGCATACACAGGCACCCAGCAGCCAGGAGCGGGGCATTCTGCACCACCCCAGCTGCTCCAGGCCTCTGGGCAGCATGGGAAGGCTGAAAAGCGGCTCTGGCCAGAGCAAAGGTGGTGCCGGCAGCCAGGGGAAGGAAGGCCCATTCTTGCATGAATCTTCGGGCATCAGGCCTCTAGTAAAAAATAAAAAGTCACATATTAAATTTTTAAAATTGATTTCAGAGAGGAAGGGAGAGAGAAAGAGATATAGAAACATGAATGATAGGAGAGAATCATTAATCTGCTGCCTCCTGCACACCCTCAACTGAGATCAAGCCTGCCACTCAGGCATGTGCCCTGAATGGAATCAGACCTTGACCTCCTGGTTCAGTGGTTGGCAAACTGCAGCTCACAAGCCACATGCAGCTCTTTGGCCCCTTGAGTGTGGCTCTTCCACAAAATACCACGTGCGGGTGCACACATACAATGCGATTGAAACTTCGTGGCCCATGTGCAGAAGTCGGTGTTCAGCTCTCAAAAGAAATTTCAATCATTGTACTGTTGATATTTGGCTCTGTTGACTAATGAGTTTGCCGACCACTGTCCTAGTTCATAGGTTGACGCTCAACCACTGAGTCACACTGGCCAGGCACTGATTAAAATTTTAAATTAATATTTAACCACAATAAACAAAAATTCAATATTCCTACATGGAATCAATATAAACAATTAGTAATGAGATATTTTTTGAACTAAGTCCTTCAAAACTAGTGTGCATTTCACTCTCAAAACACATCTGAACTGGTCATGGTTTCCTTGCTCAATGGTCATATGTGATTCATAGTGACCATATCGGGCAGCATAAATATATTCCTTCTTTGTGGCCAAAACCATCTGATCGCAAAAATAGATAAATAAATAAATTCTGTTTCCAAAATAAAATTTAAGGTTTGAAAAAAAAATATATATATATATTTTTAAATCTCCACAGTTTTTTATCCAAGGGGTAGTCTTTTTGACTCTCATTTTAAGTGGCATGGGTCTCAAGTGACAGGGGCCCTTTAACCCAATTAGATAATATCTGACAAAACTAATTGATCTTTAACACATCCATACCTGCTGTAAGTTTTTCTCTGCATGATTCTCTTTCGTTTTTAAAAGAGTTGGTGATTATTATTAAAAAGAGATCACTGCACCATTTAGAAAATATGTTGTATTATTAAAGCCATACAGTTATGTGAAGGAAAAGGCAAAAACATTAAGTTCGAAGACAATTTAGAATCGCCACGCACGTTTAGCTCTTTACCAAAACTAACTTTTCAAAAACGAACAACACCAGCTATTACTGCCTGTGCTTATTTTACCGGAATTTACCAGAGAGAAGGCCGGAAATGAAGGAGGAAGAGAGGCTGTGCTCCGCCCCCCTCTTCTTTTAATTGGGGAGAAGAAGGGATTTGAAAAGAGTTAAGATAATACTAAACCATATGAAGCATTATTTATTATATATTTTTCAAGTTCAACACTTAAGCATACACTCACTATACTGTCTACCCCTTTAGATATTCTCTGGTCCTCCTTTTCCTCACATAAATTGTGTTTGCATTTGTCTAGCTGAGAGGGTAGCTGAGGAACAGTGGATTCGGGGGTGGGCAAAGGTAGGTTTATAGTTATCATACAAATAAATAACACAATAACGAATAAATAATAATACAAGAGTAAACTGATTTGTGTACTCACAACTGTGAACCTGCTTTGCCTACCCGTGTATAATGATAGACATACTTCTACTTACTCATTATCCAAGTATCTACATTTCTCTGAGCTTCAGTTCCATTCTCTGCAAAGCCAATGATCGCATTCTTGAATTAATCATTTCTTTCTTGTACATAACATGAATCTTTACTGTCTATTAAAATCTTTATTAGAGATTTAAACTAAATTCAAGATGTCCCACGTCAACTCCATTTTTAATTTATTTTTTTTCCTAAAATTCAGGAGACTTTCCCATTATCTACACTTGAAAAAAGATAAAAGAATGACACTTTGTCCTGACACATAGCTAGACCAGTGGTCAGCAAACTCATTAGTCAACAGAGCCAAATATCGACAGTACAACAATTGAAATTTCTTTTGAGAGCCAAATTTTTTAAACTTAAACTTCTTCTAATGCCACTTCTTCAAAATAGACTCGCCCAGGACGTGGTATTTTGTGGAAGAGCCACACTCAAGGGGCCAAAGAGCCGCATGTGGCTCTTGAGCCGCAGTTTGCCGACCACTGGGCTAGACGCACTTGGTGTGAGGATTTAATGAGAAGATGCCATGGAAAACTCTTTTGGACATGCACGATGCTATGCAAATGTGAGGATTATTTTTGTAAGAAATGCGCTCTACAATTTGGAGACCAAGAAAATGTGTTCACCCTTCTTTCTTTATCCCTAGTTTGCTTTTCATCAGGCACCCCAAACTAGGAAGTACTGTGTGTATTTCACCCAATGAGAACAGCGAGAAGATGTGAGTGTTTCCATTTGCCAGCAGCTGACACTATACAACTTGACTACCACTTCTCCCGGAGCTGATCAGTGCTAAGGCCAGATCATTCCAAAGTTTCTTGTTGCTAAAATATCATGTCAATTTCTGTCTCCCTGTGGGGCAAATGTATGAAGGGTATTATAACATCACCTTTTAAAGCCAGTGTGAGATTTCCTTTGCAAAGGGAAACTGTGCAGATTGCCAAGTGAGGGCTCAACCATCTTCTTTCTTGAAGTTGTGTGTATTTGCAAAGCTTGCCGGTAACCCTGCCTCAGTGTGCACAGAGAATGAGGGGAAACCTGAGCCTTCACACGGGCATATGTTTACAGCATTGAGTCAATTTGCATTAACAAAGATCGGAAACTAGCAAATTACTTTGTGAGGTGACTTGTTGGAGTGAAGGCCTTTAAACGCCCTCAGGAGAGCTGTTTTGGGAATCACTGAACAGAAGGCACTACATTGAAACGGGGTGTTGTGTAGGAAATCTCAGCAGCCAGAATGGGCCAATTTCCGAAGTGAGGGCTGCCTCCTAGCGGAATTCCATGAGAAAAAGAAGTGACAAGGTCCCTGAGTAATAACGACACGTCCTCAGTGGTAATTCAAAAAGTGGTCCTAACATGGTTTCCACAGTCAGAGTCCAAGATTCCTCATTTATTCCTTTAATAAATACTTAGCATGGCCCTAACCGGTTTGGCTCAGTGGCTAGAGCGTCTGCGTGCGGACTGAAAGGTCGCAGGTTCGATTCCGGTCAAGGGCATTTACCTTGGTTGCGGGCACATTCTTAGTAGGGGGTGTGCAGGAGGCAGCTGATCGATGTTTCTCTCTCATCGATGTTTCTAACTCTCTATGCCTCTCCCTTCCTCTCTGTAAAAACATCAATAAAATATATTAAAAAATAAATAAATACTTAGTATGTATCCTTCATGTGCTGACCCCTATGCCCAACTCTGGGAAAAGAGCAGAATCAAAATATCTCATGCCCTGCCTCCATTGAATTTGTATTCCTAATAGATATTCAAATGAATACAATAATGTTTGATAGTGAGAACTGCAAAGAAGGAAATCAACAGATAATGCAACTGAGTAATGAGAAAAGTTCTATTCCTTTTGAATTTTTACTAGAGGCCCGATGCATGAAATTCGTGCAAGGGGCTCAGCCCTCACAGCTGCAGTGGCCCTTGCAGCCGCAGTTTCATCCCGAAGGTCATCCGGAAGACTGTTCGGCTGCCCGGTCTAATTAGCATATTATGCTTTTATTATTATAGATGGTGCTAAGAACACTTAATATGGAATCTACCATCAACAAAATGTAAACTATATACTACAGTATTGCTAACCAAAGGCACAATACTGTATGATAGGTCTCTAGAATGTATTCATCTTACATAACTGATAGTGTATACCATTGAATATCAATTCCCCATTTCCTCCTCCCCCTAGTCCCTGGTAACCACCAATCTGCTCTCACTTTCTATGAGTTTGACCTTTTTTTTTTCTTAGGAACCTCATGTAAGTGGAACCATAGACTATCTGCCCTTCTGTAACTGGCTTATTTTACTGAGGGCTTTATATTTTGAAAGGGTTAGTCAATTAAGGTTTTGCTGAAGAAATCTCAATCTTATTAAGAAACCAGGCAATCAAATGAGAAGCCAGAGAGAGTGTTACCACAGGGGACTCACAAGTTCACTGAGGTCAGAAAGAGCTTTGTGTACTTGATAATCAGACAAGAGATGATCACTTCAGGCTTTGAAGTGGAAATTTAAATGAAAATCCAATAGGTGGTAATTAAATGATTTTTTTTTTTTTTTTTTTTTTGCTGAGAAGTTTGCTTTTAGTAGCATCCTTCCACCTACCATGTATTGAATGGCTTGTAGTGAGAACAGTGGAAAAGCTAGACCAGCAAGTTGTCTATTGTAGTGATTCAGATTGGTGACAGTGGCAGCTTGGATGAGGGTGCAGCAGACTAGATGTTTCAAAATGTGGTCGCAGCGAAGAGATAACAATTCAGAAATGGAGGGCAAAAGAAGAAGACATTGAAATAACATCAGGGTATTGTGATGAGCAATTGAACAAGTGGCAACAGCGTTTATTGGGCGAAGACTGTAGGAAGAAGAGTCTTGGAGAATAGAAATCAAACACTATTGTGGAGATATTAATTTTGAGATAACTATTTTATGTTCAGCTTCCTATTGGATATATAAGTGTGAGGTTCAGGAAAGGAGGCAGGCGTCAGAGATTTAGGACTTGGAGATGTTTCATGTTTATGAGAAAAGAACACATTTCTTGGTAGTCAGTGTTACCTGACTACTGTTACCTATAGGGGTAGAATTCAGTGTGTGATGAGTACTGAGTGCTTAATAAATACTGGACTACTTATGGGCAACAGAAGTTTTTACTGCAATACTTTCCAGGGGACAATATTGGATATGAAGTAGAATTTCCCCTTACAAGCAATATATCTATTAAAATCTATATGTGGGTGGGGACTACATCTCTCCCAGGCACTGATGCTATATGAAGGCCTGGTTCAGGACCAGGAGCCTCATAGCTGTTCAGCGTATTCATGGAATAAGTTATATGAAGGCAGGCTATCCCAGAGAGTAATATTTGAACCATCAAGTTTCTCCCTTTTCCTGTAGAAAAATTTAGTGTCGAAGCCTACAGAAATTAAATTATGTATTGCTCATCCTCCTGATTTGAAGGAACATCCAAGAGTCTGTAAAATAAATCAATAAGATGGACATTGCTGGTTATATGCTAATATCACCAAAAGCCCTTCTCCTGGACTGGGGAGGTAGAGGTTTCCTGAAAATAACTAGGAAAAGAAGCACGGAGTGGAACCTGGCTGGCATGGCTCAGTAGTTGAGCATTGACCTATGAACCCGGAGGCCATGGGTCAATTCCCAGTCAGCGCACATGCCTGGGTTGCAGACTGGATCCCCAGTGGGCAGTGTGCAGGAGGCAGCCAATCAGTGATTCTCTCTCATCATTGATGTTTCTCCCTCTCCCTCCCTCTCCCAAATCCATAAATCAACAAAAATATAAAAAGCACTGAGTGGACTTGGCTTTTTTTAGCATGTACCTCCTCAGAAGACTCAACTATTGCTGGTTGCTGCTGAGTTTCTCCAAGATGTTTCCATTTCCTCAATGTGATTCATTTTCAGAAACCAAAGGTGTTTCCACCCTTTTGAGTATTTTCCTCCAAAGGATGTTCGCTTAGTCCAATGGCACTGCTCAGACTCAGAGCTTTATGAGCTTCTTGTATGTGTTTAGAACCCTATTGAACATTTGATTAAAAGATCCAAATTTGATCAACTACACTATTCACCCACATGGTGGAACTGGCTTTGTGCTATTTTCAGAGGTTACTTCTGATCATCAGAGAGGACGTCTGTTAAGATGGGGCATGGGACTCCAAAGACATTTGCACGGATCCTTATCACGCTCATTTTGCTCACCTGCACAGGGGAGAGATTTATACCCATGGACAGTCTGAGGTTTTCCAGTTCTGATGTTCTAAGTTTCCAGAGCTCCTATGAACCTCCTGTGGGTGAGCAATTGTGTCTGCCCTTGCCTAACCATCTAGAGGACACTGGGACATTTCCAAAAGTAGATTAAGCATGTTTCAGGAGAAATATTGAACTAAGTATACACCAACCAATGGGGTTACTTGAGAAAAAGGGCACAAGTTGGATATATGCATTCTGGAGTTTTATTTTCAAAGGCCTTTATTTTATTACATTATTCATTTATTTTTTATTTAAAATATTTATTGAGCTCTTACTAAGTGTGGGCACTAAGCAAGGAGAATCTTGAGAACCCCAATATTTCCTGCAACTCCCTTGTGGCAAGTCTCACGCTGAATATAATAGAATGTGCTCCTAAATCCCTTCCCACCCCCTTTCTTAAAAAGAACACAGCAAGTTCTGTTTCTGTTAGTATTACCAGCAGAGGCTTATATAAAGGAAGCATTAAAAAAAATTACACCCAAATACAACAAGTGACAGTCTGTGACAATCTAATTGCATTTCTGTCATCCCAGAGAAGCTATTTGTTGTCCCTAGTAATGATGCCATAAATTATCCATCAACTGGAAAGAGACAGTTTTAAATGCAACCTCTTCACAGTCTTTGGTCCTAAACACATTACTGGGACAACTGAGTGTTCTTGGAAAGTAAATGTCTCTTTCCTTCCCGCTTTCCACTACACCCTAGGATCAAAGCAGGGATTGCAAGGCAGCGTGGCCCGGGCAGCGGCACTCACACTGGAAAAGTGCTGGGTGACGTTATCTGAGCTCTTTCTATGCTGGTACTAGCCCTCGCCATGTCAGAGAGCACAGGAGAGGTTACAAATGGAGCAGCTCAGAAATCACCGCCTCCCATCATTTAAGCGATGGCCCATGGGGCAGTGGTGAAGAGCATGGGCTTTTGAAGGCATGTGAGTCAGATTCTAAGTGATCACTTTCTAGAGCTGCATTGCTCAGTGGAGAAACCACTGGCATGTATGGTTATTTACATTTAAATTAATTAAAAGAAAATAAAAATCTGAAAGTGAGTTCCACAGTCAGACGAGTCACATGTCAAGTGCTCAGATATCGAACCTTTCCATAGTCCAGGAAAGTTCTAGTGATCATCATTGTTTTTCGTGTCCACTGCTGACATTCTAATTCAACCCTGCCTGTGGGTGGGAGGAGGACAAGGACAGCAGCCTTTCTTCCTCCACTTTGCTCTGCTATAATTTCTCCTTTACTCAGAAGCCATGGACATCACGTGGCTCTCTTCAAATTTAAGTCCTACCACGCTACCCTCTCCCAGAGTTTTTATATTAGAATAAAATCCGTGCTCATTACCATGGCCTGTGAAACCTCACATAACATGGTTCATATACATCTTTCTTACCTCCTACCACTTCATTCAAACACTCCACACCCCCACCTCTTACTACTTGCAAGCTACAACGGCTTCTTTCTGGTCTTTGAATGCTCCAACAGTTTTTAAGGGTTTTTGCCTAGACACTCCCATTACCATGAATACTCTTGCTCTCTATGTTCTTTATAATTTACTTCTTGTGTTCATTCAAATCTTAAATTAGGGTTAATTTCTCCTGGAAGACCTCGCATGACCCCTTTCTTACATTCTGGCAAGATCTTCTTTATATAGGCATTACAATTACTTGTTAATTTTGATTATCCTCTTATTTTCATAATTATTGTTTGTCTTTCTCCACTATAGTCTAATCCCAATAAAAGCAGAGTTCCTGTGTCTTTTATTCTATGCGAAACCCTCAAGTACCTAGTGAATTGTCATTTTAAATGATGAAATTTTAAATGCAGAATACCTCTCTGAGCCGCTGAAAATGGTAGATGCATTAGATTATTCTCACAATTTTCTTCTGAAGGGATTAAAGGAGGTAAGAGATCAACTGAAGGACTTGTACACTAATATGCTTATATGCTTGCATGCATATAAGCATAACCAATGGATGCAAGACACTGGTTGGGGGTGAGGGCATGTATGGGAGTGGTGTGAGGGGCATTAGGGAGATATAGACACATGTAATACCTTAATCAATAAAAAAAATTTTAAAAAATAGCATCTTGCCCTAACCGGTTTGGCTCAGGGGATAGAGCGTCGGCCTGCAGACTGAAGGGTCCCAGGTTCGATTACGGTCAAGGGCAGGTACCTTGGTTGTGGGCACTTCCCCAGTAGGGGGTATGCAGGAAACAGCTTATCGATGTTTCTCTCTCATCGATGTTTCCTCTCTGTAAAATATCAATAAAATATATTTTAAAACAATAAATAAAATAAAAATAACACCTTTGTTTTACAGATGAGGAAGGTTCTTAGGCAGCATTTAGCACTCTACATGTTTAATAAGTGCCAGTGTACAGCAAGTTCTCTGGCCTCCCTACCCAATGCAGCTGTTGGAAACTTTATGAAACATTAAATCTGGCCACTGTTAAGGAAGTAGAAATAGAACAAACGTTAATATCTCCTTGAAGCTACATGAATTGTTTACATGTAGCTTTTATCTCATCTGTCCATGCCATAGCTACAGGGCTCCTTCTGTCACATACTTGACCCAGATGTGACCTGAGTTGAACAATTTAAGCCCAGCCAAGTTGATCATGAAGCTTATTCACAAGAGTAAGTTGAACGTTGAGGTCCTAATGAGAACTATGATACGGACAACACTGTAGGGCTAACAATACAAGATGAGAAATTGGTTGACATTTTCTATAGGATTCTCTCCTCATAAAGGTTTAATTCTATATGATTATGTACTAAGAACTCTAATCAGTTGGGTAAGTAACTTCACCTTTTTGAGCCACAGAAAATTTTATGTGTGTTAGTTTATAGCCACAATTGTGATAACCAAGCTCAGTAGATTGACTACAAGACATACTTACATAGTTTTAATACAAAAAATACCCATGTTTCACCATTTATACATATAAGATACAGCGAGAAGACCCAAAATGTTTTCTAAGGAGAAAACATAAACATGTTGAGGAATAATGAATGACTTATGGATCTAATTTTCACATGCATAATACAAAGACCCACTCACCTAAGCTGCTGAATGTTCAGCTTTTAGTTTCTGATGATTTTATGCATGAAGGGAGTTCATTTTTATACCATTGGCTTGATTTATTAACAAGCCATCCTTATTCACCAAACAAGCCATTCTTCTTTAAGGACTACATTCTAAAGAGAAAATGGCAATATCATTGGTCCATCCAACTCTAACATGACATAGGACAGAATTGGCCACAGGTGGAAGAAGAAAAAGATGGTCTGACCAGGCTAGTTAGAAACAGAAATCAATTCTGCTACCTTTTCTCCTAAGGGAGCTTTAGCTTTATAAGGTCACAAAGGTAATGCCTCAAACTTTGCAAAAATATGTAAGGGCCACAGGAGGCAGCCAGAGCTATGGAGAGCAAACACACGCTGGAGAAGAAATGAAGGGGCTGGTAGTAGTGTGTAACTCTCCCTCTTTTTTGTTTGTTTTTGTTAGGACATGTTTTTTTCCTGTCACAAACTATCCTCCCCAACCTGTATTTATCTGATGATTCTATGTTTGGACTAACTCTGCTTGATGGTCCCCACACCCTTAATTTCATAATCTACTCATCATTCCCCAAATATAGTATACACATTTCCACTTCTCTACTTTATCCAGGCAAAACCTTCTGCTTAGATTATTCGTTCCCACGGTTATGATTAAGGTGAGCCTGGAAGGGATGTTAAATGTCAACCTTTAGAGAAGGAAGACAAGTGTTTTCTGTCCCGCACATTAAAATGAGACTTCCTCTAACTCTCTACAATAGTATGATGACAGCTCCACTCTAGTTCCTCATTAAGTTATTCAATAGTTATTGAATGCCTACTATGTGCAAGATTAATATGTTATTAAGCCTTGGAGTTACCAATAAAGCAATGTTTTACCCATAGGAGCTTATAATCTTCTTAAGGTCATGGAGCACATCTAATTCATTGTTTTTTATTGCCCACAGCTTCTAGTGCCATTCCATAAACGTATTAGGAGCTCAATGTTTATTAAGTAAACAAAAGCATGATCCATCAACTTCAAAGTGAATCCTGAGCCAGAAGCAACCCAAGAAACCTCTTGACAGAAAAGGAACAGCTCAAATCCACTGTGGCCGAAACACATGCCTTGCTTTCAGGAATATTGAATCTGGGTCATACATTTGGATAAATTTCACGCATCAAGCAAGTGACTCCCTGTATGCTATCTCCCCTGGAGGATTAAGCAAAAGGCAAATTGATTTGAATCCCTGGCCAAGTGGGGCCATCCCTGCAGGGTAGGAGGAGCTTTGGAAAGACTTTTGATCAGCATGAGAGTCACCTCAGGAAGGGAAACAGGAAGGAGAGGACGTTTGTTAGTAGCTTATGGATGGATGGGCAGCCAAATGGCTTGATGAGATAAGAAGGAATAGTTCTGAGGCCACCTACCTTCCCACCTCAAATAAAATTTTCCACCCACATGACAGGGCCAGGCTGCTTTCCAGTAGCTTGGTTTATCAGACTTGATTCCTGAATGGAAAAGGTATGCATGCTAAGACTAGAATTACATTGAATATATTGATTCAGTTATAAATATAAATGTAGGTTGGTGTAGCTGTAACTATGGTATTTATACTATAGGCATTGTCTGGCTAACTGTAGACCAGTGATACATATACACTGGAGTTTGCTAGAATCATTTGGAGTTTTCAATACAGATATCATATGGATAATGGATATATGCAGTCCCTAGCATTCTGAAGAGGCATCTTTCATAGATGTTTAATACCATTTTAGAGCATAAACATTATAATTCATGGTAACTTTTACTTTTTATCATCCTTAAATAAGCCTTGCATGTGGCCAACTAATCTCTTTTTTTATTAATTTCAGAGAGAGGAAGGGAGAGGGAGAGAGAGATAGAAACATCAATGATGACAGAGAATCATAAATTGGCTGCCTCTCACACACCCTCTATTGGGGATCAAGCCCGCAACCTGAGCATGTGCTCTGACTGAGAATCGAACTGTGACCTCCTGGTTTATGGGTAGACACTCAATCACTGAGCCATACCACCTGGCCTAATCTCTTCTTAAACACAAGACACACTTACACACACACACACACACACACACACACACACACACACACACACACACCGATCCCATATTTTTAGGTGTTCTATTCATTTCCTTTGAAGCCTTCAATTTATATATATTTAGCTAAAATCTACCTATAGATAACCCATGTCTATTGACCTTAGTGATTCACGTTTCTATTTTATTTAAAAGACGTTACGTTTTCTTCCACAAAATGATACAGTAGATGCTAACAACACTTCTTAACTCTTTACCAACTGATGTTCCTCTTGGTTTTAGACTACACCTCGCCCGCCCGCCCCCCCAGTGCACAAGAAAAGAAAGGTCTCTCAAATATGGTAAATCACATGAAATTGACAACTGACCTTTTCTTTTCACAATTGTATATGGTTCAACTTATTATTGGTAACATGTATGGCCATCTATTACATTCAAATATTGAAAGCAGGCTAAATGCGCTGTTAATTCCAAGATGCTTATTTTTTGTATAAAAGACTGTATTACAGCCATTACATTAGCATTAAGTAGACTTAGAAGAACAGCAATGTAATGTTTACAAGGTGTAGAGTGAGAGGGAGGAAGGAGCTGCTTACTCTCTCAGGTTTGGGAAGGCTGTCCAGAATGCTTAACAAGAATAGCCACATGTTGGTTTTAAATAAAGAATACAAGTTTACTAGGGAGACAGCAAAGTAAACTGCATATACAAATGAATTAAAGCACAAAAGGCAGTGAGTTGAAATGAGCAAACGAAGAGCAGTTTAGTTTTGCTGTAGCAAATTGGGCAGGGGTGTGTGTGTGTGCGTGCGTGCGCGTGTGCTCGTGTGCGCAATGTAGAATAGAGGAATATAAAGCTGGAGAAACCATCTAGATCCTGATTTGTAATGTTTCATATGTCATATTCTGGAGCTTAGTTTAGTTGGGGCTATAAAAGTGTATTTAACTAAGAGATTTTATACAACAGAATGATCTAATAGGCAGCTCTGTGGAGGCTGGGTTAAAGAGTAAAGGAGTTAAAGAAAGAAGGAATCATTACAGAATTTTTGCATGTAATTCACACTACCATTACTTCTTTCCTAGGGAAGAAACAATGGGGATGGGCAGTAAAAGGCGAAGGGTTTAAGTAATCTGCAGAAAGTAACTTGAGCAGGGCTTGATGTGATTGGTTATCAGGAATAAAAATGAGAGAGCAGTCCTAGATAAAGCTCTGGCCTAGTTGGAGTAACTCAGCAAAATGGGCTGCGGTTCCTTGAAGTGAGAAATACATGGATGGGGTGGGGTGTTTTTGGAGGGAAGAGCCAGTGTGTTGACAAGGTGATGACATTAAGGTCTTTAGCATCAACACCCTGGGACACTCTTTTCCATACCCACAATTCTCCCACAAAGGAATCATACTGGACAGAGACACCCATCTAGATTTGGATTTTAGGACTGTAGAGTTTAATAAATATCACTATTTTGCATGGATCAAAAGAACCTACGAAGTGTAATGGTTAATAATGCAGATCTTGTAATCAAAGAAAACATGGTAATTTCAAGAGAAACATCAAAAGGGCTTTATTTAAAGTGATGTCCATTGCTAGCTACACATTTCCTCCATCTTTCAAGTAATTTGTGGATACTGTCCCAATAGAACTTTCCTTGTTTTGAGGCAAACCATTCAGAGACCCAATTTTCCACTTCTTTGTACGTTTTGAAGTGCTGCTCAGAAAGTGCGTGTGCCATCGATTGGAACAAGTGGTCATCTGAAGGAGCAAGGTCCGGTGAATACAGCGGGTGGGTTAATACTTCCCAGGCAAGATCTTTTACAGTGTCTTTAACTGGTTTTGAAGTGTGTGATGGTGCATCATCATGAAGCAAAATTACTTTGCTGTGTCTTCTGGCCATTCTGGTGGTTTTACAATCAAAGTGTGGTTCAAATTGATTATTTGTTGTCAGTAGTGATCAGTATTAATGGTTTCACCTGGTTTTAGAAGCTCATGATACACCACACCTTCCTGATCCCACCAAATGCAGAGCATTGTCTTTTTTCCAAAGCGATTGGGCCTTGAAATCGATGTTGATGGTTGACCTGGATCAACCCATGATTTTGTGCATTTGGGATTCTCAGAATAAATCCATTTTTCATCGCCAGTCACAATTCAATGCAAAAAAACTTTCATGCCGTTGAAGCAACATTTTACTGATGACTTTTCAGTTTTTCCATTTGTCTTTCCTTCAGTTGATGTGACACCCATTTTTCTTCCTTTAAAATCTTCCCCATTGCTTGTAAATGATAGGAAATTGTTTGCTGAGCAACGTTTAATCTTTCTGCAAGTTGTTTTTGAGTTTGACACACATCTTCATCCAATAATGATTGTAATTGTTGGTCTTCAAACTTTTTCGGTTGACCTGGACGTTCTTTGTCTTTCACATCGAAATCATCACTTTCAAAGCATTTAAACCAGCGTTCACAAGTGTCTTGAGATGAAGCATGTTCACCATAAACTTCCCGAAGTATACGATAACTTTCAGCAGCACTTTTCTTCAAGATAATGAATTAAAACTTCCCACATATGCTCTTTTTTTGGCACAAAATTTGACATTTTTAAGCGTAACAATATCTATGATGTTAACACCTTCAGCAAATTTGACATATGAAGTTTTGAAGCTTGCCGTCAATACAACAAAATAACATACATATCAAATCGCATATATATCAACATATGTGTAACTCCATTTATTGAAAAAAAATCCTCATTATTAACTGGTACACCTAGTATGTAGTAAGGTAAGAATTTATTTATAGATTAAAATAAGAAATGTGTGCTGAAATAATCACCATTGAAATAATGCTCACTCTTTAGAACTTAAATCTGTGCATTAGTATAAAATTGACTTCTTTCTTATCATTTAAAATAAAGAAATAATATTTTTCCTTTGGATGTCGAGAATGAGTGGGTTACTTCAGGCTGTTGGAAAGATGGATGGAATATCTAACAGATGCATTATAAAAATATTTCAAGATCAAGGGAATATTGACATGTAAGGGGGAGAAGATGGAGGACAGCTAATATTATTCATTAGGTACCCACTGTAAATCTTCAACATCATATAGAAAACTCACCTAAATTCAAAAAGAACATACTAAAAATTATTATGCTCATTTTACATATTTAAACAAAACTATAGAAGCCATTTTTAAGGTGCTTTCAGAGTTTAACGGACATTTGTTATGTTTTCCCGTTAGGCACTTTATGTGCTATGGTAGGCAGTCTCTGAAACACAACAGTAATCCCCATACCTAGGGAATGCATGCTCTGTGTGGTCTCCTCCCCATGAGTGGGACCCAGAGTTAGTGATTGTTCCAGTGAATTAAATATAGAGGAAGTGATGTTATGTCACACCTGAGATTGGGTTACTACACTGAGTGGCCAGATTATTATGATCTCTCAACACATAATAATCTGGGCACTCAGTGTATATCCTATATAATAAAAAGCTAATATGCAAATTGTCCCCTTGACCAGGAGTTCGACCAGCAGGCAGGCCGGCCAACCGCTCATGTCCCCTCCCCCTGGCCAGGCTGCCTGGACCCCACTCATGCAGGAATTCACTCAGCAGTCTTCTAACACACACACACACACACACACACACACACACACACACACACACACACACATCTGAGTGGCCAGATTATTATGCGTTCAGAGATCATAATAATCTGGTCACTTAGTGTAGTACATGAAGATGATTGCTTCTACTTAGAGCACTCCATGCATGCCCTTCCTCACTCTTTGGGTCCTTTCTCCCTTGGATTATTCACTCTGGGAGAAATGAGGGGCCCTGTTGTGAGCTCCTCTATGGCGAAATCCATCTGAGGAGAAACTGGGGTTACATTCTAACAGTCAGCAAGGGAGGAAGTCTTGCCAACAGCCACATGTGTACAGCGGACTCTCTAGTCCCACGCAAGTTCTGGATGATTGTAACCACCATCCATAGCTTAACTCCAACCTCATGAGCGATCAAGTCCTGGATTTCTGACTCAAGGTGAAATAAATGTTTGCAGCTGTCTCAGCAGCTAAGTTTTGGACTCATTTGTTAAGCAGCAGTAAATCTCTAATACACATGAATGCATCCATTTTATGCTCATAAAAGTCTGTTAGCGATATTAACATTCCCATTGTATAGAAGGGAGACCCACAGAGGCAAAACTATGATTGAGATTCATTCAAGCCCCACCCAGTCTGGCTCCTAATTCTTTCCGTGACACCCAAATGCCTGCTCAGCCAACTTCGGTGGTTCTGAAGGCTATGAACACCTACGTCCTTGGTTTTATTTCTGACCGTTTTCTGATCACACAGACAATCCGGTTAAGACGAGGTGCTAATATGCTGTACAGCTGCTTCGAGCGACCTGCTGCTTGGGCAGCAGCTGGGAGCGACTAACTTTCCCAGCAAGCCCTGATTAGCATTTTGATCTTGACAAGCACTTTTCTCTCTGAATGCCAATGCAGGAGTGATTGTTGTCACTGCCAGGCTGTAGGCTTCTACTGTGCACACACTCTGTGGACCGCCTTGGCTTACTGACTCCCCCCCCACCCCCCCCACCCCTCAGCCCCCATCTGCTGCTGATTTGTGCAACTGGGAGCCCGTTCCCCTGATTTGCAGCCATGGGCACCTTTTGGTGGGAAGTAATCCCATGCAGATTGTGCACATTATGAATTTGGAAAGTATCTTGGGTTGGAACTGGTATTTTGTGAGTCCCTTTCTATGCGCTTGCTGCTCATGATACATTAGCTTATTTAATATCCGCCAGACAAAGTTTGTGAGGGTTACTTCACTCCCTTGTCCCAATGAGGTGGAGAGAGTCATTTTTCCATGTAAGGACTGATCTAAGTTTAAATGACTCATCTCTAAGATGGGAAGAAATAATCTCATTTATTACTATTTTCCCAGGACCTGTGAAATGTTAACAGTGCACAGCACTGTGCCAACATATGGTGTGTACTCAAGGCAAGCTTTATTTTCCTTCTTTCCCTTTGAGAGATGATAAGAAGTGGTCAATTTATTTGTCCTAATGCAAAACTCATTGATATTTTACTTCCTTCCAAGGCCTTAGAACCCCTTAAAAATTGCAATTTCAAAGAATTCCTATGCATTCTATTTGGGTTATGAGGAGCCCAATTTGCCTTGCTGTATGTAATTTGGCTTAACTGCTAAGTGAGCCTTACCAAAATGTGTCCTTGGGGGTGTAGCATATTGAGTGACCGCTGTTGGTGAATGGCCTTGAGGAAAGTTGGTGGAAGGGCTGTGATCTCAAGGCTGCCCTTTAACACAGACTTCTCTTGTCTCTGAGCGATATAATAGCTATAAGTGATTGACACCTCACTAGTCCTGGAGACTTTATCTTCAGTTCTTACATCAGCTCTTCCAGATAACATATAGTTTCTCTGTCTACAAAATGAACATAAGGATTCAGATAAATGTCCCAAAGTCATAGACCATCGGTTGTTCTTAGGATGTGTTTTTCTGTCCTGGCCAGTTGGGCTCAGTGGATAGAATGTCAGCCTGTGGGCCAAAGGGTCCTGGTTTTGATTCCAGCCAGTTGCAGGCTCCTCCCAGCCCAGGCTCTGGTCAGGGCATGTGCAGGAGGCAACCAAATGATGTGTTTCTCTCACATGGATGTTTCTCTCTGTCTTTCCCTCTCTCTAAAAATCAATGGGGGAAAATCCTTGGGGGAGGATTAAAAAGAATAATAATAAAATAGTTTTCCTTTTCCTCATCCCCAACACAGAATCCTGCTCACGATATCTGGTTATTATTATTAATTATTATTATTAATTAGAAAGGATAAAGTCAGAACAGAGAAAGTAATGAAAAAAAAAATAAAACCAAGAGGAAACTATTTCAATAAAATGAAAGGATAAATAAAAGTGTTCCGTTCATGAGTGAATTTGACAGAGGAGTTCCAGGAAAAAGAATGCACCCTGCTGCATAGGGCACAGGCAGTAAAAACCACAATCATAGAGCTCACTATGTGGCAGGTACTTTCCCATTAGGGTTGTTGGCAAGGACTGTAAGATAGAATCTGTCCTACGTAGTGTCTTTACATCTAATTTACAAATGAAGCATCTAAGGTTAAGGGAAGCTAAATAACTTTCCAAAGGCACACAATGAGAAATCAAAGGGACATAGATTTGCCAAGGAGTTTGACTTATGAGCCATTATCTTAATCACTCAACAATATTGACACCTGTGAAATGCTGATGTTTCCTACCCAGGAATGTTTTAAGAATACAATGGGTTAGGACTTGATATTAAAGTTAATGACAGATAAAGATGAGGAAGCTTTATGAAAGATGAAGCAGAAGGCTTTTACTACATAATCAAAACTGTATACTATAAACAGGGCATTGAGTATTTGTGGAAAAAATTACACTTTTTTCCCCCCACAAATGAGAAATAGTGGTGAATTATCCTATATAATAAAAGCCTAATATGCTAAGTGTCCAGTTGTCAGGTTGTCTGTTTTACCAATCAAAGTGTAATATGCTAATGATATGCTAAGGCTGCTCAACCGCTTGCTATGATGTGCACTGATCACCAGGGGGCACACGCTCCGACTGGTAGGTTAGCTTGCTGCTGGGGTCCAGCCAATTGGGACAGGCCAGACATGCCCTAGAGCCCTTTCACACTCCCTCCCTAGCTGGCCAACCTCCTGCATTCCTCCTTGGCCACAATCACACACCAAGGGGGTCCCTTGGCCTGGCCTGTGTCCTCTCGCAACCCGGGACCCCTTAGTGGATGTCAGAGAGCCAGTTTCGGCCCAATCCTGCAGGCTAGCCAAGGGACCCCACTAATGCACGAATTTGTGCACTGGGCCTCTAGTCTTTAATATAGCACACCAATATAAGAGAATACTTTGGCTGAGTAATCGGGCAGAAACATGGTTCCTTAAAAATTAATGGATTATATATATCATAATAAATTAATGATCAACGCATTGTGGGTTTAAGGCTATTGTTTTTTCCCCCTTAGATTGCAATATCTTCTAGTCAAATCCAGCACTAATTTAATCAACTGAATTGGAGTATTAACAATGGAGTATTATATATACTCAAGATCAAAAGAGATGAAAAATGTAATCTGATCATGGCTTGAAGCAGTATTGAAAGCAGGACTGCTCTGAATATTTATAATTATTCTTCATTGGACACAGGTAGTATTGGTTGGGTAACTGTACCAATGGCTTCTGCTTTGCTAATTATCTAAATTATAGATATTCAGTTGCTATAACCTTGTGACTGGGAATGGCTTAAGGTTACCATCTTAAGCTAGTATGGTATTGTAGAAATTATTGTGGATTTGAAATCTTATAACTCTACTTTGACTATGTGTATGGTTTCCAGATACAATACAGAATCCCAGTTAAATTTCAACCTTCAATAAACATTAGCTAGCATTTTTTGTCTGTTTTTGTATAAGAATATTTAAAATATAGTATGGGACAGGATTACACAAGAAATTACTTATCATTTATCTGAAATTCAATCTTAAATGGGCATCCTCTATTTTTGTTTGCCAAATGGGAGTTTGAGAAAATTCCTGGACTAAAATGTCTTCAACTAAGTAAAGTAGACAAATAATCATTGCCTACCTCAGAGATAAAGTAATGGATCAACTTTCAACAGTCATGTCCGTGGCATTGTCAACCACTTTGAACGTATTTAAAGCAAACCATTGCATTAAATAACACCTTAAATAATGCTTGCCCTTGAGTATGACATTCTTTGTCTTGCTGATATAACCTTCCATTTAATTGGGATAAATGTTTCCACATTATTCACTCACATATTATTCTTAGATACATCAAAATGTATAAAAGGATAAAAATGGGGCTGGGAAAATACTCTTTAGCTATAGCAAATGCCAAGGAGTCTAAAGGGGGTAATGACAGGTCCAACTATCTCTACTTTGTAACGAAGTTCCTTGCACAGAGGAGGTGCTTTGTAGGAGTTTGTTCTGTGATGTGCAGTTATATCAGTGAAAAATAAATGCATCAACTAAGAGTGATCGTGGAAGATAGTTATTCCATAATGTGGCTATTAGCAGTTACCTAGTGTATTCAAGCCTATAGACAAAGTGAAAAAATAGTGGTCCCTAAACCAGATGTGCTGAATTAAGTCAGCATTTCTACTAAAGGAGAGGAATTTAGAAAACAAAATCAGTCAATTTGAGGCTCCTGAATCTTCCAAACACAGAAGTGTTAGCAAAAAGCTAGCACATTGCTTACACATTAAGATGACAGGGAACTGACAGATTCAAATAATCTTTGTGTTCTGACCCAATTGGTCCATATTTACATTAATAGAACCAATGGATGTTGCAGATGTCAGCAAAATATTACATCATCTCTGACATGCATTTCTATTGCAGTGTCATTAGAATCCGGGCCTGGTCATAATGAAATCCTTTAAAATTCTATCTGCCTGAACTATTTTGCATGAACTTTAGATTTAATGTTAAATATTTTTTTGTGTGGAAAAATGCTGAAATCAATAAACACTTTGAATATTGAAGAGCAGTAAGAGCCAGATTGGTAATAAGTCTTTAAGTTCATTTTTCCAGTGGACCTTGCAAAATTTAAATAATTGGATTTTATTGTTCTTTGATGAGTGAATTCTGTCTCA
Source organism: Corynorhinus townsendii (assembly GCA_026230045.1). Taxonomy (NCBI): domain Eukaryota; kingdom Metazoa; phylum Chordata; class Mammalia; order Chiroptera; family Vespertilionidae; genus Corynorhinus; species Corynorhinus townsendii. Next base: position 9,535,477 of record JAPDVU010000011.1, on the reverse strand, counting down.
AACTTGCCTGTCAGCTGAAATTTATTTTTCAAGTAGGGCAAAAGACCGAAAAAGCATTATTCCTGGCTGTAACCATTTGAACATTTTTCAAGCCTATTTGTAAAACTACAGAGCTAATTCAATAATTTATTGAAATGATCATAAAAGTTCAGCAAATCATGCATAGCGTTCGGATCCTGATATATGCTAGATTTCCTGTTTCTTCAAGTCAGCAGCTTTATGACTATAACTATTTGAATTTCAAATGATAAATGTATATCTACCGTAGCCCGAGAATGCATTACAAATGATAAGAGGGCGCCCTTTAGAGAAATTGAAAAAGAATTGTGCATTTTGTAATGTGATACATGTAACATAATCCATTATACACCAGGGCTTGCATTGTGCCAGGCTTTTTTCTGGGCCCAGCCCAAGGCAACACAACGGAGGCCCGTTTCCTTGAGTCCAGAGCCACTGGCTTCCTGGAATGCAACGTGCTCTATCCTGTCGGAAGGGGTGCCTATGTAACACACTGTAGGGCTCTGTGGGCTCCATTATTCTGTTCGAGTTTGGCAGAATGAGAAAGAAGAGATGCCAAGTCAAGTGAGAAAAATAACTCTCTTGTCCTCTCCACTGAGTTAGAGGATCCACAGAAATATTACTCCACAGCCAAGGCAGAAGGTTCTATGCTCTGTCCTTGGGGATGTCTTCTTCCCAGATGTCGCTCTCACCAAGTTCATTGCCTCTTCACATATATCTTTCCCCCCAAAGTAATTCCTATCTTATTTGAATGTTCCTTGAACTTTCCCTGCCCAGGTCTCATAAGAGAGGCAGGTACCAACGATTGCTGTGAACAGGGTGATAAATATTACAATTCTCAGAGGCAAGGATCAATTCTCATTAGCATAGTACCCCAAGTACTTTGGCACTGACCAGAACAATGGCATGGGTGAAAAATCACGTGATAGTCGCTTATAGGCCACAAATATAGGGATTTGAATCCCAGTTAACTACAAACTTGAGGTGTGGTCAAGTTAATGTAAATCCCCAAGTTTCAGTATGTTTGTGTGTAAGAAACACATGACAAGGGAGACACGATGAGGATTAGAAAGAAAACAAAAAATGGCCCGGCTGGTGTGGCTCAGTGGTTGAGCATCACCCAGAGGTCACTGGTTGGATTCCACACCAGTGCACATGCCCGGGTTGTGGGCTTGATCGCCAGTACGGGGTGTGCAGGAAGCAGCCGATTAATGTTTCTGTCTCTCTATCCCTCTCCTTTCCTGTGTCTCTAAAAATCAATAAGAACATTTTTTAAAAAAAGAAAAAACTAATATGATGAGAGTGCATGGCACCTGAATCAGATGTGAATGCTCACAGGGTTCACCCCTCTACCTCCCATCTCCCTGTTACCACTTCCACAAATGCTGTTGCTGTGATTGTTTGCCTGCATCCTAACTCCATTATCACTGCAAACCAAACACGCATGCCTTGAGAGTTTGGGGCTTTCATTTTAGACTACCAGTTCCTGACGGGATCTTGCCTGCAGGTGCACAATTCCCACCTCTTTTCCACATGAACGTGCAACGCAGGTAGATGAGGAGCTCTGTCAAAGATGACTATTAGGTCGAACGCTTGGCATCATGAGTGGCCGAATGGCCCACAACACTTGGCCACGTTGTATATACACGGGCAATGTAAAACTTCTAAGTAGTTATGGAGGTTTATGTGTTGGATATCGCATTGGTTAATCAATTAATCACACAAAACATTTTATGTAACTCCTCTGCAGCGCAGTACCAGAACCAGGTCCAACAAATCAGACAGCGTATATGTGAAAACACCAGGCACGGTGCTTAACAGTGTAGGTAGGTCTTCAATACTTAATCGGCAGATTGAGTGTCTGATTTCCTTTCTTCCTTGTTAAAAACAAACAAACAAACAACAAAAAGCAAGACAAAACACACACACACACAAATAGCAAAAAGAACCACAAACAGAAAATACACATTCTACAAAAGTAAGAGCCGGCAAGACAAAAGCCCTCCGAGATGTCTGCTGCTGTGCCCAAAGTGCATTAGGAAGGAAGGGCAGACCCTGACACTGGTCTGTGGCCACGTGTCACCCAGAACCCAGGAGGCTGAGGTACCACCCGTCTTCCTTGGGGTTCAGGCATCCCGTGGGAGGAGGCGTACTCCTCTCTGTTTTGTTCTGATGGCTGCTTCATTTTCGTTTTCTTGATTTTTGTAAATCCCTACCCTCACTGGCTCAAAAAAAGAAGCCCACCGCGCATTAACATGGAAAGGAACAACGCCCTAAATTCGGCAGCCCCGGCGGGAGATGGAGGGAACCACGGTACCTAGAGATGCTGGAGGGAAGGAGGGAGGCGGGCCTATGCTTGCGCAAGCGTGAAGGTGATGAAGATGCATCACTGGGGAGTAGCCTAATGGAGACAGGTGGCGCGGCAGCATTCAAACCAAAGGCACCATTTGCTGCCTCCAGAATTTGCCAAGATTTCCATGCCCTCCTCCAGCAACGCTTTTCCCCCTTTCGAAACAGCTGAAAAAGTGAGATGATTAGTACTGGAAACTGTGAATGACATTTTAAAAGGCAACCGAAAAGGCACTAGGTGTTCTTCTAAGGAGTCTGGCTTCACGATTTAGAAAAGTGTAAATAGGTCTAGTTAATTAGAATACCTGATATCCCGCCTTCTTAAAACAAAACAAAAAAACAACACCTCTGATAAGAATGTGCTTCTGTCCTCAGGCAAACGCACTAGGCCTATTTGGGACTCTGCGGCCAGGGCGTCCCCATCTGCTCCAGCAGTGACAGGCCAGCCTGCGGTGCCCACTGCCTTCCCTGCGTCTCCTGAGGCTGTCCCGCTGGACTTTCGCTCCGGAGCTGTCAGCTAGTGCGACGCTCTGCGGCCACCTCTGACCCGAGTCCCTAACCCATTCTGACACCTTCCAGGCTGTCGCGCTGGATCCTTCTGTCTGGCTCACTGCACACATTTCGAGCCCACAGCCAGCATGTCCCTTGTCCCATCTGCGTGCTCCCGTGTAGGCTGGGTCAGGAGAGAGGTCACTGCTTCTCTCCCTCACTCCTGACAGCTCTCTGACTTCCAGCTTTACATGTTAGAAACACTAACTTGCAAAGACCTGAAGTCAGGGGACAGACACCCTGGTACAGTCAGCATTGAGAGCATATTTTTGTTTGCCTGTTGGTTTAGAAGGGCCCGGGGATGCCCTTTGTAATGTAGGCTACTTCTCTTCCATCAAACCACCTTTCCACCTTCCTGAGCATTACAAATTATTGTTGTTATCGTTATCCACTCTTCCAGGCTCATTTCCAATGCCACCTGCTTTGATAAGCTTTCCCCATTTGCCCCACAGCAAGTGAAGATCCATCACGACTGTGTCATCTCTAAAAATTTCAACTCTATGTACTTCCTTGGTATAATCCTTCCAAATTATACAAGGTTTACTTACTGAGTGTATTCTCTGTTTGGGGATCACATTAGGCATTAGGCACAGGGTGGTGAACAAGTATTCTGTTAGAATCTTCAATCCAGTAGGGGACCCACATGGTCAGACATATGAATATAAAGGAAATCAAGCAGCTCTAAGGTGAGGACCATTAATGACCCCTCAGGGGATCAGGAAAAGTCACATGTGAGGAAGGCAGGCCTGAGTTTGAATTCCTATCCCAACGATTACTACCTCCTCAGTCTTAAGCAAGGTGTTCAATGTATTTGGCCTGATGCATACTCATCATCAAATGCTGATAATAATAACTAGACAGGTGCACATTCTGATCATTAAATGTCACAATTAAATGAGATAATCAGTGTCAATCATTTAGCACCACAACTAAATACAGGTGGAAATGGGGACACTATCAATAATTCTGGTGTAGCATGGACAGCCTGTAAACATGTAGGCTACATCAATGTAAGTGCCATCAATAGTCCCAAAATGGATAGCAATAAGTGGTCATGTTACTCAATAATGAAAGAAACTTTCCTCTCTGTCCTCAGTCCTCTACCTTATACATCATTATTGTGAATAAAAAGATCTTAACTTCATACCACAAGGAATCAGTGTGTGTGTGTGTGTGTGTGGCACGTGGGTTTTATCAGCCTAAATAGTAACCAAAACCCAAGGATGCTCCTTTGGGGAATATGCCGTGTGTGTGTGTGTGTGTGTGTGTGTGTGTGTGTGTGTGTAGTGTGTGTTCACCCACGCATGCGCAAAGGTGATGGGGAGTGGTGGAAATGAGACCACTCTTTTGTAAAGAGTGATTAGGGAAGCCCTCATTGATACAGTAACATTTATACAGAGATATCTATACAAATAAAATGGTGATATGCTAATTAGAGCAGATGTCTTCTGGACATCTATCTGGACATCCTTCTGGACAAAGCCACAGTGGTAGGGGCCAAGGCAGAGGCAGTTAGGGGTTATCAGGCCTACAGGGGAGAGCAGTTATGGGTGACCAGGTCGGCAGGGGAGGGCAGTTAGAGGCGACTAGGTAGGCAGGGGAGGGCAGTTAGGGGTGACCAGGCCAGCAGGCAAAGGTGGTTAGGGGCATCAGATAGGCAGGAAGAGTGGTTAGGGGATATCAGGCAGGCAGGCAAGTGAGTGGTTAGGAGCCAGCAGTCCTGGATTGTGAGCTGAACATCCCCCGAGGGGTCCCAGATTGGAGAGGGTGCAGGCTGGGCTGCACAAATTCCATGCACCGGGCCTCTAATAGACATATAAGGAACAGAAGGAGAGATAAAGCAGTATGTGCAAATGCCCTGATGCTGATAATTAGTTAGAATGGTGCAGAAACAGCAAAAATACCAATGCCAGATGTAGAATGAATAAGGGGAGAGTTGAGAAGATGAGGTCATATGTGTAATGAATCTGAGGTCAGAATAAAGGTTAGCATTAGACACCTCATATAACACCATAAATATTACAGCATATACTCTATATGGTATGGGTACTCATTGGGGAATTTTGAAGAGAGGAGTGGCATATGATTTACAGCAAAATCATCACGGTTGTTTTGTGGCAGCAAAGGATATTTAGCAATGATGCGTTGACAAAGCATGTACCATTCCTTGCTGTGTGATGTTGGACAAATTAACATTTCAGTGGCTATATCTGTAAAATGGGGATACTGACATCCTAACATAATTGACCAGAGTGTTGATAATGCATGTGATCTAGTTCAAGTTCTAGTCTAATTTTGGAGGTAGAGGTGAGAGCAAGGTCTAATCGAGCTAAAAATAAAAAATAAATAACCATGGGAACAAAGCATACAGATCCCCGTGTTTATTTTTTGTTCTTGGAATTAACTACACTTGTTAAAAAAAAAAGACTCATGAGAAAATGGGTATCTGTTAGGGCCACATTGTCAGCCTAGTCTCAAGTGTTTATACATTTAATATTTATTTAACAGGCAATCTATAGCTAGTTAATTAGATAGTATGCTTAATATCTCATTTTCTTTAGTTGTATGGGTAAATGCTAATTAAATTCCTGAGCATTCCTCACAAGTGTAATGTAATAATAGGAACATCGTCACACACTTATTGGTTCTGCAGATTTGAATTAATTACACTGCAAGTAGATTTATCTTTCATATATTTGTACCTCAATAGGTGTTCTTCCCTGACAATCATGGGGGATTTAATTTCCATACCACCACCTTATTAATTCTAAATTAAATATGTTTAGTAGGAGTTTAATACTTTTGGAGCTCTAGTTAGTGATACCTCTTTCACACATCTGGATTTTGAAATTTATTCTGCCTTATGCTGCTAAAAGGGAGTAGGTACAATTAACAAGGCAATAAAAGAGACTACACAATGTAATTTGGAGACAAGCCAATGAATCTGTGACTGAGCTTCATTAGCATCTTGGGGGACATCTCTTACACTTTGGTCAACCATTTTCCTTCCACTCTACCTCTGGACACTTTTACTAAAATATGTACTTATCTTTTTCACTTCTACCCTTTCTCTCCATTCTCACTGATGCCGCTGCCTTAATTCCAGCTTTGTCACGTCTCACCTGAGACCATTCAATAGTCTTCTCCTCATATTCTACATGTGAAATGTAGACTCTTCCATCCATTCTGCACGCAGACACCAGAGTGATTTTTCACACATCCAAATGATGAGCTTGTCATTCCTCTCCCAGAACACGTTATCTCCAGAATACCGTCCAAATTCTTTCCCAATGACAGGCAACATCTTCCTGCTTCCCCTGCAATCTCATGCTTCACGTTCCCCCTCATCACTCATCAAACCAGACTGTTAGATGAAATTCCCAAAGTATCGAGGGCTCCCAAGTGTCTTCTGAGACCTTCTCTTCCCTTTTCTAGTTAACTCTAATTCAGATGTAGCCCGGCCAATGTGGCCCAGTGGAGGCTCGACCTATGAACCAAGAGGACAAGGTTTGATTCTTGGTCAGGGCACATACCCAGGTTATGGGCTCGATCCCCAGTAGGGGGCGTGCAGGAGGCAGCCAATCCATGATTCTCTCTCATCAATGCTGTTTCTATCTCTCTCCCTTTCCCTTACTCTCTGAAATCAATAAAAACCAACTCAGATGTGTGCTAATTGAGTGAAGGATCATATATTTGTGTTGGCTTTGAATTATTTAATATCAAGTCTCTTATTTTTCTGGGACAAACTATGAAGAGAATGGGAAGTTTATTCTTTCTCCCATGATCAATTTTCTCTTCATTGTGACCCTAGAGTACTTCCCTCTATCACAGAAATCATCTCACATTTTCTGTTTCTTAGTTTGTCACTCCCCTTGAACTCAGAGACTGTCATAAGCACTTAATACTCCTATTCAATATTCATTTACTGAATCCCTACTGAATATTAGGAACTAAGTCTGCTGAATTCAGGAGAAAACAAGGATCACACTATAGAAAAGAAGCAACAAACACTGACAAACAGGAGTCACAATAAAATTAATTCCATATAGACCATAGGGTAGGGGTGAGAGTAAGAGCTCTGGAGTCAGACAAGTGAGTGAGGGGAGTGTTTGAATACTTCTAAGCCTAAACTCTTCTTCAGAAATGGGATCAGAGGAGTGCTTAGTAGTGCTATGAGGAAGACATAAAATAATCTAGGCAAAGCACCTGGATGATTTACTTGGCCACGCTATTTGGAAAGTGCCTGTCTCAATCATCTGGTGAGTTTGGAGAAATATATTTCAATAAATGTAAGTAAGTGCACACAGTAGGCACTCATCAATATTGCCTTTTTACAAGAAATCGTTTATTTCTACTGGAAATTAGGAAATGGAATTTCAGTGTCTTCTTTTAAGGCAGATATTATGTAATAAAGTTAGCAATGCTTGCCCTTTTATTTACTTATCAATACATAATAAAGGCATGGGATATTTAAATAAATAAGACAAAATAAAATAGAGCCTGCAGTTTCATCAATAAGTCATACCTTTCTTCCAGACTGATAGAGATTTTACATTTTATTTGATGATATTGATGATTGTGGTGACCTAAAATCTTTGAGTAAAATTAGATATTTCAAAGGGAATAACTGCAAAAAAATGATAATAAGTGCGTATTTCTAAATGGCTGTTATGCACTTTTGGAAAAAATTCAGAGGATCAGAGAACTGAAGAGCTAGGGGAGGGAAAAGGCAAGATTGGTTTTAGATAGTTTTGTCAATAAAACTGTCCCTAGGCCTTTGCAATCTTAAAATAACTCTCTCCAGGGTTATTGTATTCAACACCAAGGCTTGGCAGAAAAGTATGGACCTGCATTGTAATGAAAGGAAACAGAAGTTGAAAGCGAGGAAATCAACTCACCCAAGTCACAGACAGGGCAGACCTGGGACTACCCCTCTGTGTTTCTATTATTTGAAATGGGGCTTCTTCCACTCCACCATCCCTAGACTTTTCCTCCCTCTTTCCTCACCAGCTTTTGGAAAATATCCACTCCAGCCATCTGCTGAGTTTGGGAGGCCTTTTGTGAATAATTTAAATATTAACACTCTCTTGTCTTAAGCTTCTATTAAAGACATTATTCAGAATTGAACAACAAAAAGCCCCCATTTACACTTAACAATAATAGTATTTTATTGTCCATTAATAAAGGATTCATTGAGTTCTTTGCTGACAAATTTGACATAGAGAGAAAATCCTGACATCTGAGTGTGGCATTACAGTGCCTACTGTTGTTCTTCAACAACTTAAGGTCCCTTGAAGGTCAGGAAGACTCCTCCTCTCCTGGCCACTCTGTATCGATTTTTTTTTTTTTATCATGATCAATTATTTTCAGCCCTTCTCTAATTCCGCTTCCATCTTCCTAGATTTGGGCTAATGTTTGCATTTGATCTCTCCAAAATCCATTTCTTTAGTTTGGTTCTTTAGCCTTTCCCCATCTCTAAATCATGTTTCCTTGCAATATGTCACCTGATCCTAATCTTGCCTCTGCTCAGCTCAGTTTCTGCTGTCCATAGTCTAAATTCCTTGGTCCCCATTAAGCATCTGTATCCCTGTCAGTCTATGAAGAGGCAAGAGTGCATCTATGTGGGAGACATTAATTGCTTCATATTGAGAATGAGGGGAGGGAAGAAATCATATCTCGTGTGTCCTCAGAGTCCTACAATTAGAATGAATTGAATGTTAGAGATTATCAATCATATCCCTGATATCGTAATTCCATTTAAGCTTCTTTTTATCTTCTTATATACTCTAAACTCCAGACAATCTGAAGTAGTACCTGCTTTTTTAAGCCAACTCAAACTTAATGTGCATCAGAATCACCTGGAAGGTTTGTTAAAACAGATTACTGGGGGCTCACCCCCATGGGTTCTCATTCAGTAGATTTGGGTAGAACCTAAGAAATTGTGTTTCTAACAAGTTCCCAGATAATGTGGACACTGCTGGTGGATCACACTCTCAGGACCACTATTCTAAACATAGCTTTATCTCTTTCACCTGTGACTGATGGTAATCATCTGACACATCTTTGAACTGCATCACCACAATTTCAAACCAAGTTATCCACTAAAAACTCATTAAATTCTGTCTTCACTCATTTATTTATTGATTGATTAATTGAAGTCCTATTATGTGTCAGGCAAAGAATTTGTTCAGTGGCCACAGGAAGATGAGTTTATAAAGCCATCCTCAATCTTTCCAACTAGATCAGTATCTTTTTCCTCATAGCATGACTACTGACCTTTCCTCTGTTGTGACTCAGATGGTTATCCTTACACCAGCATCATTGGTTTCACTTGGAATGTGACAGAAATGTAATCTCAGACCCTACCTCAGACCTACTATATCTGAATCTACATTTTATTAAGATCCTAGTTGATTCCTATGCAAATTCTAATTTGAGAAGAATTGATTACTATACTATGAACTCCTTTACATAAACATCCAGGTATTATTCAGCTGTGAATGTCCTAAAATGCCTAGCAAAGTGCCTCACCCTGGGGTGGAAGGAAAAGGAGAAGTGGGTAAAAAAATCATTGCCATGATTTTTCAAGATTTACTTAGCGCCTGACACAAAATCATTTAATCTTTACAACAGAAAGCAACTAATGATTACTTGTTGTATCGAATCAAATTGACTTTGCTTGAGTTTATTCTGGAATAAAGGCAAACTGCAAGCATGACATCAACATTCTAGAGGAGGTAGAAGATATCTAAAATCCTATATAATAAAAGCCTAGTATGCTAAGTGTCCGGTCGTCCTGTTGGCTGTTCAACCAATCAAAGCGTAATATGCTAATGATATACTAAGGCCATTCAACTGCTCACTGTGACATTCACTGACCACCAGGGGACAGATGCTCTGGGTCTGGCCAATCGGGACTGAGGGAGATGGGCCAGACATACCCTGAAGCCCTCCCTCGGTCCCTGCCCACCTGGCCAATCTCCCATGTCCCTCTCCGCCCCGATCGTGCACTGGTGAGGTCCCTCAGTCTGGCCTGCACCCTCTTGCAATCTGGGACGCCTTGGGGAATGTTGGAGAGCCAGTTTTGGCCAGATCCCGCAGGCCAGGCTAAGGGACCCCACTGGTGCATGAATTCGTGCACCAGGCCTCTAGTTCTTATATAAAGACATTGCTTTCACAATCATATCTTGTTCTCTTAAGAAGCATAGTAATTATTATTGACAATGGTCATCGCTTATTGAGCAGTGTATTGATCACAGAGTTAAGTGTTTTCTTTGATGGGTTTTGTCATGATGGATAATTGAAAAAAAATGTTATTTATTTTCCCCACTTGTTTGGTCATGAAAGTAAATGACAGACTCAAGCTCATGCAGCTTTGGGTGGGAAAACTAAATAATCAAATGCCCAAGATCTGAATGCAGCAAAGCAAATTCATTTTTGTGCCCAATCAATAATTAGTGTTAAGCGACCTCTGGAAAGCCATTTAATTTTTAGTATTTTATGAGATAAACTTTTATCCAAAACTCTGGTTGTAGACTTGCTTCCCAAAATACTATACTAATTTTCCTAAGAGCAAGCTTCATGAGAAATATATAAGTCAAAGTTGTGTCTTGAGTATCACCTAGCTCAGTGGTCGGCAAACTGCAGCTTGCGAGCCACATGCAGCTCTTTGGCCCCTTGAGTGTGGCTCTTTCACAAAATACCAGGGCCTGGGTGAATCTATTTTGAAGAAGTGGCATTAGAAGAAGTTTAAGTTTAAAAATTTGGCTCTCAAAAGAAATTTCAATCATTGTACTATTGATATTGGTCTCTGTTGACTAATGAGTTTGCTGACCACTGACCTAGCTCAATAGTTAGCAGTTCTTAATGGAGATTGGAGGATGGTATTTGCCTCCTGGAGACATAAGGCAATTTCTAGAGATATTTTTGGTTATCACAACTAAAGATGGGCGTTCTATTGGCATCGAGTAGACAGAAACCAGGGATGTTGTTAAGCATTCTACAGTGCAGAAGATAGTCCCAGCCACACGGTCATCTGGCCCTAAATGTCAAGAGTTCTGAGGTGGAAAACTGTGGCTTTTGCATTACACAGAATAGACATAAAGACAATACTTATTGAATAAAATGGTTTGAGTGCTTCTGAAGGGGCATGACATATGAATTAAGACTCTATTGTGAGAGTTTAAATGAGTTGTTACAACACATAGACAAGTCCTGGAGTCATAACGTGCATCTGCTTTCTAGCTTAATGGTTTATGCCTTATCCAGGATGCAACACAGCAGCACACACTTCTGACTGACCGTGAAGTTCTCTACCATATGCAGTGCTGAGAGTAAGCAGGTGAGCTGTGGAGTCAGAAGGCTTGAGTTTCAGTCTTGATGCCACTGCTTACTAATTTTATGACTCATTACCCATCTTCTCCCTTTCCTCATCCTCCTTGCCTATATTTTTGCCTCAGGATTATGATCTGCTAAATGGGAATAACAATGTTCAGTTCTCAGAACATCATTAAAACTCAGAACACAGTTTCTGGCTCATAAAAATAATGAATGCTTTTTGAGCATAAACTTGAGGTCATTTAAGATCCAGTGTGTGGAATGCTTCTTGTGCCTGACTCTCATCCTATCAGTGAACTTCTTCATTCCAGCCTTGGCTATGGCCAGTAGCCCAACCTAAAAGTGCAAAAAATAAAAATAAAAATAAATTAAAGAAACGTTGGAGGACGTTTGAGTAATAGAGAGTAGGAGCCATTAGGTAGAACTCCTGTATTCTGTCTCTTGGGCTTGACAATTCTGAGGCATATTCTGCTCTGTTTCTCAGAGCTTACCCTTCAAAATTGAGCCCTTGTTGCAAACAGTGTAGACCAACTTATAACACATCTTCGCATTAGATTTTCTTCCTTCATTTTCAGCTCATTTTTGTCCTCCACTGTTGTTTCTTAGAATCACTTCTCAAATAATAATCTACAATAAAAAAAGCCCTTATGGGCGGAGTGGGGGAGGCTAAGAAATCAAGGCTTCACCTTTTTCTTTTCACCGTGTTAAAATTCTGACCTGATGATTTAGCTTATTGGTACCTTAACCAGCCAAATAACAGAAAAATGTTGTAACATGGCCGATGGCAATGGTATCAGCCCTCATGCTTATAATATAAAATAGGTTTTATTTTCCTAAAAAAAAAAAAAGTAGAGAAACTCTACATATGGATATTGGTAAAAGACCCTATATTAAGTATCACACAAAACTGTGAAAACATGCACATTTCCATTTAGTGCATGGAATATACTCATTTTTAGGGATAAAAAAAGAAACTGTATAACAAAACATCATGTGTATGCAAATAATAAGCAAGTGTTAAAATCCAAATTTCCCATGCTGCAGTCTCTCCTGTGTGATTGTGTGTTTTCCTCCTTGCTATGCTGACTAGAGAGCATTATCTGTCTGTATGCTGAAAGTTTGGAACTAACAATACAAGTTTCTGCTTAGGTAAATTGAAAAGTAGCATCATTAAGTCATGAAAAACCCATATTTAATTTATGTTTACCCACTTTCAGGAAGTTCTGAAGGCCAGTGGGAATCAACATCTGTTCACATTCAGTCATGCATTCAATCAATCACTCATTCAGAAAACAGTAAGGCCAGACCACCGATCCCATGCCTGGCAAGAAAGCACTCAGCTGATGTCAAATGAGCTAGATGCATCTCACCTCATGTTTAGAATATTGGACCGTAGATACAAGAAGAATGGGTTTGTATCCCAGATGTAGGATGTTGATGAAAGAATAAAAAACATTAAAACCCAACAAAATCCAGACCTAGTCATTCATGTAAGGTTGTGTAAATGTGATTTAAAATATTTGGGGGAAATTATTTATTATAAGAACATATTTCAGAAATCATAATAAAAATCAGAGAGCTTGGCTTGATTTAAAAACACACAAAAATATATCAAAGAAGTACTCATATTGTTCTTCACTGGTCATTAATGCATATTTGGACATTGAAAATCAGCTGTGCTTAAGCCTAAAATTTTTAAAAGAATGCTGAATTTTGCAAAATTGAAGAAAGGAAATTATAAAATAAAGTCAGAGAGTTAGTGTCTGAATTGAGGAAATTTTAGTTATCTGGCCTGTTTGTCCCGTTTCTTTTGTCAGCATAAGAGATGTCTAAATCTGTAGAGAATTTTTGTAAGAGTTTTTTGAGCCAAATTGATGACATATGCCAGGGAGCAAAGATCTCAAGTGCTTTACAGAATAACAGTTTTGCAGCTTCTTTTATGCATTTAAAATTAAGGAGGGAAGTACATGGAAGATTGGAGAAAACAAAACAGAGATTGGATTATAGGGTAGTTAACAAGATTGTGTGTTCTCTTGAGGGTTAATCCCCATTCAAGGGACATTTCAAAGGTCTGTTAACCTACATGCACAAGGACAAACCTTTCACTAAAGAAGTTCTAGGCCTGTGGCCATGACCTGCCCAGTTAAGAATTCATAATCAGATCACCCTGTGATGTCAGAAAACAAGTCTAACAGAGTGAATTTCTCAAGGTCAACAGGAGCTAGATAGGGACTAGGACTCAAGTCTGCAGAATCCCACTTAATGTCCTTTCTATTACACCAAATAAACTGGACTGACTCCAGACACTAATAGGCTCCTCCGCATCACCCTCTGCTGCCCCATCACCCCCACTCCATCCTCACCCTCTCACCTGTCCATCAAGTTTTCCCCAGGATGACTCATTCTGCCTCCACTGCCCTATGCAACACTAGCTTCAAGCCCAAGCAGAAACCGCTTACTGGAAATTGCAGGACTGAATATTTCCAAGATGCCTGGGGGATGTTTGGTTATTGATGCTCAGAGGAGCATGAGCTGTATTCTTTGGAAATAGACTGATGATGACAACAAGCTTTTACTGAAGTGGCATTTCCTTCCCTGAGGGCTTAAGTGCGGGAGGTATGTGAAATATGAAAGGATTACTTCATTTTGTTTATTATTTATTTAGTCTTTTTTTTTTTACAACCCCTGACCAGTGCCTCCTCCCATCAAACTCTGACCTACACATTCAATTAGAGAGACTTACTGGAAGTTTGCTCTTTTTTATCGGAGCTTCACCTGCAGGGTGAGTAAGAATATGTGTTGGCCAGAAATCAAAGACAGAGCGAACATCCTCTGCTCAAATTACTTTGAGTCCATATTTCTATTAAATTTCCAGTAAAGTATGCTTAATAAATCACAGCATTTGAAATTAATTGTTTCAATGAGGCATTTAATTTTGCACAATCCATTGCTCTGGGTGTATATTAGCTAAATATTTATGAGTTGATTATTTCCAAAGCAGTCAGATTTGTTAAGGACGGAAGATAACTATCTTCCGTATGATTTGCCCAAGAATTTTTTTTCTGAGTGATTACTAAAATGTCAAAGTTGTAAAGAACGTTTGTATATTTTACACAAAATGAAGTATAACGTGTGAGATTTTTAATTAACATCCCAGGATGTTTCATAAAGTGTGACAGTTGAAAGCTATCTCCTACACCTCCATCCATCAAGTTCCAGGAACTCAACTAAAAGTGCCCAACTGCAAGCAAACTATGGATTGTAGGGGCACAATCAAACAACCCAAACCTAAAGCAGCAAACCCGCTCAAAACCCTGAGCAAGCAACGGGTGTATTTATCATGAAGTATTTAAAAAATAAAAGAAGCGAAGGATATGGCTATGCCCAAATGTATCATTTCCCAGCCAATGACTATCGGCGGACATAGAATAGAAAACATTAGTTAGTGTAAAAGACTGATCAATCTGGTATGATCTCTTGCTGATAGCTGCTTCATGAGAGCATAGAGATCATAAGCTTTTTCTCATCCCTTTCCCCTTCATTGCAAATTCGTCAGCAATAATAAAGGCACCCAGGTTGCAGGCTCAATCCCCAGTGTGGGGCATGCAGGAGGCAGCCATTCAATGATTCTCTCTCATCACTGATGTTTCTCTCTCTCTCTCCCTCTTTCTTCCTCTCTGAAATGAATAAAAAAAATATTTTTAAAAAAGACATATCTGGCCCTAACTGGTTTGGCTCAGTGGATAGAGCATCGGCCTGTGGACTGAAGGGTCCTGGGTCAAGGGCATGTACCTTGGTTGCGGGCACATTCCCACTAGGAGGTGTGCAGGAGGCAGCTGATCGATGTTTCTCTCTCATCAATGTTTCTAACTCTGCATCCCTCTCCTTTCCTCTCTGTAAAAACAATCAATATATTAAAAAAAAAGACATATCTGTCTTTAATAATGGCAACATTTGTAAGATCCACAACTTTCATGACCTAAGTGAGTCACATGTCCTCATCTAAACCTCATTTTTAAAATCAGATGAAAAGCTCTGTAATGACACCTAACTTGCTTAGCTTTCATTGGAATTAAATGAGGCAGCCCACAGAAACCACTCATGAAGTGCAATGTCAAAATGAGCATGAAATAAATGTCAGTCCCCTTCTCCTCATTGCTTACAAGCAATACCAAGTGGAATTTATTGCAACAGAGCCATTCAAGCGTGTCCCCAAGAAGGTGACTGGAAAACACCTGTTTTTCTTACTCAAATGTATCATGGGCCTTTTGCATCCCAGGTTAAACGTACATTCAAGATCTCACATTTGGCTAAGGTCTTGATAATTTCTGGTAAAGAAACTACTGAGTTACCTGAAATATCGGTGAACCAATACACCATCACGGATTTTTTATTTATTTATGTTTTCATTTTGTTAATCCTCACCCGAGGATATTTTTCCATTGATCTTTTAGAGAGAGTGGAAAAGAGAGGGAAAGACAGAGAGAAACAGTGATGTGAGAGAAACACCTTGATTGGTTGCCTCCTGCACGTGTCCCAACCAGGGCCCGGGCCAGGGAGGAGCCTTTCAACCACTGTACATGCCCTTGACCACAATCAAACCTGGGACCCTTTGGTCCACAGGCCGATGCTCCTTCCACTGAGCCAAACCAGCTAGGACACCACGAGGGATATTAAGAAGAGTAGCTGTCAAGGCAATCCAGATGCTAATGTCTTCTGTGTTTAACAATATAAAATATGAAATTACAGGCATTTAATAGAGTTAGGTTTCTGGACAGAAATGACAGGGTGGATATCCCCAGTGAAATCTTTTGAATCGCCACCAGAGAAAAATTAGTTTAAATGCCCTCGTTCAATAAAGAGGCAACTTTGGCCTCACAGGATCACAGCACTCTTAGGAGAGCCTGGCGGTTGTTTATCTCACAAACACACAGAGCTCACCCTGCCTTTCATCTTCCCACACTTGGGCTGTCAACAGCAGACATTTATTATCGGCAGAAAGAAAGAGATTACCTTAAGCATTGCTTTTACTATGATTAATGTGAGGCATAATCATCGAAGGGTACAGTTTCACAAAGAAAACAAATGTCGGTCTTTATGGATTATTGAAAATCATAATGTTTCATCTTCTGTAGGAAAATGAAATGATCAAATACCAGTTTGCAGTACTCAAAGGAAATCTAGATACCATTTAGATAGAGTCAGTATTCATCCATAAAGTGGGGCAAGCACTGTATGGTATTCATGCGTGCATTAATGCTGTTGAACAAGATGCATTGTGCTGTGGAGGACAGAGTTGGAAGCAGAGTCAAGCAAATTTGCTTGGAGCTCTTGATATACCAATAGGCATGAAATTTTGATTTTTGAAAAGCTTTATATTTATAAAGCATTTATATACCCATTATTTCATTTGACCTTCTTAAGATTCGCTCAGATAAAAATGAGTGCTTTTCTTTACTCCACGTTCATTTTATCATCAAGTCCTGACTACTATCTCCGTCTTCAAAATACATGCTGATAGGTGTCCAGCCCCTTTGTGTTCCCTTTAATGCCACCTTAGTCAAAGCTCCATCAGGGCTCACTTGGAATACCACAATAGTCTCCTAACAGGTCTCTTTCAATCTGAATCAATGAAATCTATTCTCCACATAAAAGCCAGAGTACTCCTTCTAGAATATGACTTCTACCACGTATTTCCTCTCAGTTATTATTTAAATTAGTTAGTGGCTTCACATTGAACTTAGAGTAAAATCTGTAACCCCCAATTAAGGTCTATTAATTGATCTGATCTGGAGTCCATGGGCACATGCTAGTATGCAGCTCTTGACCTAATGAATCTTTGTTCCATTCCTAGGCCTTCTAGTGCGCCTTGAGAAATCCACTAACAGTCTTTTCTAGGCCTTTTATATATTCCCTAGGGTTCCTTAAGGTTCCTCCAGATTCTACTTACCATCTAGTTCCTGGACCACACATTGTAAGTTTTGTTTTGGTGACATCCTGCTGCCAGGTAACCAAATATCTACCTGTTACCTACTGTTGTGTAATGAATTACCATGAGATGTGGTGGCTTAAAATAGAAACAGTGATTATTTTGCTCAAAAATCTCTAATTGGGACCAGAGTTAGCAGAGATAGTTCATCTCTGCTCTATTAGACATCAGCCATGGCAGCTGCATGGCTGGGATGGGGGATAGGGGAAGGACCATCAGAAGACTTTCTCACCAACAGATGTGCTGCTGGCCCAGAAAGACACAATGACTAGAACTGGAATAGTTGGGATTCCCTGTGTGCTTTCCTCTTTCTCTAAGAAAAAAATCTCCAAATGATCTCTCCAGCGTTATCATTTCAGTATAGCTGGAATTCTTGCCTGGTGCTTCAAGAATGCCAAAGTGTATGATTTCAGCCTTAGTCTTTGAGCTGAGACAATGTCATGTTATTTTTAGCATGTAAATTTTAGGATAATTTTCCATGTAGTAATAAATAAATAACATGTGGTAATAAATATATCTCATTCTTTTCATAATATATGTGTTAATATATGCATGTGAGCAATATAGGCTCAAAAAATGGCTTGAAAACCATTGTAACTGGAACAGGTAGGTGGCTTGTTTGGATGGTCTTTTACCTACATTTCTACCCCAGTCACCCACAGGCATGCATTTTTTCCCTACAGGTTTATTAAAATATAATTGACATAATTTTCACATCTTCAAACTGTATCACCTGATCAGTTTTCATAGTTGAATATTCCATGAAACCATCACCATAATGGATAATGAATAAATCGGCCATCCTCCAAAATTTCTCACTATAATTCCTGCTCCTCCCCTTCTTGCCCTACCCTGTACATAGACCATTAAGTTGCTGTCTCTTTATATTAACTTGCATTTTTAGAGTTTTATGTAAGTGAAATCATACAGCATGTATTACTCTTTGTTGGTCTTCTTTCATTTAATGCAATTATTTTTAAATCCATTGATATTATTGTGTGTATCAATAATTTAATTTTATTGCTGAGTAGCATTTCTTTGAGAGCATATAGCACAATTTCTTTATCTACTCATCTATTGATCGAAATTTATGTTGCTTCAAGTTTGGGGCTATTACAAATAGAACTGCTCCAAATGTTTGTATAGTACAAAATCTTTATGTGAACATATACTTTTGTTAGTCTTGGGTAAATACCTAGGATTAAAGCAGCTAAGTCATATAGTAGATAAATGGTTAACAGTTTGAGAAACTGCCAAAACAGTTGTTCCATTTTACATTCCAACCATGTGTGAGAGTTTCCATTGTTCCCTATTATCATCAACAGTTGGAATGGTCAGTTTTCTTAATTTCAGCCACTTCAGACAGTGCATAGTGGTTTTACCTTGCATTTCTATAATTGCCCATTATTTTGTGCATTCATTGCATTTGCCTTCTATCCATATATTTTGTTTTCATACCCATGTCCTTATAACTATTCAAATATTTAACCATTTTTAATTGGGTTGTTTGCCTCATTGAATTATAAGTATTGTTTATACAGTCCAGATGTACAACTCTTTTATGAATAAATATCCTTCAAATGTTCTCTTTTTTCCTAGTCATTATATCAAAACCAGAGGAAAAGTAAGAGGTGCTAGCATTTCCTAAGGTCCAATGCTCAAGCATTGCGCTCATCACATGATATACTTTATCTCAATCCTCATCTCTGGCGAAAAGTTCCAACCACCTGGATAAAATGTCAAAAATACCAATGCTCAGTACCCACTCAGTTAAATTCAGTCAGAATCTCTAAAGATGGGGCATGAGCCTATGTCTTTTTCTTTTTTTTTAATTACTCAGGCATTATTATGTACACTCATGGTTGAGAAGGTTGAGGACCCTCCTTACATATCAAAGTTGCTGGTAGGATGACTGAAATTAGTTGGTTTTCTTTAAGTTTAACTTCTGTTTTAGAGATGAGGAAACTGAAATTCAGAGAGGTGATCAAAAAATTGATAGAGGTGACATAGGCAACAGAGGAGAGGCTAGGATTCAAGGCAACAACTATTTACAAATACTTTGCTTCTATTCTTTCTCATTGTGCTTCAAGTAAGATAAAACCCTCACCGTGAAAGGAATGTAAGAAAACCTGTCTAAGTTGGGTAGTAAGGATACGCAGGATGTTCAG
The DNA here is from genome assembly GCA_026230045.1 of Corynorhinus townsendii. Classification (NCBI taxonomy): domain Eukaryota; kingdom Metazoa; phylum Chordata; class Mammalia; order Chiroptera; family Vespertilionidae; genus Corynorhinus; species Corynorhinus townsendii. Next base: position 9,516,067 of record JAPDVU010000011.1, on the reverse strand, counting down.
ATGCAGTGAAGAATGATGCCCCAATTTTGTACAAAGTAGTTAGTAAGTATTTGCCAAACACTAAATGAACGTGGGAAGTGAGAAGAACATGTCAGGAAGCCTCATACACAGCTTATCCCTCTTCTACTGACATATTTCCCTTGATGACTTCCAGCCTAATGCCTTTCTTGAGTTTAACAAGAAAACGGGCCTCTCACTTCTCACTGTTGTCTCCTCTAATCTGCCCATCACTTGTTCCATGTGTGGAATCCCCTTGACGGCTAGGGAAGTCCCATTGGTAGGATGGGCTGCATAATTTGGTGGAGAGAAAAATCTCTTTGTATATTAGATGTAATTTACCATCTGCTTAAACTAGGTCAGTGCACAGCCCCACTTACCAAGAATGTCCCCTCTTCTCTGTCCATTCAAATCCTGCCTGTATTTTCAGACCCAGCTCCAATCTCCCTGCGCCCCTTTTTAAAGTCTTCTCTGACCCCAGCTAAGTCCTATTTTAATTATTGTCACTGCCACTCACATAGCAATCCATCAGGAGCTGTCTGGTAGTATCTATTCTACCATTTTCTCCACCAGTTATTTTATATTCTGCATTATTTTTTTAACTCTCAGAATGTTGATGTCTTACCCTTCCCTCAATCATTACAGGGAATCTATCCCTGTTGGGTGGCTGAGTGACATATTGACATGAGAGTAGAAAGGTTGTACATGAAAATGGGGCTCACTTTAACATAATATCAGGTCACATATTTCAGGAAACATTTTAGGGGAGAACGAAAGAATATTCCCCCATAAAACGGCTGATTTTAAAATTATTTTCAAGGGATGTTTTGCAGGTTTGGCTTGACAAGTGCTGCTGAAGCATAAATTATATCACTGTGTCTAAGGAAAGGATGGGCCAACATATGATGCATGGAGTCCCGGAGGAGTAAGTTGTGGAGTCCAGGTTGCAGACCTGTCTCCATCGTGGAGATTTAAGGTACCATTCTGAGAGTCTGATGCAACCAAAAGCCCTTGTCCTGATCCCAGGCATACCAAGGAGGTTTCTGCTAATGGTAGGACTTCTCTTGGAGTTGGTCTATAGGCAATGATCACACTACCTTATCACTATGCCTTCATATGACTTCTAAAACAATTCATCATCTTTTCCAAGTCTCTGGCTTTACTCCTCACTCCCTCTGTCATCATTCCATAGTTCCACAAAATCTCTTCTTGTTTCCTGAAAATGTTCTGCTGTTTCGGGATCTAAGCTGCTCTCTCAGCCTGAACATACCTCTACAGTTTAGCTACATTTCTTTTTTCCTCTCTTTCTTTTTAAAAAGTTTTTTTAAAAATTAGTTTTAGAGAGAGAGGTAGGGAGAAGGAGAAAAAGGAAGGGAGAGGGAGAGAAACACCTATGAGAGATAACCATAGATCACATGCCTCCTGCATGCCTCCTTATGGGAAATGAACCTTCAACCTGGGCATGTGCCCAGATTGGGAATCAAACCAATGACCTCTCGGTGCATGGGACAATACTCAGTGCTCAACAAATTGAGTGACACCAGCTAGCACAGCTATATTTCGTAATGGTGAGATTACAATGTTGGCCTTGATTTTATCTTAAGCATTGATGTTCTGCTGAGCAGTAAAGGCAGTATGGACAGTGACAGGATAAGAATGGAACAGAAGGAGGGGCAACTGTGCAACACTCAGATTTTCCCCACTAAAAATGAAAAGTTATTGAGGGACTCTAGGCAAGGGAAGAATGCATGTTAGTTCTCTGACTTTCTGTAGGGAATGCTTGATGTGGATCAAGACTTAAGATAAGAAGTGAGCTATAAAGTTGTTGCTATAATTAGGTGAAAAGTAGTGGGAGGCTGGATGAGGAGAGAGGTAATAGAAATGAAGAGCTGGTATGGAGCCAAGATATACGAGTAGTTACGAAGTGAAATCAGAGTGACTTAGTAACTGAGTACATTCAGAACAGCCTGGTTGAAGCGATGCTGTACAGGACCAAAACAGACTCAGTCTCGGACCCTTATCTTGAAAGGGAGACAGTACTATCTGAGTGTTTGTGGGTCCTCACCACATACAAACTCAGATGACATTTCTTGAATCGGTTTCCTCAAAGTGTAATAATAATTGCTGACCCATCTCTCTCCTTCTAGTTGGTAAGTGAACACGACGCCTCACACCATGCATCGTGCAATCACTCTCACAGATCCTCATGTTAACGTCCTTGAGCTTTTTCTACGCATTGGTTAAATGCTTTAACTGTCTAAAGCAATCGGCTTCAAGGACTTGAACACATCAATATTAATGGAGAAATTAGGCACTGACGTTCCTTTACCAACAGAAGAATGATAGAAATGAATCCAAGGGATGGAGTGTCATCGTGCTAACTAGAGAGAGAGTGATGGTCTGATCTCTGTGCTCACTCTCCTGTGATGCTGATTAATGCACGTGTGTGCTTCTGATGGACATGCAGACCCAGGCGGGTCCCAGAAAATGAAATTTATGGTAAAGAAAGACGAGCATTGCCGAAACCGGTTTGGCTCAGTGGATAGAGCGTCAGCCTGAGGACTGAAAGGTCCCAGGTTCGATTCCGGTCAAGGGCATGTACCTGGGTTGTGGGCACATCCCCAGTAGGGAGTGTGCAGGAGGCAGCTGATCGATGTTTCTCTCTCATCGATGTTTCTAACTCTCTATCCCTCTCCCTTCCTCTCTGCAAAAAAAATCAATAAAATATATTTAAAAAAAAAAAGAAAGACGAGCATGCTTTAATGACTTTGGTTTCTTCTTGATCTAAGGACCATCAGGGTCTCTCTCCAGGACTCAGTGATGGGGGAGATCAGAGCCTATCAACCACACTACAGAACACCCAGAGATGGTTGCAAGCACATCACTTATCACTCTAAGATGTGAATATCCTAGGTCAACCATCACAGGCCAACCACAGGATTTTGAAGGAAACTGACAAAATGCTTAAGAAAGAATGTAATCTCAGAGGTAGAAAACGTTCAGGTATTATTTGGCATATTTCACTCCTTGCCCAATAAAGGCATGTGGGTGACCAATAGTTATTAATACAAAGAGAAGTTCTTGATCACATCTGCCAGTTCCCCATTAAGTCTCCCAAACCTAAAGCCTGCCAGCCCATATTTTGAATAAGATATTAATTAATAAGGGAGTGATTTTAGATTGTAGTGGTCACCTTTTTCTGCCTCAGCCTTCACTTCAGACATTATTATTCCTTCCTGATTTCTTCACATAGGAGTTTAAATGAGAAAACTGAAAATCAGAATATTCCAGAGACAACTGGGTACATTGTAAGGCAATTAGGCTTCTTGCATCCTTTGATTCTGATTGGCCAGCCACTGGCTAATGTCCTTAGCATCTCCTTTTATATATACACAGAGGATTGGCAAGGTTCACAGCTTCCCAATCAGAAGTGCTGCATGGATCACTGACTTTAAAGGGGAAGTCAGATGCCCAACCTCTCTTTCTGCTCTGTCAGGGTGAAGAGAAACCTTTCCATTCAGTCCTGAGTTATCTGGACACTCTCCTCTGCAGCATGTTAATTGACTGTTCCAAAGGACACTGATTTGGAATAAAAATAAGAATAAATGTCCTAGCTGCTGACCAGCCACTCATTATCACCTCAAGCTTAACTTAATTAGACTGCCTCACTAGTCAGAAGGTTTGACCTTCAGAGAGAACACTGTTACAGTCTCCTGTCAACCATATATATATTTGGACCGAATATTATATATCAAGAAAGAAAGGTAAATTGCTCATATACAGCATGTGGCCTGTGAATACTCTTGACCCAGTCATTGCCTATTTTGTACAGTGAAAGGGTAGGGTAAGTGATAGCAATCTTCATAATAGTATGTTAATATTAATCGAAGTTTTTCTGATTCTTAAACATTTGCATAGTAATTTCACAAACTCTGAAGGCCCTGATCCTCAAATTTCTCATCTTTAAAAAAGATAAACTTGAGTTATAGAAAGAAGAAAATATACTATCTAAATGCCGCACGGCCACAGAAAAGTCAAGAAAAATCAGAAGCATGCATATAATCTGACCCCCCAAAAAGAGGAATATTGAATTACTTCTGTGTCATTTTCATTTCCCAAATAAGATATGGAGAAAAGGGCACCATATTTCCAGGGCATTGGAAACTTCATGGTTTTTGGCTATTCTAAGTGAAGTTGGGCAAGTCCATGACAGGTTCTTGGGGAAGGAAAGTCTCAGCAGGTCATGTGAACAGGGTAAAGACAAGGCCCAGTGTGGGAAGAAAATCCCTCCTCGAAGTCCAAAAGGAGAGACACAACCCCGATGTTAAACTGGCATCAGACCAGCCAACCCTGCTTCCTGCAACTGAACCTTGTTGACATCTACTCTTTCCCCAAGGACTCCACTATGTTTAGAAAACATTGAGTGAGAAAAAAGAGGAGGGTCAGGAGAATGGAAAACACTAGCATCTATTAAGTATCATGTCATGTTCTATGCCAAGTGCAGAGTGTAAGTGTACAGTGCCTTGCCCGTAGCACACAATGAATGAAAATCATGCTGTCATCATTCTCAAAGCATGGCCCTGCTTAGCCTGCATTAGAATGACTTAGTATGCTTGTTACAAATGTAGATTCCTGGGCTCTGATCAAGATGCATTAAATCAGAATCTCACTGAGTAAGGCACAAGCATATGTGTTTTTAACAAATACAATGCTGATTCCAACTAACAATTGAGAGGCACTATTTCATATATGCCAGCCATTTAAAAAGTGTTGTTTCATTTAATCCTTGCAAAAAAAGTCTGATTTTACAGGAGAGAAAATGGGGACTCAAATAATTCTTGTAAATCCTTACAGAACTGATATTGTAACACAGTTCTGCTTGACTTCAAACCCTGTATCCTTTCAACTATTGGAAGCAGTGAATTGTGAAAAAGAAAAAAAAAAAAACCCAAAACAAAAACAAAACACAAAAATGATCCAGGGAATTACTGCTCTGGGAGCATCTTGGTTATTGTTTCAACACAACCAGAAAGACGGGAGGAAAGAAATTAGCAACATGGAGAAGGCCCTCCACATCGGTGCTGAGGAAGTCACTGATTTAGTGCTCATCGGAGAAGAAAATTACAGCTGGATCTCTCAATCCCCTACATTTACATGGTAAACCTTACTTCAAAGTCACCCTGGAAATTACATGACATTTTTATCACAGTCATTTTCAGACTGGGTCATTATCTTTAAGCAAACATTCATGGCACATTTTGAACAGGCACATATATCAGGCAGGCAGCAAACTATATTAACAAATTCAGGGGAGGTGTTCCCAAAATATTTTCAGGGTTGTCAATCAAGAGATGGCAGTGATAAGGGAATGAAAAGTCAGAGGGAAAAGTGTAACCAACTGACAAGCTCAGTTATCTACCCCAAGAACTGAGACTGGGGACTGGGACTTCAGCTACATGAGCTGTTGCTCCTTGTATAAATGACTAGTACTTAGGAGCTAATTCCCTATTCCTTCGGCACCCCTTAGATTCTTCATACTACCTGAATTCACCTTGGGAATACACAGCTGTACTTCCTACAAGATTGATCTATATCCTTTTGTGTGATATTGATAAACTGTTGACACCTTGTTCCCAAATGAGATTTAAGGGGATCTCAGGCCCACTATGTATTAGTTATTTGAACCTGGGCAATTAACTGAACCTCTTAGGACTCCCCTTGCTTAATGGGGACAAGATAAAGATTAGCTTATCTTTGAGCTGTGTATAAATTCTGCAGACTGTTTTTTGCTTGTTTGTTTTTTACAATTTGTTGATTTACCCAGTAGATGTCAAATGCTTGGCCTGGACCTTTGGCCTTCCTGAGCTGACCTCCACTTACCTCTGGGAATATCTATCACATCCTTCTAGGTTAGGTTGACACCCAGTCCAGGATCTGCTTGCAAGTTCAGTCCATGTTGGCCCATTTATCAAAAGAGTTTAAAGCACAAGTTATGTATGTAGAGCCAGAAGGTCTAAGTTCAGAACCTGCTTTCATCCATTACTCTCTGGGTGACATTAGACAGGTTGTATACCCTACACGAGTCTCAATTTCCTCAATGGAAAAGAGAGCTAATAATATTTCATTCCCAGGGCTTTGGTACAGTAAATAAGGGCATACCATAAATCCCTTGCTGAGCATAGTGCCTGAAATATATGCTCAGATTGTCATCCAAGTATCTTTCTGGCACTTCTACTCTTTTAATATAACAATCTATACTTACTTCCTAAAAGCAAATACATTTTAGTTGTATAACTCAGGTGCAAACAAACCTCCTCTTGCCTGCCTGGTCTCTCCTGGAAGAGATTTGCAGATACAGTAGCTTCAGCTCTTTTCAACTATTTTTTTTCCTCCTCTCTCTAGTGGCTATTGCTGAAACCTATTGCAGAGTGTTGACATTGTACAAATGATTCCGAGGTAGTAATTTATGGTGTGCTGGGCACAATTTATTTTTAGATGTCCAATGAAACAAGGTGTCAACAGTTTATCAATATCACACAAAAGGATATGGATCAATCTTTTAGGAAATACAGCTGTGTATTCCCAAGGTGAATTCTGATAGTATGAAGAGCTTAAGGGGTACCAAAGAACCCCTCTCCTAGAGGAGTTCTGTGAATACACACTGGGCTCTAAGATTTTACATACAACATCTTATTTTATTCAACTGCATTTAGGGATGTTTGCCTAGGTCTGAGCATAAGGCTAGTGTTGGAGGCTGGCACAGGACCCCAAATATCAAGGAATTCATATTTTGGTGAAGCAGAGAGACCTCTAAGCGAATAATTGATTTGAGTATTGAGTACTAAATAAAGGAATGTATGAGATAAAGCAGATGGAAAGCAAGACAGACAGATCTCTAGGCCCTATTCCTGGTGCTAGAAGTCCCTATTCCTGGTGCTAGACATACGAGTCCCATTGGTTATGCATGCTGATGTTATAGAGTGCTTGCCTGGGAGTGAGGCCTGGTTCAAACAAGTAAGTACACAATTAATTAATTGACATGATTTTGAATCATAAAGCATGTAAAGAAAACACATATGGGTTGAAAAGACTGAATACTTTATATAGGGTGATCATGGAAAGGTTCTTTGAGAAGATAAAGATCGTAAGAGACTAAGGCCTTCATTCAGTGAACATTCAGGCAGATCCAGAAATGACATTGCTTTTACTCACCCATTCTGTTAAAATAGATGAATGGACATGCCCTGATTTTTTTTTTTCTTTTCCCAAAGATAAAGTCTGGGATAAGCAAATCTGGGTCAAGGTAGTGATGTATAACAATAAGGCAGCCTGGCTTAATTAAAATGTCCACCTACCCTCGATAGTTTATTTCACCAAGATTTATTAAAACAGATCTTTGTCATTAATCAAAAGTCAATTTATTTCCCCCCAAAAATTATCAAGACTTAACTCTTTTATCTGTGTTGTATGGTTGTTAAAGTCTCAATCTGTTTTTCCAAATCAATGTGAATTTAATTAAAATGCAAAAAAACCCACCACTTATCTGGTTTGTTTCAAACCCTTATTTATACAACTAAGAGGATACTATTAAGAACTCAATTTAGTGACTATGGGGCAGGGAGGCTCTCCCATCCATTAAATCAGCCAGTGAGGTAGGGAGGCTGGGAGAGAACCAAAAAGATGTCTGTTGAAGTGACTGACAGATAGCAGTGGGGGTTAAACTGAAATATCACAAGGTTTTCACAGACCTTAAAATGCAGTGAGTTAGGATACAGACATTCCAATACACACAGGTCACACGAAAGGTAGACTACAGCGACCTCATTCAAACCCTCGTTTTCGTATTGGCCCGATAGCCAGAGAGGTTGTACTGGATTGAATTGTGCCCTCCCTGCCCCGAATTGGTGCTCACCTGGAACATGTGAAAGTGACCTTATGTGGTCTTTGTAGATATAATCAAGTTAAAATGAAGTCATACTGAATCAGGGTAGGGTCTAATAGCATGCCTCTTGTCCTTGTAAGGTGAGGGGAATTTGGACGTGGACACAGAGGGAAGGTCACATAAGAATGGAAGCCCGAGAGTGACTCTTCTACAAGGACTGCTGGGAGCTATCAGAAGCTAGAAAGAGACAAGGAAGAATTCTCTCCTGGAGCCTGCAAAGAGAGCATGGTCCTGCCTGGCCAGTGCTGCTTAGTGGTTGAATGTCGACCTATGAACCAGAAGGTCAGGGTTTGAACCCTGGTCAGGGCACATGCCCAGGTTGTGGACTCGATCCCCAGTAAGGGACAGGAGGCAGCAGATCAATGATTCTCTCTCATCATTGTTGTTTCTCTCTCTCTCTTCCTCTACCTTAATCTCTGAAATCAAGAAAAATATATTTTAAAAAAAGAGAAAGAGAGTATGGTCCTTCCAATGCCTTCCTTTTAGACTTCTAGCCTCCAGGAAGATGAAAGAATAAATTGCCATCATTTCAAGCCACCTGGTTTGTAGTGCTTTGTAGCAGCAGATGGAAGACACTAATATAGGGGCAAATAGAGCTCTTGGAATAGAGCTAGCCTTTATTATACACCTTTAATTCCAGCCTCCTGAGGGCTTCTCAAGAAATGGGTCCTCTCTGTCAATCACCTGGAAGACCTTGGCCAACAAAAGTTTATCTCTACTCTTTAAACATTTATCTTTCAAAGCCAGTTCATTTTCTACCTATTCATTCCATGAAGCATTCCCTATAGATTAATCTAGAAGGGATCTCTTCCTGTGAACTTCTGACTCACATCAATTTCTTCCTCCCAAAGACAAATTCTTATTAACATCATGATTTAGTCATGTCACCACTGTCTATTTGGAAAATAGATCCTAAAGGTTGGTTTGGAGACTTCATGGATTCATGCAAGAAGACTGTATCTATTAGATGTCAGATACTGTGCTAGACATAGAAGGTACTATGATAAATAAAATAGTCATGAAATGATTATGTTTCTATTACTCAGATTACCCATAAACCACAGTTATATGTGCATAAGAGTTAGTAATTGAGCACTCATTTTTTTCTACTCCTCCTGGGGAGCAAGGCCTCACACAGTCACTAGACCTGGGTCAAAACCAGGCTCTGTCAGATCACACATTGTGACTGAGAGCCCGACTCTTAATATTTCAGTTTCCTGTTAGTGATTTCTGAAGCGGAGAACATAAGATCTGCTTTGTGGAGTTGATGTGAAGATTCACTGATATAATAATTGGAATACAATTCAGCACATATTAGTTGCCCTCCAGGCTCTCCGGGACAGCCACCCCTCGATCGTGGAATGGCTTTTTCCTGCTTCCACCTGCTCCTGAGGATACACACATGAAGTTCCTGGGATGCCAATGAGTCCTCTGACCCCATGCCAGCAACAAAATTCTCTTTTATCAGAACATCCTAGAAAGCTGATATCAGATACTGACTTTAAAAAAAATAAGTGGATAAGACCGGTGAAAGGGAAGCATGACCTTTTGAGCAAAGCCAGCTGGAATCATTAGAGTGGGTCACAGAAGGGCATTTAACTTTCAGTTGTTCTTATGTGTATTGCTTGCCCCCAACCCTGAAGCCCCTCTGCCAGGCTCAATGGGCAGCTGACCTCCAGTGGCCTGCTAGAGCAGCCTCTTCTGCAGTTTAATAACTGTCGATTCCTTACATTTTCGCTCAAAATATGAGCTTTAGGGATGGAGAATGAACACTGAAAAACTCTCCACCTCTTTCTCCTTCATAACCTTGTGGTGCCTCTGCAGATTGAGTTCATGTGCATGGACATTAATGGAAGAGGAGCAGCGGCACCACCAATACTCCGGAGGGTCAAATAGTGTGGAGATTCCTAGCGTTGCATCTAATTAAGCTTCAAAATGGAAGGAAACTGCCACCAAGACACCTCTGCCCCCTTCCACAGCTAGACAGCCAATTGATGAGTCTTCCCAAAGGCCAGCCTTGCCTCTCCGCGGTTTCCATACTAGTTTTCTGGTATCCATGCAACTCTGTATCTTTGCCTTCACATTCGGTCCATTCCTGGGATGGACAATAGGACAAGAGCACTTTGGAATCTTCCTGACTATGGTTGTAATTCTGTTTCTGGCCACTTGGAAACTCTGTAGACAGTTTGTCAAAGAGCTATTCTTTTTTCAGTCATTCCATTACTTCTAACTTGGTGCCATCTATATTTCAGGGACTGAGCTATATGTCAGAGGCTCAGTCACTAAGGTCCTTAGCCTCAAGGACACACCAGTCTGATGGGAAAAGATGAAAGAAGTCACATTTGGGAAATAGCATAAGAATCCTCCAGTAAATATAATATTTATGGAGTTCTCATCATGTGTCGGGCACCCCTTCCCCCAATCCCCAATAATCCTTTGAAGCAGATGATTACTATTCCATTGTATAGATAAGGCACCTGAGGCTCAGAGATATTAAATAATTCAGGTAGAGTGCTTCAATTAAGAATATAGATTTAAAGTCTTGTAATGCTGAATACATTTAAATCCTTCTCTACCTTTTATAAGCTGTAAGACACTAACCAATTAATTCCCATTTATTTTAATTAAGGAGTTAATTTTCCTCTGTTACAATGACAGGAATGGAATTAGAATTTAATCCCTAACCTCTCCATTTCCCTTCAGAAATGTTTTCTCTTCTCAGTCCCATCATCATCCACATCCCTCTCCCACTTAGGAGATTCTCTGTGTAAGGAACGCAGGCCAAGAATGGCCACTTGTGCATTGGATGGTTCCCAATGCCAAGCAGGAGTCATTGTGCAGGGTCTTTCGGGCTCAATCTTGGCTCTTCCTCCTGGACAGGAGACAATGAAGCATCTTTAATTTACTAAAATACAGATGGAGGGTGTTAGGAGTTGAATTGTACCACCCGGAGACAGATTAAAGTCCTAACTACTGGAACCAGTGAATGTAGCTTTAATTTGGAAATGGGGTCTTTGGAGCTGCATTCAAGTGAAAAGGAGGCCCTTAAGGTGGGCCCTAATCCAATATGACTTAGTGTTCTTATAAGAAGAGGAAAGGCCATAGGAAAACAGAGACACAGAGCGGGAACGCCGTGTGACGTTCCCAGAAGACAAGAAATGTCAAAGGTCAGTGGCCACCTCTAAAAGCAGGGGGGAGGCAAGAAAGGATTTGCCCCAGAGTCTCAGAGGAAGCATAACCTCAGCTTCTGACATGTCACCTGGGAACTGTGAGTGAATGCCTGTTGTTTTCAGCCACGCAGTGTGAGATGCTTTGTTATCGCAGACCTCGGAAACGAACACCAGAGCTCACAGAAATTTCTTCAGCAAACCATCACTTTGGCATAGATCCTGGAAGAGTGATCCCTTCAGGCAATGAACACATTTGTTTGTTATCTCCTTGAGCCCTTTTCTGCTGCATATCATTTGCCAAAAAGTATTATCAATACAGAACCATACAATATTTTAGCAGAAGGCAACATGTTAGTCATCATCACAATTCATGCGTATTGGCTATGAAGAAATTTTGGTCCCAAGGAAAGAAGTGATTGTTTAAGGGTCAGAACAGGAAGCGGTTTCTCTTCCTCCTCTGCCATGCCTGTGCTCTTTCTTTAGTTCTTCACCAGACTGTTTCTTTCTTCTTTGTTTTAAAAAAACTTTATTGTTGAAAGTATTACCTATGTCTCCTGTTTCCCCCATTGACCTCTTGTAGCCTGCCCCCACCCCTGCCCCCGCCCCTGTCCCCACCCCAGGCCTTTACCACCCTATTGTCTGTGTCCATGGGTTGTACATACATGCATAGAAGTTCTTTGGTTGATCTCTTCCCACTCACCTACCCCCCCCCCTACCTTCCATCTGAGATTTGACAGTCTGGTCCGTGCTGTTTCTTTAGCTCTTCTAATCGCTCCCATTCTTAAGATAGAATTCTATGGGCAAAATTCAAGCAGAGCATTAAACTATCTCATTCTATAATTATATAAAATGATTCCTGAGTAAAATATGGTAGCTACACTTTATTATACCATATGCAAAACTAAACTAAAAATGGATTAAAGACTTAAATGTAAGTCCTGAAACCATGAAACTCCTAGAAGAAAACATAGGCAGCAAACTCTTCGACATTGGTCTTAGCAATAGCTTCCTGCATATGACTTTTCCAGCAAGGAAAACAGAAAAAAATAAACAAATGAGACTACATCGAACAAAAATTGTTTTTGCACAGTGAAGAAAACCATCAACAATACAAAAAAACAACCTACTGAATGGGAGCATACATTCACAAATAATACATCCAATAAGGGCTTAATATCCAATTTATATAAATAAGTCACACAACTCGATGTCAAAAAGACTAACAATCCAATTTTAAAAATAGGCAGAGGGCCCGAATAGATATTTCTCCAAAGAGTACATACAGATGGCCAATGGCCATAGACAACGATGCTTAACATCACTGTCAGTAAGATGCAAATTAAAACAACAATGAATCAGCACCTCACATCTGTTAGAACAGTCACCATCAAAAAATCAACAAATACCAAGTGCTGGCAAGGACATGGAGAAAAGGAAACCATCAGAGGCTGTTTGTGGGATTATAAATTGATACAGCCACTAAGGAAAACAGTATGGAGAACCCTCGAAATATTAAAAATACAGCTGCCATACAATCCAGCAATCCTGCTTCTGGATTTATCTGAAAAATACAAAAATACTAACTTGAAACAAATACATGCACCTCTACGTTCATTGCAGTGTAACTTACTTTGCACCAAGACACGGAAGCAACGTAGGCGTCCATAGATAGATGCATGGATAAAGAAGATGTGGTACGCATATAAAATGGAATATATGTGGTACACATATACAATGGAATGATATCTTGCCATTTGTGACAACTTGGTTGGACCTACAGGGTATTATGTTTAGTGAAATGAGTCAGACAGAGAAAGACAAAAATACCGAATTATTTCATTTATATGTGGAATCTATAAAATACAAACAAACAAAAACAAACAGACACAGACCCATGGGTGTAGAGTACAATCTAATGGTTGCTAAAGGGCAGTGGGTGGGGGGGAAGGGAAAAAAACTGCCCCAATTTGTGCAATACTCATGTGCCATGCACAATTGTACACAAATACATGCTGTTTTACATAGTTCTCCACAAAAAATCAACCCCTAACTGATCCGTGGGCTTAAAAACACACAACTATAATTACAGAAAGAATAAATTTGGCAATTTTGTCTTTAAAATAGATCATTTTTATATGGAGAGGTCTTTAAAAATTTTAGTAGTGAAACATTTATACAAAAACCAACAATGAAGAGAAACGTTAGTCACTAAAGATGTTAATAAATTAATAAAACTATAATTCCAGATATGCTTAACATTACTATTGTTTGTGTCAAATGACTTGTATAAACAATACAAAGAAATGTCATTTGATATGGTGATTGACATGTACAATTCAGAAAAATGTATAAAAAATCTTGTATGAAAATAAATGCCATCCCATCATTGCTTAAAAAAGTAATACAAAAATTCTAGCAAGTCTATGGCAAAACAAAAAATTTATATACTAAGACCAATATTGTACATTATAAAATTTGTCAATATGAATTCAGAACATTAAAATATGCACATATTTTGACCCTGCAATACTGACTCAAAAACCATATGTCCAGGGAAAAAGTTTAATATTATAATCCCTTGACCCAAAAATGTTTACCTATTATTTTAAAAATGTGATTAAGTATTAAATATATTTTTAGCAACAGGGGAAATTTAAGTATACTATGTGATGGGATACTAGTGGCCATTAAAAATATTCATAAATATTTTTTAATAGCTTAGAATGCTTAAGTGATTGGCATCAAGTATAATGAGGAAGAGTAAAAATAAAATTGTAATAGCTAAACTATGCCTATTTGAACACATTACAAAAAGATACAAAAATTAAACTTGCTATAAATTTGGCATCATCTTCCTCCCAGACCAAGACCATTCGACATGTATATATGAAGTGAAAGACAGAAATATTGTAACCCAGTTTCTTTTCCTCTCTCCATTCCAAAAATTCATTCTATTCTTAGAAAACAGAAGTTACCAAGTAGTGACAAAAAAGAAAATTATCTGTGACTAGAAGAGGAGAGATTTAAGCTTGCTTGATGGGTCTGGATGTGAGAGAGGCGTCTGTGTGGGGTGACACCTACAGAGCATCTAGATGAATAAGAGGAATACATCTCTTCAGGGCATAAGCCCTTCTCTCGCTCTGTCACTGCTCCTTCTCTCTTGACTTCGGTAAACTGTTCCTCTCTCATTTCAACCGAAAGTTTTCAGCGGGATCTCCCAACTTTTTATAACATCTTGCCCTCCCTACTGACAATTAATCCAGTTAAGAGACCACTCATGGGTCCAAATGGGTCAATTCGAGTACTTTCTGGGTGTTTTTTTTTTTTTTAAATAGAACTTTGCAAGACAATCACCATTTCTAGTAACAGAAGCGTAAGACCATGATGTTCTGTGTGTGTTGGCAGCTCTGCTTCTCAACAACCACAGGGGAGAAGCCAGTGTGGAGCAGAACAGGGTGATGCCAGAAGGCAGTGGGAGGCAGGGACTCATGCCAGGGGGAGATCTGGCAGGATTCTCATCTTTGTAGAAAGCAGTAATTTCGCCCTTTGTATTGTGCAGCTATTGAGCCTTCAATTCAGTCCAAAACTCTACTGTCTTTCTGATGAGAATCTCTGTTTCCTTCAACGGATTTGACTCTGGTTTCCTTACAATATAACTCAAAAGGCTGGTACCATAAAGATAAATAAAATGCAGACAATAACCTTATGTCTTGGAATGGGCCAAGATATACAGATTCGCTGCAGAGCAGGAGATGATGTTAAGAGATAAAAGTAGAGAGATGGCCCAGGGCCAGAAGCCAAAGGACTTCGTTACTTTTTTTAAAAATGTTTTTATTGATTTTCAGAGAGAAAAGAAGGGGTAAAGATAGAAACATCAGCGAGAGAGGGACATCATTGATCAGAGGCCTCCTGTGCGCCCCCTATTGGGGATTGAGCTTGTAATCCAGGGAATGTGCCTTGATGGGAATCGAACTGGTGACCTCTTGGTTCCTGGGTCAGTGATCAACCTGTGATCCATACTGGCCAAACAGGACTTTCTTCTTAACAATGAGAAACGTAACCAGCACAGAAATTCTGAGGGACTTCCAGCAGAGAACTGGCAAGCTGGATCTGTGTTTTTAGAAGCACCATTCAAGCGGAGGTGTGGAGAAACTGTTCCTATGTGGCAAAACCCAAAGCAGCAGTCCAGTTTGCAACCTATCAGAATGGTTCCTGTGAGAGACAATGAAGGCTGGGATTTGTGAAGTATCGTAAGAAATATAGAAGAGGCAACTAGCAATAGCAGGTCACTTTGGCCGGCCATAAAGATCCCGCAAGGTAGATTTCTCTGAGTCTGATCTGTACACACTCAATGCCATATTCATATATGTAAAATATATTGTTATTGATTTCAGAGAGGAAGGGAGAGGGAGAGAGAGATAGAAACGTCTGTGATGAGAGAGAATCATTGATTGGCTGCCCCCTGCATGCCCCCACATTGAGGATAGAGCCTGGGATCCAGGCATATGCCCTGACGGGGAATCAAACCACAGCCTCCTGGTTCATAGGCTGGCACTCAACCATCGAGCCACAGTGGCCAGGCCTCAATGTCATATTTTAGGAGAAAAATTTAGGGAAAACTCATTTGTCTTAAGTTGAATTATTATTGCCAAGCTTTAAAACTCTCTGCATTTTCAGATTAGTAGGCGCAGAACACAGGTTTCTCTCCCCTTACAGACTCACAGTAAGTCTGCTGAAGGCATGCTGGGATGGGTACATCTGCAATAAACAATCACTTCTTATTGTTGGACTGGTAATCAAGAAGGAATGTCACTACCCACACCAAGAACAAAATTATGAAAAACTACAAAGAGATCTTTGAAGATGGCTCTCCAGCAGATTAAAAATTAATGACAAAAGAAATCAAATTCCTTTTGTGGCCCATCTCCCGCCACCTGCAGACATCGTGAAACAACACTGTTGAAAGAATCCCATTAGTTTCTAATTTAAAGGGACTTCTTCTCTCAAAGTAATCACTGGGCCTCCAGTGGCTGTCTCCAACAACTTCCTAGTTTTCCCGAGTGTGCAGAAGGGACAGCACCAGCCAGTGTGCCCTGGCTCTTGCCCGACTATTCAGAGAATTGCATGACCTCTGTGCTTGGAGAGGAAATTGCAGGTTTTAAAAGTACAACTACGGAAAGAGCTTGCTGCTCACAGCGCAATCATGGGTGCCAGGCCAGCACTGTCATCCCTCTCCGATAGTGTTGGTTTCTCGGAAGAAATGACACTAACCAAGCACAATGGTTGAGAATATATTTTGCCTAACATACACACCCAGCTGCAAGCATAACCCCGCTGACTTGTTATTGGTGACTTCCTTCCTGTCCCTGACTCTGTCCCTGCGTGTTCTCAAGACCATAAATGCCACACTGAGATTTATTTGGGTTTCACATTTATGCAGATCCTTTTCAAACAGACAAAAAAAGAGTCTGAATCTTAAATGTCCATTAATACAAACAACATGGGTTTTTTTTTGTTTGTTTTTTTTGGCTTGTCCCCTGGTTTTTCTCTCTACTAAGTACAGATGTCTCAAGCAAATGGCAACTGGATTTAGGAATCTGCTGACCTGCATTTGAATAGCAATAGTGAGCAGTGCAATTTGGGATGATTTTTAAAAATGTTTTTATTGATTTCAGAGAGGAAGAATGAGGGAGAGAGAGATAGAAACATCAACGATGAGAGAGAATCACCAATCAGCTGCCCCTTGCGCGCCCCCCACTGGGGATAGAGCTGCAACCCAGGCATGTGCCCTCCCAGTTGATAAGCTGATGCTCGACACACTGGCCCTGCTGGGATGATTTTTGTGTGTGCCTCAGTTTTCTCATCTCTAATAGCAGAACAATAACCGTGCCCAGACCATGACATTGTTGCAGGGATGTGCCATGAGGTGGTAAGTACAAACCGTAAGCATTTTTTCCTGCACAGTGAGACTGAAAATGGTTACCTTATTATGGGGTAGTCATGCTTTCTGTTAATGACAGGATGGGCAAACAGTAGATTCTTATTAAAACTTGGTTAAAGGTCAGAGTGGGAAGTTAGGATTTTATCTGGTAGGCAACGAAAAGCCACCTGACCTCCTAAATGTAGATATTTATGCCTAATTGATCACAGCAGGATCTAACTACAGTAGCAAAACCTATCGACTGGAGATATGAGGGCCTGTCAAGATGCCGTTGCAATAATCCAGGCAAACAGAGTTAAGGTGTTAGAGTGATACAATTGGATATCAAGGGAAAGAGTGGTTTAAGAGATCATTTGGTAGAGTTTGATAACTATTTCATAGAATAAGGGAGCTTGAAAATTAACTTCCCATTATGCAACCCCACCTCCCCCTCCCCCCCCCCCCCCCCCCCCCCCCCCCCCCCCCGGTGCCCAGGACAAGGGCTCAGGAACTCAAATGTATGCTGAATTGTGAAAGTGCTTAACAGATGCCTGGCCAGGTAAGTATTCAGCTGGAGAAACTTCTGAGCAAGTCTATATATGTGGATTTTAGCAAGATGCCATTTCTACCTGCATTTTCTACTCTTCTTGGACAGAAACTTCATAAAACCAGAAAGATCTGCCTTTAGATCAGGTGACCATTATTATCCAAGTTTTAATCTAATTAGTTTCGTGGGGTTTTTTTAGACTGGAAATTTGATGTCAATCACAACAGATCTTAGCAAAGGAAGGAGGGGAAGAGAAGTTGTACCATATGAGAAGCAATTCAGAGAGGATTTCCCGGAGATAAATATTTGTAATGTAATTATAGATCTGTCATCAACACCACTATAATTTACTGTCAATCACCACAATGATATAGTATCTCATCTCCCAAGATACAACTCCAGTTCACTGCAATTATCTCCAAGATGGATCTTCATGCTCAAAGACCCAACTTAGAATTATTTTGAAATACGATTCAAAAACCGATACTCCCATGCCAATGCCCGACGATGGGAGTCATTCAGTGGTATCTATACCTATGTTTGTGTTGCAGAGGATTAGTTGTCAATTGTTAGAAACAGATGTTGGTATTTCCATCACACTCTGCCTTTTCCTGACATAATTTGACTGAATGACCAATTGGGATAGAGGTTTGGAATATCAGGTAAAAGTCCAACACAAGCCAAATTTTTAAAGTTTGATTTAAAAAAAAAATAACACAAATATGCTGGATATTTTATTTAAATCTGAAGTCTTTTCAATTTTCTCAGCCAAATCTCTCTGTAAATCACCTCCTTTTCTTTTAAAAAAAACAAAAATTTTTATTGATTTCAGAGAGGAAGGGAGAGAGAGATATATAGAAACATAAATGATGAGAGAGAATCATTGATTGGCTGCCTCCTGCACTCCCCCTACTGGGGATCCAGTTTGCAACTCAGTATGTGCCCTTGAACAGACCCGAACCCAGGACCCTTCAGTCTGCAGGCCGATGCTCTATCCACTGAGCCAAACTGGCTGGGGCAATTACCTCCTTTTCTTCATCCCTATTACTGCTACTCATCATCGATCACCTGGACTACTTCTTAATTTATTTTTCTGCTTCTATATTTACCAATCCGTTTGCTATTTTTTTCCCTAAAATTCAAAAACTTTCCATGTCATTCATTTGTATAACAAGGCCACATAACACCTTATTGCCCTCATGATCATTATCCTAAATATTCCATATTTGTAATAGGGGTAAAAAAAAAACAATTGAGATACAGGGTCTATCTTTGTTATCAAGATCTAGTAATGAGACTTTACATGTTGATGTATTTTTTTTTCTGTTTACTTGTCTAAGATTTATTATAGACACCTGTTCACATTTCCTTCAGACTCCAGAGGAGGAAATAACAGTTTCTGTCTCTGTAAGTTAAGAAACACATGGAATCAGGAAGAGATCTCTGAGCGTGCTTTTGAATAAGCAGGAGTTTTCAATTTTATTAATGAGGGAAACAACAGCAATAGCAAAGCCCAGAGATTATGAAAGAATCAGCATGATTGAGAAAGAGAGAACATTTTATTTAAACCTTGGAGGGTGTCCTTTGGAACCTAGTGTGGTGAGAGATTAGGGAGGAGCCATGTATAAGGGTCATAGGGAAAAGATTTTGCAAGCCTCTCTGAAGACTTTGTACCCCTAATGCGTGCAATTCAAAGAGAACAAAAAGGGGCTGACAGCCCTATATGCATTTTTCTAAAACTCACTCTGACTACTGCATGAAGAATTCATCAAGGCGAGAGAGGAATCAGAAGGATGCAATAGGCAGTGTGAGCAGATATTTTAGTTACTCAAGCAGTCCGGTACCCAATATTTCCCACACCCTATTTAGAAGACTTCTATTCTATGAATATTCCAGGGATGTCGTATAGACCATTATGATCTAGAATCTGATAAGGGAAGAGAAATCTTCTTCCTTTTTATCCCATGTCAGTCAAAGTTCAACCCTTAATGCCTAGCCATTTAGATGCTCTAACCTGGACATGGAATCTGAAATGAGTCAAAGTCAAAGGGACAGCTGAGATCCTCTCTCAACTAATGGAGAATCACAAAGGCCACGATGGTGGCTACATCCCATGGGTGGTGCCTGCAGCTCTAGTGACAGAGCTCATGGAACACTTCTTACCCTTGGAAGATCCTTGTCCTGCCTTCTGACTTTTCCAGCCCAGGCTTTCCACCTCTTATCCATTTTGGACCAATAAGCACCATTAGTCTAATTTTCATTTTTTCTTAATGAGACTAATAATGTTTTCTGTTGCTTGCACCTTTTAGCCAGGAGCAAATGATAGTTCACTGCAAGTGAAAAAACATAGAGCAGAGGTAATATTTGAGGTACAGGTTTAAGTAAAATAGACCAGATTACATGGCCACATGGGCGCATTTTATGCATAACCTGTAAAGCTTTCATCATTCTAAAACCTACATGTGGCCTTACTGTCTTCTTCCTCATCCCTCTACACTTAGTAGGACCATATATAAAGAACATCATTGCCTGCAACTGTATTCGTCACTGCATTCCCTGGGTATTTCCCCAACACACGTTCTAGCTACATACGTCTGTTTTCTGGTAGTAGGAGTGACGCTTGGCTCTCCAGGAAATGCTGAGAACTGTGTGAATGTAAACAAATACACACTTGGCAAGCTAGGAGGTTTTACTGAAGAGCAGAGGGCAACCAAGTGGGAAAAGAACCTTGGAGACCGGTTAACTATACAATGCAACATTTATGCTGCAGTGTAGGAAAGGGAAGGGAAGTAAGTAAATAGATAGAAGACCAACCTACCACATCTGAGTGTGACTGCTGAGAGCTTCACTTGCTGGGTCACCGGAGAGCAACTCTGGATCTTGGCCTGGCCTGAGCAGTTAAGCACTTAGCTTTTTCCCTACCTCCAACTACTGCAAACCAATTCAGTTACTCCTTTTCATAGGCAGATTCTCAGCCACCTTATCTATTCTGCAGGCAATGGTGATTTGGGGAGGGGACAAAGGAGGCTTTTAGAATAAGAGGGAAGGAAATGACTTTATTCCAAAGGACTATGCAGAAACGTAGAAAAGTCTTGCTTAGGTATTTGCAACTGGACACAAAGTACACAGACCAGTAGTGAGGACTGGCCTACCTTGTACTTGGTCTCACTAGCTAGCACAGTAGCACCAGCCAACAACTATAGGGAATATGCTGTGAAATGTTGCCAGCCTCCTCTCTCATCTTCAGCATCAGTCTTTTCACTTAATTTTCACTAAATTCTAGGAATGGTGCTAAGCCTTTTATGTATAGTATCTTGTAGAATCCTCAAAATATTCCTAGGACTTGATATTATTGTCTCCATTCTATGCATGACTAAACTGAAGCCAAGTTTGACCCTATCTTTCAAAAAAAAAAACCACACACACAAAGATTGATTTGAGAGAGAGAGAGAGAGAGAGAGAGAGAGAGAGAGAGAGATCTGTTGCTCCACTTATTTATGCATTCATTGTTTGATTCTTGTATGTGCCCTGACCGGGGATCAAACCCACAACCTTGGTGTATGGAGACAATGCTCTTAGCAACTGAGTTGCCCAACCAGGTCCTCTACAGCCTATTTAAAAAATAATTATTACATTTTCATCTAAGGTGACCAATTACTCAATTGCTCTAGGAAGAGTTAACTTATTAATTCTGAGGGTATTTACGACATGGAGCCAAAAACCAAGTTTCTCATCAACTCACTTTTATGAGTGCTTGATGAATCATACATTTGCAGGGTGTTGGGAGGATGCAAAACTAATACTGTCTGAAACAAGAAAAGAAACTTCTGCTTTAAGCTCTATAGCCTTTTTCCCAGTCACTATTTCCAGATACTGTCTCTAGTCAACATTTCATCGGATTAATTTGTGATGTCTTTAAAAGAGATTAATGTAAGGAATGCAATCTGCCTTAAAAACAAGGATTTGAAATTGACCTCAAAGTTTCATTTCATCTCTCAGACACAGTGAATTTGGTTTGACATATGTTATTACCTTATTCCCAGGAAATGGCTCATGTTTTCTGTACTCTATCTGCAAGAATAAGAAGATAGTAAAACTGAAGAATAAGGGGGAGGAGAAAAAGTTAGTAGAGATGTAGACTGGAGTTCAAAATCCTGCTACACTAATATTGTTTAAATCGTTCTTCTTCTTCAATAGAATAAATGTATTAGACGACTTGGTCATGGAAACATAATAAATGGCTCTGGAGTGCTTTGCAAAGCACATCGACAAACGTAATGTACTCTGTAATGATGATGGAACTCATCGCCATCAGTCATGTGGCGTGTTCATGAAGGACATCCAAATTTTAATTAGCTTATGCTAAACGGCTTTAGTATCAATTTAGGCGAAATGTGACACTTGGTAGAATTGTTTGGATGGCCGCTAGGAATAATAACTCACAGAGCAGAAACACCAAGAGAATAATGTTTCATCAAGGACACGGATTCTGATAGGAGTCAGGAAACCATGTGGAAACAGGACAAGGGGGGTGGGGGGAAGAAATCATTTATAAATACAGAGGTAACAATGTGTTAACCCTTCAGCACAAGCAAGTAAAGGCATCAATCTCCCATATGAAAGAAAATAATTATCACTCCAAATAATCACACACTCATCATATTCACACAGAAAAGTGATTGCATGCCGACATACTGCACTGTGTGTTCTGCAAGACTAAGTACTGTATTATATTTGTACATCTATCAGTGATAATGCTTTGGACAATACAATGCTTATCACTAAGGATGTGGCATGTGCAAAAAGCCTAGGATTTTGATTCAGAGAAAATAAAAATAAAGTGATAATTCCTGCACCCACCCTAGGAATATGGCTTTGGACAAGTCACTTCTCTGGGTATTTGTTTTAATTGAGATATACTTGACATATAACATGATATTAGCTTCACGTATATAACATTCTGATCCATAAACATATATACTGTGAAATGGTCAACACATTAAGTCTAGTTAGCATAGGTCTTCATTTGTAAACGTCTCATAGTTGTTGCCAAGAATAAGTTCCACATCAATTAAAGCAGTACATGGAAAATAATTATGCTTAAAGATGAAAAGTTTATATATAAAGTGTCCCAAAACATGTATACACACTTTGAATGATTATAAAGTCAGTGTTTATTAAAGCTGAAAATGAGTGAAAATTAAGTGAGTTATCAGCTTGTGAAAGTATGTATACTTTTTTTTTTTTTGGTGGGGGGGCGGTGGGCACCCTATATATGAAGATGCAATTTACTCCGAATCAGCTTGCCTAGTCTCCAGTTTTCACCAGGTATGGATTGTGTAAATAGAGCAACTTAGATTATTTCTTTAACGCCTGTTTCCTCCCATCTATAAAATGAGCATTCTAATACTAGCGATCTCATTTTTTGTGTGTGTGTGGAGTGACCGATGAATGCCATTTCCATTCTAAATACCCTGGAAATGCTTTAGTAACTCTGAGTCAAACTTGCCTGTGGAGGAGTTCATGAGCAGGCAACCCCCTTCGTGGGTTGAGGAGATGTTTAATAAATCCATGAGATGCTAGAGAAAGAGGTTTACAGCTTTGGCGGCTACCTTGTAGAAGTTCAGAGCTTACTAGAAGATCCAATCTGTAACGGCACAACAATTAGAAAACTTACTCATGACCACAGTACTCTGGGAACACACAGCAGAGGCCTTTGGACATGGGTACACTGTAAGGTTCGGTGTTTTTGGTTGTTGTTGTTTTGTTTTCTTCTTTGTGTTTTTTAAAAAATATATTTTATTGATTTCAGGGAGGAAGGGAGAGGGAGAGAGAGATAGAAATATCAATGATGAGAGAGAATAATTGATCGGCTGTCTCCTGTACGCCCCCCACTGGAGATCGAGCCCACAACCTGGGCATGTGCCCTTGACCTGAATCGAACCCGGGACCCTTCAGTCCGCAGGCCAACATTCTCTCCACTGAACCAAACCAGCTAGGGCAGATTTGGTGTTTTTAAGGTGGGCAATAGAGTTTAGAAGTAACTGGAGGAGAAATTTTATGTAAGGAGACAGCATCATGAGGTGATCAGTCTGGGGCATGTTCTGGTGTTCTGGGGCTGGAAAACCTGGATTTGATTAGATAGGTGTATGCGAATGGTTTTGAGGCTGAGATTGACATTGGAGAGGGTTGTAAACATTGTTTTTCTAAGTAGTGGCAAAAACACTGAACATGAGACCTGGCCTCTTAAATTTATAGGTAGACAGTATTGTTATACGCAGGCGCAGTGTTGCACTGAAGATCTCTAGACCTGATTCTGCATAAATGACACTTTATACCCATGGCCCCACATTACCCCATCCCTCCCCCAATACCAAACCCTGGCAACCTCCATTCTCCCCTCGGCTGCTGTGAGTTTAGTTCCAATTTCTCATATAAGTGGAACCATGTTGTGTTATTTCTCCTTCTGCGCCTGGCTTATTTCACTGCGTAGAGTCCGCCAGATTCACCCAGGGTGTGGCCTATGGCAGAATTTCCTTCTTTTTAAAGCTGGACCATATTTTAAAAAAATATTTTCATTCATTTCAGAGATGAAGGGAGAGGGAGAGAGAGAGATAGAAACATCAATGATGAGAGAGAATCATTGATCGGCTGCCTCCTGCACACCCTCTACTGGGGATCGAGCCTGTAAGCTGGGCATGTGCCCTGACCGGGAATGAAACCGTGACCTCCTGGTTCATAGGTTGACACTCAACCATTGAACCACACTAGCCGGGCAAGCTGCATAATATTTAAGTATAAGTATATAACGCATCTTCCTTCTCCCTTTATCCATGTCTAAAGTCAAGGTGCTGCTGAGCTTCTTCTTAGTCATGGGAAGGCAGACAAGTCTCACATTCTCTGTGCTTTCCCTTACCAACCCCTAACGAGGCTATAACTGTTGTCCTTTTTGGATGATCATATGAGATAAAGCCAGTATAAGACGTCTGTGATGCAATTTAGTGTTTACAAGGCCTCTTCTCATACGCTCTGATCATTCTACACCTGCTTGAGTCTACTGTGTAATGGCAGAGGCCAGCCAAAACATCTATCAGACGTTTCCTTTCGCCTGCATGAGGAGTTAAAATATGATCACTGCGAGTGCCTGCTGAGACAATCCGAATAAATATTTACTCGGGCTAGTGATGATTAATGTTCTGAGTACAATGCAAATTGAGTTCCCCACTCAGAATAAAGCAGAGGCTCTGAAACTAACCAAAACAGTGTTACTTAATTGCTTGTCTTCTGTGGCAATTTTCACAATATGAGGATCACTTATGTGCATTTATACATTTCACTGTGGACTGCAGGATGGTACAACATGTTGTGGGGTGGGGGGGGGGGGGGGTGGGAGGTATCCACAGTTATAAGAGCTCATCCAACATCCACAATTGCTCCTTTAAGAAAACAAAAAGCCTCTAAGGAGGGTCTTTTTTTAAAAATCTGATTACTCCATTTATATATATATATATATTTATATATATATATATTTAATTTCCCCCTTTATTGATTTTTTAGAGAGAGAGGAAGGGAGAGATAGAGAGATAGAAACATCAATGGGGAGACAGAATCACTGATTGGCTGTCTTCTCATGCCTGCTACTGGGGATGGAGCCTACTACAACCCAGGCATGTGCCCTGACCTGGAATTGAACTGGTAACTTCTTGGTTCATAGGCCGATGCTCAATCACACAGGCCAGGCATCTAAGGAGAGTCTTACCATCAAGCCCATTTATGAGCTGTCCAAGGTCCTCAGAGACAAAGCCTAGAAATGGAAAGTGGAGCTGAGTTCAGCGTTAGTCTCTGCTGCTAATATTCAGGGATCTTAAGCAAATTTATCAATTCTCAAGGGGAAAAATGAGGTCAAGGAGAAAAGTGTCATCACCTACTGTCTCAAAGAGGAGTTTAAAGAACTCCTCTAATAGGTCAGGGTCTCTCAATGCAAAACGGAGACCTAGAAGCTAAAAGATAGACGATGAAACCATTTCCAACCTCCCTTTGGGGAACAGGACCCTCAGTGAGGCCTCAAGACTGAAGTCTCATGAGGATTGTGAAGACAGACTAAAATCAGGTAGCTAATGGGCCTGGTGCACTGGTGTTTAGGGCATTTTCTTCTCATTATTTAACTGGAACCAGTTAGGCCTTATTGGATATTAGTGTTGAAAATAGTTGATGAAGGTATCAATCAGGCTGTCTCCTGCCACTGGTCTGTTAAATTGTGTGTACCCCAAATTCAGTCCTGAGCCACTTTAGGACAGAAAGTCTCAACACACAGAAAGGACAATGGGAGTCTTACTTTTGCGGATTGTTTCATAGGACAGGGTTTTCACAGGCTGGACCCCAATGGATAAGTCACCCATCCTGCCTCTCCAGAGAGATGCTGGGTTGTACCGGTCTATCAGCTATAAAACCTTGTGATTATACCAGAGCCAGCTGGGTGTGGAGGCAAAGTGTGGGGATCAGTAGCATCCCATAATCCTCCAGTTAAATCTCAGGTCTTTACTCAGCCTGTGTCTCGAGTATGACCTTGATGAATGATCCCCTAGGTCCATGGTTGGCAAACTCATTAGTCAACAGAGCCAAATATCAACAGTACAATGATTGAAATTTCTTTGGAGAGCCAAATTTTTTAAACTGAAACTTCTTCTAATGCCACTTCTTCGAAATAGACTCGCCCAGGACGTGGTATTTTGTGGAAGAGCCACACTCAAGGGGCCCAAGAGCCGCATGTGGCTCGTGAGCCGCAGTTTGCCGACCACGGCACCAGGCTTATAGATTTTGGTATGTTTGTTTCCCTTGTTCCCTACCCCTGCCCCCAGCTGCAGTGTTTCCAACATAATTTCTTTAAACCCTACCAGTAGTTAAGAATCCCTGTGAGATGGGAGAGGAAAAGCTGGAGGGGTCTGGCCTGGGAGGGAATCTCTTCCCCCCACAGGGATACAGCTCAGGAAGTCTTTCTTCTAAAGAGCAACCCTTTGTTGTGGAGGATGCTCTGAGTATGTCTAACAAATAATTACTCTTCTCACTGTGGTGCCAGTTCTTCGGGGTAAGAACCTAGAGATAAAATCCACAGAAGTTCCAAGTTCCTTCTTAAACTGAGGTTCCCATAGGTTCTCACACTCAGCCTCGTCCACATTCAGACTCCAGCAATTGGTCAAAATTATGATTTAAGTGTTCCCACCGTTGTATGGCTCCAGCACTCTAGCAACTTCTGTTACGGTTAAACAGGTACCAGTTGCTGTATCTCTCTGAACATCCCATCCCTTCATATTTCAGCGGTTTGCCCTGAAATATGCGTCCATTTCACTTATGTGTCCAGTAAAAGTCGTTACATTTCATGTGTCCAGGTTTTCTTATTATAGGATGGGAGTAAAGACTCAAAATGGGTTCTTCTTGCCCAGCCGGAGTGGCTCAGTTGGGTGAGCATAGCCTTGTGCCTTGACAGGCTGCCAGTTTGATCCCAGTTCAGGGCACATATGCACATATGAAAGTCAACCAATCAATGTTTCTCTCTCACATTGATGTCCCTCTCTCTCTCTCTTTCTCATTCTCTCTCAGACTATTCTCGGAGTAGGATTGAGAGAGAGAGAGAGAGAGAGAGTCATTCTTGGTATAAAGTTCTACATTGAAGGTTTTTTTTTCACACAGCTTTAAAATATACTCATAAAAATATTAATCTAAAATTTTTTATTGCTTATTTATTTCCTGAATCAATAAGTCCACTGTGCAGGGAAGACAAGGGGGAGCAAGAAAATGCTTCTTCACCATTTATGACTAATTTATATACTTTTGAATCATCTATGCCTGAAATTCTGTATAGAGATATTTAATGAAATAAAATTGCTGAAATGTCATTTTCAGAGACTTAAAAAAATACAGAAAAAAAACAACAACAACACGGTGCTGGAGCGAAATTTTTGAAAGTGTAGAGAGATTGTTAAAGACAGGGCAAAACAAACAAACAAGCAGCAAGCAATCAAACAAGCAAATAACAGGGACCAGAGAGAATTCTAAGGAGGGGGGTCTGAATGTCTCTGAGTTCCCAGGTAATTAGTAGAGAATAGTAGATAGTAGAGAATTTATATCAAAATCACCTCACACAACAGTAGGAGATGGCTTTGTATATTCCTTGAACTCTAAGGAGGCTCTGAGTCACTGCAGGTTGTGTGTGTGTGTGTAAGTGTGTGTGTGAGTGTGTGTGTGTGTGTGTGAGTGTGTGAGTGTGTGTGTAAGTGTGTGTGTATGTGTGTGTGTGAGTGTGTGAGTGTGTGTGTGTGTATGTGAGTGTGTAAGTGTGTGTGAATGTGTGTGTGTGAGTGTGTGTGTGTGTGAGTGTGTGTGTGTTTTGTTTCTCGGGGGCAGATTTTTTGCCCCTGTTTTCTATGATTTCATTGGTAATGGACTCTATAATCACTCCCTCTTCTTATTAATAACAAGTTACAAGGACCACTCCTGTGAAGGGATGGTGCCCAGGCCTATATGGAAGAGCGTATAATAGCCAATATACCCTTTGGTAACCAGCAGGGATGCTGTGGTTGCAGCAGTTGCTCTCTGTACTTTCAGAGATGCTAGGAAAATAGCTCTTGCTTCTTTTGTCCTAGGACAGTGGTCGGCAAACTCATTAGTCAACAGAGCCAAGTATCAACAGCACAACGATTGAAATTTCTTTGGAGAGCCACATTTTTTAAACTTAAACTTCTTCTAATGCCACTTCTTCAAAATAGACTCGCCCAGGCCGTGGTATTTTGTGGAAGAGCCGCACTCAAGGGGCCAAAGAGTCGCATGTGGCTCGCGAGCCGCCGTTTGCCGACCATGGTCCTAGGAGATAGGGCAAAACCCACACCTCATGTCATATTCTTAATGACCTCTTTTGGTTTCTTTTGGTCAGTGGTGCATCAAGTCCTCATAAATCAAACAAGATTACATGATCATACTCCCAGTTACATCTCAAGAAAAAAAAAATTAAAACAATGTACGAGCATGTGTGAGTGAATGTGGGTGTGTGTTTTCGATGGTAACATGTGGTAAGATGGCATTGAGAGTTTCCTAAACGTGTTGCATAATTATAAGAATAGCTGGAGATATATTGATTCTTTTAGAAAAAGTACAAAATTCATAAAGAGCATGAACAAGAAATTAGGAGGTGACTGAACTCTCTCTTCTCTCTCTCTCTCTCTCTTTCTCTCCTATCTCACACTTGTAACAAAGACAGAGCTGCACTAAGATATTAACATGTTGGCCCTGTCTGCTGCACCTGCACACCCCAATGCACAGCAAACATACTCAGTGAGAATGAGTTCAGCGAACTGCAGTCGTCATCACACAGATTTTGAAGCCTCTCACTTGAATTTGGCAATTTGGTTTATAAGTCTCTGCCCAGCATTGCGCTGTATTTACATAACTGAATCACTACTTCACTTCTTTTTAAAAATATATTTTATTGCTGAGAGCATTACAGGTATCCCCCATTTTCCCCCTCCACCCAGATCCCACCCACCCCAGGCTTTCACCTGTCTATTATCTGTGTCCCTGGGCTATGCATACATGCAGACAAGTTCTCTGGTTCATCTCTTCCCACCTTCCATCCCACCTTCCCTCCGAGATCTATCAGTCTGTCCCATGCTCCCATGTCTATGGTCAATTTTTTTCTGTCAGTTTATTTTGTTCATTAGATTCCACATATAAGTGAGATCACATGATATTCGTCCTCTTTTTTTGACTGACGTATTTTGCTTAGCATAATAATGCACACCATTCTGAGGAGCGTAGAATCTTGTGCCATCCTGTTTCTCACTCTGGGACATGAGTCATCCCCATGTCCAGCATGTCCACCCTGCATATGACCCCTTCCCCTTTAGTCACTGAGTACCCCTCCTGGCTATCAGATTGGAGTGATATCACTGTGCTTGTGTTCAAGTAACCCTTATCTACATATATATATAAGCTTAAGCAACCGAACAACCAGTTGACCGGTTGCTATGACGTGCACTGACCACCAGGGGGCAGACAATCAGGAGCTGTCCCCTGGTGGTCAGTGCGCTCCCACAGCGGGAGTGCTGCTCAACTGAGCAACCCATCCCAGTGGCCCACCAGCCCCTCAGCAGCCACTCATTCCCTCAGTAGTCCTGCAGCTCCCATCTCTGGAGAATGGGCCAGGCACCAACAGACCGGCACTGCCAGCATGATCCTGACAGTGCCATGAGCCTCCTAAAGGTTGGCCTTGGGCACCACGGCCACTCCCCCACCCTAGATGCTCTGCAAGGCAGAAACTATATAAAAGCGGCCACCAGGTGGCTCCGGACAACCGGAAAGAACTTCAGCAGGATGGATCCAGATCCAGGACTGGCAAGGGCATTCCACTGCCCACCTAGAGGGCTGATGGTGTCCCGTCTGTCCACCTCCTCAGGATGGGCGCCAGATGCAGGGCTCAAGGCTGGCGGGTGCCGCTGTGGTGGTGGTGTGCGAGCCTCGCTCCATCAGGACTGACTGGGTGCAAGTCCGCGGCAGGAGGGCGGAACGAGTGGGAGTGGTAGGCAGGAGCGGCAGCCAGTGTTGGACTGCCAGTTTCAGCCCAATCCCAGCAGGCCACACTGAGGGACCCCACCTGTGCACGAATTCATGCACCAGGCCTCTAATTTTACATAATAACACCGCATTCACTAAATGTTTATCACAGACTTCTCTAGCATCCCAAAGTACTCCCCAGCTCTTGTGCAGTCTATTGCATGTCACATTCATAATTGGTTGCCCCAGGCATTTATATGAGTTGTTGGTTCATCTTACAGCTTTTCAAGAAATGCCCACTGCTTTCCTGCAACGAGTTCTAAGATAACTGAAACAAAGGCAAGGGACTCGCCCCCATCTTTCAGGGAGCCCCTCCCCTCCCCCTCCAGAAGTCGAAAAAGTCACCACAATAATCTGTGAGGAAGGTTTGTTCTGCTTCCCCCAGAACCACGAATCAGGATCCCACACTGGGAATGTGGGCTGCCATTTTCAAGACTGACACCATGAGAGTGAGGGGAGGTGGAAGCAAGGGCACGTAAAAGTTCCACAATGCTTTCTATGCCCCTTTTTAAAAATACGTTTTTATGGATTTTAGAGGGGAAGGGAGAAGGAGAGGGAGATAGAAACATCAATGATGAGAGAGAATCATCAATCGGCCCCCTAGTAGGGATCGAGCCTGAAACTCAGGCATGTGGCCTGACTGGGAATCGAACCTTGACCTTCTGGTTCATGGGTCAATGCTCAACAAGTGATCCACACGGCTCGGCTACTTTCTGCACTTTGCATGGAGCTTCATTTTTGGTTCAGTGTTCACTTGGCTGCTGTAAACCTTTGACTATTTACCGAACTTCTGACAAAGTCAGTTCTGACAGTTTTTTATTTTATTTTTTTGATGTTTCTATGGGTAGATGAAACATTGAACCTGCCCTCCCCACCATTTTCCTAAAGTCACCATCCTATAGATATTTTTTGCCTTTTAATTTTGAAATTTATATTTACAGAGGGGTTCAAAGATAGTTCAAAAGATTCTTGTATCTGCATTTCCTAGTGTTCACAGATAGATGTATTTTCACCATGCTTGTGGAAGGCAGGGTCTTATTAGAGATGAGAGGAAAATATTAAGACATTGTGTTTGCACATATGATATTGGAAGTATAGGAATCACATAGAAATAAGGAAATAGCAGCAAAAATGAGCCAAAAGCTCACATTGTGTCAAGGTGCTTGTTATCCCTAAGAACAGTTAAGAGATTGCAAGTAAATCTTCACAATTCTACCTTAATAATACTCAACAGCCTGCAGTTGTCTGTGTCCTTTGAAACTACAGTTGAACAATACACCATGTAGAAAAACAAACAATTTAAAACATAAAGATATATTTTTGTATAATTATAATTATTTTACATGCATATCTTTCTTATTTATAGACATTACTTTGAAATTTTAAAAAATATGTTATATACCATCTATTGTTTTTATTATTTATCTTTAAAAAAGTAATCCTATACATTTTAGACTTTATTGTTTTAAAAGCATGACGTTCTAAAGATATATGAAATCAGAATAAAAATGATTTTCATGAATTCTAAGTGCACCAGAAATATAAATCCTTTAAAGCAAAGATCCTAACTTCATTACATATGTTTAAACATTAAGGATTTGATGTCTGTGTTTGTGTTTGTGTGTGTGTGTGTGTGTTTGTGTGTTCAGAGAAGGGAAGATATATTTTCCAACTAATATTGAATGGTTACAAATTAGGTAATCATCGTTCCCTGAAAAATTCTTCTTCTGGGGGAAAAAGGAGACATATGTAATACTTTAAACAATAAAAAAAAATTCTTCTTCTATTAACTATTTAAAAGTTACCAAGAATACATAAATCATTTGAATTTAATAATAATATATTATTTTTTATAATTAAGATGTTTTTGATTATGTAATTTTATTACTGCCCTAGATTCAAAGAAATACCAAGAAATTTGTTATATGATGATCATATTGAGACATTTAATCCTACACTAATATATCTACATCATGCAATATTTAGGACGTGATGAAACATTATGGCACATTTTGATTTTATTTGGTAGTCTCTTTGGCATCCTCGTCACATTAATTTGACTGAAATGAGTGTTTTACAACAATCCACATAGCATAGTAAATTTAATCATGTTTATTACTGAATTAAAATGAAATGAATGTTGAAGTTAAATTGGCTAAGGGAAACATGCATACTCAAATTGAGACATATATTAAAAGATTATTAAAGAAAATCAATATTAATTTCCTTCTGAGTTTGAAATGCAGAGAAATTTAATAAATATCATCTTGTCAGATTAATTTTTATGTATTATTAGTGCAGAGGTTTGGAGTCAAATAGATTGACTTTTTTATTAAGCAGCACATCTATCTGCTCTGAGACTCAGTTTCCTCATTTGTAAATTTAAGAAAAAACTTCTAATATCAAGTAACATAAAGAGGAGCACACTTCAATATTTAATTATGTGGCGGTCTTAGTCAGTGTGCTAAAAATTATGGAGAACTTCGAGTCACAGGGGGAGATGTTAATACATCCTGAATCATAGTAGTGGATGGACAACTTTCAGAGTGAGAGATGAGAGCTCACCTTTCTAGTAAGAAAACAAAACAATTGCCAAGGTTGAACTTAAGACTTCAACAGAAGCATCTCTCAATGATTAGAGAATGCACACAGACAGACATCTGCATGTACAAGGCCACGATCTCAACAAATACTAAATTCCAGCAGTGTACATGACACTCTCTAACCACAAGGCAATACACCTGGAATTTCATCCTATATAATAGAATCCTAACATGCAAATCAGCTGAACGGCCGAACAACTGGTCATTATGACGCACGCTGACCAACAGGGGCAGATGCTCAATGCAGGTCCTGAGCTGCCCCCTGGTGGTCAGTGCAGAGGCGGTGGGAAGACTCCCACCTCTGTGGCAGTGCTAAGGACATCCCCTAAGGGGTCCCAGACTGCGAGAGGGCTCAGGCCAGGCTGAGGGACCTCCTCTCACCAAAGTGCACGAATGTCGTGCACCAGGCCTCTAGTAATAATATAACAAAACACAGCATTCAAATGAACTTTAAGTGGTTAGTGTTCGACTTCCATAAAACAAGTATTAAAAATGCCTAGAACAATGGAAATGATGGTCAACTTTAGGCAAGTGGAAGTGGCACCGATTATTTTTTGGTTTGCTGGCACTTAGGAATGGATGCCCGACCCTCCCTCCTGTTCTGCCCATCAGTTAGCAAAACCCAAGATGGCAGCACCTCTGAGTCTGAGCAAAGACCCAGACAACATGCACTGAACCTATAAATAAATCAAAGCAGAAAAAAACCAAATGAAACAACTGAGTAAATTTATTATATCCCTGTATAACCTACCCTATCCTCCAATACAAATTTTCATGACACACACACACAGAGAATAGGAAGGAAGGAAGGAAGGAAGGAAGGAAGGAAGGAAGGAAGGAAGGAAGGAAGGAAGGAAGGAAGGAAGGAGGGAAGGAGGAAAGGAAGGAGGAAAGGAAGGAAGGAAGGGTTCCCAGAACCAATTTATAAAAACTGTTTTCTAATAAAAAGTAAGACACAGTGCTAGGGCTTTGCCCAATCCAAGTAATATTTATAATCAAGCCTTGGTGGTGTCCATCTGTCTTGTTTCCAGCACCTAAATTTGCAGATGGAATGAATGAAGGAATGCAAATGAAATGTAATGTTCCTTGTCTCTAGTCTTTGGCAGAGCCTAATCTTTGGCTCACGCTTTACTCAACAGAAGTAAATATTTGCTTATAGTCTCCTGGGTTTCTTGACTTGCAGAGGGGCACAGAAATTTCACTAATGCAAGTTTATCCTAGCTTTTCATCTTTTATTGAATTTACTAGGGTGCAATTGGTTAATAAAATTACATAGACTTCAGGTGTACAATTCTATGATGTATCATATGTACATTGTATTGTGCGTTCAGGTTTGTTAGCAGTCTTGGTCTTTCTCAGGACAGTGTGCTGACTGATAAGAGAAAAACCATCTGTGTATCCATTCATTCATTCATTAAATCATTCATTCACCCAACTAATATTTAGAGAGTAGGGCCCATGTTTCAGATATGGAGTTATTTTTTAACTTTTTCTTTTCCCTTTTCCATTCTGTAATTTGGGAATAATTTATTGGGCTAAGGATTCAGTTATATTAAATCTTCTCAGGAACTACTACAAAGGCATCTTATAAAAATTTGTGGCTGATTGTTTTAGTGGCAGTTCAATAATATGTACTGCCACTTTGCAATGAATTTAAAATGCCATGTACATTACATTAATTCTATTGCACCGAACCACATTCCGAATACTTGAATTATAGGGGAAATGGTTTTGAATTGTTTTCACATTACAAGAGGTACCTCTGAGCCAATCAATGTAAATTTACTTCTTTATATGTTTACTTTTCCCCCAAAGCATACTACAGTGAACCATATTTATGCTAATTGCTGCATTTAGATAAACTTGCATTTGCATTTTATGTAACGCCAGTCACTGAACAGTGAATACTTACACTCTTCACAGATACACTGCTGTAATGTCAAAATGAGATCGTTCCATGAAAAACAAAAAACAAAAAACAAATTCAGTGCAAATTTTAAATACATAGCCTCAAAAGGGTCATGGAATAAAAATACTTCAGATATTTTACTTGAATATTAAACATATTGAAATATGCTTTCATAGGAGGAGCATTTACGTATTTATTTTTAAAAATGTATTTGTATTAATTTCAGAGAGGAAGGAAGAAATAGAGATAGAAACATCAATGATGAGAGAGAATCATTGATCAGCTGCTGCCTGCACGCCCCGCACTGGGGACCGAGCCCACAACTCAGGCATGTGTCCTGACTGGGAACTGAACCGTGACCTCCTGGTTCATAGGTTGACGCTCACCCACTAAGCCACGCCAGCTGGGCAGGAGCATTTATTTATAAAGGAAGTCATATTCATTTCATCTTAGTGATACTGAAAATAATCGCTTGGAGAGTGATTTGGGTGAGAGCAAGCCCTTTAAAAAAATGTACAAAATATAAGACTTGCACTCTTCTAGAGCAGTCATATCCCCAGGTGCAAAGTGCTGTGAATTCCCTAAAAATTAGAGAAGGGTACGTTGGAAAAAGAGAGTGTGCTGAGATAGCATCATGTCTCCACATGGGCAGGACTTCTGACTCAGTACACAAGAGTAGCTGAACATGCCCTGCACACCCGTGCCTCGTTTCCCGGGGGCTTGATGGAGAAAATGCTGGCGTGGCTCACAGTGCTTCCACGGCAAATTCATTTATGGAAGGGTTTTCTTAGGCTCTAATTATCAGCACTCATCTAGCGATAGTTCATGCTCCTTTACTGAAGTGAGATTCTTGCAGACAGAGATGTATTACTGGTTTCTCTATGAGAAATTCTCTGGCCCTTGGATATGCTAAGGAGTTTGAACTTTCAGGATCAGGTGTGTTGGTTGTCTTGGTCTTTCTAAGGACAGTGTGCTGGCTGATAAGAAAAACATTCGTTCATTCGTGCATTCATCCATTCATTCATTAAGTCATTCATTCACCCAACTAATATCTAGTCAATATGGCCCATGTTTCAGACATGGTGCTAGTTGATGTGTGTATCAAACATGGCATTTGATTGATAAGCAGGAGGAATCAACTCTGCAGCATTAATAAGAACTAACAAAAAGCCATCTGAAGGGTACTGAATATTGTAGACTAAGAAGGAGAAAAGGAATAACTGAATCTCAAAGAGAACAAAAATTTGTCAATTATGTAGCAGAAGCTTGTGTCTTTAGGAGGATACTTCAGCCTCAAATGAATTCCAATGGTCTTTGGTCCCTGGCCTTGGGGTATGTGCTCATTCCTCAGATGCTGAGGCGAGGGGAGCTGAGTGGACCGAGTAGCTGACCTGGCATGTTTAGAGTGTTGGGAGGAAATAGATAAACATACACAGACATGCACACACATATAATACACATGCATATATATGTACTACATGCAACAATATGCATATGTAGTATTATATCCATGCATACATATGCAAAGATATAGTATATACATTCTATATAGTATAATATAGGATATATTATATATTGTACACATATATACATACACACTATAACAATTTATACTGTATGACTATATAGCATATATGATATACTATATAAAATCTATATATACTACATACATAGTATACTTCCTCCCTTCTTAACCCCTCCCACCTTCCATCTCTCTTCCTCCATACCTTTTATATAATTTAGTTACTAAATACTAATTATACTCTTACATATGCCAGGACATAGGTTTTGTGAATGACATATAAGTTAGAATAGCTCATGTCTAGAAGGGAAATGAACTCAAAACAAGCAATTAGAATCTAGTGTAACTACAGTTAATTATAGAGGTGTCCAAGGAGGTCTGAGAGCTCAGTACAACAATGGTTTCAACACCAGTTCTGAATCCATGGTCAATCAATGTAAACGTACTAAACAGATAAGCCAGTATTTATGTTCAATATGATTTTTGTTTTCTTGGCAAAACTTAGTGTGAGTTTCTAATTATGAAGCAAAATTTCTTTTCTTCACTATGCTTTTTGTGATACTACTTAAAATGGAAAAAGACTAACTAAAAAATAATCCTATCTAATAAAAGAGTAATATGCAAATTGACCATACCTCCGCTACACCCACAAGCCATGCCCACTAGCCAATCAGGAGCGAGTATGCAAATTAACCCAACCAAGATGGCTGCGGCCATGGAGCGAGCAGGAGGCTTGGGTTTCCCTGGCGATGGAGGAAGCCAAGTTCCTGGCCTGCCCTGGCCTCTGCTGAAGGCTACAAAGTTTCAATTATAGAAGATAAATAAATTCCAGATACCAGGGCCTCTGCTTGGGTCACCAGGGGGTGTGGCCAGCCTGCAAACCAACACAGGCCCCTTGCCCAGGCCACCCCATGCCCCAAGGGAACCCCAACCCTGACCCAGGACACCCTTCAGGGCAAATCAGCCGGCCCCAATCCGTGCACCAGGCCACTATTCTATCTAATAAAAGAGTAATATGCAAATTGAGTGTCACTCCAACACATAAGATGGCTGCCCCATGTGGTCAAAGATGGCTGCCCCCATGTGGACACAAGATGGCTGCCACAAGATGGCCAGCAGGGTAGGGCAGTTGGGAGGGACCAGGCCTGCAGGGGAGAGCATTTGGGGGGGACCAGGCCTGCAGGGGAGAGCATTTGGGTGGGACCCAGGCCTGCAGTGGAGGGCAGTTAGGGGCAATCAGGCTGGCAGGGAAGCACTTAGGCATCAATCAGGCTGGCAGGGGAATGGTTAGGGGGTGATCAGGCTGGCAGGCAGAAGCAGTTAGTGGCAATCAGGAAGGCAGGCAGGCAAGCAGTTGGGAGCCAGCAGTCCTGGATTGTGAAAGAGACGTCCAACTGCCCGTTTAGGCCCGATCCTATTGGGATGGGGCCTAAATGGGCAACTGGACATCCCTCGAGGGGTCCCAAATTGGAGAGGGTGCAGGCTGGGCTGGGGGACACATACCCCCCATGCACGAATTTAATGCACCAGGCCTCTAGTAATACATAAAATTGATGTGGGTTATTATGTCAAAAAGCACACAGCCTGATCTATTAAAGAAGTAATTGGCCTTTCTGAGCTGATTTTCCAACCTTTGTAATTATCTTTATTACAAAATGTACTTGGACTGTCAAAAAAATAAACAAGATAGTCCACAAATAACCTGCTTTTAATTGAAGTTATGAGTGAGAAATTCAATCAAGGAAAAGCATTGCCTGCACAAAAGTAATGGTATATTTCCTACTTACTAATAACAATGAATTCATCTAAATGTTCTTCTGTTTTCTTTTTTGCCACCTGAAACTCCAGGTTAAATATGAGGTCATAATGAATTGTGTAACTTTGTTAAATTTCCCCAAACTGTGATTGTTTCTTATCTTTTAAATTAAATATTTCCTAATTTAGGCACACCTCATTTTCACAAGTGCAAATAAAATATATGTGGGTTTAATAAATAAGTCCCATTATTTATGTGGTGAATATTACTTAACCAAACAATTTTAACTATCAAATAAAAATTGCATGTAAATTCATATTGCATAGTGCATACATTCAGTATAATACATTTTATATTACCTTACAAGTTATTTCAATTAATTTACTCTTCACTTTAAAAAATATTGGATTATTAAAAAATTATATGGAAGAGGATTCAATATGGAGAATTCTCCATAGAAATGAAAAACAACATCCTCAGTTATGGAAAAAGATTCAAATAAATCCTGTATCCGGGTCTCAGACACACACAAAAAGTACTCTACTCTGTGAATGTTCTTTCTTCTCCTTCCTTCACTTCATCAGCACCCAACTCTCACATAAAAACATCCATCCACACTAATAAGTTTCTAGCCTGGCTTGCTATGAAAAGTAATTGTGTAAAAGATACAGTTTGGTTTCTCATATGGGGTGGCAGGAGGTCAAAGCGAGGATAAGGTGAATTACGTGGTGGAATATACTAGGGAGTATACCCTTTGTTATCAGTTTAAAAAACATAAATGGAATTTAGGTATTTTAAATAAGTAGTTTATACTAATGACTGCTCATAGAAAAGTAGTAAATGCACTGAGCCCTGGTTATTTTAATCATTAGCACTCAATTTCAGAATTTATTTGGAGGGAAAATAAACACTAAAAATGAAGTATAAGATGAAATTTAATAACCAGCCTAAAATGTGATATGCTTTCCAATTACATTCATCTTTAGTGATTTTTTTCTCTAAAAATAATACACTAATTAACATTATTACACCACACCAGAAATAACCAGGACAATATAACAAACCCATAAAATAATCTTAATAAGTTAAAAGAATTATTTTAGTAATCAGCTGACATTTATGCAGCAAGAAGTATAATTAAAACATGGCATTAATTACTGCAGGAGATACAAAAGATAAAAGTTTATAAACTACATTTGTTAACAAATTGTCTGACCTTTCCAAAGTTATAATCCCTCCCTGGGTCTCAAATTAAAAAAAAAAAAAAAATATATATATATATATATATATATATTGATTTCAGAGAGGAAGGGAGAGGGGGAGAGAGAATGATGTGAGAGAACCATTGATCGGCTGCCTCCTGCACAACCCTCACTAGGGATCAAGCCCGCAACCCAAGCATGTGCCCTGATGGGGAATCGAACCATGACCTCCTGGTTCATAGGTTGATGCTCAACCACAGAACCACACTGGCCAGGCTCACATTCTTACTATGTACAATGAGATTAATTCCGTATAGCTCACAAAATACACACACACACAAAGCCCTTAAAATATGAAGATGCAGGTGACCATCAATAGGCTTGTAATCAATCCTACTGCTGAAATGGGAGACCGTGTGAGTCCCTGTATAGGCTCTCAAGGCTAATAACCCTAACCCTAACTCTCACCCTAACCCTGATATAGAAACTGCCCTCAGTTCTTTTTTTATAGACACTCCATAACCTGCATAAGTTCCCAAGAGTCAGCCGTGCTGTCACAGCAGTCTGACCCTAGACTTGCAACCTATGATCCTGGTACTTGACCACTTACATCAACAAACTTCTGCAGGCAGAGGTCATCCTATGTTTTCCTCTTTGCATATTTAACAGATTGTCACATCTGTAGACATACTGCTTCTTGATTTGTTTCCCAGATTGAATGAGCAGAGCTGAAAAGCTCACAGTGGCCATGCCTCCATGTTCTTAAACATCTTGGGCTCTAACACGGAGCTGCTTTACGCTGTGAATCTAATTCGGTTTTTTAAAAAAACAAGCTAATAAGGCTGATATTGAACCTGGATGTCTGCTGTATTGAAGTGGGACCAGACATTCAAGAATCATGGCACCACCTATTAATCACCATTGGCTCCTGTTCGCCAACTGCAGGCAGATTCCCCTCCAGCCATATTACAGTGAGATTATGCATTCAAATGCCATTCTGTTAGCCTCCCTCAATTGCTATAAAATTGTGTTCCTCCACTCCCAGAACTTTTAGTTCATAGACACTCTTTGTTTTTTATCCTTCCTTCAAAGACTTTTTAAAAGTTTGTTTCTAAAATTTTATATTTGATTGTATATTATTTTAAAAATACATGTCTATCAAGAGGTGGATTTTCACATATTGAAAATATATGAGTATATATCATTTAAAAAAGCAATTATGTTTAGTCCTACCAATGTGGCTCAGTGGTTGAGCTTCAGTCCTTGCACCAAGAGGTTGCTGATTTGAATCGCGATCAGGGCACATGTCCGGGTTGCGAGCTCAATCTGAAGAAGGGCCATGCGTAAGGCAGCCAATTGATGATGATGTTTCTCTCTCATCGATGTTTCTACTTCTCTCTCCCTCTCCTTTCCTCTCTCTTTAAAATCAATAAGAACATATTTTTAAAAAAAGAAATTATGTTTAATTGTATTTAAGTTGTATTTGGAGAGTTGTTAAAAATAGCTCTGGAATAGAAACCCATAAACTTAGATTTTACTTCATTTTACGAACAGGGTATAGACATGGGTTCATATGCCAACACTGCTACTTCTTGGTTGCAGGACCTTGAGACAAGTAATTTAAAACTAATCTTTGGGTTGCCTTTCTCTCATTCACATAAAGTGGATAATATTAGAAATCTACTTGTTAGGGTTGCTGCTAAAATTAAATGACAGGGATAAATTTTTCAAAAAATATACCTGCTAAAAGATTTGACTCAAAACATTCAAACAACTCTTAAAATTCAAAAGTAAATAAAATCCCAATTAAAAAGGGTATCAAGGGCCTTTATAGACAACTCACCAAAGAAGATACACAGGTAGGAAATATGCATATGAAAAGATCTACAGTTTATGTCATTAGGGAAGTGCAAATTAAAACAATGATATACCACTGGACATCTATTAGAATGGACAAAATCTAGAACAAGACATCACCAAGTGCTGACAAGGATGTGGAGCAAACAGGATCTCTCATTCATTGCTGGTGGGCATGCAAAATGGTACAGCTTCTTTGGAAGATAGTCTGGTGGTTTCTTAAAAAACTAAACATAGTCTTACCATATGACTCAGCAATTGTGTGCTCCTTGATATTTACCCAAAACAGTTGAAAACATATGTCCAAACAAAAACAGCACACAAATGTTTGTGGCAATCTTTTTTCATAATTGCCAAAACTTGGAACCAACCAAGATGTTCTTCAACAGGGGAGTGGGTAAATAAACTGTGGTACATCCACTCAATGGTATTTATTCAACACTAAAAATAACTTAGCTATCAAGCTATGAAAAATATATGATGAAACTTAAATGTGTATTGCTGAATGAAAAAAGTGAACCTGAAAAGGCTACATCAACTATATAACATTATAAAAAAGACAAAACAATGAATATGGTAAAAAAAAAAAATCAGCGGTTGTCGGGGTTAGTGAGGTGGGAGGAATAAAATGGCAGAGCACAGAGGATTCTTAAGCCAGGGAAGCTATTCTGTATGATGTCATAATGATGGATACATGTTAGTACACATTTGTCAAAACCAATAGAACGTACAACACCAACAGAGAACTATAACGTAAACTATATGTATGTTTTTTAAATATATGTTTTTATTGATTTCAGAGAGAGGAATGCAAGGGGAGAAAGATATGAAAACATCAATGATGAGAGAGAATCATTGATTGGCTAGGGATCAAGGCTGCAACCTGCGCATGTGCCCTGACTGGGAATCAAACCGTGTTCTACTGGTTCAAGGGTCGACACTCAACCACTAAGCCATTGGCCAGGCTGTAATGTAAACTATGGACTTCAGATGAAATTGGCTTTTCAATGTAGATTCATTAACTGTAGCAAATGCATCACTCTGGAAAATACTGTTAATGGGGAGGTTTTACAAGAATGGGAGCGGAGGATATAAGGCAAACCTCTGTACTTTCCACTTAGTGTTTCTGTGAACTTAAAACTGCTCTAAAAATTATGTATATCACAAATACTAAATGAGATTTTTTAAAATGATAGTTCACCTTTATTGAGTTAGACTTGACATATAAAATTGTGAGATATTTAAAGTGCACAACGTGATGATGATGATTTGATACACATATTCAACATGAAAGCATTTCCTCCCAATGAGTTAATTAACACGTCATTCACCGTGGTATGTGCCAGCCTCAGCATGGCACCATGGTACTCAGACCTCCCTCCTCCGCTTGCCAAATCATCCTCCTATAACTCCCTCCTGAGGAATCTGAGCAGGATGGATGTTACTATCCCCAGGTATCAGCCCTCAGCCACTAGGAGAAGGGAAATACCTTAATATCCTCACTTCTTGCGAGGGACTCCTCTGATGAGCATTCCCTAAGCTGTAGAGGCCAGTAATGAGAAAGATACCCGATTACCCACAAGGGTAACCTGCTCATTAACATGTTGAACATTGACTTCCTTTACTTCCTTAATTTCCTGCCTCTCTTACTGGTGCTTCTGGGATCATTTA
The DNA here is from genome assembly GCA_026230045.1 of Corynorhinus townsendii. NCBI lineage: Eukaryota > Metazoa > Chordata > Mammalia > Chiroptera > Vespertilionidae > Corynorhinus > Corynorhinus townsendii. The sequence continues at coordinate 9,473,368 of JAPDVU010000011.1, read as the reverse complement.
CCAAATCAACGGCTTGCATTCAATCTGCATCTCAGCATCTATTTCTGTGGGAACCCATCCTAAGACAATGTAATAAGTGCTTCATCAAACAATGAGTCGCTCTTAGACCTTATATATATAGGGAGTCAGTAAAGGAGCCTCTCAGCCCTCTAACCAACCATAAGCACCACAAAGCTACTCTTTAGGTAGCTCTGTGCTTGGCACTTTCATACATTATTTCATTTAATCACCTCAAAAAGCTTTATGGGGAAAGTATACTATTTATTCTGAACATTTTACAAACAAGAAGGCAAAGCGTAAGGGGATGTTAAGTGAAACTGCCAGTATCACACAGCTCCTATATGACAGAGTCAGGATTTAAACTCAGTTTATTCCCAAATCCATGCTCTTATACTCATTCGACACTTTCTCCCAGGACATCTCCTGTTATCCTATAAATCTAGTTCTGTAGAGACTAGCCAACCTATAGGTCAGATACTGATCTACTAGAGATAAGAACCAGCATTAGCCGTTCCTGTATCACTTATCTCCTGGCAATGCTAATCCATTTCATAGAAGGTTCACCACCATGATGCAACAAGGGCTTCAGCTCTGGGTAAGACATGATCAGTGTTCACAAGCCTTCACCTCCCCTTAAATACCACCACATGACTGAATCACTAACTAGAGTGCTGGCGTGTACACGTAAGAATATGTAAATCGAATAGCCGAGAATGGTCTGCGTATTCTCTCACACAGTGCACGTTCCGGTACAGAACCCCAAGATAACCAGTTGAGGGGAGAGGCAATCCGGTTTTTTCCCTTTATATTTCATGCCATTGTGGTAAACAGCAAGGATTAAGACATGATGAACTAGTAAAAAATTATTTATAATAAAAAGAAACAGTATAATATTTTCATTATGTCTATACATGTATATTTTAAGGCACCAAAAACTCCAGCATTGAGGATTATCAAAACATCATAGATGGTTTGTTACATTTCTTTTTAAAGAATGCCTTTTGAAGAGAAATCACACCAAAACCAGTTATAACATCATTATGAAGCTAGCTATTTCTATTTATTTCTTATGATGGTATACGGGACTTATCGGACCCCTAAGACATTCTGGAAGAGTTTACACACCTAAAAATCAAATAGATACAGAAAAAAAAAAAAACCCTCCTAGAAAGCAGAGAAGAGTTAAAAAAAACCCTGGTGGTATTTAGAAAGACGAAACCGAAGACACACAAGAATTTATATGACCTCCTCAAGGTCACAAAGGGATTTCGTGACCGAGCCAGGAACAGTGGCCAAATCTTTTGGACTCATTGTCCAATGCTCAATCCACCATACTTTACTCTCTCCATGGTGCGCAATTTGCTTCTTAGCTCAAGTCACTCAGATGTGCTCTTTGGCAAAGTGGGCTGTTCAAGGAGGCAGAGACATCTTTCCTCTCAAAGTCTCCCCTGCGTGAGGTCCAGCAGGGGGGCCGCCTTCCTTGTCACTCAGCCACAGCTATCCACAAAGACAGTCCCCTGGGTGGGGCTCGCAGTGCCCACCGAGCGTGCTAATCCTGAACTTCCACAGTGTTTGGGTATGGAACATCTGTGGGTTCCAAGAGGGAACAGATGGCGCTGAGCTGTGCCAGGCTCAGCATCTCTCTCCTCCAAACTGCATCCCTCCCTTCACATCCACAGACCATGGCAAGAGGGACCCCGTGCTTCTGCAGAGCAAGGGGCAGAAGTGGGAGCAAGGATTGTCTTGAAAAGGGAAAATGTCTCACCTAACTTCTTTTATCTCCTTTAGTGATGTGCACGGCACTCATGCCATCCTCTGTTTCCTGAAGTCACCTCGCTGTGGGAGCATCTGGCCACGGGAAGACAGTCTCCTTTTATAGGCTCAATCACTTTTCTCCATAGATATTCTTTCCACGACATTCTCAAGACAAGCCTGTGGGAAACCCCCAGGTACGTGGACTGAAGAATAACGGCTGGCAGGCGACCCTTAATGTGTGTTTATAATGATCTCATGCTATTTCGGTTTGAATGAGATCAAAGCTCAATCCAATATTTGTTAATGAGGTAAAAATACTTTTCCTTACTTTAGACAGAATAAAACAGAAAACTTTAAGGGATATTATAAAGTGTCTTCTATCTGCATATTTGGGGAAAAGGTTAAAAGAGAGCTATTTTATTCTTATCTTTTAACAGCAGTCGTTTCCTTCCTGCTTGAAGTAAAATGAAAATGAAACACTAAATGAAATATGTACATTTTTATCACTAACATTGGCCTTCAAAATAACAACTATATTGCAAGTCACACTGTCCTGTTAGCAAAGAAACATCATGGGAGACTTTTATTTGGAAGCTAAAATCCAAAACTAGCAGCTAGGAAGCCAGGACTCTTCATTCCGGGGCCCCGGGGGACCTCTAGCCTCCGTTCACCCCCTTCCCTCAATGTCTATTAGACACTCATTCCAAAGCAGGCCGAGTTGGAAAAACTCAGTTTTCCACCCATGAGTCTTTCTTTCCCGTGTGTCTCCTTTACCACTCACACACACTGCTACACTCAAAACACTTCGCTTCTGACACTTCCAGCCATCAAAAGTGTGGGGGTGGGTCCCCATACCAAGCCATTCTCCATGACACAGCTGAGTGTCCTGCAATTTAAATCCCTGGAGATAGTGCCAGGGCCCCTGGGTCAAGGGTTCAGTCCCACATGGCTCTCATTCCCTCCCACTTCAGAGCCTCTTCCAATCCCAAATTATCAGCTCAGCTTTTTAAAAAAATATATATAATATATTTTTATTGATTTCATAGAGGAAGGGAGAGGGAGAGGGAGAGAGAAACATCAATGATGAGTGAAGAGAGAATCATTGATCAGCTGCCTCCTGCACAACCCCCACTGGGGATGGTGCCCGCAATCCAGGCATGTGCCCTGCCCGGGTATCAAACTATGACCTCCTGGTTCACAGGTTGATGCTCAACCACTGGACCACACCAGCCAGGCATCAGCTTAGCTTTTGACTAACTGGCTGTGCCAGGTAGATGAATGGTTTCGATGATGCCCTCCTTGGTTTTGATTCATTTGCTAGAATAGCTCACAGAACTCAGGAGAATAATTCACTTACATTTATTTGGGTTTATTATAAAAAAGATGATAAAATATACAGAAGAACATCCAGATGCAAAGGACAAGGCATGGAGAAAGGGGGCGGAGCTTCCATGCACCGTACATTGGCGTGTCCTGGAACAGGGCAGTTCTTCCGACCCTACCCTCTTGGGGGTTTTATGGATGCCATTGACTATTGATTCAACCGCCAGCCCCTCTCCCCTCCAGGGAGGTTGGGGGGTGGGCTGAAAGTGAGATAGTCACAGCTTAAAAAATAATGGGTGTGCTTCAGAGAGCTCATCTGGGAAGTCGGTATTTGAAAATGTTTCTATTTGGTAGGATTTTGTTAGTGAAAACTCTGTTTCCTTTTCCATTAAAAACCCCAGAAATAGAATTTTCTAACCACCTTACAGCTCTTCCAGGAGCTTGCCCACATGGAATTGGTGTGTCAAAAACTTGCAGATGCACCACCTTTTGATTAGATGGCAAGGATAAGTGATTTCATAGGGAAGTTGACATGCACTGCCCTAATTTCAGCAATAAGCTCACAAGTCATGGATAAACTTGACAAATATAAAGAATGTGATGAAGAAAACCCAGTCAAATGCACTCGCACAATTTGAATCTTGTTAAAAATTAATTTTTGGAGTTATGGAAGCCACTAAAAATAGTATCAAAATAAACTGTGGTACGAGGACTAATTCTAAACTCAAATTACTAAACCAAGATTTTCAAAAACAATGAAGTCACGTTAGTGAAATGACTGCCATTAAAATATTAATAATTCTTTTATTGGGAGCCAGAATACCTTCTATACTACTTTATTACTATTTTTGTGTGGTTATTTTCATAGTTAATGATGTTTGTACTTTGTGACTATATTATTCTATATTATTTTAATAAAACAAATTAAAAATAGTTTAAAATCCTGTTCATTCCATTGTCAATATAATAATAAAGTAATTATAGATAGTCATATATATGTGTGTGTGTATATATATATGTGTCTATGATGATTTCATCTTTATTTTTACTGAGGCGTATATGGTAAACATGTTGATATTAGTATGACTAAGTTGGTAATAGAGAAGATGATGATAAATTATTAAATTCAGAGCACTATTAATGGGTACCAGTTATGATGTAAAGGAAAAAGGATTCAAGCTGACTCCTAGGGACCTGACTTGATCCAGCATCATTTACTAAAACTGTTTTAACCACAACAGGAACTCGGTTTCATTGTTGTGTGCATGTATGTATTCATGCTCACATTCATGTGCACACAGTGTCCTTTTAGACAGGACAATGTTGGCATGCTTATTAGAGATCCTAATCAAGATCTGTCATAGGTACTTAAATGGACAACCCTGGCCTGGGTGTGGGGTTAGGAACTGATGGGTCAATATATGATTCATCAGGATCTAAAACAGAGTGAGCCTGTCTGGCATGGCTCAGTGGTTGAGTGCTGACTTATGAACCAGAAGGTCATGGGCCAATTCCTGGTCAAGGAACATGCCCAAGTTTCGGGCTCAATGCCCAGTATGGGGCGTGGAGGAGGCAGTCTAACAATGATTTTCTCTCGTCACTGATGTTTCTATCTTTCTCTCCCTCTCCCTTCCTCTCTGAAGTCAATATATATATTCAGAGATCTCCTAGGCAATGAGTGCTGACAGAGTAGAGCACCAAGGACTAGCTCTGGGAATTCCAATGTTTGGAGGTCAGGAAGTCCTGGGAACAAGCCAACAAGATGGAGATGGAGAGGCCCGAGATGAAGGAGGAAAATGTGGAGTGCCTGGGTGCCCTGAAAGCCAAGTGAAAATTGCTTTAAAGAAGAAGAGTTTTGGTCAAATGCTGGTCAGAGGTTGGATGAGAGCTAACAACTGGATGTGACCATAGCGAGATCATTGGTATTCTTCGCAGAGGTAATTTCATTGTAGGGGTTTGAGTGAAAGCCTGACTGGAGGGGTCGAAAGGAACGAGGAAATAGAGCAGACAGCATAGACAGCTTTTTGTGAAAGTTTCTTTTAAGGGCTTCATATAAATGCTTTATCACCACTCTCCATCCACCAACTGTTTTAGACTTCCTGCAAGCTACCTAATACTTTCCCACTGGGTTTCTTCGGCTCTGCACATACTGTGCATATTTTACACAAAAATGGCATTCCTTTCCCTTTCTATACTATGCAGCCTCTACTCTATACCGGATGGATTTCCTAGCCAATCCTCCAAGACTCAGAAGAGGCTGTGGTAGAGCGTTGATCTCTGCACTAGGAGGTCAGGGTTTGATTCTCTCTCATCACTGATGTTTCTATCTCTCTGTCTCTCTCCCTTCCTCTCTGAAATCAATGAAGAGATGGGAGGTGTCAGATTCACTGATCTAACCCCTTCTCCCCCCAATAGTAACTTTTGTCTTTAAGATTTCATAGTTAACTGCATGGAGACATTCATTATAACAAATCCCCTTGCTTCTTTAAGAGTTGTTACTCTAGTCTCCCAGTGAGCCTGTGATTTTCCCAAATGCATAGACTGTGTTCTTTATCTCTCTAAGTAAATCCTCACTATGATCATGTACTCACCAACCACATTTTCCTGAGATTCAAATCAATTAAACTACCTAAAAAAATAAGTGAATAAAAAGCAAATAAAAACCAAAACACTTGCTATATCAGAACTATAGCAAATAAAAAGTAAAGTATTCAATTTTAACTTACCTTTAGAATCTATCAGAAAACTAGAGGGGAAAGGGAGGAAAAAGAGAGAGAGAGAATGTCTTTAGAAAGAAGAGAAAACAAACAATATTTTGTGATATGATCAAAGTTTTCTGAAGACCCTCAAAGCAATTACAGAATTAAATGAGCTATGTCCTAGTTTCCCTGTGGTGTTAAATCTGCGCTAGATTCTCCCAGCATGTGAGTTGCTCTGAAGACATTCTTTAGGTGCTTTTTAAATCTGTATGAAAATCACATACCAGTTTGCCTCACTCTGGCATTTCTGTTTTAGGAAACCCTGATGACACACCAGTGGCCAAAGAAGTCAGTGCAACTGCCTGAAACCATTGACACTTCCTCCGAGGAACAGAGAAAGGGGCTGGGCATTCAGATTTTTTTATTCTGCTCTTACACCCCTAGATCTGACCTTGTCCTTTGGCCTTGTAGTATCTCCTTTCACCTATCTCAGCTCGAATTAAAAACAGAGGCTGAGAGGAACAGAGAATACTTTATTTAGATACAATGTTAGATGGATAAGTATTTCAAACTGATCTCTGGTTTACACAAACAGACCAGATAGGGAGCTAGAAATATGTTATATGCTAAGTGCTTTACATATGTTTGGCTTATCACATCAGAATTTTTGAAGTGGATATTGTGACTATTTTTTAAAAACACACTAAGACTTAGAGAGAGCAAACGACTAAAAATGTCACAGTTCTAAAAAAACAGAGACAACAGATTCAAATTCAGTTCTGCCTGCATTGAAACTCATACTCTCTGCATTAAATCATGGCATTGCTATTGCTGGTAATGCAATCAATTTTTTTTTTAGTTCATTTTAAAGGGTAGGGATAGGGTGGCAGAAGAGATTATGTCATTTCTTCACTTTGAGATCCTCCCCAGTAATATAGAAAACCTTGAAAACAGAGGATTTAAATTTGAATTCTAACTTATTTAGGAATTTCCACAAATCATTCATTCATAGGTCTATGTAGGAACAGTCACATTAAAGAAAGATCAAAATCATTCACTTACTTCAAATTTCAGCACCTTTCCAAACCAATGTGTGGTTGTGAGTATAAGCATGTGTCTGTCTTTAAACCTACTCCTGACCACTAATGTACTAAAAACTAAGCTAAATTGCCTAACAATAAATTGATTATCACTTACATTAAATAACTAGCATAGCAAATTCAAAATAGACTCAGATGAAACGAAAAGCAAGAGAAGGGACAATGTCACCTCTTTTCCAAAATACATCTGTAAAATAGGCTAAATATCCCATATAACAAAAGGCTAATATGCAAATTGTCCCCTCGATCAGGAGTTGAACCTCGGGGTGGGGCTAGCCAGCCAACCGTCCACAGCCCCCTGGCCCCCCAGGCCAGCCCAGCCCGATGGGGCAGGCAGGCCAGACCCCAACCATGCACGAATTTGTGCACCAAGCCTCTGGTAAATTATATTCAATAATGACCTTTAAAAATGCCTTGAGGTCCTCAAAGTAAGCATCATTGGAAGGCATTTTGTAATGAGAATAACAATAGAGTGATTTGTCAATGACATAATTAAATCATGTACAAAGACAAAAACAACACAATGACGTAATTACAATTCCAAACTAGTGGAGTCATTACCCTCATATATTAACGCACCTCTGAGATGTTATGTTAGGCAATTTCTGATAAACTACTCTTAACAGGAAACTCAAAAGAAGAAATATCACAGGAATGTTGGACTTGAATCTCTCTTCTCTTCTGTGCATCCCCATGACACTTGGCTAATCTTATATGTTCTTTTAGCTTGCTAAGTAATAATGTATAACATTTGCTTGTGTGAGTTTATGCACTATGGAGAAATACCTCTTGCATTTTCCATTTTTTGCATCTTTCCTTTCTACCATGCAATAAATGCTCAATAAATATCTGTTAAATATTTATTAAAATGCATTACTGGAATAGATCTGAATGGACATAACACAATACAAGTTGTTAGGAATCATTCTTGAGAGAAACTGTGAATTACATGCTAATGGGTTTAAAAACTTTTGATAATTCCCAGTTGCCTGCCAAGTCAGGTTCATGAAAGGGCATCTCAGGCAGGTGGGTGTGTTTCAAGAGAAGAGCACTGGTTATAACGTGCAAAATGGATGGCAGCCGTGAGAGTCTGGGCTCCAGCAGACCACTTAGAAGTCTATTAAGACACTCCATAGGAGATGCACTGCAGACCTGAATTAGGATAGTGGTGGTGAAGCATGAGTGATCGTCTCAAGGTAGCATGGGTAGGACTGGGCTGCTAATTGGAAATAGTAATGCCATAGATGGTGAGTATAGTTCTGAGCTTGAGTGATCCTGAGGCTAGTGGGCCTTGGCAAAACAATGGATGAGGAAGGAAGGAAAGAATAGTTCTGGGGAGATAATATTCTTGCATTCTGGATAATTATTCTTTCTTTTAAATATATTTTTATTGATTTCAGAGAGGAAGGGAGAGGGAGAGATAGAAACATCAATGATGAGAATCATTCATCGGCTGCCTCCTGCACACCCCCTACTGGGGATTGAGGCCACAACCCGGTCATGTGCCCTGACCAGGAGTTGAACTGTGACCTCCTGATTCATAGGTCAATGCTCAAACATTGAGCCACGCCTGCAAGGAAGGATACATATTCTTTTTTTTTTTTTTAAATAAATCTGTATTGTTCAGATTATTACAGGTGTTCCTCTTTTTTTTCCCCCATAGCTCCCCTCCACCTGATTCCCCACCCCACCCCATGCCCTTACCCACCGCCACTGTCTTCATCCATAGGAGTAAGATTTTTGTCCAGTCTCTTCCCGCACCCCTCACACTTGCTTCCCCTGAGAATTGTCAGTCCACTCCCTTTCTATGTCCCTGATTCTATTATATTCACCAGTCCATTCTGTTCTTCAGATTTTTATTCACTTGATTTTTAGATTCACTTGTTGGTAGGTATGTATTTGATGTCATTTTGTTGTTCATAATTTTTGTCTTTTTTTTCTTCTTCTTCTTCTTAAAGAATACCCTTCAGCATTTCATGTAATCCTGGTTTGGTGGCGATGAACTCCTTTAGCTTTTTCTTGTCTGTGAAGCTCTTTATCTGACCTTCAACTCTGAATGATAGCTTTCCTGGGTAGAATAATCTTGGTTGTAGGTTCTTGCTGTTCATCACTTTGAATATTTCTTGCCACTCCCTTCTGGCCTGCATAGTTTCTGTTGAGAAATCAGCTGACAGTCGTATGGGTACTCCCTTGTAGGTAATTAACTGTTTTTCTCTTGCTGCTTTTAATATTCTCTCTTTGTCTTTTGCCCTTGGCATTTTAATTATGATGTGTCTTGGTGTGGTCCTCTTTGGATTCCTCTTGTATGGGGTTCTGTGCACTTCCTGAACTTGTAAGTCTATTTCTTTCACCAAGTAGGGAAAGTTTTCTGTCATTATTTCTTCCAATAGGTTTTCAATATGTTGCTCTCTCCCTTCTTCTGGCATCCCAAAAATTCGGATGTTGGTTCGCTTAAAGTTGTCCCAGAGGCTCCTTACACTATCTTCATATTTTTGGATTCTTTTTTCTTTTTGTTTTTCTGGTTGGATGTTTTTTGTTTCCACATATTTCAGATCTTTGGTTTGATTCTTGGGGTACGTTAATCTACAGTTGAGTTTCTGTATATTCTTTATTTCAGACAGTGTATGCTTCATTTCTGACTGATCCTTTTCCATTTTTTTGGCATTCTCATTAAGCTCCTTGAAGGTCTCATCAAGTTTCTCAGTGGTTTTAAGAAGATTCTTGAGTAACCTTATACATGTGGTTCTGAACTCTATGTCATCCAGTAGTTTGCTTTCCTCCATTTCTTTCATTCGTGACATGTTTCTTTGTCTCCACATTTTGGCTGCTTCCCTGTGTTGATGGAGTAGCTTTGTGTGGTAGGTGATCTATAGGGGGCAGTAGCTCAGCCTCCTCAATTACATGAGGTGGATGCTCTTGGTACACCCTTTGTGGGCTGAGTGCAAAGTCTTGGTGTAGTTAAGCCTTAATTGCCATTGGTACACTGGGAGGAATTGACCTCCAGGCCAATTAGCTGTGAGCACTCCCTGTGTCTATAATGGAAGAACTGCTGCGCTGAAGACATGCTTATGGGGCAGGACTTGTTTCAGTGGGGCTTTGGTGCTCACTGAGTCTGCCTCTTGAATGTGTCACTTATGGATGTGAGGAGTTGAAATCTGGTGTCTCACACTGACCACTAGGTACACTGGCTTCTGGATCTCCAATGGGGTGCAGGTCAGCTACTGTTTGAGGCCACCCAGCAGGAGCTACAGTGAGAGCTACAGTTTTCTCCTCTTTGCTTGTGGTTTGGAGGTTTTGGAGCTGTCTGACCCGGGCTGCAAGTTTGCTAGGTTAAGCTGCGATAGGGCAGGGCTTTCTTATGCAAAAGCTGCTGCTTAGAGCTTGGGTGGGTTTGTAGGTTGTGCAGGGCGGGGTCTCAGGGTGTCACTAGGCTAGGACGTGGCATACAGCAATGGCTGCTAGTTAGCCGGCTCTGAGTCCCTGTCGGCAGTCCCGTGCCCCAGTGCTGTAAACAATTATTCCTGCGCGCAGCTCTGCAAGCAAGCCACCCTCACTGGCAGACAGTCCAGCTTCTCCCCGTAGGAGTTTGGGTCCCCCGCGTCTCCCCAGAAACTGTATTTCAGAGTAATCGGGGGCTTGTCTCCCTTAGGGTTGAAAAAAGCAACGCCCGCCGCCAGCCCGGATCACATGCCTCTGTACCTCAGCTTTTCAGCGCTTGTGCACGTCTCAATGCTCTTTTCTCTTTCCTTCTAGTTGTAGAACTTCCACTCAGCCAGCTTTCCCGTGGTTCTGGGTGATAGACGTTTTTTCTTTTAGTTGTATTTTTGAAATTGTTGCGGGAGGTCTAGGCACTGTGTATGTGCCCTGGTGATGCATGCTGCTATCTTCTTTACATAAAAGTGATGCAATTTAGACTCATTTCCTTTTAGGTTGGTTATCTGCAGCCAAGGCTGAGAATAATTGCTCAGCTTTCATTTTGTCCTCTCAAAATGTGTTTGCAGCTTGGCCTTTAATAGTCTCTGTGCTGTTCTAAATTCTAGTTGAACTAGCCATCAGGTTTCACTTATCCGACTCAATCACCAGGATCTTCATACTTCAGCCTTATGTAGCATTAGATATTGGGAAAAAACATCTATTTGGGAAAGGTAGACACAAATGTAGGCTGCATTCCATGAGACTGAAAAAAATCCTTCTCAAGTATGATGTTCCCAGATTTGGGGGCATGGATGCGATGCACACAGATCACTACTGTCACAGTGAATTCATAAACATGGATGAAAGAAATTCATGCCACTCTTTAGGGGAAGAAGTTCTTCAGGGTGGAAACCCATGCCACTCTTCTTGAAAATTCTCCCTTTAATTATTTGGGGGGAAGGGGTGCAGTGCAACACCCTCTAGTGGATAGCCTCCTACGCAAACAATCTCTTCCTAACTTTCCTGCCTAAGGCAAACACACCTATTATATCCTCATAGTACTTGCCACAACTGAGAATTTATTTCCATGTGCATAACTATTTGATTAAAGTCTGCTTTCCCCACCAGAGTATACCTTTATGAGATTATATCTGTTTTTACTCAATATTATATTTATAATGCTCAGTATAAGCTCTGGCAAATCAAAAATGTCCAATAAATATGCAATGAATGAGAGAAAGAGGCTGGAAAATTAATGTCAATATGGAAGATATTTCTGAATCTAAAATACATGATTCCACTCCTCCATTTACCTCTAGGAAACTGATTTGTTACCCTATTAGAAAGTTTGGGGATATTCAGAATCTGCTTTATAAATGAAGAAAACATATATTACAGGAATCTCAGATTTATGTGTTATTTCAGTAATGACCTTAGCACAAACACCAAATCAGACAAACCGAGATTAAGTCTTAGAGAGTAAATCTTATCTGTGTATTAGATCTGCCAGCAAACTTCCAAGGAATATGGAATGAATTGTTGATCTACTTTTACGCATGGCATACTTTGTTACAAACATTTATTTTTAGAGATTGTTATTTTCTGACTGCACAATAAATGACTGTTATTTGCATAATAGAATTGTTTGCCTCTTTAATTTTCTATACAGATTGGGGATTATTAATATTTAGTCATACTTGAGATGGATGTTTTGACACTGAGTCTAAATAAAAAGTATATATCCCCATCACATGTTTTTATTTTCACTATTCCTGGACTATAGATACCACCTGTCCTACCTGTGTCGCACCCTGTCTTTCAGAAAGTTTTGAGACAGGAGCTCAAATGCAAAAAATCAGTGACAAAATCTTGGATATCCAGGTGGAAAAAATACATGAGTGCTTCATAGCTTTAATGTGTCTAGTGCAATGCCTGACAGAGTCAACAAATGCTTCAAGGACAGATGTTCAATGAAGGACCACGGAGTAACAGTTCCTTTCAACTGCAAGTATTTTTGTAAGATCAATAGCATAACTTCCTCACTCAGCTTGTTTACTAATACATTTACATGACAATTTTATGCTTGGTAAAGGGACATTTTCTAATGAACACCATTTAAATAAAATTAAGCAAATATCAACTACTTAAAATTGTCTAGGCGTTGTGTTGAGCATGAAAGTGTGTTGTTTTTTTTTTCTTTCAAATTTCAGAATTGCATAGTGTATCACATTTAAGTAGATGAATATGCTAAACTCTTACTTTGGGCTCTGTGGTTTTCACATGATTTTTCTTTCCTTATGTATTCAAAATCAGTAAAATAACACCACCCCTCCCTTCCCAAAAATGCGGGAAAGGACTTGCGGATACAATGACACACTGACAATTCCTTTCAAGAGACATGGAGACTAGCGGATGGACACATTCTTGTGTGTTCTTGCTAACGGAATATGCTGATGGGTAGGTCTGTGATCCTGAAGAGCAGAGACCATTTGGGATGGATTAGAAATGTGGAGAGGACCCACTGCAAGGTTTAAGAAAGTAATATTGGCAAGGCCATCTCAGAAGGCTGATAGCCATTCCTAGAGGGTGCCCTGGTGGTCAGAGAGATTGAACCTGACTAGACCACCTTACCGTTTAGCAGACAATGGTAGGTCCCAGATATTAAATCTTCACGTTTCCATCCCCTGAAAGGTTCCTCCTTTGATTCTAGGAACTCTCCCAAACTTCTCTTTTGAGAGTTGTCCATTATAAAACTTGGTTGATTTAGTTCTAGGTATAATAATAATAAAAAAAAAAATCAACCCAGCTGGCGTGGCTCAGTGGTTGAGTGTTGACCTATGAACCAGGAAGTCACAGTTCAATTCCAGGTCAGGGCACGTACAGGCTTACTGTCATCACTGATGTTTCTATCTCTCTCTCTTTCCCTTCCTCTCTGAAACCAATCCTATCTAATAAAAGAGTAATATGCAAATTGACCATACCTCCACTACACCCACCAGCCACACCTACTGGCCACACCCACCAGCCAATCAGGAGGGAAAATGCAAATAAATCCAACCAAGATGGCTGCAGCCACAGAGAGCAGGAGGGAGGCTTGGGTTTCCCTGGCAATGGAGGAAGCCAAGCTTTCCCCCTGCCCTTGCCGGCCCAGGTCTCCACTCAATGCTACAAAGTTTCAATTATAGAAGATAAATAAATCCCAACAGAAATGGCAGCAGCCAGGGAGCTGGAGAGAGCAGAAGGCTAGGGGTGCCTACAGCGATGGAGGAAGCCAAGCTTCAGCAGCCCTGGTCTGCTTTGACCTCTGCTTAAGGCTACAAAGTTTCAATTATAGAAGATACATAAATCCCAACAGAAATGGCTGCCCCCACTGAGTGAGCAGAAGGCTTGGCTCCACTCCAGGCTACAAAGTTTCAATTGTAGAAAATAAATAAATCCCAGATACCAGGGCCTCCACTTGGGTCGCCGGGGTGAGGGGGGGTGGGGGTGGCCGGCCTGCAAACCACCACAGGCCCCTCGCCCAGGCCACCCCACACCCCAAGGGAACCCCACCCTGATCCAGGACACCCTTCAGGGCAAACCAGCCAGCCCCCACCCATGCACCAGGCCTCTATCCTATCTAATAAAAGAGTAATATGCAGATTGACCATCATCCCAACACACAAGATGGCTGCCCCCATGTGGTCAAAGATGGATGCCCCATGTGGACACAAGATGGCCAGCAGGGGAGGGCAGTTGGGAGGAACCAGGCCTGCAAGGAAGGGCAGTTGTGGATGATCAAGCGAGCAGGGGAGGGCAGTTGGGGGGGACCAGGCCTGCAGGGGAGGGCAGTTAGGGGTGACCAGGCCTGCAGGGGGAGGCAGTTAGGGGAAAACAGGCTGGCATGGGAGCAGTTAGGCATCAATAAGGCTGGCAGGGGAGTGGTTAGGGGGTGATCAGGCTGGCAGGCAGAAGCAGTTAGGGGCAATCAGGAAGGCAGGCAGGCAAGCAGTTGGGAGCCAGCAGTCCTGGATTGTGAGAGGGATGTCCGGCTGCCCACTGGGATTGGGCTTAAACGGGCAGCCGGACATCCCTCGAGGGGTCCCAGATTGGAGAGGGTGCAGGCTGGGCTGAAGAACACATCCTCCCTCCCCCCATGCATGAATTTCATGCACCAGGCCTCTAGTCCTATATAATAGAAGGCTAATATGAAAATTGTCCCCTCAACCAGGAGTTGAACCCAGGGGCAGGGCCAGCTGGCCAACTGCCCACAGTCCCTCCCCCCAGCTGGCCTCAGCCCCAATCAGCCAACCCCGATCAGGGGCAGGGTTGGCCGGCCAACCTCCTGTGTCCCCTCCCCCAGCCAGCTCAATCAGCCCTGATCGGGCCAGGCCACCAGGACCCCACCCATGCATGAATTCATGCACCAGGCCTCTAGTAAAAATATATTTTTAAAAAATCATTGACCATTCACATTACTGACATGAATCAAGGACAGAGTATATGTGCTATTCATCCTTATGCTCCTAATACCCAAAATGATGTCTAGAGCTTTGAAGATGCTCAGTAATGACAGTTGAATAATTAAAACTATATTATTAATAGTTCCCTTTGACTGAGCATTAAAGTATATCAATATGCCATGCTAGCATATTATCTAGTGCATGGCACCTCATTTTTATTTTCTCAGCAAGGTTCTATCTGCTATTTCCCCCTTACATGTATGAAATAAGTGACTCTTAGAACAATTATACCACATAATACAACCTTGGACATGGGACAGATTGGTAGGATAGCTAGGTGTGGCAGTATTTTGAGTCCAAACAATAGATTTCTCTACTCTGTTATCATAAAAACAAATAATATGCATTTTATGTAGTACTATTTTAAAAGGCACCCTGGGAAAAATCGGGGTCTAAAGTCAGTAATCAGACTTTAAATCACTTTTGTCCCTTGGCATTTGGATACTCTAGGAGAAAGTCATTTAATTTATTTTGGTATCAGGTTTTTATCTATAAAATGGAGATAATTTCTCCCAAACAGAGTTTTGTGATGATTTTATAAGTCAATGTGCTTAAAATGCCCAGCACAATGTTTAATACAAAGAAGGCTCCAACTAAATGGCATTATACGTATTTATTACTTCTTCTACTGATATATTTTAAAAGTTTAAGAGAGTATTAGAAAACAAATCAAAATGAGAACAAGAATGACAAACTTCTGCACTGTACTTTAAAGTGCATATGAGACTGAAGAAAACTACCATTCTTTTTTTTTTTTTTAATGCTTTTAAAGTCAAGTTGGCATTTACTTTGGAGGTTTGAAGCATTATAAATAAATTACATCCAATAATTTTAAAGTAGGTAGTTCAGTTTATGCACAGATATAGTCTGACCTTTTTAAGGAAAATTTAATTGGATGTGTGTATCATATGCCTACCACACTTTCTTAACCAAAGCTGGGGAAAGGGCAGTTCACACCGTGCTGGGCATGATGTGATTAAACGAAACCCTTGTGAGTTGTCGCAGTCCAGTGGGAGGGGCTGCTTAATGAAGTTACCCCGAAAATGGCACGCCTCACAGGAAATGGCCAGCGTCGCACAGGAAGTGGCATCATTCCCAGATTTTTGCCCAAAAGGTCAAGATGAAAAGTCAGCCAGGAAGGTGTTGCTCATGACCAGAAGAGTAGAAGTAAGTTGTCACAGTCAAAAATAGAAAAACAAAGGACATTCAGAATACAGTAGGGTGGCCATTCAGGAACTGTGGACATCAGACGAAAACCTTTCTCTGCAAAATGTAATCACCAGCCATCATTTTAGAACTACATAGTTAAGGAAGGCAAAGCCTCCTTAGGAGTAGCATGGTTGAAAGATGAAAGATAGCATATATTTCGAGCAATATTGGTGAGGCTGGCCTTTCCTTCACAGAGGTCCTGAGAGGAATATGGAATCCTAACGTGAACAATCAGGGGTACGGGTAGCTCAGGGCGAAGTGAATGAAAACCCGGACACGGCAGGAAAAGGAAGGAGGCAGAGCAGCTCCTTCTGTAAACCGAAATGAGTCAGGGCCCTGGCTGGGTAGCATAGCTGATCAGAGCATCCTCCTGATACACCGTTTGCAGATTCCATCCCTGGACAGGCACGTGCAAGAATCAAACAGATCCAGAGACAGGGAAGCATCGATCAGACCGTCAAACCTCAGAGGGAAGGTAGGGGAGGGTGAGGGTAAGGGGGAGAGATCAACCAAAGGGCTTGTATGCATGCATGTAAGCCTAACTGGTGGACACAGACCACAGAGGTGTAAGGGCAGGAGTTGCGGGGGGGGAGGTAATGGGGGATGAGGACAAATATGTAATACCTTAACCAATAAAGAAATTAAAATGCAAAAAAAAGAATCAACCAGTGAAAGCATAAATAGGTGTAACAACAAATTGATGTGTTTTTTTTTTTTTATAAAAAATACATGTTTTTATTGATTTTAGAGAGAGAGGAAGGGAGAGGGAGAGATAGAAACATCAATGCATCATCAATCAAGCCTGCAATCTGGGCATGTGCCCTGACCAGAAATAGAGCCAGTGTCCTCTTGGTGCATGCGTCAATGCTCAACCACCGAGCTCCACCAGCCGGGCAACCCTTCCTGTCTCTATCTCTCTCTCTTAAAATCAATCAATAAAATAAAAAGAAACACATAGCTAAAGTTCTTGACCGTTTTTTAGTGACAAAAGCATTACAAAACATTACCAGAATCAACTTATCTAACTTGAAACTTTTAAGACAATTATGTGTAAGATAACTGTAAAGTATGAAGCATAGAGTTCTATACACAGGTATCCTCTGCTTTTCCAAAGTTCACTTACAGCCACTTTGTTCTTACAGAAGACACACCTTAGCGCGCTCCCCTCCTTGCCCCATTTTCTCTAACCAAAGGAAATCCTAAGAGAATTTTCACTTTTGCAAAAAAAAAAAAAAAAAAAAAAAAAAGGCGAAAAGTTAAAATAGTGTTTGGTGTTTGCTCTTCAGAAGCCACTACAGAGGCAGGGGCACCTCACGCAGCAAAGGGGATACCACCAAGACCCTTCCCCGGGACCCACACTCCGGGTCTCAGCATCGAGCCCCATAGCATTGAGCTTGTCTGCGAGCATCTGGCTTTCACCTCGACGTACTCTGTGCATCCGTAACAAGTTGTGTCCTAAGGTAGCAGAAAAGCCTAGGAGAGCTCATAAGGGTGCTTTACTTAACATGAAACTGGACGTAATTAAGTGTTTCCCTTCTGGCGAATGAAATAAAGACCGTGTGTGAGCGTTGATCTTACCTGCGTTCACTATTCCTACTATTTACACACAGTGAGAATGAATTTTCAAAGCTGCCAGAATGACAGAGCAAAGGTATTGGTTCTGCTAGTAGCAAAGTGGGTCTCTTTTCATCAGCATCCAGTAATGGCTGAAAAATGGAAGGTCTATGGCGTGAGTAGATGGATGGGTGTACAATGCATGATGTGTATTTATCATATGGTTCCTGCTTTTACTATATATTAGTGTGTTTTTTTAAGTTTTATGTTTATTTGGTATTTTTCGTTAGGTTTATTTGGAGGGTCTGGGAATGCTCAAAATGTTTCCCGTATAAATTAACGTTAATTTCTTCTTTGCTTTACACCATTTCCGCTCAGGAAAGAGTTCATAGGACCATTCATTCTACTTTCAGCGAGCCAGGGAAACCTGTATGTTATTTGGGTAGTTGTTAACAAACTATTTTAGCATTAATATTCTGACTTGAAGAACCATTTTTAAAATTTATTGTTGACACTATTACAGATGTCCCCCACTTTCTCCCTCCCCCCTTTATCCGCCTCCATCCAGCACCCACCCCCGTCCCTCCAGCCATCACTACACTGCTGTCTGTCTATGGGTTATGCCTATAACTCATCTGGGAAAACTACACAGATAATCTATCAAACAGATTAAGTCTGAAAAGTTTTATACAATACACTCTCATCGTCACAGGATGATGATGTACTGGCCTTATTTAATATGACATGCTTATGCCCCAGAAGTTATTTATCTAAAGGAGACATTTTCCTTGGAAATATAATTTAAGCATAATTAAATTGTCTCTGGAAAATCTCCAAAATCGGACTTTTCAAAATTATTTGCCCCAACCCAATGTTTATCTTCTGAGTATACTGAAGTAGCAAGGTTTTTTTTTTTTTTTTCAAAATAGAAAAATTCTTCTATGTGATCGCCTTCCTTCACACTAAATTCAGAATTTAGCTTCAACTAAGAAATGTGGCCATAAGGCTATGCACTGCTAGCTCAATACCCTGAAGCTGTTCTTTAATAGGAAATATTGTGGGGATACATAAAAACAAACAAACAAGAAAAGACTGAAGTCATATTCCTGATAGCATAACAAGGTGTTAGCTTGGTATGTTATGAACTTCCTGGGGTGAAGTTCATTACTTGCTATTCATTTGTGCTGTGAGGAAGCATGGCTCTCTCCTGAGCTCCTTGGCATAATTCCAGAGAGGAAATCAAAATTCAACACACAGCCTGTTAGTCAAATACTCATGCCATTTGCTGTTCAATAGACATCAGAGCACGAAAGATCCACCGCGCCAGTCCATGCAGTGACCTAACTGGAGGTTTATTCTTCCCTTAATGACTTCTCTTACTTCTAGACTATGTATCGAGTAATTTATATGCCAGGACTTATCTCAGCCTCTTAACATCATGAGTCCCTGTGCATGATGAGCTTCCAGTCTAGTGGGAAAGAAAATAAAGCCAGAAAAATGGATAAATAAGACAATTGCAGGGCATTATAAAATGCATGATAACAAAAGAAATTAGAGGATGAACATGAAATTTAGGTGTTGTAGAGGTAAAGAAGATGTCCTGGGAATTTCAAGAAAAATTAGGATGCCTCTAAGATTTAAGGATTTAAGGACAGACAACAAGCACATATGTTGATCTCTCCATCCAGAAAAAAAAAAGAAATCAGGATTGAGAATGGGAGGGATTTTAGTGTAATCAAAGTGTGAGAAAAAGATGTCGGGGGCTGAGATTGAATTGGGGAGGGGCATATTCTTGGCAAAGCCCCTGCATGATCATATCCCTAATTTCTATTCCATCTCTCCCTGGGAAATGGAAAGTCAGGAAGGGATTTTTAAGTCATTTAAACTTTTGCAAACACAAATATGATCACTTTGTTGGGGGGGGGGGGGGCGGTAAGGCTGACGGGCTATAAAATCATTTCAGTGGGTATAGAAGTGTGTGGAGTCAACGCAGTGATTTCAAATTGTGCAGTGACGGTGAAATAGAAACTATTCAAATTACTTGAGAGAGGGGTGTAGAACCGATTAATAAACTTTAGTGATTTTTTTTCCTCTATGTGCACAGTTTAGGTTGATGTTCTAGTGTAGGGTGAGGACAAGAGCATGTGTAGCGATGTCATCCAATGTCATATTTAATAGACTTGACAGGACGTATCCATCAATCTTACCATGACTTTAGGGACCTCACTCTTCTACTGGCCTTGACAAGGCCAAGGAGCATGGAGGTGGTTTCTTAACCACAGTGCACCAGTGATTCAGCCAGGGGTGGAGACTCCTGCTGGAGGCACAGGAAAACTCTGCGAGGCTCTGATCAGAGTCACCAGGGGGGTGGCATCAGGATTATTCAGGGCTCTTGTAATTGAACTCATCACTCATCCCCTATCTTTCTAAGTCTGTTGCCTGACACTCTCCCACTCCTTCATTTTACTCTAGTTCTGGTATCTTGCAATTCCTGGAAAAAAATTTGCACACTTAGCAATTACCATTGAACTTGGGTTTCTGCAACCATTTTTTCTCCCTTGTCCTGTTTTATTTTCATTACTAGCATTTCTTACCATTTGAGATAGTGGTAAGAGAGTTTATGTTTATCTGTCCATTTATTTTGTATCTTTTAAATTTTTATTGATCTCAGAGATGAAAGGAGAGGGAGAAAGAGAAACATCAATGATGAGGAAGAATCATTGATTGGCTACCTTGCCCCACACTGGGGATTGAGCCCGCAACCTGGGCATGTGCCCTGCCTGGGAATCAAACTGTGACCTTCTGGTTCATGGATTGACACTCAACCACTGAACCATGCTGGTCAGGGTATTTCATGTCTCTTTCACTAACAGTCTCCTCCTGTCCAGGCAGTGTATGCTGAATAAGACCAGGGAATGTAACTTTTCCCCTTCTATATCTTTGCATAATGAGAAAAGGAAGGAAAGGATAGAAGAACAAAGGAAGAAAAGAGGACAGGAAGAAAGGAAGGGAGGGGAAGGAAAAATAGGAGGAAGATAAAAAGGGGTAATACAACAGGAAAACTTTTTTTTAAGTTTAAGGTGTTTTGTATAATGTATTTAGTTTGGCAATGATCTAGGAATGTTGTTTTCACTGTTAAATATATTCATTTCTAATATAAAAGAATCAGAGGTAATCATATGCCATTATAGTCTTTATCTTCTGCCATTAATAGAATAAATAATCTGTGAAATCTCTCTTATTTGTAACAAGTTCCCCTTATTGAAAATGCAAGTTTCTATTAATCAGAGATAATTTTTCCATTACCTTTCCAGATTGTTAAATAAATAGTAATCATTTGTTTAATTAAATTACAATTCTGACATTCTTCGAAAAACAGAAAGTAATTTTAGGTACAACATTTTGCTCAATGTTTATACTATAGAAAATAAATTGACTATGGTAATAACAAGAGGTAAGTAGCTACCATTTATTAACTAACTAATAGTTCTCAAGTGTATTATTGGCCATATGCAGCTCAATACATTCCTTTTCTCAACATAAAACTTTTAATTAGATAATATCCTCATTTCACAGATAAAAGAATGATAGAGAAAAAAAAAACATGATAAGTTAATATGGTTCATTAGTAGTAAAACAGAAATTTAAACCTAGGTCCATTTATTTCCAGTGTCTGTATTTTGCTCAAGGTGCAAATACTTGGTCTTTCTCTGGTTTATCATTGTAGATGTGAGGAAACAATCATTTCCTGATTAATTCAATAAACATTTATCAAGTGTGGTTACATATGCCTGCCTGCTTGCATATTGAGCTGTCAACTTATTTATTTATTTTGCTCCTTTTTAAAGCTGCCTTATTTCCTTTTCCCAGAACAAAGATGTATTCTAAGTAAGATAAAATTAATTTTACAATAATTGAAAAGAAATGAAGTGGAGGAAGATTAAATGGTGACTAACAGAGATGGAGATGGAATAAGTTTATGATGCTACCTAATAGATAGTCTGGTAAACTTACTCAAGGCTAGCCAACAATTAATCTCTAAATCATTTCCAATAGTCACAGAGGTCATATGAATTTGCTGCAACATTGACTGGGAGGAAAATCCTCAAACAAAATAAAACTACATTTGTAGTTTTATCATTACTCCCAGTGATGAGAACTGAAATTCTCCATGATTAGCATCCTACTTGGCCATCAGTCACCACTCAACGAAGACTCAGTGAATGAATAACTGAAACCATAACTAGCAGCTACTAGTATACACAAGGATTTCTTATTGCTCCTTCATATGAGGGCCTTCAACATAGCTAACAGCCTTATGCCAAAATTTGATTTACTCAGTGCAGTTATGTGGTGACTGAAATCAGTGTTGACGATCAATATGGTCCTTGAAGTTTTAATTTGCCGATACATTTTAGGACACATTGGATAACATTTCTATTATGTGTCGGTCTGTGTGCAAAGTACTAAGCAAGCAGCTCTGATGTTACCTTGTATAGTTCACAACCAAAGGGAAGAAAAAGACATATGATGAAAGAAATATGAAAGAGTGTAAAGTGCATTAATGAAGTGTATGAGATACAAGGGTAACCAGTGAAAATTACACTGTCAGAACCGGATTAAATGAATCATAGATATTACATTAATACCATATTCTCAGGATAAACTGGGTTTTGCTTTTGTAACAAACACCTCCCACTCCCATCTCCAGTTTAATGTACTAAAACTTTATTTCTCGCTTAAGTTCCATGTCCAACAGAGTTTAATAGGTGGCACTGATTTTTTTGGATTTTCTCATGAATGGTCTCTAGACTCTTGTGTGGCCCCCTAGGCTCCCTGCCTCCTGATGTTCACACCTATGTGACCCTCTTCACGTAGGTAGGTGAGAAAATGGTGATTTTCACCTAATCAATCCAATGTGGAAAAGGTGATAGTATATCACTTTCACTATTAGGTTGTATTATCAAAAGACTCCATTTTGCTAACAGATTGCTTTCTAGAGACTCTTTGCTGTCTCAATGAAGTCAGTACCAATGGTGGGAAAGCTCACAGGACAAGAACCGTGGGCAGCCTTGAGGAACTGTAGGTTGCTCCTAGGAGCTGAAGATGGCATCTATCAACCCGAAGAAACCTGGATTTTCAGTTTTACAGCTGCAAGGGAAATAAATCCTGCCAACAACCTGAATGACCTTGACCATGGATTCTTCCCCAACTCGCCTCCGCATGAGAATGCAGGGCAGCTGAAACCTTGCTTGAAGACCACTGAGATCCTAAGCAGGCCACTCAGTTCAGCCTAATTCTGACCCCTGACCCGCAGAAACTATAAGCTAATGAATGGGTGTTGTTAGGTCAATAACCATGGGGCAATTTGTTATCAGCATCAAAAAACTTTATCTCAATAGGTGCTTTTCTAATAGGATAGGTACGTAGTGCTTCATGCCAGGGACCCTTGATAAACACACAAGACGTGATGGAAATAAAATTGTCTGAAATGAATAAAATAGAGGAAGAATTACTATGATAAATCAGAGCCTTTCTAAAAGTCACACTTCTTCACTAAATCTGTGTTTAAAATTCTCCTGAGAATAAGTGGAATCAATATTCCCCTATCAGAGAAACATCATCGAAAGCAAATATTTGTTAACCACAGTAAACACTTTTACAAATAAGTATTTTACAAATAAATAGTAGGATAATACTACTCATTAGAATGCATTATTATAGTTTCCCATTCTCTCAGCAAACACATCAAACATGCTTTTAAAAAAGCAGTGCCAAACTTAGATCCTCATGTGTGTTTTTTTTAACTATGTATCTCAAGACACAATAAATCTTCTCAGCAAAGAAGAGAAAATACCTCTTTTGTAAAGTAAATAAATCAATTTTTGGTTCCCTAGTTACCAGCCAATTTGACCTTCGAGTTCAGTATTTATTTTTTACCTGACTTTCAGCAAACAGTTCCAATCTAGCAAGTACATAGACCTCATGTGTGTAGCCTATCTAACTGAACCCGTATAGATGTTCTGACCTTGACTCTTCATTTGGACTCAAGAAAACTAAAATGACATAAACACCTGTTTTCAATACAGCAGAGCCACCTGTCTCGTGCTTAGTGAACTCAAGAAAAGAACTGAAGCACCCTTAGTCAAGGTTTAGTGTTTGAAAGACTTTCATTTCCAAACATGGTAAAACTGGTGTAAAAAAAAAGTCTCCCATGACAGAACCCCAATGTATTTCTAGGAAAGGCACAAAGGATAAGAATAGCTTAATGCATACTTTCACTCTTTTTAGCAAGAAATCATGTACTTGCTTATTTAAAAAAATGAAAATCACCAACTTGTATGGGTATCTATCTGTACTTGACCCTAAATGTTCAAGGTTCGGGGGCAGGGTGAAAAAGATGAAGGGATTAAGAAAAAAATAATAACCCTCCTAGACACATACAACAGTATGGTGATTACCAGAGGGAAAAGGGGGTAGGGGAAGGAAGTAGAAGAGGGTAAAGAGGGAATAAATGGTGATAGGAGACTTAACTTTTGGTGGTTAACACACAAAAGAAAATACAGATAATTCTATATAATAAAAGCCTAATATGGTAAGTGTCCAGTCAACCAGTCAGTCATTCAACCAATCAAAGCATAATATGGTAATGATGTGCACTGACCACCAGGGGGCAGACACTCCAACCGGTAGGTTAGCTTGCTGCTGGGGTCCAGCTGATCGGGACTGATCGAGATGGGCCAGACATGCCCTGGAGCCCTCCTGTGATCCCTCCCCAGCTGGCCAATCTCCTGTGTCCCTCCCCGGCCCCAATCGTGCACCAGTGGGATCCCTCTGCCTGGCCTGCACCCTCTCACAATCTGGGACCCTTTGGGGGATGTCAGAGAGCCAGTTTCAGCCTGATCCCGCAGGCCAGGCTGAGGGACCCCACTGGTGCACGAATTTGTGCACTGGGCCTCTAGTGTATTATAGAATTGTATACCTAAAACTTATATAATTTTATTGACCAACATCACCCTAATAACTTCAATAAAGATTACATATAATATTTGAATTTTATCAAACATTATAAAGAGATTAACATCAATCTTTCATAATCTTTTCCACAAAGTAGAAAAAAAAGCATTATATCTCAATTCACTTTTTTAAAGCCAATATTAAACTGATGCCAAAACCTGAAAGACATTTCAAGAAAAGGAAACTCCAAAGATATATCTCTTAAAATATTAGCACAAAAATCATCAGCAAAATACTAGCAAATCTAAACCAGGAACACTTAAAAGAGGGAAATATTTGATAAATTCATAGGAAACGGCATTCCATATATGCACAGCCAAAGATAGAAAGGAAGGTGGGGGAAGGAGAAAGCGTGGAAGGGAGGGAGGGAGGAAAAGATGAAACAAGTAAACAAAAAAATTGTTCTAAAACATGGTAAGTTTCAAAAAAGTGCATCTTTTAATAGTGGATGAAATAGTCCATGAATATTAACAACAGTTTAATGAACAACTATCAATCTGACTGTTTATAAAGCATTTTCAAATGCTTTATAAACCAGTATTGCTATTTACATAAATATATTTTCAGATCTATCATCAGAAACATTCTGAGTAGTCAAAATACATAAACCATTACAGCAATTATGCTTTTAAATATCACTTTTAATTCAAATAGAAAGTTTTCTGCCCATAGACTTAAGATATGCCTTCAGCAAAACTGAGGTCTTACTAGGGCAAACAACTATGAAATATGTTTTAGGAAGAATTATGTTTTACAAAGTAGTCACCAATGGTTGTTTGCTTAGAAAAAAGAAATTGGTAAGTTTGTAAATGTCTTACTACCTTTAATTAATATTATGGATACAGAGATGTGCCTTTTTCTGGGGAGAAATAAAATGAGCTCTTTTAATGTGGCTTGTGCTTATACATTCCCTTAAGTCTTTGCTAAGCTTTTAGCAACCTGTATACCGATGGACTATTCGTTAGAACAGGAAAGCCCTTCTTACTTGAAGGTAAGGTTTTAAGTTTAAGGTAAGTTTTTTGCACTTCCACTTCAATTAAAAGGACATGGCCTCATAGTTTAATTTACAACTGCTAGTTAAACTCCCTAGAAAATGTTTCAGAGTGCCTAAATAGCAGTTAGTCATTGGGGGGTAAAAAAGAGTCAGCAAAATCCAAATAACTATTAGATTAGCACACACATCACACATATTATTTTATTAATTCACTAGAGGCCCAGTGCATGGATTCGTGCACCAGTGGGGTCCCTTGGCCTGGCTTGTGCCCTCTCACAATCTTGGACCCCTTGGGGGATGTCGGAGACCTGGTACATGGATTCAGCCCAATCCCTGCAGACCTGGCTAAGGGACCCCAACAGTGCATGAATCCGTGCACCTGGCCTCTAGTATGCACATAAGATCTTTGGTTAATCTCTTCCCGCCCTCTCCCCACTTCCCTCTGAGACTCATTAATCTGTTCCATGTTTCCATGCCTGTGAGTTGAGCATCTGACCCCTGGTGGTTAGTGCACATCACAGTAAACGGTCGAACAGTAGAACGGTCGAACGGCCACTTAGGCTTTTATATATATAGACTAAAGGCCTGGTGCGTGACATTTGTGCAAGGGGGGTGGGGCATCCCCTCAGCCCAGCCTGCACCCTCTTGCAGTCCGGGAGCCCTCGGGGGATGTCCAACTGCTGGCTTAGGCCCACTCCCCACGAGGGGTCCTTAACGCTGTAGCGGAGACACTTGTCAGTAGTGAGCCCAGCTTCTGGCTGAGTGGCAATCCCCCTGTGGGAGCATAGGGACCACCAGGGGGCAGCTCCTGCGTTGAGCATCTGCCTCCTGGTGGTCAGTGCACATCATAGCAATTGGTCATTCTGCTGTTTGGTAGATTTGCATACTAGGGTTTTATTATATAGGATTAGTAAAGTACTTAAGATTAACAACTGATGGTGTTTTATAAACTGTATGAACATTCTAGGAAAAATGTAAGATAGGTACAATGCATATTATATGGACAAACTAAAGAGGAAAATAATTTTCTGGACTATAGGTGGGATTTAGGAAAATAGGATGCTTTCTAATTATTTTGTTTAGATTTGATGATATCTTTTATGTTCATATCTTAATTTTTCTCATATCAATGATGTAATAGCTTAACTGCCTTGTGACTTAAAGGAGAAAAGGGTAGGTATGGTAAATAGTAGTAGCTGCCATTGGACTGATACCTCTCATGAACTAGACATTGGTCTTCATTAATCTGTATAACATTAAAAAAATAATTCCTTACAATTTATGCAACTATAGTTTATATGAATATATATACATATATATACATGCATATATATACATGCATATATACATATATATACATATATGCATATATGCATATATATATATATATATATATATATATATATATATATATATAAATTTCAAGGTCATAAGAGAGCAAGAATAGAAAGTACTTGCCTAGATAAAGTTTGAGGTCTCTTCCTGATCCAACATCCATGAAACTTTAAACCTAAGACTTTCTTTGGTTTTATGTAGGACAAACCTCTCTAAAACCCATTTCACAGTGTAACTGTATGTGCCATTCTGTAGTACTGGCCAAAATATTCTTCTAAAGATCCATCAAAGTATCAAAGAAGGGATGAATGAGTGACTGTGACCTCCTTGACCTCATTGATTGAAAGTTTTGTTTCAGAACTTAGGTAGCAGACAATATCTCACTACAGAGCTCCCCTCTTTAGAGGTATGCAAGTGCTTTTGTGGCGGGGAGAGGGGTTGCACCTCAAAGTGCATAAATCATAAAACTGTTTTGTGGTACTGAAACCGTTTTTTGATTTAAGGGTTTGCTTTAGGGGGAAATGTCACAGTGTCAAGACAAGTGTGGGTGTTCTGTGAAAAGTAGTTATTTACTTTGCTCTTTGGGAAACAATGCTGTGTTGCTATGACAACTGCTACGTGACTGTTTCTTTTGGAATATACATGTGTACACACACAAACTCCCTCACTCGTATTTTCATGTACATGCAACCTATTCAAAGAACATATGTACCCCTAGGCACAGATTACTCACATAAGTAGACAACAGAAAAACATGGAAAAATAATTTTATTTTTCCTTCTTACCAAAAATGAATCAGCGAGGATTGCAAGATGAATTACCTTAAAGTAGATATTAGCTATTCAAATGTAAAAGTTTTGAAAATAAGGATTGAAATAGGTAATGAGCTTAATATTCATATTGACATTGGAATCCTAATTGCAAAAGAGGGTGTTACCTTTACATTAAAAATAATTATTAAGTTTAAAATTACAGAACAGTCTAAGCAACTTCAAATTTTATTTTTTTTGTATTTTTAATTTGACTTGAAACATGCTATGATCCAAATATGTACATCTTGTGTTATCTTTATATTTTTCTATTATCCTGAAACTACCTGTAGTCTTATGAATTTATAATTTATTGATTTGCTTTTATATAAAATAGATTGATATGAAAAGGAAATTTTATATTTCTAGAGTGAATAAAAGACCCAATATTACTTGTCATACAGATAAAGCAACTGCAAAAGGAAACACATAAATTCTCCAATCTATGTACCATCAAACATAATCTTTTGTAGAACTAGTGAATTTTTAATACACTGGGAAAGACTTCAATCAGCTCGATAGCATCATCAACAAGTGTCAACTTGATCATTACCTCCATGGACACGCAACTCATTATATCCAAGGAAAATAATTCTTCAAATAAAATATTCTACTCAATATAAAGTATGATTTATACCTCAAATTAGAATTCATAATAGCTATCTTCAAAATCTTCTTCTATGTAAATAGGTCTTTCAATGATTTTTTTTCTGATTTTTCTATGTGTGTGTGTATCTCAATTTTTTTCCTGCTGTGGCCATGCTAGGTCTAAGAATTAAAAAAACTAGAAAAAATGTCAGTGCCTCAGAGTATTTATGTCCTGGCGAAGGTAAAGGCAAACCAGATTTTCATAAGTATAAGCTGAGTATTCAGTGGGAGCAAAATAAAGTAGTCCTACAGTTTGTTTCTGTGATTTCCTGAGTCATAGAGGGGAGACAGAATTTGTGGTGAGATGAGAAACTAAAGAAAAACAAGTAGTGAAGGTTTCCAGGAAGAGAAGCAAAATGTACAGCCATGCAGAGCTGGAGAGAGCTTGGAGTGCCAGCTCAAGTATAGGAAAATGGGGAGACCTTGTAGATAGTGAGGCTCATCTAGAAGGTAGAATGAAAGACAGCAAAAACATTGTTTCTTGGGCAATATATTCAGACATCATCTTGCAGACAATGGGGAGTCACTATGATATTAAGAAGGAGAGGGGTGTGATGCAATGTGTGTTCTAGAAAGGGGAAAATGACAGAAATGTCTCTATTGGAATGGAGAGTTTAAAAGTATGAAAGTAGAATAAAGAAAATGGTTCAGCCCAGAGTAATATAACATGCCCAAGTAGCATATTGGGAAGAGCAGATTGGGAGCTTACAAGAAGAGAGGAAAGACAGGACTTGGTCACTCATCAGATAACCGAATAAGAGAAGATAAGAAACCAGGCATGAGGGTGAACTTTGTACATGGGTACCTGGAATGGGAAGAGAAGAAATGGAAAAGATAAGACTATCTAAGAACATGCCAAACTTGGGGAAATAATATGGATAGAGGTCTAACCTTCTTAGAAAATATCAAACCTACTAGTAGACGTATAAGTTTGAGATAGAACAGCCTCTAGATATTAATAGAAGTTTTGGTGCATCAATTTGAGTAGAAAATAATACTATAAGAATTTGAGAAAACACAGACATTAATATATATATTATTGATTTCAGAGAGAAAGGGAGAGAGAGATAGAAACATAAATGGTGAGAGCGAATCATTTGATCAGCTACCTCCTACACATCCCCTACTGGAGGCCACAACCCAAACATATACCCTTGGCCGGAATCAAACCTGGGTTCCTTCAGTCCGCAGGCCGATGCTCTATCCACTGAGCCAAACCAGCTAGGGCAATACAGATATTTTGAAAGAAGGTAAGAGAAAGCAAAAGAATTCTAGCAACTGGTCTGGTTTACTATTAAATTTCTGGTCACTCGTTTTCAAATAGAAATGATGGTTTAATGAAGAATTCAAATCAAGTGAAGAGCAAGAAGATCTCTATATAATCTGGCATGGGGTGGCTCTCTGGTGACCAATGGGAACAGTTTTGGAGAAACAGTGGTGGAGGAGGGTGGAGAAAATGAAAGGAGAGGCACCTCCTGAAGCTTACTTAAAATTTAAAGGCAGAAAGGTGCACTGAGGGCTGGAAAAGAAAGACCACTGACAACAGATTATATCTTTGCCTCTTGAAAGAACATTGCCCACAGGATGTTACAATATCCATAGGAAACAGACTATATGGAAAAGTTAACTCCAATATGAGCTGCGTTCTGCTCTGCGTCCCTCAATTCCACATCCGATAGCTTGAGGATCACCATCCCGAGACAGCCACGAAACTATTGGGAAATAAACTGGGAGACAAAACATAATAGTCTTTTAACTTTTTATTTAACTCAGCTTTTCCCCAGAATTCTCTGAGCACCTGGCCCTTTTCTCAGGACCAACCCTGCCACGCATGGTCTGGGAAACATCCTTTGAAAAATTCAAATCTGCACCCCAACAATAAATGATGCCTTATGTAAAGAGCATTTTGGCATGCAAAAGGTGACAAAATGCTATTAAATATTTATCCTCTTGCCTTATGTTTCTTTGAATCCATTTCAGTTGGAAAAGGTAAACATTTCCCATTTCAGTCGTAATTCTCAGCTCCTTTACCATCTGACTGTGTATGAGTAATTGCTTCATATACTATTCTCCACTTGAAATTCACAAGCTGATTTGAGCACTGTTATGTTATTTGTTTACTAGCTTGTATTTGTTGTTATAGTTGTAGGATCTTACATCACTAGTGTTCTATGAAGTATATTTAGGAAATTATAATAGGGAAAATGGAGAGCTTACTATACACCAGACTCTATGCTCATCACTTTTCACCTCCCAGTTTATTTATTCTTTCTAAGAACACTGTGAATTACATGCTATCATTTTCCTCGGTTTTGTGGTAAAATAACCTAAAATGTTAATTCACATGCACAATAACACCAGGTAGCCTGGGGTGGCGGGGCAGAGAACCCTGACTCAGAAGTACCTATTTTAAAAAATATATTTTTATTGATTTCAGAGGAAGGGAGAGGGAGAGAGAGAGAGAAACATCAATGATGTGAGAGAATCATTGATGAGCTGCCTCCTGCACGCCCCCTACTGGGGATAGACCCCATAACCTGGGCATGTCCCTTGACCAGGAATTGAACCTTGACCTTCTGGGTTCATAGATTGAAGCTCAACCACTGAGCCATGCCGGCCCAGGAGAAGTACCTATTGTTAACTATGGTTCTTCACCACCTCTTGTGTGGTCATCCTGATAGATGCTAAAAAGTTTCTCAATCAATGCTAATTCCCAGAATAACTGATTTGCCCCATCATCATCATTTTTCTTCTTCTCATTTTAGCCTCATAAGAAAGTCGTTTGGCTCAGATTTCTACCTGATAGATGATTGAAGTCTGAGCATTATTACAAAATCACATAGAAACTGTACTTACAAAGAAACCTTTGTTAAATGGGTTTCTCACTTGTCGCGAAATGACTTTGGATACAGTACACAGCTTTTATGGTTTTCTTAACTCTTTCACATTATATAAATTCAATTTCACATTTACAAAGTATTCCAGATAGTGCTTTCTAAAATGAATATTGCATATGTGGGCTTGTTAAAGCCATTTGTCCTTCAGTTTTCTATTTCCCCGTAAAGAAAACCATAACCTGTAGGAATGACCGCCTGTTGAGTTATATGGCTGTGGAATTCCACAATAATCCTGTTATTCTCACACCACAAGCTATTTCTATGCAGCACGCTGTACCTCTATATTATTCTTACAATGCAAAATCCTATTAAAGTCAATGGTGCATGTATCCATTTCATTTCAATGTGACTTTGTATAATAAAAATAAAATATAGTGAGGAGAATACATAATGAGTTGCCTGCCAACACTGTTCAAAGCACAATTAAATAACTGAGGGAGTGAGAAATTACCTTAGTACAAAGGATGTATCCACAAATAGATTGCTGTTCATTTAGGGTATGCCCCAAATTATACACAATTGCTGAAGACTTTCTTAGTCCACTAAGCATCAAAATACCCACAGGGGTGATGAATAATCATCCCCTTCTCAGAAGAAAAATGTCAAAACACACTATCCTTTTTTCTTTTTTTTTTCTTTTTTAGTTTTTTTTTTTGACAATTACTACGCACTCCTAAGTGACAATATCTATGGAACGTATCATGAGCTATATTTAATTTTTTTAAATAAAGTAGATCATCATTTCCTTTGCAATCAACAATGTAGTAATTAACTGAGTATATTAATGGTTTCAGAATATCTTCCTGTTCTTTCCAACTATTTTTCCCCTCTAGCCCATAGAAGACATTTTAATATTAAATTTTTTTGTAGAGTCTGCTATTTCCAATGAATGCCTACTATTAAAAGAGGAGTGGTATAGAAGAGCAGGGAAATGTAATTTAACCTGCGACACAAAACAAATATTATAGGTAATTTATAATGGAGTACTGAAATCCATCATGTGTTGATTTGCCTAATTTTGAAATGTGGCTTATTCCTTTTTTATTTATTTATTTTTAAATCTATCAAGTACCAGTTACATACCTTACCACATGATGTTCATTCAAGACATCTACTTTCTAGGTCAATAACCCATATTCCCCACATGAAGTTATCCACAACAATTCTGTGGTATTTTGTCATTCACTAATTATCTTCTCCCACACCGTAGTTTATTTGAAAAAAATGTGGGCTTTGGCATAAGCCACAGTGTCTGACTTTGTGCAATTTATCACCTCTGAGCCTTATCATCCTCCAAATATTGAAAGTTGTTCATATTTACCTCACAAGCTATTTGTTAAGATATTGCTTTATAAAAAAAAAAAGATGTACTTAAAGCATTTGTGTCATAATAGGATCGCAATGGATAGCAGTTTTGTTTCTGATCTCCTGTTTGCTAATATTAATAGGTCTTCTGTTATACAGTACTTCCTCAATGAAATAGTTCTTACATATCCCATCTGTCTGGCTGGACATCTTAGCTTCCAGCCAGACAGATGGGATATGTAAGAACTACATATCATTCTTGGATAATGTGATAGTTATAATAATAAAAGCATACTATGCTAATTAGACCAGACATCCTTCCAGACGACCTTCCTGGTTGAAGCCAGGATTGCGAGGGAAGCCCAGGTCCCGGGTGCCAGAAGGAAGCCAGTGCCAGCAGCCAGGGGAAAGGAAGGCCTACTCTTGCAGGAATTTCATGCATCGGGCCTCTAGTTAAGATATAATAAGGGATATATATTTGCTCTTCATCCCTAGCACAGAGCTCCTAAAGCCCTTGATATTTCTTGAGTAACAGGGGTAAGAGGAGTGTCTTTTGTTATTCATAATAAGCACCTGCCAATCACACCCGGGCTTACGCTAATGAAGTGATTCTTCCTTGGCCAACGCTGCCCCCTTAACAAAGAAACCATTCCGGTGATTAGAGGGTTGCACTTTCAACACCCCCAAATCTGACCTTCTGAAAATAAAGAAGGGCTGGAGACTGAGTTCAATCACCAATGGCACATGATTTAGTCAAACATACCTGGTCATGGGATCTCCAAAAAAAACCCTCAATAACTAAGTTCCATTAGTGAACACATTCACATGTCAGTTTTGTGACACACCCCAAAATCATGGGTACACCAACGCCTGTGTCAGTTCTCTGGACCTCATGCTATGGACCTCTGCATCAGGCTGTTTATTTGTATATTTTATAATATCATGTATAAAAAATCCATAATAGTAAGTAAGTGTCCCCCTATGTTCTGTGAGCAATATTATCAATTCATTGAATCTGAGAAGGAATTCTTGGGAACCCCCAATTTATAGCTAGCTGGTCAGAAGTACCACATGACAACATAGGACTTGTGATTGACATCTGAAGTGGGGGCATTCTGGTGGGACCAAACCCTTCATCTGTGGGGTGTGCTCCAGATAGACGGTGTCAGAATGAATTAAATTGTAGGGCATCCTATTGGTGTCGTCCAAGAACTGGAGAATTGCCTGGTGTGGAAAAACCCACACATTTGGTGAAGTAGGAGCATAGAGGGAGTAGTTTTTGGATTATTACTTTTTCCTTTTGGGTAGTCTTTTCCCCCCTATATTCTGGCCCAAGCTATCTCTTTATCCCATCGAAATATTGGTCTTTTAAAATACAGATGAAACATCACTACTTACATAAAATCTTCAATGATTTCCCACTTGGCTATAAAATATTTCTCATTTTGAACCCAGAGAAACAAGTCAGTATAATAGAAAGGTTTAGGTAAAATCTGTAGATCTGAAAATAAATCAGATTCAGACACCTTTTTCTTTCTATTTTTTAAAAACACAATTTTGAAAATGTATTTTTATTGATTCCAGAGAGGAAGGGAGATGGAGAGAGACAGAAAGGTCAATGTTGAGAGAGAATCATTGATCAGCTGCCTCCTGCACGCCCCCTACTGGGGATCGAGCCCACAACCCAGGCATGTGCCCTTGACCGGAATCGAACCTGGGACCCTTCAGTCCGCAGGCCGATGCTCTATCCACTGAGCCAAACCAGCTAGGGCCAGACACCCTTTTCTTTTTTATAATTTACAATCTAGCCGGGACTGTGTATATGTGGAGGGTGAGTGAAGTACATATGCATGTCTATGGTAGGTCAGAATGTCCTCTGCATCCATCTCCACCCATACATTCACAGAGGACATTCTCCATAGCTATTAAAATTGAGAGGATATTACTCAGAATAGCCAAACAATCTTTAATATGAGAACAAAGTTGAATGCACATATCGCTATTTCAAAACCCACTGCAAAGCTAGAGTAATCAAGACAGAGTACTGGAATAAAGAGAGACATAAAATATCAATGGAATAGAATTTAGAGTCCAGTAATAAACCTTTATATTTATGGTCAATTGATTTTTAACAACGATGCTATGACAATCGAATGGAGAGAGAATAATCCTTTCAACATATAGTTCTGGGACAATTAGCTATCTGCATACAAAAGAATGAAGTCCTCAAACTATGCACAAAAATTAATTGAAAATGGATCATAGATATGAAGTTAAAAGCTATAACTATAACATTTTAAAGAAAACACAAGAATGAATTTTTGTGATCTTGGTTAGGTAAAACCTTATCAATGACAACAAAACTACAAGTGACAAAAGAAAAAAATGGACTTTATTATAATTAAACATGTTTGTGCTTCAAAATACTAATAATAAACATCATGAAGAACAAGAAAAGGTGACCCACAAAACATGCGGGAATATTTGTAAATCAATGATCTGATAAGGGTCTGGTGTTTCAATGATATATAAAGAATTTTTACACCAAAAAGAAAATACCCCATTTAAAAATAAGCAAAGGATATAAAGAAACCTTCCTCCGAAGAAGATATACAAGTGCCAGCAAGTACATGAAAAAATACTGAACGTCATTAGTTTCCAGGAAGGTGTAAACCAAAGCCACAAGATACCACTGAACACTCACAGGATGGCAATAATGAAAATTATGAAAACTAATGAGTTGCCAAGGAGGTGGAGGAATTGGACCCATCAGACACTCCTGGCAATGTAAAGTGCTGTCGTTATTGTGGAAAAGTGTTTCATGCTTCCTTGACAAGCTAGACATAGAATTCTATGACCACGCCATTCTACACCTAGGTATATCCCCCAAAGATGTGAAAACAGGTATTCACATAAAAAACATGTACACAAGTGTTTATAGCGGCACTATTTATAATAGTTAAAATATTATAAACAACTTAAATGTTCATAAACTGATGAACAGAAAAACAAAAAGCGGTATATCCTTACAATGGAATATTATACAGCCATGAAAAGAGCTGGAAAAACTGATGTTTGCTACAACATCGGTGAACATTGACAATGCTGTGCTAATCAAAAGCAGCCAGTCACAAAACAGGACCTACTGTGTGATTTTAGATAAAGATAAAAGGTAAGTTTAGTGGTTTTCAAGGCCTGAGGGGTGAAGATGCCTCTGGGGAAACACGAAGTACAATGAGTTAGACAAACTTCACAGTCTGAGGGAACAGTTCCCACAGGGTGCCCTGAAGTCACATACCAGCTTCCAATGTGAGGAGTCTCAGGACCACCCTCACTTTGGCCTACAAATGAGGAGGTTCCCATTATCACCCTCAGGTTTGATAGTTTGCTAAAATGAACCACAGAACTCGGGAAACACTGTACTTATGATTATAGTTGTACTATAGGCCCAGTGCACAAGTTCGTGCACAGGTGGGGTCCCTCGGCCTGGCCAGGGTGATTGGGGCCGATCAGGGCTGCCAGCCAGGGAGGGACCACAGAAGGGATCCCAGTCCCGATTGGGCTGGACCCCAGCAATAAGCTACCCTACTGGTAGGAGCATCTGCCCCCTGGTGGTCAGTGTGTGTCAGAGTGACTGGTCGAGCAGTCGACCGAATGGTTGACTGGTATTATATTACGCTTGTATTATATAGGATTACAAAGAGAAGATAGACATGTATCATCAGTTCAAAGATGAGATGCAAATGGTAAAGACTGGGATTGGTCCTGACATGAAGCTCTTCATCCTCTCCTTGGATTCCTGGTTGGTACCACCTCCTCCAGGCCATGGTCTGTGACAAGACTTGCAGACAGATGCCAACCAGAAAAGCTCATCCAAGCCTTCAGTGCCCAACTTATCTCTTGGGGCTTGATCTCATACTACCTGCATGGCCGACCTTCATTCCCCAGACCCCTCTGAAGGTTCAGGCTAATTCCTTTAGTTTCCAGTTCCTCTGGAAATAGTATGACATGGCATGCCCCACCGCCACCACCTTAAGTCACATCCACAGACTGTCCAGTGGTCGAAGTCTGCAGGCAAACAAAGACAGTCCTGCCAAACAGAACATTATCAGGACTAGAGATCGCCTCCTAGTAAACTGGGGGGAAAGACCACACCTCTTTTAGACGGAGTTCATTTCTCACTGCTTAGGTTTCTCTTGGGCATGATAGAAATGCTCTTCAATCCATTTCAGTGATGGTTGCACAAC
This sequence comes from Corynorhinus townsendii, assembly GCA_026230045.1. NCBI lineage: Eukaryota > Metazoa > Chordata > Mammalia > Chiroptera > Vespertilionidae > Corynorhinus > Corynorhinus townsendii. The sequence continues at coordinate 9,436,560 of JAPDVU010000011.1, read as the reverse complement.
CCTGTGAATGAAGTAAAAACCATGGAATTTGACACTCCATGGGTGGAATGTATGTTATGTGAATTTTATCTCAAGGAAGCTGTTTAAAAAGATTAATGCATTTTGGTTGGAGGGGTCTCATCTAATTTGCCGACAGTGCTGCATTTTAAAGTTTTTATTACCCCGGTTTGCATTTTAATTATTTGGGCTTTTATGACCATCAGCAACAATCTCTAAATGTTTTCTTTCTCTTTATGCATCTCCCTAGCTTGAAATAATCGCTGCATTTCTAGATACGGAAAGAAATATTTGCCAACTTATTTACTTATTTTCCTAATGTCCTTCTTTATCTAAGGGCTGAACAGTTTCTCAGGAACCCTACCCAAACCTACGCTATTTCCTACATTAAGAAACTTATTCAAAAGTGATTCTCAAAGGTGACACAGAGCAGGCCTTGGGCAGATGGGAAACCTTAAGTGCTTCAGCAAAGGAGTTGTCAATGAGCTCCAAATTGAAGAAGAGAAGTTGAACTTCAAGTTCAATCATACTGCAGTAACTATTGCTAGAAGAATTAAACCTGCTTGTTACAGAGGATGGGAGAAAAGGCAGGAGTGAGGGATGAATAGGTAGGGAATGCCACCTATAGTCTAGAATAGCCATAACCACAGCATGCTGTCTAAAACTTAGTCCTAGGAAACTAGAGATAAATATAAAATTTTAGAGATAGGAACAGTCTCTTTGCAGCTTTCATAAATCAGATAACAATGGAGATAGACTGTTGGTGAAATTTCCCAGCGACGTGAAAGGAAGGAATAACATTTAAAGAGGCTCCACTCTATGCCTAGAAAACACAGAGTGGAAAGACTGGGTGCCTTGAGCTCCCATTTTGTAGAGTGGCCACACTGCTATAGTTTGAATCTTAGCTATATCACTCTGTGTGACTTCAGGAAATTCACTATTTTTAAGCCTTACTTTCAATATATGCAAATTAAAAATAACAAATGCACACACCTCACATGCTTCATTTGAGTTTTAAAAAAGTGAGGTAGTATATGAAAGATATGCATTATCTTATATATGTAATATATGGGCATATTTATATCCATATTTACTATCATCAGTAGTAAAACTACTTCATCTGATCATATTAGGTAGTAGCTCTACTTTGCCAAAGAGTATGGTAGGCATGATAACATGGAGAATTACTAGTATACCACAATCTTAAGACACACAAAATAATTTAATCCTATTTATGAAACTTTCGAGACCTTAATATTCGTGTGTGTGTATGTATCCCTTCAAAATCAAGCAAAAATTAAGATGTGGATAATGACCATATATATATATATTCATTTGAAATAACATTTATAGGTTCCTAACATGAAGTAGGGGAAAAAAAGAATTTTTTTTCTAAAATTTACAGACTATGCTGTAATTTTTAAAATATGTTTTTCTTATTGATTTTAGAGAGAGGAACAGAGAGGGAGAGAGAGAACGATAGAAACATCGATGAGAGATAAACATTGATCAGCTACCTTCTGCATGCCCTCTACTGGGGATCAAGCCCACAACTCAGGCATGTGCCCTGAGAGGCAATCAAACCAGCGACTTCCTGATGCATTGGATCCAGTTTGACCAACTTGGCCACACCGGCTGATCTGTAATTTTTATTTTCTTTTTAATAATAATACTCACATAATTTGGATTCAGTATGTACTAGATTAAGTTACAGTGGCACTTAATAAATAAAGAAAGCAAATCAGACCAGAAATGTTTAGAGATGTTTTTTGTAACTTTGACTGTCAGATAATTTATTGCAACAAAGACGAGTGATGAGGTTTTAATTATCCTCAGAAGAAACTTTTAATCAAGATAAAAGCTCCATAAAATGTACTAATTTGATAGCTGATGACATAACCCATTAACTATTCAGAACAAGATCTACTGTTTTAGGTAAAATAATTTTATCATCAAACAAAAGGTGATGTTGTAGTCTATCCATTTGAACCGTACTGTGTATGTCCACAGTACGCTGGAAAATAAATAAGCTAAAAAGGAGTCAGTGATAGTTCTGATTTCATAGCATTAAATTCTAAAATGTCTCAGAACTGTTAAAAACAAGAGGTTGAAGAAGTTGATAAAGCATTTTAATATTATGAATATATGAATTAAACTTAACAGCTAAAGAACAAAAGTAATTTCATCCCAGGTTATGTAAAAACACCAATGTGACTGCCTCAGAATTATTTTGTAATCAAGGCAGAATGACTGAATGCCTCTATGTTAGAGCTCAAGAAAGGCTCACTGTAAACTATTTAAACTTGTGCCACTGTTGCATTTCATTTGTGTATTTGTGATTTATTCCTAAAGCAACTTGGACCAACTACTACACATAAATCAGAGTTGCTGAGATTTTATGCTATAAGGTTTCCTATATAATTGATGTAATTCTTCTTTAAAATAGTTACTGGGGACTGGCCAGTGTGCTCAGTGGTTGAGGGTCAACCTATGGACCAGGAGGGTCATGATTGGATTCCAAGTCAGGGCACCTGACTGGGTTTCAGGCTTGATATCCAGTAGGGGGCATGCAGGAGACAGCTGATCAATGATTCTCTCTCATCATTGATGATTCTGTCTCTCTTTCCCTCTCCCTTCCTCTCTGAATCAATAAAAAATATTTTTAAAAAAATGGATACTGGTTAATTCCCTTTTGAAAGAGGAAAAGGAATAGAAGGGAAGGGAAACAAAAAAGGAGTGAATGAGGGAAGATAGTTAGTAATTAGTTACTTTTTATCAGGATGTTTTAATAGAATTAAAAGAAACCATTTTGGAGGCTTTCTGAATAAATAAATGAATTCTGAAGTTTATCTTATATATGCCTAATAGTTTGTTCACACACAGACACACACACACACACACACACACACACACACACACACACACTGGTGCTCACCAGTCTGAATCAGAATAATGCTCTCCAAGGTAGAAACACAGTGGAGAGGTACCATTAACACCCACAAAGTGGTGCATGTTAGTTTCTTGGTAGAATATATGTCTAATTTTCAATCTGTCAGCCTGGCAGGTTGAGTACTCAATCCGAAAACCAAGACCATACATCCTGGGTAAATGTTCACTGAAAGACAGGAGGAATGAGGGAGAGAAAGAAAGTATTCTTTTTCCCTTAATCCTTTCATCTCTCTTAATTGATAGAGGCCAAAAACTTTCCCCAAACCCCATCCCTCATTCTCGCCACAATCTCACACCTATCTCCTTCAAATTACGCATATGCCCTTCTCCTAACAACTTGTCTTTGTTGACTCTCTTTACGTTCTAGAAGAAAAGTAGCAAGAATGTTATTATATAGAGAAGCACACAAGCAAGAAGCATCATTGATAACTTTTATTACTACAACTGAAGAGGAATAAGAAGCCCAAAACATGTATTCATTTGTGCCCTGACCGGAAATCGAACTGTGACCTCCTAGTTCATAGGTCAATGCTCAACCATCGAGTCATACAGGCTGGGCATAAGTATTACTTTTTATTACCTTATGTGGATAGCTTGGAATAAGAGCCTCAACATTTTAGAACATTTAAGTAAATTCACTGGTGGAGTACGGAAGTGCAAGAAGACTGGATATTTAATATTCTATAACTTTAATATTCTATAACCTTTAACTCAAAGGCAACTTGGGTATTATACTAACTGTTTTTTGTTGTTGTTGTTGTTTTTTGTTATATTCACTGAAATGGGAAATCAAATAGTCTGAGACTCTGTTTGCCAGCAGAGAAAGGAGACTATTATTTATCAACATGCCTGTTGTAGGGTAAATATGGGATTGTACATTTGCATTTAATCCTTAAATATCCCTTGTGAGAGGTTGACTTTCACCCCATTTTATAGCTGAGAAGAGTGAGGGTATGAGTGACCTTCTGAAGCCGGACCTTGATTTGCCTCCAAAGACCACACTTTTGATGCTCTTTGTGTAAAATTGAAGCATAGAACACAACGTATGGGTTTAGTATTGAACAATGTTGGATGAAAACTTGAGGAGATAAAACATGAGTTAAATTATTTATTATTCCCCTGGATTAAAATTATAGCAAGGGCACTGGTTAGTTCAAATGCACCAACAGAGTAGAAACCATTTGATTCCAGATGCCTAGAAGGGCTTGTTGTGTAGTTGTCAAATCACTGGGAGATTTGGTGTGAAGACGTGATTCTGATTCAACGGAACAAGCGTAGAACCCAGAAATCTACAGGAGAAGGAACCAATAGTCCCAATTTCTTTTTTTATTGTTGTTGTTGTGTTTTAAAGTCCTCTCCTTCGCAGCTCAAATGATTCTTATCATTATCCAGATCCAAGAAATATTAAGAATCTTAACACAATTACTTATCCTTCAACTTCAAAAGCGGTCCAGGTTGAGAAGAGTTTGATTACAGACCAAAAGCAGAATGCCAGGTGGGGATTCAGCTGCTTGGGCAGTTTTCCAGGAAAGCCTACACCTGGATTACCATATGTTTCTATGTAGCCAATAAGTTAGTGCACTGAAAATTAAACGCATGTGTAAAAATGAGAGTTGCAGTCAAAACTAGAGTTTTACAGGTGTGAAGATATTGGGATAATAATCAATCCATGGCCAACAGGAGGAGAGAAAACTAAAATGTGCTCAATTTTAACACTGCTTGTTTTAAAAATGTAGAACATATATGCATAAAGGCATAGTCCATGGACACAGACAATAGTGTGAAGGCCAGGAATGCAGTGGGGGCTGGATGGAGGGAAGCAAAAGGGGACAGCTGTAATACTGTCAACCACAAAAAGAAATCACAGGGGAAAAAAACACACGCATAGTCCCAAGTGACATAAAAGAAGGAAGCATGACCTTGACTTGATCCAGGGCATCCTGTGGTAATTCAGGACCATGGACAGGGAAGCTGGAGGCTTATATTGACCTCCATCTACTTCTCCACCTTCCTGTAGCGTACAGTGTGTGTGTGTGTGTGTGTGTGTGTGTGTGTGGTGTGTGTGTGTGTGTGTGTGTGTGTGTGTGCATTTTCCTTTAAATAATAACCAATTTGTAGGCTTTCTTCACTAAGTGACAATTTAGGAATTCTATTTAGAGAAACTCCTTTATACAGTGCATTGCACATTAAAAAATATCCCTGTACCCCCCATCCCATGTTTTAATGTCAAGGAAGAGGACATAACATTTCCCAGTAGCATAATAAGAGTCAGGGGATTGGTGGCAGGGACCTAGCATGAGAAGGAAACAAGGGTAGACAAGAGCCCGGTAATATGGCTGGTGAGTTAGTATTGAGGGACAGGATAGCCAGAAAAGCCAAAAAAAACCCCAAAAAACAAAAAACATAACATTGTAAATTGAGTTGCCTAATTGTTTAACATTATCTGCAACACCGAACTATAACCCTCACTCACCACTTCCAACCCTGGGTGCGTGCACGCACACATACACACACACACACACACAACATACACAACAGAGACCACCATCAGTGGCATTTATTAAAATTTTAGTAAACATTGAATTTGTATACCTAAATGTTCTCAATCAGTGCTGTTACTATAAAGACATGAAAAGTCTTGACTTGCTCTGTGGAGAAGTCATCAGAAGGCTCAAAAGGGGTGGTAGGGAGAGGTTAAGGCTTGACTGAGTTTAAGAATTTAGGGAAAATGCAAATAGGAGCAGGAGGTGACAATGTAAAATACTAGCTCTCTAAAAATCCTGGAGATATCACAGCTGTATGACAGATGATAACTAAAGCTGATTTTACTTAAATCTTACAAGATAAAGTGAGCCCAGCAACCCGGGTGACTGAAAGCATGCCAGGCAGCTCAAGTCTGTTTTTCATACAAATTTGCTTATTATTCCTGCATAGAGAAAAAAACAATCATACTTTCCAACAAATAAATTAATTAAGTAAAGCATAAATCTACTCAGCCTTCCTTTTTAATTTTACAAACTAGGCCAAAACATGTTTTAAGAAGTTCTAGCATGTTAGGAAATGCAATGCATCTAGACTTAAGGTTTGAAATCAGATCTTGGGAGTCCTATATCCACCTTCGACAAATTAGTTAAACTCTCGGGACTTCGATGTCTTCTGTTATAAAATGTAAACTAATGAGAATGCTATAAGAATCCATGAATATCAAACTAAATGAAGTAAATTGATATAAAAATGATTTAGCATACTGCACAGCATGGATAGTTATTCATATATGTTAACTGACTTGTGCTAAATAGGTATACATTCAGTAAAAATCACAAAATGAAAAAGAGATGACTATATATTTATGTTTATGTATGTATGTATATACATGTATATGTTTATATACAGGTCATACATATAAATATACATATATGTGCATATATATGCTATATATTATATATATGGAATATCACCCCTTCCTGGTGCTGCAGAGAAAAATGAATAAGGTGCTCCAGTAGCCATTTAAATCTTTCCACTAACAATCAGAAAATATGCTGGAAACATGTTTCATCATAGCAATTTTTCATCATTAATAAGTAATGGAATTACTCATGTCTATTCGGCATGCTAAATGGCATTGATTATTGAAGTTCTCAGGTTACCAGAAAAAGAATGTACCCATTAAAGGGGTGGGGTGAGGGCAGGGAAAGAATGAGAAGAACGAGTCCTGAGTGATGCTCTGCATTAGCAGCACGGAACTCAGAATGGAGACTCCCCTAGGATCTTTCCCTTGGTTTTGTGCAATCTTGCTCAAGTTCGTTCCTCCATAGGCCTTCATTAGACCAGTGTTAAACCTTAATATTTAATCAGGATGAAGAGGGGGATGATGCAGTGGTCCAGGAATTTCCTCCCTAAGAGGAGGATTGGCTGTGAAGCAAAAGAAGTCTAAGCCTCAGCACTTTTCGTGTGCTTGGCCTTGGACAACAGGTTTCCATGATCATCTCTTTTTGTGAAATTTTCAAAAGTAAACAGTTTAAGCCACACATGTGAAGAGGACTCTCTCTTTCCAGTTTGACTCCCTTGCTGCAGGTGTCACTGGAAAAGCCATGGAAAGGTACTTGGGGTAAGAACCCAAACCATCGACACCGACGCTGCTTACTCATCACATTCCCATGACTTTATTGATTGGACATTTGCCCAAATATGAGTTTATTCTTCAATAACATGAATTTCCTATTCTAGGAAACTCTTGAAAATGACTACATTGTTAGTTTCAAGGTCATCCATCCCCCAAAGATTATTGAACATCAAACTCTTCAGGGTAGGAGATAAGGGTCACTTCCCAAGATTCTTTGAATTTGGTTTTGAATATCTCAGCTTGCTCTGTCTACAATCACAAACTACTATGTAATGATCCATATTCAATATTAATCAAACCAGACATTGAAACGTTCACCTTAAACTAGACTCCAAAATCTTACCTCTAAACAGATTTCTCCCTCAAGCCTTATTAAAAGATTACTTTGATGGTATTTTCATGAAACTAACATTTGCAATGAAAATCTGGTTGGGGAAAATTGAGTTGGGAATACATTGCATTTGGGTGTAATTGGCTATATTTATGTGATTTTCAATTGTTTAGTTTAATTATTGGAGTAACTTCGGGATATTCTCCTTCTGTCTGCTGTGCTAATTTATTCAGGGTCGTGACAAGAAAGTGGCAATCTGGATGTCCTATCACCATAGAACATGCCAGGCAGCACACTTACATGGATGATGGGAGAGAAGCAAGGTTGAAAGATTCTGCTGGAGAAGCTAGTCTGCAGAAGCATTTTCAAGCATCAGCTATGCCCAATGAAAAGCAAAGGAATTTAGTCAAAGCAATAGTATCTAGTCAAAAAGGAAACCCTTTTGTGTCAGGAGTAGACTAATAACACACCCTACAGATTTCCATATGAACCATGAATTTCTAATGAAAGACGTATTTAAAATTAGTTACTACACTGGAAAAATTAGCAATGCCCTGAATGTTTAAAACTTATATATAAAAACAACTTGATAGAGTTCTCCCCAAATTTGATGACAATCCTAAATATTTACATGATTCTACCAATAATAGTTGTAAATCAATAAAGAAACTTTCTACATTATCAATAACTTAAAAAATCATTAACCATTCTACAGGAAAGACTGATTTAATTTTTCTGGTCTCTCTAATAAAAATCATCCCCCAAAAAATCATAGTCAAGAAAGAGGCAAAGAATATGTAGGAAAAATTGTAGGGAAAAAAGCTATAGAGAGGTGTACCAGTTCTTCGATACAAATATTATGTTCTTTTCATAGACTTTGTGATGTTTTTAGTTTGTGTATTTTTTTTAACTTTTAAATGTATTTTCTTGTGACAAGTTTTCTGATACTAAATCAGCCTTACACCTAATTCTCTATTTGTGAGCCCTTGGATCTTGCCACCCTCATATCCTATATAATAAAAGGGTAATATGCAAATAGACTGAACAACAGAACACACACTGATTACCAGGGGGCAGACGCTGAATGCAGGAGCTGCCCCTGGTGGTCAGTGTGCTCCCACAGGTGGAGCACTGCTCAGCCACAAGCCAGGCTGACGGCTGGTGAGCACAGCGGCCCAGTTCCACTGCAGCGCTAAGGATGTCCGACTGATGGCTTAAGCCTGTTCCCCATGGAGCCATCAGATGGACATCCCTCGAGGGCTCCCAGACTGTGAAATGGCACAGGCTGGGCTGAGGGCCCCCCTGCCCCCGACCAGTGCATGAATGTCATGCACCAGGCCTCTAAAATATATATATATATATATATATATATATATATATATATATATTTGATTTTTTTACAGAGAGGAAGGGAGAGGGATAGAGAGTCAGAAACATCAATGAGAGAGAAACATTGGTCAGCTGCCTCCTGTACACTCCCTACTGGGTATGTGCCCACAACCAAGGTACATGCCCTTGACCGGAATTGAACCTGGGACCCTTGAGGCCACAGGCCTATGCTCTATCCACTGAGCGGCCAGGGCTTGCCACCCTCTTTAAGATACACAGATTTAGCCCTGTCAGCACAGCTCAGAGGTTGAGCATTGACCCATGAACCAGGAGGTCATGGTTCAATTCCCAGTCAGGACACATTCCCAGGTTGTGGGCTCGATCCCCATTGGGGGACCTGCGGGAGGCAGCTGATCAATGATTCTCTCTGATTATTGATGTTCCTCTCTCTCTCCCCTTCTCCCTTTCTCTCTGAAATCAATAAAAACATATATATTTTTTAAAAAGATGCACAGATTTAATTATGTGACTCAGGAAAGTAGTGAAAAGTACCATGACAGAAGGGGGGGCAGGTTGCATTTTAGCTTTATTACTAGTTTGTTGTGCAATATTAGGCAAGTTTCTTAATCTCTCTGAGCCTTTATTTTTACACCTGAAACAAGGGATTATTTTTCCTATTTCCCTGCTGTGGTGAAGAATCAAAAGTACTAAGAAAATAGGATATAATACTTGAAAATAATTGTTCCATGACCTTTTGCTGGCATTTCTCCTCAGAAGGATATGTGGGCCCCAACTAAAATCCCCCCCCCCCCCGCCCACTCCTGAAAACGACTGAATTGGTAATTATTCTCAAGGTGAAGTACCATACTAAAAATAACTTAGCCCATGTCTCATTGTCTGCAGAATACTTTCAGAGAAATCACAGGATGTCTGCACTTTGTGTCTATAAAGAAAAGAGGAGACCAAACAATATAATTTCAAACAGAAATCGTGTCATTTTGTTGGACAGTGTTTCCACTGCATACTTACTATTCACAATAAGTAGGCTCTTTCTCATGACCTGATTACTTAGTTAAGCCTTTTACATTACATTAGAAGAACATTGTCCAAAAAGCTGATTTGACTTGGCTCCATTGATTTTCATTTTTAGAAAAACAATTGCAAATGGAATCTCTACCACTCGCCACACCATGGGCTGGAGATAGATGTTACAGTCCTGTTCTTGGGCTGAAATGTGGCCCTACATGAGCCACATCCTAGGACGGGATTTCTAAAAGAGACATAAAGTCGGTCCATGCTTCTTCTGCAGGACGGGGGCAAAAAACAAAATTTAAGCAACGACATCAAAACAATTAGGCCCTGGCTGGTATGGTCCAGTTAGTTGGCCATCATCCCGTGAACCAAAGGGTCTCAGGTTCGATTCCTGGTCAGGGCACATACCCAGGTTGCAGGTTTGATCCCCAGTTGGAGAGCATATAGGAGGCAGTCAATCAATGTTTCTCTCTCAAATAGATGTTTTTCTCTTTCTCCCTTTCCCTTCCTCTCTCTCTAAAGCCAATTTAAAAAAAACAAAAAGAATAGGCCAATTCTGCTCAGCTTGACAGAATATTAAGGTCTCACATTGTGGTTTTTGGACCAAACCCAACTCTTTGTGCTTTGGCTTAATCATCACACCTTGCTGGCCTCACAATATAAAAACAAAACCAACCAACCAAACAAACAGGAACAGTTGTGTTTTTGTCAACATTTAAAAGCTGTGAGACTTCACAAACAAACCTGGCTTTCTTTAATCTGAAATATCAGCTTCTTGCACCCCTTAACCCTCTTATCCCTTGCTCTCTCTGACCTCCTGAAGGCTCAGAGTCGCAACTGCCCCGTTAGGCTTCACCTTACTCTTGCATTCTTCTAATATTTTAGGAAGTCCAAAATTCTTTCCAATACAATGTGCGTTTATTTTCACAGTCCCTGTACAACGCATGCCAAAAAAAACACAAACATTTATTGTGTGTCTATGGTATCCTCAATCACCACGCTGTTCTAGGGAGGCCGTGGGGATACTCAAACATGGTTCCTGTCCTCAAGGATCTTCAAATTCAGGGAAAAGAGTAAGCCAAGTACTTAAGTAAAAATCCGGGCATGTGTTACTTTGTGACTCATTACCATTTTTATCAGTCCCCTGAAAGTGAAAGAATGCAGGGTGCTCTGAGTATCTACACAAGAGATCTGACTTAGCAGCAGCCTAGGAAGGCTTCAATTCCGGTGTGAGAGAGGAGGGGAAGCAAACTCACTTACAGGTGAGAGGGTTTGAACTAGACCACTACTTCCTAATGATCAAAATGACCTGAGGAGCCCTTCAGAAATGCATGCTAGCAGGAAAGGGCTGGACTAACCCCAAGTCCCTCTGCCCCATCTCAATGCTCAGGGGCGACCTATCTTTCAGCTCTAAGTGCTCACGCCAGCCGCCACCACCGGCTCAAAATAAATGCAGGCCCTTCCGAGATGATTGATGCCATGTTTCATGGGCTGTCTGTTCTTCTGCAACAGAAACAACTAATTTACATTTCATTCAGCTGTTAGGAATCCAATTTAGACATGAGTCAAAATAAACACCCTTTTCTGAAACTTTCATAAAAACATATGCCTACTTTGATATTTTCATCCCTCCACCGAGTTTTCCAAAATAGTGACATATGGTGGGATTATCGCGAAAATCACTGGAACAGAAGATTCCCTTTCAGAGTCTTGCACACGCTCCTCTGTGTAACAAACCACACAGTCCTTGCACGAAATGCCAAAGGCTCTGACTGTGTGGACAAGTAATGTCAGTAATGACAATCATTGTTAGTCTGGCTAAGATTCTTTGAAAGCCTATAAGCCTGTCACCTCGTGAGACAATTATTATCGATGCCATTAAAATACACTTCCCCAAGTACATTGTTAAGAGTATTTTTAAAAGAGCTTTTTTTTTTTTTTTTTTAATTCTGGCTGTTACTTCCTATAAGCAGAAAGTAGCTAAGAAAATACAAGACAGACAAACACATACTCTTTTAGCTTAACTCCCTGAATCTGCTGTTTGCCCCTTTCTTCTCCCCTCCTCTTTCTTCTTCTTCTTTTTTTCTTCTCTCTTCTGGTTTCCTCCACCTCCTTTTTTTTCTTCTCATGCAAAGAAAGATTGGCAAGTAAGATTTTTAACATATTACCTCAAAGCTCACTTTATCTTTGACATCATCAGAAAGATTGAAAAAGAATTAAAAGGGAAGCGATTTTCTTGCTGCATTTATCAATGTTATTTGATTTTCAATTTGTGCCTTATCAATATCACCTCACAAAATACCAGGGGATGGGTGCACATGTTTCCAGTTTGTAAAACCATATAGACCTACTATCTATCTCTCTGTAGGGTTTGGGGGACAGAAATACCAAGAAGGTAGTTCAGGCTAAAGGGATATATTATATATGCAGAAAGTACTAGAATGAGAATTGGTAGAGTTAAGTCTTATTTGGTGAATCTCAGTTCTCATTGATAAATAGAATCACCTAGAAAAATTCTGAAAAAGAGACTGTTCTGCTACTCCCCACCCCCCGCTCCCACGCACTTAGGAAATACTGATTCAATTGGTCTTAATGGGTGTGTCTTTGGCATTTTTTCAATTTCCACAGATCTAGGTTCAGCTCTGCCTTCATCTCAGGGTCTGTCCTTGAATATAATAACCCAACTCTCTTAGTCCCAGTCTTCTGATTTACAGTTGGAAGACATTTGAATTGATTAAGAACTCTCTGTTGTGACTATTGAGATGATGCTTTAACCAACTGAGCTACCCAGCCAGGGTCTTATAACTGTTGATTTTAAAGGCCATCAAATTGTGAAGAATTATTAGAGTTGGATTTACTGAAGTGTCCCATATGGTTCTTCCCATGTCCTTAACTCATAAGTCAAATAGAGGGACACTTGGATGTCAGCCCAATTCACATAGAAAGGTTGTCTCCTGGGACATAAATATGGACTAGTGATAAGTGACCGTGTCTGGACTTAAGGGGTGCTGTGTGTGTGTGTGTGTGGGGGGGGGGGGGTTCGGACACTGCAAGCCTGTTTGTTTTCTCTGTTTTCTTTATTATTAACGATGTGATAAATCTGAGTAAACAGCATAGTAATCAAATTTGCAGATGGTGCCACACAGGGATCATTCTGAAAGCATTTGAACCAATACAACCAGAAACTAGAAGTTTAGTGGAAATGAGATAATTAGAAAACAATGGTGTTCAGACAGACCTGAGGATATTAAAATGTTATACAATTAAGTTGGAGACATAACTGCCCAAGGGTAAAAAATGCCTGGAAGCAATGTGACATCAAAAGGAAAGCATTGGATTTTATAATTTGTGTGAGCTTGGGATTCAGTGTTAATTTTTTCTTAAAGACCACAGTTTTGTGGCTTATTGTTTATTACCAATACTAGAGGCCCAGTGCATGAGTTCATGTACGGGTGGGGTCCCTCTGCCCGGCCCATGGGGATCAGGCCGAAACCAACTCTCTGACATCCCCTGAGGGGACCTGTATTGTGAGAGGGTGGTTCTTAGGTGATGCACCCCAGAATCGGGCTCTCTCCTCTCTGGTTCGGGGTGCATCACCTGAGAACCACAGCTGCCAAGTCATCACAGCTCGGCAGCTCCTGTGTTGAGCATCTGCCCCCTGGTGGTCAGTGTGCATCATAGCTACTGGTCAGATGGCCGAATGGTCAGACAGTTGCTTAGGCTTTTATATATACAGATATGTGCGTTACCTGCACTAGGAAAGTAACATACTCTTTGCAAGAAGAAAAAATCACAAATACGGTGACCAGAATGAGGGGATTAGTAAGCGTCCCTGATAGTCAAAAGTTAAGGTCATTGATTCCATCTCTTTAAAAATAAGTGCTTCATACTTTTACTAACAAAGAAAGCTATGATTGACAATGAGCTCATGCTGTGTAACTTATTAGTGTTTTACCCAGAGTTGATATTATTCTAGCCCAAAGCAAACATATTTGATGTACTTGTTAATCTGTGTGGCCAAATTGAAGGGAATATTTAATTTCTGGTTGAATGGTAAAATATTTTAATTAACTGAGTTCCTCACAAAGAACCTCCAAGTACCCCAAAAGCATTAGGAAAAGGGGTTAAGAGTTGTATAAATTCTGATAGCCTAAATTTTTAATCCAATAGGTACCACTAGCCATTTTATTTACATTGGGAAATTTTGAAATGAATATCTCATTTATAAAATGATAATTTTATCTATTTCAAGTTTTTTTTTCTAAATGTTCTTTGAGATAATGTATATATAGACCTTAGCAAAAAACTTAAGACATAGTATACTCTTAACTGTTATCTTACTATTAATGTTGAAATTCTAGGGCCTCTGTAACTAGAACCATGTTAATTTACTTACAAATACATTGTTACCCAAAATTCCAGTCTGATTCTTTATTATCCATGGTAATAAGAGCTGTATGCTCATAATAGGTGTATATCATATCAGTGTGTATGTATATTTTTATCAAGATATGCATCCCACTGCTCCATATCTTCCCCATTTCTGTATATATCCATTTCACATTGCCCCTGGGGATTAAGGTCCTATTTTATCTTTATTTCAATCTTTTCACGTTGATGGTTCATAAATAAGAAAATGATTATCCTAGCTATGGGCTAACTAAAATCTTGAAAATTTCAGGAGAGAACTCTTAACCACATTGTTTCAAATAACTGAGACATCAAATGAAATCAATTGTGTGCTCTTTTTCTCCTCCTCCCCTTCCCTGTCCCTCTCCCTCTTTCTATGTCTTCTCTTCTTCCTGCTTCTCCTCTTTCTTCCTCTTCTCCCTCCTCCTCCTTCTTCTCCTAAGCCTCTATTAGATTCTACACTTTCTTAGATTCTACACTTAAGCCCCAATTTGCATGTAGTAGGTGGCTCACTATTTCCCTCTAGCATTTATTGAGGCTCCAAATGTACTTGAATTTATATCTAGATACTATTCTTTTCTTACATCCGTCATGCCTAAATCACTGCAGTTTACTAATATAGCTCATAGAAATTCTTGATACTTATTAATATTCACTTTCATTATTTTAAAGTGTCTTATCTGTTTTTGATGGTCTGAGACCATCTGTCAGGTCCACATAAAGATCTGTTTTGAGATACTGACATTGTAATTAAATGTACAGATTATTTTGGGGAAAACTTTCATTTTCCCATCCACAAGTATAGTATATTTTTCCATTTATTTTTGATTTTTGTATGCCGTTCATTAATTTTTTTTTAAATTTCTACATAAGGATCTAGCCATCGCCTATAGATCCATTCCTGGTTTCTTATTGTTTTTATTGACATTTTAAATGACATCTTTTTAAAATTATATATATTTTTTGCTACTAAATAAGACATGTAAATGATTATTTTATATTGATGTACCAGTAACCTTTCTGAAATCCATTTATCAGTTTCAATAAATTAGAATTCTTGGGATTCTATGTGGAGGAAGTAGAAGTCATCTAATCAAATTATCAGATTAAAAAGAGACTCTTAAAAAGCGAAAACTTTTGGGGTAGTGGGAACCAATGGGCTTTAGAAAATTTTTGTGTGTGTGTGTGTGTGTGTGTGTGTGTGTGTGTAAAACGTGTGATAAAGTTTTGTTTCTTCTTTCCCAATCTTTATACTGCTTCCTTTTGCCTTATCTTGCTGCTTAGGACTTTCAGTCCAACATTGAATAGAAGCAGTAAAGTGGGCATTCTTGATTAGTTATAAGTAATTAAGAAAATGTTTCCAACACAATAAGAATAATTTCTTGTATAAATTATTCTGGTTAAAGATATGCTCTTCTACCCTAAAGTCATAAATGCATGTTGAAATTTATTCAATATTTTCTGTATCTATTTATTTTTATTTACTTATTTTTTAATCCTTACCCAAGAGTATGTTTTCATTGTTGAGAGAGAGAGAGAGAGAGAGAGAGAGAGAGAGAGAGAGAGAGAGAGAGAGAGAGAGAAACACTGGCTGGTTGTCTCCAATAGCGCCCTGAATGGGGATTGAACCCTGCAACATAGGTATGTGCCCTGATGGATATCGAACCAGCAACCTTTTAGCGTATAGGATGACATCCCAACCAATTGAACCAGCAACCTTTTAGCGTATAGGATGACATCCCAACCAACTGAGCCACCCAGGTGGGGCTAAATTTATTATCCCATTAAGAGGTTAATATGGTGAATTATACTAGTACATTATTTTTGAATTGTCATATTTGAAATTTGTTTTGCAGAAATAGACACTAATTAGTCATAATATACTAGAATTTTAACTATACCAATAGAGTTAGTGTTTCTATTGGCATATCAATCCAAATCTATTGATATATTAAAAATTCCCTTTAGGGAATTTTATGATTATATTTCTAAGTGAGATTGTTATATATGTTTCCTTTGCCCCTATTATCTTTTATTAGTTTTGGTGTTAAGATGATTGTATTTTAAAAATAAAAAAATGTTAAATATTGCTAACAAAATTTTCGGTATTCGGTATGTGATTAGGCACTCAATATTGCCCGTTATCTAGTTTATTAATGGGGAAAGACGGGGTTAGCAAAACCTACTGCTCGTGGTGTTCGCTGGGATTAAACAGAATAGGGCATGTACAAGTGCCTAAGGCAGCGTTTGGCACATTAGAGGATTCATTAAATGCTAGTTCACTTGCCCTTTCCCCTCGGCTGTGTGTTTTTTTAAAAAAAGGCAGGAAAGGCAGGCTTGGTGGAATGCTCTTTGTGGAGCCTGTTTAAAACAGTCATCAACACGGAAGTCAGTGACTGTGTTTAGTTTCCATTCCAAAATGTTACTTTCAGAAATACACAGAGATCATTTGCATAATCACTCTCCAGGCTAGGAACCTGTCCCCGAGGGCTTATCATTATTTAAATCTAAGTCAGGTTATTATCTGTCTTCATGCTGAGCTGCTTGGCCTGGCTTTCTTCCCTTCCCTGAAAGGCTGCAGCTGTCTCACTCTAAACGGAAGCTTGACCCGTAGCTCAGGTCCAGGGAGGCTAAGGGCAAAAGGCAGTGTGTCCACGTGCAAAGAGCATGGGCTGGAGAGGAAGAAAGATGACCTTCAAATCCCAGCTCCACTCCCCATTGCGGCAATGGCTCCACCAGTTCTGAAATGCAAACTATTAGGTTGTTGAGAAGTTTAACTAACGTCATATAGATTGCAGGTACCAACCTAACCCAAGATAAACTCTTTAATTATGTTAGACATTTCCTTCCCTGTTGTCTCTGTCCATTGGGAGGAGAGAACACACCTCAGAGGAGAACCAAAGACAGAGCAGGGAAAAGGGAACTGGCAGTGGGGGAAAAAAGGAGAGATTAATTTACATAGAAAAAAATGCCTTTACAGGGAAAGAGCGTAAACACAATAATCTAAAGTTAAGAGACACAGCAAAGGAGGACATTAAGTTTCTCATCAGATGCTCTGGGAAGGGAGAGAGCAAAAGTGCTCCATTGGGAGAGAGAAGGAATACACTTGACTATGGAGAGAATTGGAATGGAAACGCCAAATAGAGGAAAGGATGATAAAACATGGAATATATTTTTTAAAATATATTTTTATTGATTTCAGAGAGAAAGGGAGAGGGAGGGAGAGAGAGAGAAAAACATCAATGATAAGAGAGAATCATTATTCGGCTGACTCCTACATGGCCCACACTGGGGATTGAGCCCACAACCCAGGCATGTGCCCTGACCAGGAATCGAACCAGGGACCTCTTGGTCCATGGGACAATACTCAATCCACTGAGCCACCACAGCCAGGAAAACCATGAAATATTTTAAGCATTTATCAAATGAGGGCTATGTGATGAAAATAATGAAGTGAAGAAGAGCTTTCACATGAGTTATCTTCTGGGCTGACCTCTGCAAGCCGAACACTTAGCTGATTTAATAATGCTAAGACTCCTTGCTGTGGGTATGGTATTATGTCTGCTTTGTGTTTGGGGAAACTGAGTTTCAGATGCATTAAGCAATTGGTCCCAGACTGGTCAGCTAAAATGTGCTTGAGTTGAATTCCCAACCCAAGTCCAGCTAATTGCAAACACTCCGACACAATCCCACACGCCTTACTCTTGGGAAGCTAACCATGTCAGGTCTTCTCCATTTCAAGACTATTATAGTGCCCAGATAGCTTCTGGAATTTGTGAACATGGGATGGATTTCTAAAAGAGGATCTTTAGTGAACACAAACAATGGGGAAAGATGTTAATGGTGAGCAAGTATAAACTTACTGAAGATGGATGGCCACCAAGGATACTCCCGACAGCCCTGGCCAGTGTTGATCTGTTGGTTGGGCATCATCTTGTGCATCAAAAGGTTGATGGTTCAATTCCTGGTCAGGGCACATGCCAGGGTTACAGCTCAATCCCTGGCCGATTGATGTTTCACTCTCACATCAATGTTTCTCTCTCTCTCTCAAAATCAATAAAATATATATATTTTTTTAATTTAAGGGATACTGCTAATAGAAAAGATGAAAACCCAGTTTATTATATAGACCAGTGGTAGGCAAACTGCGGCTTGCAAGCCACATGCGGCTCTTTGGACCCTTGAATGTGGCTCTTCCACAAAATACCACAGCCTGGGTGAGTCTATTTTGAAGAAGTGGCACTAGAAGAAGTTTAAGTTTAAAAAATTTGGCTCTCAAAATAAATTTCAATCGTTGTCCTGTTGATATTTGGCTCTGTTGACTAATGAGTTTGCCTACCACTGATATAGACAATGTCACATGTCCTTCATCATTGCATATATTGTTTCATTCCATGGCCCACAGAAGGTTCTAGAGAATTGGTTCTGTATCAAGTAACATGTGCTGGGTGCCAGGAATAAATGTAGTATAGACACTCGCTTGTCCTCTAGAGTTGTGCTCTCTAGCATGGTAGCCACTAGCCACGGGTAGCTATTTAAAGGTACATTACTGAAATAGAATTAAACATTCATTTCCTCAGTCTTCTTTAGCCATATTTAAAGTGTACGCCAGCCATAAGTGGCTAGTGTTGACCATATCAATCATCATAGAATGTTCTACTGGAAGCCTGAATTTGAGGCTGCTAGTTGAGATTTGGGTTGGAGTTAAGATACTAAACTTATAGCCACCCCTGCCCCAATGTTCCCAGCTAACTATCAGAGTGTTGTATGGGGTTTCATCCTCAATTTAAGCATTTGGAGGAAGAATGTTGGATGAAGAGACCAGTGCTCAGAGTATTATAGTAACTTATCCAAGGGCTACTAAATGATAGAGTCTGGATTCAAAGGCAAGTATAATGTCTAACTTCAGAGCTTTGGCTCTGAATGTGTGGGTGCTACTTCTCAAACCCAAGAACAGTGTAACACATGGAATAGTTGTATTGTGTGCAAGTTATAAGAACAGAAAGCTGGATTGCTTGGGAGAACTCTTCACCAAAGAAAGAGTAATAAGCAAAGGCTTTGAAATGCAAATATAATTTGCTCTGCTGGACAAGATGAGCAAGGGAAATGCAAACAGAGTGAAGAATGCAATAAGATGCCCTGGGTTGCCTTTTCAAGCCAGTCCTATTTTTACGTATTTTGTTGTTGAGATTTTCCAAAATGTATGCTTTGGGCTTCTTCTGTGTTCTTGGCATTGTGCTAGGCCTTGTGGATATAAACTTAAGTAAGTGGTCCTCACACTCTCAGGAAGTTCCGAGTTCATAGAGAACACACATTGGCCAAGGAAACAATTTAGGACAATACTATAGTAAGTCCTATTTCATATTAATCATCCAATACTGTAGCTGCAGAGAAAATATGGAGGTAACCTGGAAGGTCCAAAGAAAAAACTAGTTTTATCTGCATCCCTGATATCCACTGCCTTGATTAACCCAGTAAAGGAATTAAATATAATTGTTGAGTCTGCACTGGTAAAAGTGACCAGTTCTTTAAATACCATACATGCCACTTTAACTACATGAGCAATTTTTGTTTGTTTGTTTGTTTTTGTTGTTGTTAATCCCCACCCGAGGATATTTTTTTCCATTGATTTTTAGAGAGTGGAAGTGAGGGGTAGAGAGAGAAAAACATTGATGTGAAAGAGACACATCTATGGGTTGCCTTGTGCATGTGCCCCGATCAGGGTTGGGACTGAACCTGAAATGCAAGTACATGCCCTTGACTAGAAACAAATCAGTGGCCCTTCAGTCCCCAGGCCAACACTCTAACCATTGAGCCAAACAGGGTAGGGCGCACACACAATTTTTGAGAAATAGAAACTTTTCTAAATACTTTCCTAATCTGATAAATGGAAATATCCATACTTTCATCTATTGTGAATATTTCATGAGTTCATTGTATAATATGCTTAGCATAGGTTCCAGCCCAGGGTTGAAATTGAATAAATGAAATCTGTGTCCCTAGAAAGGGACATATTGAGCAATTCTAATGATGAAAATCTTCCTTACAAGTGTGTCTTTATAGGACATTTCTTTTGTTTGTTTGTTTTCCTCTTATTATAGTATCTCTTTCCTCAAAACCTCATAGTGAGTATGACAATGATGATGATAATGACCATGATGTTATCTCTCCAGAATTTTAACATTTCGACCCCATCTCCAATGGAATGGGAGACATAACATTACTAAATAGCTACTTAAAGAATCTTTTGCATAGCTCCTCACACCTGGGCTGCAAAATCATCAAGTCATCTATTCATATTTTGTGGCAAAGTAGCAAGCTTAGCAAGAATTTTACTTCCCCTGCATTTTGCTATTTGTGTGAGAAAGAAAGAGTCCACTTTTGTAAAACTAAACTGCCCAGGTCTACTTCATCTCAAAAGAGCCCATTCCCTAAATTCTGTCCGTTTTCTGCCCATTCTGCATGATTCCACATGGAACATCCAAAATGAGGCCACACAACGCATCACCATTGAGAAAACTGCTTAGTTAATTCTCAATTCTCTCCAGAATTTTCACCCCATCCTTCCTGGTGACCTTAAGCACATCCTGGTGTTTTAATAACAGAATTATTTTCACTATGGCTCTGAGAGCAGAAGAGCTGCATACTTGCTCAAAAAAAAGAAGGAAAAAAAAAACGAAAAGAAAAGAAAGATAAACTCTGCCTATTCAAAATTAGTGGGAAAAACTGAATGCAATTTATGTTTCACGCTTAATGTGTGTGTTTTTTCTGAAAGGCTAGACACTAACTATGTAGTCTACACTTAGGTTTTACACCATTAATTTTTTATGAGATCATTTTCATCAGTTTCCTAAATTCAGGCAGCAATGTCAGTAATAAATAGGTGTGCTCCATGAACAACATGGGCATATGCATAATGCTGTTGATCAGGAAAATGAAAACGTTGCATTTTCATTGAACCTTTGCTAAAAGAAATTTGTCTTAGGTGATATAATTGTAAGAATTTTGTTGTGCCTGCTATTCCTTTCTTGTACTGCTCAATGATGTTGCATTTAGCCTCAGATGATTAAAATAAACGATGTAATTATGTAACCAGAATATTTTATCTGAAATCTGCTAAGGTTAAAACATATTTATAAATATAGCTTATATTAGAATAGAATGCTGAGCTTCAATTGACTTTATTAATTCTCATCAATGAAAACCGACTGAATAAGTAAATCCATCTAATTGACAAATATCTTGCATAATAACAGTTTCAGATTATTTATTCAATTATTGATGCTAAAGGTAGCCAAAATAACACTGCCAGTTTGCATTGTATCTATTATTTTTCTACGAAGTTTCAGATTTTCCTTTATACTAGAAGGCCGATGCACAAAGATTCGTGCCAGAATGGGCCTGCCTTTCCCTGGCTGCCTGCACCGCCTTCGCTCTGGCTGGATCCGCCTATCCGCTCTGGCCCAGAACCACCCTTCCGCCTTCCCATGCTGCCCAGTGGCCCGGAGCAGCTGGGGGTGGCGTGAACACCTGCAAGGGCCCTGTCCCCTGCCGCTTGGTACCTGCGTATACAAATTAACCTTCCATCTTTGTTGGGTTAATTTGCATACTCACTCCTGATTGGCTGGTGGGCATCGTGAAGGTACGGTCAATTAGCATGTTACTCTTCTATTAGGTAGATATTCTGAATAGCATTACAAAATAAGACACATGAGGCTGCATGAGACAGAATTCTCAGCAACGAGCAGCAACTAAGTCTTGCTTTCCTTTCATTGGCCCTACTCTTTCTTCCACTTAGACTTCTGAAGCCACTCTCCATGCAGTACTGATACCTTGCATGGGGGTGAACAACTGACCTACTTAGACTAGGACTGAGGGTTTTCCCAGGATGGTAGACTTTCATTTCTGAAACTAGCAAATTTCTAGACAAACCAGTAAGTTGGTCTTATGACATCTAACAGTTCAGGAATGTGCATCCATCTATCCATTCAGTGTTTATTGTGAAAATATTCTGATTGAGAGATGCAGAGATAATTTCCATAATGGAATTCTTTGAGAGAATGACATGTTTTAAACAGGGGAGAGAGAGAGAGAGAGAGAGAGAGAGAGAGAGAGAGAGAGAGAGAGAGAGAACTCATGAGGAATTGAAGACCACTTTCATAATAACCTTAAATGCCTCCACTGAAATCTCTCTCAACCAAGTCATCGAAAAGGGATGGTGATACCATTGGTTCCCATGGCTCCGCCAAGCCTGTGTCCAATTTGTTCTCACTCCATGCATGCTGGTACCTCTATCTAAAAAGAGCTCAAAGTAGACAGTGATTATGGATTAAAATAATAGTGCATACCTCCCTCAAATATCCCTTGAAAGAGGGTTAAGGATCTGATGAGAATTCAATAAAATGTAATTGATAAGGAAATGTCATAATTTCTGTGATATATAACATTTTAGGTTATATATATATATATATCACAGAATTTTACTAAAAACATTATACCAGAATATGTCAAATCTCTAGAAATTTTATCGTATAGATAGCTTTATTCAGCCACATTAAATATTTCTAATAACAGATAGAATTTTTGTACAGTGACTACGTTAATAATAAGTACCTTTGATAGAATGTGATGAACATGTAAGTTTACCTCTGTAGACTTTCTCCCCCAAACCCATACAATAACCCCTAAAACTTCAGTCTAATCATGAGAGAAACATAAGGCAAATTCCAACAGAAGAAGAGTCTACAAAATAACTTTACCAGTAGTCCTCAAACTGTCAAGGTCATTGAAAACAAGATAAGTCCAAGAAAATATTACAGCCCAAATAAGCCTAAGAAGACATGGCACCTAATGGTAATGTGGTAACCTAGGTGGTATCCCGGAGCAGTAGAGGGACATTAGATAAAAATTAAGGAAATATAAATAAAATATAGACTTTAGCTCATAATAGTGTGTAAGTATTGGTTCATTAATTGTAACAACTTTATCTACATCCTGATGTAAGGGGTTAGTAGTAAAGGAACCGGACTGTGGAGTATATGAAAACTGTCTTTACAATTTACGCTCTTCACAATTTCTTTTCTTTTAAATACATATTTTTATTGATTTCAGAGAGAGGAAGGGAGAGGGAGAGAGATAGAAACATCATTGATGAAAGAGAATCATTGATCAGCTACCGCCTGCACGCCCCACACTCTGGATCGAGCCTGCAACCCATGCATGTGCCCTGACCGGGAATCGAACTGTGACCTCCTGGTTCACAGGTTGATGCTCAACCAGTGAGCCATGGAGGCTAGCTTGATCTTTACAATTTTACTGTAAATCTAAATTGTTCCGAAATGCTAAAAGTTTATTTTAAAAATGTGTTAACAATCCTACCCTTGGCAAACGTATTCCCATTATTTTCTGTTTAATTCTCATAAGCCTCAAATAGTGTCCTTACATGAAGTCTCCTCCTTCATTCCTCCTCCACTCCTGCCCTCCTTCCCTCCTGCCCTCCTTGGCGGTTCTTGGTGATTATGCATCGAACTGCTATGAAACTTTACATGCGAGTTTCTGTGTACACATAAGTTTTCAAATCAGTTAGGCAGATAGCTCAGAGGGCACTTGCTGGATCATATGCTACGACTATGTTTAGCTTTGGAAGAAGCTGCCAAACTGTGTTTCCAAGTGTCTGTTCTATTTTACATTCTCCCTCATCTGCTACTGCATCTTCTCGCTGAAATTTGATAGTGTAAAGTTGTTGGATTTTAGCAATTCTAACAGGGTGTGGTGGTATCGCATTGTTCTTTTAATGTGCGTTTCCTAAAGACAAATTATGTTGAGCATATTTTCATGTTTATTTGCCATCTGTATAGATATTATTTTGTGACATGCCTGTTCAGATCCATTGCCTATTTTTCAGCTGTGTCGTCTGTTTTCTTCCTGTTGAGTTTCAAGAGTTCTATATATATTTTAGACAAAAGACCTTTACCTGATCTGTTTTGTGTCTGTCTTTTCTCCCTGTCTGGGCTTGTTTTGTCATGCCTAATCATGTTTTTTTTATAGAGGAATCCTTTTTTTTATTTTGAATAAAATCCAACTTAATAATTTTCCTTCTTATAGCATGCTTTTGCTGTTACACCTGGAAACTCATAACCTAAGCTAAACTCGCCCAGATTTACCTATGCCATTTCTAGAAGGAGAAGACATCATACAATTTGATGTCTAAATCTCAGTCTTCTAGTGAGTTTGTCTCCCTGGGATGTAAACGGTACAATTGTTTTGTAGCTTTCTTGACCCTGGAGTGAAACAGGAAGGTAAGAATGGACTGGGGTTGGAGAACTGCCTTCTCCCAGGTAGAATAAAGTTCTAGTAAAATAGAGTATTTTCCCACAGAGCACAGACCTTGTTGATGAAAAACACGTGGTCATATTTCACAAGGTTACTCTCCCGCCCATCTGTCCATGAGGGGCTCTTCCTTGGTTCTTCACTGTGAGAACCTGCTGGGGTCCGTGGAGGTGAAACTTACAAAGGTGTGGGCACCCCCCTGAGTGTGCAGCACCCAGATGCCCCTCGCTTTCCCGCTGGACTACACTCAAGGTCCAGCAGCTCTTCAAAATTAATCCTTGCGTATTCTTACCAGGTATGGCTTCAGAAATGTCAGATCCAAGTAAGCAGACTCATTCAATATGACTACCTCTCTTGATTTGGGGGTGACAGTCTGAGTGTGACTTCTAATCTCTGAAGGGTCCCCCAAAAAAGTAGGTGAAATTCAGGTACTTCAGCTTTTCTCTTGTTACAAGGGTGAGACTGACAAATTCCAAACATGTTGGAGACCAAAACCGGGGACTCTCGGATAAGGGAAATTTTTAGATATGAAAATGCTAACTGTCTTAGGTTGTATTTCACCAGAAGCAGAACCTAAGAAAAGGAATCATGTTCCAGTAATTTACATGGGTGTTGATTCCAGAAAGTTGTGGGATGAGAGCAGAAACCTGACGCAAGGAAGGGGAGAAAGCCAAATCAGGGTATGTTAATAAACAGATTTCTACTGCAGGCAAGCAGTGTTAGGTCTGATCAAGTAACTGAATCAATACCCTCTCCCCTGGGAACTGACCTTTAGACCACTTCACAACTGAAGTTCCCGTTCACTTAGACTACATTCCATTTGCTAAGAACACATTCCACTTACTAAGACCATTATCTTCCCCTCCAGACTTTCCCAGGATCCAGACCTGCCCAGAGATTTCCCCGCCTGGAAAAGCCCACCTAGAGTCCTTTAAAACCTCTGATTCCCCATCCCTGGGTGCTGACACCATTTGGGGGCTCAGCCCATCTGGTTTGCAGATGACCTAAAAAATGCATAACCCCAACCCACTTTTGGCCTTGTGTGTTCCTCTCTTGGTGACCCCAAAAGTAGGTCTTACCTGCAGGACCCAGTGCAATCCTGCTAAAATCTTTGATATGCTATGTAAAACCTACAGGCAAGAAGAATGGTGGCTGTGAACCAATTTTCACTTGTCATGAATTGAATGTGCTCCACAGGATTTCACTAGAGAAAGTCCTCAAGCAGAGGACAGCATGTAGGATGACAGTTAAGATGTCATTGGCCAAAGGAATAAGGGGAGGGGACACTGATGGTCTTTGCTTCACCGAGTTCCATAGAGATGAATCCCAAGGCACAAGTGACACATGATAAATGAGGATGAGCAGGGCCACATCTCTGGGTTGTCTGATTCCTGTGTTCTCTCTACTGTGTTCTCTTTACCAAATCACTTTCTCCCCAAGAAAGTAGAGTACTCGCTCAGTTCCACAAAATTCCTTTTTCTTGATGTATATTCTGTTCAGAATTTAGCAAGTGTTTCAAAAGATACGAGAGTTCTGCCCACGCTGCAGCCCGACCCTGCAAGAAGGAGCTGGAAGACACCTACCAGGTGTCTCACTTATGAGGCCCTAATGTTGGCTCATCACTCAGAAAGACATCCAGCTTGGAGGATGAAGCAACGGGGGAGGAATGGTGTGCATTTCTGTCTTGCCCTGTTCCCCCAAAATGATCCTCCGCTCAAAGGTATAGCTTAGAAATCATTTATATGCCTATGCTTCGCTGATTTTCCATCTAAAGTTGTAAGATGAATTCAACTTGTGGTTTCTCCAAGAACTTCTATTAAAACTTTCTATTTAAATTATCTCAAAATATATTCATTTGAATCAGTGGGAATTTCCTTTAATTCAGACAGGGCTGTGGGTGTGGAGGACATGGGTGGAAAGATTTAATATTCAGAGTGTCCCTAGAGTCACTGAAGTATGGAAATGTATTCTTCTCTCTTTCTTTCCCACAATTATACACTCTCTAAAGTTCGTGTTAAATTTCTGCCCATGTGCATTTTACTCATTGCTACTCCTCTTTTATTTCTCGAGCATGGCTTTGTTTTCTGACTGAAAAGCTGTAAAATGAAAGATTTTTCAGAGATCTGGTCAGTGTAAAATAGGGACAGTACAGAGTCCGCTCTCATGTGTATAGGCTCTGTTCTGATCACAGCTCCTCTACATGTGGCTTTGGACAAATTACTTAGCCCATCAAAGTATCAGTTTAATTATTTATAAAGTACAGTGGTTGGCAAACTCATTAGTCAACAGAATGGCAAACCGTGGCTTGCTAGCTGCATGTGGCTCACAAGCTGCAGTTTGCCGACCACTGATAAAATAGAATGATTTCTCTACAATAAGTTTACATGAGTTTCTACAAGCTCAATGAAGGTGGAGAATTCCATAGTCCTGAATGTGGTTGCCAATTGCCACCTTATTTTATGACTAGAGGCCCAGTGCACACAATTTGTGCACGAGTAGGGTCCATAGCAGCTGTCGGCTGAGGCCTTTATTTCGCGCCACCCCCTGGTGGTCAGCACACATCATAGTGAATGATCGAACTCCTGGTCATTCAAACTCCTGAGGGAACACTTTGCATATTACACTGGGCCACTAGACTGTATAGTGGCCCAGTGCATGAAATTTGTGCATGGGGAGGGGGTTTCCCTCAGCCTGGCCTGCGCCCTCTACAATCTGGGACCCCTCGGGGGATGTCCGACTGCCGGTTTAGATCCCATCCCTGTGGGATCGGCAGTCGGACATCCCTCTCGCAATCCGGGACCATTGGCTCCTAACCGCTCACCTACCTGCCTGCCTGATCACCCCTAACCACTCTGCCTGGCAGCCTGCTTGCCCCCAACTGCCCCCCCCCCACCAGCCTGATCACCCCCAACTGCCCGCCCCTGCTGGCCTCATGGCCCCCAACTGCCCTCCCTGGCTGGTCTCCTGGTCTAATTAGCATATTCCCCATTTATTAGTATAGATGTTCCCTCATTCCAGTCTTAAATGCAATCACAAATCTTACTAATAACTGTCTCAGAAAACCTATAGGGACAACCTTTTGCTGTTGTTATTTCAAATAGTACTTATCTCAACATATAGATTTGATTCTTAAATTAAAGTATTTTTAAAGCTCGGTGTATGATCTCCAAATTCTCCCTGCCCCTTGCTAGATGACCTTGACCAGTGGTCGGCAAACCGTGGCTCATGAGCCACATGTGGCTCTTTGGCCCTTTGAGTGTGGCTCTTCCAAAAAATACCATGGCCTGGGTGAGTCTATTTTGAAGAAGTGGCATTAGAAAAAGTTTAAGTTGAAAAAATTTGGCTCTCAAAAGAAATTTCAATCATTGTACTGTTGATATTTGGCTCTGTTGACTAATGAGTTTGCCGACCACTGACCTAGACTTCCAAATACAGTGAGATCATTTTTGGAGTGGAAGATATTGATAACTTTTTTGAAAATATGTAATATGGTATTTCTTCCAGCCTTTGTCAGTTGTAGCTGAAAATAGATTTACATAAAACAAAATAAACCACTTAATCCCCCCCCCGAAATGTCCTCAAAACAAACCAATCCAGAAATACACCCATTTGTGCTGACCTAATCAATTTGATTTCCTATTGAATTTTTTCCAAGTTGGACTCTGATAATTTAGAACTTTGCTGACTGTTTATCAAGTTTACAGCTGGCTGTAATCATGAGTTTGCTTTCCATTAATTTGGATGAAAAAAGAAGCCTAAGTAATATTTGTGAAAGTCATGAAATTTTCATGAGAGCAAATAAAAACCCTAATTTTTGCTTGATAAATATTTTACTTCTCGGTCCCATGATTCCTTGATATGAAAATCATTGGTAAAATCATTAGTGAAAGTTTCTTTTTGGTGGGGACACATTATTGGGTGATTTAGATAACCATAAAAATAAAATAATTATTTCTCACTGAAGGGGACACTTGCTTAAAGAGATGTACACATGCTCTTTAATTTGGGAATTCAAAATCAATCAGTAAATTAGAGTTAAATTCCTGGTGTATCACACCTTGGGAATTTTCTCCTCTATTTTTCAACATTTACTTGGCATCATAGATCAGTGGTTTAACAAATAAATGGTGTATTTGGCCCAAGAAATCAAATGGGAGTACTTGCCTGTATCTTTTTCCCTCATACCTAGTCTCCTTATAAGACCTCCACTGGTCTGAGGGTTTCGGAAAAAGTATAGTGCAGACCAACCCTATTCAGATTCAGCTTTTTGCTCCTTATCCACTAGGAATTCAAACAAAATTTAGAAAATGTAAGACATGTAAGTGTTCACAGCACATGTCACAAGGCTTTTGTCTTCAAACAAGTACCTGCCATTAGGACCTATTCCTGGTGCTTTATTTTATTTATGCAATGATATTACCCAGCTTAAATTCATCTTCTTGTATATCGATGGCATGGCTACAATATTGGCCAAGGAAATAAGCCTTCACTGCCTGTCCTTCACCAACTGAGTTAAATCTCCCCCTCTTTGCTTTCATAGCATCTTCTACTGGCCTTTTTAATAGTACCTATCGCCCTGTATTGTAACTTCCTCCCTTCTCCCTCCCTCCTTTCCTTCTCTCTGTGAGCTCCTTTGACATGTGGCTGGTCTTTCTTTGTCTAATGCTCAGGGAGTAGGAAGGCAAATTCCACTAACTTTGAAGTTTAAGCTAGATTTCCATCAGTGCATTTGAATAAAGCCATTCTTACGGCCCTCCCTGTAGTTACAAGTAGACGGAATGAATGCTCATTAAATGTGTAAAAAGGGTTTCTGTTTTTAACATGGTTTAACGGTATTCCTATTTAAAATCTGAGGGAAAACTTTTGCTGTTATGGCATGTTTAATTATTTTTCTTCTTAAGCGATGTACCTATATCTATCAATTTTAAAGAAAAATGTAAAAATAAGAAATTACATTTGATCAACAAGTTACTGAAAACTTTAAGCTAGTAATGGTAATAATAGTAACCTAAATATGAACAACCACAACTAGTTTTGGTTGTGTACTCTCTGCTGCTACACGTGCATAGCCTCACCCATAGCGACATCCCCCATCAGAGCAGTGCATTTATTACAACTGAAGCACCTCCATTGACACATCACCTGGAGCCCATGGGTCAATGGTAGGATTCATCCTTGATATTGCACGTTCTATGGGTTTGGGCAAAGCTACAATGACAGGTATCCACTATTAGAGTATGCTACAGGCCAGTTTCACTGCTCTAAATACAAGATTTCATATAAGATCAAAGTATACAAAACCATGAAATATACATATGCTATCTATACATACATGCATAGATAGGTATGTCCTAGCAATTTCATTCTATGGTTGGTTATAGCCTATTCTGATTCAGTATCATTTACACACACGCGCGCGCACACACACACACACACACACACACACACAGAGCAGAAGGTGTTTTTCATCTTTGTATCCCCGGTGATAAGAGAGGACCTGGCAAAACTATGAACCTCATGATGTATGCTTTAAATTAAAAACCAACAATAGCCTATTTAACAACAAGAGCAAATATTTCTTCCCATGCATTCTATTCTGTTGCCACTGTTAATAAATGAACCTTGTAGCTGACAACATTTAAGAGAATCTCACTAAAGAGAGAGAGGGGGAGAGAGAGAGGGTGGGGGGGGGAGATAGAGAGATAGAGATAGAGAGAAAGAGAGAGAGAAAGAGAGAGAGAGAGAAACTGTGCTGAAATTAGGTTTTTAAATAGCACAGCAGTGACAAAGGAGACAAACCTGACAGGCCATTTCGATCCTCATTTGCCCGGGCTTTCAGGTCTGAGGGACCTTTCTCAGTTTCTAAGTCAACACAAATCAAACATAATCACACTAGTTTGTCCTTTATGTTCCACTGCCCAAGTGTCACTCTATTACCCAAGGTCCTTTTGGTGAAAGCTAGAAGCTTTTTATCTTGGCATCTAAGGCAGATGGGTGATGTACCTGATATGAGAGTCCAAACTCATCAGGATGGTACATAGAGCTAAGGTCATTCTGGCTTTCAAATGCTAAATGTCCTGCCAACAGTCTTCATTCACAAAAATGGTAAAGGCCAAGCTTATGTAGCACTTAGTGCGAGAGCTAGGCATACCTTCATTAATTAAATATCCCAAATAAGGTATCACTAGAAAGAGAAAAAAAGGCCTTAAAGGATGTGAAATATATAAATTGTCTATGGGAGGGTGGGTAAAGATTCTGAGATTGCAATGGAATGTGTAAAAACAGATTAAAAAAGAGTGTCAATCTAGAGCCTGTGTCTACTTCATCCCCCAGCCCTTTCTTCTGCCTGTGCTCTATTCCAAAGAGCCCCATGTCAGTTACTGCCTTAAGGTTCTTCCCCAGCTGAGGTCCATGTGTGCCTTCCATAAACTCACTAGAAACAAAATATATTTCTATTTCTTAGGCACGCTATGTATTTGTTTTCCTTTTTGTGTTTATAGTTTTCCCTTAAGTCTTCCAGTTGTCTCTCTATCACTCCCATGCTATCCAGATTTTCCCTGGGAATGTGTTTTCCCATTGCAGCTGTTTTAATAACAGGAGCTAATCTATGTATATAAAAGCCTAATATGCAAAGTGTCCCCTCGGGAGTTTGACCAACTCAGAGTTCAATCGCTCACTATAACGTGTGCTGACCACCAGGGGCCGGCATGGAATGAAGCAAGGCCCCAGCCAGCAGCCAGGGAAGGGAGGCTCTGGCCGGCACCTGGCAGCTGCTAGGGATCCTACCCATGCACAGATTTCATGCACTGGGCCTCTTGTTATAACATACACCAATGGAGTGCTGCAGTGTAGATTTTGGAAATACGTTTCCTGGTATTTTATCCTTATTAGCATTCTCCAGGTGTGAGGGTAATTCCTGAACTATTGAAAACATGTGAAGGGCCTTTGACTTAGCAGCAGTGGCAGAAGCCTGAGCAGGGACATGAAGATACGTCTGCATGAGGCAGGGTGTCCCAGCCAAGAGAATGCATTTGCCATTCAGAACCCTTGCTGTCTTCTCTGGAACCATTTTACAAAAGTGTATGTTTGCTTGAGATATGTATTTAAAGGATACCCAAATATCACATAAGCCTTTAAAATGCAACACAAAACAGCCTAGCTGGTTTGGCTCAGTGGATAGTGTCAGACCACAGACCAAAGGATCCCAGGTTCGATTCCAGTCAAGGGCATGTACCTTGGTTGCAGGCTCAATCTCTGGCCCCAGGTCGGGGTGTGTGTGGGAGGCAACCAACTAATGTGTCTCTCTCACATCAATGTTTCTCTCTCTGTCTCTCTCCTTTCCTTCTACTCTCTCTAAAAATCAATGGAAAAATATCTTTGAGTGAAGACTGACTAAATGCAACACGAAACTAATACTCCTGCCCTAGCTGATTTGGCTCAGTGGATAGAGTGTTGGCCTGGGCACTGAAAGATCCCGGGTTCAACTCTGACCAAGGGCTTGCCTGGGTTGTGGGCTCAATCCCCAGTAGGGAGTGTGCAGGAGGCAACCAATCAATGATTCTCTCTCATCATTGATATTTCTATCTCTGTCTCCCTCTCCCTTCCTCTCTGAAGTCAATAAAAAATATATTTAAAAAATCCAACACCCATTAAAAACAAACAAAACAAAAACTAATACTCCCATGGGTGTGTTTGGGGTCCTGCAGATTCTGAAAACATTTCCTAGCTTAAGTTGTTGTGAGCTCTTAGTCATGTACAATCCATCAGGACACAATGGGTATGCTTGTACCCAAAGGACACGTTGCTGACCATTCCTGGTCTCCAACCATGTGTAGCAGGAGCCTGTGGTTCACAGAGATTGTCAAGGTTAAGGAAGGAGACAGACAGAGACTGACATTGATCTAGTGCCTGGGACTTTTCAGGCACTGGGTTAATTACTCCACGTTCTCCCTGTAATTATATACTCACTTCATCTCTGTGTAGTAGGTATGTCATTTTGGAGTAAGAAAACTAAGCCATAGAGAAACTAAGTAATGTGCCCCAGGATTACTACAACCTAGTTTATATCAACACGGGGATTAATGACCAATAACAAAACTTGTCTTCGACCCTGCGTTCCAAAATACTGGTGTAGAGTACTTTTAAAATGTATTTTAATGAGTATATGAAAAGAAAGCAGACTTCAATATCATACAGAAAGAAAGGCCCAGAATCAATAATGTTCTCTACTTCCTGGGAAAGAAGAAATACATATACACATACATGTACATACACATATACAATGTATAACTAGATCTGTGCAAAGGATAATAATAAGACAGGCTTATAGGATTCTTGATAAATAGTATATCCAGACAGTGAATCTGTTTTAAGTCATGTAAATAACTTTCCCTTTACAATTCTGGTGGCCACCAATTATAAGTATAGCGATAGATGAAACTGATAATGCTAAGATGGTGTGTTTGATAGCAAATGTAATATAACGTGGGGCAAAAGTAGGTTTGTAGTTTTTCATATGGAAAATAACTAAGTAATTAATAAATAATGATAATAATAAAATCTGTGTTTTGTGTATTTGTAACTGTAAACCTCCTTTTGCCCCGCCTTGTATTCATATGTTTAAATATATGATGAAATGTGTCCTGGCTGGTGTGACTCAATTGGTTGAGCATTGTCCCTTGTACTGAAGGGTTGCTGGTTTGATTCCTGGTCAGAATACATGCCTGGGATGGGGGCTCGATCCCAGTGCGGGCCATGTAGGTGGCAGCTGATCCATGTTTCGCTCTCACATCAATGTTTATCTCTCCCTCTCCCTTCATCTCTCTCTAAAAAATGTAATAACAGTAATAATGAAAATGAAAACTATCTTTAAACATATGAGATTTACATTGCATTTAATGTAATTAAGTGTTAGATGCTTATATTCAATTACTTATTTTGATTTGGATCTTGTGGGTTAAACAAAGGTGGGACTGTACTTATTTTCCTTGAACTTCATCAACGAAAGCTAATGATCTTCTATTCTACTTTATTACACCCTGCAGTGTTTTTTTTTGAGAAACCCATAATTTCTAAGTCGCACCACTAATTAACTAGATGCTGCAGTTTGCATACAAATAATAGTTACTGAAATTCTGTTCAACTTTATAGGAGAGAGAGACAGCACATCGCAGTGATCAATTCCCTTTCAATGTGAAAAACTGGTTTTCTAAAACTCCCCAGGAGTAACATATTAAATAAGGCATAGAAGAGCTTATTTTACAACATGCATAAATGAGCACTGGCCAGGAAACAGGCATGGCGTATTATGGGGTGTCTAGATTCAATGTCATTAAAGCTTGAATTTTGCATTGGGGGGAGGGGGGAAGGAGTGTGAGTGAAAAGACAGCACTCCTAAGGGGCACTTCTAGACCACAGAGCCGGCGATAATTGGTGCTACTTTCTGCCTGCATAAATGCTGTGGGTCTCATGTAAATAAAAAAAAGAAGCTTTTAAGAATTCTGATTTCAACTCATGACTTTGAATTTAATGAAACCATTCAAGTTCAGCACTTTAATCTCACAAATTGGTTTATCACAGCCTAGTGGCCACTTCTTGTTTTATAATAAGCAAAACAAAATAATATCTATGAACACTTAGAAAATTAAACCAAGGGAAGTATATGCAATTCTGAGCTCATTAGACACAATTCATATTTTCATCTGTCTCATTAGAGAGGTTTTTATGAACTGAAAAATGTACTTTTGTATCTGTGTGTGTGTGTGTGTGTGTGTGTTTTAATTTCAGGCCAATTGGTAGGAGCAAAGTTTCCTCATTATTCCCAAATAATATGCATATATTTTAAAGCACAACTTGAATGAGGAGAAAAGCTGAGCAATGAAGAAATTCAGAACAGTGAGGGTATGATAAGACAAACTACTGCTTTCTAGTACTAAGACAATTTTCAGTGAGTCCTGCTGCATTCTAACTTAGATTTAATCCCACTTTTCCAGGACCTTGTATCTGAAAAGAAGCATAATTGGCATTCTGGGCAAAACTCATGAGGTCAAAAATTGAAATTGAAACATAGACATAGTATTTGTTAATGCCCATGACTCAGACTAACAAGAAAAATTTTGCCATAGCAAATCTAACATATGGCCTTTGATAATAAGTATAAGAAATTGTCTTCTGTATTTTTGTCACATAAAATAAAAAGTGTAGCCACTGAGGCCGGTGTTACTCAGTGGTTGAGCACTGATCCAGGCACCAGGAGGTCACTGGGTCGATACCTAGTGCAGGGCATGCAGGAGGCAGCTGATGGATGCTTCTCTCTCATCAATGTTTCTATCACTCTCCCTCTCCCTTCCTTTCATTGAAATCAATAAAAACATATACATATTTTTTAAAGTTTATGTTTGTGGTGTGTGTGAGAGGGAGAGAGAGAGAGAAAGAGAGAGAGAGAGAGAGAGAGAGAGAGAGAAGCCAGTCAGATACAAGGTAAAATGATTAAATTTGGGCCTGACTTTAGGGAACATTTCAATGGACACTATTGTCTCTATTTGGGTTGTTTCTATAGCTTTGATTCCAGTACTAACAAGCAATATAATTTAAGCCTGAGGATGGCTTAAGGGCTCACCTTAACATTCTTCATCATGAGTTTGTTTGAGCTAAAATAACATTGCAAAAACTTAGCATTTGATAGAAGAGTCTAAATGTTTATTGATTTCAAAATCTACCTTGTAAATGATTGAGTTAAGCATATTGAATCAGATTCCCCTATTACCTAAGTTACTCCTGGTCTGCAATAGGCCTCCTGGGACATGGCTGTGTTTGGGGAGATGAACTGTAATTCATACTTGTGTGACCTTAACAGAAGAGTGAACCAGCTTTAAGTTTAGTTTCCACTAATCACAATTCAGTTCCTCTCTCTTGGGCTTACCTATTCAACTGTAAGGTGGTTGGGGAAGGAGGTAATGGGAAGTGTTACCTCCCTGTTCAGGTCCATACAATGGGCATTACCTGTTTTTTGATCTCATATTACCCCTTCATCTCTATTCTGCTAACAATACCCTATTTCCTTTTGGGGATCTACTTCACCCCCACTGTGAGCAGCTGCTAAGTTTTATGTTTCCTCAAATAAGGATTGAGTAGACAACAAAAAATGTGGACAGTCAATGTCTCTCTTCTAGGACTTTGAATCTCCAGAGGAATTATCTAGGCACAAAATTTTTTTGTTTTTTTTTTTTTACTGTCGCTGAATTGTCATAATTCTGGCCCTTTCTGCTCCCTGGATTCTTATAATTATCCTGGTTTCTGACCAGGTTCTTCAGCCATCCTTTCTGTTCCACGAGACCCTCTATACCCTGGCTACAAACACCTTTTCGGCCAGAAGCAATTTCTGTTACTTGCACCCAAGAAATCCTAACACATGCCAGACATCACTAATTAATAATGATACACATTGAGATTGTCACAACCATAGGATTCTTACCAAGAAAAGGATCCCAAGCGATTACTTGTAATCAAATTGAATTGGCACCAGAAGTGAAAAGATTAATCATCCAAGAAAAGTTACAGTTATCTTTTACCTCTAATATTGTAAGGTGTTTGGAGTCTACTGACTAAACCTCTGCAGATCTGCAATTCACCACTAGCCTTGTCCATCATGGTTCCTCACCCTGATCTTCATGCAACGAATTCCAATTCATTACTAAAGTATCACAAGCAGCTCTTAGCTCCTCCGTGGAGTGGTTCCTGACTGGTGTAAGGAGAAACTAAAGGGAAGGAGGAATGTGGCGAGAAGAAGAAAAATATACCCAGTATTTGCCTGAGAGAAATGACAATTTAATTCTTTTAATCTATACGCGTGTGTATGTACATGTCTCTCTATTACTAGTATGTGGGTAAAAATAAATAATTTAAGTTTGTAAACTTCATTGCATACTTCGCAATGAAACACCTCAGAGAATGTATTTTATACACAATTGTTAATATGTGAACTTCATTTACCATCTTTCATTCTAAACCACTTCTTTTTTTAAATAAATATTTATTGTTCAGATTATTACAGGTGTTCCTCTTTTTTCCCCCCCATAGCTCCCCTCCACCTGATTCCCCACCCCACCCCATGCCCTTACCCCCCGCCACTGGCTTCATCCATAGGTGTGAGATTTTTGTCCAATTTCTCCCCACGCCCCTCACACCCCTCAGAATTGTCAGTCCACTCCCTTTCTATGTCCCTGATTCTATTATATTCATCAGTCCATTCTGTTCATCAGATTTTTTATTCACTTGAGTTTTAGATTCACTTGTTGGTAGGTATGTAATTGTTGTCATTTTGTTGTTCATAATTTTTATCTTTACCTTTTTCTTCTTCTTCCTCTTCTTAAAGAATACCCTTCAACATTTCATGTAATCCTGGTTTGGTGGCGATGAATTCCTTTAGCTTTTTCTTGTCTGTGAAGCTCTTTATCTGACCTTCAATTCTGAATGATAGCTTTGCTGGGCAGAGTAATCTTGGTTGTAGGTTCTTGCTATTCATCACTTTGAATATTTCTTGCCACTCCCTTCTGGCCTGCATAGTTTCTGTTGAGAAATCAGCTGACAGTCGTATGGGTACTCCCTTGTAGGTAACTGTTTTTATCTTGCTGCTTTCAAGATCCTCTCTTTGTCTTTTGCCCTTGGCATTTTAATTATGATGTGTCTTGGTGTGGTCCTCTTTGGATTCCTTTTGTTTGGGGTTCTCTGCGCTTCCTGGACTTGTCAGTCTATTTCTTTCACCAGGTAGGGAAAGTTTTCAGTCATTATTTCTTCTAATAGGTTTTCAATATGTTGCTCTCTCCCTTCTTCTGGCACCACAATAATTCAGATATTGGTATGCTTAAAATTGTCCCAGAGGCTCCTTACACTATCTTCATATTTTTGGATTCTTTTTTCTTTATGTTTTTCTGGTTGGGTGTTTTTTGTTTCCTCATATTTCAGATCTTTGGTTTGATTCTTGGGGTCCTTTGATCTACAGTTGAATTTATGTATATTCTTTATTTCTAAACCACTTCTTAAAGACTCATTTATTTTCTTGCTCAGATTTAGACAATCTGGAAAGTGGGATAATGAAACTGATTTTAATATTCACTGTGCACTAGAGTAAAATTAAAAGAGATAGCTCACCTCGTTATATAGATATATATTTTTTTCCTGAAACTATTTCTGCAAAACATTAAGTATGCAAGTCCATACTGGAATGGGGTGGACACTTAATGCACTATGACTGGTGTCCTTACAGGATGAGGAGATGAGACACAGAGGTCAACACACATGGGAGAAAAAACGCCACGTGACATTGGGGACCGAGGTTGGAGTCACATAGCTGCAAGTCAAAGACCACTGAAGACCACCAGCAAACACCAGAAATTAAGAGAAAGGCAGGGAACAGATTCTTCCCTAGGGCTGTTGAGAGACAGCATGGCCCTGATGACACTCTAATTTTAGACTTATAGCTTCCAGAATTATGAAACAATACACTCTCTTTAAGCCAGAAATGTTTTAAGCCACTGAGTTTGTGACACTTTGTTATGGCAGCCCTCAGAAACCAACAGAGTCTATTTTTATGTATTAATTCATATACTTACTTTCTTGGCAACTTGTTATGGATTCTACTACTATAACCCAGGCATAGGGCATTATGAGGACCCCAGTGACTAATACAAGGCTCTTGTTCTCCAGAATTCAGACAGAGAAAGATAAGTACAATATGATTTCACTCATATGTGGAATCTAAAGAACAAAACAAATGAACAAACAAAGTAGAAAGACTCTTGAATCCAGAGAACAGATTGACAGTTGCTAGAGGGGAGGGGCTGGTTGAAAAAGGTCAAGGGATTAAGAAGTACAAATTGGCAGTTACAGAACAGTCACAAGGATATAAATTACAGCATAGGGAATACAGTCAATAATATTGTAATATCTATTCATGGTGCCAGGTGGGTACTACAAATATCAGGCAGAACCCCTCTGTAAATTACAAGATTGTCTAGCCACTATGTGTACACCTAAAACTAATATAAAATAATTTGACTGTTAACTATAATTAAAACATAAATTTTAAAAAAGAATGCCCAATGAATGATCTTTCCCCAGGGCCAACAGCCAATTAAAATAGTATAATTTTATAAAGTATAATAGTATGCATATAAGCCTAACCAATGGACACAGACACCAGGGGGATGAGGGCATGAGTAGGGGGGTGGGGGGACCAGGAGGGAATAAGGACACATATGTAATACCATAATCAATAAATAAAAAAACACACAAAATAGCAAAAAATGCAACCTGCATTGTAGAAAAATCATTGTGTCTAAAACAGAAAAATTATCCTATCCAAATTATTTTATAAATGTGTGTAAAACAGACAAAAATTTAACATTTAATCAAGCCAATATCCATAATTTTATTACTAGGCAGAGACTATAATTTTCAGGAGCTGAAGTCATTTTACTTAGTATTCATTTCAATGATAAAATAAAAGATTCTTTTAATAAAAAATAGTGTAAGTATAAATACTGTAAGGAGTAACGCAAAGGATATCAGACTGTAAGGAAATATCAGCCTTACTACAGGCTCTCTCAACTGTGCATGGACAGTGATCTGCAAGTACCGTATTTTTCCATGTATAAAATGCCCCCACTTTTCCAACCCAAAATTAAGAAATCAATATTTTAAGCACTTTGCTGATTTTCCTCTTAAGGCCTTCTTCTTTTTTGGCATCTTAGGAAGTTGTTCTTCCTGTTTTCTCCACTGTCTGATCAGACACTCAGCGGGAGGAGGTCCAATTTTCTCTCTTCAGCTCTATTTGCTGCTCTTTGGCATAGCTGATTATATTCAGTTTGAATTTTGCAGAGGAAGACAATCACTTATGGGTATTATCTTTTTATTTTTTGACATCTTTAATGGGCTCAGAACGCTCTGGTCCCTATTGCATCTGCACACTCCCCACCTCCACCTCCAATTATGGCATCAGCTGACGTTAGTAACAATAAGGCTCATGATTGGAGGAAGCCTGTTTGACAGGTATAGGCAGCTACACACCCTTGTGGTCCCTCCTTAGCTGACTTCCCTGTATAAGATGCCCCTCAATTTTCAGTCTAATGATTTCAGAAAAAAATAGCGTCTTATATATGGAAAAATATGGTAATTGTTAATGAGTGGACCAATGAATCAATGGGTAAGTCAATCAAAGAGTGCATATAAATGAAGAGTAAATATCTCAACAAACTTGGCGTGGGAAGAAATTTTAGCACTGACTTCAAAGAAGTTAGGATGATTCTAGATCTAGACAAATAGGCAGGTGTGGAGAAGGTCAATAGTCCAGGTAAAGTTGCATATTCAGGAATAAGGAAGTGAGAAATCACATGATTGTTTTGAGTAACTGTAAAGAATTCAGCATGATTGGAGCATAGGATACAGTGTTTTTTTTTTGGCGGGCTGGGGGGGGGAGACAGAGGTACCCCTTAACAGAAAGATTAGAAGAAAGTTGAAGAGATGCATGTGTTGCTAAGAGGGAGTCTTATCCTGAAGGCCACAGGTGTTGCTAGATATTTTAAGCAGGAAGAGGCATTGGCGAATTTACGTTGTGAAGAATCCTGTTTTCTTAATGAACCTTTACCATATGGAGTGGATGTCTGCTCTCCTGGAATAGTAATGGGGTGGGATGGGCAATCAGCCAGGGCCTCTACTGCTTGTCAATAGCGGTCCTTTTGTGCTTGTGTGGTTGCGTTTTAAGATTCCAGAGCACAGCTTCAGCTTTCTCACCAGCTCTATAGTAGAGATGACTAGATGTGGTTCACCTTTACTGTTACTTGAATTCCATCTCCATTCTTGGCCCTCTATTCTTGTCCTTTTAGATCAAATCTCCAGGATCCTTCTCTATTCTATTCCTTATGAAATGGGTGGTAATAAAGGATAGATTGGAAGCCGACCATTTGGAGACAGTATATAAAATTTGCCTAGGAAATATCGTACATCAAATGCATAAAAATCTATTCTTCAACCCCCAACATAACCCATCTTCCATTATTGCTTGTAAGTTACTAATACGAATTTTATTTAGTAAATACTTACATTGGATATCAATAAATATGATATTAGCAAATAAGTATGCCTACCGTGTGCTTCCCTCTTGACACTATACATATCTGAGGAATTGTAGTAGGTTGAGATCCCCTGGGTATCCTTTGGAAGTTTGTCCAGTACTGAAAGCCTGCTGTTGCTCGAAGATGTCACCTGGGACTACATCATCAATCTCCCGACCTCTCCTGAATGGCTTCGATGCCGATCAGCCTGGCTTCCCTGAGTATTAAAGTAATGGGCTCCTGGCTCCATTTCAGCTCTGTCAAAACAGCTGTCGAGCCTCTCTATCGCCTTCCTACACAGCTTTAATCTACTTCCAGTTCCCTGACACATTGGAAGGAGAAATCTGTTTTCTCTGTCACCTTCCCTTTCTCAGGCTGAGTCTGCACCAGAACCTCTTTGCTTTGGATAAGACGGTGCAGACTTGCTAAGAAAGCCAGTGTTCTCATCTGTGCGGTAAGTTGTCTAACTTTATTGGCTTGTTTCCCCCCACACCCCAGAGGCTCCTGGCATGCTCCCTCTGAAAGGGGGGCTCTCCATATATTCTTGCACAATTTATTTCACCTCCTCTGTGAAGTATTTGATTCCTCGAGGAGAAAATACTGCAAAATTACACCTTTTAATGCCTGTACTATTCTTGAAATGCATTTTATTTGTTACTACTATCTCCTTTTACCTATTGGACAGTAAACTCTTTGATGACAAAAACTGCACCTTGGTAGTAATATTAACAGCAATCATTACAAACATATCTATGGACTACATTATCCGGGCCGGACACTGGGCTACATGCTTTTTGTGTATTACGTCATAGTATCCTCACAGCCCAGTTGAGGCTGTGTTCATGCGTTTGTTTTTCATTATTTTTTTAAACAAATGGCACGGAGTGCTTTAGGAATGTGTGCAAACCCACGCAGCCTCGATGTGACAGAGTCTAGATTTAATTCCAGTCCAACAAATCCCAAAGCCTTCTCCCTTTACCTCCGAGTTCTACCTCTGATCCCTGATAGCAATGTACATTTACTAGGCAGCACATTTTTTTTCCTCCGAAGAAAGAGGTTTATTGCATATTTAAATCAATAGACATCTTTTACAGACTAGGCTAGAATAAAGACCACGCATTTATAAAGGCGCACTTAAAGCATGCACCGCAACGACAGAAAGAAAGCGGCTTGGTAAACTAGTTCAGTTGCTTCCTGTTCATTTAAAATTTATTTTAGAATGAAGAGTAAATACCTCTTCTTGGAAAAGAAACAATGATATCTCGTAATTTTTTCTCTGCTTATTTGTGTGTGTGTGTGTGTGTGTGTTGAGCAGGGATTTCTTCTGAAGTTTCAGTGAAGCCTAAAGCTCATCAACAAATTCCATTTTCCATGATACAGGCAAGGAGCAGGAATGGGTGAGGACCATCAGCTCTAACTTACGTGACTATTGCTTGAAAGGCTAGGAGAGACATGTTCTCCCCTCT
Source organism: Corynorhinus townsendii (assembly GCA_026230045.1). Lineage (NCBI taxonomy): Eukaryota > Metazoa > Chordata > Mammalia > Chiroptera > Vespertilionidae > Corynorhinus > Corynorhinus townsendii. The sequence goes on along the minus strand of JAPDVU010000011.1, from coordinate 9,394,485 downwards.
ACATGGTGAGAGACGTATGTGACGATGTAGTCACATATGTCCTGACAAAATATGGCACTGATACCAGAAAGATGACTAAAACGGGAGAGATGCAGATAAATGGAGTTGGAACACCTAGATTACGTGAGCTGTAAAATGCCGCCTATGTCTAGAATTGTGATACTGTCTATGGATACATTACAGTGTAAGCCCACACTGCTCTGGGTTGTCTATTACTGGATGCAGAAAGCATCCTATTGGCATGCTTGCAGAGATGAAATTCACACTCCCCCTGTTATACACCAGTCATGAGATTTGGGCTTAACCCCACTGGCTCTCTACAGCTTCTCATCCAATGGGTTTGGATGTCTACCTAAATTGGTTGCTGTGAGCATGAGATATGATAACATACATTAAACACTCATGAAATAATCCATGGCCATGTCACCAATGAATTGGTTGATATTAATGAAGCTACTTAACTGTTCCATATTTTGCCTCCTACCCCATGAAAAAATAATGCACCTAATATTATTGGGCATATACAATATCCCCAGCCCTGTACCAGGGGCATTACATTTGTCAACTCAATTACAATTACAGCTCTAAGAGATGATGTCTATTCTTTTTATAGATGAGGAGATGGTACCTCGGGGATGTTAAGTTTCCCAGCGCCCTGGGGAACACTTACTCATTCTGTGTAAACTGCTGACTATGAACGTAATATCTGGCACAACAATAGAAAGATATTGGCAAAATAGGTCACTGGGGGGGGGGGGGACTATTCCAGTGAATTCCAGCCGCTTAGAATGAGCCTCCAAAGGAAGGTACATATTATTTTTAAAAATCTAAAAAATTTAAAATTAGCCAAGAAAGTTTATTTCCAAGTGAGCATTGCTATAATATTATGGAAAGGAGTGCTGAGTAGAACAAGTCCCATACCTCTCGTTTACAAGCTAAGAGTTTACGGGGAAGTCACCTATTCACTCTTGGCCTCTATATTTTTCTCTGTGAAATTGGGATAGTAATTACATCTCCGTTCAACCTGAAACAACTAACCAAGAAGCCAATGCCCATACAATAGAGAGCAAAGGTGCAGGGCCATCTACGTGCTCAATCAATGCTAGCTATCCTTATAATTACTATGTTCATCACCACCAGGGGTTGAGCTCCTAGGTACTACTCTTTGAGTAAGACAAAATAGTTCTGACTACAATTAAAGTAGAACAAATAATACTTTCCATCATCAATTAAACCATCATTGGGTATACTTGGCTCTTGCAGAAGCAAAAGATTTGGAAGTATTCTTGAAAGAGATGTTAATTGTAAAATATAGTCTTTTATTCATAAAAGAGATAGGAAACTATGTAGTTGGGGGGGACTAAGCATGTAAACTATTTTCTCTGAAGAGTACTTTTGAGGTGTCAATTGGATTCATTTTTTCAGCAAACATTTTTATGGCAAACCTCCTTTTATCTTTCAATTTCCTCAGCGGTAGTGTTGCTGCCAGAGTACGTACAGTTGATCTTCATTAAGTTTTACTGAAATTATGCACTGTACACACTGTCCAAAAGTGGGGGCATCAGAGAATAACAGATATCCCATACAAGGACCGCACAGAGCTTCCTTAGTGCTCAGGATATATTCACACCGACAGTGCACCATTCTTTAACAAGATAAAAGTGTATGCCTGTTGGAATCACCTGAGTTTCTCTTACATACCCTTTGTGGGGTGGGTTTTTTTGTTGTTGTTGTTCTTAAAGAATCTTCCTAACACTTGTATTTTCAGAATTGGGCAGAGTTTTTATCATAGATGCTTAACAAAGGCTTTCCATCAGACAGAATAGAAGACCCTTACTACAATTGTTTTCTTGAAACTTCACATCATGACTCTTAGAGCCCATACAGGCCCAAAGGCCCCCAAAAGTTCTGCACTGAACTCCTACGTGCGCTTCCCTTTCCCTTTTCTACTGCCCGCCTTGGTGAGATCAATGCTTTCCAACCATGTAGTCTAGCGTGGTGACAACTTCTTGGAGAATACTCAAAAAATCAATTTCTCAATGCATTTCTAAAACAGCTGATTTGTCAGAACAAATTCCATTTTCTCAAGATGAAGCTTTCAGGAAACGAATTTTTGTTACCTTTGTGAGTGTCCTTCTCAAGTGTTCCTTACTAGTGGTTTGCACTGACTGAGCTCCCCCTGCCCTCCCTGGGTAAGGGAGTGTGGCTACTGCTTATGAAGGAGCTAGTCAAAGGGCCACTGAGCACGAGTGAGGACCTGGCATCCTCAAACACACAATTATCAGCTTAGATCCCCCTCTTATACCATCTCATCTCTTAATCAGAATGATTTGAAGGACTCCTGTGGTTTTCAGTCCCATCTGGAAGCTGATGACTCACATGTACATAAAATCCATCTCCAAATTCACCGTTTACCACCCAGGAGTACAAACTGGTTGAAAATATACTTTATGCCTAGCTGGTGTTGCTCAGTGGTTCAGCATCGACCTATGAACCAGGAGGTTATGGTTCGATTCCCGGTCAGGGTACATGCCTGGGTTGCGGGTTCAATCCCCAGTATGGGGTGTGCAGGAGGCAGTGGATCAATGATTCTCTCTCATCATCGATGTTTCTATCTCTCTCTCCCTCTCCCTCTCCGAAATCAATAAAAATATATATTAAAAAAAATACACTTTACTCCTATTTGAAAAACTATTTTTAAGGACACTAACAAATAGCAAAACACTGTATGTCTTTGAATAATTCTAGATGGCTCTTTCTCATCTGATTCTGATTTCATTTTAACTCAAAGTTCGGTAGGTTCTACTCTGAAGTACATTTCAGTGCTAGGAGTTTTGTTATCCACTCACACAAACATGATATGATAGCCAATCCTTGCAATAAATCTGTGAAAGATGTGTTTTTATTCCTCTCAGTGAGAAAACTAAAGGGTGTCTGGGCTCCTTCAGCTAGTCAGTGGTGAAATCTCAATTTGATCTCCAGTCTGGCTGAGACCATAGCTGATATAATCCATTATGCAAGCTAAGGAACTTCCTTGAAATGACCAAATCTCTCACTTGCTTGAAGGTGATTACAGTTTTTTCCAAGGATGTTAAAGAGATACTACATTTTGCCCAGGTAAGTGACCCGGGTACCTCTAAACAGAAGCTAGTCTGCTTAACATATTTCAGGGGCTGCTGAATTATTGGCGCTCTACTACAAGGTCGCTATAATTCCTCACTGGCTATCAATTGTTTGACAATGAGTGTCATCAATCAGCCTGTAACTTTCATTGCCAAGTGCATTCTATTTTTATATACCCATGAACTCACACATTTAGCAGTGACAGGAAGAAGTCTTTCTCTATAGGATAAACAATGAATTGTGTGTTTCAACTGAAATACATTATTTTACAACATAGTATTCAGAAATATCTTTTGCCACAGACCAAAAAAAGACTTTGGAAAATATGTAATGTATTACTCCTTAAAAACTAGTGTTTTTTTTTTTCTATGAAGGTTTGCTACAGAGAGCAGATTGGAAAAAAAAAAGCCTTCTATTCTGCCATTTTATAAAATATGTCTCAGCAAATAGTCATAAATCTGTCAGATATTGCAACCCAGTTTGGTATTATATACTAGGAAAATGAACTCAATAGCAATATAATCTTACTTTCCAATATAACTGAACTCAGGGAAAATATCTCAGGAAGAATGCAGGCATACAGAGCAAATAAAAATCTAAGTACCGCAGATATAAAGTTTATGATGGCATATACAACTTCGGATATTGGTGCTTTCCTTTTATTAATTCTAACGCAAACCCTCAATCACACCCTTCTTTTTAATTTGGTTTAGCACTTTTTCTTTTCTCTAAGGAAAGTGAAATTATAGTTTATTACCTTTTATCTATTTTGTGTTTGTTTAGGTTTATCTTCCCATTTGAAATATTATAGGGGCTCTCTTTAGATGTTAGCCTCTTTATGAAACACTTTTTCCCCAGTGTTGATTCCCTGGTCTCCATATCACAGAGACTTATTCATGTCACTTTGTTGCAAATCAGAGAGTGTATCTTCATTTATCAAATGGGAATTTTAATTGGAAGGTGAACAGCGTTGGCTCAAAGTGTTGCTTGACATATTGGAGGGTTTCAGCTCTTTACCTGCCTTTCTTCAATGAGAAGGCAGACAAATATATTTAGCCAATTCAACTTGATCACTCATCAGTTTTAAAGGAACATCCTTACGTGTTGCAGAGAGCATGCTGACTTTGGGTTGTCCCACCTAAGTCTTTGGAGAATGATCATCACGTGATTAACCAAAAGGAAATGAAGTTGATTGTCTGTGGGTTTTTTTTTTTTTTAATCTTGTTGGCATTCAATTGCTATACACAAATGTGAAAGTTTGAAGGTGCAGAGAGCTGATAGGAAAAAAAAATGCTTCATTAAAAATATGGGTTTGGAGATCTATAGATGCCCTGGACCACAAGAACAATGAACATGAGGGTCCCAGAACACATTAAGCCTGAAACATCTCTGAAGGCAAAAATAACGCAACTGAAGCCATCCTACTTTGAGCACATCATAAGAGACTCTTTGAAAAAGACAATAATACTGGGAAAAATAAAAGGCAGCGGGAAAAGAGGAAGGCCAAATAGGAGATGGATTGTCTCCCAAAATCAGCCATAGGCATGAGTCTACGGAAGCTGAGCAGGGCTGCTGATGATAGGATCTTGTGAAAGTCACTCACTCATAGGGTCCCCAGGAGTTGGAGCCAACTCAACGGCATGCAACGCATAGTCATCACGTATGAATATTCCACTTTTTCTGCCTCAGTCTCTATGCTCCACGCAGAGTCCATTTCTTTCCATTACAAAAAGTCAACACTCCCTTTACACACAGTATTTTATACATATTGCACTCTTTGCATAGATCATCGTTCTCTGTCCACTTCTCTCCCTCTTTGTCCTCCTTCTTAAGATCAAAAATCAAATAGGTTCTCCACAAAGCCTTGATCAGATGCCCTAGTCTAACTCCCAGGATATGGTGCTTCCCTCTATCCTGGCCTCGTGGCATTGTAATATAATTCCTTGTTGAATGATCTGTCTTTCCCAAAGCCCCAGAAAGAAACAATAGCTGCCTTGCTCAGTGTTAAATCCTATAGTGCACATTACAAATTTCACCAACGGGAAGCATTTTAGCTGGAGGGGAGGGCATAATAGAAGTCATGCATTATGGAGATACATAGGAAGTGCTGAGGAATAATAAGAATCTTGGGTTTTCTGGACAGAAAGATCTTAATAGCTGAGGTGTAAAATTTACCTGAGGGTTAGATTATAGTGCACCCTAAATGCCAATATCCACACTTTGAACTTAAATCTATATGCAGTGGGATACTATTGACTATCATCACGCTGGACAATGTGCTCTGAAATCCAGGAACTAAGATCATAAACATGCTACATTTTTAAGTACACATGGATATAGGATGGAAAAAATTAAAAACTACATCTAAAGCAAAAATGCATTAATATTTAGGTTAATATTAATATTTAAGAGGCAGAGGAAATTAACATCAATGAGGCACCACGTATGTGACAGGTATTTTGTAATATATTGTCTCCTTAATGCTCACTACTTCTTTTTAGAACAATTCAGTCCGTATGTCTTTTTATTATGGAAAACTGAGGTGGAGGGACATTATGAACATTGTCTTGAACAACTTCAATTGTAGGGTTCTGTTCTTCCTTCTCTTTAAATGACTTGAACACACCCTAGAGGAGGTTACAGAACAGTTGCTCAATGTTTTTATAGATTCAGTTTTAACAAACGTGTTGATTTCATGCAGTCCCCAGTAATCATAAAGGTAGGTAAGATGGAGTGTTTTTTTCCTCGCTTATAAAATATTAGAGGCCTGGTGCATGGATTCATGCACTGGTGGGGTCCCTTGGACTGGCCTTCGGGGATTGGGCTGAAACCAGCAGTCCGACATCCCCCAAGGGGTCCCAGATTGCAAGAGGGCGCAGGCCATATACAATAGCTACCATTTTAACTTATGATGGTTATTGGATCTAAAGTGGAAAATACTTTTTCCTAAGATGAAGAATCCAATTAAATAGTTTAAAATAGAAAATTAAACATAATCTCTTGCCTACTAAGCTTCAGCTATTGGCTATTTTAACATTAAGTGTCTTTAACAAGTGCCAATTTCCACCCATATTGTCAATAGCATAAGGATTCTTAAAATTAGAAAAGTAAAGAGCAACAAAATCAACACCCTTATTTATATGTTCTAAATTCTAAGCACTTGCTGGTATCTTGACATATTTTTTTCTCTGTATGCAGTGGAAGGAGGAAATAGAATTCTAGTGTTTCATTAACCCTTTCTTTAGCCTTCTAAGATAGGTAAGAACATGATAATGATATTGTAAAACCATCACTTTTTCTATATGTTTGTATTTCTCAAACCTTCTGAAATGTTCAGAAGCTCAAGTTTAATTCTGACCTCTCACCCCCAAAACGGTAATGAATCTGAGTGGATGGTGCGGTCAGGAGTCTATTGGAACTCTCTATACTTCCTATTCAATTTTTCGAATAAACCTCAAGCTGCCACCCAAAATAAGTAGTCTATTAATTTTTTTTTTAAAAAGTACTAAATCTCAGGAAACCTAGGGCCCACTACAGAGCAATTAAATCATGTCTTCTCGATGTGGGGCCCCCAAATCAGTAGCTCTATTTTATTTTTATAGGGGTACACATCCTTATTACACATGCATTTTGGGGGAGAGGCCAGTACACACCTTCAACAATATTTGCAATATGTAAACAAAAATCAGAACCAAGAGAGTTCTAAAATCAAATAGATGGTCAAGACCAGGAGTTTAAAGAGTCTCAGATCTGCAGTTCCGCTCGTAGAACTTTGTCCACTATGGGAGCCTCTGAACATGGAAAAGTGGCTCAGATGAATGGGGATTTGTATAATCCATATGAACTGTAAAGTCTAAGTAAGGTGGATGCCTGATTTTGAAGACATTTTATGAAAAAAAGTATTGAAAATATCTCAATTTTCTTAACTATTTTTTGAGATGAACATATTTTGAATATATTGAGTTAAATAAAACAATTAAAATTTACTTCATCTGTGTCTTTTCGCTTGTTTAATGTGGCTACTAGGAAACTTGAAATGACACCTGTGGCTTGCATTCTGGTCCATTTCGGTTGGACATCATTGTCCTAGGCTTATTGTCAAGTCACTAATTTGCCTCATCGGAAGATCCAAAGTGGAAAGAGAGTCAGTCTAGTCAGGCTAGCAAATCTTATTAAAAAAGAAAAAGGAAACATGCTTTTTCTCAGAAAAAAAGAAAAAAAGCCTTCCCCCATTACTTGGTGATAAAAGAACCTGCATGTGGGGTGGGCAGGCTCTGAAGCACTGGCATGCTGAGGATTGGGTGCACATTCTTATCCCCATTTTACAGATGCAGAAGCTGGGCCTCAGGAAGGTGGAGTGACTAGCATGTAGACACAAGGATGCAAAACAAAATCCCGCAGCAAATTATTAAAATAAAATCTCATTTATTCCTTTATGTATCGTCTTTATGTGTCTAATTCATGGATATTCCCCACCAATTGTATTGAATGCCTACAAGAGGACTTGTATGGTAGAACTAATAGAGACTATGATGCTCAGAGAGAAAAGAGGCCATAGACTAGTGGTTCTCAACCTTTCTGATGCCGCAACCCTTCAATACAGTTCCTCATGTTGTGGTGACCCCCAACCATAAAATTATTTTCGTTGCTACTTCATAACTGTCATTTTGCTACTGTTATGAATCATAATGTAAATATCTGTGTTTTCTGATGGTCTTAGGCTCTACAGCAGTGGTTCTCAACCTGTGGATTGTGACCCACAGGTTGAGAACCGCTAGCAGGGTCACCTAAGACCATTGGAAAACATGAGGAACTGTATTAAAGGGTCACGGCATTAGAAAGGTTGAGAACCACTGCCATAGACTATGTAAACCTTGATGTGCTTCTTTTCTCTGGTTTCTTCCGCAAATGCATATGAAATTTTGAAAACTTAGGGGGCAGTATAAAGCCAGGAGCACTGAACTGGAAATCAGTGGCTGTGGATTCCCTCCCAACTACAGACACTTTATCTTCCAGGCCTCAAGCTTACTATCTATAACTAGAGGCCTGGTGCACAAATTGGTGCAAGATGTGGTCCCTCAGGGTGGCCTGCGGAGATAGGGCCCCAGCTCATGCCCCCAACCTTGCAGCTTCATAGCCCACCTTGGCCTAGCGCCCCCCGTTCACCGGCTCCACCATCTCACCAAGGTTGGTCTAGCTCTCGTTAGGGCCCATGGGGGCCAGCAGTGCCTCCACTGCCACCCGCTGCCAGCGCCACATCGCTGACACCCACCATGTTCCATGCTGCCCCCTGGTGGTCAGGGTACATCATAGCAAGCGGTTGAACTCCTGGTCTCCTGATCAAACGACCACCCAAGGGGAAAATTTGCATATTAGGCTTTTATTATATAGAATTAGAGCTGTATGATGCTGTAAGTTCACACATATTTGTAGTCACCTGGAATGCTGTCATTCACCTCCTTTACAACTGGATTTCATTATGTTAGATGGGATGACTTTAACATTTAGATTTATTTCATTATAGTGGTTTGAACAAGTTCCCATAAAATCAAAGCCTGAAATATATAGTAGTTTTTGTGAATGTGTCATCATTTTTCCCCCATTCTAAAGAACCAGTTAAGTAACATTGGAATAAAAGTAGCGGTTTAATTCATACTAAAAAATATGTAACTTATCAAAATTTTAATGCATTATCGATCTCTCTGTGCATTTTTACAATTGGCTATAGAAGGAAAATTGCCAGTGACAGAAGCAAAATAGTCACAGAATATATGTGAGAATATATGGAACCAGTGTTTTTTAAGTAAAGAAAAATTCAAATGCAATTTTTTTAAATTGGGATTTGAGTAGAGAAGTCACCCACCCTCAACATCATGATACATAGGTGAAGAAAACTGACCTTGAAATCTCCAGTCACAGATGACATGAAAACAATAATAAAGAAAAATATCTATCATCTCCCCTTTCTTTCCTTATGTGTGAAACATTTCCTAAAATATTAGAAAATGGCTGCCTAGTTTTTATCACATGCTATTCCATTAATTTATAGATAAAAATCTTATGCTACTCCACCTTTTAAATCCCTGATATTAAAAATTACTGGAAGGTCTTTTATAGATATACTTATCCATATTCAGGGTAGTTTCTTAAAATGAATTCCTAAGTAACAAAATGAATAAAAAAGATAGTTATCCTATATAATAAAAGCATAGTATGCAAATTGGCCCCTCAGCCAAGAATTAGTCTGGGAGTTTGACCAGGGGGTGGAGCCAGCTGGGGAAAGGGAGGGAGGCCCTGGCCTGCAGAAAGGGAGTACTTGGCTGGCAGCCGGCAGCCACTAGGGACCCTACCAGTGCACAGATTTCATGCACTGGGCTTCTAGTTTAAGAATAGAATCCCTCCACATTCCATCAATGAAGAGATCTGCCTTTTACAAAATAAGCTGTTGAATAAGCCATTAGAGGATAGAAGCTTCATGGAAACGTGGAGATAAAAGCTTCCACATTCCCATTTGTATCTGTGAGCTGAGCCCCTGCCACCATGCCATGTAGGGAAAGTGAGGACGGGGAAAGAGTGCCTGGAAAAAGTGAGTGGAAGGTCTTGCTTCGGGAGGTGTGGGATGACCTGAAGAGTGGGAGAAGTTAAGGGAAATGGCCAAGTTAAGGGAGGATTTTTGATGAAGTGGCTGCTTTGTACAGCCTCTCCTTTGTATTTATGATTGAATCCTACTTGATATTTTTGTCTACAAACTAGTGGATTTCTATTTCCTCTTAGATCTATGAAGACATGAGGACTCAGAAAAGCCAGGGGTCAAATGGACAATGTCAATAATTTGAATCAGACCACTACTCGCCCACTTTGATGGGAAAGGTTCAGTGTTTTGTAAAGGAACTCTCTACCTTACTCTTCTTACTTTACTGTAAATTCATAATTGTCAGGAACCAAAATGAATACCCATTTCTTTTAACACACTGCTTAGCATCTAATAAACACAAGTTACTCTTATCACTAAGTGCTTGCTTGTACTCCAGCCCCCTTCTCATATTACAGTATTCCATCCTTATAAAAATATGGTTTGGTATATTTACTATAATGCTATAAATCAAGACACTATGAGTTCAAAATAAAAGTCACGTGCTCTTGCTTACACAGCTGGGTACGAATAGAAACTAACGTTTATCCTGCTATGCTGTGAGGTCTCCCAAGTACTAGATCAGTAAATCTTTTTTAATTTTATTTTTAATCTTTATTGTTCAAAGTATGACAGATGTCCCCTTTTTCCCCCCTATTGACTCCTCTAGCCTATCCTGCCCCCAACCCCAGGCCTTCACCACCCTATTGTCTGTGCCCATGGGTTGTGCATATATGCCTGCAAGTTCTTTGGTGAATCTCTTCCCACCCACCAACCCACCCACCATCCCCCTCCTTCCCTCTGAGATTCCACACTCCATGCTTCCAGATCTCTGGAGATGCCATGGCGATGGGGAAGCCCAAGAGGTAGCAATAAAGAACCTCATCTTTCAAAGAGCCTCTTAAAATTGCAACTTATTTCTTAAAAAAACAACAACACCTTTTTCATCCCATGTCTCTGTTTGATATAATGAAAGTTAAACGTATCAGAAAAGGAATTCATTATAAACCTAATATGTGCCAGTGACTAGACCCCAGACCACCATTTCTTTTTGGTAATTAACCTCAAATAAATGCATAGCAAGCTAGCAGAAGATAAGTGGCTTGCCAAGAATCACACTGTTTTCCCATACTGAAGGTAATATTCAAACTCAAAATCGACTGGTTCCTAGGCCAGCCTTCTTTTAGCTTTCCTATTTGTGCTGTGATAACATGGGGAAAAGTTATGACTATTGCAAATGGTCTTACTTGTCTCTCCCCTTGCAAAGTGCAGGCGCCCTGGTTTTAAAGCCATGCAAAGGGAACAGGTAGGGATGACACCGTCACTGGGCATCAGGCTTCCCCAACAGGAGGAGCTTTATTCTCCACGAGTGTTTGATACTTGACATCCATCTGCCACAGGGAAGCCCCGCGCTAATAAAGAAATGAAGATCTGTTACTTGCCTGGAGGCTTAAGTGGTTAATAGAGAAGTCATTATTTTATGGAGAAAGAAATGTTCGCTTCAACCAGTCCATCACATTTATATATCTAAAGGACACATTGTGTTGGCACCCAAGGGCGAAGTGAAACGGTCCCGCAAAGGAGGAAAAATGCCACTGCAATTTTAAAGGGATAAATCAAGCAAATGGTTCTACAAGCTATTAAATTTTAGAGCTGGTTTTCCAAGTGGGGAATAATTCAGAATATCTAAGATAATATAGCAGAAAAGGGAGCACAACCCTTGTGCCCTTTGATTCTGCTTACCGGTATTAGAGCATCCCACAATCAGCAAGTGTCGGCTTCAACTAGGAGTCTGCAAACCAAGAGAGGCCAGTGTACTTCAGCGCTGAGACTCAACACGAAACCTTACATATTAATTCAGGAGTTGCAACCTGACACACCAAAGGCAACACAGATGCGCTTTGTTGACCTACTCAAAGCTGGCATATTCAATATTTTTTAAATGCGTACTTTGCTAATAAATTTATTAAAAAATATTTCATCCAATGAACTTGAATGGCCAACTTATTTTTTCTACTTTTTCAAATCTAGCCTCAAATCCAGAGCCTGTCAATTGGGAAGAGGCTAAGAGAAGCACGTTAGCTATTTTGTTTTCCTTTTATTGTCTTTTTTTTAAAAAAAAAAACACTGTGTGTTCACTTATTTTTTCTCCTCAAACTCCCTTCTCCCAACCCTAATTTAAGCAGCAAATTATTTCTAGAGTGAATCTGAGGTATGAAGAAGGGTCAAAGTATAATTCAAAGTACACATGAGCTATCGTAATTTTTATTTAAAACTTTTTAGTTTGGCTAATATCCAAACACTGGTTCTTATGAAGGTGAATTCCTTAGCATTTCCATAGCTCACCTGCAGAACCCCAACTGCATTTGCTCACATGGCTGCTTATTCCTCCCACATATAGACCCCCCTCCCCCACCCCAGCCTGTCCCCTTCCTCATTCACAGAGTATACTTAAGCTTGGTCCGTTTCAAGATAAGGCAGATCTGGCTCATGAAAAAGCCCGCTAAACTGAAGAAAGGTCTGTAGTGGAGCTCACCCTCGAGGGGTCCCCTTCCTCTCTTTGTTGTTGTTCTTCTTCGACAACTTAAGAGTTTTCTCTTCTCACCTTTAGCATGCTTTGCATAGATGTTTGAGATGGCATAACTTGGCTCTCAAATCCTCGCTATCTAAGTTGTTCTCAGAAGACCTCACCCAACTTGGCCTGGAAGAGGAGGGAATACAATAATACTTTTCTCCAATTTTGGTCCCAGCAAAGGGGTGCTGCTCTAACAGATACTAAAATAGTGGACATGGCCATGAGGTAGAGTGATGGGGAGAGACCAGGAGTTTCTCATAAAAACCAGGATTGCCTTAAAGGGATAGGTGCTTAAGGGTGACCCTGGTTAGGCCTGTCAAAATGAGGGGAAAAAACATTAGCTCTACTCTCCATCCTTCATTAATATAAATAATAGCACCTAAAACTGAGCAACTTTTCCACATTAGGCATTGTTTTAATTAAGCACTCTACATAAATGGACCAATTTAACACTCACACGGACTTGGAGAAATAGGCATGGCCATTATACTCATTTTATAAATATGAAAACTGAGGTTTTGCGAATTTGAGTGAATTAGTGAAGGCTATTAGGTTATTAAATCAACAGAGTGGGTGATTTAATCTTTAGCTAACTAATCTCAATATGTTGCTCAGAATCACCTTCCTGTACTGTTTCTTGCCTCCCAACACCCATTGATGATCATCTTATATTTTCAATTAGTTTATGTTCAAGGCAATAAAACTAATATATGGTAAGATACTACTTTTAACAAAAGACATTTTATAAAAAGCCTTTAAAATTATCTTATTTAATCAGCATAAAATGAGACTAAGTATTATTATTATTCCCAATTTATAGCTGAAGAACAAAGGCTAAGAGCGACGCAACAGCTTGTGGGTATTAAGAGAATTATTAGGTGGTGGGCCCTGGCTTGGAGCCTCGCATTCTGATTGTATAGCTCCTCACAGCTATTCTTGACTGCCTCCTTCTAGCATGCTGAGAATTTACCAATTTAGGACAGTACGTACAATGAGCCCTTCTATGATACATAAGAAAATTTAAGAGTCTATTAAGATGTAGTGAATATATCAGTTTTATTTCAAGCTTTAGTTCAATTATATGAGAGCTGGTTATATAAGAAATGGAAATCTTTATTGGACTACTGAGGGCAAGGTGAAAAGTATATTTCAGTAGATCGTCTATATATAAATATATATATATGTCTACATGATGAACTGGTTTAATAAGTTTTATGATAATCATTATTGTAACACATGGCGTTATCCTATATCATATGATAAAACATTATGTTGCAATGCTTTATGTTATTGCAGCTAACTCTTCCAGAACAACAGGACATCATATTAGCGGGTGAATTCAAATTGCATTAATTGTTCAGTGAATGCCTGCCTCTTGCATAATAACTGGCATTCGGTAACTTACACATATTCATTTTGCTGCCATAGTAACCTTGAAAAATAGACATATAATACCCACCATGTCCTGTGGCAGATGCTGTTGGTTGCCCATTCTACAACCATTTCCCTCCTAATTTCTTACCAGCAGAAATGGATGTGAGCCCACTCTACAACCATTTCCCTCCTAATTTCTTACCAGCAGAAACGGATGTGAGTCAGAAGCCAATTAGAAAAACATCCTAGGAAGGCAGGAATGAATCACGGTTGGCATAACACATATAATACATATACCATTCTTTCTTGAAGCTAAGTGTGGCTGAATGATACAGTTTGGGTCAGTCGAAGGAAGGTAATACCTTATACGAGGACTTCTGAGGCAGATTTTTCTTTCATCTTGGCAAGAAAACACATGCATGGAGAGCTCTGTCCTCTCTGTTCTGCTTTGAACATGTTTGTTTGAGAACATAATGCAAGTGAGGGAGCATCTTTTTTGACTTCTAGGCAAGAGCCTAAGCATGACAGTCCCAACTGAGCATGCAAGAGTAACGTGACAGAAGGGCCAGGCCCTTGACTAAGCCACCTCATGCATTTGGAGCCATCTGACCCCTTCTTTCTTGGTTTATGGTAAGTTCATTGTCTTTATAGATTTATTCATCATTATCCTAGTGTACTGTTACCTGCAGAGGAACGCTCGGACACACCCACCCTAACTGTGGAAAGCAGAATAAGAAATAGCTCCTCAAGATGTCCAGGTCCTAATCCCAGAACCTACAAAACCATTCATTATTTTGCATGTAAAAAAGGGGCTTTGTAGATGAAATTAAGGTGAAGGACCTTCATATAGGAGAGGATCTTAGATAGTCTCGGTGAGCTCAAACTAATCGTGAGTCCTTAAAAGCAAAGAATCTGCTACAGGCTACAACTGGAGGGAGACATGATTCAAGAAGAAAGGTCAGAGAGATCCAGGGTTGCTGGCTTGGAAGATGGAGGAAGAGGTCCGAGAGCCAAGGAGTGTGGACAGCCTGTAGAAGCTGGAATAAGTAAGGAATGAGATGCTTCCCTTGACAACACAGGAAGTAGCCCTGCCTTACCACCACCTGGAGTTTAGCCTGATGAGACTCACTGGGTTTTGTGCTTCCGAACTACCAAACTGTAAGATAACTTGTGTGTTGTTTTGAGCCACCAAGTTTGTGGATATGGGTTACCACAGCAAATAGAACACTTAACAGAATTACTAATGCTTAGTAGTTTCTCCTAGGAGAAAATACATCCGGATGGTCAACAAAGAGGATGAGGGTTGATAACTCTACATGGGTGGTCACAGGATCATCTTCGGAATTGGAAAAGTAATCATCACTCTTCTAATCAATGGAAAGGGATCTGTAGAGGATATCTATAACACACACATATATATATATATATGTGTTATAGATATCCTCTACAGATATATATATATATATATTAGTTTCAGAGAGGAAGGGAGAAGGAGAGATAGAAACATCAATGATGAGAGAGAATCAGAATCATTGATCGGCTGCTTCCTGCAGACCCTACTCTGGAGATGGAGCCAGCACCCCTGACTGGGAATCAAACCATGACCTCCTGGTTCATAGGTCGATGCTCAACCACTGAGCCTCACCAGCTGGGCAGGATATCTATATCTAGTAATAACCCTTTATAAAGGCTACATAAAAATGTTAACTTTCAAGTAAGAGTCTCTCAAAAACACCAGTGTCAAAGACAGCTTTTGCGCTCAACAAAATCATGGGAAATTAAACTTAGTAAGGCAGACAATCGGAAGACTGGTAAACTTATCTTAAACATTCACGACAGCATTAATAAACTTAATCCTTGAGAACAGTTTGGGTTCAAGAGCACATCAATCATAGAATTTTATTCTGGCTGTATGTGATAGAGCTGCCCCCACTTGCAACACTATTTCACCTCTATGCCTCAGTGTCTTTACCTGTGAAGTATGTTGTTGTTACTTGCAAGGGTGTGGTTATGGCTAAAATAATGGATATAGAGTAGTTGACATATAGTAGCTCTGTTATCTAAAATTCTCCTCTTAAGCTGTAACTCAAACAAGCATCTGCACTCTTTTCCCCAATTAGATCTAAAGAGAGGGCCATTAGAGAAACAGAAAAAAACAAAAGCCTTTTGTTTTAGGGATAGATGGGGCTCTTGCTCTCTCCCCACAAAACTCCCCTATTGGCTCTTCACTTCCGTAAGTTGTGATAATTTAAAAAAAAAATCTGTCCTAAAAAACAGAAATGTTAATTAACCTTTATAATCCTAATTTCTTGAATTTACAGAGTGTAGCCTTTAGAGAATACAAAGATGTCTTACATAGTACAAAGCAACTTATGCTAGCTAAAATTTATTCATCAAAAGGGGGTCATGGCGGTCTTTCCACATGACAAATTTTTGATAATTTAGGAGACAAGCAAGGCTATGTCACATTTGTGCAGACACAAACACCCACAGTCCTTCCCTTTGTTAAACTTCTGATGATTAAGAAGGTAGTCAAGTGCGTGAAACATTATAGAACAATGTTTCAGCCTAATTAAATAGATAAAAATAAATTTAATGATAACCCTGAGTCATCTTGAAAATACAACATATAGGTGGAGATTATTATAAATTAGGTGCCAAAAGAGATATTCATAGCTTTATGAATATCTGCCCCTTTTGAAATAGGGGCAGACTCCTATTCTTAATTAGTTCTTATTTTTTTCTTTTGGTGGGTTTTTTTTTCCTGCTTTCTTTTTTAAAAACATGACTTTCAATTTTGATTGTGGGTTTATTCTTAATTATTTTTGCCTCTTTTAACTCTCACTCCTCTCTACTATAGGGATATCTGCTAGTAGTCATTCATCTCCCTTGCTAAGCTGATGTCACTTACTTTTATGTCACCACTCAAAATAATCACAGTAGCTTTGACTGTGAAGCAGGAGTACGCAGGCTCTGAGGGAGGCTGGGACATTCTCATGAAGCACATTGGCAAATGGAATCCTCAGAAGCCTATTTCTCTTACTTTGCTGGGTCGTGCAAATGTGTCGAAGCAGAGTGGTCCAGAGGTCATTCAGTCTTTTTCATGCCAAGCACTGAGACAGATCCCAAGACCGAAGACTAAGTCAGCTGCTCTCCTTATCAGAAGTCACAGCTACCTAGTAGGCAAGAGATGCAGAGAGCCCTCTAGCCAGTTGCAAGGGAGCATCGGACTGGGAAATGAAAGATCCGGGCTCCTCGGTCCTTCCAGCCTCTCACTAATTAACCTCTCACTAATTAGAAATGCCATTTCTAATTACCATCACTCCCCTCTTTAAATGTGCTGAAAGCTAACTCCGTGAGGCTCTGGGGTGCCATGATGTTGCAGCAGCTGTAAATCACCTAGGTGATTAACATCACCTCTTCTGACGCCCCCGGAGGCCCACGCTCCCTGGGGAGCAACTGTGTCAGACAAGCGCTCAGCATCGTGGGACAGAGCACATGTTTTCAAGATCTAACTTAATAAGATGATCTGAAGTGATGGAGAGCCTTGCTCTGAATCTGGAAGGCCGGATGGTCCCTGGGGGAAGGCTGGGTCTCGCCTGGCACAGAGAGCAACCTGGACCTCCCGGAAATGATGTCATGTGATGACATGCCCATTGCCCTCCTGTCTTACACACCTGCGTGCTGAGTGCACACCTGCTTGTACGCTGCTGATTTTTGTCCTCTAGGAAGGCAATCCGGGTGGGCCCCGCATGGCACACCTGGTGCCTACCTTTCCCAGCTCATCTTGCACCATTCTCCCCCTTCTGCATGGCCTCCATTTATGCTTGTCCCCCACATGCCCACCTGGTTAGCCTGGTGACCTCCTACCTAGCCTTCTAATTTCATCTCAGGAAAGTCTCCAATTCCCAAATTGATAGGTGCCCACTTTATTGCGCTGTGATGTGTATCCCTTTACTAGTACAGACTGGCGTCAAAAGTAAAGACATTTTGGTTATTTGATTACTTTTTGTTTTCCCAGTTCAACCCCAGGCTCCACAAACTCCGAAACCGGAACAGTTTGGGTTCTAGTCTTTGTGCGATAGATGCTCTATTTGACATGCAGGTTAAGCTGAACTAATATTGTTAAATTAAATAGCAACTTCATAATTCAGATACTAGCTCAATTGCCGCACTGTCCTCCTGCCATCAACATTCAAGGAGACCAAAGGCATCTAATGACAGGACTGTTCATGAATCAGACAGATTGCCCTTTTCACATAAATGCCTTCCAAGAGTTTTGTTTCTCTGTTACATTTGAGAATGTTCAAATAATTTTGCATTGCTTTTCTTATTCTTGTCAACTCTGAGTTCAAATGGTTTGAGAAATCAGTCTTTCCCCCCCACTAGGTTGATGGGTTATAATGTAATGCTTCAAGCATAGGAGATGGTTTTATAGTTAGAGAATTTAGATAAAAATTATCCTCCTCCCACTGTAAACCTATTAGTTCTCAGGATTCCTGTTTCCTTATCTGTTAAAAGGGAAAATTATAGTTTAAGAGTGTTTATCTCATGAATAAAAAAAAAAGACTATAATAAGCAGCAATAGGCCCACCCTTCCATAAAGTGCCTGATACAAAATGAGTGTTCAGCAATCCCATTTCCTGGAGAGGGGGAAACAAATAAGATATATACTAACCCTCTGTATCAACCATTTAGGTGAGAGAATCACCACCCCTGGCCAGGTCTGTGTTCTAATCCATGGAACCTGTGAATATGTTGTGTTACATGGCAAGGGGAGATTAGGTTGCTAATCAGCTGACCTTGAAATAAAAAGATTATCCTAGGTGTAGGTGGGCAGAATGTAACTGCAATAATTTTTTAAATGTCAGAAGAGGGAGGCAGAAGAGTAAATATCGGAGTGAAATAATGTGAGAGACTCTCCAAGCCATTGTTGGCTTTGAGGTTGGGAAGGGGGCCATGAGCCAAAGGAGGCGAGCAGTCTCTAAAGTGTTGAAAAGGCAAGAAAAAGGATTTTCTTCGAGAGCTTCCAGAAAGAACACAGCCTGGCCAACACTTTGATGTTAAGCCTGAGAACCATTTTATCCTTCTGATCTCCAGAAGTGTAAGATAATGAATTTGCATTGCTTTTAAACTCTGGAGTTTGTGGTATTTTGTTACAGCAGCAACTGCAAACTAATACAATCATTATCCTCATCAGCATCAATAGCCTGTCTCTCTCTTCATAAACATGCATATATGCTTTTATAAATTCATATGTATAATCCCAAACACACAAACAAACAAACAAAAAGAAACCTATCCAGGTGGGGAACACTTCAATTGTAAAACGAAATGGAAAGCACAGGTGTTAGAACAGGTGTGATTCGGAGTAAACTTACTCCCCTTTGCACTGTTTCCCGAGTGAAGCCAAATCCTCCGTCACTGTCATTAGTCTGTTCAGTGTGGTGCTAATTTTATAGTAGCATCACTTTCTCATTATCAATCTCATTTCCTCTACCAGAAGGGGCCTGCATTCACCTCAGAGGTGAGTCTCAGCTGCAGAAATGTGCCCTTCATACGGGAGAGGTCGTGGCGAGCAGAGGGAGATGCCATTAGCTGGACACATCTGCTTTCCAGGTGCCTGTAAATTCTATACTTGGCCCCTCAGTGCAAAGTTATACCTGCCATCAGTGAAGAAATAGACCGGAGAGAATTAAATAGAATTGATACTGGCCGGATGGCAGTCTCATATTCGAAAGACAAAAGCATAATAATGGACAGGGGGGACTTCATCCTGCTCAGTCTTATTGAATGATTTCATTCTTCCCTTGGATACTTGCGGATGGAGAATTCTAGACACAATTCAAAGTCTGAAGGGCACAGTGGCTGGAAGACAATGTGTGATCAATAAATGTTTATTAAACTAATATACTTTCAGTCTTTTATATAATAAAAAGACTGAGTTAGGGAAAAAGAAGACATTGGAAATAATAAGCATCTTCGATATCCATTGTGTTTCTACATTTTCTCATATTTGTGACTTTTATTTATAAAAAGAATTAAATTCAAATGTTGGATCTGGGTTTTAAAATGCAGTTTGACATTTCTCTATATAATTAATTGCATTAAATTTTTATTTGTTACTATCACTTTCTTAAATATAGTTTTCTCTGTATAAATTAGTTTTTAACCACAAACCACAAATATTATATATTTCCAGACTTCCTTTTAGCAATATAAAGTTGCCTTGCCCAAACAACATGGTAAAATTATTAAATGGGAAAGAAAAACTTGAATCCCACAATTTCACCATTCTGACTAATCAATTGTTTATTTTTTTCTATATGTCTTGTTTTACATGTTCCCCAAATAGTTAATACAATTATAACTTAAGAACAGACTTAAATATTTTATTTTTCTAAGAATGTACTATGAAACTTTAAATATATATAAAATTTGAAAGAATTTTATAATAAACACATGTTCACATTACCTGAATTCTTTTATTATATTTTGCTATATTTGTATTATAACATAGTTTGTATCCATCTACAATAGGTTAAAATCTATACATAGATTTCTTTTCTCATTTTCTAGTATTTTTTCCATGTAGCTGTAATTTCTTAACTATCATTTATATTTGTGTTGAAATGGCTTTCTTAATAAGTAAATTTTTATTTTAAAATGTTATCATAAATGATGTATTGAATTTAGAAATGATTACACTTCTATATAGAATTCACTTTTCAATTATACTTAATAAATACTCATCAAGAACCTATTATGTGCCAGTCATTGTTAGGTGCTATGACTATACAGATGAATAAAACATCTCTTTTGCCATAAGGAATTCCCCACTGGTGGGAGAGATCCCTACTTATTTGTACTTCTTAGAACACAATAGGATAATAACTGCAGCAAAGGTATGTACAAGGTTCAGATATAGTCCAGAAAACCATATCATTAACCTGGTTTGGACTGACCAGAGAGAACGTCACAGAAAATGTAATGTCTTTTTTAAAATTAAACTTATTGGGGTGACATTGGCTAATAAAATTATATAGGTTTCAAGTATATAATTCTATAATACACCACCTGATCATTGCATGGTGTGCCCACTACCCAAAGACAAATCTCCTGCTACCACATACCCCACCTCTTAACGCAATGGCCAAGTTTCCTTCCCTGCCCAAAGAGCAATCTGCACTCGTCATCCCATCCCACCTTCTTTCTTGCTTAAAGAACTACAGTTGATTTGATTGTCCACAAGACAAACAGTTCTAGCCACAGTCCTGGCTTCAGTAGGCCAATGAGAATTTGTCTGAGCCAATCAGGATGGGCCATCCCCATTAACTAGGATAGATTGAGGTCCTGACCTGCATCACAATTCTGAACAGTGAGACCCAATTGCAAAGTTGCTTAGGAGCTTCTGGGAAAAGGTTTCCTTACTCCTTAAATAAAATATTCAAGAAGGAATGGTTTCTCATTTGTGGCATATGGCACTTGGAATGGGGACATGCATCTTGGGACCTTATAAAAACACTTCTTCTCAGTATATTCTCCCTAGGAAAGTGGTAGGAATCTGAGTCCTTGGTGATATCCATGGAATCAATGTATTTTAAGCAATTCTGGATACTGACTACTTCTAGACCCGTTATTATGTACGATAATATATCTCTGTTGTTTAATGCACTTAGAGCTGGCCTATTGTCACATGGCATCTAAAAAGCAATCTACTTAAAACCAATGTATGTGTTTAATGGGCAGGAAAGAAGCAGGGTGGGAGTATTCTAGGCCCAAAGGACACCCAAAAGAATAACAGAGAGACCTGTTTACAGAAATGTGAAATGGCCCTGAATATGCCTTTGTTTCTGAAATAAAACGGGGGCAGGGAGAAGAGAGAGAGAAGGCCCCAGAGAGAGAATAGTTAGTTATACCAGTGCCCAACAGGGTAACATGTGTTGTCACCTTTATATGACCAAAGGTAACATACATCTGGCGTGGGGCTTTTGAAATGTCCCACTATCTTGAAAATGACACAATTATTGCCCTCAGGATTTTTCTTGAGCTCGAAAATTCCAGTGTTATGATAGCTCTGATGCCAGGTCATAAAATTTTAAATTAGTGACTCAGTCATTTCTTCTTCAAAGGAGAGCACTTTCTTATCGTATGAGGCTTACAAAATCTGCATAAACTCTGCCTATACAATCCATCAGGATGACATGAGCACTGAGTACTGTTTTCCCCAGAAAAATACATGAGGATCTTCGAGAGCAACTTCTATAATATACATATCATCACAAAGAACTAGAAAGAGGTCATGAATCAAGTTCTAAGCCTTCTACATATTTGTATGATCTTAGTCCAGTTAAATTGTTCTATATTTCATATATTTTTTAATCTGAAAAAGTGTGGGCTAAAAAACTCCCATCAAGTAAAAAGGAGTTTGTGAGAAATGGTGCACACAGGTTAGGTATCCTTGATGTACCCACCCTTCCATTGCTTTTCCTTTATTTTTCTGAATGAAAATTATGAATTGATGAGGTCACATCAATGTAATGACACTGCCTTTGGGAAAAACTGAAGCCCACAGCCTGAATATCACGGGGCCTAGACATCTTTGCATAACTTCATGTCTAATGGTAGCTTTTGAAACTCATTATCTGTAACCACAGTCTGGGCAAAACATCTATACCTATAAAAGCTGAAGCGACCATCTGACCATTTGACCAGTAGCTACGATGAACAATGACCACCAGGGGGCAAATGCTCAAGACACAGGCACGTAAACATGGAGCAGACTGATGAATCTCAGAGGGAAGGGGTGGGAGAAGGGCAGGAAGAGATTAACCAAAGATCTCACATGAATACTAGAGGCCCAGTGCACAGGATTCGTGCACCAGCGGGGTCCCTCGGCCTGGCCTGCGGGTATCAGCCCAAAACCGGCAGTCTGACATCCCCTGAGGGGTCCTGAATTGCGAGAGGGTGCAGGTGAGGCTGAGGCACCCCAACGGGCCTCTAGTAATATATAATAGGCTTGAGTTAGAACTCAGGATCTAATTTTTAGAGAAAAAAATAATTTCATTTATTTAACAAAGCGGTGCCTTCGTTTGACATGCCTAAGACCTGAGATGGCTCCTTGATGCTTAAAGGAGAATATACTAGTATATACAGCAAGCTATTTTCTCAAGGAGATGCTCAAGTTGTGGGTCTATCAGGGTTAATCTCACAGGTGGAAGAGGAAACACTGGAATCTAATGCTCACCTCACAGAAGCTGTGTCTCCAGGATGTCTGAGACTAAGGTGTATGAGCAGATTGGAGCTGATCAGTCACATGGAGCATGAATGGGACGTGTTTTCAGTCCTTTTGTAGCATTTTTCCTGTTTAAGATCATGATTTTTATCCCCATAGTTTCAGTTGAAGAAAAAAAATATAGGGAGTTCAGGTGACCTGACTCAGATAATGCAATTAAGTAGTTACTACAGAGAGAATCATTGTAAAGGGCAGAAATGTGTGTGTGTGTGTGTGTGTGTGAGAGAGAGAGAGAGAGAGAGAGAGAGAGAGAGAGAGAGAGAGAGAGAATCCTGCTTATTGCTTTCAAGTTTCTTGAATATGGAAGCATTAGCTGTCCAACAGTTCCCTTTAAAAGCCACAGAAAGCGGCTCCTACCTCTTTTTCAAGTAGCTTTGTTAAATACCTCCCTCTTGGGATGAGATTTGCCTGATCCAACCGGCAAATTGTCACGTTTCTTAACCTTTGGAAAAAATACCCCCTTCTCTACTTGACATATCAACCTGGCTTCAAGCATTTCAAAACTTCTGTGAACATAACAAGAAAGGTGTGTATGTGCTTGTTTGTGTACACGATAAGGGATTTCCATTTCTCACTGACCACAGAACATTTCCATAGGCATATTATGGCATGAACAAAACAATATTTCTATATTCCCTGAGAGATATGTTAAACATAAGAGCAGTCCCATTTTTTATCTGATACTTTTGTATATAAATAGAATTTTCTTTAGGAAGTGGTCCCTGTGTTTGCATTCTGCCTGCATTCTTTCCACTATTCTTAGGTCAACTAAATCACCAGCAATATTGCCTGTAGAAATCTATTTATTATTATTCAGGGCTTTGCCTTTTTTCCACAGAGGATTTGAGGTTGCCTTTGGGTTATTTAAAAAAGGAAAATAATTTAACTACAGGTGAATTATTATCTCTCTGAAAGATACTGAAGTTAGCTTATTATCTAAATATTTCACAGTGTGTGTTGCAAAGAAAATTTCTTAAATGCCTACAATGTGCCAGGCATTGCTCTTGACTATAATACCTGGTAAATATTAAGGACCGTCCTACCAGTTACCAAGTTCAATACTATTTATCACATTAAATACTCACAAAAACCTTTAAGCTGGATGCATTTACTCCATTTTGCAAAGAAAGAAATCCTCAAAATAGACATTACAAGTAAGTGCATTAAGAGCTTGTTTTGCAAATGGGAAAACTTGCTTGCCCCAGGTCAAATAAATGATAAAATGGAATCTGGTTTTATGAACAAGAATCTACGCTCTAAAACATCATGCCATCCTACCTAATAGTATACCCTTGCCAGGCATTGTCAAAACAGTTTGAGAAAACATTTGGGGTATTCACAAGGCTCATGAGGACCTTAAAGGATATTGAGAAAATTGAATGAGGCAAAATTCCAACACTCAAGATATCCACAGGCAAGCGGGATACATATGCTGCTCAGCTCTCATTCAAATCAACAAAGGTGTGATTGAAGAAAGTTTTATTGACAGAGGATGGTGTGCCATAGATACAGGACCTCTGAGTCTTCCGTTTTAGCTTTTCTGAAAGTGTGTGTTTTGTGCAACATTAGTTTCAATGGATTGTCTCAGGTTTTTGCCCTAATAGCAGATCCTGAGACACGGACCTTTGAATGGGTGGGCATTAATCGGAGCACAGTTCTGACTATAAGGGGGGACTGAGGCAAACAGGACAGGGCAGGGGACACAGCCGAGTGAAGTTGTGGCTAGACTTTTGCACTCCGGGATCAGTCAGTCATTGGCGAAGAGGTGACCAGTGATATTCAGGTACATGTGTAACAGCTGGCTCTCAAACAAAGGTCCTTTGATTTGTAAATTTTGACCATTTCCATGATGCAAATACTCCCCTGTGACTCACTGACTGGATTCTGAGTAGGAAAGAGCATAGTAACCACTCACCAACAGGTATGAGCTGGATCCAGTACACCACCGGGTGTAAACACCTCGCATTTCTGAGAGAGGAGGCTTCTAGAAGCTGTGAGCATTTATAGGCAACAATGCCAGAATGTGGGGGATGGGGCACCAGGCCCAGGAGAGAGATCGAGAAGGGCACCAACAGTGTTCACAACAGGTGTTAGGAGTTATTTGCTAAAATGGCTTGTGGACAAATATGCTTATGGAAGGTTAAATTAAATAAAGATAAATTTATTCCTCTAGTGAAGAACATGGCAGGGCCTTTCACATACTATAGTTTGATGTGATATTTTAAGAGGATGACATGGTTTACAGGATTTTCAAGCTTAAATGTATTTGAATTACTTTTGTTTTAGATATATCTAGTGTTTCACACACCACACACATACACACACACACACACACACACACACACACAGAGTGATTGTTCCTTGGCCTACCTGCATGAGAACTACCTAGGTTCTTATTTAACCTGTAGAACTCTAGGCCGATTCTAAAAATATTGAACCAGAATAACTGAAGACTGGAAATCTGTAGACTTAATAAGTACTTTGGGTTACTTCTGTGTCCCTGAAAGTTTGAGAACCCGCAAAATGCCTGAAATAACATTTTTGGTAAGAAGGTAAAAGCTGACTTGAAATTAGATGGCTGGGTAGGATTTTGAGATTGCTCCCTGTTGGAGGAATGTTGATAAATACACTATGAGGGCTGTGAGCTTAGGGTAATGGCAAATGTTCTGGTGTCAATGAACATACTGTTCGTTAGAAAAGTGGTTACAGAATAAAAACAAAAAGGCAGTTTTGAGCTGCAGGCAGGCTGATCAGAACATACAAGTGGTTTAGATATAACTTAGTGAGAGAAAATATTTATAGGTATTTGAGGAGAGTTCAGTCCCATTTTATATTTCAGGATAATCATTTTCAAACTTTAACGGGCATTGGAATAACCTGCTAACATGCAGGCTCCCAGTCCGCACCACTAAATATTCTGATTCTTTAAGTCTGGGATAAACCCTCTAAATATAGAATACTAGTGGCCCGGTGCATGAGATCTGTGCACTCGGGGGGGGGGGTGGGATCCCCTCAGTCTGCCTGTGCCCTCTTGTAGTCTGGGAGCCCTCAAGGGATGTCCAACTGATGGCTTAGGCCTGCTCTGCTCCCTGTGGGGAGTGGGCCTAAGCTGTCAGTCAGATATTCTTAGTGCTGCCGCCACCGCTGCTGCACTCACCAGCCGTGAGCCCTGAGCTGTGAGCCCAGCTTCTGGCTGAGCAGCGCTAGGGGGAGTGCGGTAACCAAGAGGGGGAAGCTCCTGCATTGAGGTCTGCCCCCTGGTGGTCCGTGTGCATCATAGCAACAGGTGGTTCTGCCGTTTGGTAGACTTGCATATTACCCTTTTATTATATAGGATTAATAATTATCAGTGGGCCATGTATGACTCAAACAAGCAAATTTAAAGAGTGAATATGATAACAGGCATACACTGGGATAATCACCAGTAAATCAAGATGTTTGTTATCTTGATTAGAATTCCTCCACAAACAGACCCTAAGACAAGGACTTGGGGGCAGTGAGTTTACTAGGCAGAACAGGGATGGAGCAGGTGGAGATAAGGATGGAGAGAAAATGTTACTGAGCTGACTCATGCTGTGGGTAGATTTATCCCTCTGGGAACCTCTAACTTTGCTGCTTTAGGAAAACAATTCTGATGAATCTTGATTGAATTTGAAGTGGTACCATTTTGGAGACCATTATGAACTGCAATATTCTTAGCAAAGGTGATGAGAAAACCATGAATTCATTCATAAGAAAGTCATTAACTCAAAAGGGGAAAGTGATTGTCCAGATAGGATAGGTTTCACATTTGAAAGGAATGGGTTGGACATGGCAAGAAGAACAAATACACAAGTCTGAATCATGCAGAAGGGACAGGGGTGGAGATCTGGGAAACATCTACATAGACATGCCAGAGGAAGCCCAGAAACTAATGAATCCTTGCCCAAGTTCTCAGCCATAAAAGGATGAGCACAATAAAAAGTTTGTTTTAACCCTCTGGGAAAACAAAAATATATGGGAAAGGCATCTGAACAAAGGAAACCGGCCATGAAAAAAAGAAAAAAAAGGACATGAGGACAAATCGGTCATCCTAACTTCTGTTGGGGAAAGGAGACTATCTGGGACTCCAGTTTGCTTTGAATTTTTGACCAATGTACTAACTCAAAGTACTAGAAGAAGAGACTGTGTCTTCTGTGTCTTGCTTCTTAGGTCAGGCAGGAACCACAACTTGGAGACAATATTAAAAAAACAAAACAGCCCGAGGACAGAGTTTGACAGTGTTTGTATTTCTCTTGATTACTTGTGACTCCCTGAGAGGGTTGTCTACTAAGAGAGGGCAGAGGTTCTAGTGAAGGCCACCTCTTTATGAAAGAAGCTATGGATCAGTCATCCAAGAGGCTCAGTCTTGGGTCATGACATACAGCCACTTGCTCAAGGGAAGATGGCAAGGGGCCCTGATGTTGATGGCAGTATGTGCACAAGCCAAGACAGTGACAAAGGCCACCACACGAATGCTGCGGGAGAGGTTGGATGCATAAGTGACCTTTGAGTGTGCACGCAACTAGGGATCTGAAGTGATATGCCAAGTTCCCTGGTTGACCAGAAATCACTGCTCTTTCACCAAGGGGGAAAACATGGGCCAGTGAATCTGTTTCTGAAGCCAAACACAGGGACAGAGAATAACAGCTGTATTCCTGATTGTTTATAACTCAGGCTTTGGTATTTGGGGATCAAACAGAATACGAAGGCGTGCCCCTGACTTGGAGATGTCTTATCTAAAATCAACAATCCCGTGAGTAAGATACCACGGAGATTTTTATCACCATCACGTCTCAGGTGTCCTAGAAATATGAACTCCTGTTTCCTCCTCTCCAACTAGAACCTGATACGATATTGAATGCAAGCAGATGGAGAATAGTTCCTAGCCAGAGGGTGAACCTTCTTGATTTGAAGTTCAGCTGAAGAATGTGTTAAGGGCTCCGAGCATGTTCTACGGATGCTTGGGTTCATATAGCAATCTGGGAACTTACTAGATGTGTGATCTTAAGCAAAATACTTCATACTATGGGCTTCATCTGCCCCTTTTTATGAGAGGTGATACTAATACCTATTATTGTAGCGGTAGAGTGAGGCATTCTTACCCACGTTAGCTGGGCCAGAATTCTTATCACAGAAGACAGACTTAGTACCATAAGGTAGTCTTATCACTGGTGCCCAGGCATCTTTAATACATGGAATGTGATATAAAATTATTTTCATTGTATACTTCAGGCACAAAATTGAAATTGTCACTGTCACTCCTGGTTGACCTATGTGATTACTTGAGAGAGAATAAAAAAAAAAAAAACACTAAGGAAAAAGTAGAGGAAAAATATGAAGTACTTTGGAGGATGAAGGCGAGAATGACATATGTTTGGGAGAGAATTAAATCTTCACCTGGTCATTTGCAGATGAATGCACCTAGGTTTCAGGACCTGAGGTTACCAAAGATGCTTTTCTGTCACTGGAATGGCATTGTCCATGGGCTTTAGAAGCTGGGACCTTGATGTCCTGGCCCAAGGATACTGGGGGCCCAGCATATACATATACATGTACATGTACAGATATATATAAATGTACATATACATACAGCATCATGGTGCTTGTTAGATTGTAATTCTGTCTGATGAAGTAAGTTAATACTGTGCTTAGTTTGAAAAGGAAAGGGGAGAACAAAGCTTGTTATTCACTTTGGGAAGACCTTGCCTTGGAAATAAGAAATAGGAGGTTATAGTGGGTTGAATAGTAGTCTTTCAAAATCCATACCCACCCAGAACCTGAGAATGTGACCTTACTTGGAAAGAAGGTATTTGCAGATGTGAGTGGTTAAGGTGAGGTCATACCAGATTAGAGTGGGCCCTAAATCCAATCACTGGTTTCCTTACAAAAAGGATGGTGATCCTCTTTCTACAGCAGGTAACAGCCAAGACTGCCCGGAGCCACCAGCAGCTAGGAAAGCTCCTTCTTCCCTAAAACCTCACAGGAAGCATGATCCTGCCAACGCATTGAATTTGTTCATCATGACATTGCTTTTTTTAAAGACTACAAGATAGATGTCTTATAGAATATTCCACACACTGGATTTGTCAGAGTAAAACTGATTTTTAAACTTATTAAATGCTTCAAATTCAAATTCTTAGTTCACAGAATGAACTCAAATTACATCATAAGAGGAGAAAAGAAAGAGGAATCAAAAGAGGGGGAGGAAGCGGGAAAAAAGAGAGAGAAACAACTTTATAACCTAAGCACCAGCCATCATAGAATCCCCCACAACCAAGAAATTAATTCAGTCAAATATTTCCAAAACCCAGCATAATGTCAGGGATGCCAAATGAATAAGTAAAAAAACAAAACAAAACAAAACAACAACAAAACAAAACAGTGACAACAAATCAGTGATCCTAAATGTAAAAGACTGGGCTTCTTGATTTCCCCAGTAGGAATCCTTGGAGACTTCCTTTTTCAGTGTTATTAACTCAGAGTTCCAGATGTTTGAAGGGGTAATAAGATGGGCTGGCCTTCGTATTGTGTCTGAAAGGGTTTCGATAATATATTTGGGGTTCTTAGGAGTGCTTAGTAGTTCTTAAGTGCTCATTATTCTGTATATATTCATTTGGCAATTCATTCTGATAATTACATATGCTAAATCATTTCATCTTAAAGCAATCTTGGGAAGTTGGTGTCATTTTCATTTTATTTCTAAATATATGTTTATTTATTTCAGAGAGGAATGGAGAGGGAGAGAGAGATAGAAACATCAATGATGACAGAAAATCATCAATCAGCTGCCCCCTGCATGCCCCACACTGGGGATCGAGCCCACAACCCAGGCATGTGCCCTGACTGGGAATCAAACTGTGGCCTCCTGGTTCATAGGTTGAAGCTCAACCACTGAGCCATGCCTGGCTGGGCTTATTTTAAAATATAAAGAAAACAAAGATCAAAAAAAGAGTGAACACTGGTCCCAAATCAGTTATCTAATTCTTGAACAGACAAGACTGGATTCCAGCTCTCTCTCCTAGTAGACTTGTAATCATGCAAAGAAATCCTTCTGTGATGATAATGAACCTCAGTAGAGTTGACTATATGACTCTGAAGGAATTTGAAAGGAGTTATATTAGCTCAAATTCTAAGGATCTTACTAAACAAATGAGAAGCATTTGAAAAAAAAATATTGAACAAGTAGGTAAGTTAAAATCTTCTCTCTTTAGTGTCCATACTGTAAAGTGCTAAACACAGTGCTGTGGATGTCTGTCTGAGTCACTCAGTGTTAATTACTTTAAAAGATTACCTTCTAATTTGGCAGAACTTGATTGTTGATCATGTTTTTTGTGTGCCAGTCCCAAGGCTGGCTAAGGAAACAGATGAAGTATAATTTGTCCTTGTTTCCTCTCTATTGTTATTCTTTCTGAATACCGACGTTTGATGGCAGAACTTTTGAAACATGTAATTTTATACTGTAGGATGGCTTAGGATGATTTCTTATTTTATTCTTTCTTCTGCACTTGAGTGTGTGTCTGTAAAATGTTTCCGATATACTCAAAATCTACTACCAGTAGGATCTAATGCACCACTTCCTGTGTTTCGGAAGTTATTTAGATATTTTACTCTTCTATTTCTTCATCTAAGACACCTATCAATCTTTTATTGGCCATCATTTAAGAATGCGTTTTGTGTGGCATAAAAGAAAACAATTTACTTTGGCCTAATAATGTGGAAGTTTATTGTTTCTTTCTCAGGTAATAGCAAGTGTTGGTTCAAAGGCTAAAGAACAGAGAAGTAGATACAGAGACCATCATCACGTGCCCACGGGGAAGAGATGGTCATATCTATGTTAGAGCCCCAATGAAGTACAGGGTGCCAGGGCAAACGCTGCAAGCCAATTGAGTGTGTGCCTTTAAAGAGCTTTACATAACCCCAACCACATGACTGCCTTGTATCTTACTTTGGCTAGGATTAGGCCACATGATCAACCTTAGCTACAAGGGAAGCTATGTGCCCTTTCAGCTAGAGACACTACTCCCTTAAATAAAACCTGGGTTCAGTTTCTATAGACGACAGGGAGACTGGTTACTGGGTAGGCAGCTCACAGTTTCTGCCTTATGATTCATGGAACAAATATGTACTAAGAAATAACATAGTGCAAAACCAAAATTCTGGGTAGGAAAGGAATTTTAAGCTCCCTGATGCTCCTCAATCCTGAATTTGAATCCAAATTCAGAGAGGAGAATGGTATAGTGAAGATGCTTGTAATACATACATAAAATAAGAGCTACATAATTTGAGATAGTGTTTTTGGTTTGTTTTGTTAATCCTCACTCGAGAATATTTTTCATTGATTTTTAGGGAGAGTGGAAGAGAGAGAGAAACATCAATGTGAGAGACACACATCAATTGGTTGCCTCCTACATGAGCCTTGACCAGGACCAGGTCCGGGGAGGAGCCTGCAATTGGAATTGAACCCGGGACCCTTTGATCTGCAGGCTGAGGCTCTATCCACTGAGCCAAACTGGCTAGCACTTGAGATAGCTTTTGGGGATAGGCACTGCTTACTCCATCAAATTTCCTGATGCTAAAGGACTATTATTAATCATATCAGTTTAAAATTGTTGCCTCAGCAAAATATCTAATGGGTTGTATGGCAGATTCATTAGCAATTTCTACTTGTCATCGATTATCTTTCAGAGTGTAACTATGACCATGCAACTGACTCAGGTATTATTAAGTGGATGGAGCCAAATGGAAAACAATGTACCTATGTGCCAATCAAATGTAATTACTGACCAATCATAAATCACTGACTGGGGAAACATGGGTGCATTAGAGAGGTTTTATATTTTAACTAGTGGCCCAGTGCATGAAATTTGTGCACGGGGTGTGTGTGTGTGGGGGGGGGGGAGGGTAGGTGTCCCTCAGCCTGGCTTGCACCCTCTCTAATCTGGGACCCCTTAGGGGATGTCTGACTGCTGGTTTAGACCCGATCTCTGTGGGATCAGGCTAATTATACTGGGAGACCGGAAGGTCTCCCAGTCTAATGAGCATATTACCCTTTTATTAGTATAGATACTCTTCTTTCCCATAGGGAAAACAGGCACAACAGAGCGTTGACATTGCTCAGGTCAAACAACCCATCTGTAGCAGGAAAATAACATCCAGCCTCCTAAGCGAGGTCTATTTCTTCCACAGCTAAGGTCAGTCACCTTTTCTATATTTATTTCTTAGTGATGCCATTATCATATGGCCAGTTGGGAAACTGCTGATCGAGACTGTCAAAGACCATAATTTTCCAGACACAGATTACAAGACATTTCTAACATAATTTAAAAAGTTAAATATAGATGTAGATGCAAAGGATAAATATGGCCTACTTTCAAAATATTTTTTTGAGCAATGTCAAATTTTTTTTACCTAAGCAATACCAGTTGACAGAGTTACTGTTACGTGTGTAGTTTTTGGAAAGTAATTTTTTAAGTTAAAAAATTTAGGAATATTGCACTTTGTCCACCTCAAACTCTACCCACAGTACAAACGTTACACTTATATTTACACACATACACACAGAGACCCACACATTCCTAAATACGGAAGTTTCAATGTGTAACAGAGTACTGAATGGAAAGAATGTTGTATTGTTTGGGGAAATCTATAAGGTACATGTATTTAAAGTTCTGTTTCTAACATTATGCAAAAATATTTAATCATAAAATTATTCCCCAAAATATTAAAATTCCAAACACAACAAAATATTCAGAACAATCTATAATAATAAAAGCCTAATATGCTAATTAGACTGGACAGCCGAACGACCTTCCCGATGAAGCCCGGCGGCAGGGGCCAAGGCAGAGGCAGTTAGGGGTGATCAGGCAGGCAGGCGAGTGGTTAGAGGCAATTAGGCAGGCGAGTGGTTAGAGGCAATCAGGCAGGCAGGCAGGCAGGCAAGCAGTTAGGAGCCAGCGGTTCTGGATTGTGAGAGGGATGTCCGACTGCCAGTTTAAGCTCGATCCATGCAGGATCAGGCCTAAACTGGCAGTCAGACATCTCCTGAGGGGTCCTGGATTGCAAGAGGGTGCAAGCCAGCCTGAGAGACCCTCTCCCACTCTGTGCAGGAATTTCGTGCACCGGGCCTTTATTAAATATATAAAATGGTATTAAACATGCTTACAAATTAATTACTTTAAAAAAGTATAAACAATATTACAATCAAATTGATATGAAGAATGAGCCCTAGATTATACCAGAGAAAATTCACTTATTCTTTATTTATCAGATAGCATGCAAGAATTATTAGAAGCACTAAACACAACCCATAAAATGCAAAATTGTTTTTGACTTTTAAATCTTTTTGACTGAAAACCTATTTGAAAATGGGTTTATCAAAAGTAAGTGCCTTGATTTCAGAGTTGGCTAAAAATAAAGTAGGTTTTTAAAGTCTGTCACCACAGTTTTTTGTCAAATTGATAAGAGATGGTCCAGTTAATTTTGTTTTTGGAGTATAAATTTTTTTTCCTGAGAAGAAAACACACCCTTATCTAAACTCAAATCATACACTACATGTTGTAATTATCGAATCTATTTTATAATAACATTCAGTGACAGGCATTATATTGATTTCACATGCAAGCGATATTCTGGAAATGTAAGGAAAATGATGAGGAATGGATATACATACTAATGAAAATACATGTTTTAGCAAAATGAATTTGGATTTAGATGTTTAATAAACAGGCAAATATACTTTTAGAAAATGTTATTCTCAGTGATGTTCTCAAAGTGTGGTGGCGTTTTAAGCTTAGAATTATGGGTCACTGACATATCGATGATCTCATCAATTATGCTAATTAATGTAAATATGATGCAGTCACTCAATTTGCTAACCTGTTCTTTACAGGAGAACCTCTTTCGCTATTTCTAGAAAATAAAGATGCATTTCTAGAAGAAATAGTATGGGATTTTTTTAAATTGCAGAAATGTCTATTAAAGTTGTCCAGACAAATTTAACAACGTGATTTAGGTGAATTAAAAAGCAATTGCTAAGTAATATAAATTAGTGAACGTACATCATTGCAAGAATATTGTCCCAAATTGTGTGTTAATAGAGGAACTGTGTCAATCACTATGCAAGCACTTGCTACAAATCGCTCTTAAAAGGATACAAACGTTAAAATGATGACAAGCATACAAATGCTGTGCAAGAAAATCTCTTACTGCACGGCAACGTTCAATGCTGGCGTATTTTCAAAAGAGTAAAAAAACAACATTAAGAATACTGACATGAGATGAATGTATGCATTGAAAGAAGGAACCACCACGTAAGAGCACCTAGTACTATGTTTATATTATCAGGCACTGAAACAGGTGGCTGCATGTTTTCATTATGAGAGATAAATGAAATAGCATGTGCAGAGAAAAATAGTTTGGGACCAATTATTTAATCTCACCAAGCAAATGATGGACCTCAAGTTTGCACTTAACTACAGTAATGTCCTACAGTAATGTCCACGCTTTCCTATTATTTTCTCCAAAGGTGGCATTTAGATTTGCTCCATAATATGTTTTTTCTTTTAAATCACTCAAGAAGTAGGAATATTTTTTCCATTGATTTCTAGAGAGAGTAGAAGTGGGGACAAGGGACAGAGAGAGAGAGGAGAAGAGGGAAACATTAATGTGGCAGAGACACATCGATTGGTTGCCTCCCACACATGCCCCTATTGGGCACAGAGATTACATCTGCAACCTAGGAACATACCCTGGACCAGAATCAAAGCTGCGACCCTCCGATGTGCAGGCCAATGCTCTAACCACTGAGCAACAACAGGAGGGCTGCTCCATAATATTACAAGGGCAAGACTTTACTAGTACACATGACAGTATGTTAACTTGGTTTAAGCCTGGAGATTATATTACTATCACCAGAGCTTGATAACTCTTGTGGTCAGACTGAGGCAGTATGAAAATAAGAATTGAGGAAGTAAGAACAGTTTGACCCTACCTCATATATTCTCCAACATCTATGCAACTGATTTTTTTTAACACAATGAAAGGCCTAACTCAACCTTTTGGGGTTTGTCTTCTTAATGGAATATATAAATTGGCAAATACAATTTTGAGAAAGATTTATAATTTAGCTGACTTTACATGATTATGTTGCAAATAATCAAGCTTTGAAAAAAAACTCATTAGAATATTTAAAGATGTGATCTTACTTGCATAGATATATCACAATTCAAAATCATTACCATAAATCGTATTTCTTTTCCATTTTACTGTCTATTGTTGGTCAAGCCTAGTAAGATAAAGAGCTATTAAATGAATCTAATATTCTGTAGGCAGTGATAATAACATAAATTTGGAGTCATCCCAGAAGAGAGCAAAATTAGCATTGATCACCATAATTCCTGCAACAGTATAGATTTTTATGATAAAATATAATGACTTAAAAGATATTTCTTCTTCCTAGCTCAATTATATTATTTAATGCAACGGAGGTTTCCTTGAATCACCCTCACTTTTCCACATTAAGACTGCCACATGTATGAATTACTTCCTGATATTTCTTCTTTGTTAGTGACTAGCATGTATACTTCTTTTTAAAATATTTTTATTGATTTCAGAGAGGAAGGGAGAGGGAGAGAGAGATAGGAACATCAGTGATGAGAGAGAATCATTGGTCGGCTGCCTCCTGCATGTCCCCTACTGGGGATCGAGCCTACAACCTGGGCATGTGCCCTGACCAGGAATTGAACCTGGGACCCTTCAGTCCGCAGGCCGACACTCTGTCCACTGAGCCAAACCGGCAAGGACCTCATGTATACTTCATAAAGGAAATATGATAAAAGTAAGAGGACTTAATTATTGTGGAATTCACTTCATTCTGGTGGCCTGTGGTTGTCAAGATTCAACTCAAGACCTAAATCTCAGTAGAGTTCCCACCTACAAGGGTGAAGGATGATTGGCAGGAGATGGTAAGAGAAACTAATGGTGGGGAAATAGAGATTAAGTGGAATTTAAATAATTTACCGTATTTCCTTGGTGTGTGTTTTTTTTCCCACTACAAACTATTTAAAATCTTTTTTTTTTTTTTTTTTTTGCAGTACCAGGAATGGAAATCAATCATGTTGGAAAGGAGTTTGAAGCTCATGGACTCAACCCATAGTGTACAATGAGTTCGCTGGACTCAGCCAGGCATTTAGATTCACCTTCATCCTGTCCATGAAGTTCTCTCTCTCTCTCTCTCTCTCTCTCTCTCTCTTTTTTTTTTTTTTTTGCTCAATCCATCCACCCCCAAAACCCAGTCCCCCAAACCGCCCCCAACAGTTGTCAGTCTGTTCTCTATCTATGTGTCTATCTCTATTTTGCTTGTTAGTTCATTTTGTTCATTAGATCCCACATGTGAGTGAAATCATATGGCACTTGTCTTTTTCTGACTGCCTTATTTCACTTAGCACTTTGATTATCAGATTCAGTGCCAAAGGTGGCATTTAAATTTACATTTGCTAGTAAAGTATGATTTCTTATTCTCAAATAATTAAGCATCTTCCTTACGTACCAATAAATAAAACAAGGCTTTGCAAGTTTTAATATATTATGGCTGAAATAATTCTAGAATTAGAAAACTTATTGACACAGATTGAAGTTTGTCAGTCCACTCTTCTCTCTACCCCCATAAATTTTGCTACCTGTGAGATTTAAGGTAAATGCAATATGTATGAGTTTGTATTTATGAGTCTGTGTGTATGTACTTCTTTATATTTTCACACCCTTTTCTTTCTTTTTATATTCTATTTGATGATGAATAGAGTCAAGTCTACATTACATGGGGGGGGGGGGGAATGCACCTAATTTGGACTGGCATGGGAACTCACCAGAAAGTCAGTTCTTAAATACAGTTTTTCTAGTTTATGGAGCATCCAAAAGCAGGCTATGCTGAGAGAAACAACACTTAGAGAGGTTTGCTGGGTGGATGCACAGTTTGAAGTGGTGAAAAATCTATTGCTAAGTAAAGCCAGGTTGTTTGAGAGTCGTGCTCTCAGTCTAGTATATTCTGATTAATGACTTTTAATGGATTTGGCACTGAGTCTGAGCCAAAGGCTCTTATTGTGAAATATTGCAGATACACTTACATGAAACTCAGCGCTGTTTATTAAAAAGGTGTTATTGAAGACACTGTTCATTAACTGCACCTTGTGCTACTTGGAAGAAATCTCTCTCAGATCTGAATGTCCCGGCTAGCTGGCCACTCATTTGTTTTCATTCTTATGGTTAATATTAATCTTCTCATTGATCATTATAGTTTCAGCACAGGCTCTCCAAGGGCAGAGTGCTGAGGGGTGTGTGTGTGTGTGTGTGTGTGTGTGTGTGTGAGAGAGAGAGAGAGAGAGAGACAGGGAGAGAGGGGAAGAGGAGAGAGAGAGAAGAAGAGTACATGTAAATGTATGCAGAAATCTGAAGGTAAGTTCAAGATATGTTTAATACACCTATCAAAAATGCCCCTAAATTCTATCTATATTCTTCTTTATATATGAAATATTTGTGCATTAATGGAAAAAATGAATGATAAATAGCAATTTTGGAAAAAAACAACCTTAGAATTCCCTATGTTTTAGAACTACTACAGAACTTCTATAAATAAACATCCTATATAATAAAAGGCTAATATGCAAATCAATCGAACGGCGGAACAACCAGTCACTATGACACACACTGACCACCAGGGGGCAGACGCTCAACGCAGAAGCTGCCCACTGGTGGTCAGTGCGCTCCCACAAGGGGAGCACTGCTCAGACAGAAGCCGGGCTCACAGATGGCAAGCACAGCGGTGGTGATAGGAGCCTCTCCTGCCTCCGCAGCAGCACTAAGGATGTCAGACTGACGGGTGGAGGGAGTGGGCCTAAGCCATCAGTCAGACATCCCCTGAGGGCTCCCAGACTGCAAGAGGGTGCAGGCCGGGCTAAGGGATTCCCCAAGTGCATGGATTTTATGCACTGGGCCTCTAGTAACGGAATAAAAAGGGCCTGTCACATACTAACATGCACTCTTACACTAACACCGCTGAGTAGAAAGATAGAAGAAAAAAAATAAACCAAGGGGTTATTTCAATACCAACTTATGGACATGAAGCCAAAATTGGGCTCTTGGCAAAATGTTTTCCCCAGAAGCATAATACAGGGTGGGGCAAAAGTAGGTTTATAATTGTTCATATGGAAAAGTAATACAATAATTAATACATAAAAATAAAGAATAAACTCTGCGTTTTGCATACTTACAACTGACTTTTGTCCCACCCTGTATTGTTTCCATAAAAATAACCAATTTGTATTAAAACTATCACCAAGAAAATATTTCTCAGGATCCTAACAGTCCAGGGCAGTGAAATACTTTCTCCATTATGATGACACGGCTTTTCAAGGTGATGAACACACCAGCTTCAATTTGCCATGGATGGAAGCAGCAGAGTGGGAGCATATATGAGGTGCCACAACTGGCAAGAAGGACTACTGGTGGGAAAACTGGGTAGACTCAGAAGAGTATTTAAATTCTGGGATTCTGCAGGAGTGTGTGTGTGTGTGTGTGTGTGTGTGTGTGTGTGTGTGTGTGTCCTCCTCAATGACCAACTCACTGATCTTTTGAAATGAACCCATGAGCCCTAACTGGTTTGGCTCAGTGAATAGAGTGTCGGCCTGCAGACTGAAGGGTCACAGGTTCAATTCCGGTCAAGGGCATGTACCTTGGTTGTGGGCACATCCCCAGTAGGGTGTGTGCAGGAGGCAGCTGATCGATGTTTCTTTCTCATTGCTGTTTCTATCATTCACCCTTTCTCTCTGTAAAAATCAATAAAATATATTTTTTTTTAAAAAAGAAATGAACCCATGATATGAATACAG
This sequence comes from Corynorhinus townsendii, assembly GCA_026230045.1. Taxonomy (NCBI): domain Eukaryota; kingdom Metazoa; phylum Chordata; class Mammalia; order Chiroptera; family Vespertilionidae; genus Corynorhinus; species Corynorhinus townsendii. The sequence continues at coordinate 9,355,585 of JAPDVU010000011.1, read as the reverse complement.
ACAATAGGGTGGTGAAGGCCTGGGTGAGGGGCGGGGGCAGGCAGAAAGGGGCCAGTGGGGGATAAAAAGGGACATATTTAATACTTTCAACAGTAAAAGATTAAAAAAAAATGAACCCATGATAAAGAGTTTAAAATTTGGAATTGACTTAAAATAGTAACAACCATGACTGACCACTACTATAAACAAAACTTCTTTCTCTTCCTTAAAGCCACCAAAAGGTTGATTCCAATGTTTAGGCAGTAGAGAAAATGCGGGACATTTGTAATAGTGCCAATAATAAAAAGAAAGTAAAAAAATATAAAAGAAAAAGAAAAAGAATTCTCAACACATAATAATTTTTTTCTTCATGCTCATCAAAACTTGGGAATATCATGTTATGTGAATATTTAAATGGGTCATATTCAACTTCACTCCTCATGGTAATTACAGTACCTATAGAATGAATTTAAAGCAAAAAAAAAATCTTCTTCCTGATCTTAACGAATTCTTACAGAGCTATACAATCATATTTAGTCTACGTTTTTATTCATCACATGTATTTTGTCTCTTAAATAACATAATATAAATGAAAGGCAAGTTATCTTTATTGGAAATGTAAAGAATCCCCCTGGCCCTGGCCGGGTAGCTCAGCTGGTTGGAGTGTAGTCCCTATATGCCAAGATTGCAGGTCCCATCTCTGGCAGGGCACATACAAGAAGCAAGCAATGAGTGCATAAATAAGTGGACTGACAAATCAATCTCTCTCTCTCTCCCCCTCTCCTCCTCTCTAAAATCAATCAGCAAAATAAAATACCCCCCAAAAGTCTGAAAAGTCTATTTCTCTTCTTGTCTTTGCCAATGCTGCCAACGTGTAAGTCATTTTAAGCTGAGAAGCTTGGTTATCAACACCTTGAGGAGAGAGAAACATCTGCCTTTACTCAACATATCATTCCCAAACCCAACATCAGTTCATCATAATCTGTTTGAAAAAGTAAGCAGAGAACACCATAGCTGGTAGATAAATGATATATATGCTATTGACTATATGACTGTATGTTACACTAGTATTCAAAACCTGAGCCTCATGAGAATAATGAGAAAAACTGCCTGGAATTATATATGCAACTCATGTGAAACTGTAGAAATATTTTTGTGCATGAGATATAGTATAGGTACATGTGGGTAGCTGTGAATTTTTTAAATTGAATTTATTGGAGTGACATTGGTTCACAAAACATACAAGTTTCAAGTGTGCACCTCAAGAAAACACCGTCTGCACCCTGCATGGTGTGCCCATCACCCCAAGCAGACCCCAAGCAGAGTCTCTTTCCGTTCCCATTTATCCCTGCTTTGTCCACCTCCACATACCCCCACCCCCTCTTTCATTCTGGCAATAGCCACAGATGTCTGTGTCTATGTGATATATATATATATATATATATATATATACACACACACACACACACACACACACACACACACACATACATATAAATATACACATACACATGTGTTATTTTTGCTTATATATTTCCACTTAAGACCTTGTAACAAGTAAAGCAAATAGATTAGTAGCACATTATAAGATCTCTGTGCTTACAAAAAAACAACAAAAACAACCTTTCATAAAAATTATATCTTATCCATATTGTTCTATTATAGCAGTCAGCTAGAGGAGACTGCTATCATTTTTAATAAATAATACTAGCATTACTGGTATGGCAGCAGATACAGTGCTATTTATGACTTCAGATCTAGACACAAGATTATTGCTTAGCTTTAGTTTCTATGACTTCGACAAGCATTAAGCTTGATTGAACCTCATATTATAGTACAGACAAATGAATCAACACAGAAAATCACATTGATGTAAATCAAAATTACTGTATATAAGACATTTGCCTCTACATTTTGCCTAGCATTCAGAAAGAACTCTTGCTTTAATTTAGAAATATTTTTTAGTACCAAAACATACAAGGTAACCTTGACAATAACTTGGGAGCATATTCAGTCATACAACATTTATTGCTCATTGTACATGTTACATGTGTACAATGTATATCTAACACATATCATGGGACAGGGAGACTTTTTGGTCTTATTGCCACTGAAATAACAATTTTTGAAATATTTAGGTGCGTGTGGATAAGCTAATAGCTATAATAATAAAAGCATAATAGGCAAATCGACCCAACGGCAGAACAGTGGAACGACCATCCGGACGACCTTCTGGACGACCTTCCAGATAAAGCCGCGACTGCGAGGCCTTCTAGTGTGAATGTATTTGCAGAAGAATTGGGATAATAATTAAAACCCACAATGCTCAGCTGAATACTTTGAGAAGTAATAATAGAGATGAGCTTGGTAGTTGCTAACAATCATTACATTGCTATATTCTCATAGCCCTCATAACTAGGTGGGTAAAATTTACCATTCATAATGGATATAAAAGTAAAAAACCTCCTGGAAAAATTCAATAAGGAATGTGCAAATCCTTTATGGGGGGAAAATGTATAAAGCATTACTGAGGGAAATAAAAGAAGACAAATGCTTGGGAAAATATTCCTTGTTCATTAATAAGAAAATGCTTCTCAAAATAACAATTGTTAAAATGACAATTCTCTAAATTAAATTATATGTGTGTGTGTGTGTGTGTGTGTGTGTGTGTGTATCCTAAAAAATTATTTGGGGATTTTATTGCTAGTGCATGTTTTTGTGTGTACTAGTATCTGACTGTATAAAGATGTAAGAGAACAGAAATATATGAAGAAAAATCATAAAGGCTAAATATTGCATTATCAGATATCAAAATGTTAGATAATGATAAATAATTATAAATAATGTGGCACTGTCTACAATATAAAAAGCTATTTTAATAAAACAGAATATATGTTCGTTTAAAAGCACTCAGATATATCTGGGTATATTGTAAAGGTGGAAATATAAATCAGTAAATAAAGGATGGGTTATTCAACAGTTAGAAATTTTTAGAAGACTTAAAAAAACAGATACCTGTTGACTATGATTACATACTATAATGCAGTTCAGATAATTTTAAGGATTAAATAAAAAATAAATAGAAAATTCTCACTAAATAATAGGATAATCTTGTGTTTGGTTATAAACTATCTGGAAAATTAAGGAATTGTTTTAAACGTATTCAGTTGCATAAATAATTAAAGTACATTGAGTGGCCTGATGATTATGATCTCTGAATGCATAATATTCTGGCCATTCAGTGTATATCCTATATAATAAAAGGCTAATATGCAAATTGCCCACTCGACCAAGAGTTCGACCAGCAGGTAGGCTGGCCAACCACCCATGTCCCCTCCCCCTGGCCAGGATGGCCAGACCCCACCCATGCACGAATTCATGCACCAGGCCTCTAATATATATGCATATGTGTATATTTGAGTGGCCAGATTATTATGCACTCAGATATCATAATAATCTGGCCATTCAGTGTACATGTCCAGAACTAGAATAAAATTCAACTCAAATGAGAAAGTAGGAAAGTAGTAGTTATATAAGTGACATAAAAATAAATAATTCTTTTAAAAGATAATTAACAAATATTTAATTCTGGAAATATCTTTGTAGGAAGAGGAGGAGGCGGAGGAGGAGGAGGAGGAGGAGGAGGAGGAGAAAATCAAAAGATAATAAATGGTAGCTTTTTTTTTTATTCTTCCCAAAACATTTTGTTTCTCTGCAGCCAAGAAATGAGTCCACTTTTAAGAACTCACGTGATTAGATTAAAATACTAAACAACTGTGTGGGTCATCTATTGCTGCCATTATAAGTAACCACAAATTGAATGGCTTAAAACAACACAGATTTATGATCTTAAATTCATAGAGTTCAGAAGTCAGGAATGGGTCTGACTGGGTTGACATCAAGGTGTCAGCCAGTCTGCATGCCTTCCGCAGGCTCTAGGGGAGAATTGTTTCCTTTCCTTTTTCAGCTTCTAAAGGCCATGTGATGGCCTTGGTCCATGGAAGACTGAGGTCAACTTCAAAGCCAGAAGCTTATCACCTTCAAACCTCTCTGTGACTCTGACTTTTTCGTCTGCATTCTTCTTATACTTTAAAGGACCCCTTTATTACATTGAGCCCACCTGATAATTCTGCTCAGTATCTCTTCTCAAGGTCCTTAACCTTGATCACATCTGCGCCCTCCCTTTCGCCATGTAAGGTAATGCAAGCAAAGCTTCTAGGGAGGGTGTCGGCATCTTTGGGGGAAGGGCATTTTTCTTTTTCTTTTTTTAAATATATTTTCTTGATTTTTTACAGAGAGGAAGGGAGAGGGATAGAGAGCTAGAAACATCGATGAGAGAGAAACATCGATCAGCTACCTCTTGCACACCTCCTACTGGGGATGTGCCCGCAACCAAGGTACATGCCCTTGACCGGAATCGAACCTGGGACCCTTCAGTCCGCAGGCCGACGTTCGCCCCGACGTTCTAACCACTGAGCCAAACCAGTCAAGGCGGGAAGGGTTATTTTTTCTGATCCCCAAATTTGAGAAGTGTATCAGAATGATTTAAATATTTGTGTGCATATGTGTTATTGTCTTTCCATTTTCTGTAAAGAATACACAATGTTCCTGTTACATGACAAAGAGCGAAAGGAATGAAAAAATCCAAGTGAAAAAAAAAAAATGCCCTAGATAGGGTATCCAGAGACCAACATTCAGAATGTTACTCATTCTGGTAACTGGGTGTATTTCTATGGAGAAGTCACTTCAAAGCTCTGCTACTTAGTTTTTTTAATGTAAAATTAGGCAGTTTAAACTTGAAAGTTACAACTCCCAGCCGAGGGCTGAGAACTTGGCTAGGACTCTCTGACATTAGGAGGTTGTACCGACTGGATCGGCAGAGTCGGCGGAAAAGCAAGCTAATGTTCTCCAGCGGAACGCTAAAGGCACTTTCAGAGTTGTTGCTGAGTCTGGCGGGTGTTATCTGGAATGCTTTCTCTCTGCTTTCCATGTTCGCTTGTATTGTGGATAATTAAAACCCACATGTAATACGAAATCCGTTTACTCCGATGACACTTACGCAGCGACTAGTTTATGTTAGACATGGTCTTAGGGGATTGCGTCGCCGCTATCAGCAATACAAGTAAAGCAAACGTGTACTGTTGAAAGATAAGCACCAAGGTGAAACCGATCTATCTCCGTCCCACAGGAAGCGGAAACTTTAGTTGGGCTGGGGGAATAACTACATCCCGCACGGCAGCGATTGACTTTTCAGGCTCTGTAACCCCAACTCTGCCTTTCATCATCTTCCGAGATGCCTTCCTGTGTGGCGGATGGTTAAAAGGAAGTCACAGGGTACTTTCTGGTCTCCCTTTAGTCTTAAAAGGCAGCAATCCGTTCAACATAGCCACCTGGATGGATATAAGGAAAACCCTAATGCAACATGCCCCAAACGCATTCATTCCATCCTGATTTTTATTTTCTCTTCAACACTAGCTCTCTATTTGGATTTCTAATTTCAGTGAACGGCACTGTTACCAATCCTCCTTTGTAGCCAGAACCCTGAGTCATTCTTTTCTTTTCTTAAAATATATTTTTATTGGTTTCAAAGAGGAAGGGAGAGGGGGGGGAGAGAGAGAGAGAGAGAGAGAGAGAGAGAGAAAGAGAGAGAGAGAAAGAGAAAGAGAGAGAGAGAGAGAGAGAGAGAGAGAGAGAGAGAGAGAGAGAGAGAGAAGCATCATTGATGAAGGAGAGTCATTGATCGGCTGCCTCCTGCATGCCCTACACTGGAGATCGAGCCCGCAACCCAGGCAAGTGTCCTGCCTGGGAATCGAACCTCAACCTCCTGGTTCATAGATCAATGCTCAACCACTGAACCACACCAGCCGGGTCCTATGAGACATTCTTGATATTTACTCTCCTTCACCCACTCTATCAGTCAGGGGACCCACAAGACCTAGATGACACGCTCATTAGAATAATTCTAAAATATTTTCAATGATGGCAATGTTTCTGAAGGGTGGACAGACAGCATAGGGCTACCATAAGGAACAGTACAATATCCTGGGGCTCTTTACCAACTCTAGATTCCTATGGGAATCGAGAAAGAGAGAGTCCCGTAGGTGTGTTCCCTTTAGAGGAGCAGGAGTTTGGGCTGAGAATGTAGCCATCCAAGGTGACTCTGTGGGGAGGTGCCTGGGGAATAAATAGCCTTCCCACACTGCTTTCCTGCGGATGCTCCCTATTAGCTGGACCCTAACAGAAGCCAAAGACAAGGGGCCCACTGATGTGGTCTGTACAAGTCAGCCTCCCATGGACCAAAGGAGGGTGAGGAGACAGGACCGTGAATCTCAAGGAGCCGATTGTAAAGATACATATGTAATCTGTCAGCTCCCTCCCATCTTCCTTACCACCACCACCATAATGTATTTTTTTATTTTAAAAGTTGTTTCCTAATTAGTTTCCACTTATTATTCTGACGCCTCCAGAGAGACCAGAATAAGCATCTCAAAATGCCTGTATAATCATGTCCACTCCCATCCTTTAAAATACATGAATATTCCCCTAGAAGCATTAGAATAGAGTTCAGAATCCTTGACCTGCTCCATCCCTGGAAAACCTTTTATTTCCTCATTTTCCTTTAGATCCCTCTTCAGTCCTTACTTTCTATGCCAAGTCATCATGCTCTTTCTAACAAATAATCCTGTTATTCATATGAGCATGATCTACTTCTATGTATAATATTTCTTACTCTTGCAATATAACATGTATTTGAAGATAATTGGTTTCTACCGTACTACTAAAGTTGTAGCTGTGTGTTATGTTGACCTAATATTGTATCCTCAGTGACTGATAAGAGAGCCTGACATAATGAATTTATTAAGTGAATGAATGAATGCATTTTATAATATTTTCTAATTATTTTATTTGAGCTTCCTAGAATCATGATAATTACCATAAAGTGATTGTAAGGTGAAAACAATTAGGGTAAAGTTCTGAGATTGCATTATTGCAAATGATAACTAACATTTTATATTTTTCTTTTAAACAATCATTTAATTTTGTAGATAATACTTTCAATTTTCCCTTTCAGAGTGTTCAAAATACTTTCATCTTAGTGGCTGTTTGGAGGAAAATATTTTCTGGAGAGCAAAAAAATATCTAAAAACACTTTAAACTTGTATAAAACATTTTTCGATGAATAAAGATATTTTTATTTCTTTTGAGAATTCCTGAAGATAAAAGACATGCTTGTTATCAGAACTGTTATCATCTACAAAGACTGCATTGTGGAAATGGATTAAAAAGAATTCTTTGAGATCTCTTTTTATATATACTAAGGAGAAAAAGGCCGCACATACTAGAGATCACTATTGTAGTTTAAAGGAATATTGACATCCTATAAAGAAAGAAGAACAAAAAAGATCTAAGTCAGAATATTCAACTTGATGTTCAAGATTAGAACAGAGGACAAATACCTGGTTCCACTTTTTAAATGTTTTAAAGATAAATCTTTTTTTTAAAATAATTTATCCCTAACAATTGAGCTGCATTTTATGGGAGGGAGAAAAATGGTTAAGGAAAGATTAAATTCACAAACAATATACGGGGAAAGAGAAGCAAATTATTTCTGTGCTCTCACTGTAGTTTCACTAGCACAAAGTTTCAGTAAGATTCTCACCTCTGTCTTTTCACTCCTGACATAGAAGGAACCACTTTCTAAAAGAAGGAATCTAGAAATAACACAAAAGCCCTGCCCCCTCTCTGACAATTCGTATGCTCCATCCTGTCAAATGTGTATGTGTTTAATTGGTACTTTCTTTTTTTTTTACACAATATAACTCCTTCACTAATTGACTTGGTACCTGACAGGAAGTGTTTTAGACCCCAATTGGACATCTCCTACCATCCACTCTAAAGACTCAGTTGGGAAAAAAGATCTCCAAGGACAACAAAAATGTTATATTGTAGGAGATAGACAGAATTTAAATTCAAGAAGATCAATATGAAAGACATGTTTATTTGCTTCTGATAACTACTATCCAGATGAAATACAGGGGGAAATAGGAAACTTTACACCTTCAAGAACACGTGATTTTCATTTATTTTTAAAATATGTCAAGCCTCCAAAATCTAGAAAAAAAAATAATTAATTGCTCACAAAAGAAAGATTAGAACATATGTGCTCAATGGTCAGACAAAAAGAGGCAGGTAGAGAGATGAGGACCACTTTTTGACCATTAAGACCATAGAAAATTGAGTACCATTAAGCAAACATATGTAGAGGGTCTGCCATCTTTTAACTGTGTGTTTATAAATGTAAGGAGAGGCCCAAAAAGATATAAAGAGAAGGAATTAAAAATAATTGCTATCAGTGTGTTAAGTCCATTTAATTAAACACAGGGAGTGAATTGAGTTTCTCAAAGACCTAGATTCAAAGAAGCAAAACATACAACTTGATTCTTTTAACTGTGCTTGGTTTCCATCTCAAGCTCGCTATCCCTCACGACAGTGAAAAGGACATCTTGCCAATTTTGAGTAAGCTGTCTCACATCTTGTCCACCATAGGACTGATGATAATTTGGGGGAATAATGTTACTCACCAATATCCATTCTACCCCAGAGAGGTACAGCCCCTCTCCCCTTGTCTGGAGGGTGGTTTAGGGAAGGGTGTTTGAATTATTTCTGAATGAAGAAGCATGAGGAGGAAACTAGGGGAGGGGGGGGAGCTTTCTGTAATGGTTTTCTCTCATCTGAAGAATCAAAAAAGGACCAGCCCTCTTGTCTTCCTCTGGTTTTTGTTGCTTGAATTGGTGATGCATGGAATAGCTGTATCCCACTTGACAGTAGATTGGAGTCAAATCCAACCCCCAGAAAAGGATAGTGCCAAGAGAAACTCTGAATCAGAACCGGAACCCTGGCCATTTCTACCTCCGGGTGTTCTAATTAAACTCAAAACAATAAAGTTGTGTTTTTTGTTGTTTTTACTTTACATAGTTTGAGCCCTTGGTAGCAGGAACTAAAGTTAATTTACAGACTTGCTCCTCAAAACCACAGAATGAACTTAGGAAGCAAAACTCCAACACAGATATTTGACTCACAAAATGTCAACTACTTCTCGATAGAGTGCATTGTTTTTTATGTCAATCATCAGGAAGCTTATAGTTCCTATGACATGGTCTCATGGAATTTAAATCAGTTATTATCTGAGACCAACAGTCAGATTCCAGGCTTACTACAGAAAGCATAGTTTTGGAAATATAGTTGGAAACTGGTTATACCATCTCTAAAGCGAGAACCAAGAGAGAGAGAGAGAGAGAGAGAGAGAGAGAGAGAGAGAGAGAGAGAGAGTGAGAGAGAGAGAGAGACCTACAATGTCTAGTCTGATCCTCCTCCACCTCCACTGGAATTTAGGAAGAAGAAAACAAATATGTAGAATATTTTACATTCATTTGAAGCTCTAAATATTGATTCCTGTTTCTTTGCCCACCAGCTCTTTCCCCGTATGTCCTCAATCAGAATCCTTTAAACCTGAAGCCTTAGTATGCTTATTGCTGATGATGCACATAAAAATTACTAAAATAATGCGAACAGGCATAAATTGTGTTTTTCTTTAGAACGTTAGCTCTGTTAAAAGAGCAATTTCCATTTTAACTGGCTTCCTTGTGTTATCCTGGAGTTTTTGTAATTATGTACAACAAACAAAAGAGCAAGCCAGTGTCAGCATCCGTAACAAATGTTTAGTGCATTTGCGTCTTAAAACAAAACTTTCTAAATTTATAGTAATAGCCTTTATCCATTGGCACCTCAAGATGTGCTTTTAATAATTAACAATTATAATCTCTAAGTCAACACTAAAATATTAATAACCATGCTCAATTATTTGGTCAATGTAAATGTAATAGTCTTATTTCCTATTTTTCTTTTCTTCCACTGATAAAACACTAATAGCCTTAACTTTCTGTGATTTATATGAAGTCTTGGAGGTTTTAATTCTCAGAGGGATAAAATTACATTTTAAATGGAGTATATATAAGATTCATTATATATATGGATTTTCGGGTTCCTTTTCTGAATGTGTTTCTTAAAGAATGTATGTTTGACAGTCTGTTCAATGCTTCTTTGCCTCTGTATCTTTTTCCCACCATTTCTTTCTTTTAAAAATTTTTGCCTCTGCAGCCTAGAAATAAACATATAATAACAAAACAACAACAACAAAAAATGTTTGAGTCCCAATTTCAATGAAGCATTGAATAGACTGTCAAACTACATCGGGAAGACAGGGAAGGTTGGGCGAGGGGGGCTGTAAGAGACCAACCGAAGGACTTGTACGCATGCATATAAGCACAACCAATGGATACAAGACACTGGGCGGGGGGAGGGTGGGCAGGGGAAGGCATGTACTGGGGGGTAGGGGAGACGGGGGGAGGTCAATGGGGGGGAAAAAAAGGAGACATATGTACTACTATTTGTAATACTTAAAACAATAAAAATAAAATAAAATAAGAAAAAAAAGAGAAGAAAAAAATATCCTCAGGGGGGATTTACAAAACAAAACAAAACAAAACAACAACAAAAAAGAATGTATGGTGTCTAATGCAGTAATGCCTGTTCTAAAACACTAGCCAACTGATGGAAGCAGGTGTTTCAGGGATCAAAAATGGAGGAAAACTGGTTCATAGCATCAGTTCAATTGTTTGGGAGATTTTTAAAAAACATTCTTTGTCAGTACCTACAAGCAGGTTGTTTGTTTATTTTCAATTAAGATGATGAAAGCTTCCCAAATAGGTAAGCATTCTAAATTTCATGGAACCCTTTAATTGAGCTTTTTTTAAAAAAAGTAGATGTGTTAAAGGCAATTTTGTTGAATTACCTGATAAATTTTACAGTATGATAATATGCCATGAGCCTTCATCATCATCATAATCATCATCACCACCACCACCACCATCATCATCACCAGCCTCTTCTTCATTAACAAAAAGCAATGACTATGAGCATTTATGAAGGATTTACCATGCGCCAGACTTGGGTTAAAGCTTTCTGGCTTTATAATATATCAAGAACCACTACTAGGTTACAGAGTTAGATTTAAATCGACTATGTTGTAGGGCTGCCAAGCTCTACAGGTTTTGCTATTCCTGTAGAGGATCAGACTAGACATTGTAGGTCTCTCTCTCTCTCTCTCTCTCTCTCTCTCTCTCTCTCTCTCTCTCTCGGTTCTCACTTTAGAGATGGTATAACCAGTTTCCAACTATATTTCCAAAACTATGCTTTCTGTAGTAAGCCTGGAATCTGACTGTTTTTTTTTTCTTCTCCATTTATTAAGTAAGGTTCAAGTTCACTGATAAGTTTCTATATTTTTAAAATATGATAACAATGAAAATTTGCCTTTTCAGTATCGCATAGTGTGCTCAAAAGTTTAATTTTCAGGGCAGAGTCTTTGATTCCTTAGATTAGGTCACCTTACCCTACAATCCCCATAGCACCCTCTAAGTATCTTACTTAGACACTTCACACTGTTAATAACCTGTCAAATTGCAATCTCCCCCATTGAAACTTCAGCTCCACAATGACAAGGGATTTTGCTTTTGTTTCCAAATTCTACTACTTGGTTCACAGATATAACTTTATTATGTGACAAATTCAATCCTATCTAAAAAGAAGAGAAACATGCAAATTCACCGTACCTCTGCTACACCCACAAGCAACGCCCACCAGCCAATCAGGAGCAAGTATGCAAATTAACCCAACAAATATGGTGGCAACCATGGAGCTGGAGCAAGCAGGAGGCTTGGGTTGCCCCCTGTGATGGAGGAAGCCAAGCTTCCTGCCTGCCCTGGCCGGCCCTGGCCTCCACTCAAGGCTACAAAGTTTCAATTATAGGAGATAAATAAATCCCAACAAAAATGGCAGCAGCCAAGGAGCTGGAGAGAGTAGGAGTCTTGAGTTGCCCTGGCGATGGAAGAAGCCAAGCTTCCCACCTGCCCTGGCCTCTGCTCAAGGCTACAAAGTTTCAATTATAGAAGATAAATAAATCCCAGATACCAGGGCCTCTGCTTGGGTCACCAGGGTCGTGGCTGGCCTGCAAACCACCACAGATCCCTTGCCCAAGCCGCCCCATGCCCCAAGGGAACCTCCACCCTGATCCTGTACACCCTTCAGGGCAAACCAGCTGACCCCCAACTGTGCACCAGGCCTCTATCCTATCTAATAAAAAAGTAATATGCAAATTGATCATCACTCCAACACACAAGATGGCTGCCCCCAAGTGGCCAAAGATGGTTGCCCCCATGTGAATACAAGATGGCCACCACAAGATGGCAAGCAGGAGAGGGCAGTTGGGAGGGACCAGGCCTACAAGGGAGGACAGTTGGGGGACCCAGGCCTGCAGGGAAGGGCAGTTGGGGGGGACCAGGCCTGCAGGAGAGGGCAGTTAGGGGCAATAAGGCTGGCAGGGGAGTGGTTAGGGGGTGATCAGGCTGGCAGGCAGAAGTGGTTAGGGGCAATCAGAAGGCAGGCAGGCCCTAGCCAGTTTGGCTCAGTGGATAGAGCGTCGGCCTGGGGACTGAAGGGTCCCAGGTTCGATTCCGGTCAAGGGCATGTACTTTGGTTGCGGGCACATCCCCAGTAGGGGGTGTGCAAGAGGCAGCTGATCAATGTTTCTCTCTCATCGATGTCTCTAACTTTCTATCCCTCTCCCTTCCTCTCTGTAAAAAAATCAATAAAATATATTTTAAAAAAATAAAAAGAAGGCAGGCAGGCAGGCGAGCAGTTGGGAGCCAGCAGTCCTAGATTGTGAGAGGGATGTCCGACTGCCCTTCCAGGATCGGGCCTAAACAGGCAGCCGGGCATCCCTTGAGGGGTCCCAGATTGGAGAAGGTGCAGGCTGCGCTAAGGGACACACACCCCCATGCACGAATTTCGTGCACTAGGCCTCTAGCATTTTGATAATGATGGAGTTTCCATATTGTTGGTCTAAGATAATAATGACATGTTACCATTAGCTTCCTCACTCCCAAGCTCCTAGGGCTCCTTCCTTTATCTCTATCATTAGTTTCCTAAACCCATTTCTTTTAGAAATTACTTATTCTACCTCTGCGATTTACCAAATAAATGTCACCAAAAAAATAATGACAACATATTTTTTGGCATAACTGACATAAATTGAGTAGTCAAACTATGCAAGGCTAAATGTGATATGCATTATCTTATTTACTTCATGATAAGTCAAAGAGGTAGGCTGATATAGATGAAGAAACTTAGGTTCAGGGACATTGAGCAACTTACTTCATGGCAAACAGGTAGCAGACAGAGGAACTGGGAGATCATGACAACTCTCACCAAAAACTGTGTGGACATTGTTGCTCTTAATCAATTCCAAACAAATAAATAATGATACGTCATTGTAAAGTGTGTGAGAAAGAAATTTCGTGAACAGCTACATGATAACCACAATAATTTTAAGGTGGGAAAAGTACCATGTTTCTGGTAAATTCTATGGGTCTTCATGAAGTCCCCACTACAAGAGAAGGCTGATTCTAAGACTTACAAGTGAAAAAATAAAAATCCTTTGTGTAGAGTATGTGACTTCAGGCAGGCTACAGAGTGTAAGTGCTACATTTCACCATTCTGGTTAGAGAGATTCTTGGCCTAGCATCTGTCTTCTGGTTCACACTCACCTGCTTTGGTTTTTATTTCTTTACTAGTAGCCCTGCACACGAATCCGTGTGCTAGTAGCTTGCTGATGCCTTCCAGTAACTCTCCGCCTGCTGCCCCGCCCTCCTGTAGCTCCCCCTACCCCCCTCTTCTCCGCCCCCCCCCATTTTGCTGCCCTACCCCTCCTGTAGCTCTCTGCTGACCACTTGTAGCTCCCTGCCCCACCCTCCTGCTGATCCATGATCCAGTCATTACATGGTAGGTCATTATGCTTCACAGTGTAATGACCATTTGCATATTATATCTTTATTATATAGGATTTATTTATTTAGTTAGCTTTTATTGATTTCAGGTAGGAAGGGAGAGGGAAACAGAGATAGAAACATCAGTGAAGAGAGAGAATCATTGATTGGCTGCCTCCTGCACGCCTCTTACTGTGGATCGAGTCTGCAACCCGGGCATGTGCCCTGACCAGGAGTTGAACCATGACCTCCTGGTTCATAGGTTGACCCTCAACCACTGAGCCACAGGGGGCCAGGCACACCTTGCTTTGGTTTAAAGGGGTTCCTCACCTTAGCTAAATGCTTTCATAATGCTTGTTTCCTTCCTGATATCAGCTTTAAAATTCTCCTACTGTTCACCTGCCCTTAGTTCATTTTCCGCAGCTAAATGTCCATCATTTCCATTATGTTTTATTCTGAGTCAATGTGTCAGAATGTAAAGAAAAGAAAATATCTATAATAATAAAAGCATAACATGCAAATTGACAGAATGACTGAACAGCAGAACAACTGTCCGGATGACCTTCTGGACAACTAGGCTATGACATGCACTGGCACCAGGCCAGCCAAGGTGGGTGCGATGTGATTGGTGGGGGGCCCCTGCCATTCCTGCATGATTGCCCCGTAGAGGGAGGCCTAAGCCACCCTCTGTGAGGCAATTGATGGGGGAGCTCCACAATCCATCACCCCAAATAGGGAAACCCAGGCCACTATCTGGTGGGACAATCGATTGGGGAGTGGGGGTTCTGCGATCACCTCAAAAAGAGAGGCCCAGACCACCCTCTGTGTTGTGATCAATCACGGAGCCCAAGCTGGGTGGGTAGGGCCTCCCTCTGCTGGGCGCCCCAAAGAGGGAGGCCCAGGCTATCTGGCTGGCGGTGCTGTGGCGGGTGGGCGGGGCCTCCAGCAATCACCCTGCAAAGGGAGGCCCAGGCCAGCCAAGCAATCATACCCCATGCCTGTTGCCTACAGAGGGAGGTGACCAGCGGCAGGGGTGGGGGGTTGGGGGCAGAGTCACACAGATGGCAAGCAGTGGCAGCAGTAGGGGAGGAGCCAGCTCCCAGCAGCCTGGGGAAGTAAAGCCCTGATAGGCCCTGATCGTTAGCCAGGTCTAGGGACCCTACCCAAGGGGTCCTGAATTGCAAGAGGGCACAGGCCAGGCTGAGGGACAACCCTCCCCATTTATGAATTTCATGCACCGGGCCTCTAGTATCCTATATAATAAAGAGGTAATATGCAAATTGACTGCCACGCCCTCACAAAAGATGTCCACCCCCATGTCGTCACAAGATAGCCAGAAGGGAAGGGCAGTTGTGGGTGATCAGTCCAGTAGGGGAGGGCAGTTGGGGGTGATTGGGCCTGCAGGGGAGGGAGGGCAGTTGGGGAGGACCAGGCCTGCAGGGGAGGGCAGTTAGGGGTGGCCAGGCTGACAGAGGAGGACAGTTTGGGGTGCCCGGGCTGGCAGGGGAAGACAGTTGGGGGGACCAGGCCTGCAGGGGAGGGCAGTTGGGGGCAATCAGGCTGGCAAGGGAGCAGTTAGGCATAGATCAGGCTGGCAGGGGAGTGGTTAGGGGATGATCAGGCTGGCACGCAGAAGCGGTTGAGGCAATCAGGCAGACAGGCAGGCAAGTGGTTGGGAGCCAGCAGTCGCAGATTGTGAGGGGGATGTTTGACTGCCAGTTTAGACCCGATCACAGCGGTGAGATAGGGCCTAAACCGGCAGTCGAACATTCCCCAGGGGCCTCAGATTGGAGAGGATGCAGGCTGGGTTGAGGGACAACCCCCCCCTCCCCCCAGTGCATGAATTTCATGCACCAGGCCTCTAGACTATATATAATAATGCTGATGGGGAAAATATAGAAGGACATTACTCTCTTTGTTCTGCAGATTTATTTTTATTGATAGTTTGGTTGTCAGGATGCTTTCCTATTGTGATGACATTTTTACCAAAGTTCAAGCACTTTGGATACCCAAACCTAAATAAATGAAGAATTCAAGTCATCATTTGAAAGACGGCTATCCTGCTAACAACAGTAAGTACTTCCTGAATCAACTCTGAACCAATAGTCTTAGTTCTGTGTTTTTGCTTATTTTTTTTTCCCTTGGATTTGTACCTGCTCTAATGTCATTTTTTCAGACATGATAATTTTTTTTGTTTTGAACCTACATATTCTAGTTAATTATTTGCATTAGAATAGTCTATAATAGTGTAGCTAGTGGTCTTAGGAGAACTCTACCCATAAAAAGTGCCCCTTTCAATTTAGTCCAATGCTCTTTCTCTAAGGATCACTTTGAAATAGCTCACCACTACCTTACACACACACACACACACACACAATGCCAAGCCCTAAGTCAAGGTTTGTAGTCTGTCTCAGACACTGAGACATTGATCAACTTAGTAAACATGTTATTAAACAGCAAAGCAGTTACCACACACAAAATGAGGTATAGATAAAAATTTAGAGATATACTTTCAAAATTTTCCCTAGACTATCATTGGTATAAGGAAACAAAAATATGCTAGTTCAGTGGTCGGCAAACTCATTAGTCAACAGAGCCAAATATCAACAGGACAACGATTGAAATTTCTTTGGAGAGCCAAATTTTTTAAACTTAAACTTCTTCTAATGCCACTTCTTCAAAACAGACTCGCCCAGGCCATGGCATTTTGTGGAAGAGCCACACTCAAGGGGCCAAAGGAGCCGCATGTGGCTTGTGAGCCGCAGTTTGCCGACCACGGTGCTAGGTCATCATGAAAGGAAAAAAATGACCTGAAGTTCACTGCAGGCAATTTATTGCTTTTAGCAATCCCTAAAAACTCTTATTTGTGTCTCTCCTCTAAGTACTATTAATTCTACAGTATTCAGAATTAATTCACAATGCATCTAAAAGTGAATGCTTTTTCAGCCCAGAAACATTTTAAAATGTTTGCTCATTTGGCAAATGCAGCAAAAACCATAAATAAATTTGATAAAGGACATTTTGAGACCTCTATATAAAAACTAAAACATAATATTAAAACAAATTAAATCAATATAAATATTGTGAATGATACCATACCGAGGGATTAAAAAACTCAATATTCTTAACATATCAATTCTCTTCTAATTGATCTATAGACCTGACCAAAGTCTAAATACCCACCATTTTTTTTAATTAGTCAATTGACTCTAGAATATAATGGAAAATGGAAAAGACAACGAATAGCTGTGATGGGCAGAATTCTAAAGTTGTTCCTCAAATTTCCACCCCTTGTTTTACTGAGCCCTGATTTGTGGTTGGGTCTATGACTATGATAGAGCTCATACCTTTGATTAGATTAGATTACCTGGCAAAAGGAAAGGGATTCTAACAGTTGTAATGAAGGTCCCAGATAATTTGGTTTTGAATTAATCCAAAGGAAGATTATGCTGGGCGGGTCTGACCTAGTCAGGTGAACCCTTCAAAGAGCCTGGGCTCTGCATGGAGGAAGAGATCAGAAACGTGTGTACGTGTGTAGGTGAGGGCCCATAGAGGGGGCTACATGGCAAGAAACTGATGGGGGCCACTAGGAGTGGAAAGTGGTCTGGGGCTGGACAGCCAGCAAGGAAACAGGGACTTGGCCCTCCAACGACAAAAAAATGAAATTCTTCCAAAAATGTGAAACACCTTGGAAGGGGACTCTGAGCTCTAGAAGAGAACAGTCCCAGAGACCCTTTAATTGCAGCCTTGAAACTCTGAGGAGATAATCCAGTCATGCTTTACTCAGACTTTCCATATAAAGAAACTGTGAAATAATAAATGAGCATTTTAAGCCACTAAGGTTCTGATCATTTGTCATGCAGTAAAATAACACAACCAACATAACTTTGAAAAGTAACAGCAAAGTTGGAGAATATAGACTACCTGATTTTTAAGACGCATAAAGCCACCATAATCTAGACAGTTTTGCGTTGCCGCAAAGCTATGTATAACGATCAATGCAATTGAATGAGATGGCTGAACTAAACGTAGACATATAGTAAATGGATTTTTGACAAAGATTCCAAGGTAATTTAATGGAAAAGGCTACTCTTTTCAACAAATGGTGCTGAGACAACTGGATATCCATATGAAAGATATGAACTTGGATCATTCACACCACCCTGTAAAATTCTACAAGATAACATAGTGGAAAAATCTTAGTGACACTTGCTTAGGCAAAGAGTTGACAAATAGGACAAAAACACACACACGAGAAAAAGAAATTAATCATAAATTGGACTTCAAAATAGAAAATTTTAGCTCTCTAAAAGAAACTATAAAGAACATGAAAATGCAAGCCACAGAATAGGATAAAATATTTGAAATATATTTTAAGAGATGTGTATATCCAGGACATAAAAATAACTTATGCAACTCAATTATAGGTAGACAAAAAATCCAATTAAAATGGGAAAATTTTGAATGGAGACAAAAAAAATATCATAATGGCAAATAAGCACAGGACACAATGTTACCATTAATCATAGGGGAAATAAATTAAAATTACAATGAAACAATCACATACCCAGTAGAATGCTAAATTTAAAAAATCTAACCATACCAAGTGCTGGCAAGTATGTGGAATAATTGGAATTTTCATATGCTACTGGTGATTATGTAGAATAATACAACCACTTTGCAAAATAGTTTGCACTTTCTTAAAAGATTAACATAAACCTACCACATAATCTAGCCATTTCATTCATAAATGTTTACTTAAGAGAAACAAAGACATATGTCAACACAAAGACTTTTACATAAATGTAAGAGCTATTTATAATATACTAGTGGCCCCGTACATGAATTCATGAAAATCGAAAGGAAATTAATTAGAAGAAATATTTTAATATCCCTATGTGCCCTTTCTTTATAATAGAAATGTCAACCAAATTCACGATCGACAATGACAAATCAAAACACATGCATGTGATTAGTGCCAGTGAAAGCTTTATATGTATTGCACATGCACAAATCAACTTAGCCATATATATATATATATATATATATATATATATATATATATGGCTAATATATATATATTAGAGGCCTGATGCACGAAATTCATGCCAGAGTAGGTCTTCTTTCCCCCAGCTATTGGCACTGGCTTTCCTCTGGCACCAGGGACACCCAGGCTTCCCTCCAGCCCCTGCTTCATCTGGAAGGACATCCAGTCTAATTAGCATATTACCCTTTTATTATTATAGATATAGAATAAACTTGCTTAATTAGACCTGCCTTCTGATTTAGCTAAACTTTTTCCAGTCCAGTGAAGCACCCCAACTTCTCTTTCAGGTAATTGTCAGCAACACAGCAGTAAATATCAACATGAAGCAGATGATTATTGTAGAGCACGCAGGGAAAACAAAGGGTAAAATATTTAACTGCAGCAATGTTTGACTATATTCTGCACAGTGAGAAAACCTGAAGTCGTTTTCAAGGTGCACCAAATTCTTACTTCATTTCAGTCAGATCAAGTTTCTAAGCTTTCCAAATCTCTGTTTTCTGGCTAATGAAAAGAAAATAGGATTCCACCGAGTGTCCTATCTACCTACTCCAGGACTTCTGTGAGGATCAAATGAGATGAGGCACAGGAAAACACTTCACAGATATTTGGCTAAAGTGTGAAATGTTTCCACCTGGCTATAAAGCAAGTCGTGTTCCTGGGCTGAAGAAACTCCAAGGAGGTTAGTCTCTAGGGAGAGGAAGCCGGGCATTGCTTTGTGATGTCATTACCCGGTGCCCACGGTCACCATTTCCGGGCTGGGCTGGGCTGTGGGCCACATTTTGCACCATGGGGTCTTGGCAGCATCGGCTGTGATTTGGTGGGGTATCACTCCGGGGTGGTGGCAGAGCCTGTGTCCCACTTCGGGAAAACCGAGTGTTGCTTTGTGAGCACCAGGTCCAAGGTGCTGTTAATTGTTAAATGGCCTGTCGCTAGGGAGAGGAAGCCGGGCGTTGCTACGTGACATCATTACCTGGTGCCCACAGTCACCATTTCCAGGTTTGGCTGGGTTGTATTTTGCACCATGGGGTCTCAGCTGTGTCAGCTGAGATTTGGTGGGCTGTTGTTCTGGGGTGGTGGTGGGAAGCCGAGTCTTGCTTTTGTGGGTGACAGGTCTGCAGTGCCGTTTCTCTGTAAGTGGCCAGGGCACATCATAACAGCTTCTGCGTTGAGCATCTGCCCCCTGATGGTCAGTGCGCGTCATAGCGACCAGTCTGACGGTCGGACACTTAGCATATTAGCCTTTTACATATATAGACAGAATATTTCCTTAATACATATATAGCTCTTTACTATTCTTGAATGCCGGACAATGTATCATATATAATATTTTTTAATTGATTTCAGAGAGGAAGGGAGAGGGATAGAGAGTCATTGATTGGCTGTCTCCTGAATGCCCCCTACTGGGGATTGAGCCCACAACCTGGGTATGTGCCCTTGAGGGAAATCAAACTCAGGACTCTTCAGTCCACAGTTGAATGTTCTATCCACTGAGCCAAACTAGCTAGGGTGACAACATGTCTTTTATATGCTATAATCCCCTTCCCAAGCCTCCCCGCCCCCATTGCTGAGAAAAAAATTTTTGTTAAATATATTTTTATTGATTTCAGAGAGGACGGGACAGGGAGAGAGAGATAGAAACATCAATGATGAGAGAGAACCATTGACCGGCTGCCTCCTGTACACCCCCTACTGTGGATTGAGCCCACAACCTGGGCATGTGCCCTGATGGGGAATTGAACCATGACCTCCTGGTTCCTAGTTTGACCCTCAACTACTCAGCCACACCAGCCAGCAAGAACTAAAAAAAAATACTTTCCTCACAAAAACAAATACCCCCACAACAGTGAAGACCCTTCTCTCCTAGGCCTTTCGTTAACTTCCATGAAGACTGAATTTGACTGAATAGAGAACACAGATAGCTTAGGGAAGAAAGGCATTTGATTCTGTTGTTTAGGAATTTGTAGTGTCATGGCCAAGTTCACACATGCTAAGGCATGATTAGTACAAAGCTTGTGTGCAGATATTAGGTTATTTCAAGTTTCATGCTTGATGATTGTTTTTCTCTTTCTCTCCCCTTAAATTAAATTACTTTTTCTTTGCTTATGTTTCTTTCTTTAGTGCTGTGCGGGAACTCTCACATTAACAAATGCTTCTACAAAATGGTTTCTACATGGATGGGATCCTGACGTACATACTTCAGAAAGTTGTAGAGACCGTATATGTAGCTGGAAATGTAAGATCTAAAAAAGTCAAATTCATGATCATAAATTTCACTTTTATATAATCTCCTTTTTATGGACTCTTCTATCTTTAATTAAATTGTTTTTTTACTCTACCTTTTCTTCACCTGGCATACCTAAGAAACATGCCAATTTCATCCTCTTTGTTTATATGTTTAAAGCTACCACATACATTTTGATAAGTCAGTCAATCTTTGTATTTTTCAAATTCAATTAAGTGGAAAGCTTTGTCTAGTTTAATAAGAGACAACTGCTGAAAGCTAATGCCTTGCAGAAAAATGTTACAAGGACAAAATACCATTTAATAGAGAAAGAGGAAAATATATCTTTATTTAACAGACAATCAAGTGAGGTTTTTCAAATTTGCCATCAATTCCACAGAAGATACTATTTGAAAGCATATTGGCTTCAAATTCCTCTGTTGAACACTCAGAACAAGCGTGACCTCATTTTTAATTTTACATAAAGGTTAAAAAGGCACAATTTCTGCAGAAGCCTGTTACTGCTCAGTAATTCTAAAAGATGACTTTAACTTGGTAACTATATGTAATAATTTTAATTTGTGTTCACAGAAATAATAAAGTAAAGTATGCTTTTACTACTTGTATTGAAAATTAGGACATTCTTGGTGCAAAACCTTCTCAGAATATCTATGTTCAAATGCCTTCTTTTTCCCCACGTCCCCTGGGAGATCTGCTTAAAGCCTGCTTAGCTAACATTTCAAGTCAAGAAATAAGTATTAAACCTAACTCTATGTCAAACAATATGGAGCACTCTGCAGATAGATTTATAGCTACAGCCATAATCCACAAGGAACTCCCAGCCTAGAAAAAACAACAGGTTTATGCTTAATTATTAGGAAACTTACAAAGGGTATTATAATATATATATATAAAAGCCTAAGTAACCATTACAATCAGTTGACTGAACGACTGGTTGACCAGTCGCTATGATGCGCACTGACCACCAGGGGGCAGATGCTCAGTGCAGAAACTACCCCCTGGTGGTCAGTGCACTCCCACAGCCAATCTCCCAAGGCTGGCCAACCTCCCATGGTCTCTTCCCCCGGCCGACCAAGCTCCCGTGATCCCACCCCCTGGCTGCCCCCGCGATGGCCCTGAACACCGGCCAGGCCAAGGGACCCCACCCATGCACGAATTTGTGCACCAGGCCTCTAGTCGAGTTATAAAAATCCATATATGTATAGAAAAATTTATGGTCCAGCTCTGACTCCAGGGTTAACTTGATAAGTGTAGAGAGATAGATACTTAAGTTGTTAAGTGTAGAGAGATACTTTCAGTTGAGGAACTGGCACAAACAAAGCATAGAGACAGGCTTTATGGAGTATTCACTGGCTGGAATGGAGAACAGTAAGCCTGTGGAGAGGGTGTGCTTGGGAAGGGAGGGTAGGGCTTGCTTGGAAGAGTCATGAGGCTCATGGTAATCTCTCGTACTTCAAAACCTCCATCACACTGTGGTGTAGAGTATATGCCTGAAGGTAATTATTGATGTAAACCCTTTTCTGAATCACCCACCACAACAAATAGAATATTTCAGAGAACAGTGGAGTGGTAGAGAATTGGTAAAGGCAAAGAGAACAGACATGAGCGTACAGATGAAAGGAGATATGGGGACCATAGAATTAATAGGACCTACATATTTTACTGAAATTTTCTTTTTTACCACTAACTCTGACCCTCCCATGGAAGATTTCAGAAGTAAAAATGTTGGTATTATTTTTGTCTTTTTCTATGAAGTACCAATCATTAAGTCAGTTCAATCTAATGAGCCATTTGAATGATCTCTTACAACTCTTCATTATATGTATATGCCAAGAGTTCAGTGATTGCTTTGGATTATTTCATTTTTTTTGTTTTGTCTTAATTTACCTTTCAGTGGTTCGTGATTTCCAAGCTTTTTGGGTGTGAATGGTAATCTTGTTGGAATGTATCTCCCCTTATAAACACATACACATACACACACAAACACGCATACACACTATTCTTTATGAGTCTTAAATTTTTGCTAAAAATAATTGTCATTTAGGTAGGATACTATTTTCCATTGGGAAATTTGAGCTTTGAACATAAAATCATATTCATAAATCCAGTAATAATTTTCTTTGCTAACTGTGCATGATAGTTGAAGGGAAACAAATAACAATAAATTGTTATGACTCATACCAATGATCATTAGAAGAAATCAAACCTTTATTTTTTCCATTCTAAGTAAATCTTTCATTTATTTATTATCTATGTGTTGGTCAAAATAATTCAGTGTAGCATAGCTGCTTTTTTAAAGATAGTATCTTTCATAATTCTGAAAGTGAACAATTATTTCTTTGTTTCCCCCACTTGATTTAGGTACTAAACCTCAGAAAATACCTAATGTGGGATATGACATTTCTCCAGTCTGCTTCATTGACCCTACCTATAAAAGAAAGAAAATGGACAAAAGAATCTCTAAATTCCCTTTTATCTCTTAAAAAAAAATCTCTCTCCCCTATAGTGACCAGTATGATTTTCTTTTTAAACTTTGAAAAGAGAATTTTTTTAAAACAATATCACATGATCTCGCTCATTTGTGGAATATAATGAACGACATAGACTGATGAACAAGAACAGATCCAGAGGCTGAGAAACGTCGATCAGAACATCATACCTCAGGTAAGGTAGGGGAGGGTGGGGGTAAGGTGGAGAGATCAACCAAGGGACTTGTATGCATGCATATGAACCTAATCAATGGACACAGACAACAAGGGGGCGGGGCATTAAGAGAAATTGTTTCATGTGACAAAAATTTTTAAATGAAACTCTCTGTAGACTGAAAATTATTTTGGAAGGAAACAAAGAGAAGTTTCCTTCAAAAGTCATAAGGATTGTAATTGAAAGTCAATATATTTTGCCTCTTGAACTAAAGTAAGTAATTTGTGTTTTTGCCTCCCTGACAAAGTTTATATAAAGCTACAAAAAGAAATTGACAGCCAGTTTGAAATGGAATTGCCAGGGCCTAGGGCAAAGAATATCCTTACATGATATTATTCTACAATCTCATTATAATCTTAGATATTTTACAACAGCATACTTTACAATTATCCCAAACAAACTTACAAACTAATTCTTTGAATGGTGGGCAGCAATTAAAAAAAAAAAAAAAAAAAAGGACATGAAAGGATTTAATCCCTTGCAGAAGGAATTAAGGCACTGGGAAGGCACTTGAGCATCCTATATTGGCCCCTCTTGCCCTTTGTGCCAAGAGGGACCCTCTTCTCACAATCCAATTGCCCTCAGCTGTTACCTGAGCTTTCTGTTCATGCTGCGCTTGAAGCCTCGTGGGGGCTGGTACCAGGGATCTGTCTCACATCCAATTGTGTGAGCTGGGCCCTCACTGGAGAAGAAACCCGAGTTCCCCGAGATATGTGATCAGCACTGGGACCCTGCCAGCAGGCCAGGGGTTCCCAAGGCAGGTGCTGGGTGTGGAGGCCACGGGGTCATAGGCTACCAAGGAGACAGAACTGAACCTCACAGCACCCTGCTTGGCCCCGGAGGATGGCTGGTTAGCCAGAGACGGGTAAGATTCCTCAAGGAAGGAACAACCTAAGACAGGCACAGTCGCAGAGGGGCCATCAGGAGAGAACTTGGGGGGGCAACAGAAGTGGGGCACAGACCCTCACCCCCCCCAACACTGCAGGGGCTTGAACCCTCACCCCCTTCTAAAGGAGGTCTCCTACCCCCATGGCTGCTTCGCGCTTCCCACACCCAGCTCAGATCGGGACCCAAGCAACAGAAAGAGACCCGGCCCAGCTCACATCGAGATACAGGTGACAGACAGAGACTTGGCCCAGCTCAGATCGGGACCCAGGTAACAGACAAGAGACTTGGCTGACAGCAGTTGCCCTATATCTAAATTCAGCTGAGCATTTGGAATGCTCAGGGCCCACTCAAGAATGCAAATAATCCTTCCCAGTAATATTTATAGGGTAAACTAAGATTGTTGGTAGAGTATTAAATTTGACAGTAAAATAGTAATCGAGTTTTCAGATTAATTTAAATAGGCTAATTGAAATAAGTGAATATTCAAGTACTGGACAAAAAGCTATTCTTAAAGTAATAACTAAAATTTCTATTGGTAGTTCATCTCATGGTAAAATTCCTGAATATGCAATGAACCTAAAGCAGTCATATGTGTGGGGGAAAAAAATTTTTTTTTTTAATTTAAAGTTATCAAGACTGCATTATAAAATTTACAAAAACCTCCATTAAAAAAAAGGGGGGGAGATAGTAGGGCAATATCATGTAAGGAAAAATATCCTATAAGTAAATTACATCTAGAAAATTTTTACTTTACCAAATTAAGGTTCATTTGCAATGCTAACAGCAAGACAGCCATTAAAAACACACATGGTGTCTAAATAAGACAAAGGAAAATCGTTTGAACAAAAATAAAAAGGATCCCAAATCAATTATATAGAAAAGATTCCTTTATTAACTTGTGGTCGAGAATATATTTGTATATTTTCAGAAAACAACCCCAAGACCAGATGGATTCCTGCAACAGAGAGGAATTGACAGGAGTGCTCCAACCACGAAGACAAGAGGAAAAAACAGTCCAGAGATGGAAGACGCTGACAACGCCTTGCCATGGGAGCAGTCAGCAGCTGTGCACTGCTGCAGGTTACCTAGGACCAAACCAGAGAGGGTCGGACCTGCATTGCCACCATGTGCCCACCATCCAGATATCACTGCTGACATGTACACATAAGGAACTGTTGGACATTGAAATTGGGACTCAAACATTTTTTTGTTTTGTCTTGTTTTGTTATTATATGTTTATTTCCAGTCTGCAAAGGCAAAACTTTTTAAAGGAAAGAAATGGTGGGAAAAAGATACAGAGGCAAAGAAGCATTGAACAGACTGTCAAACTACATTGGGAAGACAGGGGTGGTTGGGCGAGGAGGGTTGTAAGAGACCAACCGAAGGACTTGTACGCATGCATATAAGCACAACCAATGGATATAAGACACTGGGGCGGGGGGGGGGGGTGAGGGTGGGCAGGTGAAGGCATGTCCTGGGGGGTAGGGGAGGTCGGGGGGAGATCAAAGGGGGGAAAAAAAAGGAGACATATGTACTACTATTTGTAATACTTAAAACAATAAAAAAATAAATAAAAATAAATAAATAAAATAAAACTGCATTATAGTGATTATTGTGGATTTGATAGTTTAATGGGCAGCCATATTTATCCCCTAAATTAGTTCTCAAAAGTCAAAAAGGAATCCAGGACCTACTGCTTTTCTGCTTTAATTGGTAGTGTATGTTTGAAAAAGGTTTAGACATCAATGATTGCATTCTGTCTCTAAACTCTGAAAGACAGCAAAAGGGAAAGGGGAGTCTTTTGCCAAACAGAATGAATTGAAGCTCTCTCATTCAATATGTATACTTCATTGCTATGGTGTCTTCGGTTTCCTCATGAAGTTCTGTATACGCTATAGCATTTAACTTGTAATTTTACTTTCATACGAATATCAGGTTATCTCAATATTTTAATAGGTATTTTAAGAGGACCAATATATTAATTTAATAACTATGTAAATCATCAAAAAAATTAAACTAAGTAAATAAAAAGAAAAATTGACAATTTTACAGAAAGGTTAGATATAATGACATATTGATGCCTTGCCTATATTCTATTCTAGTAAAACAGATAAATAAGAATAGTAATAATAACAGTTCTGTGTAATATGTCATCCACTTATATATTTTAAAATATGATTTAATGCTCACAAGAAATCTTCAAAATAGAACTATTAGACCCATTTCTGGGGTGGAAATCTGAGGCTAAGAAAAGTGGTTACTTGCCCTAAGCTTCATAACTTATAGGTATTTGGTAGAGTTAGATTAGGAATTCAAATATTTTGCTTCATCTTGATTCACTTATCTTCCAGTGCATGGAGGGAGACAGCATAGCATGCAATAATGGAAAATTAAGACCAATCACTTCATCCTAAACTCTTTGCATTACTTGGTTATACTCTGGCCACCAACATCCACATTTTTGCCTCTGCAGATCTAAACTTTACATCCCCTCTGGCACGTCCTGACTTAGTACTGTAAGATGACCAACTTGGCCTGGCGTTCCCTGAGACCTTTCTGTTTTTAGTATTAAAAGTCCTGTATTCTGAGTTTCCCCTACTCCCAGGCACACCAGGATCGCTTGTGTACAACTGCCCTCATTTTAAAGTGGAAACTTCTGTATCCCGAGACCTCGATCGGTATTAGGCAAAAGAAGATGGGCTGGCACCTGAAATGACCCTCAAAAGTGGACACTGTCTTTCCTTGCAGACTTTGGCTTGTCTGACTCCACTGTCTTAGCAACCTCTTATTTGTGCACCAAAGCATATGCCACTGTTAACACTGGCCGAATGAAACAAGTCCATGACCACAGCTATTCAAAGAAATCAGCCTTTATTCTGAGGGATGCTGGAGTCTGGTTCTCTCAAAAAAGCAGAAATAGTATCACTTTAACAAGTTCAATTCTAGCACTTGCTTTTTTTATCCTAATTCATAGTAGGCATTTGTTGACTCAGAGGATGCCAGATTTGAAGTGCTTAGTGAAGAAACATGGGAGAAAGTTGTGTTTCTACAACATCTGGAGACACAAATATTTTCTCACTGTTTATTTCCAGTCTCCTTTCCAATTCAATAATATTTGCTTTCTTGCTGTAATAAGATGAGTTAGAGAATAATGAGAATGTAGGCTGGTTTTACCTTGAGAAACGCTTCAGGGAAAACAATTCCAACACTGAAGCAGAGAATTATGAAGTTTATTAAATAATCCTACTCTCGATGAAACCATCAATAGCTGAGTGGTTTAAAAACATTGCTAAACATCACTCAATAAGGATAATGTGCCTCACATAACTCAGAGAAACAAACCTCATTTTAAATTTCTGCTGAGCCAATGCTTTGGATTCAATTATTTTAAAACACTTTTCTAAATCATTTCATTAAAAACTGCATATGATATTTACATTATATCCATCTCAAGTTAAGGACGAAGTATATTCCCCACTACAATGATGCATGTTTGCCTAGAAAAGTCTGTTTATTCTAAAATAGAACAAATGATTAGCCATTTCATATTTTGTGTTAGAACAGGACCTTATATTCAATAAGATCAGAGAGGATATAGAAAGTTGACCCAGTTATTTTATGGGAATGTTGGCAGGACGGGGTTTAATGGGGGAAGAAAGTAGAGCCCAAACTTGAAGATGGTGTCCTAAAAGCATCTTTAACTCTGACATGCCTTAGTGGTCTTAGCCAATTTTCTTAAATTCCCCGATTTTTGGAGACAGGAGAACTTGGGAATCTTTAAACTTAATTAGTGACTCACTATATAATTTCTTTTAGGGTGCTAAATAGAGAGACTATCTTCAGAAAGGAGGAAAGAAACTTGAACTTATTAGACATTCAACTACGTCATATTACCCTGGTGAGCAATTAATCACCAAAGGCCACTATTCTTTCATGTTTTGTTGAAGGCATGGATTTTTTTAAATTCTGAAATTAAAATGTATTTAAATGTTGATTGATCTATAGTAAATACTCATTAATGATTTTCTTTTATCTGTTAAGGTAACATTCTTTTTTAAGAATCCCTTGACCTTGACGGTGTTCATTCCAGTAGCAGCTGTTATCAAGGATCTGGTGGGTCCCCTGTTTCAAACTAAGAGTGGGAATCTAGAGAACATGACTTAGATATTTTTTTAATGTATTTTCAATTGATTTCAGAGAGGAAGGGAGAGGGAGAGAGAAATAGAAACATCAATGAAGAGAGAGAATCATTAATCTGCGGCCTCCTGCATGCCCCTTACTGGGGATCAAGCCCACAACCTGGACAGTGCCCTCACTAGGAATCTAACCAAGACGTCTTGGTTCATGAGACTGAGCCACACCAGCCAGGCTAGATCTTTTAGGAACTCAGACACCAATGGGTAAGACAACCAGGATTCTCGGATTTTTCACTCTAATGATTCATGTCGAGACGGGTTCCGGGAAAGTACAGAACTAAGCAACGGGTGGGCCCTTTCTGAACAAGTCACCGAGACATCAGATTGTCATTGGGAATAAAACAGCAGCTGCTTGATGACAAACAGCACCATTTGGTAGGCTTCTATGAACATTAAACAAAGAATAACCCATTTGATTTCTTCATATTTCTAAACGAGGTTTGAATTTCTCCTTTCAGCTGAATCCTGTGCCAAGAAAATACACTGAAGATGTCCTTGAGTTAAAGGCACACAGCAATGTCATGCTACCCTAAGAAATCCCCTTCAGCCTAGGAGAAATGCAACAAGTTCTTCTAATAAATTGCGGTTTGGACACTCATTCACTCATTCAAGAAATATTTCATTGACCCATTTTGCATTTAGTACTATATATGAACATGACCCAATCCCAGATCTCAGGAAACTTTCAAGTCCAACCATGCCAGTTTCAATTGAGGTAAACAAATAAATCCCTGAAAGATGACCTGATCTGTTCAAACATCACACAGCTAGCAAGTGTCAGCACTGGGTCTTGAACCCTTGTTCTGATTTCCAAACTCATATCCTTTCCAAGACCCAACTGATTCTTGTCTAATCATTGGCAAATCACAGTTTTGGAATTACTGACATAAAAGTCTTTCCTTGAGAAACTTGGAATACAGATAATACTTACATATAATTTTTTTTTTTAACAAAGAAGAGTATTTCCAGTAAAAGTTCTATGAATGCAAGATATTCTTTGCTGCACAAGTTCCCTCGGCTTTACTGGGACTTTCTCCTGTGCATCCAGAGAAAGAAGGCGCCGGAATGGAAGCCAAGTGACAGCTGGTATGCAATTTTTATAGTCATTGTCACATCTAAATCCTCCTAAATAAGAATGTAAAATTAAATCATAATTAGGACCACAGATCCCCTCAAAGGAACTCAGTCATATGAACTCTTGGGGGTGGGGAAGGCGTGTCCCATAGCCATAACTTGGGTGGAAATGATTATCCATTATTTTTATAATTTACATTTTCCCTTTTGGGTAGCCATGGCCTGGCATCCTCAGAAGTGTTCATTTGCATACAATCTTTTCACACGATGGTGATTGGCTTTTGTTTCAGGATCTAAATGAAGATAAAATAACTCATTCTCCTCAAGTTGCCGCTGCTTTCAATCTTCTATATGTGCCGCGGCATAACCGTTCGATATTAAGCTTGGCATTTAAAGTATTTAGGATTGACTGTAAGTGTTCAGAGAGGATAAAAGCTTAGTGAACTAATTCAGGAAAAAATCATATTTATCAGAGCCAATTTCTGTAGCTTGACATTTTATGATTTACTTCTAAGCTGCTAAAATAGCTTAAGAAACCTTTTCCTCCCGGTCTGATTTTTTTTTTTCTTGTCTGCTGTTTAATCCTGCCTGAAATTTGTGCAATTAATATCGATGCAGGCATCAAATCCACTGACGGTGATCACCCAGGAATTATACCTGATTAGGAAGAGTTTCATGCTTTACATGTCTGTTAGTTTCACTGCACAACAGAGGTTCTGCAAAGGGCAGATACTGGTGAGTTTCTGGGATGTAATCACATTTACGCAGGACTTGGTTCTCCCTCCCCTGGATACCTTCCAACTCGATGATTTTTATTTTAAAGGCTCTTACTTGAATATCTGTCAAAGAAAAATTCAGGTAATGTTTACTCTTCAAATTGGAGCTGGAAAAGTGGAATCCAAGCTTTGGCTTGGAAATACTTGAGTAATTTACCAAGTCCTCCCTGAAGTCTCACAGATGGTTCAAAGGGGATTTTCAGAACGAAATTAGAACCAGTTGCAGGCATCAAGCTAAAATCTTCCTCCCGCCCCCAACCAAATTAGTTTATCTTCCAAGAGCTACACAACAGGTCCTCATGAAAGTGATGACTGTCAAATCATTCCGTAATGTTTTCAGTGTCTGTTACCTCTTATAGATTGTACTAAGTCCTAATGTTCATTTTGTATGCTCTATGAAAATTAATACTTTAAAAAATAAAGGAGGCAATAATACTGAAAGTGAAAAAAATAAATAAGAACACCCCCCCCATAAAAATAAAGGAGGCAAAATTTTGATCTTCTCAGAACCATATTTGTATCTAAATCTACTCTCTGAATGGTTTATATATTTGATTTATATATTTGGTTCATCTTACATAATTTGTAGAAGTACAGATATATCACCTCAGAGTTGATGATTTTCTAAGTTATCTATTATCTGTCTAATTAGATAACATAAGATGGTTTTGCTTATTTTGGACACTATCTCTTAACTGTTATTTTGAAGCCCTTGTACTGTGCCAATCATTTTGCAAACAAATATTGGCACTTAAAATATTTACTCCTGGACAGTTACAAGCTAGATAGGTTTTGTTTTTATAGAGGAAGAAACTGTGGTTCAGAGAAGGGACTTGGGCAATGTCACAAAAGGAGTTACTGGCAGAGCTGAAATGTAGAAGCAAACCTAGTAGATTTCAAATCTAATCTATTATGTTTCAGACTTCTTCCTCAAATCCCAATAGGGCTAAGATAGCAGGTTTGTGTTAAATTGTATTATGTGTATGTTTGGAGCTAGCCTGTGCATGGTTTGCAAACTTCATATTCAGAATAACTTTCTGTAAAACAGAGAGGGTCAATATATCATAAGTTGCCATGAGCAGTACATGAGACAGGGAATAGGAATGTAACAGGCGCAGCACAGTTCCTGACATGTTGGAAATTCCCAATAGATGCCAAGTGATGCTATTTTTTTAGCTTTATTGAAATACAATTGACACATAGGAATTGTACATATTTAAGGTGTACAATTTGGTGTTCGATGCATGTATACATTGTGAAATTATCAACACGATCTGGCTAATTCACATACCTAATGTGATAGCATTTTAATGATATTTTGATCTTAGGGCTAAAATTGCTCTGACCAAACATTTTCATCTGCATTTATTTTTAATTTTTTTATTTGGAAAAAAAAAGTCAAACTTCCAGAAAGGTTACAGGAAAGAAGAAAGCAAAAAGAACAAACCAAACATCAATTTTTTAACACACCTGCCCTCTATCTCTCTCTGTCTCTCTGCTTTGAATGACTACATGGCATTACTAGGAAAATAAAAAGGATCTCTATCATATACCTAATAATAATAATACAAATAATGACAGCCATAGCATCTAATATTTAAGGCTGTTTACTCTTAGTCAGGAACTCTCCTGTTTTACATAATTAAGCCATATTGTTGACACAGCAATGTGATAAAATAAAATTTATCATTATCCCCATTTGGACAACATGGGAACTTTGCCAAAGTGTTGCAACAAGTGGTAGACCCGTACTCGCACCAGGGCCATCTGACCTAAGAGACCATGAACTTGACCACAGGAGGACAGTGGGCAGGATTCTATTACTATTGTATGACTGACTGTAACTGTGATCACAAAGCAGTATTGAGTTGTTCCTAATTGTCCTTGAAATTGATTTTCACTAATGCAACGATTATAAACTCTGCAACACTACATCCCTCCTGAATTTATCATAGAATTACGGCGTTATGCAGTCTATAGACAGGGGGGGAAATGGGATTAATAAAGACATTCAGCACCCTTCAATTCTGTGTGAATTATGCCCCAACTTCCATGTATAAACCACACAGCCTCACAGTCCCCCAATCTATTGTTTCTGATCATGGGCCAATACTCAAAACAAACGTGCTCTGAGGACCTTATTATTGGAGAAATACAACCTTCTATAAGGAAGGCTGTTTTGACCTTTGTTAAGTCACAATTCCTTACAGAGGGAGTTTGTTGAATTACCATAATGGAGTTACAGGCTATAGGAAAAGATGAGATAATTGACACCTCCATGCAATCAACTGACACCCCATCATTTTGTTCTTTCTGGCTATGTGTGGACCTAGCCTCCCAAGTATACTGGCAGCCTCTGGTCAATACATCAGAGAGAATGTAATTAAGAAAATAAAACAAACAAAAACACCTGGCTTTCATCCCTGATTTAATTCAAAACTCTAATTTCGCCCCCAAGTTTCAAGCTTTTCTTTTAAGGTGGCAATTGTTTTCAAGTGGGAATGGATCCAAACATTTCCTGCACTGCTAGGTTGTTTCCTGTAATTACTACTGAAGACAGAAAGTATCCTCATGTAAGATGCCCAGGAAACTATCTTTTCCAGGTTACATTTCAAAGACCACATGCTATGTGCTATGCTATTAGGGTGCGCATGTAATTCAAAGTTACAAACCTGTACTGCCCTTTAAGTCACTTCCTTTTATCCATTCAATTGTCACTTTGTACATTGGCTCGTGGGACATAAGTATTGCTGAATTCGTTTTCCCATTTATGGCCGATAGAAAGAGGGAATAGGGTTAAATTTGTGAGTTTATTTTCAAAGGTTGGAAATATTAATCTTTGAAGTTCAACAGTTTCTGGAAGTAAATGTGTGGTCTACAGGCTGTGATCTCTTTGGGGATCTGAAACGCCTAATCCTTTCTCCTTCCTTAAATTGATCTTGCCCTGAGAAGAAGTGCTTATGAGATTTTAAAAAATTGAAAATGTTTTCTAATGCTTCGTTTGGTATAGCAAGTCCTAAGTACTCAAAGTTGACTATTAAAAATGAAGACCCCCTTTTTTCCTCTGCTCAGATTACAGAATAAAAATAAATGATGAACAAGAAAAAGGATTTGATCCTACATCCCCCTCCTTCACAATCCAAAAAGACTAGGTAAAATGTTGTCTTACATTTGTAACATTCTCTTATCTATCTTGAATAGTTTTATAGCTGATCTCCACAGGGCATGAAAAACCCTTCAGAAGTGTTCAGTCAACAAAAGATGGGTGCTCGTACCTGGCTCTTATCACTAGGTTATTACCTTTCTCTTTATGTAACTTTCACAATTACTTTCAGAATCAAATCCAGACGTGCCCCATAAATTCGTGAACACTGAACCCATCTTTACTAGATACATTATTTACAAAATGTTCAATGACTCCCTTGGAGTTGTTGGAATCAATTAGATCAAGAATATGAATTTTAGACAACCTCTTAATATGTATTTACTAGTATATATGAATCACAAGTTAGCAAGGTACTTTAGTACTTTTTAGGTCAGTAAAACCCAATCTGACAAGACTAAAATATTTTAAAATAGTTCATATATTTAAGCATCCACCACTATTTCTCTCCAAAATCCATCATAATAACATCACAAATTTTGTTTTCTGTCAACTTTGAGGCACTTTCTACTTTCTCTCCAAAACACTTACTTCTAATATAATTTTCTCAGCATCTATTGGTAATAGATGTTTCCTGGGGTTGGCAAAACCCTAACTGGATTCCCATTAGCTTGAGTGGTCAAGGTTTATTCCAGAAAGATGTCTATTCTGCTTGTTACCGTAAGCCGGATGGGAGTGCCAAGAATTTATGCACCAGCTCCTTGATTATAGAGGGCTTTGGTATGCAACGCAGGCTGTTAAAACGTTAATGCATTCAATTATACAGTCTTGCAAAAGCTTAAGTGGAAACTTCGGAAATGTATGTATTCCTTGGGTTTCTGGTTTCCAAATGGCATTGATTGGCTATTGAAAATTAATTTAAGTCAAAAATTCATAGGGTAGTGAACACTTGGAGGGGGATAGGGCCTGGGAGGAGAGGAAGAAAGGGGGGGGGGAATGGGTGCTATCTGTAATACTGTGAACAACAACAATATATTAAAAAATAAGTCATGGGGTTATAATGTGCAGCATAAAGAATATAGTCAATAATACTGTAATAACTAGGTATGTTGACAGAAAGTTACTAGACTTATTGTAGTGATTACTTTGTTAGATATATGAATGCTGAATCATTATGTTGTACACCTGAAACTAATATATTACACGTCTACTATAATTAAAACTAAATTTAAAAAATGAAAAAAAATACATGAAAGCTAATTCCACAGTGACACCAGACCCCAAGCCAAGGGGTTTGTGTGAATTATTATGACTGACTAAAGAGAGGATTTGTGTCTACATAAGACATCTATGTGGGAACCAAATTAAATTAGCTGACCATCTATGACAACTGAAGAGTACTGGGCACAGCAAGGGTTAATAGAAGATTATTACAAGTTAGTCTTTGCCCATAGGCATCTCAGAATCTTTGGTTATTGTCTTCAAAAGTGGGCGCATGTCCAGGGGTTGTGCACAACAACGTGTGTGGGTACAGAAGGAAAAGAGAATAAATTGAATCTAGTGTGACCTCAAAGTGTTGCCCATCCTGTAGGCCACACACTTAGAGAACAATCCCCAAGACTACGTCTTACCTCAAACACTGGCTTCCCTCTACCTGAGAATTTTCTCTGCTCTCAGTAGTATATTTCAAAGTCAAAATTGTAACTCAAGCTATGACAATGAATTCTGTGTGTGAGTATATGTGTATATCTCTGTGTGTGTGTGTGTGTGTGTGTGTGTGTGTGTGTGTATGTGTATGTGTGTGCATTACATTGTAGGCAGGTAGCACATATTTATTTCTATTGTGTTGGGCAGGATTTAACTTCAATATGCTAGAAATCATTGATGTTTATAACACCTTCACAACAAATACCCAGGTATACATTTTCTTAACAATCAAGAAGTATCTATGCGAGAGAAACCAAGATGGCGGCATAGGTAAGAACCTAAACCGCTGCCTCGCACAACAATTTCAAAACTACAACTAAAAGACAGAACGGACACCATCCAGAACCACAGAAAAGCTGGCTGAGTGGAAATTCTACAACTAGAAGGAAAGAGAAAAGCTCACGGAGAATTGGAGGAACAGCAAAGTGTTGAGGTAAGGCAAAGGGTCTTTGTGCACACAGAGAGGAAGGGCAGCTGAAAGCCTGGCTGACTTCCTCTGGCGGAAGGGGGAAGGAAGCCCCCGACTTCACTGAACCCCAGTTCCGACTGCACTGAACCCCAGTTCCGGGCAAAACCCCATGGACTCAGGCTCATACAGGGGGAGTCCGGACTGTCAGGTAGAGAGAAAGGTACTTGGAGACCCGGGGGAGGGGGACTGGAGGCGCGCGTGCCAGCGTGCACAAAGACTGCAGAGGTTGCCACAGGCTTTCCCTAGCAGAAGAGAGTTGGAAGCTTCTGACTGCACTGAACCCCAGTTCTGACTGCACTGAACCCTAGTTCCAGGCGAGCCCCTGGGGACCCACACTCTTGTGGGGGGAATCTGGACTCTCGGGTGGAGGCTCCGGAGCCGGGGAAGGCAGAGATCTGAGACGCGTGTGCAAGGGCAGGGCTGACAGGAAGCCAAGACTGTCTGCTCTGCCCTGAGACGCCACCCCATCCAAGCTGAACACAGAGGCTTTTGCAATTTGGCAAGTCTAATCCTATAAGGCTGTCTCCAGCACCGAACTTCTCCGAGCGTACACACAGCTGATCCTCACAGCCAACTGGCCTGGAGGTCAATTCCTCCCACTGATACCAACAACAATCAAGACTTAACTACAACAAGGCTGTACACAGTCCACAAAGGGGCGCACCAAGAGTGTCCACCTCAGGTAACTGGGAGGCCGACCCACTGGGCCATACAGGAAACCTAGCACACAAAGCTACCCTACCAACTCAGGGAAGCAGTGAAAATGCGGCGACAAAGAAACAGATCACAAATGAAAGAAATGGAGGAAAACAAACGACTGGATATAGAATTCAAAACCACAGTTATAAGGCTTTTCAAGAATATCCTAGAAAAGGTCGATAAATATAATGAGACCCTCAAAGATATGAAAAAGGACCAACTAGAAATTAAACATACACTGACTGAAATAAAAAATAATATACAGAGCCCCAACAACAGACTAGAGGCATGCAAGAATCAAGTCAAAGAATTGAAATACAAAGAAGCAAAAGACACTCAACTGGAAAAGCAAAAAGAAAATAAATCCGAAAAGTTGAAGATAGTGTAAGAAGCCTCTGGGACAACTTCAAGCGTACCAACATCAGAATTATGGGGGTGCCAGAAGAAGAGAGAGAGCAAGATACTGAAAACCTATTTGAAAACTTCCCCCACCTGGTGAAAGAAATAGACTTACAAGTCCAGGAAGCACACAGAACGCCAATCAAAAGGAATGCAAAGAGAACCACACCAAGACACATCATAATTAAAATGCCAAGAGCAAAAGACGAAGAGGGAATATTAAAAGCAGCAAGAGGAAAACAGTTAGTTACCTACAAAGGAGCACCCATACGATTGTCAGCTGATTTCTCAACAGAAACTATGCAGGTCAGACGGGAGTGGCAAGGAATTTTCAAAGTGATGAATAGCAAGAACATACAATCAAGATTACTCTACCCAGCAAAGCTATCATTCAGAATTGAAGGGCAGATAAAGAGCTTCACAGATACGAAAAAGCTAAAAGAGTTCATCACCACCAAACCAGTATTATATAAAATGCTGAAAGGTATTCTTTAAGAAGAGGAAGAAGAAAAAAGTAAAGATAAAAATTATGAACAACAAATACATATCTATCAACAAGTGAACCTAAAAATCAAGTGAATTAAAAACCTGAGGAACAGAATAAACTGGTGAATATAATAGAATCAGGGGCATAGAAAGGGAGTGGACTGATAATTCTCAGGGGGAAAGGGATGGGGGGGGGTGCAGGAAGAGACTGGACAAAAATAGTACACCTATGGATGAGGACAGTGGGGGTGAGGTAAGGGCAGAAGGTGGGGTGGGAACCGGGTAGAGGGGAGCTATGGGGGGGAAAAGGAGAAACAATTGTAATAATCTAAATAAAAGTTTATTTAAAAAAAGAAGTATCTATGCATCTCATGTAAACATTTTCCAAAGTATTTTAAAGTCATTTCCACTAGCATCTTTCCTAGAGAAAATAGAACACCTTCTCACTGTCATAATATTCTGAAAAAAATAAACAAGTTTCATGCTGACCTTATGTTCTTCATTGCAAATGTATAAAAGCTATTTTGACATGTTCACATGCTAGAAAAATATATTTATATTTTTACCAAAATATGCTTATAGCTTTCAATGAGTTCTGAAGTCCAAAACATTTTTCACAGAAGGTGGTATATTGGTAGTGTTTATGTTTTGTGTTTAAAGAGAAATAGTTGGTTTTGTATTTGATTACACCAGAACTTAAAACCTACTGGAAATATTTGAAGTTGTAAGTAAAGATATTTAGTGTGGTGATCACACCATTAATACAACTAAGAGAACAGAACAATTTATTAAGACAGTTGCACCAAAATGTGTACTAGAAAAATAACTTTATTTGGAAAATAAAAATATTCTATACTTTCAGTGCTTAATTTTGTTTGATGCTAGACTAATGAATTATTTAAAATTTGGTAATTGAGAAATCCATTATAGTTTCATTTCATTTTGAGGACATATTATTCTCCATTCTAAAACTTTTATATGCATTAATCATATAACTATATCAATTTTGACTTAATAGTATCACACATAAATTAGCCAATAATTTCTATCAATATGCTTTTTTAATAAGGCCATTTATTTCAAAATACTTGTCAGACTTATAATAGTAAAGTAAATTTATGTGTTGTTTAAATTATTGTTTGACAAATTGCAAGATTTGTTAGACAGAGTTATTGGTTTTCTAAGCCAGGCAATATTTGAATATTGCTCTGAGAAGGTTTTAATATTGGGAATCTCATATTCTAAATTATACTATTTTTGGTCTTAAAGGCTTCAATGAGTTAAAGATTCTAACAATATGAAAAATGACATTGAGTTCTTAAAATGGTGTGTAGAGAAATAAAGAGATACGTCAATAAAAGAAAGAAGAAAAATGGGAGTCCTGTTTTTATTTCTTGATACATCCTTATTAGTATTGATTAGGAAAAGGAGAAACTAATGAGATACATAGGTATAGGAGGAAGCGGACAATTTTTACCTCCATTCACCTTGAAAGTGATAGAGAATACTGTGGCAAGGTCACACCTAGAGCATGGAGTTGTATTCCTTAGAAAGCTGAAGGACACAAAAGAGAGTATAATAAGGTCTATGCTAAGCTGAAGAAATTAAACAGACATTCTCCCAATTTCTCCTTTTAAGCACTCTAGGATCCACAAATAAAACGTCAGTGTCCTTAATATTCAAACCTTTACAACTCAAGTCTGCCACATCTCTACCAGCATAATGATATGGACAAAGGGTCTAATATGGGATTGGTCAATCTTTTTTTTTTCTATAAAAAACCTGCCATTTTAAGATTTTATTTATCTTCCAACTTATTGACGTCTCTATAGAGAACAAGACGCTGAATTTGAAGTCATCAGAGGGAACATAGGTAGGGGTCTCAGCAGCTGTGAGGGAACCTGCAGGTTCTACTCAAGCAAGTGACTCTATTTGAGTTAACTTCAAATTGTGCTGATAATGGTGTGAGAAATGCTGTTTTGCATGTGGAATACTAAAAAAAAAGGCATAGCTTTTCTTTTCCTTTCTCTCTCCCACTGATTTATTCATTTTCCCTCTATTGAACTGATTATTTGGTTCTCCTAAATATTTTATCTCCTTTGACCAAAATTGGATGCTAATAGTAAATGTTCTTTGATTTAGCCAGTAATCACATGAGAAGCATAGGACTCACCAGAAATGTACGTGTGTTTGTTTGATAAGTACGATGGCCTGAATGTGAAAAGGAAAAGCAGTGGTGAATTATTGGAGCTAATATCTATAGAGTTACAGTATTTAATTGCCTACATTTAGGAAACGTTCCTCTTTGTTTTATTATACTATGACATATAGTTATTGACTGAGCAACAATAACACACACACACACACACACACACAAAAAAAACACAAGGTCTAACATCTTTTATGTAAAACATTTTTTATCTCTTATTTTTTTCTTATTTTTTTAAGTTATTGTTGCAAGTATTACATATGTCCCCCTTCCCCTCCATAATCCTCTCCCAGCCTGCCCCCATCCCCACCCCACGCTTCACCACCCCCCCATTGTCTTTGTCCATTCGTTAAGCACATAAGTATCCTATATAATAA
The DNA here is from genome assembly GCA_026230045.1 of Corynorhinus townsendii. Classification (NCBI taxonomy): domain Eukaryota; kingdom Metazoa; phylum Chordata; class Mammalia; order Chiroptera; family Vespertilionidae; genus Corynorhinus; species Corynorhinus townsendii. The sequence goes on along the minus strand of JAPDVU010000011.1, from coordinate 9,315,351 downwards.
AAGGCTAATATGCAAATTAACCAAATGGCAGAACGACTGGTCACTATGACATGCACTGTGCACCAGGGGACAGACACTCAAGGCAGGATCTGCCCCTGGTGGTCAGTGCGCTCCCACAGGGGGAGCACCACTCAGCTAGAAGCCGGGCTCATGGCTGGTGAGTGTAGCGGTGGTGGCGGGAGCCTCTCCACCCTCCTTAAGACATCCCCTGAGGGCTACTGGACTGCAAGAGGGTGCAGGTGGGCTGGGGGACACCCTCCCCGCCCTGAGTACACGATTTTTGTGCATCGGGCCTCTAGCATTTTGATGTTTTGCTAGCACTGCAGCTGATATTGTGGACAAATGTAAAGCTGTGTGAAATATCCAAATAAGATAGGGCACCTTGGACTGCATTATGACAGAGTGAGATAGAGTTAACAAGATCCTGGTATCATTCCTTGCTCTTCCCCAGTAAGACAGCTCATCCTATAGGTGAAAGAATTAATATTAATATGTGTGTGTGGGGGTGGGGGGGTGGGGCAGCAAGCAAGTGGATCTACATCAAAATGACCACTGAGCGGTTCCATAAATTCAATGCACCCACTGGGAGCAAGACATGGCCTAAGACTCCTTTTATTGCTGGGTCACGATAAATTATATTCCCAACGGAAGGAAGGAAGGCATAATGATGATTCGGGCCCTGGGTCATTAATGTAAAAACAAGCTCTGCTTCATACAAGTTTCATAATTTCCGAACAGTAGCTTTTTCTAAATATTAAGTATATGGTCACGGGTCCCTTTGGGAAAGGACTGGGACATCATTACTTTACCAGTGGTCGGCAAACCGCGGCTCGTGAGCCACATGTGGCTCTTTGGCCCCTTGAGTGTGGCTCTTCCACAAAATACCACGGCCTGGGCGAGTCTATTTTGAAGAAGTGGCGTTAGAAGAAGTTTAAGTTTAAAAAATCTGGCTCTCTTGCCCTAACTGGTTTGGCTCAGTGGATAGAGCGTCGGCCTGTGGACTGAAAGGTCCCAGGTTCGATTCCGGTCAAGGGCATGTACCTGGATTGCAGGTACATCCCCAGGAGAGGGCGTGCAGGAGGCAGCTGATCTATGTCTCTCTCTCATTGATGTTTCTAACTCTCTATCCCTCTCTCTTCCTCTCTGTAAAAAATCAATAAAATATATATTTTTTAAAAATCTGGTTCTCAAAAGAAATTTCAATCGTCGTACTGTTGATATTTGGCTCTAATGACTAATGAGTTTGCCGACACTGCTCTATACTATGCTCTTTGTACTGACTGGTGATTCTGGCCTCTCCTTTAATCAATGGATTCCAAATGTGCAAAGATCCTCATTTTTTATTAGGGGTCTTTATAATTACCCATCTTTAATGTATTTTGATTTTACAGATGAACCAATATCTTTGTTGGCTCCTCATAAGTCTTGCCCCCTAGAGGATGTTGAGTTCCATATGCCATTTCAATAGTTACCTGAGCATCAGAGTCCCTTTCTGCTTGTGACAAGAATACCCCCCCTCCATGCCCCTGACAACTAAGCACCACCATCTGGTCTCTAATATTTCAGGGACCCCCTGTTCCCTATTGCTGTAATCCAACCAGTTCCTATAACAATGTATTCTACCATTAGCCCTGGCCCTCAGAAGACAGGCAGCAATGGTTCCTCAGTCATTTCAGTGACCCTCTCACCAGCAAATTCCTTATCAGCTGGAAGCCCACCCCGAGACTCTAACTGCTGATAACTGCACTATATCTACAACTCATAATTGCCTAAACTGTTGTGGCCATTTTAACATGAATATGTCTCTGGGCATGATGACTCCACACCTAAGGTTATATAGGAAACACTCTGTGCCCAGCCTGCATGGTTCTGTGACTGAGCATTGACCCAGGAACCAAGAGGTCACAGTTTGATTCCAGGTTGGGGCACGTGCCCAGGTTGTGGGCTTGATCCCCAGTGTGGGATATGCAGGAGGCAGCCGATCAGTGGTCCTCTCTGATCACTGATGTTTCTGTCTCTGTCTTCCTGTCCCTTCCTCTCTGAAATCAATTAAAAAATATTTTTAGAAAAGAAAACAGTCTTCAATCCTATATAATAAAGAGCTAATATGCTAATTAGATCAGAAGGCAGAAAGAACTTCCAGACCCAGCATCCGGAACAACCAGTGGGCGGGGCTGTGGGGCAACGTGGGCCAAGCCCCTTGCACAAATTTCATGCATCCGGCCTCTAGTGCAATTACAAACTCCCTGAAATCTGGTTAAAAGCAGGTTAATGGTTACTGAACTGTTTAAGAATAGATGGTTTTCCTGATTTCTTCACAAACCCAAACAGTGTTTGATGTGGCTGTATATCGACTACACAAAACACAGACTGGAAAAAAAAGGTTGTGTGTGTGTGTTGTTGTTGTTTTATTATTATTGATTTCAGAGAGGAAGGGAGGATAGAGAGAGAGAAACATCAATGATGAGAGAGAATCATTGATTGGCTGCCTCCTGCACGCCCCCTACTGGGAACCGAGCCCACAACCCAGGCATGTGCCCTTGGCTGGAATCAAACCTGGAACCCTTCAGTCTGCAGGCTGATGCACCATACTGGCTAGGGCTCTGTTTTCGTGTGTGTGTGTGTGTGTGTGTGTGTGTGTGTGTGTGTGTGTGTGTGTGTGTTTGGTGGTGGTGGTGGTGGCATTTCCTATTTTTCACTTGCATCAATGACTTCCTGTTCCTGGTTTATTTCTTCAAGTGCTCTAGTGAGGATGCTGATTGCCTGTCTCCCATATTGTCCCCAAGGGCACCTTCGCACCAGCGTTCCCCAAGCAAGGTCCCCAGAGTTGTTGGCCGGGGGGAAGTGTGCTGAATGTGTCAGCCTTCCTGGTGGGCAGCGAAGGCTCTTATTCAGAATGAGACTGCAGGGTGGTCAGTCTGCAGAGCCACGCACCATCAGTGGGTTTTACTGGGAATTTAACTTCTGGCTGTGTAAGGAAAATAAACAGAGACAATGGCATTTTCACTCTCCTAAGCAGTTTATCTGATCAATACGGGAAAGACTGCTGCTTCACTGTGGCTGATCTGAGCCTTAATTAAGGATTTTGCTCTCTGAGGGTGACATGCCAGCCACCTTCATGAGTATTAGTATTGAGTTTCAAAAAAAGTAGAGTTAAGACAATATCAGTATGGCAAACACAACTGAGGATGATTTTTTTTTAAAAAAAGAAATCCATAAGCTCGTTTTTGTTGAAGTTTTTGCTGAAGCAGATTTAAGATCTGAGAAAAAAATATCCCTATGTTGTTGTTTTGCCTCATGAATAAAACCGTGATACAAAATATAGCAAAAAAAAAAGGGTCCCCTTTAATCTTGCTCTTTATCACTTTTCCTGTGGCCCACCCTGCAAAAAATGTAAATTAGAATCCAGCTATGTCAACCAACTACTTTTCCAAAACTCAGAATTTCCCCCCCTTACTTTGTGTCACTGGGCATGCTGGCTCTTCTGCCTTACAAGACTTTTCCCTACTTCTCTCTAACTCGGCCTTCAAACCCGACTCCGTGCCGCCTCCTCTACGCAGTCTTCCTTCACTTGGTTTCTTCCCAAGACCGCTGTGATGGTTGTCTTCTTTTATTTGTTCCTTAGAAAACTACAGCAATATAATATGAAGGGCTTCCTCTCCTAAGTTATGCTTTGAACCCCGAGCTCTTAGCAAAATCATTCAACAAAGTGAGTGCTAATGAGGTGTTTGTGAAATTACTGAATATTGAGTGCATTTGATTATTCAAAAATTTACTCTTTGAGCTGGTAATACTTTACAATCAAAATGATCACTCCAAAGACAAATTATAGATATATATATATATAATACGTTAGTGTTGCTTGAAAATGCATAATCATGAAATGTGGTTCTTTAGTGGGTAAATGAAAGGTATTTCCCAGAAATACATCCCTTGAAACTATTCTTTTGAAAATGAATATATAAAATCATTTCTTTTTAAAGAACAGCATCCCCAGGAATAAGAAAACCAATATTTCTAGAATCCTCTTGTAGGGTTTTCATAATTATCAGTACTTGAAATTTTATCTCAGCCTTTACAAAGATTGCATTAGCATAAAATGTGTTCTTTTGATTTAATATATTCTTTGAAAGGGAAAATATTCACCAGAACAAAGAGATGGGATGGTAAATTATTACCTGCCAGGTGACAAACAGTATTTTACACAGACGAGAAAGGTGTTTTTTATTTTTAAATGCAAATTATGAAATTTTAGTTGACACTCAATCCTTCTTGGGGGGGGAGGGAATCGCAGAATTCAAACTGAATATCCACTATTAAAGTAATAGGGCTATTTGAATTATGGCGCATTGCAAATCCAAAGTTAATGTGTTCTTTTCTTTTGAATGTTACCTGCATTATTACATTTTTGTCAAATTTTACCTGCACCATGATTCATCACAATTCAGGTTCCTTAAACTAGAAAAAGATAATTATACTTGTTACTCATTATGCTTTCTTTGGAATACTGGACTGAGGATCTAGGTAAATAAAATGATTTTCTGTAAAGTTTAATTAAGCAGATCTTTATCATGGAAGATTCTTCAACTCTTAGACTGATAACACTCCATAGAAATGATGCTGTTCTTTATTGCTATGTCTTTGTAATATTACTGCATTCTAAATACAAAACAAACTCAAAGATGCTTCTGCTTAAGGATATTAAATTCTCTAAAATCAATAACAACAAATTTATGCACCAGGAATTATTCTCCAAATACTTGCACAACTTATGCACCTCCTGGTTCCCCACTGAATGAACACATTAACAATAAGTAGAAACACTGGTATATATCAAGAAATGTCACTGAGGAAGGGGCCCTTGATTGGTCATTAGAAATAATCCCTAAAGAAACTTTCACTGTTTCGAAGGAGCACTTTGGTGCCTACCATTCATTGAATTTGAGAAGAATGGTCCTCTGCTCAAAACTGTTTAGTGGATTATCACTGAACAACCTGACTTCTTACCAAGGTCTCTGAGTTTCTCCCATCCTACCTTCCTTATGCATTCATTCCATCACTCACTCTGTCCAACCCTCTTCCCTTCCTTTAAATACTCTAAGTTCTTCCTCCACCCAGAACCTTTGCACACACTGATCTGTGCTTTCCTCCACAAATGAATGAACCAACTCACCTCCGCCTTATTGTTTCAATTTTAATGCCATCTCCTCAGAGAGGCTGTCAGGAGCATTCCCCTCTCCCCCCGCCCCCCCCCCAAAAAAAACTCTTCCCCTGATTTTCTTCATTTCAGCCATTTTTATTCCCTTCATGGGAATGGTCTTAATGTATAATCATTACATTACTTACATTTTTAACTTTGAAAATGTTTTTAAAACATTAAAAAAGTGCGGGGGGCCAGATGCGGCGGGGGCCAGATATGGCGGGGATCTCCCTTTCCATGTCCAGCACGGAAAGAGAGATGAACGAACTGGTTCTAAGTGGAGGCGGCCAGGGATTGAGAAATAAAAGAAAGAAAGAGACCAGACACGAAGATAGAAACAAAGCTGAGAGCCAGGTGGGACACCATCCTCTCTGAAGGAGAGGCAGGGACCTTGAGCCCATGCAGCAAGTTTATTTTATACCCCCAAATACCAGGAAGTATCACCACAACTTAGGATCAAAGAAGCTTATTTGCATTCTTTAGTAGGCCCTAGCATTCCTGGTGCTTGCCTGGATTTATATATCAAAGTCCGCTAGGCCAACACCTGGACAAAGGTAAAAAGTCAGTACTGATAACACCCCCCACCTTCTTGGGGAGGGTGTAACCAAGACTCGGCTCTGCCAATCGCCTCGGGCTCAGCTGACAACAATTTAAAGAAATGCCCATGTGCCTTCCCAGGCAGCCCTCTACAAAAAAGAATCACCTTTATCTACACTAATAAAAGAGTAAGATGCAAATAGACTGTACCTCCGTGACACCCACCAGCTAATCAAGAGTGAGTACGCAAATTAACCCAACAAAGATGGTGGGTTAATTTGCATACACAGGTGCCAAGTGGCCGGGGGTGGGGCGGGACACTTGTGTTGACATGACAATGCAGGTGTTTGGTACCACCCCAGCTTCTCTGGGCCTCTGGGCAGCATGGGAAGGTGGAAAGGCGGATCTGGGCCCAAGTGAAAAGGCAGCTCCCACCAGAGTGAAGGCGGTGCCGGCAGCCAGGGTAAGGAAGGCCCATTCTTGCACGAATCTTCAGGCATCGGACCTCTGGTTAGAATATAAATTCTCTAAATCTGGACTATATCAATCTTTTCTCCATTAAAAAGTCAAAGTAACTGGCCTTCAATACATATTTCATATTTCAATGAATGAGTTTTCTATGTTCTTGAATCAACTTTTTCTAAAATGTTTTATTTATCCATAGGTATATAATCAACCACTCAAAACTTAGCACAATAATAGGTGAATATTTGCCATGGTTTCTGTGGGGAAGAAATTTTGGAATTTGACTTCCTGATTTGTTTGGGATTTCTCTTGAGGTTACATTCAGAAGTGTGCTGGGACTGCAGTCACTTGGGACTGGACAATGTAATTCTTAGGTCGCTCACTCACGTGACTGGCAAGGTTTGCTGGCTTGTGGCCAGAGTTTCAGTAACTCCCCACATGCATCTCCTTGAGTATCCTCATGGCATGATGACAGAATCCCTCCAGAGGGAGTAATTCAAGAGACCGGGGCAGAGCTGCAAAGCCTTTTTATGACCTGGAGACTGGATCTCAAATGTACTCACCACAAAAAAAGAAATGTAATGATGTGACATGATAGAGGTGTTAGCTGTTGCTACAGTGGTAGTCATGTTATAAGACATAACTATATGAAATCAATGCTTGGTGTATCTGAAACTTACACAATGTTATATGTCCATTATATATCAATTGAAAATATAATGTGAAACAAAAAGGAATTACCCAACATGACTGCTGTCATATTTTATCGGTCCCCAGGCCAGCCTAGATTCAGTTCTTACACAAGAGCCTCGTGCCAGGAGCCAAGAATCACTGAAGGCCCTCTCGGAGGCTGGCTTCCACACAAGCCACAAAATATTTCTGGCTGTCACAGCTGGGGTTCTCTTCTAATCTCTTTTCTCTTTTTTCCCCAATATCCAGTGTCTCCCTTCTTACCTTCATCTCTGTGATGGACAATTCTGATTAATTCTCTATACCTGTAAACCCATCTTCATTTTGTCAGAGTATCATCAGACCAAAAGTCAATCAAAAATTCCCAATATTAGGCATGACCTCAGATGCCTCATCTTCCTACCCTTCCTCCTTTCTTATTCCTTCCCTCTCTCTCTCTCTCTATCTCTCTTTTTCTCCCCACACGTACACACGTACACACACACACACACACACACACACACACACACACTCACTTAGCCCCAATGAGATTCTATCTGACCTGTCTGATGTAGGCAATTTCTGAGGCTGATTTAAAATTAACTCTGAAGTAAATGAGAAAAATTGTGAGCCAAAATTATTGAATTTCTCAAAGTATACTGATTATTAGTCTACAAAGATTATTTTTAAACAAAGAATCCTTTTCATCTACCTTTCTTTGATCTACCTTAAATACGAATAAGTTCCTTAAGGGCAAACGTTCTTATTCTCTATCATTTTTTCAAGGGGAAAGGCGGCTTCTTTTTCCCAGATTTGAAATCCATTTAAGATTCATGTATGCTGAGTTCTAGTCAAAAACACTAACCTTTTGGTGTTTGGCCTTAACTTTGTCAAACATAACTTCCTGCCTTAAAAAAAGTTTTAAATGTTAATTAAAAACACTCAAAGTGTCTTAGTCAAAAAATAGTCCTGAACTTAGACCTGTACTCGCCTACAAAATGATGAATTACAGTACGAAGCATATGGATTAAATGTCTCCGCAAATTTAATGTGAATTTAAAAATTAGTCAGTATTTGGAAAACACATCTGTGTTTTGATAAATTAACTAGTGAAAATGTTTGAGCATAATCTAATGCTAATTACAGTCAGTTCCAATTCCTCAGATCAAAATTGGGAGCACATGCCCAGATTATAGTCACTATTTTCCAGATTTTTTCACTAGGAGTTCAAAAGTTTAATGGGAACCAAAGGAAACGTGTAGTCAGATTAGACAGTTGGTGTTATGAAATGACCCTAATGCCATTTTCAATCTGAACCACCTCAGTAAGTGAACACTGAATACAAACAGAAGTCCCAGATTATTACGTTTTTCTATTGCAACGATGATTGAAAACATGGGACATTTGGTCTTCTATGGGAACATGAATCCATAACTCACTATAATTTTCATTAATTGATGATTTATACTCTATATTCTTCCAAAGAGGATTTTAATCAGCTCACATTAAAAGATATATGCAATTGGACTCAAATAAGTCAACCGAATCGTGCAAGAACACCTGTTTTCCTAATATTTGTACAGAATTTTCAAGCATTCATTAAATAAAAATTGATTGGTATCTAGCTGTGTGCATAGCACAGTATGGGAAAGTATATAAGTACATAAATAACAAAACTTCTGCCTTTTTAATTCAGTGGGAGAAAAAGACAGTGGAGACAGATTATGTTTGTACTGTAACTACTTTATGTAATAAGTAGCCATAGGTTTGATCTAAATATGGGACATAATCAAGTTTCAAATAACAATATTCACCCTGGCTGAGAAAAAAGAGAAAATAAAGCAAACACACTGCCCCAGAGCTTAGTACAATTTGACTTCATGCTCATTTTTCATCTGAAACAAATCATCTGAGTTCTGTAGTGATTGGTACCTCCTCTGCAAATATATCATTTTTCCAAAGGATGCTCAAGAGAGATTAGAGATCAATATGGATTCATTTTTATCTTATAATGAAAAATACTGGCTTTACACAACTATCAGATGCCAAGACAGAATCGAGGGGTCAAGGACCTTGTCTTCTACCTACCACCCTCTTTTATGTGCATGTAAATTTCAAATCACCTGCTTTTTCTGACAGGTGCACTAAAGACACTTGAATGATTCACTCTGTTCCTGATGTAAAATTGTATGCAGTGAGCAAGTGAGCCAAAATCTTTTTTTTGCAAAGAAACCTATCTTTAAAATACCAGAGCAGTACAGGATTAGTGAAGCTCAGCAGAGGCGCAAGGATTAATCTCACTCAAGGTATTAGAACTAGCATATGCCAAGGAGGGATAAGAAATGGATTCATGATAGCTAATTCTTCCATAACTATCTTAAATTTCTTCTTCTCATACCTCTCTCCTAGTCCTGCCCTTCCTTTTAACTCCTTGAATTGTTCTTTGTTCTTTAACTGGCTGCAATTTATGTAGTGGGGGGAAGCTCCAATAACCCACTGCTGCGAATCCACAGCATTTACTGAACACAACGATAGCAAGACCTGTAGACACTTCATTCATAGCCTCACTCTTGAACTTTTACCCTCAACCTACTCCGTCTCTCAACTCTCACTACCTCCACTTTATTGGGTATTTTCCAGTGTTCACCCTGATCTTGAAATTGATTCAGACGATATTTTCATGACTTTAGGAATACAAACTCAACTCCTTTACAAGAAAACAAAATATTACTTCTCCTACTCATGGGTTAGTGTCTTCCTCATTTGATCCAGTCTTAAGGCTCCTGTAGTCTAACAGTACTGCTATATTACAACAGTAAAAAATTTGGAATATTGGAGAAAAAGGTCACAATTCATGATTATATATGTGAAGGGAATTGAGGGGGAAAATCAACTCATGTATAGTTTTCTTCTGAAAAAACAACAATATTTTAAGTCGCAATTCAAGTTGTGAATAGGGATAACAATAAAGTGTCTCAATCTGATTTATGGCTTTCATTAATGACTCTTCAACTATTAGAAAACTATGCTAATTCCAGATATCACATCAGCAAAGGATCATCTTCTTGAGAATTGGCCATCTACTATTTTAATTTTACTCAAGGCATTTTATTTAAATGTACCTGATTCAAAACTATCTCAATGTCTGAATAACATTAGGGACTTTATCCACTGATCCTCTGAGCATAGGTTTATCTGCAAAGCAAGAAAAAGATACCTAGTTTACAATGAACGACATAACGGCATGAAGCACAAAATAATAGGCTGTGGTTCATGCTTCATGTATGTTAGTTTTGATAACCATAAACCTTGGTGATAATAGCAACCAAAACAGAGGAACCTCTGTTGTCAGACACTCTTCTAAATGTCTTAATCCCACTGACAATTCAAAATGGGAGATAGAGTTATTATTGCGAGGGGAAACCCGGGACACTGAAGGGTTAGGCAGTTGGCCCAAACAGGGTAAGATTGGCAGAGGCAGGATTCAAAGGAAGGCAGTCAGGTTCTCTTTGACTCAGTACGGCTGCTGATTTTTGAAAAGTTACTAGAAATGGGTAATCGGTAAGTCCAAAGACCAGAGTTTTTATTCTGTAACCTGGGAGATTTATACAGGACCAGGGTCTTGCTGAAATAGAATTATTTAGCAGTTGGTTTAGCAATTGTAAACCAGCAGTGACATGTATAACAGAAGTATTGAATTTTGTGGGGACTGTGTACTGCATTGTGTCATATTGATTCAAATGAGATGGTTCCCATCTCAGTTGAATTAAGTGCAAAGAGCACCCCAATACGTGGAATATGATACTGATTTTAGGCGTATATATAAAATAAACTGGAGGCTGATTGAAATTTATGGAAAGAAATTAGCAATAAAGTAATTCAATAAAAAAGTATTTAAACTAAATAAAATTAATGAAGGCTTTTGATATGAGAATTAGATTAATTAAAAGTAGCATTTAGTGAATAAAATCCATTAGAAAATGGATAGGTTAATGTTTGAATTTAGAGTTATTAAAAATGTTATATGCTTAAAATAAATCATTACCCCATAAAGATATAACTAATACTTTCCAAATCCATACAAACATGCATTTCCTGTAAATTTACTTAAATGGTGGAAATGGTAACTTTAAATTGATAAAAAGTTTGTTTCAGATTGAAGAGAGTCTGAAACTATTTATATATGACTTGGGGAAAATATTATGAATGTTTCAGTTACAGATATTTATCTTAAAAGTATTCCAAACTCTTATAAAGCAAAACTTTAAAAGTTAGCCATGTTTGCAATTACAACATCTTCATCTACTTTTCATCTTCTATCACATTTCATTATTTTTTTGCCACCAGAGATAACATTTAATTTCTAATACTAAATTCTAGTTTTTTTCTTAGTCTGTAAAATCTGAATGTCTCCCTGTAGGCTCAATCCAGTTAATTGATTTTTAATCAAAGCAAGGAAACTTAGGATAATAATTAAATATCATAGAGTCTCTATCCTTACGAACTTAAAAGAGTATAGGCTAAGATGTCAAACAGGTTTTGCATCTTGGGTCTCTTATACACTGGCAATGTGATATTGGACAGTTAACATCTTGTGTGTCATTGTTTATAATATCACTAGAAGCCCGATGCACAAAATTCGTGCTTGGGCTCGGGGAGGGTGTGGGGAGGGCGGGCGGGCAGGATTGTCCCTCAGCCTGGCCTGCGCCCTCTCACAATCCGGAACCCCTCGCTCCTTACCGCCTACCTGCTTGCTCCTTACAGCTTGGCTCGCCGCTCCTTAGCACTGCCACGGAGGTGGGAGAGGCTCCCGCCACCACTGCTGCACTTGCCAGCCATGAGCCCTGCTCTGGGAGCGCACTGACCACCAAGGGGCAGCTCCCACGTTGAGCGTCTGCCCCCTGGTGGTCAGTGTGTGTCATAGCAACTGGTTGTTCTGGTTGTCCGGTCCTTCTGCCTTACGGTCACTGGGCTTTTATATATATAGGTATATAAGGTATGCCTTCTCCTAAGGTCAATGATGAAGAATAGTCAGTGAAATTTATATAAGACCTAAACTTATGCCTTCCCATAAAAATATAGTTCTTTAATATTAACTCCTACTGTCTTTCCTGAAGATGTGCTCTAGAATCAAATCTGTGCATATGACTTTCTTCCCTAGTGCCACTTATATATATTCAAATAATGTTATTAAAAATAGCCTTTTTCGATAATATATATATTATCATTTTAAAAATGTATTAGTTAATTTATTATCACTTCAATGTAAATTGCAGAGAGCTAGGATTTTGCCTTTTTGATTGTATGTTCAGCCCTTAACATAGGGTCAGTCAGAGTACATCTATTATACATAGATATTGAATGAATAAATCATGGCCCTAGGAGGTAGATACTATTGTCACAGTTTACAGATGTGGATGCTGGCATACAAACTTAGATAAGCATCTTGCTTTGCCCAACCAAATCCATATTCCAAGTAAGTGCAGAAACAGGTTAGCAAATAATTAGATGTCAACTTCTTCAATCCTATGCTAACCGCTGCCTCCTACGTTCCCTGCCCGGCGGCTTGACAAGGGTGGGACTGGCCAGGTCTGGCTCTTGTCCAATGGAGCGGGAGGCTGGCCGGGTCTGGGTCTCACGCAACTTTGAGGTGCATGTGGGTGGGCAGGGACTTGACTTTGGGTCCCATGGTGTGCCCCGGACTCTGACAGGAGGAAGGTTTTCATATACATTTTACTAAATTTCTTTCATCTCTGACACTTCTATTATAGAGAAAGGGCAAATAACAATATTAAATTATTTCCTCTAATTAATCCCCTTTTAACGTGCACAAATTTCATGCACCAAGCCACTAGTTATAATATACCCATTTTCAATAATAACATTAAAACCAAATTACAAGCCAAAACCACTTTGGCTCAGTGGATAGAGCATCAGCCTGCGGACTGAAAGGTCCCTGGTTCGATTCCAGTCAAGGGCATGTACCTGGGTTGTGGGCACATCCCCAGAAGGGGGCATGCAGGAGGCAGCTGATCGATGTTTCTCTCTCATTGATGTTTCTAACTCTCTATCTCTCCCTTCCTCTCTGTAAAAAAATCAATAAAATATATTTTTAAAAAAAAAACACCAAATCACAAATTGGTTGCTTTTTAAACAATATATACATACAGCTTCTAAGAGAAAGTTTTGTAATGAAGTGTATATAAATGATGTGCTAAGTCTGTAAAATTTAAGTTGCACTGATTTGTGGTGAACAAAATACAGAGCAGAGATTGCTATTTATTCAATCTACCTGAGGATGGTAGAATTTTATTAGAGCTTGTGCTATAGTGTGTGATCACCTGGAGCCTCATATGTCATCCGGATACTATATTTTTTCTTCCTTTGATCTTAAGAGTTATGATAATTGTATTGTGTCTTTGAGGACGAATGTCTAACAGCTCCTCCTCCTCCCCAAATGTTCTATGTTCTCTGTTATCTGCCACGAGCGTAGAAGAAAACACTAGCAGATGCATCCAGAACTGTTCTTTGTAAGTCATATATATTTCAATTTGTTTTGAAGGAGCAACTCATTTCTTCTACATTATTTTGTACAACACTCAGTATCTTATTCTCTCCTTTAACTTCCTCTTTCATACTGTGAGGCATTAGATGTTTAGGTCTGAGTCATAAGTTCAATTCTGTTTGTATGTCCTTTTTTATCAAATGCTTAGGTTGCTGCTGCATAAAAAACATGCATTGATTTGCAAACCCAGATACTTTCACATATATATATATATATATATATATATATATATATATATATATATCAGAGAGGAAAGAAGAGGGAGAGAGAGATGGAAACATCAATGATGAGAATCATTGACTGGTTGCCTCCTGCACACTCCCCACTGAAGAGGAGCCTGCATCTCTGGCACATGCCCTGATTGGGAATCGAACCTATGTCCTCTTGTTCCATAGGTCAATGCTCAACCACTGAGCCCTGACGGCTGGGCCCATATACTTTCTATAAGTTACTGCCCTTGGAAAAAATTTTACGAATTGACGCATTGAAATTCTACAAGAGAAGAAACTTGATTTTGATTTGTGTCTATCATGTTCATTACTGTGTTCCAGTGCCTATCATAGAGCTTTGAATGTAATATGAACTCAATATATACGTACATATATGGCAAATTAATGACTAGAGCTGTAAATGCCAATGAGTAGCATGACAGACCCCAGTTCCATGGTCGTAGGACTATATCTAAGGCCATCAGTATTAAAGAAAAAACAGAATTGTATAAAATTTGTAGTTGAATTCTTAAAGAATTCTTAAAGACTAGAGGCCTGGTGCATGAAATTTGTGCACAGGGAAGGAGGTCCCCTCAGCCCAGCCTGCACCCTCTCCAATCCGGACTCCTCAGACATCCCCCTCACAATCCTGGACTACTGGCTCCTAACTGCTCATCTTCCTGCTTGCCTGGTCGCCCCCAACTGCCCCCCTCCCCGCCAACCTGGTCACCCTTTACTGCCCACCCTGCTGTCCTAGTCGCCCCACGCAGCCTGTTGTTTGTTTGTTTGGTTGTCCCTCACTGCCCACACCCCCCCACCCCCCCACAGCCTGGTCATCCCCTGCAGCCTGGTCACCCCACGCAGCCTACTATTTCGTCATCCGTCCTGTTGTTTCATTTTTGACGGCCCCTGGCTTTTTATATATTAGGATTAAAAAATAACCTACTACTAATATTAGTAGCAACACAAATATAGCACTCTTCATGATATGAAAATAATTTCAACTTGTAAAATTATGTTTCTATCTTAAAGCTATTGGTTTTGTATCCAAATCTTTCACAACACACTTCCACTACTTTTTTTCTCCATAAAATCTCCATAAAGTGCCTAAGTAAATGTTATTCCTCTTTTCTACATTTATACAACTTGAAGAAATACAATTTGTCTACTAAAAGCTCACTGAGACCACAGAATTTATTTATAATATATACTAAGTTCTAAGCACATTCCATATGCTAATTCATCCCATTTCAGATATTAAAAGCAACCAAAATCTATAAGGTAACATGACCATATTGTTCAACTAAAACCTACTGTAATTGAAAACAGAGGTTTTTTGTTGGACTGTCACTATCCTCTTTATTTTTTTGCCTCCTTTCTATTTAAGAGCTCTGTAACCTAACACATATGAACAACAACAAAAATACAAATTTCCAAAAGAAATTCTGATCATGTATAAAAAAAGATAAAATCCTAATATAGCTTGTATAAATGCTCACTAACACATACACACCACCACCACCAATACCTTGAAAATTCATCATGATGGGTTATTTCTCTTTAATTTTTTATAAGGAGCCTAATGACTAACTGAATAACCTTTGTTCTCTTAGCTCCAGTAGTCACAGCTATAAAACACAAAGGGTTAGAGTCTCGTTCCACAGGTTTTCTAAGAATATCAACTAAGCTAATACACATAATGCATGTAAAATATTATCATTCTTAATTATTATAGATTTTTATATGAATAATGGATATTTTTTCTCCATCAAGTTTTTTACCTAAATACACTGTGAAGATTTTTCTCATGCCTTTAAATATCTTTTCAAAATGTCATTTTAATACTTGCTTAGTTGTATATCATATAAACATATAATTGAAACCAACCTTTTATTGATGGGTTTTTATATATTTTCTAAATTTTAGCCGTCATAATTATTGCTGTGATGAATAATTTTAGACACAAATGCTACAATATTTTTTTTTCTTTTACGATGCTTTTGAACTGATACATGTGCTAAATCACTTCAAAAAATTGTGCCCAGTAACTTCCTTTTCCCCCAAAGTATGGAAACATAATTTTCCCTCCAGGTGTTACAATGAAATGTTACTATTTTTAATTTGAAAGTTCAGAATTACTATCTTATTTCTATAATTAATCATTTAAAAAAAACTTCTAATTAGCTTAAAAATATTTGAGAACATTTATGCCTGGTAGTGTGTGTGAAAGAGATGAGGGAAATGAGAAAGAGGAAGTGAATGAGAGGTTTTTGAGTGTTCACTTTTCTTTGCCTAATTACAGTAATTTTAGTGGCTATGATGTAACGATGATTGTGGAAAGAGTGGTGGTGTTTAATGCTGGTCATAAAAATAAGAGTAATAGGTAATAAGAACTAACATTTACTAAGCGCTCTCTATGGGCTAAAATCATCACACATATTATATTTAATGCCCACATAGTCGTAATTGCTAGCCCAATTTAAACTGACTCTGAAAGACTTGGTTAAGTAGCTTCCTTAAAATCAATACCAATTAAGCAGTTCTTTTGTTGCTGTTTTTTTTTTGTTGTTGTTAAATTGATTTTTTTATTTTTTAATTAAATTGATTGGGTGACATTGGTTAATAAACTTATATAGGTTTCAAGTGTACATCTTTATGATACACTTTCTGTCTTTTGCATTCTTTGCCAACCACCTGAAGTCAAATCAACTTGCCTCATCATATATTTGACTCCCTTACTCTTTAGTATCGCCCCACTCTCCATCCCTCTGGTAACCACACCATGCATATCTCCAACCACAATGTTCTATAGATGGTGGACCTATCAACCTTGTCATGTACATGGAAGATGTATGTTTCCTAATTGTTTCACTTATTATTTTAGTAATTTTAATGTACAGAAGAGTTTTAAAATATAAAGTTCCAGTGTCATTCAGAATTAAACAGAATTATTTCATCCAGCCAGTGTGACTCACTGGTTGAGAATCTACCTAGGAATCAGGATGTCTCAGTTCAATTCCTGGTCAGTGCATATGCCGAGGCTGTGGGCTCGACCCCCAGGAGGGGGTGTGCGGGAAGCAGTCAATGATTCTCTATCATAATTGATGTTTCTATCTCTCCCTCTCCCTTCCTCTCTGAAATCAATAAAAACATATATATTTTTTAAAAACAGAATTATTTCTCCTGCTAATCCTATCCTAAAGAAAATTTTTGTTTGCCTTGAGAGTTTGGAAATTCTGAATTTTTTCTAAAGAAGCAGGAAGTGCTTATTCTTTTTGGGCAACGGGACATTTAAATTTTTGCATTTATTTCTAGACTAGATCCCTTGGCCTGGCCTGTGGGGATCAAGCCAAAACCGGCTCTCTGACATCCCGTGAGGGGTCCTGGATTGCTAGAGGGAAGTTCTCGGTGATGCACCCCAGAATCAGGCTCCCCCCTCTCTCTCTGGTTCTGGGTGCATCACCCAAGAATCACAGCTGCCAAGTCACTGCAGCTTGGCAGCTCCTGCATTGAGTGTTTGCCCCCTGGTGGTCAGTGTGCATCATAGCTACTGGCCAGGGGGCTGGTTGCTTAAGCTTTTGTATATATAGATAGCCTATCTTAGTTTATACTAGTATTTTCATCAGCTATCCATTTCAGAGATGGTCTTCAGATTAATCTTTATGCTATACTAGAGGCCCAATGCACAAAGATTGGTGCAAGAATGGGCCTTCCTTCCTCTGGCTGCCAGCACCACCTTCACTCTGGCCAGAGCAGCCTTTCCGCTCTGGCCCGGAGCTGCCTATCTGCCTTCCCACGCTGCCCAAAGTCCCGGAGAGGCTGGGGTGGTGTAGAATGCCTGCGTCCCACCCCTAGCCGCTCAGCGCCTGCATATGCAAATTAACCCACCAGCTTTGTTGGGTTAATTTACATATTCACTCCTGATTGGCTGGTGGATGTCACAAAGGAATGGTCAATTAGCATGTTACTCTTTTATTAGGTAGACTATTCAAGAACTTATGCCCTAGCCAGTTTTGCTCAGTGGATAGAGCATTGGCCTACGGATTGAGAGGTCCCGGGTTCAATTCCGGTCAAGGTCACATGCTTGGGTTGTGGGCTCAATCCCCAGTAGGGGGCATGTAAGAGTCAGCCAGTCAATGATTCTCTCTTATCATTGATGTTTCTCTCTCTATCCCTCTCCCTTCCTCTCTGAAATCAATAAAAAAACATATTTTTAAAAATTTTATAATGCCCCCCTCTTGCTTCCACTTGATTTGGAAGATCTATCACAATTTGATTAGCATCTTTTGACCCTTGTTTCCAGGTCTCCTTGGAGCACATACTGTAGGTATGTACCACATGCCCTCAAGATGCAGCAGTATTGTGATGCTCTCTCAATGGCTTTGGACTGCAAAGTGGGAAGTGCCAGAGAACAACTCTCAGCCAATCACAGTATATCTCCTAGGTGAAGAACAGGGTCTCTAAAGAGCCCTGCTTGCCAACAGGAATAATGCACCCCTATGGATTTACTTTTTTTGTTTTATCCTCACCCAAGGATATTTTTTCCATTGATTTTTAGAGAGAGTGGGAGGGAGGGAGAAAAAGAGAAACATGGATATAAGAAACATCAATTGGTTGCCTCCTGCATGTGCCCCGAGGTGGGTGGGGAAGAAACATGCAACCAAAGTACGTGCCCCTGATTGGGAATCAAACCCACAACTCTATGGTGTGTATGTGTGTGGGGGGGAGGGTTTGACACTCTAACCACTGAGCAACACCAGCCAGGGCTGCACCCCTTACGGATTTTATTCTCCTGTTTCATTTCTCAAGTCTCCCATAGGTGCTCTTTATAACCACCTCCCAACAAACTGCACTGGAATATTCATCCCTCAGTCTGCTTCTGGGAGAACCTAACCCTGGAAAACCCCTCTTCCAGGCATGGTCATATCTTCTCTACTATACTAGACACATCATGTAGTCCGCCTTCAGTTTGTTTAATGCCATGATCACTAGGCCTTCAGTATATTTCAGTAGATTGTTCCTCACCTGAGGGCGATTCAGCCCCACCCAGTGGGACCTTCTCCTTTAGCTGCTCCTTTGCAGCAAAACTCATTAGCCACACCTCCTAAGTTTCTGGCCCCTCCCTCCACCTCCTTATGCGGATGAAAGGCCACCTCACAGAGCTTGGGACATGGCATGCCAAGTGACTGTGAAGGAGTCCCTTGATGCATCCTACGTTACAGGGGGTGACCTCCCCTGGGAGTGAACTTGGACACATGAGAAATAGGAGCTGGGGAAGAGTCAGTCAGATCAATGTGTTGGGACCACCTTAACAAAAACTGATTTTGCAAAGACTTGGGGATGTCACTTCCAAGAGACTGACATTTCTTCCCTTGAATTATTTAAGAACCAAATGAGAGGAAATGGTTCTTGGCATCCATTATATGCCTGCCTCAATAGGAGCCGTTGAGTGGACTACAAAAGAATCACGAGTCAGAGGTTGGGAAGTTACTGTAATACCCATTGGCCTAACCTAAGAGAGCCAGGATTGAGTGTGTAAGCTTTTCCCAGAGTGCTGCCTCCTGCCATTATTTAAATGGGATTGAAATCCTTATTGTAAAGACAGCTTAATCTGGAAATGAATAAAGAACAATATAAACTGCCCATGGGTCACGTGTGCTAATACTCCGGTATATGTTACATACTTCCAGTAATTGTTCACTAAATGTACCCAGAAAGGGGCCTTCGGTAACTCCGCATCAGCCTTTTGATCCGACTTCCCTTTCCTAATGTAATTATATAATCTTTGAAAACACGCGATGCCATGTCTGCATAGTATGTCTTGTGTTGGATCTGTACCGATTTGTTAAACTAATAAGATATCGTTGTGCATTTAAGATTGTTCCCCATTTTTCTTTAGTACAAAAAAACACTGATGCGTGTCCTTGTAAAACACATGGATTTACACAGCAGTGATTAGTTTTAAAGAAGAGTGGTTCTTTCTTTGGAGAGTTGACCGTGACAGTAATCCTGAATCCTGAATCATAAGAGCACTATAGCATAATAATGACATTAAGAACACAGCAGTCATTCCACCAGAGCTGTTATTAATTTGGCATATTATCTTCCAGATTTTCTGTGTGTTTATTTCACATGGCTATGCTTATGAGGAACACTATTTTTAACATGCCTTTTTCATTTAGTATTTTCTCTTTTGCAGTTCCAATGTTACTAGAGGTACTTGATTGCTATTATTCTTAATGCATGCGTTCATATTCAACTAAGTGTATGGGTCATGATATGACCGATGACTGTCCCTTTATTGTAAAAATAGGTTTCATCTAACATTTCATTATGAAAAATGAAAAGATATATAAATATATATATACACATATGTCTATATGTATACATACACATATACGTAGATATAAATACAAATGTGTACATAAATGTATGTATATCATAGTTTACCTATATACACATATATACACACACACACACATCTTGAATGCTTGTTTTTCAGTGTTAATAATTGGTTTTCTGTTAGAATATCATTCATCATTAAAAAATCAAGTTACTCAAGGGTTAAGAAGTGAGAATAGTCTTGTAACTGCTCATCCTTTAGCTGTTAGATGTAGTTTCATTGGCATGGTACTCAAATTCCTTTAAAGGCAAGCAGCAGTGGCACTCTATTCCATCACTGTGACCTGTGCAAGTTAATTTAACTTTATATTGGATATTGGACTAACATTGTCCAGGAAAATCATTTGTCCTTCTCAGTGGGGAGGGACATAGACCAGCGAGCGCATTTATTTTTATACTTTACCATACAATGGCATACCCCTGCTCAGTTGGGGACTCGGGAAGCATTTGCTATGTGAACGGGGGAGAGCCAATAAAACAACCAAAGTCTGTTATCATTTATCTTGATTTAAAGGGAGATGCTATTTCTGGGATTGACCTGAAATGTCACTTTTGCTACAGCCTTTGTTTACAAAGTCAAACCTTTTCCAAACTGCCTAAGTGACAAGAAAGTTGACTAAAGTTTATTGGCCACTTGAATTCTGCAGTATGGTTAGGCAATTTACATAAAATGATTATAACACCATTCTTATGAAATATGTGGCATCAACACCTTTTAACCTAGAAGGAAGTTATGTCTCTAAGATTTTAATTCTTAGCCATACAGCTCGTAAGGGCAGAATTAGCATTCAAACCCATTCAAATCCCTTCAGTAAGTTTGTAGTACATAAAGTGTTCTGGACATGACAAATATCACTGGGAGAGACATGATAACATAAAAAGGTGTTTGTTTGGTTTGGTTTTGGCCTCTGTGATTTTACAGTCTAGGCATCTCTATCACATTGTTGCTTACTTTAAAGTGCATGATGGAGGTGTTTCCCCAATTTTTTTTCTAAATTGGATTCAATATCATGCCTTCGGAGAGTGGATACTGCCTGAAATTAAGGACAAACAGTATTTACTGATCAAGAATACTGAACACCCTCTCTCTTTCACAGAAAACAACAACAAAAAAACCTCCACCAACAACAACAAAAAATATGGGACAGGCATCATGTATCTGCTGTACTAAGAGCTCTACATGTAATATCTGACCACTCTGTTAATTGACAAAGACAATGTAGGCTTGTGTGTGTGTGTGTGTGTGTGTGTGTGTGTGTGTGTGTGTGTGTGTGTGCGCACTTAATTTTTGGAATTAAGCCTAAAATCGTGGGAGTGCAGATTTATGGGAAAAAACTAAAATGGAATGTGAATCTTCCTACATAAGCAGCCTCAGGAGAACCTCCTTTTGTTCTTGAAACACCAGCCATGCCGAGAAGTTCTCTCCTTCAGCCAAAGTCTGCATACCATGTTGGCATTGGTACCTTCAGTGACTGGAGACTACATCCTCAGACTGGGAATTCTTTACCTTGCATCTATTTTTTTTTAATTTAGTCCTTACTTACTGATGATGGCAGAACAGGTATCTGTCTGAGCCCAACATCTGTGTCTTGATTCAGATCACCGTGGACTAAGGGGTAACTTTCAAATGCAGAATGGGAGGCAGAAAACATTGCCCGTGACTGAAGATGCAAACTCCCACACAAAAGTCTCCTTACAAGGGCATGAGCATTTGTTTTCTCTGTTTACATTAAATCCCACTGAAGACTGCTTTGGGGTTTATTTATTGAAATGGACAGAAAATTAAAATTAAAAATATATTATATAAGGTCAGAAGTAATCATTTCACTGCATAAACAGAAATATACATCACATTGGAATAAGTGAGGGTACCTTCTTCTTTAAAAGGGAGGTAGGGAAGGTAGAGGAGGGCATAGAGGGGGATAAATGGTGATAGAATGAGACTTGACTTGGGGTAGTGAACACACAATACAGTGTAGAGATGATATATTATGGAATTCTACAACTAAAATCTACATAATTCTGTTAACTAGTGTCACCCCAATAAATTCAATAACATGAAAAAACCCACCCCAAAAAATTTTTAAAAAGGGTATGTAAAGGCCCTTGGAAACCTTAGCACCACACTTCTTCAGAAGGCAGGACAATAATTACATTGTCTCAGTGAAGGGGTATGACCTAAGCTATTAATTTTTTAGATTTTAAAAGAAAGTGTGGACAATTTCTTGGGTAGGAAAGGGGGGCAGTGTGTTTCTGGGTCCATGTGATGGAAAAGGCTTCAACCAGTCCAGGGCCAATAGTCTTGGTGTCAGTTGGGCCCTTTGGATTCAGTTCTGCTTGTGAATGCACATAAATACCATAAACATCACTCAGATATTGATGAAAGGCAGATATGACCTTTAGATGAAGGTGAGTGATTTATTTCATTAAAAAAAATAATAATAATAACCCATCCGGCATGGCCCAGTAGTTGAGCATTGATCTATGAACCAGGAGGTCACAGTTCAATTCCCAATTTGGGCACATGCCTGGATTGCAGGCTCGATCCCCAGGAGGGGATCATGCAGGAGGCAGCCGATCAGTGATTCTCTCTCATCAATGATGTTTCCATCTCTCCCACTTGCTTCCTCTCTGAAATCAATAAAAATATATTAAAATAATAATAATAATAAAATCAGAGCATACTGATCAAAACTCTGGACTATGCAACTAAAGTGGACTGAACTTTTGTCATATTAGGACCCTCTCCCCGCAAAAAAAGAAAAACTTTTGGGGAAAGGGCAAAGCTCCTGGGAATGATGAAAACTACCTGAGATGCAGTGTATGTACTGGGTCAATTATTTTGAAAACAGGAGTTCTGGAGAGACACAGTGTGGTCATAGCTATATCATCAGCTTGGGAGGCAACACTGCTTTTCGAATGGGTCTTACTTGGCTCCAGATATTTCCAGAACTTCCCTCTGAGATGAGGTTTATGACTTTTCACTTCAGATTTGTAGGACCCAGCTTGGTCATCCATCAGCTCCGTAGACATGGCACCCCATGGCTAGTCTTTATTTCTAAAAATCATGGCTTCTCAGGGAACTAAAGGTCTTTTTCCTGAAACACTCAGAATAATAGACTGCAGTCTCGAAGGTGCATTGGCCTTCATTCTGTCCTTTACACGTAGAGCAATTAGGCGTTAAAATACAATCCAGTGCAGAAAACAAATGTTACATTTTATGATTATGAGAATAAGGTTTTTGAATGTTGGGACTTTAAAAGCAAACCTTTTGAAAACAAGGGGGCATTAATATATCTTGAGTGTCTGTTATGAGGCATAGATTAAGCTTTAGCATTCACTGAGGTCAGTTTTTTATTGTTTTAATTTTCCTATCTGCACATTGCACAGTTGTATAAAATAAGTATTATTTCCAGGTTAAGTAGGTAAAACGATTTAAAAACAAGGCCACAGAGCAATGGGTAACACAAGACTGAGTCTTTCTGTTTTACTTTAAATGCAATCGTCTCTTCTCCATGTCACATTTTCCTATGAACCATTATAATTTATATCTTGCAATTACTTAGTATTTATTAGGGACTTACTTTTTCCTTTATCACTATACTAATATGGCAAGAAAGAGATCTATTTGAAATCTCCACAATCAATCTTAACTCTACTTCAACAGCCTTTTGGACTACAGTCATGTTAAACTCATTTAAAAAACTACAAAAAAAAAGGATTTATTGTTCTTAAAAATTAACTTACTCTTTGCTATCCTGGGATATTTAAAAATATACAAAATCCAATATGGAAGGTATCTGACAATCTGAAAAATGATTCTCAACTCCCAAGATACAGCATCACAGACATTTGAATTAGAGTTCCTCCAGCAGAGATGATTTTGCTGGAATCCTTCCATGTTGGTCAGTGAGCAAGCAATTCATTGTGAACCTCACAGGATGGGTAGACTTCTTGATTGACCACTAATCTGCGTGTGTGTGTGTGTGTGTGTGTGTGTGTGTGCACGCGCGCGCACACACACACACATGCACTTGTGTGTATGCTACTAAAATAAAACAACTGAATGACAAAGAACAACGGTCTTCCCTCCTCACAAAATACTAAGCAGATAGAATTATTTAACCTCTTTGCCAGTTACCAGACCTTAGTTGTGCTGGCTGGGAGGTAAACTGGAGAGAAGAGATCTGATCGTTAAGCTGACTTTCCCAATAATTGTGTAGTGTACAATGAAGTGACAGGGACGATGGCAGGTGGGTAGGCACTGTGAATGATGCACTCAAAGAAAGTCTCTCTGATTTCAAAACCCAATGTAATCTTTACAGAGATCTCTAATTCCTTAGGAAAGATGGTGGCAATATTAACGTTGGAAACACTGATTCCCTGATGGGCAATTTTCACACTCTTCCTTCTTTAATTAAAGCTAACATAATCAGCCCAGCCGGTGTGGCTTGGTGGTTGAGTGTCGACCCACGAACTAGACGACTATGGTTCGATTCCCTTTTAGGGCACATGCCTGGGTGTCGGGCTCAGTCCCCAGTATGGGGCATGCAGGGGGCGGCCAATCCATGATGCTCATCATTGATGTTTCTATTCCTTCCTCCCTCTCCCTCCCTCTCTCTAAAATCAATTAAAAATATTCAAAAAACTAACATAATCATAGCTGCAAAGAAGGAAAAAAATGAACATTTTTACATTCCTTTAATGAGGCAATAATAAGCATAGAATTTGCATTGACAAATAAGGACTAAAAAAATATGTCATTTGTCCCTCTGCTTATTCTTTAATATCCTGATCTATACTATGAGAAAGAAGATGATGCCCGGGAAAAAAGGGATTCTTAAAACCAAAGGATATTTTAGTTGGAAATGAGGATAAAGAGGACTGTACAAGTAAATCAGGCCATTATGTGATTTTATTTTTCAAACAAAAATGTACAGGTAGAAAAGGACCAAAGCTTCCAAGTCCTGAGAAGATTTGTAACAGAAAGGCCCTTAATTAATCTCTGTTGTCATAGCAACCCAGTGTGCAGCCATCGATAGTGAAAATAAATGTGGCATTTACATATTATGTTTCACAATGGCATGTGATAATTATAAATAGCCGTATGCATATGCGTATTTGTATATTTGGGGTGTTATTCTGTCTGTGTGTGTATAACTGTAATGTTTACTTTCTCTAAATCTTTCCCCAAACTGTAGGTAGCATTCATCAGGATTGTCTTGGTGTTCCCAATAATCCTTTGTTTCTAGCTGTACAACACCATCTCTCATGTCGTATTATGGGTGGTCGTTTATATCTATACTGTTATAGGTTATGAGCTCTTCAATAGCAGGGACTATGGCTCATTAATATCAAGGTGGAGTGGCAAATTTTGTTTAGATTCAAAAAATGGCAAGAAACCAATGTGCACGGAGCTAGAAGTATAGAACCACTTCTCAACAGCCCAAATCACCTATTTTTGTTAGACCATGTTAGTTTTAATGAAAGGTATTTTTCCTTTCAGCACATTACTACTGTCTAAAATTATTCAAAAAGACAATTTAGGTGACATAAACAAAATTAATGTAACACTTCTTGAAGCGGATAGTGTCCTTCCCCAAGGGCCTAGAGAACTTCAAAATAGGGCGAAGGCAGTAAGTTTTTATGGGATAAAGAACAAGAAAAAACAACCACAAAGAGCCCTGACCGGTGTGGCTCAGTTGGTTGGAGCACCGTCCCATACACCAAGGGTGATGACTTCAATTCCTGGTGAGGCCACATGCCCAGTTTGTAGGTTCTATCCCCAGGTGGGGCACGTGCAGGAGGCAGCTGATTCTTGTTTCTCTCACATTAATGTTCTCTCTCTCTCTCCCCGCCCTTCCTCAAAGATCAATAAATAGTTGTTTTTTTTAAGAAAATTAGTAAGAAATAAGACAGTAAGTGTAGAGCCCAGAGTTGACTTGGCATTTAATACTGGCTGAGTGGATTCAGTGACTTTATTATGATCAAGTAGGGGTTTTAGGAGGGACACAAAGTTAGCTGAGTTTTGGTTTGCTGAAGTGCCACCCAGGCAAGAGTGGCTGTGTTGGGCCTAGAAATTTATTTCAACATTGACAATAATGATAATGATTATGGTTATCATGATAAATATCACCACTATCACTACTACAACTTGTACCACCACTATTACTACTAGATTAATTAGTTACCTTAAACTTGGGGCTGTTTTATAATTTTTTTTTATTTTTTAAATGAAAAGATATACGCACATCAGCTTTATTTTACTATAGCTAGATATGGAAGCAACCTAGGTGTTTATCGATAGATGAATGGGTAAGGAAAATGTGGTGCATATACACAATGGACTATTACATGGCAATAAAAAAGAATAAAATATTGCCATTTGTGACAACACGCCTGGCTCTAGGGCATTATGCTCAGTGAAATAAATCAGGCAGAGCAAGACAAATACAGTGCAGTTTCACTTATCTGTGGAATCTAAAAACAAAATGATACAAACAAATAAGAAAAACAGACTCATAGAAACAGGGACCAAAGGGATGGTTAGCAGAAGGGAGGGCATCGAGGGATGTGTGAAAAGGGGAAGAGGAATGGAGTCAATAACATTGTGATAAGTTTACCTGGTGACAGATGATTATTAGATCTGTGGGGTGATCACATTGCAAGGTATAAAAATGTAAGATCACTATACTGTTCAATGGAAACGGATTTAACCAATATAATTTTGTATACCAACAACACTTAAAAACATTTTTGTTTTTTAATACTAGAGTGCCAGAGCATGGATTTGTGCACCGGTGGGGTCCCTGGGCCTGACCTGCACCCTTTTACAATCCAGGACCCCTCAGGTGATGTCGGACTGCTGGTTTCAGCCTGATCCCTGCAGGCCAGGCCGAGAAACCCTACCAGTGCATGAATCCATGCACTGGGCCTCTAGTATGCATATTAGATCTTTGGTTAATCTCTTCCTGCCCTCTCCCCTCTTCCCTCTAAGATTCATCAGTCTGTTCCATGTTCCCATGCCCGTGCATTGAGCATCTGCCCCCTGGTGGTCAGTGCATGTCATAGCTACCGGTCGAACAGTCACTTAGGCTTTTATATATATAGACTAGAGGCCCGGTGCACAAAATTCATGCAAGGGGGTTCCTTCAGCCCGGCCTGCACCCTCTTGCAATTTGGGATCCCTCGGGGGATATTTAACTGGCAGTCGGACATCCCTTTTGCAATCTGGGACCACTGGCTCCTAACTGCTGGCCTGCTTGCCTGACTGATTGCCCATAACCACTCTGCCTGCCTGCCTCATCACCCTAACCACTTGCCTGCCTGCCTGATTGCCTCTAACCACTCTGCCTACCTGATCGTCCCTAAACCCTCTGCCTGTCTGCCTGCCTGATCACCCCTAACCACTCACCTGCTGCCTTATCACCCTTAACCCCTTGCCTGCCTGCCTGATCACCCCTAATTGCCTCTGCCTGCCTGATCGCCCCTAACCACTCTGCATGCCTGCCTGACCACCCCTAACCACTCATCTGTTGCCTGATCATCCTTAACCACTTGCCTGCCTGCCTGATCACCCCTAATTGCCTCTGCCTGCCTGCCTGGTCACCCCTAACCACTTGCCTGCCTGCCTGATTGCCCCTAACCACTCTGCCTCCCTGCCTGATCACCCCTAACTGCCTCTGCCTTGGCCCCCACCACCCAGCTTCCATCCAGAAGGTCATTCGGCTGTCTGGTCTAATTAGCATATTATGCTTTTATTATTATAGACTAGATAGATTTCCACAAGAAAAATGAGATGTTTATACTTTGAGAAGTACATGGGGATCTGACCTGACTGAAGAAACATTAAGGCCCAAATTCTCTGACATCAAATAATCAGTTAAATTGTCTTTACTTTGGGGCAGTTTATTATTGTTGGTTCAACACAAATACTGTTAATAGAAAACTCTATATAATAATAGTTAATAGAAAACTCCGTATAATAATACTGATAACAAAATAGCATCAATGTAGCATGTGAGGCAGGGTTACTTACTTAAATTCATATTTTGGTATAGGATGACCTGATTTCAAATATTATGCTAATTTCTTTGACACTACAGAGCCAAGTGATGTCAACATTTTGTGTCCCGGCCTCGAAGGAAGAGTTACAGGGTCTTATTTCCTTCGTATACTCACATAGTTACTGAGCACCTTCCGTGTCTCAGTCACCATTCCTGGAGCAACATGATGAGTAGAATAAGGCAGAATATCAACTTTTGGAAACTATGATTGGTAGGAGAGGATGACAAGTATAAGCACACTGGAGGCCCGATGCATGAAATGAGTGTAAGGGGTTCGGCCCTCACAGCACCAGCTGCCTTGGCCGGCCCTTGCAGCCCCTCCTAGCCTCATCTGGACGGTCGTTCTGCTGTTCAGTCTAATTAGCATATTAGCTCTTTATTATACAGGATGATTATATTCTGAGATGAGCAATATGAAGGAATAAGAGACAGTGTTGTTTTGTGTTATTTTTATAAATTTCAGCATTCACAGTCAGATCCCTGGGGATAGACTGGTAAGCCAAATGAGTTAAAAGAGCCATAAAGAATTCTAAGAAATGTGCTTGGAGAAAGAGGCTGATAAATAGTCACTGAACTACAGCCTCCGTGTCAAGGGGACAATGGTGGGGTTTTGGCAGTTGGAAGGTGGGAAGAGATTTCAGCTTCAGTCACTTGTTGCCTTGCCAGGAAACCAGCCTCATGATGCTAGAGCTCATGGATTTTCAAAAAGAAATGTGAAATTGTGACATTTTCTGCCCTTTAATGATTAGGAACGCGTTATTATTTTTAATCACAGCAGGAGCCAACATTTTGTAACTCTAAGAAAATGAGGCATCATACTGTGTCTGGCCCACAGGTCTTCCAGTCTGTGGCCTCGACAATAAATCCAAAGAGAGATTAAAGTGGGAAGAAAGGAAGGATGGAGGCTGTGTTCTCCAGGCATGGAAGGGAGAGAAATGCTCACTGAGAATGAGATTTAATATCCTCATGGTTGCAGGTCATATATTCATGGTGGGTAGGTGTGCATGTGTGTGTGGGGGGGAGTGCTGGTGTTGCATAAATGTCTGTGCACTTTTACACAGACTTTCAGAGACCTGGAGTCCCTCTGATCTTTCTGGAAAAAGAGGGAGTTATGTATAGAAAAGATATCCATCTTGCAGTAGAGTATTTGGGCATGGACCAAGAAAGATGAATGACTCAGTTTCCAGAGACTCTATTAGGAAGGTAGAAGGGACCACAGCATTACTACTACGTTTCCTGCCAATCTTGGCAAATGGACACTTGTAATTAAATTTAATTTAATTCAGAGGGATAAGGGGATGTCACATCAAGGGCTCTGGCGGCATTCCTGCCAATTGCATGTATTTTACCTCACATGATAGTTATGACATGCGTATGGTATAGATACTATATGGTCCCAATTTTATAGAAGTGGAAAGTGATGTTAGAGTGGTTTTTTTTCTATGCAGTGTCCCAGGCCAGTAGCTGTCAGTGAGACCTGAACTTTAGTCCCAGATCTGATGCTAATCAAGGCAGTGGCATAGTTTGGGGCTGAAATTCAGGTGTTTGACTGTGTAGATAGTGCAACATTCACTTTGAAGTAAAAAATTATGTGTGAAGAGGCACATCCACCATTTAGTAGTTACTTATTCTTAAGTAAATCAAGCGTCTTTGTCTCTAGTCCTCAATATTTTCAAGTCTAAAACTAATATCAACATTCTTTGGGGCTTGAAGACTATCTAAAGCACATTTTAAACTGCAAAGCATTAGAAAAGCATTAGATATTATTATCATTAGTGACGCTAAAAATAGTTGCAGAATAGAAAGGTTTTCAGTAAAAACAGTAAATGCACCAGCAGTAAATAAGAATGAGGAAGCTATTTCTATCACAATTCATTCCACTGCCCTTGGCATGGCTAACATGGTGAACTCACAACAGTTCAGGAGGCGAGGTACCGTTAATATTAGCACTGCATACATGAGAAAGAAAGTCTCCCATATTTTAGTTACCTACACTAATCTATATATATAAAAAGCCAGAGACCGTAATGCCATCACAACCATAATGACCTAATGACCGGTCACTGTGACACCCATTGTGGCCAGTGAACTGGCCTGATCAGGCTGGATTGCCCCCAACACCCTGATCAGGGTGGCCAGGCTCCCATTGATCGGTGGCAGCAGTGACTGGTGAGCAGGTGGAAGGCAGACCTCTTGGTCCCTCCCCCCAGCTCTCAGGCTCCAATTGATTGGTGGTGGCGGCAGGGCAGAACTGGGGACTGGCGAATGGGCAGAACATGGCCCTGATAGCAGGCTAGGCCTAGGGATCCTAACCGCACATGATTTTGTGAGCTGGGCCTCTAGTCCTATTATGATTTAAAGCTGGTGAGAGTATGACCAGGAATTTAAATGAAGTCCAATTGATTGGAAACTCACTCTTCTTTTTTAAGCTAAATTGTCTGTTATCTGTAATTGGTGCTGTGAGGGCAGATCTACATGTATCCTAGATTCCTCAGCTCCGATGCAGTATTTTCTAGCCAGTAGATATGTTAACGGAATGCTGCTAAGTTTCTGTTACACCAATTTCACTGTCTAATTAAGGTACTAAATATACAACTGTCATCAAAGACATTCTAAGTCCAACGTACATACAGAATAGGGTAATCTAAACATTAATGACATTGAAAAGCTTGGAAATGAAGGCGGGGGGGGGGGGCCTCTGTCAATTTCCATGCTAGGAATGTCAGCATGCCTAAACAAAACTGTTCCCAGAATCACCATTTTTACTATCGAGTCAGCATTTGAGACAGTAATATTAAATATGATACTTCACTATCTTTACAATTGAGAGATAAAGTGACAGACCACAGTTTTAACCCATTATTGAAAATTCCCTGTATTAAGTGAAAACAATGGGTGTACTCGATGGAAAAAGGGGAATAGTTCCAGCTGCATCCCAAACTGGGTTTGGGGTGGGGGGGGGTGTATAACTAAAAATCTCATAACTTTGAAGCGAA
The DNA here is from genome assembly GCA_026230045.1 of Corynorhinus townsendii. Lineage (NCBI taxonomy): Eukaryota > Metazoa > Chordata > Mammalia > Chiroptera > Vespertilionidae > Corynorhinus > Corynorhinus townsendii. The sequence continues at coordinate 9,284,242 of JAPDVU010000011.1, read as the reverse complement.
AAAAGTGGATGCTATTGCATGGGTTAGTCACACCTGCATGACAACTGTGTACATCACTTTTGTTTTCGAGCTCAGGAGTCTAGAATACATGCAGATCTGCCCTCACAACACCAATTAAGGATAACAGACAATTTAGCTTAAAAAAAGAAGAGTGAGTTTCCAATCAATTGGACTTAGTTTAAATTCCCGGTTATACTCTCACCAGCTTTAAATCATAATAGGACTAGAGGCCCAGCGCACAAAATCATGTGCGGTTAGGATCCCTAGGTCTAGCCCGCCATCAGGGCCATGTTCTGCCCGTTCACCAGTCATTCCTCTGTGGAGTCTAGGCCTCCATTCCTTAATATTCATTTGTATGATAAGCATTAAACCCAGCAGATGGCTTTGTTAATACTAAAACAAAATCTATTTTTTTGGTAGCCAACTTTTTTTTTTTTTTTTACATTTGAGAGGAATTAAAAAAGTATGATAGAATTGTACACTGTGGCACACAGGTCATTGGCGGGGGGGGGGTGCATCTTTGCTTGGGTTCTCAGTGCTGTCTTTCTATTTGATCCCATTCACGACTCTCTCCGATGTTTTTACCTGCTTTTACCTATATTATTTAGCCAACCCCGGTTTCACAGAATTGCAAGAATGCCCTGCTAGGAAAACCAAAATTACCCATGCCTTGTTTCACCAGGTAAATATAAAGTGATGAAATTATCTCAGCTATGTAATATAAATGCAAATTGGAAGGAAACACCAAAAGCCTAATGGTTGTCTCAAAACCACCTCCCAATTATACAGCAGTGAGTAGTTAATAATTTCCTATTGATTAAAGAAAACTTCAAAGGTATTTTTTTCCATATTCATTCACTTACTGGTTAAACACTATGGAGTGCTTTTTCATTTAAGATTCTCACAGGTGTTGCCAAAATTTGTGTGGTCTCAGTTTCTGGATGTGTTTAATAGGGGAGGACTAGAAGGGCACTTTGATCTCTATAGGTGCACTTGAACTGCAAAGGGATCAAAGAATGTTCTAGTCACCATTGAGTCAACTGTACAGAAATGCTATGCATTTAATTTCAAACCACCTATTTAAATATCCTAAAAATATATAACATGTTCAATATTTCCAGAAGCAAAATAGGAAGCAAAACACATAATTTATTTATATAACATGACCCACTCCAAGTCGCTTTGTCTAAAAATTCACACATAAAATTTCAAGACCCCACAGACATGTTTTCAAAATCAAAACTTATTTTTATATCTCCTACTTCAAGTGATAGCACTATCCATAACTTACAATACTTCTGAATATTACAGTAATAACAAAATAAATACTAACAGAGGCTTTGTTTACAATCCTGGACGTGAAAAGAAGAAAACTACAAGATTTTCCCTACACACACACACACCCCTGCTACATCTGATAAAGAGAAAAGAGCCCAAGATTTAGGACCAGAAAGAACTAAAAGAAATCCTGTAACTTTCCTTGATTCTTGGTAGTTGTGCAATTTTAGACAGGTGCCTCTCTCCACTTAGGTTTCCTCATCTCTTTTTTTACCTTCATTTTTTATCAAGAAACTAGAGGCCCAATGCACGAAATTCTGCAAGGGGTTCCGTTCTCGCGGCCACGGCTGCTTGCCTTGGCCCTTGCAGCCCCAGCATCCTCTGGAAGGTCGTTTGGTTGTCCTGTCTAATTAGCACATTATGACTTAATTATTACAGACTAGAGGCCCGATGCACCAAATTCGTGCAAGAGTAGGCCTTCTTTCCCCTGGCTGCTGGCACCGGCTTCCCTCTGGCACGTGGGACCCATGCTTCCCTCGCAGCCCTGGCTTCATCAGGAAGGATTCCAGTCTAATTAGCATATTGTGCTTTTATTATTATAGATTATTATAGGTAACTCAGACATAGTAAATTGCAATCGTTTAAGTGTATTACTTGGATGTGATTTAATTGTTTTTATTCCAGTGAGACCTCTACCAAAATCAGATACAGAATTATTCCCATCACTAAAAAAGGTTCCTCATGCTCTTTGAAATGCATCCCTCCTCTGCTCTCTGCAAGAGGTAGCTGACGGTTTACAGTTTGTTTCCCTACATTAGAACAAATTTCATGTCAACAGGATATTTTGTGTTGGCTTCTTTCACTCAGAATAAAGATTTAAAAACCCATCACTATTTTGTATCAGTAGTTCCGGTTTTCTATTTGCGTTTTTTATTGGTTAGCAATATTCCACTGTATGGATAGACTTCATTTTATTTTGCCATTTACTTGGTGATGAATGTTTATGTTCTTTTTGCCTACCTCAGGATCTAGCTATTGTGACTAAAGTTGCTATAGACATTTACCTACAAATCTTTGCGTGAAATGCTTTCATTTATCTTCGGTACATACCTAAGATTGGAATGTCTTATGGTCTATACTTAATACTTCTGGTCATCTTGCGGAGTTTTGATTATTACCAGAAATAATAAGTAGAAATGATCTCACTTGGTACTTGACATTCTGTAGCAACTAATTGGTGGAATTAATATTATTAATGTTTTTGAAACACAGTGCTCAAAAATTCTGGACCAAGTATGGCATTGTAGAGCAAGTCACTGTACTGACAAGATTTCAGGTATAATTCTAGTTTTGTTTGTTTGTTTCTTTTTTACAAAAACCTTGTGATATTTATCTTGTTCTCAGAGAAAGATAAATATCACATGATCTCACTCATTTGTGCATTATAATGAACAACATAACCTGATGAACAAAAACAGGTCTAGAGACAGAGAAACATGGATCAGATGCTCAAACCTCAGAGGGAAGGTAGGGGAGGGTGGGGGTAAGGGGGAGAGATCAACCAGAAGACTTGTATGCATGCATGTAAGCCTAAGCGATGGACGCAGACATCGGGGGATGAAGGTGAGGGCAGGACTGGGGGCATGAGGGGGGATAAGGACACATTTGTAATACTTTAATCAATAAAAAATACATTAAAAAAACAACAACAACAAAAAACACACCTTGTAATCTGAGCTACATTTGCTTGTATTTTCTCAGTTTTCTGGGTAAAGGCATTATTTAAATCATGGGCCAAAGCGCTTCAGAGTGAATAATTTTATGTTTTGACACTCCTGTAACGTTGTACTCTTTCCAATATGAGTTAAAGTGACTCTGACTGGAGCAGCTGAGACCAGTTCTGAATTCTCTATGCTGAATTCAAGTCTGCTTTCCAAACGCAAGAATTTAGGCTGGTAAAATCTGGTTTGCCCAAAGGTGTTTTATTAGGTAAAGGTGGTGTCTCACTGCCACTGGCAGTGGTATCAGCCTCTAATTTTCCCTGGTAAGATGATCAGGATGAAATCCATCAGATGGTTTTGTTCAGATCAAAAGAGAAAACAATCATTTACATTGTTATTTTCTTTTATGTGGAAAAAAACAAAAATGGTAATCAGGCAGAATTACACATCAAGGCAATTGTGTCACTTCTCAGATAAATTTTTGATTGGATGGTAGCCACACTCGTTTAATTTTTCTAAGACAAATTAATATACCAAAGCTCTCTTTCAGCCATACAGGCCACTTTTAGCTGATAATTAATCATAATAAATCTAAACATGTATCTACTCCTTTGTCAAACCCAGGTTTTAGGAATCGGAAATGTGACAAATGGAAGATGAGGCAAGTAATGGAATGATTACTAGAGGGAATCTACAATAAAATTCAATCTGATAACTTTGCTTATAGATATTAGTAGACCAAAATGTCTAGGTTCTCACTAGGAACCTTCTGTACCCAACAGCATTCTCAGGGCTGAGTGCTTCTTCATACTCTAAAATCCTCTCAAAATGCCCCTCCTTACTCAAACATTCCTCACCCCCCCCCCCCGCCCATTTTTCCCCCTGAGCATTTATAACCTCATAACACTATTTATTCATTCATTTACTGTCTCTGTCCTCTATGTATATTCTCTGGCTCCTGAGTCCTTTTGATTCTAATGGCTACATCTGTGACTAGTCACAGAGTTGCCCCGTAGCTACTGGAGTCACTGTCTCTTTCTCAACTGCAGAGAGTGGAGTGTCTGAAAATGTGCATACCCTCCCAGGGAGGGAGGGATCTTGGCCAATGACCAGTACACACAGCATGTGAGCCCAGTTCTCTCTCCACAACTTGGGTTAACTCTAAGATGCACGTGATCTTTTCAAGCTTCTGAAACGTATTGGGATGAGGTTGGGACTTTACCTGAATTGCTTTCTTCCCTTCCCTTCCCTGTCTTGCTTCATCCATGTCCTTACTTGTTTTTTTGTTTTGTTTCATTTTCCTTACTTGTTTTTGAGGGAGCATTTTCTTAGCAAATCCTTTGCACACTAAAACTCATCTCAGCGACATCTCCTCTTGCTCCCTTCGCCAGCTCTGTATTTCAGTATGTGATTTGAAATGGTTCTTCCATGTGAGTCAGAGCGGATGGAAATGTTAATTCCCTGGAGAAGATACCCGCCAGAACCATTTCAAAGTAAAAGACAAGAGTTAACCACACAAGGGCATGGGATTAACAAAGGAATACACATCGTAGTATACTAGCTAAGAACACAGTTGGAAATTAAGGGTAGGAGCATAATGAACATTGACCTTGACTCAGCAAGTAAATGGCAAAAGTAGGATTAACTGGAGCATAGATCTTCATTATTAGATGAGCAAGTATCTATCTCTTTAACCCTCAGAAAATGTACCAGTATGTGTCCCCTTTTTAAGGCTGTATCAAACAGGACCCTCAAATTTAAATAATCAAAACCCAGTTCAAACAAAATGAAATTGACTGATATCCTTAAACAGGTTCAAATGTAGTTCAATCCAGGGTATCAGGTTCAAAAGTTCAGCTTCTCTCTCTGCATGGTTTTTTTTTTTTTTTTTTCTGTTTTGTTTTTTCCCAAAAAAAAAATGTTTTATTGATTTTTTTTACAGAGAGGAAGGGAAAGGATAGAGAGGTAGAAACATCGATGAGAGAGAAACATTGATCAGCTGCCTCCTGCACAGCTCCTACTGGGGATGTGCCCGCAACCAAGGTACATGCCCTTGACCGGAATCGAACCTGGGACCTTTCAGTCCACAGGCCGATGCTCTATCCACTGAGCCAAACCGGTTAGGGTTCTCTCTGCATGTTTTGGATGCTCACATGGGCTTCTGGTGTTTTTGCCATTTTACTGTGCTTTGGCCCTTCTGGGAAGGGGCACCTTCTTTACCTTAGGAAATCACCACTTCCCTGATCTTTCTCCACATGGTGTGAATGAGCCTAACCTCACGCCCGGCATCAGGACTGTGCACAGGATCCCAATGTCACTAATCTGCGCATTAATCCAGCCTCCTGGCCGCAGCAACGGGCCCTGGAATGAAAATAATTCCCAAGGCACGGCCATGAGATTTAATTCTGAGGCCCACTTTGAAACTGTTAGGATACAAGCTCTTTAAGGGTCGCTGAGAAAAAAGCGTGACAGTGTGGCCACATGACAGTGATTTTTGCCACCAAGGAAAGGGGGCTGGGGAGATGCCTGACAATAGACCCAACAAGAAGACTAGCAGAGGGAAGAGATGAGGAGTGCAAAACTGGGTCCCCATATTATGTTCCCAATCACTAGCAAGTATCCTCTCTCTCTCTGCTTTGCAGTGCTATAAATTCGTGTTGCAGATACCATACTCCACAGGCAGCGTTTGACTTATCCAGTTCTTAAGAGTTTGCAATTCTTGAAAGACCTGGGGTTTTTTTTGCTAATTATTTGTTGTTGTTAATCCTCACCCCAGGATATTTTCTATTAATTTTTAAAGAGAGAGAAACATCTATGTGAAAGTCCCATTTTGATTGGTTACCTCCTGAATGCGCCCCTGGTCGATCCTGTGACCGAGGTATGTGCCCTTGACTGGGAATCGAACCAGTGGCTCTTGGTGCATGGCTAGAGCGCTGAACATACTGGCCAGGGAGGAAGTTTCTGTTTCTCAGTATCCCTCTAACACATGTTATCATTCATCATTGTGAGTGCTCCACCTATCATTATATGCCCATCTCTCACACAGTCATTGTTATCAGGGGATGAAACATTCTAATTATTCAACAGTCAATGACCACAGCAGGGAGTGAGGTAGGACAGGAATTGTAACAACAATTTACCAAGGACCATTTGGAGGGACATCATGTAAAAGGGAATGAAGGGAATAGGAAAGGAAACAGGTAGGGATGATTTCCCAAAGCAGAATTGAGGATTTCTTCGCCAGTCAAAAGAGGAAGGCATTCTAGTTGGAAATAATGATGTATATATCCTACCTTTGCAAACTAAGTATTTATATAAAACTAGAGGCCTGATGCACGAAGATTCGTGCAAGAATGGGCCTTCCTTCCCCAGGCTGCCGGCACAGCCTTTGCTCTGGCCGGAGCTGCCTTTTCCCTCTGGCCCAGAGCCGCCTTTCTGCCTTCCCACAATCCCTAGAGGCCAGAAGCAGCTGGGGCAGTGTGGCACGCCTGCGTCGTCACCATAGCAACGACACAAGCGTCCTGCCCCGCCCCCGGCCGCTTGGCAACTGCATATGCAAATCAACCCACCATCTTTGTTGGGTTAATTTGCATACTCACTCCTGATTGGCTGGTGGGTGTCACGAAGGTACGGTCAATTTGCACTTTACTCTTTTATTAATGTAGATATTGATAATAATGCTTACTTCACCTATTCTTTCTAATATTTTACAAGTGGAATGAAAGCAAAATATAGTGGACAACTGCAACTGGTAAAAATGTTTTATGGGAATATGAACCAAAAACTTAGGTTAGTTCTGTATATTTACTTCCACAGCCATGGAATAGTTTTTTGTATAAACCTCTCAGGTTTTTTTTTTTTATTAAATACTTCATCGAGCCATATTTGAGAGCATCTCTTCTGGAGTATCTGCAAATAAAACTCCAACCCCAAAACCAAAACACGTGCTTGCCTTTAAACAGCCTTCTATCCATAAATATAAATTCCATTTGTGTCATTATTTTCTGTAAGAACTGATTGCTTATGAAGTTATATGGTTATTCTTTTATCTGACTCTCCACCCCCCCCAACAAAAAAAATTATAGCCAAAGTCAGCATTTCTTTAACGTTGCCCTCTTGTTGAAAAATATTTAGTAACAAATATCATTTGGGGGCATAAAGTACACACAGATTCCTTTGAAATATTATGCTTGGCTTTCCTCGCTGCTAGCAGACTGTAGGCATTTAATAAATATTTGTGGAATTGCAAATGAAGGAAGCCTATACTGCCTATGACTGTAGCTTTCAGTAAAAGATATGGTCCATTTGCATAGGCCATTTTCTCCAGAAAGTTAGGCGTTGGTGTCCACTGAACTCCTTATTCCCAAGTGCAAAATATCTCTAAAGAAGATGCGGCGCCCACTTAGAAATGCATAACCACCTCCTTTGAACTCTGTCACTTGAAATTGCTTCACTCTTACCATTCGCGGTCCTCAAATCTCATTTTAAATTCAGTGGCAGAGAAATAAAAGAGGGCTTAGCATTCTTGCAGAGCTAAGCTTTTGTGTCTTACTGTAGGGCTCAGGTTTTCTTTCTTCTCTTCTTTCTTCCTCTTTCCCATTTGATTCGGTGTGTTTGTTTTGTTTTGGGCAAAACCGGGCTTTTATCCGCTGCCTGCACGCGCAAGCTCTTGCTGCCTTTCGATCAAGCGTCTAAATTAGCCACAAGCCTTTGGACGAAGATGCAAGGAAATAATGGCGTCGCGGTGTAATCTCCGCACAAAAGATGCAGAGGCTGATTGCGCTTTCTTCGGTCTAATCCCCCCGCCTCCTTCCCCAAGCTCTCCAGTGGCATTAAGGAAAGAACCGTAACTTCCATTCTCTAGAATACCAATGTGCCCCATTCATTCCTCTCCAGTGGCACTCACTGGGTTTAATCTGCCTGGCATATTTGCAGAGTTGTGTCTCCACTACCCTATGTGGTCCTGCAGGAATCTCAGTCACCCTGCTAGTCCACCAAAGACAGGGACTCCACGGATGGTGTCTGGAGGTAGAGGGCCACACATGTTAGGTGTCATAAAGGCCTTGGGTGACGCGATGCATGCTACATTCCACCCAGCGGGAAAAGCATTAATTGGAATTGGTCCCCCAATTTGGCTCTGATGAAGAATGGGGCCATCTCTAGGGGTTCTGTCTTTTCTCCTTCAGTATCTCCAACTTTTAAGAGTCGGCGGAGGACGAGAATGTAATTCAGTTCTTGGGACAAAACAAGTTAATTTTTTCCCCTACAGAATACTGTAATTAAAAAAAAATTACCTTCTTAACTTTGTCTGACGTAATACCAGAGTGTTACTTTAGATAATGGACAAATTACATCAGCAGACACATATCCTCTACAAAAGTCAAAACAAAACCACATCCTCCTCCTCCTCCCTTAATTCTTTTTAAAAAATATATCGTTATTGATTTCAGAAAGAAAGAGATGGGGAGAGAGAGATAGAAACATCAATGATGACAGAGAGTCATTGATCGGCAGCCTCCTGCACAACCCCTCTTGGGAATCAAGCCCACAAACCCAGGCATGTGCCCTGACCTGGAATCAAACCGTGACCTCCTGGGTCATAGGTCAACGCTCAACCACTGAGCCATGTGGGCTGGGCTCCTCCCTTAATTCTTAATTGACTGTTTTGGTTTTCGGTATTAGAAAAACAGTAACTATTTGGCTTCGTAATTGAAAATATATTCTCACAAAAAGTGCCCAAACATATTAGCCTGTAAAGAGAACTGTGGAGGGGTTTTCAACATTTTAGAACTTAGGCAGAATGAGAGACAGAGAGACAAGGAGAGACAGAGGAAGGTCTTGAAAGAAACTACTATTTGTAATACTTTAAACAATAAAATAATTTTTTTTAAAAAAAAAAAGAAAGGAACTGTAGAAACCCTGGGTTGCGTGCGGCTCACTGGAAGTGGCCGAGCAAACACCAAGGTGAAGAGACAAGTGCTGTGGGGCAAAGGGGTTCCTTCACCGAGTGTGAGGAACTGGGGTCTCTTGTCAGCTTCAGCAACTTTGCCCTTTCCTGTCATTAGGAAATAATGAGTTGTTCCTATACCTCCTTTTCTGTGTCTCTATTAAAGCACACTTCATTCTCTGTCTGTCCAGGTGGCTTGGACCTGGGAGCACAGGTGTGACTTTAGCAATTGTACCTCCATCTCTAAACCATGGAGTCTCACCATTAAAAAAAGAAGAAGAGAGAAAAAATAACAAAACAAACTAATCAAGAGCTCTTATTTGGAGTGCGAAGAGAGCAAGTAGCCATTCAAAAAAATAATTATGTATCTATTTTTTTAAAACTAAAGATGTTTTTTTGCAAATTCATTATCTAATTTATATATGTTCATTGTAGAAACACTGACAAAAACATAGAAAAAGAGCAAAGAAGTCACCAACTAGAGAAACACTATGAGCATTTTGGTCAACCTGTTTATGCTGTGTCCTTGTCTTAAAACATCAACAGGAAATGTTTCGGGCTAACCAAGGACCAGGGCACATAGAAGTTCAAGGGTGAGACCTTTGTAGAGAGTAGAATGCAACCCAGGAAAGGAGGACACGTGAAAACCAAGTTTGGGAGAAGATGGTTTAAGCGGGGGGCGGGAAGCAAACTATGCATATGTGAGCAATAATCGGCCAGAAGCAGGGTGGGGCTGATGGAAACTTCATCTACAAAAAAGTATCTTTCCCAAAAGGAAAAACACTGTAAAGCAAGGAGAAGGCAAGGTCAGGGACTTGTAAGGTTGCCACACTCCGGGGTGCTGATTGCGTAGCATCCAGCGCTCTTGGCGATGGGGTTAGTAGGGCTCCGAACAGGACTGGGTTCACCAGGAGAGAGGGGAGTCTTTTATCTGCTTTGCGTAGACACGGTATCTTTTCGGAGCCTCGCAATCACGGTGTTGTGTCCAGGCAGGGCTGGGAAGGGCAACTTGCCCCAACCCTGGTTGTTTGTGGCGGTCCCAGCCACTGGAAAATGTCAATCAGGTGTCCGAATGAACTGGCTAATTACAGGCTGTGGCAACACAGTGGTGGATATTAACACGGGGAGGCCCAGGAGAGCTAGGAATGCAAATAAACAGAGAGAGAGCAGTTTGGATAGAAGCAAGCAATGTTTGCTCTCTCCTTGCAAGAAAGCGGTAGCATGTCACGCCTGTCTGAGGTGTAGGCCAACAGGAAGGGCCCAGGCTGGTAACCTACTCCCTACTGGTCTTTGAATTTGTCCTTATGTTTATTCAAAGGCCAGCCATTGTTGTAAAAAGGTATACCATATTTGTTTTTTCAAAGCATGCCACATTTTATGTATGTATATATGTATGTATCTACTTACTTATTTATAGAGAGAGGAAGGCAGAGGGAGAAGGGAGAGGCAGAAACATGGATGAGAGAGAAACATTGGTCAGCTGCCTCCTGCACGACTCCTACTAGGGATAGAGCCTGCGACCCGGGCACGTACCGTGACTGGGAATCAAACCGAGACCTCCTGGTGCATGGGTTAACTCGTACCCACTGAGCCACACTGGTCGGGCTATGTGAGCATCTTTTTTTAGGGCAGGGCACCCTTATTGCTACAGAGAGTTAGAGTTAAGCTTTATAGTTATTGTACTTTAAATAATTCTTACTGCAAGAGCCACAACAACGTCTATATCATTTAAACAGACAAGCAAACAGGAAGCCTGGATATAAAAAGAATGAGGGGATACAGGAATGTCAAGGTTCTGATTGTCTCCAGGGAGACTGAGATTTAAATGCAATTTGTCATTTCTGCCAGAAGCAGGTTTAGGGCTGCATGTTTGCCTGTAATGTGTTAGTAGTTTGCAACATTGGTCTCTGCATATTTTTCTTGAAATAATGAAAATATTTAAAATCAAAGTGATGGAGATATGATTGTGAGTTGTATTATTACTAGAGGCCCGATGCACAAAATTCATGCAAGAGTAGGCGTTCCTTCCCCTGGCTGCAGGCACCTGCTTCCCTCTGGCACCTGGGACCCGGGCTTTCCTCTGGCCACCAGCAGTCACCTGGGACCCAGGCTTCCCTCGCAGCCCCAGCTTTGTCTGGAAGGTCATCCGGAAGGACGTCCGGTCTAATTAGCATATTACACTTTTATTATTATAGATTCTGTGCTGTCTAGGGCAGTGGTCAGCAAACTGCGGCTCTTCGGCCCCTTGAGTGTGGCTCTTCCACAAAATACCACTTGTGGGCGCACACGTACAGTGTGATTGAAACTTCGTGGCCCATGTGCAGAAGTTGGTTTTCAGCTCTCAAAAGAAATTTCAATCCACTGGTTTGTAGACCAGTGGTCGGCAAACTCATTAGTCAACAGAGCCAAATATCAACAGTACAACGATTGAAATTTCTTTTGAGAGCCACATTTTTTAAACTTAAACTTCTTCTAACGCCACTTCTTCAAAATAGATTCGCCCAGGCCGTGGTATTTTGTGGAAGAGCCACACTCAAGGGGCCAAAGAGCCGCATGTGGCTCAGGAGCTGCAGTTTGCCAACCACGGGTCTAGGGTAATCATGAGCCACAAGTGGCTACTGAGTACAAAAAAAATGTGACTAGTCCAAAGTGAGATGAGTTTGATATATAAAATGCACAAAGATTTAGTACCAAAAAACCGACAAACAATTGTAAACTATCTCAATAATTTTAGATTAATTGCATGTCAAATTGATATTTTAAGACATTGAATTTAATAAAATATTATGTGTTAAAGTAATTTCACGGGATTCTTTTACTTTTTAAAATGTGACAATTAGAAAATTTGCCATTTCATGTGACTTGTATAAAATTTCTTATCAGTCATCACTAGTATTAGACTTTTATTTTTATTTGAAATATTTCGTAATTAAGATATTTAAAATGAAATTAAAAGTTTGTTTTAGTTAGAATTGTATTTACACAGAAAACATTTTATTGTAAAGCTTGGTAATGGGCCCAGACAGCATGGCTCAGTGGTTGAGTGTCGACCTATGAACCAGGAGGTCATGGTTCAATTCCCATTCAGGGGACATGCCCTGGTGGTGGGCTCAAACCCCAGTGTGGGGCGTGTAGGAGGCAGCTGATCAATGATGCTCTCTTATCATTGATGTTTCTCTGTCTCCCTCCTCCTCCCTCTCTGAAATAAATAAAAATATATTAAAAGAAAAAGGTTGATAATGGAAAACTCGCACAACTTGTATACAATTATTACATTTTATCCATCTCCTCTTCCCCAAGCACAGATGAAGTTATATTTTAGATATTTGGAGTGATAAGTAACACAATTTCTAACTCATTTTTTCTGCTTCAAAGAGACAGAATGAAGCCCATGTTCTTGTAATAGAAATCTGCTCATTAACTGAGTTTTTAATTACTTTCATTAGAAGATCTTCTTGACTTCCCCTGACCTTCTTGATACTCATTACTAACTGTTGTGAAGCTTGAAGACTAAGAGTTTTAACTTTCGGCCAAATCATCCATGAGATAGTTTATAATTCCAGGAAATTACAATGATTATGATAAGATGGGTAAAGATATTTTTCTATAATGAGTCTTAAGAATTGTGTTAATATTCATTTTTATGACTATCAGAATCATACAATAAATTTTCCTTATCATGCCCTCAAGCTTTCAGATCTTAATTGAAAATCCTTAATTTAATTTTTAATTAAATTAATGAAACATTTCCCTAAACCATATATATAATATTTACTAAAAATTCCACATTGAAGTTATAAAGAATAGTAAAAGGAAAATAATTGTCCATAAACCCATCATCCAAGACATAATAATTAACATTTTCTGATACTGTTTTCATTCAATGTATGTGCATATATCTATATTGTTTTTAAGAGTAATATAATATACTTATGAATTTTTATTTTATTTTATTGTTTAAAGTATTACAAGTAATAGTACATATGTCTCATTTTTTCCCCATTGACCTCCCCCACGGCCTCCTCTACCCCCAATATTTATAGCATCATTTAAAAATGTGTTTAGTATATTAATGGATGGGTAGGCCATGATTTACTTAAACACTTTTTATTTAGAGTTTTTCATTTTAAGACATGAAAAATGAGATCAAAACATTTAAATTATTGCCCAGCTGGCATGGCTCAGTGGTTGGGCATTGATTGACCCGTGAACCAGGAAGTCACAGTTTGATTCCCAGTCAGGACACATGCCCAGGTTGCAGGCTTGATCCCCGTTGTGGGGTATGCAGGAGACAGCTGATCAATGATCCTCTCTCATAATTGATGTTTCTATCTCTCTCTCTCCCTCTCCCTTCTTCAATAAAAATCAATATACATACATATATATATATATATATATATATATATATATATAAAGAAATATTCATGTAATCATGCATTGAATGACAAGGCTTGACTTCCTAGTAAGTGGAGAATGAGAAGGAGGGCATTTCCAATAAGAGAAGTAAAAGTGTTAGTGCTAAAAGAAAGTATGGCACTATGAAAACTAAAAGACGTTTAAAAATATGCGATCATATAATCTGATGGACAAAAATGGTGAGAAATAAGGTGGAGAGGTAGAAAAAGAGCAGGTCAGAGAATTATAGCTATTGTAAGTCATAAGAAGAGACTTTCCTCAAGTCCGTGCTGTGTAACGTGAAGGATTCAGAAAGCGATGTAGCACAAAAAGTATTCACCAACGCTACACCATGAATACAACATGGAAAATGCTGTCAAAAGAGGTGGTAGAGTAGACATATGATTAAAAAGGCTGGACGCAATTTCATTGAAATTCCAGGCAAAATTGCTGATGAATGAAGCAAGTAGTAGAGGGATATGAAAGAAGTACAGGTGATTTAAAAATGGCAAAGATAATAAAATTGGCTAGAACTTCTGCTAGATTGATGTCTCCTTCTTCCTTAAGCTTGACACCCTAACTCTTGAACTAATCAAATAGGTGAATGGTGAACTAATATTATAATCACAACCAAACTGCAGGTGTGGGGGTGCTGAGTCCAAAAAGTCTGGGTTCAAACAGCTGGTTAGTAGCAGACATAAGTTGGTGCTTTTATCCATTAGTCACCGACAAGAATGCAGAAGTATATAAGTACATCCCTATCCCGGGAAACCTCAGGAAGCATTTATGATGTTTCAATATACATTTTATAGCTACAAATGAAAAGAGACACTTAGAAAGTGCATAATAAACTTGAGTTGGAAATAATTTGGCATTCTCCCCTTGAATAATCTATTTTCACAACTAGCAAAACATTATATCAGAGGCCAAAAAAAGCACAGTACATAATGATTACCTAGAAAAATCAGAAACACACACAAACACATGCACACACTGAGTGGGCTTGGATTCTGATGCCTTCTACAGACTACTGGAGAGCAGGTGTGCAGTCAAGACTGTTAATGTGCTTTTAGTAGGTCTCCTATCCTTTAAAAGCAGGAAATTAGAATTATTCACAGATACTCTTAAACCATGAATAATGCATTCCTTCACATCAATAAAATAATTATTGAATATTTCTGTTCTTTGCTTTGTTTCAATAAAATTGCTCGTGTTGTGGCACTGTCATAAACTAAACTTTCTAAATATGTCAAATTAAAATGATCCCTAGAGGATGGAAAATGTTCAGCAGACAAAGAACTTCCTAAAAGCTCCATATGTATAAAAGCATTTCAGGGTTAAATATTTAAAAAATATGCCATACCAATACATATACCAATTGTAATGCATTTTAAGTTTTAACTAGGTGTTTTTAGTCCTAGCTAGATACTTCTTATGTGTGTTTTAAAATATGTACATTTAGTAGTTAAAATGCAATACTATATAAGAGGACTTTGGCTATATTTGAAAAAAAAATTGAGACTAGATAGTATCATTTTAATAGGTTTAAAGCAGTCTATGCCTGATTGAAAAGTTGGATAATAATAAGGTGTTTAGTGCTATAAGATAAAACATACCAAATGGTTCATTTCTGAATTTTCAAAATAAAATTTTGGTTGATTATTCTGAGAGAACATACCAACAAAAAAAAAAATCTCAATACAATTATATGAAAATTCGCTTAATATTTTTAATATTTTTGCAACAATATTTACAACCAAAAGTTGACATTTCTCATATTATCTATGGTAATTATATGTTATCCTCATCTACAGTGGCTTTGAGATAAAATTTTATTGAAAAGGATACTTAATCCGAAAAGGCAATAAAGAATATGTTATATTCTGGGAATCAAAATCTGAAATAATTTGTTGGCAACATATTTATATTGTGAATGATTTCTATTAATTACAAAAGAAAACAAAACTTATTTTTTATTATACCTCCCTGGCTTTCTCTCTCTCTCTCTCTCTGTCCTCTCTCACACACATGAATGCCACACAAATAACACAAATATACGTATGTACTGTTTTTTGTATATACACCTATATGCATAAAGAGAGTGTGTATTTATACACATACAGGCTCATACATGTCTGTCTCTGTGTGTGTATGTGTATCACATGGTGGAGTGGTTAAGACTTGAATCTTTTGGGAAAACCCATTATGAAATACCTAAATATATAATTAAAACTTCGGATAAACACTTAGAAGCAATCCACAGCACTCTTAGAAAAATGAAGACATAAATATATCTGGGAAGAGCAAAGTGATCCCAGGTGGTAGGGAAATATAAACCAAGGACAGTCTTTATTGTGCAAACTGAGCACCGCCACTCATTTCCAATTCACACATGTGTACTAACGCAAGCAGTGTGCAGATACAGCAGTTGGAAATTCTTAACAGTAAAAGTGACTTTAACAGGAACATTAATAAGATCAAGCATCACTGTGGCTATGTACGGTTCTTCATGTGTTCTCAGTTTCAGCAGGAAGTGAAGGAACCAGGATTTGTGAAGCAAGAGTAATAGTCCTACAGCTAAATATGCTCCATATACAAAGTGCTACTTTCCTTCTCTGACTTCTATAAGCAGTTTACTGTTAATTTTTCTAACCATATGACGTAAGTCCTAATTGGGCTATGTTTGTTGGAGATTTGGGGGAAACAAACTATTTGTATTTTAATCGCTTTACCGGCAGTAATGAACTAGCCCAAACGAACTAGGTTAGGTTTCACTCCAATTTTGTTTTCCAAAGCCATTAAGAATGCAGATCAAAATTAGCCTCTTCTTGCCAGTAAGTTAATTTGCTCACAGTAGGATTCTCTGGGTAAAGGTCAGCTAAGTTTTCCTTGTCATTCCAATATAACATGTGTATGTGGTTCTCTGGTCAGTTAGAGACATCTGTTTTCTATTTGTTGTTGGTACTCTTCCAATAAAAACTAATAGAAAAAGTCTATTTCCCCATTTTTATTACTAGCATCTCTAAAAAGTATGTGTGATGCCTGTTGTGGTTTTCTTTTGCTGTAGTGATGTCCTTAGGCAACAAAACCTTTGGGGCTCTAAGGAAATGGGACAATAGAGAGGAAATGTGAATGAGGACTCCGAAGAGCCATGATTAGGAAAGGGTGGGAGTGATCAGACAAAATAACCCAAAAAGTTCCATGAGAGTTTAGCGATTGGAGACATTTTTGTCCAATAGCCACCATAAACTCAGAAATACAGAATCCGGTGATCCCAAAGATCTTAGCAAGTGATCCTAAGAGAAAATAGCATATTTTATTTTCCCAAATGGCTGCAAAATTATTAGCAACCCAATATGTTTCTCCAGAACCTTCCCATGCCCATCAAAAAGGGAAACTTAAGTTCCTTCCTCTAGGTATGTTTGTCTCACCTCCACAATCTGAACACCATGGAAATCAATGAAGCTATGTGACAACCTTGGCTAGGTTATAAAAGGTGGCACCATTTCCACCTGTCTAATAAGCTAATCTTTGTAATTCATAACCATTATACAGAACCCAGGTTACACAAAGAAGTTCCATGCCATTCTTCTGGATGACGGATTCAGCTCAGTTTCTACTCAACATTCAGCATTAACTATTAGACATGTCAATGAGCAAGGCTTCAGTTGATTCCAACCTGTGGATTCCAAGCCCACCCCCCATCCCCTACCCCAGCCTTTGAGTCTTCTAGCTGAAATCACAGATATAGGGGAGCAGAAATAAAATCATTTCTGCTGTGCCTATTGGAATTTATAGAATCCAGGAGCATAATAAATGATTGATCTGTTCCACTGGATTTGGGGGCAATTTGTTATGTGGCAATAGAAATTCAGAGAAAAGGGAAAGAGGGGGATAAAACTTCTCTGTCTAGTATGGGGGAGATGAATTATAATTATCTTATGAAGCCAGGCCAGTATACCTTGATATGTTCCAGTAAAGTGACCTTGAACAGAGTTGAGTTGTAATAATACTGTGAACCAAGGAGATATTTGAAATGTTAATCCTGGGTACACATGAGGATGTCCCCCTTAGCTCTTTTGAGCTATAGAGCTTAGGGGTTAGAGAACAACCAAAGAACTTGTATGTATGCATATTAGCATAACCAATGGACACAGACACTGGGATGGTGGGGTTTGCCCAGGGTGGGAATGGCTTGTGGGGGGAGTCGTCAACTGGGGGAAAAGGGAGACATATGTAAAACTTTAAACAATAAATAAATACATTTTTTTAAAAAAAGTAATTAAAAAAAGCTATAGTGAAAGTGAACAGATATCCATGAGTCTAGACTAATATAAACAAATGACAGAATAAATGAGAAATAAGAGACAAATCTTCCAAGTTTAAAAATTTCAAGTAGTTTATACGTTTGGCCCTTAAGTGGGTGAAAATGCCCTCCCTACCCTTTAACTCTGGACACAGAGTGACTTCCTTCTAAAAAGTATGGTATGGAAAGGGAAGAAAGAGTAGCTTGTACAGTAGAGAAACCTCAGGCAGATGATCAGTGTTAGCATCAACAGTGATAAGTTATGTTGATGGCATGTATCCTTGATCTGATAAGAATACACTTCATCTCTGTGGTCTTCCTCCCCTCAAACCATAATTCCAGTACGATGATGAGAAAACAGATTGTTAAGAGCTATAGGATATTGTGTTAAGTGAGATATGTTGGACAGAGAAAGACAAATACCATGTGATTTCACTTATATGTAGAATCTAAAGAACAAAATACAAAAAAGGAAAACAGAAACAGACTCATAGTTACAGAGACCAAACAGACTGATGGTTGTCAGAAGGGAGGAGGTTTGGAGGACTGGGTGAAAAAGTTGAAGGCACCAAAAAGTACAAATTGGCATTTACAGAACAGTCACCAGGATGTAAAGTACAGCATAGGGAAGTTAGTTAATAATCCTATCTAATAAAAAAGTAATATGCAAATTGACCATACCTCTGCTATACCCACAAGCCATGCTCACCAGCCAATCAGGATCAAGTATGCAAATTAACCCAACCAAGATGGCTGTGACCACGGAGCGAGCAGGAGGCTTGGGTTTACCCGGCGATGGAGGAAGCCAAGCTTTCCGCACACCCTGGCTGGCCCAAGCCTCCACTGAAGGCTACAAAGTTTCAATTATAGAGATAAATAAATCCCAGATACCAGGGCCTCTGCTTGGGTCGCCGTGGGGCGTGACTGGCCTGCAAACCACCACACACCTCTCACCCAGGCCACCCCATGCCCCAAGGGAACCTCCACCCTGATCCGGGACACCCTTCAGGGCAAACCAGCTGGCCCCCACCAGTGCACCAGGCCTCTATCCTATCTAATAAAAGAGTAATATGCAAATTGACCATTACTCCAACACACAATTTGGCTGCCTCCATGTGGTCAAAGATGGCTGCCCCCATGTGGACACAAGATGGCTACCACAAGATGGCCAGCAAGGGAGGGCGGTTGGGAAGGACCAGGCCTGCATGCGAGGGCAGTTGGGGACGATCAAGCCTGCAGGGGAGGGCAGTTAGGGTTGACCAGGCCAGCAGAGGAGTGAAGGTGGGGGCAACCAGGCCTGCAGGGAAGAACAGTTGGGGGGAACCCAGGCCTGCAGGGGAGAGCAGTTGGGGGGGACCAGGCCTGCAGGGGAGGGCAATTAGGAGTGACCAGGCCTGCAGAGGAGGGCAGTTAGAGGCAATCAGGCTAGCAGAGGAGTGGTTAGGGGTGATCAGGCTGGCAGGCAGAAGCGGTTTGGGGCAATCAGGAAGGCAGGCAAGCAGTTGAGAGCCAGCAGTCCTGGATTGTGAGAGGGATGTCAGGCCTAAACGGGCAGTCAGACATCCCTCGAGGGGTCCCAGATTGGAGAGGGTGAAGGCTGGGCTGAGGGACACCTCCCACCCCATGCACGAATTTCATGCACCAAGTCTCTAGTTCGTATATAAAATTAAATAATGCCAGAATCCATTTCCTTAATATAAATAATTTTTGATGCTCTAAATTTGAAGATCCTACAATTTTACTTCAAATGAATTTGTAATAAGAAAGGTAAGTCAGCAAATTTGGGTCAAAATGAAAGCAGTTCTGAGAGAAAAAGAAACAGTGATGTTCCTGCTTCCCATAGGACTGGTTGGGATTTTCTGTCTATTACAAATATATATAAGTATCTATATGTATAAAAGCCTAATATGCAAAGTGTCCCCTCGGGAGTTCGACTGATGGGGAGTTTGCTCGCTCACTGTGATGTGTGCTGACCACTAGGGGGTGGTGCTAAACAAAGGAAGGCCCCAACTAGCAGCTGGCAGCCAGGGAAGGGAAGCCCCGATTGGCAGCTGCTAGGGACCCTACCTGTGCACAAATTTTGTGCACTGGGCCTCTAGTCTCTATAATAAAAGCCTAAGCGACCGTTATGGCAGAATGACCAGTGTGCACTGACCACCAGGGGGCAGAAGCTCCATGCAGGAGCTGCCAGGTGGTCAGTGTGCTCCCACAAGGGGAGCACTGCTCAGCCAAAAGCGGAGCTCACCACTGGTGAGCTCAGTGGCGATGGCAGGAGCCTCTCCTGCCTCCACAGCAGCTCTAAGGAGCTGCAAGCTGAGTGGTAAGGAGTGAGCAGGCGGACGGTAAGGTGCGAGGGATCCCAGACTGGGAGAGGGATGTCCAACTACTGGCTCAGGCCTAAGCTGGCAGTCAGACATCCCCTGAGGGGTCCCAGACGATGAGAGGGCACAGGCCTGCCCCTCCCCACCAGTGCATGAATTTCATGCACCAGGCCTCTAGTATTTTAATAAGTACAAATGGTGCCAGGTGGGAAGTAAAATATCGGGGAGAACACTATGTAAAATATAGTGGTTATGGCGTACATCTGAAACTAATACAAATAATATTGAATGTAAACTGTATTGAAAAGATAAAATTAAGTAAATAAAATTTTGCATGGGAAGGTAAATGATTGGAAAGCAGAAAATGAGAGACTGGCTTGTGTCTAGATGGTGGAAAGAAGTTTGTCTGGGCAGGACCAGTAAGGCTTGAAGAGCCTTTATCTTGGGAGGTAACTCATCTTCCAAAAACCCATTGCCAAGTGACTCATGGAGGACTTCAAGGCAGATCTGATGCGAAAGTCTGGGCGTTCTCTAACGTGGCATCTTGCCCCTATCCTGATATCACCAGAACAAAGCTGCCCTTGCTCTAGTGATAAACCACATGAGCAAGGGGGTACCAATATTAAACTGAAATTTTTAAAGAATAAAAGGATGTGGAGGTTAGAGTCCATTCCTAAAGTTGCCTTTTACTGAAACAAGGCTACCTCTCTGTTTGCCTGGGGCCCATGTCTTGAATGAGAGCCCTTCTCTGGGTTTTACAAACTGAGAGGCGGCATTTGCATGAAAGCAGACTTTTTCTGGCAGAGCTGGGTGGCTGTGATTGCTGGGGAGCTCCATGAGAAGGGTGACTAATGGGAAGGAGCCGCTGAGAATAATCAGAGCAGAAGGAGGGTTAGCAAAGGGCTGAGCAGGCGCGCAAAGCTCAAGTCATTGCCTCTGCGAGTTGAAACCTCTAAAGAAAGGAGTCTCGCATATTGATTTCCTCATTCCTCTGCCTAGTGGCCTGGATTGCTAATTAGGGGTTGATGTCCTGGTCTCAAGCGAGACACATGCTGAGGATTCAAATAGCAAACCTGTCCTTACACCAGCCACCATACACACACACACACACACACACACACACACACACACACACACGCATGCATACACACACATACACACAAGGTGTCAGACCTTAAAATAAATTTTGTTACTTTATCTCTAAACACTTTATTAGACTTTCATTTTTTATTTGTTGCTAAGATTTTATTAGTGTATTTTAGAATCTTTTGTAAATTTTTATCAGCATCCTTGTCTGCAGGAAAGCTACTGTATTAAATATAGTTTTTATCATTCTTAAGCATGAACAAACATATTACCAGTGTTCTGACTGCTTTAAGTTTATATAATACTTTACCATAATATTTTGCTACTTTTTTTATAATGCACAGCATTTTATGGGGTTATTATGAACATTGATATATTTTATTATAAGTAGGAACAATATTTTTATTTTATAAATATTCAACAATTTAACTATAAATTTACTGTGAGTGAGCAGTTTCATATCCTTTATCTGTAATATGTTTTTTTCTAAAATTTAATCATTATGATATTAAGATTGTCACAGTGACTATTTTGTTTAGTGTTTGTTCAGATAATGTTTTTTCCAACCCTTTACTTAATCTTTTTGTGGAATGCACAATACTGTGTCTCTTATAAACATATTATATATTTTAAAAATCCAATCAGATAATTTCTGATGCTAATTAGTAATACTCTTCTAATCATACTTAAAATTGTTTGCATATTTAGACTGAAAACACCAAACACTAGAAATTTTTCTTTATCATTCTTTGCCTTAGCTCTTTTCCCTATATTTTCTGCTGATTTAAAATTTCAATGTTCTTCTTTATTTCAATCTATAGGTTATAAAAGTTTGAATTTCTCTTCTTTAGAGAATAACTTGCATTAAATAATTGGTTCTTTTTCTCCCCCACCAACCCCCCCCCCCCCGCCACGTTCTACCCTTTGCAGTTTCATTTCTGCTTTTTATTTATTTATTTACAACATCTCATTTCTTTTATGGTTAGGGTCTCTCTATTCATCAACTTGATCAAATTTTACTCATCTTCCTTTCCTGAGTCTCTAGGAAAGAGCCAAGCCTATAATAAGGATTAAAAGTATTATTTCCCCAAAATCTTAACAATTGTCTCTACTCATAGAGTATCCTATATAAGAATAGAGGAATATGCCAATTGTCTGGGAGGCCGTAACGTCAGGCCCGGTCAGCAGGCAGCATGCACAACAGGCGTGGGTGGGCGGGGCCTTGCAGCATTGTGACAGGGGTGGGCCACCGTAGGAGTTGGGCAGGCACATGCAGAGGGGGCCCTTCACTGCAGGCCCGGCCCCGGGGAGGGGCGGCGGCAGAGGCCTCCATCTCTGCGCACCTGTGCCGGGGGTTAGGCAGGCATACACAGAGGGAGGCCTCTGCTGCGGGTCTGCCCCTGGGGGTCCGCAGGCCTCTGCTATGGTCCGGCCCGGGGTCCACAGGTCTCCCCCGGCTCCAGCCTACCTCTTTGGGGCAATCCATCGAGGAGCCCCGGATGGGTAGGCAGGGCCTACCTCTTTGGGGCAATGGATCATGGGGCTCCCACACTGTGACAGGCCACAGGCCAGGCTGGGGGATCCTGCCCCCCTCCCTGAGTGCACAAATTTCGTTCACCAGGCCACTAGTTCTTAAAAAAGATAGAGGGTTTTCCATGGACAGACTCATTCACTTAATACTTTCATCTGCTTATTTTTGTCACCGTTCATAATATGTTAGAGGGTCTATTCATACCAGTTAAGACATTGGTGAAAGAAACTCATCTTCAACCTACTCGTTCTTTTCATTTAAATCCTCCACTGTGTAGCTACTAGTACATGGACGAATCTACGTAATGTCTCTCAGCCTCAGTTTCCTTATGAATATGGTGGAAATAAAAATACCTCCTTCACAAATTCTTATGAGAAATAAAAGTAATAATACAATGTTCTTAAGACAAGACAAATGTACACAAGGCTGGTTCCTTTCCTTCCACATTGTTACCACATTCATTTTACTTTGGATCTATATTTGGGACTTAGAATAAAGATACGCAGAAGTGAGCTCCCAGGCTTCAATCATCAATGTTTCATCGTATTGAATGGAATAGTTGAGATGGTTGCCAAATCCTATGATTTGTATGATTCTCAAGTTATCACCCAAGAAGCATGGAGACTGAAATCTTCTCCTGTACCTAGGGGAAGCATCTGTGTGAGTGGGAAGCTGAGAAAGGGGAAGGAGGTAGTGAGGATTTCGATGAAGCTGTTTCTTATAGCAACACTTACTTAGTGACGGCGAGAGGATTCTAATTTTGACATACTGTTTAAATGCCCTGCTGAAATTTGCAAACATGTGAGAGAAGGCACAGCATAGATTCAACAATTCACTTAGCAAATATTTCTTAAGCCCCTTCCATGTGCTAAACATTTCTCTTGATTCTGGAAATACGGAAGTAAACAAAACCATTTGTTATCATCTATAGAAAAGTTACTTTTTCACCTCATTGTCACCAAGGACTCTCCTAAAAGAGGAAACCTTGGGGCCTCTGTGGAGACAAGCTGGAGGTGACATCGGACGTGGTTCTTGCTAAATCAGATGATCCCCATTCAGGCAAAATCAGTAAGAGCATATGGTCTGTCCAAAGGTACACATTCTCCCTTTACCAACTTCCCGGCCCATGTCACATGGAAAATAGCAGGATACATTGGTTTTTTGTGTGCGTTTTTTGTTTGTTTGTTTTGTTTTGTTTTTTGTCACTATATTTAGTCCTATTTTAAAACAAACTAGGACATTCTCAGGATAGTGTGTTCTGAGAGTCATGGGCTCTAAGAATATTTCATGGAACCAGCGAAATTTAGTCTGGATGAAAGTGGACTGAGCTGTCCTATGAAAGCAGCTTTCAAAAACTTGAAGACTATTAGTTTTTTGATGGAGTCTTTTGGGTTTTTTATGTACAACATCATGTCATCTGCAAATAAGGACAGTTTTACTTCTTCTTTTCCAATTTGGATGCCTTTTATTTCTTCTTCTTGTCTAATTGCAATGGCTAATACTTCCAGTACTATGTCAAACAGGAGTGGTGAGAGTGGGCATCCCTGTCTTGTCCTTGTTCCTAGGGGAAATGGTTTTAGGTTTTGCCCATTGAGTATGATGTTGGCTGTGGGTTTATCATATATGGCTTTTATTATGTTGAGGTATGATCCTTCTATTCCCAACTTGTTGAGAGTTTTTATCAAGAAAGGGTGTTGGATTTTGTCAAATGCTTTTTCTGCATCAATTGATATGACTATGTGGTTTTTATCTCTCAATTTGTTTATGTGATGTATCACGCTTATTGATTTGTGGATATTGTACCATCCTTGCATTCCTGGGATAAATCCTACTTAGTCATGGTGTATGAGCTTTCTGATGTAGTGCTGGATCCGATTTGCTAGAATTTTGTTGAGGATTTTGGCCTCTATGTTCATGAGGTATATTGGCCTGTAATTCTCTTTCATTGTGTTGTCTTTATCTGGTTTTGGTATTAGGGTGATGCTGGCTTCATAGAAGGAGCTTGGAAGTGTTCCTTCCTCTTGAATTTTCTGGAATAGTCTGAGGAGGATAGGTTTTAGTTCTTCCTTGAATGTTTGGTAAAACTCCCCTGTGAAGCCATCTGGCCCCAGGCTTTTGCTTGCTGGAAGCCTTTTGATGATTGCTTCAATTTCTTCCATAGTTATTGGCCTATTGAGATGTTTAGATTCTTCCTGATTGAGTTTTGGAAGGTTATATTTTTCTAGGAATATTTCCATCAAAAAACTAATAGACTTAATAAATGAATTCGGCAATGTAGCAGGATACAAAATTAATGCCAAGAAATCTATGGCATTTCTATACACCAATAGTGAACTTACAGAAAGAGAGACTGAAAAAGCAATGCCATTTACCATTACACCAAAAAAATTAAGATACTTAGGAATAAACTTAACTAAGGAGGTAAAAGACCTATACATGGAAAACTAAAAGACACTGAAAAAAGAGATAGAGTAAGTCGTAAACAGATGGAAGAACATACCATGTTCATGGATTGGGAGAATCAACATCATTAAAATGTTCATACTACCCAAAGCAATCTATAGATTCAATGCACTCCCCATTAAAATACCAAACACATATTTCACAGATCTAGAAAGAACTCTCCAAAAATTCATCTGGAATAAAAAAAGACCCGGAATAGCCACAACAATCCTGAGAAAGAAGAACAAAGTTGGTGGGATCTCAATACCAGATTTCAAGTTGTATTACAAAGCCACTGTTCTCAAAACTGCCTGATACTGGCACAAGAACAGACATATAGATCAATTGAATAGAATAGAGAACCCAGAAATTGACCCAAATCACTATGCTCAATTAATATTTGACAAAGGCGGCATGAACATAAAATGGAGTCAAGACAGTCTCTTCAATAAATGGTGTTGGGAAAATTGGACAGATACATGCAAAAAAAAATGAAACTAGACCACCAACTTACACCAGACACAAAAATAAACTCAAAATGGATCAAGGACTTAAACATACGATGAGAAGCCATAAAAATACTAGAGGAATCCACAGCCAGAAAAATCTCAGACATATGCCGAAGCAATTTCTTAACTGATACTGTTCCTAGGGCAAGGGAAACTAAAGAGAAAATAAACAAATGGGACTACATCAAAATAAAAAGCTTTTGCACAGCAAAGAAGACCATCAATAAAACAACAAGAAAGCCCACTGCATGGGAGAACATATTTGCCAATGATATCAATGATAAGGTTTTAATCTCCAACATTTACAGGGAACTCATGCAGCTTAACAAAAATAAGATAAACAACACCATCAAGAAATGGGCAACTGATCTAAATAGACACTTTTCGAAAGAAGACAGAAGGCAGGCCAAGAGACATATGAAAACCTGCTCAATCATCAGAGAGATGCAAAACCTGCTCACAATCATCAGAGAGATGCAAATCAAAACAACAATGCCGTACCATCTCACACCTGTCAGAATGGCTATTATCAACAAGTCAACAAATGACAAGTGCTGGCGAGGATGCGGAGAAAAAGGAAACCTCGTGCACTCCTGGTGGGAATGCAGACTGGTGCAGCCACTGTGGAGAACAGTATGGAGTTTCCTCAAAAAACTAAAAATGGAACTCCCATTTGACCCAGTGATCCCACTGTGGAGAACAGTATGGAGTTTCCTCAAAAAACTAAAAATGGAACTCCCATTTGACCCAGTGATCCCAAGAAACTAGAAACTCTAATCAGAAAGGATATATGCACCCCTATGTTCATAGCAGCACAATTCACCATAGCTAAGATTTGGAAACAGCCTAAGTGCCCATCAGCAGATGAGTGGATTAAAAAACTGTGGTACATCTACACAATGGAATACTACGCTGCGTTAAAAAAGAAGGAATTCTTACCATTTGCAACAGCATGGATGGAGATGGAGAGCATTATGCCACGTGAAATATGCCAGTCAGAGAAAGATAAATATCACATGATCTCACTCATTTGTGGAATATAATGAACAACATAAACTGATGAACAAAAATAGATCCAGAGACAAAGAAACATCAATCAGAACGTCAAACCTCAGGGAAGGTAGGGGAGGGTGGGGGTAAGGGGGAGAGATCAACCAAAGGACTTATATGCATGCAGAAAAGCTTAATCAATGGACACAGACAACAGCGGGGCGGGGGCATGAATGGGAGTTGGGGTATAATGGGGGAATAAGGGCACATATGTAATACCTTAATCAATAAAGAAATTAAAAAAAACAACTTGAAGAAATATTCTAAGGGAGATTAGAAATAATCTCTGTGCTTCTGGAGCCATGATTAAAATGAACATCTGCCAGTATCAATACCTTTAGGTAAAATGCAAAATATCTCTCTAGAACAGTGGCTCTCAAAGTATTTTTCTGGACAGGGGTCACTAGTATCTTTAGGGATTTGTTGAAATTTCAAATTCACAATTAACTGGGTCAGAATATCCAGGGGGAGGGAGGGTCCAACAAACTGCATTCTAACAAGCTCCAGTTTTCTTGAGCGATAATTGACATGTAACATATCATGTTATGTATATGTTTAAGGTGTACAACATGCTAATATGACGCATGTTTATATTGTTAGATGATTACCACAATAAAGTTAGTTAACACATGGGTCACCTCATACAGTCACTGTTTTGTTAATGTGGTGGAGCTGAGAACATTTAAGATCCCCTCTTTCAGCAACTTTCAAGTCTATAATACAGTATTGTTAATTACAGTCACCATGCTGCACATTACATCCCCACACATCTTATAACTGGATATACATAGACGCTGAGCAATAGCACCTCATTTTACCTCATCCCCATGCCAACCTTTTTAGGTTCTATATATGAAATCATACAGTAGTCGTCTTTCACTGTCTGGCTTATTTCACTTAGCACAATGCCCTCAAAGTTCTTCCATATCATCGCCAATGACAGTATTTCCTCCTTTTTGAATAGCTGAATAATATTCCTGTGTGTGTGTGTGTGTGTGTGTGTGTGTGTGTGTGTGTGTGTGACATTTTCTTTAGCCATTTTTCTGTAGATGGCACTTAGGTAGTTTCCATGTCTAAGCTATTGTGAATAATGCTGCAATGAGCATTGCCCCCAGTTTTTCTTGTCAACGACTAAGAGCCACTGCCTTAAGCATGAATTTAGGACACATTTCTTCCTCTTTCCAGGCTGATCTCTTTCTAGCTCAACAGATTCGCATGCATTCCAGCCTTACCGGACTTCCACACAAGCTTTCAAAACCCCAGCCTTTGTATAAGGCATTATCGCTTTAGTTCTCACTTCTCAATCTTCCCCTCCTGACAAATTCCTATACAATCTTCTCTGTTGTGCCAGTACCTCCTAGTCAAAGTTACTGATCCCTTCTGGACTCTGAAAGTGTTTTTCATTATCATCACTAGATATTGACCTCTTTGCCTATTTAGACAAGAAACAGGTAAATGGTAATCCCTGGATTTCTAGTCATGACACACTCCCTACTCCATGTGCTTCAAATGAACCTCTAGAGATACCCATTATATGCAATAAAGACTGTTATCTGTCTGAATCATTTTGGGAAATTTACTGAAGAGATTCAATACACTGAATAAATTTATGCAGGAAGGAAAAGTACAATTTGTGTGGCTAAATAACCAGCAACCCTGCTGAACAGTCCAAACCCTTCTTTCCTGGGATCTCAGGCTAAGACAAGAAAAGATGATTCAAGGAAAAATTCCCTGGAAAATGTGAAGCCAGCATATCTAATCGGTTTACTTCTGAGCTATATCATAAAGTCCAGGAGAGCATGAGGACAATAATCCAAAATATTAGTAAAAAGTTGAAAAGATAATTATCTCTCCATGACTCCCAAAGGGAAGGAGGGAAAAAACAATATGTCCTCTCTGAGCCACAAATTTGCAAGGCAATTTAGACAAAATGTAATTCAGCAGAAATCAAATTTATTCTAACAGCAATAATAATAGCTTACTTTTTTTTTAGCTAATGTTTTAATTTGGCTTCTGTCCCAAATCAGACCCTGAGACACATATTTAAGAGCAAGTGGTTTATTTGGGAAATAACCTCAGGAAACACTAGAAAGGGGGTGTACAGGCATATAGGAAGCCAGGAAGGCAACATAGAGTGTATTAAGGAGAAGATAATTGCTGCGGAAAACTGAGGTTCAACCCCATGGGGGAGACCTTTTAGCATCTGACTCAAGGGAAACCCGAAATGGGGTATTTGATCTTAAATTCCTATCAAGGACCCGCTTTTCCTAGTCAACCATTCTCCTGGGGACCATGACCTTTGCAGAGAGCCCTGCACATCAGAGAGTTCAAGAACAGCAGGGGCCAAGTGTATATGGATGAAACATAACAGCTTTTGCTCTAGACACATACTATGATCATGTGCACAGATTTCACAAACATAATCTAATAGCGCCTTTGCCACATCTTGATCAATTAAGCACTATTATTCTACTGTTGTCATCTCCATTTGACAAATGAGAACATTGAAGCAGAGAGAGGTATAAGAAATGCCCAAGGCAACACGGACAGGAAATAGCGGTACGCACTCAGCAATCTGACCTCAGAATTCATGTTCTCAAAAACCACCTGGGAATTGCTATCAACCCATCTGGCTGGCATCTAAGATCAACGAAGTTTATCAAACCATGACTCTTCCCATCGCTATGTACATGTATCTGTTTCCCACAACTTGCCATGCTTCTCCCAGAGTCCATGCCTAATTACAACTGTCAATCTTTCATGCAAACCAAGCACTCCCTGGGGAGTTAGTCACAATGCTCCAACACCTACTCTTGCAAATATTTTCTATCTATTATACTTGGCTTCTAGCATTGTTTTCTCCTTTTTACAATAATTACATGACCGCCCCTGGCTTACATGTTTCAAACATTCAATTATTAGTTTACACCTCACCTTCTTTCCTCCTATAAACTACCGACAGCGGGCCCATTTTTCTCTTACGTGAAATTGAGAGTCATTCCCATGGTTATTTCTCAGCCGACTAAGACTTTGAATAAGTATCATAGCAGCATATGGAAGACCATCAAGGGGAAAAAAAAAAAGGGAAACCGAGCAAGAAAAGTTTGAAGGAAAAAAAAAACTTCACTTCTTCCTAGATTTTGCTGCTGTTTAAAGCCAATGATGAATATTTTTCAGGGTATATTTTTCTATCCCAGATTTTTCTTGCCCCTATCTGACTATGATAATTTTTTTGCTAGGGAAATGCATCCTCTCTATGGCTCAACAGTTTACGGAACTGACCCATCAATACTAACAAACACTGGGTTGATTTAATCAAACCATTGGTTATTAACCAATGAAATAGAGAAGTTTGTATACATAGCCCTTGATGGTGCAGTGATTAGTTCTGTTTTTCTGGAAAGATTTCACAAAAATATTCCAAGAGTTCAAGGAACAGGGGGGGGCAATGCTACTGGATGTCCTACCCATAACCTTGGCTTTGGATTTCTCTGGCACAATCTTAATAGAACTCTTGCTCCATATTGCCCATTTGGGCAATGTCTCATATTTATTATCAGCAAGAACAGTAAATTCTTGATTCTAAAATGTTATGAACATTCCATTCCCCATCACATTAAACACTCTTTTATTTTCTTATTCTTTTTACCATGTATATTAACTAAAACGAGTAATGGCTTTTTGCATTTGATTCTTAAACTTCTTTTAAAGTACTGAAGAATTGATACAATACCCTAATGATTTTCCAGAGGGAGAATAACTACACCTGGGGGGGAAATAGGGAATTAGAGAGACACCTGGAGGTACTCCAAATGTGCATTTTCTTAATAATTAGCACATCACACATCTAGTTAGCATCTCATACATAATCATGGAGTATGTATTTAATGAATCATTTTACTTTACACTGTCAGAGGTTAACAGGAAAGCAAAATGGTTTGCTTATTTTAAAAATGAGACATGGTTATTCTTCGGGTACACTAGGATTAGAAAATAATGACATGCAGAAAATAAGCATCAATCATATGAGTTTTCAAAACATTGATAGCAAGAGATATATATGTATACATATCTGTCACATCTGTCAAAACACCCTATATTTATATAGGTTAGAAAATAGCTACCTATATGCATTTATGTTGTGACAAGTATATGAATATGCATGTGTAGTGTGATTGTACATTTCACTTTTAATCCAAGCCTTTCTGTCAAAATCTTGTCCCAGGGTGCATTTTGATGGTGTGTATTCTTCCTCTTTTCTTCTCGGTGAGAAAAAGAGGCTTGTAAAATGAAGGATCCTCAATATTTTTTACCTGTATTTCTCAACCCTGACAAAAAGTGTTTCCGTAGGATCTCTTGAAATAACGATCCTGAGAGTAAGTACATTTTTTCAAGCATGCTAACCAGGTTCAGTTGATTTTTTAAGGTACACAACCTCTCGGAACACTAAGATCATATGGAACATCCATGTTAAAAGAGTGAGTTTTCTCTGATGCTCAGCACCACCACTTTTATGACCCAACCACTCTCTGGTGATGTCATGACGAGGCTCTCTCTGGGAGAGGGAAGAAAGGGCTTCTTACAACAAGTGCCCTAAGACATTAACCAACATGCACCCACGCAGGGCAGTTGGCCTGTGCCCTGTTTGTGATAGGGCACAGGCCACCTTGGGAAGTAGAATTTGTCACTTCTGCTGGAGCATCTATGAGTGACGCACAGGTGAGTGAAGATGGATGCTGCACCTGAAGGATGACCTGCCTGAATGGGACAGGAAGCATTGCTTCTCCTCCTTTAGGACTCCTCTTACTGGCAACTGCACTCAGCACTTCATTCATGGAGCTGTCCGCAAGGTCTCTCTCTCTCAGCTACTTCCCCCACCCTTCAAGAGAACTTCCAATGCAAGCTCAGTTTACCCTCCTCAAATCTCTGCTAAAGCATGAAAGAGGAATATCTGATTTTGTTTGTCCTGGTAAATTATCTTAATATAATTAACTCTACGTAATACGTACACTTGGGGATTTCCATTTTGTTGTTTAAAAGGCTTAAATTGGAGCCCTAGCCCCTTTAGCTCAGTAGATAGAGTGTCAGCCTACTGACCAAAAGATCCCTGGGTGATTCCGGTCAAGGGCATGTACCTTGGTTGCAGGCTCCTCCCTGACCCAGGCCCTGGTCAGGGCACGTGCAGGAGGCAACCAATCAATGTGTTTCTCTCACATCGATGTTTCTGTCTTTCACTCTCTCTAAAAATCAAACAAACAATAAACAGAATCAATAGAAAAATATCCTTGGTTGAGGATTAGGGGAAAGAAATAATTAATTAATTTATTATTAATTAATTTGTTTATTTATTTTAAAAGAGCCTAAATTGGAAGTCAAGAAATTGTAATCTTGCCTGTTTCATTCTCTTTTGTTTATGGCCCAGACCAGGGCAAAGGCCACACATAAGCCAATAAAGGAAATCATGGGCACTTATTAATACATAGATATTTTCTTGCTGTTAATTTCTTTTTTTTTAAATATATTTTATTTATTTTTTACATAGAGGAAGGGAGAGGGATAGAGAGTTAGAAACATCGATGAGAGAGAAACATCGATAAGCTGCCTCCTGCACACCTCCTACTGGGGATGTGCCCGCAACCAAGGTACATGCCCTTGACAGGAATCGAACCTGGGACCCTTCAGTCCGCAGGCTGACGCTCTATCCACTGAGCCAAACCGGTTAGAGCTCCTTGCTGTTAATTTCTATCAGTGCATTGTCACTCTGCAAGAGAAGGGACTGTTTTTCTGCATTTGGAGCCCTCTTGTTTTTTATATGACATTACATACACTAGGGTTCCATATAGTGGATTCCAGAAAATGCTGATATAATTGAGTAAAAGATTACAGAATCTTAGGTACAGAGGGTTCTGGAGATGCCCCAGCCCTTCTCTCTATGCTTTTGTATCTGCATCTGCAATTTGAGGAGTTTGCAATGTCTTGCTTAATGTCAAGTAATATGACAATAGAACAGCCAACATTTTAATGCATTTGACAGTTGACAAAGCATATTTACGTCTACTTCATTATTATTTTAAAATTATTTTTAGAGCAATTTTAGGTTCACATCAAAACCAAGAAGACAGTACAGAGGTTTCACATACATCCTCCACCCCACACACGCCTAATCTCCCCAATTAGAAACACACCCCCAACAGGCTAGTACAATTGTCCCAACGGATGAACCTACATTGACATGTTATAATAACCCAAGTCCATAGTATATCTGAGCGTTCACTCTTTGTTTCGCATTTCCATGGGTTTGGACAAATACAGACATAGGCAAAAGGTTTATAGCTGTGAGTAAGTGAAACAGAATTTACTCTTGTATTACTATTTAATCGTTGTTGTATTATTTTCCATATAAACAACTGGAACCCTACTTTTGCCTCACCCTGTACAATAACTGGGAATATTCTAGTATCACACAGCGTATTTTCACTGGCCCCCCAAATCCTGTGCTCCACCTGTTCACCCCTCAACATGCCTACCTGTGAACAACCGCTGACCTTTTTACTGCCCACTGTCTATATAAGTTGTTCACTATTAAGTATGCTGTTAGCTGTATATATTCTCTGTCAAGGTGAGAAAGTTCTCCGCTATTCCTAATGAACTCTGTTTTCTTTGGGAAAAGGTTTTGTTTTTGTCTACTTTTTTTTTCTTCATAAACTGGAGTTAGCTTTTGTCTTGTGCTTCTTCTACATCTATTAATATGATAATGTTAGTTTTCTTCTCTAGCCGGATAATGTGCTGGATTACATTATTGATTTTCAAACATTGAATCAGCCTTGCATATCTGGGATAAATCCCCCTTGGTTGTGATGTATGATTACTTTCCTGTTGGTTGGATTCAATAGGCTAATAGCTTATTGAGGATTTTTGCATCTATGTTCAGGAGAGATAGAAGTCTGTAGTGTTTGTTTATTGCACTATCTTTCTTGAGTATAATGCTGGCCCCTCTCCTCTATCGCAAAGGGACTGTAGAGAATTTGTATTTCTTTCTGAGGTATTTGGTAGAATTAACCAGCAAGAATTTCTAGGTGTGATGATTTCTGTTTTAGAAGGTTATTAACACTACGCTATCTTTTTGAGGCAGATAGATCCTTATTTCTCAGTTATAGCTCCATTTAGTATTTAGGTTCAGTGATGTATTATTGGCCATCTTTCCTCCAAGCAGGAGGCAACCCGCTGTGGCTCTATCAGCTGGGAAGCAAAAGACTTGAAAGCATCCCAGAAAGTGACCTTATCAGAAAGGCAATTGCAAGGAAATTCATAAAGAGTTTGTTGAGACACAAAATTCAGTAGAATTAAACCAATTCCCTACAGATTGTTCAGAAATGTAGAGAACATAAAAATCTATTTGTGCTGAGATATTGAGCAAATATTTCTACTTCACAGCTAAGTCATACTGTTGAAAATGGAGAGAGATGTGTAACCATGATGCAACTTGATTTCATATGTATTTACATTTTTTAGGTATTTTCTGAAATGCTGGAGACTCTGGTGAGTTACGGAAAGTCCCACCAGTAGAGAACCAGAGAGCTAGTGACTAGCAAACATACAAGGTTGTGACCCCAAAGTGATATCTGCTGTGTCACCTTTTCCTACCTTATTTCTCCTCTTGGTGAATTTGAAACATCTAGAGTCAATATGTCACATAATGGCTTAATATATTTTTTAAATGATGTATCACTTGTCTGGTATTTTTTCCTCCTATAAAACAACACTCATCCTCATTTTAAAAGAAAGGTCGTTGAAGAATACTGATTTCAAGATTGTTTACGTTTCGTGAAAATCTTGAACATTTATCATTCTTTTTTAGATAATGGGAAGTAATAACATGCCTTCTTGAAAAACAGAGAATTTGACATCATCACATTACATTAGTTAGAGAGCACAGAAAATAAATTTTAGCATTTGTCAAGTATTACACACCACCAGGGCATATTTCATTAGCTGTTGTCAAAGGCACAGAAAACTGCCAATCACATTAACAACTAACTTCTTTTCAAAGCCATTCAACCGAGTTTAATTATGATT
The DNA here is from genome assembly GCA_026230045.1 of Corynorhinus townsendii. Lineage (NCBI taxonomy): Eukaryota > Metazoa > Chordata > Mammalia > Chiroptera > Vespertilionidae > Corynorhinus > Corynorhinus townsendii. The sequence continues at coordinate 9,249,580 of JAPDVU010000011.1, read as the reverse complement.
AAGTATATTTGAACTGCAGGAACATTAAATACACAAATGCCTCTTGGCAATATTTTTGGAGTCCGTGGGGAACAACAGTTTTTGCTCAATAGGAAGAAAGCTTTTACTGTATTCCAAAAAAATAAAATAAAATAAATCAATATGCACATCTGGTTGCATGCAGTACGGTGAATTCTGATTTTTCTTGGCAGGAAAAATAACCCCCCAAAAATGCTCAGCTCTTATAGGGCAAGTAAGTCAGTCAATAATGCTACCATCACTTCAAGTCCGCAGCCTCAAAGATAGCCTAGATTCTTCTTTTAGTTCTTGCCCATCACTATAAAAAGTTAACCAGAGCCAACTAAAAATCACACATCCCATTCATGTCACTTATTATCCACCCTTTCCTCTCTACCTTTGACACCACTGGTTTTATTGTTTAGATCATCAATACCTTTTCTTGGGGCTTCTCTAACAGAATAACTGGGTTTCATACCTCTTGGTTCTCCCTTTTCCTTCCTCAATTCATTTCCCCAGAGTAAGAGGAGACTCCGAGCATGGTTTCTCTCTGTAGCATGTGTGCTGTGGAAGCTAAGCAAATCGGAAGGCAGGTTTCTGGGATTGTCAGGGGGAGTTTTGTGAGGTGGTGATGCTGGAGTTGGAAGGAGCTGATCGGGTCTCAGAGAGCAGATGTCATCGTCCACACTCAACATAAACCATAGCATCACAGCTGTTTCTCCACGAAGAATTCCTTTAAGCAAATAGTATGATAGCAACTAATCACCAGCAGTACAAAGAATAAAGCTCAAGTTTATACTGCTCTGACTCCTGATTTCCATTCTCATTCCCTCTCTCTCTCCTCTCAATTCTTTCTTCGACACACAGTTCCTAATACTCCAGTTCCTAATTGCTATTTCTTTGGTACTTCATTTTTAAACAGTTTAGAATTGCTGCAATACAAGTTGATGTTTCTCATATCTGCACCTGGGGAACCTATTTTTCTCATTACCTGTAATTAGCAAATGCCTCCATCTTGCATCGCTTGGTATAGTCAGCTAACATCCATATGTATACCTCTGCACCTAGCTGACAATGCATTTGTCATTTTGATTTCAAGAAGACATTCCCACCAGACCACTGTAGCTCAGTTGTTGAGCATCAACCTACGAACCAGGAGGTTATGGTTTGATCCTGGTCAGGACACATGCCTATTGTGGGATGTGCAGGAGGCAGCTGATCAACGATTCTCTCTCCTCATTGATGTTCCCATCTCCCTTCATCTCTAAAATCAGTAAAAATATATTTTTAAAATAAGAGGAGACATTCCCTATCCTTGTAGATAAGATGGATCATTCTGTCTCCTATTTCCCTGTTTAAAAAAAAATCAATGTGACTAGTACATGGTTTCTCATTTATTTCTTTATAGCATTATATATGATAAACATTCTGTAAAGATATTATATTAGGCCTTTAATTAATTGAGTGCTTGTCTGGTTGTGCTCAATGACTCTTTGTTGAACTAAATTTAAAAAGGTATGTTTCTTTTGTTCTGGAAAATATGTTGCTTTTGACTCTATAAGCTGCCAAATATCCACTTTATTTTTGATCATGCATCCACCCTCAAGAGCAGGGAGAAAGTCCAATGCGGGAGGCGATCAATTTTCTATTCCGTGCATCCAATCAGAGCCCAACTTCCACATCAGAAGGTGTAACAGAGGCCTGTTGGACACCATCTGCTTACAAATTTCCAGTTTTATCAAAAAGGATATTGAAGTACCTTGGGAACTGCTTAACATGACTATATTCTCAAGTAGAATAATAATTATAATAACTGAAATAATATGTTGTAATCATGGGAACAATATACTGTGATTATTTCAAGAGGGAAACAATTGTTCTATAGTCTTTCAACAATAATAATAATAGTCTTTCAATAAAACTGGATGAGTTGCATGGTGAGGACTACTATTATTAATCTTCCTGGTGCAGGAGGTTAGGGTGCTTCTCTATTTTTTTCTGAGGTGTTTATCCCTATCTCCCCACCCGCTTCGCCCCCCATTTTAGGATCTTACACAGCTTGGATTGCAGAAATGCTTGTACCAGATTCACGCCATTGGAAAGGCTACATGTTAGAAGAAAAGTTTTTCCTTGGAACGAGAAAATGTTGGCGGAAACTGAAGAACCCAGGGAAACTTCAACTCCATCATAATCCAAAGCAGAGAGGTGAGATGAAGTAGAAAGAAAGAGTGTGTGTGTGTGTGTGTGTGTGTGTGTGCGCACGTACGCGTAGATGGTCCTCCTGGGGATTCAGCAGGGGAAGCAGCCATCTGCCTCATTGTCTGAATTGTGTGTCTTTGCATTATTTTCTAATAATTATATTATCCTTCTGATTACAGAATACATCTTCTAACAAATAGTTTTAGAGAACGCATAAATGGAAAAGATAATCATAATGGGCCATAAGCTAAAATCTATGAATCCTGCTTTTCAAAAATGTACTCATACTCTCTCCTAAGTACATCTGCAATTCAATAAAAGTTCCATTTTTTAGAAATTTATGTCTTCACATGATATCTTCTTTATTTACAAAATAATTATTCATAGATTTTAGTTAGAAATGCAAGCTATTTAGAATAACACGTTGAATAATTATCCAGTGATTTTACTTAGCAGCAATAGACAATCTTTATTAATCAGATATATATATACACACACACATATGTGTACATATATACACACATATATGTGTATATACACACACACGTGTGTGTATATATACATATATACACATATACACACACATATATATGTGTATATATGTGTATATATACATATACATATATATATATATATATATATATATATATATATATATATATATATCTCCTCTCTCTCTTTAAAAAAAGACACACACACACAGAAAAACACCTCTCCACTTTGTACCAGGTGCAGGCTCAAGGAGCTTGTATACCTCATCTGTAGTGAATGTAATCTTTTTTCCTTGTCTTTAAAACACCAGAGGGAATTACAGGAATCATTGGTTCACTGATTAGTACAAGCAATGGACCTAAATTATACTCGAAATCAGTTCTCTGAAGGGCTTTTATTGGTGGTCATTATTTGAGCGTAAATGAATTTCTTAGCTATTTGGTGGTTGTTAGCCACCATAAAATAGGACAGACAAGGAATCATGGACAAATTCACCCCCAGGGTAGAAAACACACACACACACACACAAAAAGCATGTTGTCTAGGGACAATGTATTCTGATCCCACATCAAGCCTGTTCAAAAGCAAAGGAGCCCTCTTTCTATGTCACATGCATAAGCCTTAAATACAGCCTCCACAATGCACACACTCACAAATGGCATCTCAAGGCTGTCTAGGCAAGACATCTATTTAGAAACGAGGGACACCAGGTTTTCTGTGTTTGTTTGTTTGTTTGTTTGTTTGTTTTGTTAATCCTCACCTGATTAGATTTCCATTGATTTTTAGAGAGAATGGAAGGGAGGGAGGGAGGGAGAGAAACATCGATGTGAGAGAAACATCCATTGTTTGTCTCTTGCACATGCCCAGATCTGGGCCAGGGATTGAGCCTGCAACCAAGGTATGTGCCCCTGACTGGAAATTGAACCCATGACCCTTCAGTCAGAGGGCCAACACTGGAACCATTTAGCAAAACTGGCTAGGGCAAGGACACAAGTTTTGATTACTTTCTGGGAAAAGTAAATGGCATGTGCATAGTCCTTACAAAAAGCGACAGTCTGTCAGCTGAACATACACTCCCAATACCCCCTTTATTACTATGATTCTCTAGAAAGTCCTCCCACTGGTCCTTGGGAGAAATATTCTATACAACAAGGAAGTCAAAACTATGAAAATGTCTACAGATATTTGCAACTCTTCATTTTGCAAGTGATGGAGAGTAACTTTAAGACACTACTGTTTAAGAATCAGTGTGCTTGGGGGACACATAGGAAAAGGGGGAAATTTAAAGGAACTTCAGAAAAGATATACTAATTAAATATTGATTAAACAGTAACTTTATCAACCATATGATTTAATCCATCAAATGCAAAGTTGTGTTTGGCATTTTCCTAGGGGAGGTGTAACAAATGGCTTAACATGTAAACAGGGGATATGCAATAACTTAATATTTAAATTGTAGTGTAAGCCATTTGGACTGATAGTCCTTTCTGGAGTGCTAAACTGTGAAGGATTTCAGAAACCATGTCTCAATAGGAACCTGCTGAGATAGATTAGTGATGTCTGTTACAGGAAAAGGAAAGAGAGCAACACAGCGCTATCAGACACAACTGTAATCGGAAGGGGAGCACAAGTGAAGACTTATTTCAAGAGAGTGTGAACACTTTCTATGGCAGATAACCTGGCAGATGTAGGCCCAACACAGCCCTACAGCAGTCAGACACAATGGAACACCGTCTCTGCTCTATGGGAAACCAATCAAGGTGTCTTAGGAACACAGAACAGAAATCTCCCAATCTGCAGGGAGAGTCGAAGGAAAGTTTCACAGTAGAGGAAACTTGGATTGACTCCAGAAAGCAGAACCTGGAGAGATAGGAGTCAAATGTTTGAGGCAGGGGGGAAAAAAAGCATATGCAAAAGTCACAAAATCAGAAAAAACGTGCTTGGGAAACTTTAAGTAGATTAATTTTGCTGCAGCATAAAGTGTAAGGAGGACTGTTAGAATTGAGTCTGGACAGGTAGACAATGGCGGGATCATAAGCAGACTGTCAACATCATGGAATGGGTCTCAATTGCATGCCGTCAGTGGTATGCCACCAAAAAAATTAAAAATCTGTTTCTTTCACATTAATTCATTGTTCTCATGCTGAATGCACCTGGTTTTTAACTCCATCCAGTTCTCCCATCATATGGGAGAGTCCCTTCATTCCCTCCACAATCCTCTTCCCCCACGCTTGATTTAGAGACACATTAGTATGAACTGAATAGGTCTCTGCTAAAATATCATCTTTGTCAAGGCACATTCTGAAAAGCTTTCCATGTGGGGCACACCATGAAAAACAAGAGTCGACAGAACAATTAATGAAGGGAACCCAAAGACCGAACTGCACAAATCAATTTTGCGCTTCCTTTTCTTTTCCAATGTGTCTCCATTTATATTTCAATACTCTGTCTCAGCTTAATTTCAGAGAATATATTTTCATGTCAAAATCCTTTCGATGGACCTAAATAAAAGTGAATTAAAACAAAGATTGCTGTGGCTATGCAGCTATACATATGGATTTTAAGCTTGATGGGAATTGAAAGGCATTTCTTCCTCATCCTTCTTAATGAAACATAGAATTATCAGCCAGCAGAGCTTCGGTTTCTGAATTCAGTTCTCTGTTCTATCTACCGGTTTCTGCTTTGCTCTTTTTTTGTTTGAGCTAGGGATGGTGGAAAGATGGGAGACACTGGAGTCAGGCACACCTTCTCTCATCAATTTTGTAATTTGGGTAGATTACTTGGCTTCTTTAAGCCTAATTTATCCTGCTCTACAACAATGAAATGGTTACTGCATGGTTTCAGTAAGAATATATATAATAGCCCTCACATGGCTCAGTGGTTGAGTGTCAAACTATGAACCCAGAGGTCATGGTTTGATTCCCAGGTCAGGGCACATGCCCAGGTTGCAGGCTTCATACCCAGTAGGGGGCGTGCAGGAGGCAGGTGATCAATGATTCTCTCTCATCATTGATATTTCTCTTTCCTTCTCCCTTCTTGTCTGAATCAATAAAAACATTTTTTAAAAAGAATATAAATAATAAAACAAATACAATGATAATTATGTTTAGATATCCAATTGTCCTATAGAAAAATTTTCAAACACAAATATGAGATTATTCCCTACATCTAGCAGAAATGTTAAGCTACTACTGAAGACAGGCATGAAGAAGACCTGTAGTGAAAAGGACACATGTTGTATCAGGAACATAGAGATACATGTGTGTAAAAGTAATCAGAATAGAGGTCATGACATATAAGTATAACGAAAGCAATTTCTGTTCATTATTATAGACACATTCACTACAGTAATCAGGTCTTTGGTGAATGGATGAAAAAAGAAAACTAGATAAAAAAGATGAGAAAACAGACATACAAAAGTGCAGTGAGGTAACACTTAACTGAAACTAAGGATTTGCTTTTTCCAGTAGGTTCCTAGGCCTCACTCAATGAAATGGTACTGAGTTCTCTACCTAAGTGAGTAGTAGGTCTGAGTGTCTATTTAACTGGTCTGACCACTATCTGGTCTGTACTTGAAGGCACTGACGGACTAGATTCTCTCACAGTGAGGCATTTGGGAAATGTTTTCTCTGATACCTTCAGGGGGAAATTCACATACTGTATTTCATTTGAGACACGTATAGGAATCTTTGCAGGTCAGGTGAGTCCCCTGGGGAAAGGCAGTGCTAATGGAAATGCTCTTGTGCATCTGTCTTTGTAAACATTTGTTTTTGTGGTTTATGATGTGTTTAGTGTTCCCGGGCTATATGAAGTCAAATTATAATTTGAAATGTGTTCCCATGGAAAAAAATTATCCCTAAGTTACAATAAAGTATCAGAAACTTGCTTATGTGAAAATGCAATTTCCTTTGTTCCTACCTGTCATTAGGCATTGATTGATACCTCCCAGTTTAAAGAGACAGGGAGAAAAATGTATTGTGCACCTACTATGATACTCTCATGCAATTATTACTTAATTGAATCTTCATTAAAAAAACACTGAGACTGAATGTTATCAGCATTTTATAGAAGGAGAGACAAACTAAGAATCAGGGTGGTTAAGTAATATGAGTATTTGAAGAGCTGTGGCTGACATGCAATAAATATTAGGCATATCTAAATTGAAGAATTACTTGGATTCAACCAACATCAACAAATCTTTAAAAAGCACTGAGGTTATGAATACAATAAAAATGACTTTTGAAGAGGCCTTGACTTCAAGAGGATTTTAGTCTACTAGAAAAAAGAATTTCCCTTTCCCTGTGAGTTTTGACTCCATGAATATATTTTACTTTATAATATTTAGTCAACAAATTATTAATGTAGAAACATAACATAAAATTTCCTAGAGAAAATAATTTCCTTTTCCCTGTGAGTTTTGACAAGTCAAATTGAAATTTGACTTGTAATCCATGAATATATTTTACTTTATTATAGTCAATAAATTATTAATGTATAAACATAACAAAATTTCCTTGTGATATATATATGTGTGTGTATATATATACACACACACATTAGACATTAATTTACATATTTTCATTTTAGGTGAAATAACTTGATAGAACATAAAATGTACATATGTACGCATATAGAGATGAGACTTCACCTATATAAAGCTCAAATACATTATCTATATATATATAAAAGCCTAAGCAACCATTACGACTGAATGACCGGTCGACTAGTCACTATGACATGCACTGACCACCAGGGGGCAGATGCTCAACGAAGGAGCTATCCCCTGGTGGTCAGTGCACTCCCACAGCCAACCTCCCGCAGCCCCCATTCTGGCCAGCCAACCTCCTGCAGCCCCTCCCCCTGGCCGCCAGCCCCCCGGCTGGCCCCCTGTTAGGCCTCAACCACCAGCCAGGCCAAGGGACCCCACCCATGCATGAATTCATGCACCAGGCCTCTAGTTGAAACTATAAAGCTTCAGGTTCATTTGAAGCTTAAACAAGTCTTTCTCATAAAAGTATTATTTTGTACCATTTTATTGAGTCAAGAAAGAAATCAGGAACAAGAAAGAGCATCATAGTTCCACTACATTTCTAATAGCTGCAGTCTTCCTGTTTCCATAACAGTGGGATGAGGGACTGGGGCCAGCAGTGCACGTAGCTCCTGTATGTTTATTACTCACCAACTCAGCCTGCACAATACCAAGCTCACCCTGGTCTCCTCAAGTCCAACTTCAGAATGTGGGAAAATAAATGTCTGTTACTTGATTCCCCCCATATCTGGCACTTTGGTAAGGCAACCCTAACAAACTGACACAAGTGGCATGGATTTTCCCAAATCACACACATGTCCACTAGAAAAATGCCAGGTATAAACCTAAATAATCAGTTTCCTGGTTCTATTTTGTGTGCCATTGTAAGACTCCACCTTCATATTTAAAAATCCAATGCTATTGTTTTCTGTATCATTTTTACTGTGGCAGTGTACTGCAACAACAGATGAAATTACATTTGATAATATATTTTGAGAGATTGATGTTCTTACAGGAAGAAAGTGATCAGGATTTTGCATCTCCTCGTTGTCTCTATCTAGCTCTGTGCCTCACATAAAGAAACAGAAAAATAAATAGCAGACATGTACTAATATATAAAAAATGAAGTTAAACTCCATTTCATTTATGACCTATATCCACTTGACCATGCTGAATGTAAATATACTGCCTTTCACCTTTTGATATTCTCACAAAGGCAACTAGTGTACATTTGGCAAAGGCTGGAGACATTTTTGATTGTCCTAATTGGTAAGTGGGGTGTTATTGGTGTCTAGTGAGTAGAGACTAAGGTGCTATAAATCACCCTACAATGTACAGGCTAGCCCCTCACAGTGAATACATTATCTAGGTCCAAACATCAATAGTGCCAAGGATTTTTATTGATTTCAGAGAAGAAGGGAGAGGGAGAGAGAGATAGAAATATCAATGATGAGAGAGAATCATTGATTGACTGCCTCCTGCACACCCCCTACTGGGGATCGAGCCCACTACCCAGGTATGTGCCCTTGACCAGAAGCGAACCTGGGACCCGTCAGTTTGCAGGCCAACACTATCCACTGAGCCAAACCAGCTAGAGCCCAAGGATTTTTTTAAAAAGCTGATTAAATAGTATGTGTATATGATGCATACTTTTTTTCTTTAGAGTACTTCCAAAGAACAGAGCACTGCAGTCACTCTGCATGCTGTTGTACTCTTCCTAGAGGCATATGATGACCAGCTTGGGTAGATATGATGGTCCTTCTCTTTGGGGAAATCCTTTCTTCTAATATAATCTATTTCATGTTAACGCACATGCATCATGAGAGAAGGAAGGATTACAGATTCAGGTTGACAGTAACTCAAGTATGCTTCTCTGAACAACGGGGCCTAGTTCTGTGATGGTGTCCAAATTCTGTAGGAGGTGAAAATCCCTCTGCTAGGGAAGCCATCTGCTTCCCCCCATGAAATGACTAATGATCTGAAGTTGCTGGATGTTGTGATCATACTCTCAGTTCAACTAAGCAATCTGTGGAATTCATGTGGGGACTGGCTCAGTAAAGTCTTCCTAGCTCCACAAGAAAAAAGGCTCCATGTCACATGCCTTTGGGCTCCTTTAGAAAAATATATCAAGAACAACCTCACCAGGGTTTTATGCTTTTGATTCCACTTCTAAGAATATTAATTAGAACGGGTAGTGATTGCCAAGATTCAGAGTCAATATGCTCTGTTAAGACAAATAAGTTGAAGACAAAAGAGGCATGCTTTATACTAACACACGTAATTTTAGAAGCATTGGCTCTGTTGTATCGAATAGCATTCAGAATTTAGAGAGGTTAAGGAATAATCAATAACGGTAGCCAAGATCTCAATCCTGCCTCTACTCTTTACAGCTCAATAAAAGTTTGTTCAAAAGCTGTCTCTGAGATCACTCCTTAGGGAATATGTCTTTTTCCACTAGAAAGAAATTGGGGAGAATGATGGAGGAACTGACATTCATGAGCTTGGGTGTTACCTCTTCACCACCTAATTTATTCCTGGTAGCAACCGTACAGATGGATATTATTGTCTTTCTAGAATGAGAGCACCATGGCAGCCTTTTTCCTTGCACTCTACCCAAAGAGCCTTGCACAGTGACCAGCATATAGTAGAATTTGAGTTAGCTATCTGTAGACTAAATGAATGAGTGGAGACTCAAGGGTTAAGGAACGTTGTCAAATTAAACAAGTAGTAAAGATCTGCTAGGTTTCAAACCCAACTTTGAACTCTTAAGCCATCTGAAACAAAAATTCTCAAAAAAAATTCTCAGTGGAAAATAAAATAGAGATTGTTTCCATTAACTGTTGTTGTATAACCAATAGCATCAAAGTTTAATGGCTTAAAATAGCAATAATTTATTTATTTGTTTGTTTTATTTTTATTGAATGTATTGGGGTGACATTGGTTAATAAAATTACATATGTTTCAGGTGAACATTTCTATTACACATCACCCATGTATTGTGGGTTTACCATCCCAAGTCAAGTCTCCTTCCATGACCATTTATTCCCCCAGCAATAATGTACTTAGGTTGCATTTCTGTAAAGTGGCCATTTAGACTGTGCTCAGCTATGTACTTCATATTTGAGTTCCCGCAGATGTCTGAGGTCAACTGTAGATCAGGTAGGTGGCTCTACTGATCTTGGCTGAGATCACCCACTGGACTCAAAGTTGTCACAAAGTCTGTAACACTGTATTCTACTGTTCAAAACAAGTAAGGAGACCAGGACAGATTTAGGGGGTGAGACAATCCACTCCACCTCTTGGATGGAGGAGTTTCAAAGTGACAGAAAGGAAGTCAATGCAGAGAGCAGACTGGGCCATTTTTGCAAAAAAAAACCTACAATAAAAAGAAACAAGGAGACCAATTAATCCATTTCTCCTTACTTGTGGCTCATGGTTAATTTAATCATGCAGTTTTATCGACTTCATTATTTTAAACAGAAGTCAGCAGACTATATTCTAAAGGAGCATAAATGCTTTCTTTTACATTTCTGTTCATGGATTAACAACATTCCAAGAGTTGGCATAAATTGGCCTGGCGAAGAGCCCAACATGGTCTCCACAATCAGACAAGCTGCAAGATGCAGGTCAGACTTTAGAAGCAAATGACTGCAAACGCTCAATTATTTAAATCAAAAAAGCCCAGTGCAGACGATCAAATAAGTGGTTGACAGTATTTGATCTGGAGCATAGGGAACCCATCTGCTCATCTATAAACTAATGCTTAGTAATAAATGCAGTCAACCATATGCAGTTTTAAAATTCAAATGCAGGTTGCATTATCTGGCCTTAATTCTAATGCCATTCAGAGTCTTAATTTCTATATTAGACGCTGGATTATCTGCATAGGAAAAAAAGCCTCATACAGAGTTTTTAAAATATGTTTTTATTAATTTCAGAGAGGAAGGGAGAGGGATAGAAACATCAGTGATGAGAGAGAATTATTGATCGACTGCCTCCTGTATGCCCCCTACTGTGGATGGAGCCTGCAACCCAGGCGTGTGCCTAGACCAGGAATTCCTCCCTGACCTCTTGGTTCATGGGTCCATACCCAAACACTGAACCACACCAGATGGGGGAGAGTTTTTATTGATTCCCCCCGCCCCGAGATCTAAAGTTTGCCTTCTGTTATGAGAGAACAGAATGCCCATATTTAACTAGAAAGGGCACCTGTGAAAACTAGTTCTTAATCCTCATCCTTCCTTAAGCATTTAGGAGTATATATGTATTGGCTTGGAGGAAAAGGATCCCTCCCTCTCTCCCTACCCTTCCTTCCTTCCGTCTCTCCTCCTCACCAAATGAATTAAAGAAATATATTTTGTTATGATGTTTATCAATTTACGAAAATAACAGTAATTTCCTTGAAGTATTAAATAACATGATACTATTCAAAAAAAATTTAAAGAATGTGTCTCCTTTGCATCCATCTCCCCCTACTATTTAAAAACATTACATTGGTGTGTGCAAAAATTTATCTGGGATGATTGACAAGCCTTTGAAAAGAATTCTTTGACCCTAGATCTTTGACAGAACAATAACTTAAAATTGAGTACACTTTTAATATCAAAAGGAAGTTGAATGGCCTACCTTCATTTTGGGGGCATTTGCATTAAAATGATGGCATTCTAATTTTTTTGAAATTTGAGGAGAAATAAAAGGAAAAGTACTTGAAGTGAAAAGTACTCGAAATTAAGACTAGGAAAATTACATGAATATTAAAATTAATGAACAGGCCTCCAGGTTTGAACAATCACAGTGATATATTTTCTTTTCTTTTAAATATTCTGAATTTAATGGAGTATAAGATTTTAAAGAAACAATTGCTCCTGAAAATTTAGTGTGTGTGTGTGTGTGTGTGTTTTCAGAAAACACACACACAGACAGACACAGACAGACAGACAGACACACACACACACACACACACCCTCTTCCCATATCTTTGTAGGGGTAAATGATAAAACTGCCTAGAAAGGAAAAAGATATTTGGGAATTCAGAAGCTAGAGCAAGTCAGACTTCTAAGTTTCATGAACTTCAGATTTCTCCCAGGAAAGTGCAATGTAAGATTTCCGGGCTAGGTGTGGAGGTCCAATGTAACACTGAATAGCCATTCTAAACCTTCTGGTTTCAGAGCAACTGTGGCCAGTGGGCGTTAATTATATTAAGGTTCATGCATGGCGTCTGACCATAAAATAGCTTTACATAACCAGCCATTGGTTTCACAAAAATGTGCTTTACTGATGCTGTAGGGAGGACAAGGTTTTCCTCCACCTCCTGTAGGGTCCCCAGTTGTGTCCAGAAATTAATCTGATAAAGAGAGATTAACAGGAGAAAAGCATATACATTGATTTAAGTTTTACATGACATGAGAGCCTTCATAAGGAAGTGAAGACTGGAAGAAGCAGTTAGATTCCAGTACTTTTAGAGTGGGCGGTCCTGAGGAATAGAATAGGTTAAGGAGAGTAAGGTAAGCGTAGTAAACTGAGGGGAACTGCCCTCTCCTACAGGCCCGGTCGCCCCCAACTTCCCTCCTCTGCCGGCCTGGTAACCCCTAACTGCCCTCCCCTGCAGGCTTGATAGTCCCCAACTGCCCTCCCTTGCAGGTCTGGTCCCTCCCAACTGTCCTCCCCTGCTGGCCATCTTGTGGTGGCCACTTGTGTCCACATGGGGGCAGGATCTTTGACCATATGGGGGCAGCCATCTTGTGTGTTGGAGTGATGGTCAATCTGCATATTACTCTTTTATTAGATAGGCTAGAGGACTGGTGCATGGGTGGGGGCCAGCTGATTTGCCCTGAAGGGTGTCCCGGATCAGGGTGGGGGTTCCCTTGGGGTGTGGGGTGGCCTGGGCGAGGGGCCTGTGTTGGTTTGCAGGCTGGCCACGCCCCCCAGCAACCCAAGCAGAGGCCCCGGTATCTGGGATTTATTTATCTTCTAAATAAATAGTGGCCTGGTGCACGAAATTCATGCACGGGGGTAGGGGATGGTGTTCCTCAGCCCGGCCTGCAACCTCTCCAATCTGGGACCCCTTGAAGGATGTCCTACTGCCAGTTTACAGGAATTGGGCCTTAACTGGCAGTCAGACATCCCTCTCACAATCTGGGACTGCTGGCTCCAGCCGCTCACCTGCCTGCCTGATTGCCCCCAACCACTCTGCTTGCCGGCCTGCTCGCCCCCAAATGCCCCCCACTGCCAGCCTGATCACCCCATTTGCCGCCCCCTGCTGGCATGCTTGCCCCCAACTGGCCCCCCTGCTGACCTGCTCACCCCTACCTTCCTTCTCCACTGGCCTGCTCACCCCCAACTGGCCCCTTTCTGGCCTGCTTACTCCAAACTGCCCCCCCCCACTGTCCTGATCACCTCCTACTGACCCCCACTGATGGCCTTCTCACCCCCATCTGGCCCCCCTACTAGTCTGCTTATCCCCAATGACCCCTGCCATCCCATTCTGGCCTGATCAACCCCCGGAAACCCAAGGTCCCAGCCCCTCCTTTTTTTCTTTCTTTTTCAGCACCTCCTTGAGTGGAGGCCAGGGCCGGCTGGAAGCAAGTATCTGGGATTTATTTATCTTCTATAATTGAAACTTTGTAGCCTTGAATGGAGGCCAAGGCCAGCCAGGGCAGGCAGGAAGCTTGGCTTCCTCCATCGCTGGAGCAACCCAAGCCTCCTGTTTTCTTCAGATCCATGGCTGCTGCCATTTTTTTTTAAAATATATTTTTATTGAATTTTTACACAGAGGAAGGGAGAGGGATAGAGAGTTAGAAACATCGATGAGAGAGAAACATCCATCAGCTGCCTCCTGCACACCCCCTACTTGGTGCCCACAACCAAGGTACATGCCCTTGACTGGAATCGAACATGGGACCCTTGAGTCCATAGGCCAATGCTCTATCCACTGAGGCAAACCGGTCAGGGCCGCCATTTTTGTTGGGATTTATTTATCTTCTATAATTGAAACTTTGTAGCCTTGAGAGGAGGCCAGGGCCATTCAGGCTGGGTGGGAGGCTTGGCTTCCTCCATTGCCGGGGCAATCCAAGCCTCCTGCTTGTTCCAGCTCCATGGCCGGCTGCCATCTTGGTTAGGTTAATTTGCATACTTGCTCCTGATTGGCTTGTGGGTGTGGCTTGTGGGCATAACAGAGTGATGGTTAATTTGCATGTTTCACTTTTATTAGTGTAGATACCCAGGTGCCATATTTGGGGGTATTGTGTCTTGAACTCCACACTAAGGAGTTCAAAAACATATATATTTTTATTGATTTCAGAGGAGAAAGGAGAAAGAAACACCAATTATGACAGAGAATCATTGATTGGCAGCCTTCTGCATGCCCCACACCAGGGATTCAAAATATGCCCTGACTGGGAATTCAACTGTGACCTCCTGGTTCATAGGTCAATGTTCACCCACTGAGCCACACCAGTCGGAAGGGTAAAAAAAAAAAACAAAATAGGAGAGTACATGTATATTTGGTTCTAAGTAATGTAAGGAAAACAGATTTTAACTACATCAAAACTGACTTTAATAGTTTTTTTGGAAGAATTTTTTCAGATAACTTCATGTCAATATCATTCTTTGCTTTTGCTGAAATAACATTTCCAGTTAAGTGACAACTCGACACCACCAGGTTGTAAATTACATATTTTGAATCAGGGTTATTTCTATGAGAGTTTCATCATAAATTCACCCCTAACTATACAAAAATCCGGGGTTGTTCGCAAGTTATGTTTTGGCCACAAATTATTTCATTACATATTTAGTAATAAAACCTTTTATATTTATCATCAAAGTGTATTAAAAGTGTGGTTACTGCCCTGGCTGGTTTGGCTCAGTGGATAGAGCATTGGCCTGTGGACTGAAGGGTCCTGGGTTCAATTCTGGTCAAGGGCATATGCCCAGGTTGTGGGCCCAGTCCCCGGTGGGAGTCATGCAGGAGCCAGCCGATCAATGAATTCTCTCTCATCATTGATGTTTCTATTTCCCTCTCCCTTCCTCTCTCTGAGATCAGTGAAGGTATGTTTAAAAAAGAAAAGTGTGGTTACTTACGATAATGAGTACAACTCACCTTTATCTAAGAGGAAAAGAAGATGAAGGAATAAAAAAAAATTTAAAAAAGAGGAGGAGCAGGAAGAAAAGGAGTAGAAAACGCGAATTTTTTTATCTAATTTTTTTTTTTTGCTTCATATTTTCTGATACTAATGCCCTCCCTCCCAATCCCCTAGCTTTACTTTTCAAACTGTCTTAATTTTTATGGTGCATATAGTTACATGTCACCTAAATAAATTATTTAACTAACATAAGTTATATGATATTAAGTTAGAAATAATATCTTACCATTGCTGAGTGGGACACACTAGTCAGTGGTAATGTTTAAGAACTAAGTAATCCTATCCTATATGATAAAAGGCTAATATGCAAATTGTCCCCTTGGGTGTTTGACCAACCAGGAGTTCGACCGCTCACTATGATGTGCGCTGACCACCAGGGGGTGGCGTTGTGCGAAGGAAGGCCCTGGCTGGCAGCCGGAAGGCCCCAATCAGCCCTGATCGTTGGGCAGGCCTGGGACCCTACCTGGGCCTCTAGTCACACATATAGGCAGGATTGTTGTGGAACTGGTTATGAGTAAGACTGACCTCATGGGGAGCAGCAGGCAAAAGCTGGAGGATGGATATAAGAGACCCACAAGCTCAGGATCTCAAATGTGATTGTAGGGAGGAAGCACGCAAAGTGAACACATCAACTTTACCTGGCAACTGCTTACGCACGCCTAACCCAGGATGCTTGCTTTTGCAGAAGTATACAACAGTTTCTGAATGTGACCTAGAAATGCACAGGTGAGAAAGGACTGCTGTGTTTTAACAGTTTCAAAGAGAATAGAATTTGAAAGCTAACACACACCATACACCTTCCTTATTATATGGACTTTTTTTAAATGCCATAGTTTACGGCAATATAATCAAACAACTCATTCACTCAACACTAGCCTGGCTCTTTTTTTTTTTTTTTTAATATATTTTATTGATTTGTTACAGAGAGAAAGGAAGAGGGATAGAGCGTTAGAAACATCAATGAGAGAGAAACATCGATCAGATGCCTCCTGCATACCCCCCACTAGGGATGTGCCCGCAACCCAGGTACATGCCCTTGACCAGAATTGAACCCGGAACCCTTCAGTCCGCAGGCCAACGCCCTATCCACTGAGCCAAACCGGTTTCGGCCAGCCTGGCTCTTGTTCTATCTGCTGTTCTTGGAGCCAGTTCTATGCAGGCTCTATCAGGATGTGTACAAATGGAACCTGCACGCTGGTCCCTAGTGCCTGTCATCCTCTCATCCTAATGCTTTGTTTTGTTGGTGCTGATGTTTGGGGCACAGGGAATATGCTTCCACATATCCAAAACCCAGAAGCAGGGTGGGAATGAATGCCATGTGGTGAAATCATTGACAGATGGAAGGACGATCAATGCTGGTGGACTCGTGCTTTCCCATCATAGTAGACTAACCCATGATATCCTGTAATCAGTGCTACTTAGTGGACCAGCTTTATAAACACAAAATTATGTTGGATTTTCTTCTTTCCTTCTAGCATTAGCCTTGTCCCTGTTTCTTGATATGGAATTGTATTTCCCTTAAAAATATCACTTGCAATGAGATTTCCCAGAAAGCAAAATCTGAAGCAATATTTCCCCCTATAAAGCAAACATGTGCTTATAACCAAACATTATAGAAATATTGTTCTTATAATCTAATCTGTGATTAGATCATAAAATTGTTTGTTGGTTCTCTGAGGGATTTATAACTAAGGCTGTTGAAAATTATATGGCCTCCTGCTTAATAAAACCATAAAAGTGTATGTGAAAGACAGCATCAAATTTGAAAGATGCATGATCTGGTTTAAGATCCTATCTAATTTATTACATTTTATATTCAGCTACTTGTGGTCTGCTCAGCTTTTTGGACACCCAAGAATTCTGTTTTTAATTAAGACAGGAACACCTAAAAATTTTAATGGAATTAATTGTGAAATAATGGCCTCCATTACTGGAGATGGCTTTTATCAAGGATAACTGAAGTGGTATAAATAAAAAAGGAATTAATAAACCTCTTCACTCTGAAACCATTCCGTGGCGGTGCTCTATATGCCCAAAATAATTCATATTAGAGCTTCAGTTGCAAAGATAAGTAATTGTTTACCATCTCTCCCTATTTCTTCCCAAAGCATCATATACATTTCATGGTAGGGCCAATGCAAAACATTTTATTTTTCATGTTTGGCAATACTATAAATATTCATAATCACACATCTGTGAAAAAGGCACCTCTGAAGGTCTTTAAACTACAAAGCGGGAACAATTCCTTGTGTAGTCCTTGAAGAAATCACACCGCTGTTTCATCCAGTTGTTCTAGCATTTAAGCTAAAATTCCTGACCTTCAATAAATAAACAATGTCTATCTAATGAAAAATACTAAGAGAAGAATAAAAACATTCATCTTTGAAAAGTGATTTTGCCTTTCTTCCTAGGAACTGTTTCTGAAGGCACCACCATTCTGATGGGGCTTTTTTATCATTCTGATTTTTGTTTTGTTTTCAAATGACTTATAAATGTCAAGTTTTCTGTTGTAGGTTTGTTTTCTTTCCTTTATCTCCCCTTTCTCTCTCTTATTTTTCCCCCCAGTACATTTAGCAAGAATACTTGGTGGTAAAAGCTTTTCTACCTAGTCAAGGGATACTGAAGGTTTAGAAAGAGTTGTCACAAAACCAATAAAGGTCCTGCTTTCAATCCACCCGCATCACCAAGCAGCGTGGCCTACATCCTGAAGCCTGGATTCTGTGGGCACATCAGCGTAGGCAACGGGAATCTTAAAGGAGAATGAGAAGACACCCCTCTGCCCCCTTTGAAATAAACAAAGTGTATGCCCAGCCGGTGTGGCTCAGTGGTTGAGCACTGACGTATGAACCAGGAGGTCACGGTTCAATTCCAGGTCAGGGCACATGCCCAGATTACAGATTCAATCTCTAGTGTGGGGCATGCAGGAAGCAGCCCATCAATGATTCTCTCTCATCATTCATGTTTCTCTCTCTCTCTCACCTCCCTTTCCCTCTGAAATGAATAAAAATATATTTAAAATAAAAAAATAAAATAAAAATTAAATTTAAAAAAATAAACAAATTGTAACCTGCACTTTCTAACATTTTTTAACTAATCCCACTAGGTCTATTACCTGACCTTACTCTGAGTTTTCTGTTTTATGACTTATTTTCCTAGATTTAGCAATTGTGGACAATTTTCATGTAATGTCAAGACCGAAAGAGCCCTGGAAGTGAACCAATCCATACAGAGCATCTGAGACCTTGAGAGATAAAGCAATTTGTCCATGGGACCAGCTAGTTAGACAAGATTGTCTTTCATGGCTTCATTCTTAAATACTAGAGGCCCAGTGCATGAAATTCATGCACTCGAGGGAATCCCTCAGCTCGGCCTGCGCCCTCTCACAGCCCAGGAGCCCTTGGGGGATGTCTGACTGATGGCCAGCAGTCGGATGTTCTTAGCACTGCTGCAGAGGTGGGAGAGGCTCCCGCCACCACTGCTGTGCTCACCAGCCGGGAACCCAGCTTCTGGCTGAGCAGCACTCCCCCTGGTGGTCAGTGTGTGTCATAGCCACCAGTCATTGCTCTGTTCAGTCGATTTGCCTATTAGCCTTTTATTATATAGGATAAAAACTGTTTTTCCGGAAACATCTGGAGCTTCCTTTAATGGTATTTAAATTATATGTCTGCAACCAGGAGTCTTGAATCACAATCTTGAAACCAAACATGATTTATAAAGAGCTCATGATTACAAGATCAAAAAGACTACATTAATATGACATCAGCTCATTAATTTGTACCTTCATTCCTGCCCTCCTGCAATTTAAAAATAGCTCCACTGATTATGGCAAGGTTTTCTTCCTTTTGCAAAAAAAAAAAAAAAAAGGGGGGGGAGCATAATTGAATTTTTCAGTATTATCGTTGATGAACATTTAGCAGCTCAGAGCCAAATTTGAGCTGGGAAATTTTAAATTCCTTTGTATAGAACTGGTGAAGAATGCAGAACTGAGGAGGGATGTGGGTTGAATGAGCTGTTGTTTATTTAGTTTATTTCAAAAGTTACTGTCTAGGAGATGTTTCAGGACAAACGTGAGCAGATATTTGACATTTTACTTTTTCTTTTGGCTTCTCCGTGCTTCTCTGGTCTTCCTGAGAATTCAGCGTTATTCTAAACAAATTATGTCAAAATATTTGAAATTCTAGGTACTTAAGAGTGAACCTGTTTTGCAGATTTTGTGGATAGCTCTCTAGGTAATCTGATCCACTCAATTTGCATAGAGTCCTTCGCAAGAAATTTTCAAACATTTTTATGGCAGGATGATTTCTGTTTGCTGTTGTTTTCAGGGCAAGTTAATTGCTTTATTTGTGTATAAAAGATATCTCAAGAGCTCTCCTATGTAGGTCAGGGAACTCTAAAGGTGTACTGCTTTCTCATCATTTCATTATATATTTATTTTATCTGACAAAACAAATTCTTTCCCATGCCAGTGCCACTGCAATTGCTGTTTTCTCTACCTGAAAAGCCCTACAGCTTGTCCCTTTCCTCAAATGCCACTTATTCCCAGAGGTCTTTGCTGACTTCCCATATAAAAGGGACCTATCATTTCCAGCCCAGTCACTTTCTCAATGGGCAAGGGGTGGTCTTACCTTTCCACTGTTGGCTTGTATGTGTCATCATTGCCCTAGACTTTGTCTTCCATGTTCACTGGTATATTTCGAGTTCCTAGACCTGTGGTCGGCAAACTGTGGCTCGTGAGCCACATGTGGCTCTTTGGCCCCTTGAGTGTGGCTCTTCCACAAAATACCACAGCCTGGGCGAGTCTAATTTGAAGAAGTGGCGTTAAAAAAAGTTTAAGTTTAAAAAATTTGGCTCTCCAAAAAAATTTCTATCATTGTACTGTTGATATTTGGCTCTGTTGACTAATGAGTTTGCCGACCACTGTCCTAGACCAATATTTTACATGCAAATATGTTGAATAAATGCAAGAGAAGCATCTACTGGACCTATTGCTAGAGTACTCTGCACTCTGGAAAAAATGTATGGGGAATAATTTTGTTTGCTAGCACATAGAGAGAAGTCTAGGAGGAAAATATCTTCTAACTCTCCTTTATAGGATATTCTACAAATATTCTAATACTCTTAAATACTCTAATACTCCAAATAGTGTGTAGAATAGGGGACTCTTTCTCCCTCCCCATGTGGGAGTCTGTACTTGTTCTTCAATAAATCTCCACCTTTGCTATAAAAATAAATACTCCAAATAGTGTATAGAATAGATAATAATAACAGATGTTATAATTTATTGAGCACTTGCCAGTATGTTTTGGATATATTAACTCAATGTAAGAAAAACCCCGGTATTACATAGATAATATTATTATCCATATTTTATAGGTGAAGATATTGATATGCAGAGTGCTACAGTACCTTGGACTTGCCTTTGGTCATTTACCTGTTAGGTGGCAAAGTTCTAGAATCCATATAGTTATCTACTTTATTGCTATGCTCCTTATAACTGAGACAAACATACTAAAATGTATATAAATCTTTGTGATCAGAGTCAATGTCTACAAATAGCATGAATTTTTGGTTATGTAATTTTTCTCTTCTCTTATTGACCTATTGAGCTCGGTGTAGGCAAACCATGGAGATGAGAACTGCACTCTGGGACTTTCATCAAGAAAGCTATTCCCACTCCTCGTTCAATAACGATGGCTAGAAGAGGAGACGAATAAACCTAGAAAGTGAGAGTTATATCGCTTGACTACCTTGAGAGTCGCAGTAAATATTGGTCAAGGGGCCAGCCAGCCTAGGGTGATCCCATAGGAAGGAGGACAGCAGAATAAATGGACTACCCCAAAATTAGATCCTGAAACTGGGGTCGCATTTAAGTGGTTCATTAACACAATGCTCCCAGGAGAAAGCAGTAATGGATTAGGGAAAAGAAGTCAAATAAGGTTACAATTTCAGACGAAGCTTCATCGTCAGCATGAACCTGCAGGGAAGTATGAGGTACAAATTATGTCCCACTGAGTTTGTGCTGTCTCAGAGCAAATGAACTGGGCTTTCCCACTGCTATCCTAATCAGCCACTAGTGAGAGGTCAGCCATAAGTACACACATTCTCAAGCATTTCCTACTTTTCTGTACATATGGTTGTATCAGTTTGCCAGGGCTGCTGTAACAGAATTCCACTGACTGGGCAACATAACACAAAGTCATTTCCTTACAGTTCTGGAAGGTGTTTCCATTTCAGTTTCTCCTGAGGCCTCTACCTTTGGCTTGCAGATGTCTGCCTTCCTGCTGTGTCCACCCACGGCCTTTCCTCTGTGTGTGTGCATCCCTGGTGTCTTTTGTGTGTCCAATTTCCTCTTCTTAGAAGGACACCACTTAGCATGGATTAAAGCTCACCTTAATGGCCTCAATTTAACTTAATCTCCACTTTATAGGGGAAGTCACATTCTAAGGTACTAGGGGTTAGAGCCTCCATGAATGAATTTGGGGGATCACAATTCAACCTGTTAACTTTGGTCAATTTGACTCTATTAGCCTTAAGACACCCCTGGAAAGAAATTTCAGATGCTAGCCCCTAAAAGCAAAAGCACACACATAAGCTAACAAGAGACACACAAAAATTGGGTAAGGATGTGTGCATATTTGGGCAGAGACCCAACAGTTAGTATCTGTCATGTTGCGAGGCAATTTTAACGCTAGCCAGAGTTATGGCAGACTCCACATGTGAAAAGCACGGTCCTCACCGAGGCTGTCAGAGCATCAGACACCAGCTGCAAGTGCTGGTATTCACAAGCCACACATACTTTTGACCAGATGACTACAAATTCAGGGATTTCTACTACCCCTCAGGTTTGACAACTTACTAGAATGACTGAAAAGACGCAGGAAGTGCTCCACTTAGGATTGTGGTTTCATCACAAAGGCTATAAATCAAGACAGACCAAAAAGTAAAGAAATAAAAAGAGAAGCACAGTGAGAGGCATGGGAGGGTCCTACACGCGGAGCTCCCATGTTCTCTCCCTGTGGAAACAGGACTTGTCAGCCTGTAGTACCAGTCATGTGTCCACCAACCAGGAAGCTCACCCAAGCTTCAGATGTCCAGAATTTTCATTAGCTTTTCATCACATCAGCCTAATTTAATTCATTGAATCGTTTGCCACATGAACTGACTCAATCTTCAACCCTCCTCCCCTCTGCAGAGGTTGGGAGGTCAGGCTGATATCACCTTGTCTCAGAATTCCAGCCCTCGAGTCACAGGTTGCTCTTTCCTGGCAGGAGTAGATACAATGACTAGAGCGGCGAAGGAAGTGATGATGCATTCCATGTTTCCATTGGTTATCTGGGAATTCTTCCATATATCATTTAGCTGTTTCTTGACTCCAACGTCAAGATGATGAAATTCAGACCTAAAGAACCTATACTACTTCTGACTTAGAGGTTATGGTTCCATGAAGTTCATGGTTTGCAATCATCCACTATTATTAATATGAATCACTTGCATCCGAAACACCCTTGGTACTAATTTATTACGGCTGCTAGGCTACACCACCAAGACCAGAAGGAGCCTAAAGGGAAAATCCACAGTTTGGTGTGGCAGTTGCAATTTAAAGGTATTATGTATGTACCTCTAACAGCTCCCCACTCCAACCTCGAAAAGAAGACCATCTCTGAAGGAACTGTAATGTATTGGTCAGCCAACATCATCAGTTTTTTCTTCTACACCTGAAAAGTATTCATCCTGTATGAAGTCCCTAGAAAACAATGGCGGTCATGTCACAATTTAACTGGAATGACAATTGCTTTAAATAGTTCTGTAAAACAGGGGGATAACTGAGATAATTATGAAATAATCTGAATGATATTCCCATGACTCTAACAAAGCAGTGCTCTCCACTATCAGGAAGCTCCAGCGGCATTTCAACACAGTGCTGGGCACTCACTTGGTGCTAAATAATGGCTGGATGAATGAAAGTTTCCGTATTGTGACTGCAAACAATGTGGTTTTACTCCCTGAGTATCGGTTTTCTTACTAGTAATTTCAGGAGCATGATACTTTCTTTAGAGGTTTGTTGTAGGGCTGAATTCAGGCTATGTACCATATATAGTGCAATTCTTCCTCAATTGAAAGAGGTATGACAAAGGGAACCATTGCACTCAAAGTAGACTTCGGCGAGGTGACAAGTGAGTGTCTAAGTACCATTCCCTACCCCTTACCCTCATCGTCACCCTGAGCTTCTCTTTTCCATACCATTACTCTAGTCCTCCACCAACTACACCCCCACATGAGCCAGTCACAAGAACAGCATTCCAGAATCAACACCTTAAGTTACCATGCCTCCTCTATATTCCCTCTATCTCAGTACATTTGGCTGCCCCTTATCAGAGAAAAAATTATTTAAAAACAAATTAATATATCGTAAATTATTTAATAATGCACGGTAATAATAGTGGGCAGTTGCTGGGAGCTGAGAGCTATTTTGCTTTCATACATTCCTAAAATTTTCAAAAGTTCCAAAAGGGCCTCACTTTACTTTTCTCAATAAAAAAAAAAGTTTCATAAATCTATTATACAATTAGCATTCTTCAGCGGAACTTGCACGGAACATTTTTATGACATTAAATGCAAAGACTCACAATAGGATGTTTTGAGGCCAAGATGGAGAGGGGAACCACATTTAATTGAACAAATTATTCTTGCATGTTTTTCATCAAGAGTCCTTTCAACATGATTGTCAACAGAGAATATTAGAACTGGATGAAATACGACAATATAACTTCTGCATAATCAAAAGACCCCATACAGCACACGATGTCCCGCTGGCTGAATTCTGCGTATGTGTGGGAGGGCTCCAGAGACTGTCTGCAGGTAGCTTATTATGTTGCTGTCCATTTAGAAGTCCAAGCTAATGGTGCATGCCACTTTAATGAGTAAATGAAAATCTATGTAAAATAAATGGTCCATCAAATGAAAAAAAAAAAAAAAAGAAGATACATTAACAGGTATTAATGTATCTTTAGTAGTGAATGGAGCTGGTCCTGTGTGTATTCTTACAGTTTCTTGGAAACTCCCACAGGGAGCCAACTTTCTTCCATCATTCATTTTAACCTCTATAGAGTGATAATCCATCATTATGAAAGCAAGCATCTGAAAAGACTGTAATAACCTCTTACAAAGCCTTGCCTATCATCCATATAAATGATAAAGTTTGATACTGCTGATGATTGAATTGAAAAAAATTAATAGGAAATAAATTTAAATGGTTAGTTTTTAAAAAAATCTACAATGTACTGACATTTGAATGAATATGAATTTAAATGGAATAATATACTTTATTATGTGCATATCTAAATTACAAATCTCAAATCAGTCCTGCAAAATCAATATAATTATTCCCATTTAAAATTGAGAAAATTTGAGATTTAAAGGAATACCAGAATTGGCCAAGGTCATGTAGAGATAAATGATTGACCTAGCTTTCCAATTTGAATCCATGTCTGTCAGGCTCCTAATATTTAGTTATTTCCATTTTACAACCACAAATGAGCAAATCATTAATTATTTATTTGATGTAAAATGAACTTGATTCACTATAAGCCAAGTTCCTTGCTAAGGATTTTACATACATTTTCTCATCACTCAATTTCACATACCTACCTTTGCGGTAGGTTATTTGGCATACCACACCTCAGTGGAGGTGAGAAAGATGTCTTTTATTATTGTAACATCCTTTACTATCTTAGAATAGATAAATGAATGAATAAGTGAATGAGTGACTTAATAGATGGTATAGTTGAGGTTACTAAGTCTATCTGATTTAACTATAAATTCCCAGAAGGTTGGACACAAATGTAACATTTTAGGTTGCACTATAGTTTGTGTAATTATATCTTATGGTGTTGGCACTTAGCTCAGGGACTTCCAGAAAGCAGAATTGAGACCAACAAGAAAAGCTGGCCACATTGTTGACAAATATGATTACTCAATAGTCATACATGTTTGGTAAAATAATACATCTAAATGTTAATCCTAACAGTATCTTAATCTTAATCTATATCTCAATGTCTCAACATTTGCTGACATGCTCCTACAGTTACGACATTAGCCATTCATTTTCCATTGAAGAAACACAACTCTCGCCTTCCACACTTTACAAATTCTTTTCCAATCTGGAGTATCATTCCCCTTCTTGTTACCATGTTTTCTTTCCTTTGGAAACACATCCCAGTCTTTGTTATCTTTTCCTGATCTATGTTCCCTTAGCATCTTACTCAAGTAGAATCCTTACCATAGTGTGTAATGGCCTTCATTTGCTTATCTATATTTCCCTCTGCTATGGGAGCTACATGAGGACAGAGATCATAGCTGGTTGATCATTCTGTCCCCTACTCACTGAAAATATTAAGAACTGATTAAATTACACTGAAGGTCTTATTGCAGTCTATAAAACACACAACATAGTGCTGGCCTTATTAAAGCGCCATACATAATTGCTGCCAATATCTCTCGGGTATTTCTGTAGGTCAAAAGGAGACATATCTTCACTGTGTTAGTCCTATCACATTCTCCCCCAGAGCCTCCAGCAAGAAATGAAGCCCTGTCATTACCCTAATGTTAACTTAGTGAGACCTGTGTCAGGACTTCTGACCGACAGAGCTATAAGATAATAAATTTGTTCTGCTTATGCTGCTAAGTATGTTGTAATTTGTGATGGCAGCGATAGATAACTAATGCATGGTCACAATTTTTATTTCATTACAGTGTCTTTGTTGATATAACTTCCAGGTTGTGAGCTTCTTGAAACCATGTGTGAAACACATGACTTGCTTCTACAGTAACCATGAGGGTTAAACTGTTGGACTACAAAGTGAAAAGAAACCTGCACGTTGTCTGATCCAATATTAATGTTTAAAATCTCAGCTGAAACATGCTGCCATTCCAGTGCTTGAGAATATCTCCGGTGGTTGAGAATTCGTTAGCTACAGAATACCTTCTGTGTTTATGAATCCCCATTCAGTCTTTGGCAGTTGCTGGCGGGAAGGAATCACAGGTCAGTAGGAGGAGACATTTCTAACTCTACTCATTAATAAGTGATCTGGTTTTGCTATTTAAGATAAGCTCAGTTACTTTACATTGCTCGTATGGGAACTGCTAACATCTTCCTCTGTGAGTCCTGTCTATAATCTAAGCATAACCTGCTGGTGAGTGACTTCTTATGCGTCACCCTGCTAAAACACCTTTATATATATATATATATATATATATATATATTGGTTTGAGAGAGATATAAAAACATCAACGATGACAGAGAATCATTGATTGGCTGCCTCCTGCATGCCCCCCACTGGGGATTGAACCAGCAACCTGGGCATGTGCCCTGACAGAAAACTGAACCGTGACCTCCTGGTTCATACGTCTATGCTCAACCACTGAGCCACACCAGTCAGGTTAGTACTGACTCTTACAAATTGGCTACTTGGTCTTCAGACAATCCTGCTCAATAAAAACTTTTTTATGAAACTAGATTATGAAAAACATTGATAGAACCAGCTAGATGACAAATGTAGTTAGCCAGATACCACTGATGATGGCTTGGAAAAGGATGACAGTAATAAAGGAATAGATAAGTGGTAAAACTGGGGACACATTTTGATAGTGTAACGAACAGAAGTTGCTGATGGATCAGAGATGACTTCAAGTTCTAAGAATTTAATTTCCTAAAAGGTAAAATTGCCACTGACCGATGTGGAGAGGCGTGGAACATGATTATGTTTTGGGGGAGGGGGTTCAGGGAGTAGAGAAATGTCCAGGCTAGAGATATAAAATGGTAAGCTATCAATGGGTATAAGACTCACTTTAAGCCAAGAGAATGGATGTGGAACTTACAGAGGAACTACAGATAGAAACAAGACCCAATACCTCAATCTTTGACACTAAAATAACCTCAATCTTTGACACTAAAATATTTAGGAATTTGGAGAAACCACATAGGATACAGAGAAGCAGCAGCTAGTTAAAAGAACAGCCAAGAGAGAGTTTTGTATTAGAAATCAACAAAAAAATATTTAGGAAAATGAAATGATTGATGATCGAGCAAATACAACATTTTAAAGTTGGTCATCAAAACTGACATTATGAGGTTTATTGTGAAAGGTTTCTCATTGAAATTGTGGAGGTGAAGCCTCGTTGAAGTGGATTTAAGAGATGATTGGAAGAGATGAATTAGAGAGCGACAGAAGTTGAAAATGTGTAATGATTTTAAATTTAAAGAGAGAAGATAAATAGTATGGTCACTCGAGGGAGATGAAGTATATAGAGATCCTATTTTTCATTGAAGATTAAAGAAATTATAGCTCCGTTATATGCCATTGAGAATTACCTAATAAAGGAGGCGGGATTGATGATGGAAAGAGTGGCAGGGCAATTGCAGGAGGGATGTGTTTATGCATTTAAATAATGAGAGGAGATGGGAATTTGTACATTAAGTGAAGGGATTTGCCTCAGGACAATGAGGATTTTAATCACAGTAATAGGATGAAAAATACAGGACATACTGATACAGGCACTCAGAACACCCAGATATGGAGTTTCCAGTGTGTGAAAGTAATCTTCAAATTGCTTGAAATTTCTCAGTGAAATAGGCGCCCAGGTCATAAAATGAGAATAAGGGTTAAGGGTTGAGCAAAGAGGAGAGGCTGTGAAATAATTATCTTGGATGATGGAATAGTGAAGACATTAAGATGGCTAAGCAGCCCATGTGAGGTTGGGATAAAAGCACAGCAAAGGGATTTAAAGAGTATGTCTTGATTTATTAAGTTTTTATTTATTTGTTCATTAATATTTACTTGAAGGAAGATACAAAAGAAAAATTTTTTTAATTCTTTTTTCTTGATTCATGTGATTTTTACACAAAATATTCCAAACATTACATATTTTGAGGCAGGCTGGTGCCTGATTATTTACATTCAGTCACACTAATATATTCAATATAAAAGTTTGCTTTTATTGCTCTAAGTAGGGAAGCCCTTGGAAGAAATAATCATGTCTCAAGGCAAAGAAAAGGTTCACTTTAAGAAAGAATTCTGTGAATCTTAACAACAAATGTGGACATGAAGTCATCTTTTCCATCTCTTTTACTTCAATGACATTTTTATCTAAGTCATTTATCCAGAAAAATTTTTGCCACCATTTGACTTTGACTATAGGTAAAGCCTGTCCTATAAAATAAAAGGCTAATATGCAAATTGTGCATCTGACCAGGAGTTCAACTGGGAGTTCGACCAGGGGGAGGGGTCGCAGGTAATTGGCTGGTCCGGCCCGATCCGCCCTGATTGGGGTGGGCCAGCCAGATCCCACTCGTGCACTAATTTGTGCACCGGGCCTCTAGTCCTATATAATAAAGAGGTAATATGCAAATGGTCCTTATGCCATGACGTGTAACGACCGATCAGCAGGAGGGCGGGGCAGTGAGCTACCAGCAGGGAAGAGCTACAGGAGTGCAGGGCAGTGAGCTACATGCTGTGGAGAGCTACAGGAGGCGGTGGCGGGGTGGCCAGCTAAGGTAAGCAGCAGCTAGCTACTCGTGCACGGATTCATGCATAGGTCCACTAGTATATAATATTTTGAAATTTCTATATCTTTATGTCTTGTTGTTGCTGAGATTAAATTAATGTAACGTAAGATTAACCATTTTTAATGCACAATTCAGTACAATCATTCATTCTTACTGGACACTTACTTTAATCTAGTCTGTATACTATGCAAGGGGCATAAGTAGGGGTACAATTGAGATTCAAAACATTGGGCCCATTGATGAATCATGAAACACTTTATCTGGGAGCATTTCCTGATCTGGTTGCCCCATCGCCCCTGATCATTCATCTTCTAATTCCAAAAGAACTTTATTCATCCTTCTTAAAATATTCTATTAGTAGGAGTGTGCGTATTTTGTATATGTCCTGCCCTTAAATGAACTTGGAATAGGAAAGTCTACCACTCATTTTTCCCTGCCTAGATGATCGATAGATGTGTTTTACATTTAAATATTGAATTCCATACAGAAAGACTACCAAGATAAAAGACAAAGCTACCACAAGACTCCAAATGTCTGAGCACTCCAGGTGGCACAGACTATGAGTAGAGTTGCGCTAATCAAGTTCACTGAAGAAATTGGTGCCAGTCCTGTTACCATTTATACCAAGTATAAATGTTAAGGCTAAGCATCTAGAAACATTTATAGCTTCCTTGTCGGAAAAATATGTGAACTTAATCTAATAATAAAAATGAGGACTTGTATTTTATGTCTTTTCAATTTATTTTTCCAATAGTATATTTTATTATATTTTAATAGATTCCTGATTCTCAAAAAAGGGGTGGCAAAAACAAATCTAGTATTTCCTCTCAGATAATTTTAGAATCCATAATAGTGGATATGTCATGGCTGAGGAAACAATGAGTAGAGTTTGGTGGTCTTTAGAACAGACCACCATAGCTCAGAAGGAACAGAAGATGAGGTATTAGGTTGAGTCCTTTTGTTTAAAAGGGGCTTCAATGTCAAATAGCTTTATGCTGTGCTCTATTAGTGAGAAGATTTCCCAAAAAATGTTGAATTAGAGGGTAAATTGAGAAATCCTGTAATTAAAAGTGTCCCCTGTTGTTTGTAAAAAGAGAAATAACTGGAGACAAGAAAGTTTTATAGAAAATCACACATAATATTAGTCATTGTTATTCTCCTTTAAAAGATTAATATCCAGCAATTGTATCTGGATCCAGACATTATTTTCAACCCTATCTCTTTCCACTCTTTCCTTCCCATTCTAATCCCACCACCTTTTTCCATAGCCCCATTTCCCGAACTTAAACATACTAGTAAGTCACTAGTTATGAGAATTTGTATTGCTTATTGACCATTCAATACTATGAATCCATTTGTTTATTTGTAAATGTTTAAAATTTATTGTAATGGCTTATAAGAAGATTTAAAAATTTTAAGAATAAGATAATAAAAATACTAAAGTCATGTGATTCTTTCTACTGTTAATTCTTGCTTCCACAGCTATTTTCTCAGTGCTGTGACATGCTTCACCATTCGTGAAGACTTCAGAAATCCCCCCATTTCTTCCTACTCATGAAACCTACAACATTTTAGATAACATTTACTACAGCAGTTGTACATGAAAAAAAAAAAAAAAACACACCAGGAATGTGATGTTTACCCCAAGGCACAATAAAATCCTTGCAGACGGGGGTCTGATGTTACTCATTTTGTCTCATGAAACCTAACTAAAGGATACGCACATAAACACACACGCACCACATTCTACAATTAACATTTGAATTCTGAGAGGGAGAGAACAATGAAAAAAGAGGAGGAAATCACCAAATCCAGAAACTTTAAAATTAGCTGTAGAAATTAGGTTCAAATAAGCACTTTGGAAAGGTAATTAACATTACTGTGCCTTGATATTCCCAGAGGTAAAAGTGGAATGATAAATGATAAAATGATATACACATATGTGTGTGAGAGAAAAAGAGAGAGTTGTGAATAAAGTATCATTTCCAATAATTTTCAAATGCTTCTGAAAAGCAAAATTTCCCCCAGTTGAGAGCCACTGTTCTAATTCTAGTGATTCCCAAACTTCAAAATCCCCTTCAGAGCTTGTTAAAGCGCAGGTTTCTAGAAACACCCCCAGACTTTCTGATTCAGCAGGTATGGATTCTCAAGAAATTGTATTTCTAACAAATTCCCAGATGGTGTTAATGCTATTGGTCCAGGGCCACGCTTTGAGTATGGTCAGAGCCCATACTCACCTCTCTGACCCTGTAGGCTATTGCCTTCAGAAGACAATGTCCCCTCAACAGGTGAAGAAAAAGAGACAAGTGCTGCCATTTTCATGCTTTCACCTCCAGATAAGTCCTTCTACCCTGGCCACCACTTATGTACAGCTGACCCTCTATATATGAGACATGCTATGGAGTCTCTCCCAGCTGACTCCTGAGGTTCTACCCTCTCTTTCTCCATGGAGTCTTTTTAAAATGTGAACTGATTATGCCAGATCCCTGCATCAAGAGCATCCTGGATGAACAACTGCTGGACAGAGTCTATATTCTTCACCTGGATACACTGGTCCTGACTTGCCTCTCCTGGGTCCCACCACCCTCCCTGTCACCAGCCTGCTCTGTCTTTGCATTGCTCCTCAACATTCAGAACTCGCTCTGAGCTGCAGGTAAATAAAAGGCATGTGAGTGGAAGTGAAAATCTCTAAGTACTGATCCAATGTTGCTAATATATTAGGAGTGTGGCTCGACATAAGCCTTTTATCCCAATTTGGCTAATTAAGAGATTGAGTCAGCATAAGGTTAATGACACACATCTTGTTATATAGGAACTTGTAAATGAGGCTTCATACTCATTATCTCATTTGATCCACATAAATTATATAAATAGATCAGCTGGTTACCTATACATTTCTTTTCTCCCTTGTAATTTTCTTCAATTGCCATAGTGTACAAGCATTAGGAGATGCCTTTTGGGGGACCTATAATGAACTCTTTCTTTCTCTTGAAGAAGACACAACAACCCAGAGTTCTACCTGTTTCACAAAACGCAGTGCCTATTCTGTAACCTACCTTCCTTCCATCAAAGACTCGGGTGCTGAAAAAGCACAGAGAGCCAATAATGTTGAGACTGAAAAAATTGAAGAAATGCTATGCATGAAGGCATTCTCTCCCCAGTCTATGGAAAGGCACAGTAAAAATTCTTATTCAAGACAGTTTTGACATGAAATAGAAACCAAGAGACAGGTGAAAGAAACAAATGGATTGGACTTATTTATATTCAACATCAAAGTATGGTAAAACTGATAGAAGGTTTGGAAAGGGAAACAATTGCTCACCCCAATGTCTCACTTTTCATTCTTGAAGGCAGTGTTCAGAATACAGAGAAAAATTTAAAAAACAAAAAGTCAAGGTCAAGTTGATGAAGCTGACCAGCTCAGTGTTTGGGTTTGTTTTTTCTATTGTCATAGCTAAATAGCAGACATGTGGTCCAGGGTTACAGATTCCATTGTAGAGTCGCTTCATCTACCAAATATTCCTTTTCCCAGCAACCTAACCATAAAACTTTACCACACTCTCCATTTTCCAAATAGGATTCATATATCCAGTCTCTTAATCCTGTTGTGATTCAAAGGGAATTGTGCTGGATTCTGACCCGTGATCTGCCGACCCTCCTAATTTATGTACTCCCTGACTCTGGACCACTTAGAATCTAGTTTCAATCTTAGCGTAGTTTCATAATTCACCTTTGATCTTCTGGAATTGGCTCCAATACCACTCACAGGTATCATCAGTATCTTAAACTTCGTATTCTCAGAACAAGGAAGAACGCTGTAATTAATTATGCACAATACACATATCTGCACGCATACACACACACACTGTAGTTTTACCAGTTTGTTTATCATTAGTACACCTTTCCCCATCTCAACATCAGAACGGCATTGATATTCTGATTTGCTCAAATAAAAACTCAACACTCATTCTGTTGACTCACTTGTTGGAGGAGGTAGAGACAGGAAGAACTCTAATGCTGATGCACGACATAACCCATAGCAGCTCTCCATGAAAAGTATAAAGACTAGTACCAGGCTTTGTTTGAATTCATAAACACTGAAGATCTGTTAAGTATTTTCCTCATGTTACTTATTTTCACTGGAAATGTTTCACTGACATTTTCTGTGCTAAGAATATCAGGAAGTTATAAATTTAGCAGGGAGAAAGGTACCCAGTAATGTAGAGTAGACAGGAAAGTTATTTTATAACTAGAGGCCCGGCCCACGAAATTCGTGCGTGGGTACAGTCCCTAGGCCTGGACTGTGATCATTAACCAGATCTCAGTCCAGGAAAGTATCAATGACATTGGCAGCATAGATTCAAAAGCACCCTCAGGGAGAAGCTCTGAGAGGATCATCTGAGGATCATCTGTGCCATCATAGACCACAGCCACTGCCCTCACCAGTACATGGCCTGCTCCTGGTGCTACATATAGCATGGCAAGTCTTATTGCTTCAAACTTAATACTTTCAAAAGGAATCTACTGGAATAAAAGAAACAGTAGACATACTGCATCCTCCCCTACACTAAAATCTTTTCAACGCTTCCATCAGATCCACTGTGTTTTCCACGGTCATTTTACAATGAAGAAGTCAAAGGTGTTAAACAATACCGGAAAGTCCTTTAGACACTGGATATGTCATTCTTTCTTTAAAAAAAAGATTTTTAATTGATTTTTAGAGAGAGAGAGAGAGAAATATCTATGTGAGAGTGAAACATAGATAGGCTGCCTCCTGCATGCCTCCTGGAGATCGAGCCCACAACCCGGACATGTGCCCTGACCGGGAAATGAACTGGCAATCTTTTGGTGCATGGGAAGATGCCCAACCACTGAACCACACTGGCCAAGGCGGATACATCATTCTTTTTCTCACCAGAACTCAACCCGGGCCATGGTTGGGTGCAACCTTGGAGTAGACACGAGGCGATATCTACTCAAAAGCTTACGTGATGTTCTCATGTCATTGTGTTTCAGAAATCTACAGCAATTTCCATTTTGTTGTTAATACCGGAATCTCCTTTCCCACTGAAAGCTTACTCAATGTTTCCTGGCTTCCTGGATGTGGGGTAAAGGAGTCTCCGTCCCAACTGCTCTACCTCTACAGCAAAGAGACCTGCTCAAGTGGTTCCAGGCACGGCCTCTCCAGGAGACTGGTCCATGGTCTGGCTGGAGAGTGGATGCTCAGAGAGGCCAGGAAGATACATCAAGACCTGGGCAGCACGCAACACACAGCCCAAGCCCAAGCTGTCCGGTCCCCTATTTTGATTATGCCAGTTTCTAGAATCACTTCTATAAGAGAAAAAACTCTCTTATTTTGTTGATCTCACTGAAATATTGTTTTGGGGTTTTTTTTTTGGAATAACACTGTGTGTTAACAATGTTTACACCACATGTGACAGAATACAGATTCTGAATTTTGACAGAGAATAAATAAGGTCAGTGTTTGTTGATACCTTGTGTGAGAGATAGCAACACATGCATACAAACCGTGAAAATATTCAGCATAAAATAATTTGTCTTTTCAACGAGAAGCTGTAGCTATGTGTGCTCAGTAATGCCAAGCCACTTTTTCCTGATTTTTTTTTCCTTTGGTTGTTTATCATCCTATTTATAAGAGGAATGTGGAATGTTTAAAATTAATTGAATGCAATATACTTATAACTTATTTTTATTTCTTTTTCCCAGCAAATGTCACTTCCCCAATTACAGTGGTAAATATGACAATATCCAGGATCTTCAAAACTCAAGTATTAAAAGGTATAATTTTTAAGATTATTATTGCTAAAATGACTGCCATGTGCTTTGGTGTATTTTATGGTTATACTCATCCTATATTGCTTTTTAGATAATGCTCTTATGTCACTGTGTATTAGAAACCTAAATCAGTTTCCATTTTGTTGTTAATAACAGAACCTCACCCAACCAGCATGGCTCGGTGGTTGAGTGTTGACCTATGACCCCAGAGGTCACGATTTGATTCCTGGACAGGGGCACATGCCCAGGTTGCAGGCTTAATCCCCAAGGAGGGGGCGTGCAGGAGGCAACCTATCAATGATTCTCTCTCATCATCGATATCTCTATCTCTCTCCCTCTCCCTCTCTCTGAAATCAATAAAAATATGTTGTTTTAAAAATACCAGAATCTCCTTTCCCTTTATATAAAAACTTGGATTCTTAGGATAATGTGGCATGCAAAATTTTAGGGGATTTTACTGATGTTATATTATTTGAATCTCATGGGATTTCAATATGAAGATCCCAAACCTATCTAAAAAGTATCCATTCTGGCCCTGACCGGTTTGGCTCAGTGGATAGAGCGTCAGCCTGCGAACTGAAGGGTCCCGGGTTCGATTCCAGTCAAGGGCATGTACCTTGGTTGCAGGCACATCCTCAGTGGGGGGTGTACAGGAGGCAGCTGATTGATGTTTCTCTCTCATCGATGTTTCTAACTCTCTATCCCTCTCCCTTCCTCTCTGTAAAAAATCAATAAAATATGTTTAAAAGGTGTCCATTCTGAATGAGGTTACTATACAAAGAGAATAGAGTCTTAGGTTTAGCCTCATATTAATAAGACCTTCCACTATTAGGAGCTTCCATTCCCACACCCATAGTAGCCCAGCCACTGCGGGGAGGGGCAGCTCATCACTGCCATCTTCACTTTTAATCCATGCATTTCTTTCAGAATATCTCTTACCTTTATTTAATGAATGGCCTTACAATATTTATCATCATAGACTTCCTTCAAATCTATCCCATGGCCCCTCCCTTCCATGTCTGTCATGTACAAATAAAATAAACACAATTTTGCACAAATGACACATACTAAAGGTAACATAGAAAAAGAAAAAGAGTCCTCAGTATTGCAAGGATGATCCAGGTAGTAGAATAGGGTACATATGATGTTATAAGGTTTGTTGTGGTATTGCTGAATCATGGTAAATTGTCTAGGAAAGAAACGAATGGGATTAATTTTGGTGTCTTATGGGAGTGTGTGAGGGATGGTAAAAATAGGTCAACCTATTCTTAAGAAATGTGTGGCCATATGTGAGTAAACATATAAAACACATACATAAATCTCTGTTATGCTATATATTTTTACCCAGGGAGCACCATTTTCATTCACCTAAGGAGCATTCTCACAGAAAGAATCAAGAGTACTAACAATGGAGATTCTTTAGCCTTCTTACTATATCCCACGTAAGTTCTTAGAAGGCAACACAGCATGCAAATTTGTTTCTGTTTTCACCCAAATTACACAAGTGGTTTCACTCTCCACTGGGCAACCACACAGAAGGGTGTCCTTGACACGGCTCTCTAACTAGTACCGTCAGCATTCAGCATCATTCACCCTCACGATACAGGCCACCCTGCTGTTTAAGCTCTCCTGAGCAGTATTAACGCACCTTGTTTTGGGTGACTTCAGGAAGTGGGATGAGGCCCCTAAGGTAAACGTGACAGAGTGGAGTTAAAACATTTGAGGTTCAAAAAGGAACATTGCGGTAGATACAGCTTATTCGATGTTCTCATGTCACTACGTCAGAGGAACCCTTTTCATTCCATTCTGACTTGCTTATCATCCTCTAGGCTCTCTTACACTTTAGTCAAGGCTTCGATCAAGTGTTTAAGTAAAATTCTTTCCCCTTTTTCCTCTGACCACACTAAATTAGACTGAGTACACGCTGAGGTTTCAGTCGTCTTCCGTAAAAATGAATGCAGGCTTTCATGCCTCGGAGCTTTCTTTGCCCACAAGGCTGAAAAATTATTTACAAGTTTCAGCAAGAAGTTCAATGTGCCTAATGACAGACATTAATAATATTGACAAAATAATGAATCTTCTTACCTATCCCACACTACCAGAGGCTTAACCCTCTCAAACCAGGTCTCCTGAAATCCCTGCTTGCCTCAAATTCTTTTTGAAGATGAACTAAACAAATGATAAGTAAACATGCCAACTTTTAAGATGCTGTCATATTTCCACCTGCAAAGAAAACAAAAGGCAATTCTCTCTCTCCACGCAGAGAACTAGAAGATTATTAAACTCTTTGGCTGACATCATCGATACAGAGAGGCAGCACTGGAAGCAGCTGTAGGTTTTGGAGGTAGATCGCTTCATCATATTTTTCTAGCTTTCCTTTTGTCACCTCACCAATTCTGAGTAACCTACTTAATCGCTCAGAACGTGTACAGGGTAGTTGCGCTGATTAAGTGAGATAATAATTCCTATTTATTATTGGAATTGCTTGGCAATAAATAGGTGCTCACTTATTTTTTCCTTTAACACCACAATGACAAATACACATACACACACATACAGATACACACACAATTCTATGTAGTCATAAAACATTCATATAGTTTCTGTAAGCACCAACTTGAAAAACAATGCCAGTGCTGAGAATACTCAATGCAGAAAACATATACCAAAATACAGACATGGACTTAAGACATCTACAAATTTTTCCTTTTTTAGAGTTGGGATATAACATGTAGAATAAAGTGGACAACTCTTAATACAAAAGAAATGGATTTCTACATGTCTACAACCATTTATCTACTACCAGATAAAGATTTTTTTTTTAATTTCCCACCAGCTCGAAGGGCTCCCTACCACTTCTTTTCACTGGATACACTTTCCCCTCCAAAAGTTAATTAATATTCTGACTTGTATTATCATCAGTTGGTTTTGTCTATTCTTGAGAAACATAGAGATAAAAATCAAAGGACATGCATTCTTATGTGTATTGTATTTTTGCTAAGTATAGTACCTATGAACTTAATGTGTGTGTATTAGTGTTTTCCTTTTTTTTTAATATACTTTTTTTTTTATTTCAGAGAGGAAGGGAGAGGGTGAGAGAGATAAAAACGATGAGAGAGAATCATTGATTGGCTGCCCCCCACTGGGGATCAAGCCTGCAAGCGGAATCGAACCCTAATCTCCTGGTTCATAGGTGGACACTCAACCCCTGAGCCATACCAGCCAGGCTATAGTGTTTTGTTTTGTTTTTTAATCTTTATTGCTGAGCAGTAAAATTACTACTTAGATATAAATACATACTTGACTATTTGGGGGACTTATTGAAAGTGTGGATAGACTTCCTACTAGTTATCACCTATCCTTCTTCCCAGCACTCAGAGAAGTCTGCTTCTGAGCTAATTTCTCACTGTTAGCATAAGGTTTGACTTTCCACTGCTCCGATTACCAGAAACATCTCCTACCCTGTATATGTTTTTATCACCTCAAGCTCCATCCATTTCCAAATGAAACATATTTTCATTCCCTTGATTACCTATCTCAACTCCTGCCCCATTCCCTTCTTTACTTGTTAATACAACACCTTTATGGCCTGACATCTTAGAACAATTCTGAATTAAGTTTGAGGTCTAGGCATCATACAAAACAAATCTGTTGTATTATGATCTCTCATAAAATCACACACATGCCAAGGCTAAGACTATGGCAGTTGATCGCAGAAATGGGCAAAATCTACCAACTTGACCAAGTGATATCAGAGCACAGCTCACCAATAATAAGCTTTTCCTTAAAATCCATTTCTTCAGATTCAATCTGAGAATCCCAGAAGGGCTTTGCGACGGAGAATTTTTTTTTGTTCTTTTTTTTTTTTTTAGTGTTTCAGATGAACTCTCTAAACAACGTAATTTAATTGGAAGACATTACCCTAAGGAACATTTAAACCGCAGTGAGGAACTTCAGACCTACAACATGCCATTTGCGGAGGAAGCTGCAATTAATTCTTTTCCCTCCTGGAGGCACTGCTTCACATTGTCAAAGCCAGAAACCTCTTCCGAGAGGAGAGTAAACCTGAAGGAACTGGCCATCAGAACTCTCCTGAACTTTCTCCTTCAATATTTTTTGTCCTTGACTCTGGCTACATCCTTCAGTTTAAACAGGAATATCAGGTTAATAGATTTTAATAGCTGTCTTACTCCGCTGGTATGTATAATGAGCAGGAGAAAGATGATGTACCACGAAATAACTGATTGATTTCATGTCACTAGGGAGCTTCACAAACCTGAAGTCATTATTTTCTTCCCTGCTCGCTGTTCGCTAACCCACAGATAGTATAACAGAGGTAAATGAGTAAAACTTCAAATGATTGGTAGGAAGGGAAATCATTTTCTTAGATTTCCTTAAAATCTCTATAACCTATAAGCATTGCATCAGATAAGCGTTCCAAAAATCTGCATAAAGAATTAATGACAGCTCCCTTTTATTGAGCAGTTACTGTATGTCAGGGACTATCCTTTGTACGATATAGACATTAAAGTATTACGTTTTCATTATAACACAGAGCAGGTATTCAATAAAGGTCAATGTGATCAGGTGCAACGTCGTGACAAAGCTACAAAGGTGCTAACAGCTCTAGAGTTGAAGAAACTTGCCTAATCCCATAACCGGGAGGGACAGAAGTAGGGTTTGAACCCAGGCTGTATCAGAGCCCTTGCTCTGATAACTGTGATGTCATTGTGTTGATCAAAGTACAACGGTGGTGGGCAGTTAGACAGGCAGGAGCAGAGCAAGGACAGGAAGATGGGCCAGGAACAGAAGGTCACCAGGGCAGAAAGCCCCAAGGGCCTAGCAAGGGACAATTGCAGGGCGGGACCTTGCCCCCAGGGTGCTCTCTCCCAGCATAGTGCTGCTCACAAAGTTTGGACCCCATGACCTTTCCTCCCTAGAGACAGCATCTAGGCCTCAGTTACATTTCAGCTCCAGGCCCAGAAAACCAACAGAACCAGACAAGTGAACCCGTGGCTGACCTCAGGACCAGCTGCATTGGATGCTGACTCCCTGCCCTGGCGCCAACCAATCACTCAGTGGAGACCTGGAGCCTGAAAAGACACACCTTGGAAGCCGCTGAATATTCTATTGAGATCTTCCCCTAAAATCTCCACCCTTCAAACCCTTCGGAGGGAGGACCCAGATGCTCCCCCTCCTCCTCCCTCCAGTAAGCAAGCCTGGATCATTCTTCCTTCCACCCCCTCTCTTCCCTCCCCCGAGGCACCTCACCATTAGCTTCCTCACTCCCAAGCTCCAAGGCCCTCCCCTTCCCTCTAAAACTTGTTTCCTCAGCCCATTTCTTCCACAAAGTACTTCTTTCACCTCTGTGACTTTATAAGTAAATGTTCTCTTATAGTTGGAGCTCGGCTCTGAATTCTTTCCCAGCCAGAACTCAAGCATCCAGGCTGCTGAGCCCAGGTCCCTGCTGCGCCCCACCACCCACAACACAAGAGAGACAGCCAGATCCATTGTCTGTCCGCTTTGACCTGCGGGTGGACTGACAATCATTTGCTCAAAAGCATTCACCTGCTCAGAAGCATTCACCTGCTTGGAACAGTTGAGGGGGAAAAAATGTAAACAGGAACGTAAAGTGAAGGGAATATTCTAGCACCCAGTATTGGACTGTGAAAGAAAAAGTAGCCATATTTAAATGAATTAGTTAACAACAAACTTTAAGGATCCTGTTCAATGACATATATGTACCTCTTTTGAGTCATTTAAGGTCAGGAAGTCATATACACATTGTCTACATGGAGGAAGAAAATCAACTGTCTTGTGCCTAGCACGCAAGAAGACCAAAAGGCACGTACTCACCCATCCGTAGGTATCTCTGCACTCCCCGAATAATGTAAAAGGAGAGGGTCCGCTGCTAGGTCCAGGTAACTTCAAAGTCCTCGCTGTAGCTGGTAAGCTGCAAGTCATTTGGATACTGAACTCCTACCCATCTGATGCTCTCACTGTCTCCGTTTCTACGGTTAAAGTCTGTCTCCAAAGCATGCTGGCTAAGCATCCCAGGGAAAGGTCTGCTTGCTTCCTCCAAATTTCAGAGACCTCCTGGAAAGAATGAGTTTCTCTCTCATTCACGTCTGTACCCAGGACCATTGTTATCAGAGATCAATTACAACGCTATTCACCATTTTAATAGACTACATAAAACAAAATAAAATAAAGCTAGAAGTCAGTCTTTTATCATTAATTAGCAACAGGACCTGACGCAGAAACTGCCTCATTTTTAGCTCAAAAAAAATAAATAAATAAAAAAGACGCAAGAGATACCCCCAATTTCCTGTTTGGTTAGCGTCCCCTTTGTCTAGTTAGTAGGCTGCAAAGACCAACTTAGCCACTCTGCTGACATCCTTACCTCCACCCCCAGCGGGGTCTCCCAGTTGGCTCTGCAGAGGCACTGCCCCAAGCGGGCAGAAACAAAGGGGTGTGTGATGACACCGGTCACTCTGAGCAGGGGAGGATAAAAGGGACCTCGTGGGCTGGTTGAATTCCAACTGGAGACTCCAGAGTGACAGGAGCAGTTGCAGGGTGTGGTCAGCGGCTCATTTGGAGGATCCAAATTCGAAGTGGTGGTGCAGGGCGTGTCCTGAGTACGCCCTCCCTGGGGCGCTCGGAGGCTGAATGCCACTGCAAAGGACCGAGGACGAGGACGCTGGTCCCCCAAGTGCCAGAGAAGCGGGAAGCTGGGAAGCCCTGACAGGTGTGAGCAGGAAGGTGTGGAGGAGCCACAGAGGCTATCTCTATAAAGACAGCCCGGAAGCCTACCAGCAGCTGAACTTTTCACCTTTCAGCTGTGGCCCCTTTCAGATGCAAAAGACCTTTATTGCTGGGTGGAAAAACCTCCTCCTTGACCTCCCACTATCAGGGGAAGGTTACAGAGCCCCAGGCCTTCCTCCACTGCACAGTCTAGTCCTGGGTTCTGCAAGTCAGAGACACTTGCCTGAAGTTCAAAACCCGCCCTGCTGTCCAAACAGAAGTCTCAAGTCCTGAGCACTTAGACCCGGTAGGACTGGCTCGCCCAAGTGCAAGCCCGCTCTGCTGCAGGTGGCCCAGAGGTAAACACCACGTGTGAGGCCGTGGGGAATGGTGTGCGGACCGGCAGAGTGTGCTGAGGGGCTGGTGGTTAACAATCTCTGAGACCAAGGCATCACTGACCTGTGAACCCCATTAAAAATGGAGCCAGAGGCCAGCCCGTGTGGCTCAGTGGTTGAATGTGGACCTGTGAACCAGAGGCTCACTGTTCAATTCCTGGTCAGGGCACATGCCCAGGTTGTGGGCTCCGTCCCCTGTAGAGGATGTGAGGGGAGAGCCGAACAACGATTCTCTCTCAGCATTGATGTTTCTCTCTCTCTCCCTCTCTGAAATCAAAATTTTTTAATGGAGCCAGAGTATGGGGACCAGGGTGCTTCCAGCTTAGAGTCTCTTAATTTTAAGAAAATCTAAACAAATAAAACAACATATCTGCAGAAAAGACTAATTTGAGACTGATGTGCCACTTCCTCTAAAAAAGTTATGTTGGCATTTAGGTATAAGACTGGAAACTCGGACCCATGTTGCCCACTGAGCTTAAGAGGAGTATTCAAAAATTAACTGTTCATATTTGATAATCTCCTATCCCTGATGTCTACCTTGGTTCCTTATCACGCAGCTGCAGTTGCTGAGTTTTGAATGTTAAAAGTAACTTTTTAAAAGGTTAAACCTCTGAAGCTGTTTCTATGAATCATGAATATGTTAATTTTTTTAAATGTTTGCCTCAGCTCAAAACTACGCTGAATGTATCAATAAAATAGGATGACGAATAACGGGTTAAAATGAGAATCCTCTCGTGGCTGCTAGTGAAATAGGTCTTTGCACTAATTAGACATTTTTTGAAGGCGCTAATTGCTATTCACTGTGGGTATTTTTCTGCTGCTGCCCTTGTGAGCAGTGGCTGCTCCGATGATATATTTTCAAGAATTTCCCTGAGCCCTCCATTCGATCAGATTTGCAGCTCACTGGACACAGGAAACTCACACCCATAACCACACCCAAGTTCAGGTGCACAGGCACACTCAACCACACGCACAGCCCCACGGGGCACTGCTGTCACAGCACATGCCTCTTGGCTGTTCAGCTATATCATAAACCGGTTTCTCACAGGGAAATTATGTTACTACACCGTGGGTGACACAGTATGAAAATGGCAACGTTTTAATGGACACAGATAGTGGCATGATATAAAAGGAAGACAATCCAACAGCCTTGCGTTTGAATCCTTATTGCACTCATCGGGGACCCTTGAGTAGGTAACACGCTACAACTTCTATTCCTCAGTTGTAGTTACTGAATCAGATCCCACATCGAGAGTACCTGGTACCGGACCATGCACAAAGGCAGTGTATGGTGGGGTTCGGGGTGCAGACTCTCCTTGTGGGCTCTTGCCCTAAGAAGTGTGAAGAATAAATGTGTGGACTATAAGATTTTAAATAAAAACGTGTAAATTTATTAGAAGCATATACAAACTCTCGCTGGGGGAGGGGTCCCCAAATGGGAAAAGACTGCTCTTTCTCTCTAAAATGGGAAAAAATCCAAATCCTTCTCTGAATCTCTTAGTCTCCGCTTTACATATGCTGGTAGCTCTTCGTCTGAACATGACCCTTTCTAGTTGGGCCCTTTCTTAATTTAGGACCCCCGTGCTTTCCTCATTGGGCATTCTTCAGCAGAGTATCAAGTTTCAAAGCCCACATGGTGCCCCCCTCATCGTCTCCCCCTTATCTTGCAACATTCCTCTATCCTCTGTGAATGTATGCCTTCCTCTTCTAGCCTTTCTCTATCATCTGTAAAAGTAAGTTTTCTTTTCCCCCATATCTTGTAACATTTCTCTATCGTCCAAGAAAGTAAGATAAGCATTCTGGCATATTGGAACTATCTTCTTCCCATCACATATGCATTCCTCTCCCATTGACCCCTGCCCCCCCCCTCCATAAAACAGCCTGTCCTGTCTAAAATTCTTTTCAGTAGGGCCTCAATAGGTTACATTCCTCCTTTCCACTCAGTCATTGACATTGACATGGCTGCCATGCAGGAGGTAGTGCTCATAAGATCACGGACTATCTGGGGAAGAAAAGGGAATAAGTGTATTCAGTTGAAGGTGACAAAGCAGAAACATTCTACCTATTACAGGTATTTTCTACATTGGAATAAGCTTTAGATAACTGCTTTTGAGTTTAAAAATTGCCAAAATATATGGTTATTTACCTGAATTATATGCTTTGGGATGAGCAAGAGACTACTTTTTAAATATATATATATATATATATATATATATATATATATTATTGATTTCAGAGAGGAAGGGAGAGGGAGAGAGAAATATAAACATGAACAATGAGTGAGAATCACTGATCTGCTGCCTTCTGCACTCCCCACACTGGGGATGGAGCCAGCAACCGGACATGTGCCTGACCGTACTGTAACCTCCTGGTTCATTCATCTGTCATATCCATCACCTTTATCACTATGGATGTTACAATAATGTAGAAATGAAATTATGGTAAGAATGCACTTTCCAAATGCATATTTCTCCACCATCACAACTAAATTATGCTTTACACAACTTCCAGTTATGTCATAATAACTTCACCATGTCTCTTATCTGTAAATGAGTCCCGACATTTTTCATGTCAAGGCATACAGAAAAATGATA
Organism: Corynorhinus townsendii; assembly: GCA_026230045.1. Classification (NCBI taxonomy): domain Eukaryota; kingdom Metazoa; phylum Chordata; class Mammalia; order Chiroptera; family Vespertilionidae; genus Corynorhinus; species Corynorhinus townsendii. Next base: position 9,205,130 of record JAPDVU010000011.1, on the reverse strand, counting down.
TGGGTGTGGCATTCTGGGTTAAAGGAATAGATTGCTATAGCTGCTATTTATGGGCAATCTAAAGGGCTAAAATAATTTGGGACGAGTATATATTTTTCTGAAGCCTATTCTGTTTTTTGAGTAGCACTGTCCCCAACTTCCTTCAATATTTATTATAATGAAAATAATACACAAGAAAACTAATAGGAGCTAACGTTCACTGACCATTGCAAATGTGTTAGGTATGTGTGATGCATTGTCTTATTTCATCCAACAATTGCCCTCAGGGAATGTTACCTCCTCATTTCACAGATGAGGAAAATTAAGCATGTCAGTTACCTGTAGTACCAAGATGCATATATATAGGGTGTCCCAAAATATATATATATATATATACTTTGAATAATTATAAACACAGCGTTTATTAAAATACATTTCATTTCTACTGTTAAAGTGTGCATATATTTTGGGGGGACACCCTGTATTCGGCTCTATTCACTAGACTAAGATCTACAAGAGATGCATCTAGGAATTGGACACAAGAAGATTGCTGAGCTCTCTCTCTAAAAAACTGTTCAAAACCCATAGAAGTTGTTACTGTGTTCCTTCACATCTCATGCCCTTCCTATGCGGGTGTTTCACTCTACCAGATGATTATTTAAAGCATGATTCCTGCCCTGGCCAGTCTTGCTAAGTGGATGGAGTATCAGCCCACAGACTGAAGGGTCCCAAGTTCAATTCCAGTCAAGGGCATGTACCTGGGTTGCAGGCCTGATCCCCCGGTCCCAATGCAGGAGGCAACCAATGGATGTGTCTCTCACACATTGATGTTTCTCTCTCTCCCTCCCTTCCATTCTCTCTAAAAAATCAATGAAAAAATATACTTGGATTAGGATTTAAATACACAAACAAATAAATAAATAAGATGATTTGTGGAACTAAACACAGTATGTCAGCTATGTCCCACCCCAATCAAAGCCAAAATACCTACAAAAGGCAGCCTAAGACACGCTTCAGTTTCCATGGTAGTAACATCAAACCCAAAATCTATCCAGCTCTTCTTTGCATAGGCACCTCTTACGCAGTAGCTTCCCCGTCCTTTATATTTGCTTTTGTTTTTTCCTGGACTTATGTGAACGCTTTTGCTTGTTGAAATATAAATGGAAGTCATATAGATATGGCATGTCACTCCAAATTATAATGAAGCGTTTGAATCCTATTTCTATATTTAACTTAGTTACTACTCTCATTTTCTCGTCACCTGAAAATGTGATCACCTGACACTATGGCATTGTGCAAATATGCTAAATACCCTAAACACGTAAGGACCAATCACACAGCCTGTCAGATCCACAGGCTGCCTCCCATTTCATGTGGAATTAGCGTGTGTGCGTGTGTGTGTGTGTGTGTGTGTGTGTGTGTGTGTATTATAAAACCAGAATGAAAATCCAGTGCTCTCTTTTATCCTGTGAAATATTATTAGCAATCTTGGATACTTGTGATTTTCAAGAAAAAAACCCACAAAATTAACCAATGTCTACTAATGCAGTGTATAAGTAGAAAATTAAAGTCATTTCAAACAGAAGGAACAGAAAAGAGATTGAGAGAGAAATCATACCACATTTATGCTACTTATCCCTGAGTGATGTTATAGAGAGGTGTTAAAATATTAATTGTCAATCTCCTTAATTATAGATAATACTGCTTTCAGAACAATGAGTTAAGAGGCAACTGTTGAAAAAATTTTGCTCAACAAATTGATAATCAACAGATGTGATAAAAACTTCAGTCATTTTTAACTTTTGATCCTCATATTTAGGATGATTTTTTCATGCATGTTGAATTTTACTCAAATTGTTCAGTGTAATATAAGAAATGTTTTAAAGGAGCTTGGTCTTCAAAAATAAAAAGATAAAAGAACTTTGATGTCTGGCTTTGAAAAGGATTTAAAGGACATTATAATAATATAAAGAAGTCATTAGGAATGTGTGTCCCCCCCAACTCCCGGCCAATTTGGCTCAGTGGGGCGTGTGTGGGAGGCAACCCCTCGATGTGTCTCTCTCACGTCAATGTTTCTCTCTCTTTCTCTGTCTCTCTCTCCCCCGCCCTCCCTTTTTCCTACTACTACTCTCCCTCATACTCTCTGAAAAGCAATGAAAAAAATATCCTCAGGTGAGGATTAACAAAAATAAATAAAAATAAAACAGCCATTTTTACTAATTGAGGATCCCAACATTTGACAATAACAGCATGGTAGGCTTTCATCAACGTTTAAGAAAGGTGCTGCAATGGTTGGTCAGCGACACCCAGATACATGCTTGAGAAAGACTTGGGCTAACTATAAAGAGACCTTGGACCTTGCCTCATTTCTGCACCCGATTTCCTCTGTGACCTTTGACAGACCTTCAACTCTTGAGCCTCAGAGTTTAACTCCTCCAAACACCTTATTTTTAAAGATGCAAGGAGTAACGCTTTCCATTTGTTAGATCAGGCAAGTTTGTCTACTTAGAACTAGATACCGAAGGGGCCAATGGAAAGTCATACTCATGGCGTCATCATTATCCACCTGGGCCTGAGGTTCACTCATTCATTCATTTTTACTAATTTCATTCATTCACTCCATTCATGTATTTCATTTATGCTGGATAAAGAGCCGGGCGGCTGGCCTGGTTCAATGGTTAAGTGTTGACCTATGAACCAGAAGGTCAAGGTTCGATTCCTGATCAGGGCATATGCCTGGGTTGCAGGCTCCATCCCCATTGTGGGGTGTGCAGGAGGCAGCAGATAAATGATTCTCTCTCATCATTGATGTTTCTATCTTTCTCTCCCTCTCCCTTCCTCTCTGAAATCAATAAAAAAATATTTTTAAAGCCAACTTTTTCTGTAAAGGAGCAGATAATGAATATCTTAGTTTCTGCAGCCTATATAGTCTTTGTCACATTATTCCCTTGTGCCATTATAACAGGAAAACAACCATAGACTGTACCTAAACAAGTAGGTGTAGTTATGTTACAATAACTTTATTGACAAAAAAAGAAAAAAAAGTGGAGAGTCTGATTTTGCCCAAGAGCTATAAGACTACATTCTGCTTTAAACAAAAAACAAGACAGAATTTGAATTGAGCAGCTGGCACTGTAATAATATTTTCACATAATTATTCTGTTTAATCCTCACCAAAAAATCCATTCATTCCATGTGGCAGAAACAAGACCCACCATCCACATTCTCACAGATTTCAATTTTTTTTTTTTTAATGTAGGAAGAGATTCAGAAATGAATCCAGAGGTAAAAAGTAATTTGTTCAAATTAAACCAGCTAGGAATTATCAGGATCCACAGTATCCTTAGCTCCAAAATCTCATAGTCAATATTATTTTTAATTAATCCCTTCCCTCTATCACTCATGTATTTAAATCCAGGTAAGTGGTAAGAAATGGTAGGAAGATGCATATTTCTTAAACCAACCTGCACACACCATTTTCTTCCCCAGGCCATGCAATAATTCTGTCTTCTGAAGGATTAATGACCTAATTTTGCCTATTAATCCTTGGGCCATGAGATATCTGAACAAATGTGCAAAGATTTGGTGCAGAGGGAGCAGAGTAGGAAGATATTAAAGGAAGGGCTATTGTCAAACTCTCTCTTTCTTTCTCTCTCTCTCTACCAGTTGCTCCAATACTCCTCTTGAGGTTACGTTACAGCCCAGCTTGCGGACATTCCTGCTTTAGGATAGTCTACATTTGAGGAGTTTGCCAACTATCTCCTTCATCCTGCCTGTTGACACCTCCCCAGTTTAGCCCAGTGTCCTCCAGGATACCCACTGTAGCATGTGCGAGGATGGGATAGAGCCAAAAGGCAGAACCAATAGCTGGTTTGAGAGAAGATATAGACCAGAGCCCAGAAACCAGAACCAACCCCCTGGCTCACAGGGCAGCCTGGTTCCTAGATTCTCCGGTGAACTCATTCATTTGGCCAACATGAAGTCACTAGTGCATGAGCACCCTACGTTCATCATTGTTACATTAGTAGTTTTCAAAGTATATCTTTTAGAAATACATATTTTTTAAAATCAAAATTGGCCATTTTTGTCAAATGAAGAACAGGCCTTACCCTGACACTGTAGCAGATAAACTTTTCTTGAGTGGTAGAACTCGGAGGTGCATTTCATACTTTTGCAGCTAGATTGAGTCCCAGTTGTCCACAGTCGTACCTTGACTGCTAACACACTTCCGCCCCCCTTCCCCCCATTGTCTTTCTTGACTTCCCTGACTTCTCTATTTCCCAGAGGATGATCTGAGAACACCTTGCAAATAAAGTAGTGAAGTTTACATCCTTGTTCCATATTCATATCATATCTTAAGGATCTCCAAACTATCTTTTGCAATTTTCCAGATTTCTGTTTTAAGAATCTCTGAGCTCAAAAAGTAATAGGATTCTAGTCTGGCTGGTGTGGCTCAGTAGTTGAGTGTCCACCTATGAACCAGGAAGTCACAGCTTAATTCCGGGTCAGGGCACATGCCCAGGTTGTGGGCTCAGTCCCCAGAGGGGGGCATGCAGGAGGCAGCTGATCAATAATTCCCTCTCATCACTGATGTTTCTCTCTCTCTCTCTCCCTTTCCCTTCTTCCCTGAAATCAGTAAAAATGTATTTCTTTAAAAATTTAAAAAGAAATGGAATTCTAAAATTGTACACACTTCAGTGACTCCAGGGAATCTTTCAAACCCTTAATTTATGGCTAATACCCAATCGATAACAACAAAAGGATATTCATTTCTCCTTTAACAAGCCTTCGGAGTTGTCCTTTAAAGGACAGAATTCACTAATTAGATTTGTTTATTTTTTATATTCTTCATATGTATTTCATATGATTACCTTGATGAAATGAATATTTTCTCTTTTTCAATAATTCTAACTCTCTCCAAATTTGGTTTGTACATTTTAAAGGAACTTGATCAAAGATCTTTTGAACTAGGGTAAAAGAATATATTTATATCTTAATTTCTATAAAACTTCTTTCAAATTTGATAGTAAATGGTAAACTACTGAGTTGCTCTGAGGAATGTTCCTCCAAGGAGAGTAAGTTCCTGGCATAATCAAATTGGACAGAACCCATATTTTTTGGATATATATTGAAACATTATGTCTCACATATCACTATGTGATAGATTGCATTGACAAAAATATGCATAATTTAGGTGTTATAAAAACAAGAAATCCAAAATTTATCATCTGAATTATGATTTATCCTGCGACAGAACAGTTCCTTTGAAAGTAGATGCCTAGAAAAAATGTATTAGGCATAATATATTTAAACAAAAATGTATTATTCTCAACCAAACTTTCTCAAAGATACTAATTTAAGGTTCTAGAGAGGAAAGTGTTGAAATATAGATGCATGTTTATCATATTCAATTGCATTTGAAATTTCAACATTGGACTTTGGGAAGTATTTTAATTTTAATCTCTTTACCTTATTTTGTTTTCATAAATATCCCCCCAGAGGTAGCTGCAGAATACATATGAAACTTTTGAGACAGGGCTAGGGAACCCAAAGAAAACAGCTTTTAATTCTTAGCAGCACTTCGGATGCAAAAACCAACCTTTAAATGCTTTGAAAAAGAAGGAGCTGGAGTCATTCAAAAGTTCATCTTGTAGACTTGCTCATCTTCAATGACCATGGAGAGTATTAAAGATTCCCTGGCTACCAGGTAAACGTGTTCTATAAGCAAAGAAATAACATAGAGGAAGCATGGTTGGGCAAATATTAAAATATTTGAAGGGGTAGGGGAGTCTTAGATTTTAAATATGACCTAAGAGGATTATACATCAATTATATTACATTTTCCATCAGAAATAGTCATTTAACTTTTCTTTTATGCCCCTTTAAGGAGAGAGACCACGTTGGGTGCATTTTCATGACACTGAATGACTTCATAATGGTCTGCCTCCAGGTTTGTCAGGAAAATAATGGAGATAGTAAATACTTTCAGCTCCAGGATGGAACAAACTGTTAGGATTCTTGCTCTTCTTTCTTTTTCTTCATCTTTTGCCGGCATCTGTTCTGTGTTCACAGAGGGCAGGGACAGGGTGTTCTGCGGAGCCTCGCTGTCTTCCTGAACAGCCTTCCTGGTCACCAAGGACACCCCCGGGGAAAGTGGCACTGAATCCATTGCTGGCGTTACGAGCAAGTGTGTCACTGCACCCTTCCCCAGAAAGCAGGTCTATTTCTACTCCAGAGATTCTGCGCTAATTGTTATGAAATGCATCCGGACACTCTCTGTTGGAGAAACTTCACTGTAAAATCCGAAAAAGGTGGCCCAGCGGGTGATCTTTTCTGATTGGCACAGACTGTTAAGAAAACAGTAGGAAAATCACCCTGAGAGGGCCTGCTGCTTGGGAGCCGTTCCTGTGAACAGGAAGAAGCTCAGCTGCGTGTCACTTCTTAGGCCTAATAGGAACTTGATAAATTTCTGTGAGTCCAGGATTGTCCTAAGCACTGTTTATGATACAATAATATGATGTTTTCTATTTTTGAGGATGGTTTATAATCTAAACTTAACTGATAATAGTTGTGTACCTCACTCAGTACTGAGTATAAATCATTATTTAGTGATAATATTTTATGGGTACAATGGCCAGATTTTCCAATTGGGGAGACAGTGAGCTAGCCTTAAAAGTACTCTTTCTATTGTTTGTGACTTGATACATATAAAAACTTTTATAAGAAAATGCAAATTCGATTTTATTGCTATATATGGAATAAAATACCTTTCACGGGGAAAATGCAATTACTTGTGAACTTGAAAATGCTGAAACTTGCTGGAACTTGAAATTGGCCATCGCAGGATTATTTACACCTCAGGAACCAATAGATGCTACAGATCAAGGCTCCCTCCACCCTGCCCATTATTGATAACTTCAAAGGGTTTATTATGTGACAGATATTTTTGCACAGGCTTAACTCATATTAAACCCTGTGATTCCCAACGAGCCTATTGAAGTAGCTGCTAGGGCCAGTTGTTTAACTTTCAAAGCCTGGGGTCCACACACTGTAAGGGGTGGTGCCAGGATCTGCATGTGGGCCAACCCCCCCCTCACAGAGTGCACACGTCACCCTGTTTCATACGGTGTGGATATTGATTGGATCTGCCTGGGAAGGTGAACTGAAGAGCCATATTCAGGGCCAGCCTACGTGGATTGCATTCTCTAGGTCTGCGCAGAGCACAGTCTGACAGGTTGCCAGTGGCGATGTGCGTTTCCGTCTCCCCCTCTGAAAAATGTGGGCAGCCACCATCTCTCCTTCCGTCTAAGTGAGGCTGAAATCAGATAAGGTGTGGGGAGCATTTAGCATCCTGTCTGCTACAGAACAAGTCCCTTCATCTTAGTGGTTGTTTTTTAATTATTTTGTTGTATGTACTCTGAAGATGATCATTTTATGTAATGATAGCAAGTTTATAGAAGCAATGATTCCCTTGGAAATGAAATAAGTTAGAGCGAGAATGAAAATGCTAAAGAAGGGTAAGAGATAGAAAAGACAATAAAGGAAAGGGAGGTTGGGAAAGAGAGAATGATGGGGACATAATGAGTATGGAGAACATGGAAAAACAGAGAAGACCAATGAAGCAAAGAGAAAAATGAAGAAGCATAGGCAGTGCCATTAAATGTCTTTATTAAATGTGACTTTATTAAATGTCTGAATAAACTTAACTCCGGTAATATTAACTAGAGGCCTGACGCACAAAATTTGTGTGCGGGTATGGTCCCTAGGCCTGGCCTGTGACCAGGGCCATCTTCACCGACTGCCCACAGCTGACCCCGCCCCCCACTGTACCCACCCCAGTTCCCCATTCTCCATCAGGCAATCGGAGCCTAATGGCCAGGGGAAGGGACCGAGAGGTATTCAGTGTGCCTCATAGTGACTGGTCGAGCGGTCGTCTGGTCGTTCCACCGTTAGGGTCAATTTGCATATTACTCTTTTATTATATAGGATACATTTCAAGATTACTTAGAACCATGGCAGATAACTCAGTCTTCCTATAGCACCCACTATTACAATTCTTTCCAGATATGCCTGTAATGTATTTATATGTGTTTACCAAGATAGACTGAGATCTTTTGAAAGCAGGATCTTTATGTCTTATCAAATTTTTATCACTTAGCAATTTCTGTAACAGAGACAGAACTCAATAAAAGTTGAAGTTAAATATTAAAATTTGAAACATTTAAATAAATATGCCATATGTCTTGTGAATTTTCCATAACATGGATAGATTTTTTGAAAATCATAAATTCTCATTAGCCCTGAAATCCATTTTGTGATGATTTACAAGTTGATTATTTCCATAAAATATGCTGAAAATAATATCCATTTTATGGCATATAATTCAAAATTAATTTTTATTGTAAGTCTTTGCCTTAAGTAATGATCTTACATAACTGAGAAGGAAGGTTGGCAAAAATACTTGCTGTGCTTCTGAGTTGGTAGTTGCCTGCAGATCCATTCTACTCGAATTAATTTAGGTCCTTTGGCATATTTTTCACTAAACATCGCACTATTAAAAACGTAAAATATGCCAAACCAGCTATTGAGAGGAAAATATTTCAGTATGAGCTGCACTTCAGATTTTATTGGTACATAATTATGAAATATATGATAAATGGAAAACATAAATATAAACATAATTATTGCATTACATCCACAGGAGAATAAAATGGGATCTCTCCTAAGTCCAGAGTAGAATTTGTGATTATTAATTATTGAGACATATCTCACAAAAATATCCTCCAAATTGTGCTCCCAGATTCTGCTTGAAAATATCATCTGTCATAGTCAGTGAAGGGACATGTCTGCAGTGGACAGGACTATGGACCAGGATTTGACATGCAGGCTTTTCCCTGGGTGCTGTCGTATGACTTCTACCCATATCTCAGCAACTGATGCTCTGCATTAAGAACTGACTTTCACTACAATTAAAGTTTCGGAGCATAGTTATTTAAATCATTTGAGATATACAAGACTCTATGTAGATGCAAGAGACAAAGTGGTGCATGCAGTTATTCATTCCACAACAGAAATCAGTGAATACATCTAACACATCCCTGAAAGTATGCTGGGCTCCGGGACTGTAACAGTAGTAAAACACAGTCCCCTTTCATTACAGAGCTAAGTCAAACAAGACCCTCCTATCAACAGGAGGCCATGTGGCTCAAGGGAAAGAGAACATCCAATAGAAGTACACAGCCTGGCCAGTGTGGGTCAGTGGTTGAGTATAGACCTATGAACCAAGAGATCACAGTTCAATTCTCAGGCAGGCCACGTGTCCAGGTTGGGGGCTCAACCCCCAGTAGGGGTTATGTAGGAGGCAGCCAATCAATGATTCTCACTCATCATTGATGTTTCTATCTCTCTTGGAAATCAATAAAAACATATATATTTTTAAAATATAGTTTATTTTTTACAGAGAGGAAGGGAGAGGGATAGAGAGTTAGAAACATCGATGAGAGAGAAACATTTATCAGCTGCCTCCTGCACACCTCCTACTGGGTATGTGCCCGCAACCAAGGTACATGCCCTTGACTGGAATCGAACCTGTGACCCTTCAGTTCGTAGGCCAACGCTCTATCCACTGAGCCAAACCAGTTAGGGCTAAAAACATATTTTTAAATAAGTAGATAGACCTGCCTTTTATCCCTGAACTCATCTACCTATTGAAGATATAATGCAAATCAGATAAACTTGACAAAATTGGTTCTTTATCTTTAAAAATGGTGTAATGCCTGACTCATGGGATGGCTATGAGGATCTAATCAGATACTTGGAGAATCTAGCACAGTGTATAGCACATTACAGACATGGAGTCACTGTCATTATTGATCATGTTCTCATCATTAGTTCCATAGCATTTATGCCAGTGTTATTATAAATATATTTTGTATCAACATATGATATGGTATTTATTTATTAATCCTCATAGTATATATTATTCATTCTCTATAAAGGTATTTCTTTCAAATATTAATATACTAGAGGCCCGGTGCATAAAAATTCATGCACTGGAGGTGGGGGGTCCCTCAGCCCGGCCTGCCCCCTCTCACAGTCCGGGAGCCCTTGGGCAGGAGGCGACCTGGTGATCAGGGGACGGTGACGCCCCATCATACCTCTGCTGCTGCCACTGCCAGCAGCTCAAGCTTCAGCCAGCCCTGGTTACCTGAGCCTCAAGCGGCCCTGGGCGGCTGGCAGCCACCATCTGAGGCTTGCCTGCACCTTGGGCTGGCCCTGGGTGGCTGAGGGAACTGGGGGACTCCAGAGGCAGGCGGCCTGGCAGGGCTGAGGGGACTGGGCGCTGCCATTCTGTGGCTGTAGGCACCGCCATCTTTGAGGGCGTGGCAGTCAATTAGCAAATTCCCTCTTTATTAGATAGGATCATTTTCAGCACCCACCTGTAGCTTATTTTCATAGTTTTCTTATGATCTTAAGATTCTGAGAAATAAAATCTCCTTTGCGCATATGACTGTTATGACATTATTTAATGGAAAACATTATTTCAACATAACACTATGATAGGCTACAATTGTTCAAATGACAAGAAGTATAGATTATTATTAGCCCATTCAGAAACTTACAGCTAGATACTATTTGGGTGAAAGGTGGAAATGACCACTAGGGAAACAAAAAATTTAATTTGAAGATGCTATAAATTTAACCAAGCCAAAGAACCTGTTTTTACCTGTTTGGGGATGTTAAATTGCTATAGAGCAGGGAGGACAGAGGAATAGGAATAAATTATTATGTATGTGTATCTTCTATGTATTATGCATGATGCTAAACACTCACAAATTAGATATAGTTACTAAATTGTATGACACATGGTATTACCCTTAATTCACCATGAAAAAGATGAAAAATATGAGAAAGACGGCAGCTGAGCATGAGTTGTTATTATTATTACTAGAGGCCCGGTGCACAGATTCGTGCACCAGTGGGGTTTCTCAGCCTGGCCTGTGGGGATTGGGCTGAAACTGGCTCTCCAACATTCCCCGAGGGGTCCCAGAGAGGAGAGGGTAAAGGCCAGGCCAAGAGACCCCACCAGTGCACAATCAGGGCTGGGAAGGGACTGTGAGAGGGCTCCAGGGAGTGTCTGGCCCATCTTGCCCAGTCCCAATTGGCCAGACCCCAGCAGCAAGCTAACCTACCGGTCAGAATGTCTGCCCTCTGGTGGTTAATGCACGTCATACCTACCGGTCAAACGGCTGACCAGTCAAATGGTAGCTTAGGCTTTTATACATATAGATTGATTTTTAGAGAGAGGGAGAGAGAAACATTGATGTGAGAGAGAAACATTGATCAGTTGCCTCTCACATGCACTCCCATCAGGGATGGAACGTGCAACCTGGGTATGTGCCCTGACCAGGAATCAAACCCACCAGCCACGCTTCAGTGTATGGGATGATGCCCTAACCAACTGAGCCACACCGGCCAGGGCTGAGCATGAGTTTTTAAAAACCAACCTGACATTTGTTCCATGTCACATGATGAGTTCAACAGAGCCACCTTTTAAGCCCAAGTCTGTGAGTCCAGCATCTTTTCTTTGGAAAGATCACTGCTCTGCAACTATGCATTATGTTTTAGGTAGGACAACGCTAAAGAAATAAATCTAATGCTGCTACATTATTTCTACTGCCCCAAATGCAATCTGAAGTCTTAATAATCACAGATGCACCTTCCCTTCCAACCATGCAAGAATAAATTAAATTCCAAAGCTTATATCTGGAATGTATTTTTGGTACAACTGGTAAAGTATCATTGGTAGTGGGCTGAATTATTACCTATTTTTCTGCAGTAATACAATTTGTGACGTCTTATTTCTTTTCAGAAATGGATTACAGAAAACAGACATCTATTTAACTTCTGAGGCTTGCATTTTCCCCCCTATGGTTGGCAGCTCGTGTATCTAGTTTTCTATGCTATGATAACCAATGTAAAATGCATAAGGCCAATTAGAACCTTTTTGGGGGAAAAAATGAGTCAGACCTAAATGGGCCAACACTTTAATTGGAGAGGAGGAGAGCTTTGGATGCTTATGCTGGTTTTTATTCAATATTTCTGGCTGACTAAGGAAGGTGCAGCAAAGCTTTTCAATTAAGCAGTCCCTCAGAAAGCTGTGTCAGACTCTATTCCTTCTCCCTCCAATTCTAATTGCTAATTCATGTGTAAAGACTAATCCACCTCAAGACGCGGCGATGAATGTTATCCGATGTGGTGTGCTCGACATGTGGTGAACTAAAGCTCTATAATATGCTCCGAGATCAGCCGTGGTTTTCTGTGTTGCTAGTGCACTCCCCGCCTCTATTAAGCGAAGAAAAACAGCTTGGGCTGGACTGGATGGTACATCGGCTGCTCGTCATTTGTGCTGATACCTTCCTTTGGTTTATCACTTGCAGCAAACAGATTCCTAAACCCCATTAGCTTGAGTCTAGTAACTACCATCAGATTATCTTTGACCAGAGAGGCAACCACCGATGCAAGAGATCATTTGCCACTGATGGGATCTGAGTGTTCCACTAAACTGACAATCCCGGTTGTAATCGCTGAAGGTGTGCTGAGAACCAATCCCAGCATGTAATAATTACAAGAGTTCCATCAAAAGATTGGTGGGACTTGGTGGGCTCAACAAGGGTGAGCCACATAAGTAATTTACCTGTTGGAAACGGCTAAAAGGTACTTCCCCCAAACCTGAATAGGATGATTGTCTGCTGCCAGACAGCTCAGGGCATTTTATTGCCTCCTGTTGGCCCAACACCTGAACAGCTATGGGCTATTCCCCAATCTGACAATATCCTCTGATACCTTACCCTTTGAAGTGTGTATTTCCTCCTTGCCTTGGGACAAATTGTAACATGGGTCCTTGGTCAAGGTAGAGTCTTCAGTTCCTTTAGGCTGAAGCTCCTCTGACCCCCAGTGCCTTTCAAAAATATATTTAGTCTTTGGACTCCTTTTAATCATCTACGCACAGCCCCTTTCTCCAGAATGCTGAACCCTTTGTAAGGCTGGGAAAAGAACCCCTGCAAAGGTACACCAAGAACTCCAAAAACTATCACCTCCAGGTGTCAACACAACCTTATCAAAACCAAGCAAAGCATGCCCTAGCCAGTTTGGCTCAATGGATAGAGCATCCTCCCTCCGAAAGAAGGGTCGCCCAGGGTTCGATTCTACTCAAGGGCATGTACCTCAGTTGCAGTGTGGCTGGTGACTATCTGATATGTTTCTCTCACCTAGATGTTTCTCTCTCTGCTTCTACCTTCCCCTTCCACTCTCTCTAAAAATCAATGGGAAAATATCCTTGGGTGAGAATTAACCAGATAATAATAATAATAATAATAATAATAATAATAATAATAATAAACCAAGCAAATCTTCATGGTAAGAAATAAATTTGATTTTAGGGTATTTGGAAAAGAAAGGAGTCCAAGCCTGATCCATAGAAGCTTGGATTGCTTTTCTGGCAGTTTGGGGAAGGTTGTAGAAGGAAGTGTAGTGAGGTTTAAGATCCGATATAAACCTGTACATACTCTGGAGTATCATGGAGTCAGTCAAACTTCTCTATAATTATCTTTGTAAGATGGAAACGTGATCCAAGACCTTTCTTTCATATTCATGCTCTGGAGGTCAATGTTCAACTCATCCGATATATAAAAAAAAATATGTCCCAACTCCAGTTTGTATTACTGAGAATTCATAATCTCCTAAACAGAAGCTTTTAAGCCAAAACTGTACCACAAGGAAGACACTTTCATTTGTGTACCAAAAAACATCATTTTAGTTACATATCAAACTGTTGTATGAAAATTTCTTTCAGAACTGAGGTTATGATAAAGAAATGAGGGCTTTTAGGTAAATGGTAAGCTATTAATAATTTTAGTTCTACTGCTTTATTACATGCCTCTATCTTGAGATTTAGACTCTTATTGTATAACCAGAGGCCCAGTGCACTGATTCATGCACCAGTGGGGTCCCTCGGCCTGGCCTGCGCCCTCTCACAATCCAGGACCCCTCAGGAGATGTCGGATAGCCCAGTGGTCGGCAAACCATGGCTCGCGAGCCACATGTGGCTCTTTGGCCCCTTAAGTGTGGCTCTTCCACAAAATACCACAGCCTGGGTGAGTCTATTTTGAAGAAGTGGCATTAGAAGAAGTTTAAGTTGAAAAAATGTGGCTCTCAGAAGAAATTTCAATTGTACTGTTGATATTTGGCTCTGTTGACTAATGAGTTTGCCGACCACTGGGATAGCCGGTTTCAGCCCGATCCAGATAGGAGAGAGCCCAATCCTGTGTGCTGAGCGTCTGTCCCCTGGTGTTCAGTGCATGTCATAGCGACCTATCAACCAGTCCTTCGGTCATTTGGTTGCTTAGGCTTTTATATATATAGGTGCTATTTTAAGGATAAAATTTCAATCTCTGATAATGTTAGTTGTTTATGTGGAATGAAAAGCCCTTTAGAATTGAGCCCAAATATCTGTCCTTTGCACTTTGTAGATAAAATTAAATCTTTACAAAATGTCTTTTTTTTTTTCAAATAAATGTCTAGAAGAGTTTTTACATTTAAGCTAGCAAACTCACTTTGTATTCTGATTTAATGGGGATATGTTCATTCTTCCTGCTAACATTATCCCTGAGATAATGATTCAAAATGATTGCACCTCTTATCTTGAGAAATCTTACTTGATGAGTCAATAGATGTGAATTTGGATGAAATTTAGCTATAACATCAAAGGCAGGCTTGATCTGTTGCTAATCCTTTAGGTTAACAATTGTTGGAAAAGAGGGTGGTAAAAATGTCTGCTACTTAGTACTCTCCTATTATCAGGTTGTCTAGATAAGGTATAAAATGGCATACTAATTCTGAAAATTCTGCTAAGTCTGCTTCACCTAAGTCCTGAGAAGTCAAAAGCAACAAAGAAAACTCAACAATAAGCAGTTTATGCCTAAAAGTACTCAATGTAGGACTAAATCCAAAGGTGTATCTTGCCTGATGATGAAAAACATTACCAGCTATTTCAACCACCATGTTTGCCCCATTCAGAGCATCACAGGAATAATAGTCAACAGATATATATTGCCCTAGAAATGGGGGTCATTTCTTAAAATGATTGTCCAAATCATCTAGATTGCTTGCTGAAATGCATATTACTGGTCAAACCTAAACCAACAGATTTAGTACCTTCAGAGACAAGAGCTGAGAAATCATCTACATTTCAATCACCTTTTTAGGTGGCTTGTATGTACAGTAATGACTGAGGTCCACTGAGACAGAAATTTGAAAAAGAAAATAGGGCTTTTGCTATAACTACTCCCTTATCTTATTGGAGGCCCTTCCTACTCTGATCATTACAGAAATGGGAGAGATCTACTGGACATTATTCATACCCTGACCAACCACATGTGGCTGAGGGAGTTCATTTGTTCTCACTCATTCTTGTTTTCTGGCAATTGCATTCAAGGTTTCACATTTTCCTAAGCACTGCTTTTGCTGTATCACACAAATTTCGATGTGCAATGCTTTTCTTGTTATTAAATTCTAAGTATTGTTCGATGCTTCTGGCTTCCTGATGTGTAACTCAAAATGAAGTTGCAGAAATGATTCTCAGATAGTGGTTAGAAATAACTGAAATAACGCTATTACTATCGCACTTCAAGTACGTTGGAGTTTAAATAAGGTTTTGGCCGTTGTTTGCAATCCCAAAGACTAATCCACCCAAATATGATTATGGAACAATAAACTATAGTTTAAAAAAAACACACAAAAAAAACAAGTATTTGTAGAAACAATTCTTATAAGACATAAAAATTTTACATTTTATTCTTGCTTATATTGGTAATGGCCACCTTTATTGGACAAAACCATACCACATTGCAGTTTTAAGAACATTCAAATGCTGATTCTAACCATTTTAATAATATATTTTCCTTAGATAGCTACATGGAGATAACAAAAAAAAGTGCTAAAAAATTCCCTTTACTTCTCTTCCCATGCTCTTGACTTGCTGAGCCAACATAATAGTTCATAAAATTAAGTGGTCAATAACTGTGCTTTGGTGGATTTAACATTTCTAGGTATTTTTAAAAATTTGAGGCAGGCTAGCAAGTGTCAAGGAAAGACATTTTTGAGCAAAGAACCTTTCTCCCAATACTGGACCCATCCTGTTGTCAGTGTGGTTCCCTAAGTGAAGAAAATAGAATTTAACAGAACTAGGTGAAACACTGACTAGAGTACTGAGCTACTAATAACGAAATACAGTCACCCCCTTCTATCTGCAGGGGATACCTTCCAAGACCCCCAGTGGATGCCTGAGACCATGGACAGTACCCAACCCTAAAAAGACTATGTTTTGGCCAATACACATATATCTATTCTACAGTTTAATATCTCAATTACGCACAGTAAGAGTTTAACAAGAATCACTAATAATATTATACTATAACAAATGTTATGTGAATGTGTTCCATCTCTCAAAAGTGTAATTTTTGAAATATTTCTACCCAGAAGTTTAGTGCTTTTTCCATCTAACTAAGTACTTACCATGCACAGTGGCTATAACTTTTGCAGTTTGAGGTGCCCCAGAAAAGTCGGTACACATTTATTTTCCCTTCCTCACCATGGACTAATCTATAGAAGACTTGCTTTTACCACAGCTCTTAGCAAACCCGGCATACCATTTCTTTTCTTTCCTTATTGAGTGGAGAACACTCCACTTTTCACATACAGGAAGCACGTTATGGTTTCTCCTTGGCATTTCAACACTACCAGCTTCACCACTCTTGCACTTTGGGGCCATTGTTAAGTAAAATAAGGGTGTCTTGAACACAAGGGCTGTGATACTGTGACAGTCAATCTCAAAACTGAGACAACTACTAATGGATAAAAGGTAAGGAGGGTCTACAGCATGAATACACTTGGCAAAGGGATGATTCACGTCCCTGGTGAATATGAAAGAAAAATTAACAAAATCAGCCCAAAATTAACAACAAATGAACAAATAATATGAATAGACATTTCTTCAAAGAAGATACACAAATGGCCAAGAATCCCATGAAAGATGCCTAACATCTTTAGGTCAATGCAAATCAAAACCCAGTGTAACACCATCTCACACCAACTAGAGATCTATAATCAAAAACACAAATGAAAACAAATGTTGGTGAGGGTATGGCAAAACTGGCATCCTCACATATGACTGGTCAGAATGGAAGATGGCGAAGTTGCTTTGGAAAATGATTTCACATTTCCTCAAAACATTCACCACAGAGTTACCATATGATCTTACAATTCTTTACCTAAGTATATACCCAAGAGGACATGCATAAAAAGAGATCAAAGGGACAGATCTTTGACAAGATACAGGACATATGACTATGCGCATTATAAATGTGATTATTTAACTGAGGGAGTAAGAGAAATGCTCTTTATCAGGCAGTTTATCAGAGATGAGCAAGAGGACTAAATTCATGAAATATCACAGACTGAAGCCCCCTGTGATTATTTAATTGAATCACAACTTTATATAAAAAGTACACTGCATTCTAACAAATTAATTTCAAGAGAGAGAAATATAAGTTATTTAAGAAGTACAAGATTTTTTTTTATTAATTCCATTTTTGGCCACATTAAGATCAGACAAAAAGAGAAAGTTACAGGACAAAGATTTTATAGTGGGCATCATCTGCATATTTAACTATATATCTGTGAACTGCTACATCAAGATGATTATTTATGTACTAGGGGCCCAGTGCGCAAAATTTGTGCACTGGGGTTGGGGGGTCCCTCAGCCCAACATGCCCCCTGTCACATACTGGGAGCCCTCAGGGGATGTCCTACCTACACACGGGGAGCGGGCCTAAGCCGCAGTCTGGCCTCCCTTTGTGGGAGGCGACCGGGCTGATCAGGGGAAGGCACCAGCCCCATCACCCTGCTGCTGCAGCTACTGCCAGTCACCACAGCCACCAAGGTGTTTTCATCAACATGGACTCCAGTCCCTTCAACATGAAAAAATGACAACTTTCTTTAGGCATTTTCAAGATGTGTCTTTCATAGGATATGACATTTCTGTTTTTCTTTCTTTCTTTCTTTTTTTTATCCTCACCTGAGGATATGTTCCCCATTGATTTTTAGAGAATGTGGAAGAGAAAGGGAAAGACAGAGAGAACATCAAAGTGAGAGGAACACTTTGATTGGTTGCCTCCTGCATGAGCCCTGACCTGGGTCCCAGCCAGGGAGGAGCCTGCAACCTAGGTACAGGCCCTTGATCAGAATCAAACCCAGACCCTGCGGTCGGCAGGCCGAGGCATTATCCACCGAGCCAAACTGGCTAGGGTAGGATATGACATTTCTTAGCCCTCCAGCAGCGGACCTTCGTTTTTTTCTCCAGGAGTGTGGTGGAAAAACCCTAGATCACCTTTTTGGATTCTTATTATCCAAGTTTCTAAGAATATCACCAGTGGCAAACAGGGAGCATAGCCAATGAGCGGTCAGAAAAGGTGTTTCCTCTGTAGTTCACACCAACCAACAGCTGGGCTCTGCCCAGGCCTAAAGCCTCTGGCTGAAGCTTTAGGCCTGGGCAGGGGACCCCCAGCTCCCTCTGATCACTGGCTCTGCCCTGCCCTCTGGCTCTGATGGCAGGCTTGGCCCTGCCCAGGAGCCCCCTGGCTCAGGCCCTTCAGGCTGCTCAGGGCCCACACAGAGCCTACCTCAGGGTGATCTGGGTGCCAGGATGTTCCCAGGACCCAGGCGCTGGGCGCCTATGTATGCAAATTAACTTCCATCTTTGTTAGGTTAATTTGCATACTCACTTTGATTGGCTATGGGCATAGTGGAGGTACGGTCAATTTACATGTTTGTCTATTATTAGGTAAGATGTTCATTTACTTCAATATTGACCAATATGACTTTAATGTTCCCCTCAACTTGACTAAACTTTAGACAGATTTCTTCCTCATCATATCCTCTGACCTTCCTTTTTATAGACTTTTTAACTTTAGAGAATTGTTCTTGAAATTGTACGTTCTTTCTCTGCACCTATGGAATGCCAATCTTTTTTTAAAATATATTTTTATTGATTTCAGAGAGGAAGAGAGAGGGAGAGTGTGATAGAAACATCAATGGTGAGAAAGAATCATTGATCGGCTGCCTTCTGCACTCCTCTCCCCTCTTCCTCCCCCACTGGGGTTCTAGCCCATAACCCTGGCATGTGCCTTGACCGGGAATCTAACCATGACCTCCTGGTTCATAGGTCAACACTCAACCACTGAACCATGCCAGCTGAGTGAGATGTAAATCTTCTTACTACTCAGCAAAGTCTTTCTCAAGGACATCGGTGCCGTCCCTCTGAAATGTGATCATGAAGAAATATAGCATTCCTATCTCCCAGTCTCTGTGGAAGGATAGATGCCTAATGTCAATAAACATCAATCAACAAATATACATGCCTAATCCTATTCACCAGCCTCCTCCCTAACATCCTCCAGTGCTTTCCGTGAGCTCACCACAGTGCTTAAAAATCCTCCTGCCTTTTGTTTTAGCAAAGTCAAGTTCATTCTCTCCCTATTCAGAAGGACCTGAGTTCAAGTAGTAGCTGTTTCACTTCCTCTCTGTGCTTCACATTCTTGTCAGTGACTCCTATGAATTCGGAGCCAAATAGTTTCTCTTGCTCCACTTAATAGCCACACCTCAGCACTGGAAAAAGAAGAGGCAACCTTGGGGGTTCCTAAGAAGGGCAAGTGTGAATGAAAGATCAAGATTTTCTAGTCACTGCACACCCCGTAAATCTTTTGAATCTTGTACAGTGTGCTTATTTCCCCCACTTAAAATTAAATGTAAAGTAAAACACTGATGGGGAGGGAGGAAGAGAGTGAAACTAATCCAGCAACTAATGACTAATTGTGTGGCCATAGGAACATGGGAGGGAAACTCAAGAAGCGTAAGCAGCCCCAGCTGGTGTGCCTCAGTGGTTGCGTGTGGACTCATGCACCAAGAGGTCACCGGTTCGGTTCCAGGTCAGGGCACATGCCTGGGTTTTGGGCTTGATCTCTAGTCGGGGACAAGCAGGAGGCAGCCGAATGATGTCTCTCTCTCATTGATGTTTCTGTCTCTCTATTCCTCTCCCTTCCTCTCTCTCTCAAATCAATAAAAAACAGATGGGGGAAAAAAGAAGAGTAAGCAAATAACAGAATATTTAAAAAGCTGTGAATGGTAGGAAGTTGAAATAACATGAGCACTAGCTTGGAAACCAGAGTGATTACTTTGTTATACATATGTACACACATATATTATTATGCAAATAAAGATAAGGTTTTCTATTTCACAGCATTCTTGTGAGTATTATATCTTGATTTAGGCTTGGGATATGATATACTTAACATACTGGTGGCAGAAATTTACTTTTAATAAAAAGTAGGTCAATAATTTTGTTTCAAAGAAAATATTCCAAATTTTATAAAAGTAGAACTTTAAATGAAATAAATTATTTGATTTTTGTCGCCTATGGTATATAACACATATGCATGCATTTAGTAATAGACATATGGCAGTATTTCTTATTAGTAACATTGTTAGCCTAAATATATTTATTGGAAATAATAAAAACTTTTAAAGATGCTTCCATAAACTTATATAGTTCAACCTTTGATAGTTTAAGTATTACAGATTGAGGTTGCTATTTTAACTAAAATTATTCTTATGACAGTGGGTTTAAAATAATTACTAGAAAATGAAGCACAATCTGGTAACTGAAGAATTAATATACTATACACTTAAATGTCCTCTGGAGGCCAATTAGTTCTGACCCTCCAAACTCTAAATCTATATTTGAATAATACTAGTTGTTTTAAAATATCTAACAGGATTCTCCCCATCACTAAGTATGTGTCAGTTGCACCCTCCATTGGAACGGAAAACCTGGGGAATTTGTAAGCAAGTATGGTCCCTTTGGCTTTTAGCTAACAACCAATGTGTAGCGACAATCGTTACAAAATGAACGCACATCAGCCAGGAAGTACAGCTTATTTACTTTCCCTTTAAAATATACTGTTGCCATTTGGATTCTGCATCTCAGTAGCTCTGCCTCCATTGCTATCTCATGGGCATCATTTAAAGCGACAAGCCTAAAAATGATGGCTCTCCTTCTGTCTATCCCCATCATGGCTAGTGAATCCCACATCTGTTGCCCAGTTTTGCCTGATTAATAAAGATGTGTAAAATAGGAACTATCTTCTCCTCCTGAATTGGTAAAGAAGCTCAGGGGGCTCAGGAATACTGAACAAATTTTGGACGAAGCAAAATGTTTTTCAGCAGCTCAGTGCCAAGAGAGACCAGACCATTGTTTGCACCCGGATAGCCTCTAATTTTGGTGGTACATCATCTTGCTAGAGTTGAAAGGATCCTTTTCTCCTTGATTTCGGAGTGGAAAGGGATACCAATTTGCTAAAATAACAAGGATATAAATGGGTTCTAGACCTGTGTCTGCCAACATTCCGCAGTCAGGCAATTCTACCGCCATCCCATTTGGCGTTAAGTCATGATTGTTTGTCACACAAAAGTCACTGATCTTTTTTCCCTTCTCTAGCTTCTACCTTAAGGACCCAGAGATTACACAAATAGCATTCCATATGGTTTAAGGAAAGAAACAATGAAGACACATATGGGGAATATATGTACTTCACATGAATTCAAATAGTATTGGTTGAGTACCGTCTATGTCAGAATTAGAGAAAAAGCTTGTGAAATATTATTTTGATTAGCTACATAATATTAGATTTCATGGATGTCTTAGAATGTATTTAAACAAGCCTGTACATTTGGACAGTTGGGCTAATTCCAAGTTTTTATCCCTATGTAAAACATAGCAGAGAACATCCTAAAACAGAACGCTTCAATGTTCATTTCCCAAGGATAAATTCCTAGCAGTGAAATTTGTGTCAAGCGCCATGAAAATTTTCTAAGACGATGGTGTTTCCATGAACAGCTGGTAAGAAGGCAATTTGATTCAATTTTCATTGAGGAACATTGACAATATGTATACAATTTCTTCCACCTTTTACAGTAATGTATCTTTCTGGATGTATGTCACCATTTGCAATTTATATGAAGTGTTGAGATCTAGGTCACCTCAACTTGGGGCAGGGGGGAGAGTTATTTTTGTAATTTATGCCAGAGCAGTGAAAACTCCATGAATAAGTAGTTAATGAAATAGACTCTTCATCTTCCTTGACTATTCGATGCAAGTTTTATTATAATTATAGCCATCACTCCCATAGTCTAAAATGAGTAGAGGCTTGTCAACATTAGAATGAGATCAGGGGTTCTAACACCTGCTGTCCAAAGAATGACAGCCAGAGAGTGTGGGCAGAACACAGCATCCGATCTCACCACCGGTGAAGATGGCTAATCGTTCCTCCAAGATTAGTAATGTCATTCTGTTTGTAAACTAGGGAAACCATGTTTGTAAATAACTTCAATTCCACTTTATACAGCCCAAATCTACATTTCATTTCAAACTTCTAATGTACAATTAATGAAGTGGGAAGAGTACCAGATATTCCTGGGACTCTTCCCAAAATAGTATCTCTAGGTTACTGAAAAACAATAAAATCTTGATGGAGTAGATTATCATTGCTATCACAGCACATATTTTAAAGTTCCCAACTAGCAGGGTAGCAAACACAAAACTAAATACCATGAACTTCCATAAATTAGACTTTAGTTACAATGATAAAAGGACAAGAGGAATCTGAATCCATTTTCTTAAAAATGAGCAATATATATTATTTTCCAGTGCCACCCAATATAATTGACATTATCTATCACTTAAAACTTTATAGACAACTGGAGGCCCGGTGCATGAAATTCGTGCATGGGTGGGGTCCCTAAGCCTGGCTGATGATCAGGGCCTGCGTTAAGCATCTGCCCCCTGAGGGTCAGTGCGTGTCACAGTGATCGGTCGACCATTCGTTCCATTCGTTCTGGTCATTCTGGTCATTTGGTCAAAATGGCTGCTTAGGCTTTTATATATAGAGAGAGATTATTTGGAGAAACAAATAATTCCCTCCTTCCTTTTCTTGCTTTCCAATTGAGCAATATCACATGCGACGCTACTAGAACCCCAGTGCATGAGGTTCTAGCTTCAAGGCCCCAAATCTAAACCTTTAAACCTCCAGGCCACTGCCATAGTCAGTCTTTGAGCAATGGAAGTCTAAATCCATCTACACCCATCTGCACAAACCAGTCAATATGCATACAACCTCATTTAGGGCTGGAGGGCATAGCTGTTAAACTGGAGACTGAGACGTGGTTCATGTTTACATAGATTGAGGTTGCACAGTATAATTTTTACTAAAGTACAAGTACACCAATATCTAAATTCTTAACCTAAAACTCATAACAGCAAACCGATTAAAGCATCCAGGTCTTAAATATGGCTCTATGCTCTGTTGTTTGGAGAGACTCTGTGTGTGTGTGTGTGTGTGTGTGTGTGTGTGTGTGTGTGTGTGTGTGTGTTTGTGTGTGTGGGTGTATTCATTCATATTCCAGTATATTCCAGGTTCATCATTTGAAAATTAACCAATGTAATTCACCACCATTAAAAGATAAGAGAGAAATAATTTACCTTAAAAATTATTAGCTACTAAGAACAAGGCAATTCTGTCCCTTCTTGTCAGTCATTTTTAACATCACACTGAAAGTTTTAGCTAATGCAACAAGAGTTGATAGAAGATATACAGACTGAGAAGGAAGAATGAAAACTCTCTTTGCAGATGACATGATTACCTATGTAGATAAACGGAAAAGATCGATAAAAAACACTCTTGGAACTGATAAGTGAGTATAGCAAGATTGCAGGATACAAGATTATGTAAAAAAAATCAATGATTTTTCTATATACAAGCAATGAACAGGTACATTTGAAATTCAAAGAAAACAAAGATACTCAGCAGCCAAAAAATAAAATACTTAGATTTAAATGTAAGAAAAGATCTACAAAATCTAAATGACAAAACTATAAAACTCTGATAAAAGATACCAAAGAAGAATAAAATAAATGGAAAAAAAATAGTTCATGTTCATGACCAGAAAGACTCAATATTGTCAGGACATCAGTTCTTCTAGCTTGATCTTTGGTCAATAAAATTACAATCAAAAGCCCGGCAATTTATTGTGGATGTTGACAAACTGATTCTAAGTTTATATGGAGAGAAAAACGATCCAGAGTAGTCAACACATATTAGAGAAGAACAAAATCAAAGGACTGACATTTCTGACTTTAAGACTTTTTATAAAGTTACAGTAAGACAGAGTGATATTTGTAAAAGAATAGACAAATAGATCGATGGAACAATATAGAAAGCCTTTGACAAAGGACCATGGGCAATACCTGGATAAAAAGATAGTCTTTTCAACAAACAGTATGGGAAGAAACTGATACCCATACACAAGATAATGAATGCATCTAGACACAGACTTTACACTTTCCAAAAAAATTAATAACAATGGAACACTGACCTAAATGTAAAATGCAAAATTAAAAAGCCCCTAGAAGGTAACACAGGAAAATCTAGGTGCGTGAAATTTATGCACAGGTAGGGTCCCTATGCCTGGCTGGCAATCAGGGCCAATCTGTGGGGTGATAGGCGGGGTGATCTGGGGGGCCTTGGCTGGCCTGGCACCACCCGTTCACCGGTCCTGCCCCCCACCACTGCTGCCACCAGTCGTCTCACTCTGCAGGGTGACCCCGCCAGTGGCCTGCAGGCTAGGTGCAGCTCCTGCATTGAGCATCTGCCCCCTGGGGGTCAGTGCGAGTCACAGCGACTGGTTGTTCTATGGGTTGATCCCCCGTTTGGACGATTTGCATATTAGGCTTTTATTATATAGGATATCACATATCATATATTATATATTGCATATTATGTTATACATCATATCATATATTATATATTTGAAAGTTTCTAAGAGAGTAAATCATAAATTTTCTCATTACCCACAAACAATAATGGCAGTTATATGTAGTGAGAGAGATATTAACTAACCTTATTGAGGTAAAAATTTTGAAATATGTACGTGAATCATATCACTGTGTCATCTATCTTAAATTTACATAATGTTACATATCAAATATATCTCATTAAAGCTAGGGAAGAATCAACTAATCAGCTGAAGAAATCTGTCAGATGAATATTAGAAGAACTCTGGAATTAAGTCATAAACTTACAGTAATCAGGAGGAAGGCTTGGTGAGAAAATAAACTGCAACTGTTTGTGCTATAATAATGCGATGGCAGCCCAGCTGACGTGGTTTAGTGGTTAAGCATCGACCTATGAACCAGGAGGTCATGGTTGAATTCTTGATCAGGGCACATGCCTTGGTTGCAGGCTCAGTCCCCAGTGGGGGTTGTGCAGGAGGCAGCTGATCAGTGATTCTCATTATTGATGTTTCTATCTCTCTCTGCACCTCCTTTCCTCACTGAAATGAATAAATGAATGAATGAATGAATGAATGAATGGATGGATGGATGGATGGATGAATGAATCCATGCATGCTATGGCATTTCAACCTTCTCATTAACCATCCTTCATGTTCCAGACTAGCAGCTGCACATCTATACAGATTGGTGGACCTCAGAAAGTAGTATGGATCTTATTCTCAAAAAAATTTGGGTCTACATATATCTGACACTTCCCTCAAGGACAGTATAAAGCTTCCCTTTTTTTCTGGGAACTTGCAGCATTCCCAGGACTGAGATGGTTTCCCAATGACTTTTTAGATACAACACTAAAGAAATAATCCATTAAGTAGATAATGAATAAGCTGAACTCAGTAACATTAAAAACTTCTGCTCTAAAAAAGACACTGTCAAGATAATGAGAAGACAAACCACCAACTGGGAGAAAATATGTCTTCAGTGAAAGACATATCAAATTAGGGAGTTATCCAAAATATACGAAGAGCTCTTAAAACTTACCAACAAGAAAAAAAAAGAACCTAATCTAAAAATAGGCAAAATACCTGAGAAGCCACTTCACCAAAGAAGGTATAGAGATGGCAAATAAGCATTTGAAAACAATGTTCCATTAAAAGAAAACAAAGATACTCAGCAGATACTCATGTGTCATTAGGGAATGCAAATTAAAACAATGGGCTACCCCTACAAATAGATTAGAATGGACAAACGCCATTTGATGATATGGAAATAAGAACTCTCATTTACTGGTGGTGTGAATGCTAAGTGGTATCTCTTCTTTGGCAAACAACTTGTCCATTACTTGTGGAAGTAAACATACTTATATCATACGATCTAGCAGTCCTGCTCCTTGGTTGTTATCCAGATGAGTTAGAAATTTATGTCCACACAAACCTGCTGTATGTGGACGTTTAGAGCAGCTTTATTCATAATTGCTGAAACTTGGAAGCAATCAAGATGTCCTTCCATAGGTGAGTGGGTAAATAAACTGCGGTACTTCCAGACAATGGAATGTCATCCAGGGCTAAAAAGAAATGAGCTATCAAGCCATAAAAGACATAGAAGAATCATAAATGTGTATTAACCAATGAACAAGCCAACCTGAAAAGGCTACATACTGTATGATTCCAACTGTATGACATTCCAGAAAAGGCAAAACTATGGAGACAGGAAGAGTTTGGGGGTTGCTGTTTTTAATAGGTCCCCCTAGACATCATAGGTGGAGCAGCGAAATCAACTCTGTATCATACTACATCGTTACACACATGTCATTACACATCTGTCAAAACCATAGAATGTACTAGCAGACCAAGAGTGGACCCCAAAGTAAAGCATGCACTTTGGATGATAATGATGTGTCAGTGCAGACTCATCAACCGTAACTAATTTATGACTCTGGGATGTTGATAGTGGGGGAGGTTGTGCCAGTCTGGGGTTAGAGTTTATATGGGAACTCTGTGCTTTCAGCTGAATTTTGCTTTGAACTTAAATCTTCTTCTGAAAATAAAGTCTATTTAAGAAGACAAAAATAAATAAACAAAAAGAAGTCATTTTCTAAGTCTATATATATAGAGAGAAGCCACTATATATATAGACTTTTCTAAGTATATATAGACTTAGAAAATGACTTCTTTAGTATATATATACATATATAACCCTAATATGCAAATAGACAGAACAGCAGAACAACCAAACAACCGGTTGCTATGATGTGCACTGACCACCAGGGGGTACACGCGGAACATGGCAGGCTTTGGCAGCAGGTGGTAGAGCATGGAACATGGTGGGCATTGGCCACGGCAGGACGGTGGAGCAGGTGAGCAGGGCACCAGACCAAGGCGGGGCGCTGGTTGCTGTCACTGGGGCAAGCCTCTGGTAGTTACTGAAAATTCTTTGCTCCCGCATGCCATGGTCCCGCCTGGCACTCGCACCTGTGCTGGTGCCAGTCCTGCTTGCACCCGCTGCCGGCGCCGGAGCTGCCGCTCCCACCCGCTGCCAGCAACAGCCCCACTCGCACCCGCTGCCAGCACCACAGCCAGTCCCTATCGCCCCTGAAGGCTTCTCCACCTCCCCCTGCTCCTGAGGGGCGATCGGGGCAGCAGCCGCTGCTCGTACTTGCTAACTGCACCGGCCCCACTCACACCCACTGCTGGCACCGCCCCAATCACTCCGGGCCAGTAGTAGGTGTGAGTGGGGCCGGCACTGTCAGCACGTGGGGACAGTGGCAGGAGCAGGGCTTCCGGCAGACAGGGGACTGGGGGCCGCAGGGGCACGAAGGATGGGCCGAGACCTGCCCCTGTGCCCACTGCTTCCTCTCGGCCCACAGTTCCTTTCAAGGTGCATGAATTCATGCATTGGGCCCCTCGTATATTATAAAAACTCACCATAATTAGGACTAGAAAGAACTGTCACTAATCTAATTCTTTAAAAGCTCAGCTAATATTATCTATTTTTTTAAAAAGTTGATAAAACTGTACATTATATATTTTTTTATTACTGCAAATCATTTTCTATGGGTTATATTGTTTCCCCATTTGGATTGACAATAACATACTCTATAAAGTTTCCTAATATTAACATTTTCCACATTTGTTTTATTGTTGAATAAAAGTGTCATAAATGCACTTTTGAAATCTGTCAAGTGATGGCTAGAAAATATGCTAATTTTTCATATTAACATATTAGTATCCATTGGACTCAACTGGAATCATTTCGATTGCATTTGTACCCAGTGTTTTTCTTATCATTTTGCTTGCTTGAGAGAAATGCACTAATTTGCTCAACACTGTACCATGTACTTGTACTTTTTTAAACTACTGAATCCAGTTCATTCCAGGGTCTGAAATGAAGTTAATAAAACAATACAAATAAACCAGAGACATCTTGATCCCCGAGACATAGATCAAAGTAATCGGAGTCACTGTTTTCTAATACAAAATCACATCAGCTTCTGTAACAAAACAATATAAAATTTTCTTCAGCAACCTGCAAATAGGTCAAATAGAAAGGAGTGTGAAAATGCCCTGTGAGTTCTTTTGCAATTCAAAAAGTGTCCTATAAAGATGAAGCCTGGTTGTGACAGAGCGCTGGCTTGTTAAATGACCAGGAACACCCCCCAGGCATGATCTGAAAGCAGGAGGAACCGACCTACCTGGGGTATGTCACTCCCTGGTCAACAGGTTGCCTTTAACAGCAGTTCAAGCTTCTGCTATTCCGGTTAGGGACAGAGAAAGACAAACCTGATTACCTCAGGTCCATTTGGAGTCTGATTTTAAGTGACCACTTTTCATTGTGAGTTTATGAAATCTTTAAGAGAAGCTGTGAAGGAATGTAATAAATTCAAGAAATAAAGCTGTCTCAGGCACCCCATAGATCCCAGTGGATATAATTTCACAGAACTGAGTTACTGCTCGGGACAGCCGAGATATCCTTAATGCTCCTATCTGCAGCCCAAATGCTGTGATTTACAGCTCTAGAGGGAATAAAGTCCTCTGGTTAATACAAGGAAGAAACAAAAGCTACAAGCAGAATCTGTGATTTAGATAATACAGTGCTGTTTGGCTTTCTGAATCTCTCAGAAACGTACAGAGTGGGACAAAAGTAGGTTTACAGTTGTGAGTTCAGGGAACAGAGTTTAGTCTTGCATTATTATTTGTTAATTATTGTTATTTATCAACTCTTGCCTTACCCTGTATATGCAAGATCTATATAGAAATGATTAAACTATCTGAAGTCTGTAATAACTGAGGAACTAAAGACTTATGCTCATGAATGAAAAAAACCTAGTATGACACTTATGCCAAATTTATTTAAATTAATAAATGTTAATCAAAATTTCATCAAGGTTTCTAGGGAACTTGATATTGTGATTTCATAATTAATATGGAAATACTAATTATAAAATTGTGAAAAAAATTTTGAAGAATTACATAAAGAGGGACATATCCTAACATTAAATTGGGGGAGCTATAATAATAAAAATGCTGTGGCATTGCAAATTTATTTGTTACATTTTATATTATATGTATACTTGATTATTATATATAGATACTTGTGTTTAATATAATATATATTATGTATATATTACATTTAAATTTGCATTCATTTAGAGTAGCATGAAATATTAATTTATGTTGATATGAAATGGATTCAGAGAATATTTTAAAAAATAAAAAAGTAAAATAATATTTTCTTGAATATATAATTTATAAAAAAGTAAATAAAACCTATTTATGAATACATACATATTTACTTACTATACCAAGTAGATAGTGATTAATTTGTGGGGGAGTGGTGCTGGGAGCTGTGGGTAGAAAAAAGGAAATGTTATTTCCATTTTTTAAATAAAATGAACTTGTTTACATATCACTTGTGAAAACAAAATTATCTGGTAGCTATAGTCTTCTTTCATTTCAGCTCCTCTTCCTTTCTTATTAACCCTTGACATTTTCTCTTAAAGTTTGCAAGGAAACAAGGATCTGAGACCTACAATTGTATGTAAATGGATTCTGTCACCAGACTGAATGAATTTGGAAATAGGTTCTTCCCCAGAGCCTGTAGGTAAGCGCCCAGCCTGGGACACCTTGGTTTCTGCTTTGTGAGACCCTGAGCAGGGAATTCAGCTGAGCTCACCCAAACACCTGACCTACAGAAAAGTCAGAAAAGATGGACATTGTTTTAAGCTACTAAATTTGTGGCAGTTGGTTAGCTAGCAATAGAAAACGAATATACCATCAGAAAAAAATCATCTCACCCCAAATATCCAAATATCCATTCCTAGTCTTTATACCTTCCTTTATGTTAACGGCAGAGACCACATTATTACTGCCTAGTTCTATGCTTTGGATTCTACCTCCTGTTTCCTTCTTAGAAATCCTGATTGTTGGTCTACCTCCAACCTATTCCTAACTCTTAGCTGTCTCATCTGCATATAAACATACTCAAAACCATTTGAACTATTCTCCACTCGCTACACATCCTGCCTTCCACTAGTATTCTGTGTCATCTTTCATTTACAGCTCATTCTTCACTGCAGATCTCTGGCTTCAATTCAGACCCATCTATCAAATTCTCTACCGGATAGCTGCTTTCTCTGGATGTCCTACAGGCAGCTCTCACTCAATAGATCCAAAACACAACTCATCTACTCCTGCTGTCTTTTCATCTCAGTGAGTGGCACCAACATCCATCCAATTGATCAAGCAAAAAAAACCACACAAAGCCATATATCACAACTCACTCTGTCTTCATCCCCTCAACCTAATAACTCATCATCCTCTGTTGATGATGTGCTCTGGAAAACTTCCTTCCCGACTACCCTCATCGCTCTCCACCTTCTCTGCCACTCTTCTGATGCACACCAGCATCATTTGTCACCTGGATAGACTCACCGAAACTCCTAACTCCTCTACCTTCCGAACTTTGTCCTCCTTATAACCCTTTCACCATATTGGATCTAAAGTAAAATTTTGAAATCCAGTATTTGATCACGTGACAGTTGAGTGCTTATTGAACATCCAGAAATGTTCTAGATCAGTGGTCAGCAAACTGCGGCTCGTGAGCCACATGTGGCTCTTCGGCCCCTTGAGTGTGGCTCTTCCACAGAATACCATGGCCTGGGCGAGTCTATTTTGAAGAAGTGGCATTAGAAGAAGTTTAAGTTTAAAAAAATCTGGCTCTCAAAAGAAATTTCAATTGTTGCCCTGTTGCTATTTGGCTCTGTTGACTAATGAGTTTGCCGACCACTGTTCTAGATGCTTGATGTTTTCATTTATTCAAATCTCACTACAGCCTGCTTGACAGAAGAGGAAACTGAAGTCTGAAGAGGCCAGCTCACCCAGATGAGATTCCAGGAAGGGTTAACTATGAATGATGCCGCCTCTCTACTTGCCTGTCATAGTGCCCTCGGGGGTACCACTTAGTTTTTCAATATTTTCATTTCACAGTTTTTTTTTAAAAGAGGGTAATAAAGGTTAAAAAAAAAACCTCCCAAAACTAGTTTGTACACAAGTAGTGATTAGAGCTTAAGTTAGCACTCACTATCTCATTTGAATATCACAACAACCTTGGTGAGATTCCAAAGAGAGAAAATTAATATCAAAGAGCTTGGAAAGTGTTCCATTACTAGACTACAGCATAGCTGAGGAGAATATAAAAAAATACAATAAAAAGTGTTCTGGAACTCCAAGCAACACTCATTGAATGATTCCACAAATATTTACGGAGTACTTTGTTCTGAACAAAATATTATGAAACTGGAATAAAGACTCATGCATTAGACTTGCTTCTTCTACTTGTAACACTTAATTTTTAGTACGGAAAGGGGACTTTGAACAAATATTTTAATAGTTAATGATTTAATTATATTTCACTAAGTTCTACAAAAGGTAAAGAATACATGATAAAAGAGAGGCGTGACATGACTTGGTCTGAGAAAGTCTCCTGGAGAAAATGACATTTGAAATAAGCTGTAGGGGCTTGGTAGGATAATATCGACCATAGCTGTGGAATAATTCATTATAATTCATTTAATTTAAATCTGCATTGACTGAACAGCCAATGTGACTGCTGATCAGAGTCAGTTAAAGACATAAAATGTCAGTTAGTCCTGATATAATATATAATATATATATATATATATATATATATATATATATATTACAGAGAGGAAGAGAGAGATAGAAACATCAATGATGAGAGAGAATCACTGGTTGGCTGCCTCACGTACACCCCCTACTGGGAATCGAGCCTAAAACCCGGGCATGTGCCCTGACTGGGAATCGAAGTGACCTCCTGGATCATAGGTCAACACTCAAGCACTGAGCCACACCAGCCGGGCAGAGACAGCATCATGTTAATAAACAGAATTCCTCTGGATTGGTGAAAGAGTATTTTCCAAATGTCTGCTCTCAGACCATCACTGTTCAAATTAACCTGGAGCTGCTAGATCATGATGCGGTGTGGACCTTGTACGCAAGGCACCTCTTCACTCGGTGGAGATAAGATGAATACAGGTTAAGCAACTTAGGAGCAATATATTACATGACAAGCAGTGGGATTTAAATAGTGTAGTAACAGACAGCCTTCATTCAAACACACCACCTTTCCTTGGCTGAACACTTTCCCATGCCAACTAGTTGATTTCCGATCCTTTATTAACTGCATTTTCTTTTCTCCAGGCATTCTACTTTCTCCTGTAGGACTGGCTCCTGGTCTCTGGCCAACAGCTGCTCATTGCCTATCACGGGCTCCCAGCAACCCAGAGGGATACCTCAGCCTGGTTGAAGCCTGTCATCTGGGAGACTTTATTATCTCTTTTCAGTTCTATTTAATCTCTAAAGAACTCCACTTTTTATGTAACCACTGTAGTAACTATTGTTCATTTGTTCACAAGGTCATGTATTCAATGGCTGGGCAGCTCAGACCTCTTTTTGTCACTCTCTCATTTCTTTGAGCTTCATCTATCATGAACCCACACAATAGTGGCTTACATAAAGGTATATTTTTTCCCGTTTATTTCCATTTTCAATTAGACCTTTGGCAAAAATAGGCCTAATTTAACATCTTTCCCTCCATTTATATTGGCTAACAGCCCCTAAAGCATGAGGTTCATTGGCTAAATACATATTAAATTGGTTTGTTTTGATTATTTCTCACTTAAAAAAAATCATGCTTCTTTTCTAGAGTCAAAAAATAGATATAAATACAGAAATAAACTCAATAAAACAAGTGTTTAAGTAAGCCATCAAATGCAAAGGTCTGCAACCTGGCTAATAGCAACACATCCTCTGACATTGTACAGATTGGAGGGTTGCTGACTGTTTTTTCCTTCCCATCTGTTTAGTCTAAACAGAACACATCAGGTCTTAGCTTAAGTCACCTCACAGGCAAAGGCTTTTCTGAGCACTGTAGATTGTGCTATGTTCTCCTTAATACTCCCCCATAGCATTCTGTTCTTCTCCATGGCAATCTCAAGTTATCCATATCCTATACAATAAAAGCCCAATACGCAAATCAACTGAATGACGGAGCAACCAAGGGAACGACTGGTGGCTATGATGCGCACTGACCACCCGGGGGCAGATGCTCAATGCAGGAGCTGCCTCCAGCCCGCAGGCCCCAGGCCAGCCAAGGCGGGTGCCAGCAACGGCCCCCCAATCACCCCACTGGGCGCCTCACAGATCAGCCCTGGTCGCCGGCCAGGCCTAGGTACCCTATCTGTGCATGAATTTTGTGCACTGGGCCTCTAGTGTGTGTGTATATATATATATATATATATGTGTATATATATATGTATATATATATATATATATATATATATATGTATATATATATATATTAGTTAATCCTCAGCAGAGGGTATTTTCCCATTGATTTTTCTAGATAGAGTGGAAAGGAGGGAGTGAGTAGGAAAGAGAGAGAGAGAAATGTTGATGTGAGAAAGACACATCAATTGGTTGCCTCCTGTACACTCCTTGACTGTGGCTAGATATCAAACCTGCAACCCAGGTTTGCCTGTGACTGGGAATCAAAGGGTTGGTACCAACCACTGAACAGCACTGGCCAGGGCCATATATATATATATATTTTTTTTTTTTTTTTAATTGCATGTTTATTCCCCTGTGCCAGAATAAACCCATAGGACAATAACTTTGCTTATAATTAATCTGTGCCCAGTCCTATCAGAGTCTAGCATCTAATAGGGACTCAATATATATTTGACGAATGAATAAAAAAGAATGGAAACTTATTATGGTTTACATGAAAGAACCCATCAGGCATGAAAGCCCAACTCTATTTGGGAAGCAAAAAACAAACGAGCCTGGTAGGCATGGATCTGTGGCTGAGCATCCACCTATGGACCAGGAGTCACAGTTCGATTCCCCATCAGGGCACATGCCCCAGTTGTGCGCTCAGTCCCTAGTAGGGGAAATGCAGAAGGCAGCCTATCAATGTTTCTCTCTCATCATTGATGTTTCTCTCTCTCTCTTCCTCTCTGAAATCAATAAAAATATATTTAAAAAACAAACAAACAAAAAGGAAGAGAGAAAAAGACCTGGTAATGTGATTCTCTGATTCTGGGTCTCAAATGTCTTAATTTTTAAAATGAAGGGATTGGAAGTACATAAAAAACTTCCAGACCTTCTCACCACACACAGCATCTACCCTTATTGCTTTGCATGGGGCTTCTTGGCTCTTTTCCACAGAAAGCTTGGAAAATTAAAGAAAATCCATCTGCTTATGATTCCCTACTTTTTTCTGCAAGTAGAACAAATATATCATTACACCCATTGGAAAATTTTTAGGACATCATGGGGAAATAGAGGGTCCAAAACTTTCCCCACTGAACTTCACACCCTCTCTAAATTATATAAATATGTCTAATGGAAATAGAAAATAAGAAAGAAGAAGGAAAAACCATAATCCATATTTTAAAATATGACAAAGTTAAACATGGTTTGAAATTTTAAGTGCACCACTGTTAAATTTTAAATTCAAATGGTTTATTTTTTAGAATTGGGCTCCATATTCAACTCTACGAAATCGATTTCCTGCTCTGGCTTTTAAGAATGATGAAAATTAAACCATTTGTTTTAATAACATATCTTTTGTTAATTAAAATGTTCCCGTTCGAGTAACGAATTGCTATGTTGTACAATTGTACAGTTGCTATGGAAATCAGCAAAATGGCATCTGTTTTTGTTTATCTTAATCTTCTGAAGGAGCATGCCTATTCACAGGTTAGCACACCCATGCTTGCCCTTAAGCGATATTTTCCAAGAGGAGAAATGGTTACTTCAAATAAGAGATACAGAGGATGGACATGTCCTCCTGGAAAATCAAAAGCCGGCAATGCTTCATTAATACCAATGTGTACATATAATCATCTTGGAAGAGAAAGAGCCCTGTGCACTTTTTCAAGGGGAACCAGAATTATTACATTCTCCAGCATTAAAAAAAAAATGGTTTTACATGATGGACAGATGGGCAAATCTTGGACCAGAGGTCATCTATTGTGACCTTTTTCAAGACTGGCTGCAAATCCATCAAACTGTACAGTTGTGGAACTGCTAATGAGTTCCTAATTAGGAATTAGCCAGCCATAGTAATAATCTGTAAGATTCCCAAAGCCTGTCAACGGGAGGAAAAGGCACTCACTCTCCTGAATGACAGGATTAGTGATGTCTCTCCAAATAGGTGATCTTTGCTCTAGTGGATGCTTTTTCCTTTTGGAATGGCGGTCCCACTTCCTAAAATTATAGGGATTGATAGTCCCCAAAATTCTGAAATAACTAAATCCTAAAGCACATGAAGTATTTACTGCCAGCGATTGCTTGCCTCAGACCGCAGAGTTCGACAGAGACAGATACCGAGTCTACCTTTGCAGTAGTCGGCAAACTCATTAGTCAACTTAGCGGCAAACCGCAGCTCGCGAGCCGCAGTTTGCCGACCACTGCTTTAGTGGACTCCAAAGTCTTTGTGCATTTCTTCTAAGATCTATCAGATCCAATACGTGGACAGTGGTCGATAGTCCAGGGGAATCAATTTGTCTCCTTGGGAAATAATCCAAGTATTCCAACGGAGGGCAGGACTTGAACTTCTACAGTGGCCACCGTGTAATAATTTGCCTGGTCTAGCCTTCGAAGTGAGGAGATAGTGTCAAAATAAGAATCATGTTAATTCCCAAAGTCACTGAGAGCTCCCAGAGTTCACATCTGCTCCAGGGTAACCATTCGGGGAGCAGACGCCTCCCGGCTCCTTTTCCTGATCACCCGGCATCACGCCCTTTCTCCTTAAAGAAAGAAAGGAGGTGATAGTTCTGTGGGCACCTAAGCATTTTCCCCCTGATTGTGCTAAAATCTCAATAATTGCTACCGGTATTGAGATTTTTAGTTCTCAGATAAAGGATTCGACTAAGTGTGTTTTTCCTTTTGTAGTGAAACAGACAATGAAAAACAAAGTTGGAGAGAAGCATTTCTGAACAAATGTAAACAATTCAATGCTGGGCAATGCTTGCCGGTGTTTTTAGTCTACCAGGTCTTGAAACTCTAAAAATAATTCCTTTTGCACGTAAACTCTTCAATTTTCCCTGATAATGAGGCAAAGAAAAAGGCTTGGGCCCTTGGGCAAGATACTGGATTTATTGTTTTTAACTTTGCTTGCAAAACATCTCAGAAGATACAGTTTAGCACAGCGATACCACAGCTATTATAGAAAGTTGCCCCCAATTATAGAATGTTACACGCTGCCCCATGAAAACCATCACCCAAAGACGTTTTCAAACGTATTTAGTTCTTCAAGGTCTAGATGTGTTGAATTCCCAAGCTTGCCCTTTCTTTTGTAAAGGTCAAGAGGTTAGATGACTTGGGCGCATATTATCTTACTAATTTTGCCCAGATGCCCTTTACGTTTGTCTCTACTATCTTTCCTTCTCTTTGGAGCTGAGATCTCTTTGTAAAATTCTCTCTCCCTTGGTTCCGTCAATTATGTTCAAATGATTCTGCACTCCGTTCGAGCATACTGAGGGGAATGCCTTTTGGGAGCAAGGTCTTTTGATCTATTTGGAGTCATTTGTGCCTTTCACCTTTCTGATGACCCTGCCCGCATCTCACGCACACCTTTCCTTTTTTCGTTGACAAAATCTTGACTATCATTTATTTGGGAAGAATAAATATGTTCACTGACCTGTTTGAACTGTCAGATATTTCTTCTAACCCCTGTAAAAATCTATGTTAGGATATTGGCGGGAGAAGAAAAGGATGCTGTATGCTGACTTGCTAGATACTTTCAAAGAAGATGAAGAGATTCACAAGGAAAAAAATCAGCGTTACTTCCCTGCAGTTCCCCTCACACACATTCTCTAACCCTTAAGGAAAAGAAAGATGTAAAGTTATTTGTCCTGGATAATGTTTCATATAAATGTCCCAAATCCAAATATTTGCCATATTATCGTTATTACATAGGTGACTACTGATTAAACAATTTACCATATCAGTAGAGTGTGGAACAGAAGAGGGTATGGTGGCCTCATTCGAAAGTCCCTGTTCAACTACTGAGAGTCAAATATCACTACAGATAAAAACCTATGAAACATCAATTATGAACATCGATCAGACCATCAAACTCAGAGGGAAAGTAGGGGAGGGTGGGGGTAAGGGGGAGAGATCAACCAAAGGACTTGTATGCTTGCATCTAAGCCTAACCAATGGACACAGACACCAGGGTGGTGAGGGCATGAGTGAGGGGGATGGGGGGGTGGTAAATGGGGGAATAAGGACACATATGTAACACCTTAATCAATAAAGAAATTAAAAAAAATAAAAAGGACATAATGAAACATGAACATGTGAGTCAATTTCTGGGCAAACGTAAAAGATAGATTAATTTTGCCCTGGCCAGTTTATCTAAGTGGTTAGAGCGGCAGCCCATGCACCAAAGGGCTGTGGGTTCAATTCCTGGACGAGGTCATGTACCTCAGTTGCAGGCTGGATCACCGGCTCAGTAGAGGCCCATACGGGAGGCAACCAATCAATGTGTGTCTCTCACATCAATGTTTCTCTCTCCATCCCTCTCTCCCTGCACCCCTCTTTCACTCTATCTAAAGGCAATGAAAAAAATATCCTTGGGTGAGCATTAAAAAAAAAAAAAGACAGATTGTTTTTGCAACAAATTTCAATTTGTATGGAAATATCCTGTCCTCTAAATTTTAATTGTACAATTTGCATTTTGAAAGTTTTGTATTAAGTGGGCATACTTTAAACACATACTAATTGGATCATATAAGTGAATCATCTGGGTACTGAAGAATTTTTGTTAAAGAGGTTCTCTGGGAATAGCTTGAGTGGTTTTAGTTCCTGGCTGATGAAGTGATGGAGGTAGCTCTTGCCTTCCCTTAGACATACAAATTTAAGGGTGCTTAGAACTCTGGAGACTGGCGTTGAAAACTAATTGCCCTAAA
Source organism: Corynorhinus townsendii (assembly GCA_026230045.1). NCBI lineage: Eukaryota > Metazoa > Chordata > Mammalia > Chiroptera > Vespertilionidae > Corynorhinus > Corynorhinus townsendii. The sequence goes on along the minus strand of JAPDVU010000011.1, from coordinate 9,166,692 downwards.
ACCAGCCTAATTATCCCAAATGAATTGCATGCTCTCTCCTCTCTCCCTGGCGCTGGCTTCTTTTTCCTCCCTTCTCTGGCCCTTGCTTTCATTTTCACTCTCTCCTGGCTTCTCTTCAGGGAGTCCCACATGCATCCTGGTGACAAGAAGGCATATCAGAATTCCCTGCCCACTGCAAACTGGCTCTTGTTATGAGCCAGCCCACTGTACAGAGAGGGATGGAAAGCGCGTGATATAAATACATTCACCTTGATCTGCTCCTGGGGCTAAGATTCAGTAGAATTTCCACAAAAAAGAAGAGAGAGACTGTTGAGCAAAACAAATCTCCTGTAAAAGTCACTTCACATGGGAACTTGTCAATCTTTAATATCTTCTTTTATCTCTCATGTCTTTTTATTTAAAATAATAACAGAAAGAGTAACGTACAAAATTTCCTGTCCTGTTCTACACGTTCAGAAATGGAACACGTGCCTTCTTGTCCACTTTTAAGCTTTTTAAAAATCACTCCCTGGTATTTTTCCTCTTTCACAAACTCCTCATCTTCAATTAGTGTTTCCTGCATCTCGCCATGTTTTCCTTAAATAGTACAATAGGGGAGAATATAATAAACTGTCACATGACTGATGTTATCAGGGTTACTTAATACTGGAAGGAGTCTGGCTTCCATTGAAGTTCTAGGAAGCAAAACTTCCACATTCTACAGAATAAGAGGATAAATATGCAAATTGACCCTAAGGACAGAACAACCAGGAACGACTGGTCGCTGTGACACACACTGACCACCAGGGTGCAGACGCTTAATGCAGGAGCTGCCCCCTAGTGGTCAGTGCGCTCCCATAGGGAGCTCCACTTGGCCGCAAGCCCAGCTGATAGCTGCAAGCGCAGCTGTGGTAATGGGAGCCTCTCCCGCCTCCTTGGCAGCGCTAAGGATGTCCGACTGCGGCTCAGGCCCGATCCTCCCAGGCTGCCAGAGGGATGTCTGACTGCCAGCTAAGCCGGAAGGTGGACATCCCCCGAGGGGTCCTGGATTGCGAGAGGGCACAGGCTGGGCTGAGGGACCCCCCCAAGTGCACGAATTTTTGCGCACCGGGTCTCTAGTTTATATATAATGAGCTATCTTAAATAATGGATGGATAGTTAAATAACCTGAAATATATTAACAGGTAAATATTTTATAAATTACACAATTGTTTTGGTTTAATTGAGCTGAGTTTTAGAAAACATAAAAACCAAAAGACTATGATCTATTGATTCCTGGAAAGCCTTACAACTCTACCGTCTTTAAGCTTACACTGTTCGATAAAAATGTAATGTGCAACTTGCCGAAACTGGTTTGGCTCAGTGGCTAGAGCATCGGCCCGCAGACTGAAGGGTCCCAGGTTCGATTCCGGTCAAGGGCATGTTCCTTGGTTGCAGGCACATCCCCAGTAGAAGGTGTGCAGGAGGCCGCAGATGATCGATGTTTCTCTCTCATTGATGTTTCTAACTATCCCTCTTCCTTCCTCTCTGTGAAAAAATCAATAAAATATATATTTTTTAAAAATGTAATGTGCAACTTAAACATTTCTAGAAACCACATTTAAAGGGGCAAACAGAGAACACTAAAATTAACTGTAATAATATATTTTATTTAACTTACATCTAAAATAATATCATTTCTTTACACAACCAATACATAAAACATTAATGAAATATGCATTCTGTTCTGGGGACTAAGTCTTTGAAATCCAATGTACATTTTATAGTTCTATCCCATCCCATCTCAGTTGAAATGAGCCACGTTTGAAGTGCTCAATACCACCTGTGGTGAATGGCTACAGCTATGATATTGGACGGTGTAGCTCCAAGCTGTGTGCGTATGTGTGTGTGTTAGCAATCAGTCCTTTCCTCAAGTATTAACTCTAAAATCCCAGCATCTGGTAATGACTTATGTTTGCACAAGCATGTAAGGCAGGCAGAATATATAAGACACTGTGTTTTCTGAGCAGGAGTGGTTTGTATGTATAAAATGCCCCGTGTCTGCAGTGTCTTCACAGCACACACCAGAGGTGTCCTCAGAGTAATGGCTTTTCTCTCTGGACCCCACGCTGTGTTCGGTGTGGGAGAAGTGTGGGACCTGATGAGAACCTTCCGTAAGAATGACTCCTCATGCAGCTCCCCTCAAACCGACTCTGCGTTCTCTGCTTGAAACTAACTTTGGGCCCAGCCTGTGTGGGTCAGTGGTTGAGCATCAACCTATGAACCAGAAGGTCATGGGTTGCTCCCCGGTAGGGAGTGTGCAGGAGGCAGCCAATCAATGCTTCTCTCTCATCATGGATGTTCCCATCTCTCTCTCCCTCTCTGAAATCAATAAAAAAAATTTTTTAAATACATTTTTTAAAATGACTTTGGTCTTTGAGAGGACATTTACCAAAGTTTGTGAAAGGATGACATTAGAAAATATTGAATAAAAACCACACAGGAACACTATACTGCCTTTCAAAAAGTGGAGCTTTTATTTTTTTTATGAGAGAATCTGTGACTATCTCAGATGATAAAAGCTATGGCTATCATGCCATCAGCAAAAATGGGCTAAGCAGGCAAATAAATGAAAACTAAAGAAGTTATTTATATCATTTATAAAAGATGATTTTCAAAATTTGAATTAAATGCCAATCTCAAATCTTTCTTAAACAAATTACTAATAAATAAAAGATATATTACAAATATATTTAAATATTCTTTTTTAAATTAACTACTGCTTATAGTACAGTTCCCATAGAGGGGGACTGAACATGGAACACAGAGATTCTTAAACCACATAGAGGTGTCTTGTACATCTCGGATTGAGGCACCCAACTAATGGGAGGTTTTGTTTTATTATTATTGATTTCAGAGAGGAAGGGAGAGGGAGAGAGAGAGAGACATCAATGGTGAGAGAGAATCATAGATTGGCTGCCTCCCGCACACCCCACACTGGGATCAAGCCCGCAACCCGGGCATGTGCCCTGACTGGGAATCAAACCGTGACCTCCTGGTTCATAGGTCAACGCTCAACCACTGAGCATGCTAGCCGGGCTTGTTTTATTTTCTGGTTTTTTGTTTTTATTTATTTATTTATTTATTTATTTATTTATTTATTTATTTATTTATTTATTTTTTACTTTCTCATAATTGGCAACCAAGTACTTTTCCTTATGAACCATGCACCATACAAGGCAATGATCTACAATGGTCAGGGTAATGCCACAGACTTGAGTCTCACGGAATTTGATGTCTGGATGGAAAAAAAAACAAACACATTTAAAATTATGACACAAATTACTACACAAAATGACTTCAAATGATTACACACATAATGACAAATTGAGATAAGTGTTTTGAAAGGAAAAGAATGCATTTTAAGAAGAATTTAGCAATGAAACCCGAACAAAAATAAAGAACTCAGAAAAATGTCCCCAAAGAATTGACATTTGAGGGGAAGTGAGTAATGGAAGAATTATGTAGGTAACAGACAAAAGGATAATGGAGAGAGAGAAGAGACAAGCAATTCCAAGCAGAAGCAAGAGGCCTGAGGAACAGAGTCCTGGGTTGAAGAGACTTAAAAATATGAGAGAAGAACAATGTGAGAAGAAAGTGGAAAGCAATGTGACATGAAGGCTGCTGAGTCAAGATGTCAGACCACCCACCTGGAGGGCCTTGGCACATAGCAATATTTCTGATTTTATTGTAACACCAATAAATTTATATTGAAATTTCCCTTTTCCTTTTTTTTAATAAAAAATCCGAAGTGCCTATGAATTTGAATATCTGTCTTGAAAAGGGGACTTTAATTAAAAATGAATTAAGTGAATATCCTGGTAAGGCTGAAGCAAGGGCCCATCCATTGACTCGTCTCTGCCTCGTCCATAGCAAACGCTAGAACACAAAGACAGGATGCTGAGGATTGGGGATGTCGCCTTCAAAGAGACAAGGTCCTGAGGCTGGCGGGCCTGACGGGCACAGAAGGGTCATCTGCTCCTGTTGAAAGTTGGGTGATATGGAAAGCAAGACGGGTTCCAAGTCCACAATCAGAGGGGCCTGAAGAACTTGACAGGCAGTTAGCTCTCTCCTTCCTCCAATGAGGACAAAGCCCCTTCATGCTCCACAGAAGGTAAATCTGCACTCTGCGTTTCCCATTTTTCTTCTTAAAGAAACGTTCTTAAAGAATTACTCCACCTCGGTCTCTTCATTGTAAGGGACTGCGCTACATGCTTTCAATGCATGCTGTCACGTTAGCTACACAAGGACCTCACACCTCAGGGGGACCGGAATGGAAATATCAAAATTTCTAGCCCACATTCTTATCACAACCCTGATAAGGATATTGGATGTAGGGCCCTCGACTAAACACTATCTACAGTGTAAATGTTACTCTACACTGTATTTTTTTATTGATTTTTTTACAGAGAAGAAGGGAGAGGGATAGAGAGTTAGAAACATAGATGAGAGAGAAACATCGATCAGCTGCCTCCTGCACAGCCCCTACTGGGGACGTGCCCGCAACCAGGGTACATGCTCTTGACCAGAATTGAACCTGGGACCTTTCATTCTGCAGGCTGACACTCTATCCACTGAGCCAAACCGGTTTTGGCATACACTGTATTTTTTGATTGATGGATTACGCAGTAAAGTCTATGCAGTAATAAGAATATGCCATTAAAACCTCATTAATTCAAATACACAAAGTAATAATTCAACAATATTGCATCATGTGCAAAAATGTACAAAACAATATACAAGTTGCCTCAAAAAATAATGATGATTAATATGTTTCTATGTTTTCAAATAGAAATATTCTGACATTAATAAACATGTGTATGATCAAGTATTAATGAAAGTTGTGGTTTCATCTACTTATGATATACTTATGTTAATGAAGTGTTCATTGGTACGTTGAGAGGTTTAACAAAGATTCATAATTTGTGACCCAGAATCCAATTTCTGGGAGTCTACTATTAAACTTTTATTTACACACTTTAAAAATACATGTTCACAATGACATTACTTAAAATGTACTGAAAAACAACATTATTTCTGTTTAAAATGAATTAATATCTAAGTTAATTATGAAACACCTGATAGATGCAATAGTATTGAACATTTTTAAATTATCTTTAGGGACAATTTAATGAATGGTACATGCTTATTAACATTTAACTTAAAACAAGTTAAAAATGTTTTAAAAATAAAACAAATATTTAAATACAATGTAAAAATTCCATGTAGAAAGGATTATATGGAGGATATCATGTCAACAATAAGTATAATAATTTTTTAAATTTTATCTTCTTTTCTATTTTTATAGAGTTCTGAAAACTCCAACAAAATATAAAATGAGTATTTCAAATACAATAGGAGAAAAGTATGCTTTCATAATACAGATGTACATTTACATATATATGTACACGTATCCTTTTCCCCACAGAGAAATGGATTTTAATGGGCCAAGTGTAATGTAAAAGAGTTGGTAATGATTACATCTCATATCTTCCTGCAATTCATGCTTTTGTGGCACAGATAGCTTTAGAGGGTTTGCTCTTCTAAGCAATTTAAAATTCTCCCAGGTCCGTAAGGCAAAATGATATGAAACTAGACACTGTCTGAATCATTGAGGTGTTTTTCTCAATTACTCTAAATTTTGAAATAGTGAGAAGCTAGTTAACATTATCAAGTGCAATAAATAAAGGGAAGAGTAGAATTCCCTGGGGTGGGCCTGCCCCGTTAATCCCTCTACCACAACGCAGTGACCGCCTTCATGTCAACGAAGATGTGGTTTGGTAACATTTTCATTATCTTCCCCTTGAGTACATTCATTACAGTTCTAATCCCCTCATCCTTGAAGATGTATGTGTATGATTTATGGTTTTCCAGAGAAAGATAACCAATAGATTCTATACAAACATCTATTATTGTATGTTGTATACATTATATTCTATAGACTATACATTTAAGTAGAATATATGTCCTGTATATATATTATATGTAATGGGGAACTGCTTCACATGATGATTATGGAGCATAAAGCCCCGCAGTCTACCGTTTGCAAGCTGAAGACCCAAGAAAGCCAGCGAAGACCCAAGAAATCCCAGTCCCAATTCAATATCAGGTCCATAGTTTCATCCTTCTTCAAGTTTCTTTGTCACCCTGTTCCCAAATTTAATTACAAGCTGATATTCAAGGTTTAATTAAGATAATTCCATAAACAGTCATGGATACAGTAACTGGATGGCTGGTAGGCCAAATATTTATTTTTTTCTGCAAATCCCAATGTGATTACAGGCAGTCCTCAGGTTACCTCATACTCCACGTACGTCATTTCGTGGTTACTTTGCTCTCTCCCATTTATTTATTTTAAAAAAAAAGGCCATCATTTCAAAAGATGTACATAGGTGCTTTATGTTTTTTATTATTTATTTACCACAAGTAAAGGTCAGGAATTGTTCTCTTTCTTTTAATTTTTTTTTTTTTTTTACTGTTTCACTTCATTACTGCTGTGTATGTTCTCCATGTGAGTGTGGAGGTACTTATGTAGGTGGGTTCTGACCTACATAAATCACGTTACATCGCACCGTAGGAATGGATCTCCGACGTAACCAACGTAACCCGAGGACCTACTGTACATGTAAATCAAGTCATCTTAAGCAATTCAGGTAAATGCTTTAATGCAGTGCATTTAAAATGTTCATATCTCTATTTGATAGTTATAGATACACATCCTTATGTTTTTTTTTGTAAAAAAAATGACATAAGTTATAAGAAATGCCTATGGCAGTTCAAGCACACAGTAGGCATTAAAAATTGGTGGTTATAATAATAATCTGTGCAATGTTAAAGCAACTAGTTGAAAAAGCCTTCCTACTTCTTATTTTTAACAGAGCGAATATTAATGTATTATTTGGGGAAGAAATGTATGTCAAAAATACTTTCAGTTCAATTTTGGGAAAGTGTTAGAAATAGCAATGAACTTATGCATGGCTGATGGGTAAAATTAGTTATGTCTCTGTAATTAGGTTGAGAAAGCTGGTATCTATCAAAATATTTCCTCCCATCTCAGCTGAGCACACTGCTACTTTTTTTTGCAAACACACACAGTGTATCTGCCATTAGCATATTTCAGTATCTAAAAGAAAGAAGGCCAGTTGGAATACCAGAAAGGTAATCAGGCATCAGCCCTATAAAATAACCTTTTAAAAATATATTTTTATTGATTTTACAGAGAGGAAAGGAGAGGGACAGAGAGCTAGACACATCAATGAGAGAGAAACATTGATTGGCAGCCTCCTGCATGCCCACTACTGGGGATCGAGCCCACAACCCAGGCATGTGCCCTGACTATGAATCGGTGACCTCCTGGTGCATGGGCTGATGCTTACCCACTGAGCCACAACGGCTGGGCTATAAAACAACTTTGAAAATGTTTGCCCTCTTTGTGTTTGCTCCGTTCTCATCCCAATTCGAACATGGGGCTTAAATAAGTGAACTGGTTATAGGAACATGTTTGTGCACAGGTAGACAGAACTGCTGTCCAAGGGAAATGAGCAAAAGTGGATAAATATTAGAAAGTAAAAGTAAGAAAGAGATGAGAGAATGAGGAGAGAGAGAATCATCCAAGCTAGAGGACAGGGGTTAAAGTTAGCCATGACATGAGGTGACTATTGGAGGTACTTTGAGGCACACTTTGATTTGCTGGAAGAAAAACTGTGAACCAGGAAAAGATGCAGCTGACTGGAGCTTGCACAGTTATGTCCTGAGATCTGTGGTGTGATGGTCTAATGTAGCGCATATGCAGGGCTCTGGGTACCAGACAGTCTCTGGGTCCTTCCATTGCTTCAGGTTCTTCAAACCTTTAGTCACACATTTTCTTCTTACTGTCACCATAAGGATTCTATTCTCCTTCTCTGTTCTAGATTTCTCCATAACACTTACAACCATCTGATGTAATAAAAGGATAATATGCAAATTGACCCTAACAGCAGAAAGACCAGGAACTGGTCGCTATGACATGCACTGACCACCAGGGGGCAGATGTTCAATGCAGAAGCTGCCCCATGGTGGTCAGTGCGCTTCCACAGGGGGAGCACCGCTCAGCCAGAAGGTGGCTCATGGCTGGCCAGTGCAGTGGCAGTGATGCGAGCCTCTTCTGTCTCTGCAGCAGTGCTAAGCCGTCAGTCGGACATCCCCTGAGGGCTCCTGGGCTACCAGAGGGATGTCTGACTGCCAGCTTAGGCCTGAACCCTCAGGGGAGCAAGCCTAAGCCGTCAGTCAGACATCCCCTGAGGAATTCCTGACTGTGAGAGGGCACAGGCCGGGCTGAGGGAACCCCCCCACAAGTGCACGAATTTTTGTGCACTAAGCCTCTAGTATGGAATATAATATTTTTCCTTCTTTTAATTGCCTGTCTCCCCTGACCAGATTATAAACTGCATGAAAATGAATTTTTGTCTATTTTTTTTTGTAACTAATATATCCATATCCTCACAGCCTATAATAATGTATGGAAAACCATTTAAAGCCCAATAAATATTTGTTGAAATAATAGATGAAGTGCGAAGAATGAGAACAGGAAAGAGTGGTATAAATACTAGCTCATGTTTTTCACCAGCTGCATAACGTTAGATGCATTACTATCTCCCTGCATCTCGATCGCTTCCCCATAAAATCTGACTGATGCCATATGCTGCAAAGACTGTTCTAAAGAAGAAAGAGAGTCCCGTTTACCAGCCAGATTGGTCCAATTAAGCAAGAAAATCCAGAAATAATGCGACCAGACCACCATCTAACCAACATTTCCACTGTTGCTGTAAAGATTAAATAATGGATATGAAGGTCATAACAAAATAGGTACTAAATTAATATTAGAGGAGAAAGAGAGCTAACTGTTTCTAACCACTTCCTTTGAAGGTAAATGGATTTATATACTATATATTCCATATATCTGTATTACACACACACACACACACACACAAATTAGACAACTAAGTCCCAGAGAGAGACACACAGTTCTTTAAAGCATCTACTGTCACCTTATTTTTCTTGCCATTCTTCCCATACCAATTCTCAATTATAATAAGGCTCCTTGGTTGCATGTCTGGATTTAACAGAGAAGTTAGTTCTGCTATATTGCACAAAGTATTTTGTGATAATTGGTAAGAGAGCTGGCATTATAAATAGGGAGCAATCGCTGTGTGATCTTGCTGCCTAATGTTACAGCTTTTGGGGCCTCATTGTATTAGACCGAGCAGTGTGCTCTCTCTCTGTCTCTCTTTCTTTCTCTCGCTCATAAAGAGACACATTTTCAATATCAGCAAAAAAAAAAAACCGTCTATGCATTGTTCTTTGCTAAGCTCTTTGACAGTCTCTTTCGTTTGCTCTTTACCAAAACAAATAAAGAAAAAAAATGTAAGAGGTACACATTGCCCCATTTGTTAGATGAATAAATGGAAGAGGAGCAAAATAAATGAATGAATGAATGAATGAAAATAAATGAAAATTCACCCTCAAACAGTCAATAAGAAATAATGATTTGGAGTAAAGATTTGACGTCATGTATTTCTAACACAAAGTCCATGTTTTGAAACCACTTTGCTCTGGTAGGAACATTTTCTTCTTGGATAAAATCAAGGGGGAGAGCAAAGACCATGTGGCAGGAAGATCTTGGTGGGAATGACTCTGAAGAGGCGCCAAGTGTACTCCAGGACCACTGATAACTGAAGGGCAGGAGGCAACAAACATGCCCATGTTCTAAACTGTTCTTTCATCCCGACCGCCAACCTGCAATCTTGTCACTGGGAGGAGGGGGGGGGGGGGCATCAGGATTTAGGGACACTTAGGTGGGGCATGGCCCACAGGGTTCAATGTACCCACAGGGTTCTCTCCGGACCCTACTGCATTGTGAACCCACTGACAAGCTTCTGAACATATCTGGTTCCCTGGATTGCCATCTCTTCTTGGGCAGTGACCATTTCTTATTGATTTGAATCCCCTGCATGAGCACGATCTCATCACAGGGGCAATTTGCAAACAATGCAAAATGTGCAGCATGAGTTCTGCTTCCCTAACACTTTTATATCCAAACTAGAGGCCCGTTGCAGGAAGATTCCTGCAATAGGGCTTCCTGCGGCGGTCTGCTTCCCTCCCTTCTCCCCCGCCCTGCCTGCTACCCTCCCTTCTCCCCTGCCCTGCCTGCTTCCCTCCCTTCTCTGCAGCCCTGCTTGCTTGCTTCTCTGCAACTTCGCTCCCTTCTGCAATGCTTGGCTTCTTTCTTCTACACTGTCTTCAGTCTTCGCTCTGCTCCTGGATATGCAAATTAACTGCCATCTTGGGTTGGTTAATTTGCATACTTGCTCCTGATTGGCTGGTGGGCGTGACTGGTGGGTGTAGCAGAGTGATGGTTAATTTGCATATTACTCTTTTATTAGATAGGATTTTCTCAATAAATAACCTTTGTGAGTATTATAAACATAAAATCCAGAGACTGCATCTGACATTGGTGGCCATTTCCCTTACATTGCACCTCCAGTTTGAAAGATCCACCCTCTGACGCAAACCCTTAGAAAAAGCTGGAAACAGCTAAAAGCTACTTAACCTACTTCACGATTTTGCCTCTGGCCAGTCCCGATGCGAAGTACTACCAAATGGGAAAGAATTTCATTTAAATCAATATGAAACCAGGCTATACATCTGTACTCTTTATGTTTAACGGAATGTTCATTGGTTCATATATTAGCAACCAATTTTGAGTTGTAAAACGCTGACTTTATGAGGGAAAAAAAATACAAGTTTTAGTATAGAGAAGAGAGAGTGCACACCAAGTGCTATAGGACCACAGAATCTAATTATACCAAAATAACCAATAGGATAAAAGGGGACTTGTCAGAAAAGATGATGGTTATCTAGTTACAAACTAGATAGGCCTATTAAGGTATTTGTACATGTGAGATTGGTATAAAATGTCAGGCAAAGTTCAAAAGAAAATGTAATATATTTGAGTTACACATTCTGTAGGACTAAAATGTGAAATTATGGGGATTAAAATGGCCCTTAAGAAAGTTTCAATTCAGACCAAGTCAAACCTGGTCAAATTGTTGAAAGTTCAAAGCTGATAGATAAACCTTTAGTCATAGCTTTAATGAATGCCAAGGATCTCTGTGGGGTGAAGATTCTGCCACCTAATTAAAATGAGTCTTTATTCATGTCTTTTTTTTTTCTAGACAGCTCAGATTTAGTTTTAGAGGCTGACTCTGAAGACTTCCTGACCTTTGGCAACCTAGTCATTCAGTTTTGAACTCTGAGCTTCCAAGGGAGCTGAAATGATTATGGGACTTTGAGGTCATCTACAAAGCAGGCCGGTTGCCTAATAATCTGCTTCAGATGGTTCCACTTTACTCTGTGTTTACAGACACCTTTAAAAATGCTCATTCCCCCTAAATTAGCAGGACAAGTATACATTCTGTCTTATGTGGCTTTCACACCATCCTTCGCACAGCAGACATTTAATGACTGTACTATATTCCAGACCTTGGGATGGAAACGTGAGTCCCTGTGCTTCCTGAGACCCTGCAGTTTCACTGCAATAGAAAGGACTACACATGTGCTCAGGGTGATAATAAAGTACATATGTGCGCTGTATGAGTATGCAAGCCATCCTGAGTTGTGTGTAACTGTGAATATCTGAAAATGGTTCAAAAAGAATGTTATAATTAAACCTAGCTTTAAGTAGTAAATGTACAGTTGGAAAAGGACAGTGAGGTAGGCAAGCACAAGGGTGGTAAGTTGTAAAGGAAGGTAGGATTTTTAAAAATGACTAGTGGCCCAGCTGGTGTTGCTCAGTGGTTGAGTGTCAACCCATGAACCAATAGGTCACCAGTTCAATTTCTGGTGAGGGCATATGCCTGGGCTACAGGCTCGATCCCCAGTAGGGGGCATGCAGGAGGCAGTCGATGGATGATGTTTATCACTCATCGATGTTTCTATCTCTCTATACCGCTCCCTTCCTCTCTGTCTAAAAATCAATAAAATTGATTATATTTTTGGAAAATAACAAGTGATTTCCCTAGAGCTGCGAGAAGGGTGATAGGAGGTAGAAGGAGAAGAGTCTGCCACAAGAAGGCAAACAGGAAAGATGAGACAGTGGCGAAGAGGTATAGAAATGAGGAACACTTGATTATATCAGTACAAATTTAGGAAGATTAATTCAGGGCTGGAATGAGACAATGAAAAGAGCTGAGAAGAATACAAAATAAGAGTAGGAATCTAGAAGGACCTTGGAATATTTCAGTAAGTTAAAAGGAAAGCTTAAAAAATTACAATTATATCAAAGGAGGAAAGGAAGAAGCATTATTTGAGAGAATTACAAAGCACGATGGATCTGACGATACTCGTTTATGTCGATGGGAACATAAATACAAACACTACTTAACCCAGGTTCTCAAAGACATAGTAACCCAGGGACCACAAATGGTGGGAGGGCCTTTTAATTTTTACATTTCACTTAGCTCTTAATTTTGTAATACTACAGGTAAATATTTTATCTTCATGTATTGATGAAAAATAATGATAGAATATGTCCAGTGGGGCCAGGATTAAAGTTCAGGTTTATCTTAGGACAAATCTTTCTCTCAAGCCACCATACTGCCTTCTGATTTTAAAACAGGTTAATGTTGAAATCGACGACAGGTGATAATTTTGCCATTGGGTATCGAGTACTCAAGATAATGAAATTAGCCTAGCGTTTCTCTCTCCATCCAACAGCTCACTTCACTGTCAGGCAGGCAGCGTAGAGATTTTAATAGACACCACATTTCACATGCAAAAGTTTGCTTCTTGACTCAAGCAACCTAGTAATTATCTCCCAATATCTCCAAGTCCCTCAGCCTAGATATTTCTTTCATGTCTGAAGAAAATAACCTGGTCTCTTTTTACTTTATTTTTGACACTACTCAATGAGATGGGAAACAATGTCATATGAGTTTGCATACAATTAAAAAGCATCGAAATCAACCTTTCCAGTCTCACACTCAAAAATGCACCCAGCATGTACAATGAATATTTGCAAGAAATGATTGTGGATGGGTTATATGATTTCAAAAGTGGTTTGAAAGAAATGTGCTAAAATTACAAGCACAAATTTTTGCATTTTTTAAACAAGGAAATGACTATTTTTAACATTCTCTCCCCTGCCCGCGCCCCTCCCCCCCACCCACACACAAATATTTTCTTAGTAGAGAATTACCCATCTTAGGAAAAATTATTATTCTTTAAATATAATCCACAACCCACGGTACTCTAATTTTATCCATTTATTAAAGAAAATAACCACAGTATGCCATCCCCAAACTCATCTACTCTTTCCATTCTGCCCCTATTTGTCATCCCATGAGTTGTCACTCGAAATTTTGATTTGATATTCTATTCTGATTGACCACAAGAGAATGTAAAAAAAAAAAGAGTCTATATTTTTGGCGAACATTAGCATCTAGGGTATCAGTGATTGCATTATTCAATGATCCTTACACGGACATCCTCGGGGCAGATGCTTCCTCTGGACAGGAATGCGTTCCTCTCTCCTGATCAACTCATGAATTTCATTTCTCGTAGGAAATGAAAAGCATTAAAGTTCAATCTTTAGCTGTAACCGATAGACGTTTCTAATTATTACTTCAATTGCCATTTTAAATCATTCTCTCTCTCCTGTCTTCGTGGTTATTTTTCATTTCAGCTCTACATGTGTTACTGGTGGGGAGACGTCTTCTTCCCCACCTGTGGCTCGTGCGAATGGGCTTCTTGCGATATCCCGAGAAAAGAAATTTCCTGAGACTCGCACTGGAGGAGGATATATTACAGAAAGCTTTATTTCTGTGGAATCAAACTCCTGAGCTAGAATGACAGCCAGTGTCCAGAATCTCCTTCCTATATCTGCATACTCCAGTCCAGCATCAGGCTAGCTTAGTCCATTGTGTCCTGCTGCAGTCCATCAGTCCACTGTGTGTGGGGTTCGCATGGCCATGGGCCATATGAGTGAATGCGAGAGAGTTAAGAGCTATGAGCCAAGAGTCAAGAGAGAGAATTTCTTTGTTTAGTTAGGGGAGTATGTATTCCCAGGTAAACAGAGTGCTCTCCCTCCCTCCCTCTCTCTATCTCTCCCTCCCTCTCTCTCTCTCTTTTCCCCCTCTCTCTGTCTCTTCCCAGTGACCCACACTCGCCTTGTTCATTCATGTTCTCGCCCACTGCAGGAACACGTGACCATGTGAGTCCAGTGGCCACCTGGGGCCTGCAGTGTAAGCAGGGGCTCCAAAGGACTAAGAAGCAAAAACTCTGGACATTGACCTTTGTTTCGGACTCGCTGAGGACAAGACTGGACTTTTTTATGGTGGGATGGATGGCGATGGGGCATTGGAAACCCAGGAGTCTACATCCACCCTAATAAATCACTTTGGTACATGACAACCTCCTATTCCTGGGTCGTGGGAATGCTTTTCTTGAGCTCTCATGGAGGAGTCTAATTTCAACCAACAACAGGCCCAGCACACGAGTCCTTCATAGTCTTCTCTGAATAGGAAAGACTTCAGAGGTTCCTGCCCCTGTCACACCTGGGCCTGAGATCTGCTCCCCTGTCCTTGAATAGAAATGAATACAACGGTCCCGGAAGAGTATGTGGCTCCATGACATGCTGACTGTTCAGTCTGAATTATCTTTTACCTTTGTTAAAGCATATATATTTTAAAAGGGATAATATTATGACTTCTACAAATATAATGGATGTGTTAAATATTTAACTCGTTGTTTAATGTGCAAACCTGGCAGATGTTACTATAGCTTCGAAGGAGAAGTTAAGAAAGAAAATGCATGGAGAATAAAGAAATGTTGGCAATGATATCCATAGAAATGCAAAACTATCTTTTTCCATAAGGGGAGAGGAGTCCATTTAACCTCCACTGAAAGACTATACTTGCAGGTCTATAGATAAAAATTACTTTACATTGGTATCCGTTTTCTACAATTTATAGAATTTTCAGATAGCTCAAAGGCAAAGGAAAGCTAGAATGAGATAGCATAGAAGGATATGTTCAAATAATGCACTGGGAAACCCTCAGTGATCTTTTTTGCTTATTCCAAGTTTCCTTACATCTGGAATTTTAGTTTCTTCTGTGTTCTAGTCAACTGGACAATTGTTTTGTTACTTGATAGCTTGATTGAGAATTTTAAACAAAGTTTTCATTTAATATAACTAGAGAATTTTAAACAAAGTTTTCATTTAATATAACTAGGGACTTCTGACACAAAAATATCTGAAGTCAGCTTAGTCCACCATATTGAGTAGACTTGATTATTCCTCATCTTTAAATTCGCATCTGTTTTTGTGATAAAAGTTTCTCTCTGTTCTCCTGCTAACTTGTAGACTTAATCTTCTATGTCTTCATTGAATTTTCCCCCAGGTCTAACTTTTGGCAGTATTTTCTAGGTTTTTTGATCTTGGTATTTGTTCAGTGGATACCTGTGCCCATACTTTTAACTGCTTTCTCTATGTCCAGGACCTGGAAATTGACACCTCAATCTATCTGATGCTTCAGGCACTGACTTCCAACTGTGCAGTGGATGGCATCAAACAGGCATCCCACTGGCAGCTCAGATTTGACAAGACCAAGACGGAATCCTAAAGCACCTTCTAATGCAGCACAGTTTCCAAAGGTGTTCCTCCTCCTGCACTGTCTCTATATCATATTTTGATATTGCAGTACAATTTGTCATTCAAATCAGAATCCTAGAAACCATCATCTCCGTTTCCTTTACTTCCAAATCAATTATCACATCTTGACATCATATCTGAATTTTCTCTTTAGTGTCATTTCTTCATGTGATATTTTATATTTCTATATTTTGGGGGGGATTATGTTATTATTATAAAGAAATATTGGCATTAATTTCCATAGAAATGCAAAACTATCTTTTACATACTAGTTATTATTTTTAACCAGTGATAATTTACTATGTGACTTGATTTTAAAAACCTTCTTTTTAAAATATAAATTTTAGCATTTCAATATGCAAGAAATGCACACATATCAATAGAAAAAATTATGAAAGAAAGAAATAAAGCAACTTAAAAATGATCAAGGACATGAACAGACATTTTTCTAAAGAACAGAAACAAATGACCAAGAGGAACATAAAAAATGTTCAACATTACTAATGTTTGGGGAAATGGAAGTCAAAATCACAATGAAATATCACCTCACATTTGTCTGTTATCAGAAAGGAAAACAACAAATGCTGGCATGTTGTGGAGAAAAGGGAACCCTCGTACACTGTTAGTGGGAATGTAAACTCAAAGCCACTGTAGGAAACAGTATGTAGGTTCCTCAAGAAATTGAAAATAGAGCTACCATGCAATCCAGCATTACTAGGTATAGATCCACAGGAAACAAAATCATTATCTTGAAAAGATTCACGTACTCCCATATTCACTGCAGCATTATTCATAATAGCCAAGGTATGGCAACAACTAAGGATTCATCAACAGAAGAATAGATCAATAAAATGTGAGATAAATATAGATAATGGAATTGTATTCAGCCTTAACGAGTAAGAATATTCTGCCACTTGAGACAACACAGATGAATATGGAGGGCTTTACATTAAGTGATACAAGGCCAACAAAGGAAGATAAATATAGCACATATGTGAAATCTACATTTTAAAAGTCAAACTCATAGAAGCAGAGCACAATGTGTTCACCAGGAGACGGGCTGGGGTGGAAACAGGAAGAGGTTGGTAAAGGGTAAAAACTTGCAGTTACAAGATAATTTCTGCGGACCTAGTGTATGCCCTGGTGACTCTAGATGATAACGCTGCATTCTGTGATTGAAACTTGCTAAGAGGGTAGAACTTAAATATTATCACAAAACAAGAACACAAAAACCGATAAATATGTGAGGTGGTGATGCAAGTGCTGGCTAACGTGATGAGGGGAATCTATTCACAGTGTTTATGCCCTGCATTAGGACATGATTTCCCATGTAGAAAATCTGGAAGAACAGACACACACATGCATACACATAAAATTGTATTGCAGTTTTGGAAGTATTTCCTAAAACGAGGACATTTGAATTGTTTGCACTGGTTTTTATTGGTTAGCTCTGCTGCAATAACAAACCACCCTAAAATAAGTTAAAAGAACGACTGTTTACTTAGCTCGTGATTTTCTAAGTAACCATGTTGGCTGAGGCCGGCTGGGTGGTTCTTTAGGTTTGGGCCTGACTGCGCTCACACTAGCCTCGGCCTTGCATTTGTGGTCACTTGGCATGGGTGGCCGGAGGGCTGGGACTGGAGGGCTGGCATGACTGGGACCTTTCTCCACTGGCTCTCTCCTCTCGTCCCCTCCCAGGCTTGCCCTGGCTGGTCTACATGGCAGTCCAAGGGTTCCCAGAGCAGCCAGCCTGCAGCTGCGGGTCTCCACAGGGCGGGGCTGAGAATTCCCACAGGATCAGGACACCACAGGCCAGTTCTACTCAAGAGTGAGGAAACAGGCTCCATTGCTTGATCGGAGGAGGTATAATATTATGGCCATTTTGTCATTATCTATAACTATAAAGTGATCATTAACAATACAATGATCTTATTAATCTCAGACTAGAGATGGAAAGCGTATCATTGTTTCCTAGCCAAGCCTTCATATTTTCAATAAGAGAGAATTAGATTTTACAATAAAGATCATCTTAATTATAAACGTGATTTTAAAAATGTGTCTAGCCTGGCTGGTGTGGCTCAGTGGTCGAGTGTTGACCCTAGAGCCAACAGACCGCCAGTTCGATTCCAGGGCAGGGCACATGCTTGGATTGCAGGCTCGATGCCCAGTAGGGGAAGTGCAGGAAGCAGCCGATTGATGATGTTTCTCTCTCATCAATGTTTCTACCTCTATCCTTCTCTCTTCCTCTCTCCCTCTTAAAATCAACCAAAAATATGCTTTTAAAATGTGTCTATGCTTCTAACTTCAGAGTACTGGGGATAAATATGTGTCCCTTTGAAATAAACCTCTCTCATGAAAATTAGTCACCCTTATACAATTTTTTCATAATAATCTCTGATATGGCTCTCATCATAAAACTCTATTTTCATATTCCAGTTTTGAAACATTCACCTTTTAGTTTTTATACTATATATATATAAACTATATATATATAAACTATATATATATACATATATATATATATATATACACATATATATATGAGTAAAATTGGCAAATGCTTGAAATTTGAATCTGGTCAATGTCAAAGATGGCCAAATGATTAAATGTGTGCTATTGTATGCCATTTTCATGTGGCTGTATTTTTAAATTTAAGCCTACTAGTATATAAAGAAACATTCTGGCTTCTGATGTCTCCAATACCTACAAAATTGATGCTGCATATGCCATTGTTGCTTCCCTCTGTACATTCCTTGCATTCATTCTCTAAGAATATGACTTAACCAGATTGCACTTCATGAATTCTTCAAAAGGTCATACAGTTTATATATCTTTAGATCAAAACAGAATGAGCCACACCATTTCTGCTACTTATAAGCTCTTTGAAATTAGACATGCATTACCTCGGTATGTGTAGTTTTATTTAGCTATGAAATAGAAATATTGCTATCTCCTTCTTATGATTGTGTGGTGAAAATAAGAGCGAGCACATGAAAATCCCTAGCCCGGTGTCTTACTCGTGGTATGAATTCTGTTTACCAGCGTCTTCCCTCCTTTAACCCTTTTAGTCATGTTTCCCCACCATTTCACCACTTTCTAGCTCTTCTGATTCAGCCCAGTAGGGGAGCTGCTCACAGAAAGAGCCTCCTAGCAATGACTCAAAAACTCCACGCCACTTTCATGACTGGATCACTGGCTCCACATCAAGAAAATCCCAATCACATACTTCTTCAGAAAACTACGTGAGGCTCTTCATTGTTGATAAAAAGGAGAAGACTGGGAGATGGGAGTAATAATGGGAATAACAATGATGATGATAGTATACGAATAGCTTCATTCTGAGTTTTAATACCTACCTCGTGTAAAAATGAATGCACTGACAAATGTTTTTGTTACTGATGTACTGGAATGAAAGCTGTTACTAATTATTTTTATGACTTTTTTAAAATAAAAGCTTTACAATTTTTTTTTTTCTAGAGTTGAGTGATATCCAGACATAACAGAAAATGTGAATGGGAGGAAAAGACTGCACCCATCTTGGGATCAGCTATAAATCAGGCTAATTACTCAAGTGGAGTAAGGGATGCAGACATGCAGGGATGATCATGGCATTCAGTGGGCGTAGGTTCTGGACTCGGGAGAAAGGGGTGATAGGTGGCAATTATCATTAGGGACTTTTGCATAAAGATGTTGGAGTCTTCTCACTCATTAGACTAAACAGTCCCCCGGTCATTAGGAGGAGCTGTCAGAGGCACCCAAATACCATCAGAACGAGGGTAATGGCTATGACCGTAGCAACCTATTATTTCCATAATGGCAGTGTGATTAAGAAATCAACACCACACGTTATTTATTCCCCATCAGCTGTGGCTTTTAAAAGATTGTGACAGGGGTCGCACACCAAACCGGGAGCAGCTTCCATACCTTTGATGGGACTCACATGCCATGCACACCTTTCTTTCCCAACTGTGCCTTTAATTTGAATATTATCGGGAGCAGGGCAGGACAGAGCTGCTATAAATTGTCCCAAAAGTTGGGTGGAAGTTAGAGGGATACACACTATGAAAGCATTCGCGGTGGAAAGGAGACTGGAATTTTCCAGTCATGGTTTGTTACAAATCCTTCAGGGACAAGAACACAGATGTGGTTGTCACTTACTATTTTTCTTTCTTACGCACTAGTTGTAAATATATGGCGTGGAGCTTTGCTGAAGAATAATACATCACATCATGAGGAGAACGCCACGCATTATATGCTAAGTGAGGAAACTCTAGAGACTACACAGTAAATTAAAAGACGGTAACAACTATACTAGAGGACATTATGCTTAAGGAAACAAATTCTCATTATTTTGAAGAAGACTTGGAATTCTTAAAGTCTGACCTAAATGACAATTATAATTGGATATTTACAATGAAAAATATGTAGAAAACCTACAAGCAATAAGTCAGTAATTATGCACTTGCTAAAAACATGTGCTTGGCATTTTTTTAAATTCCCTAATTAAATCCTAATTAGGATGTGCAGTGGGGTGTTAATTTTCACTAGCTATACCTCCAGGGCATGTTTCACACCTTCAGGAGCCTACACTTATTCAGATATGTAAGAGATAACCACCAGTAGAAAGGACCACAGCATCCTTGGTTTGGAGAATTGCTTATGTGTGGTTTCTGCCTCTAACAGCTAGGAGAGCTGAATGAGACTATGAACTGTAACACTTTCCTCAGCTGCCCAGTAGGTAAAGTATCACTTTTGCTGCATCTTCTACCCAGGGCTTTCCTTCCAAAAAAAATAATAATAAAGAAAAAGAGAAAGGAAGGAAGGGAGGGAGAGAAAGAGGAATGGAGGGAGGCAAACCCTGTGTAGATACTCAGTGAATCTGAATATAGGGTGGCCAACCAATCAGATATATTTAAATTTTGGTCCCACATAACAACTCAGAGCACAAATATTAAATCACAGGCTTCATTCTCAGAATCCATGAAGTCCACTTTAACACGATGCTCCCCACAATAAAATGAAATGATGGTTTACTCATACAAGAACAGAAAATGAGACAAGCAATAATGGTTATGCTGAGAGGCAAATGAATCCGTCTGTAGTGAGTTTCTTTCTGGGCCAACAGTTCTTTTGAGTCCCAATTAGTATCACATGATCTCACTCATCTAGGGGAAATAATGAACAACATAAACCAATGAACAAAAACAGACCCGGAGACAGGGAAGCATCAATCAGACTGTCAAACCTCAGAGGGAAGGTAGGGGAGGGTGGGGGTAAGAGGGAGAGATCAACCAAAGGACTTGTATGCATGCTTATAAGCCTAACCAGTGGTCACAGACAACAGGGGGGTGGAGGCATGCGTGGGGAGGGGTTTGGGAGGGGAATGGGGGGATGAGGACAAGTATGTAATACCTTAATCAATAAAGAAATTAAAAAAAAAATGAAATGATGGTTTTGTGTTGAGAATTGACCATTATTCTTCATAATTGCTCTCCCAAGATTTTCTTGGAGCTTTCTAACCAATTTTGGATTTCTATATTGCCAAATCATATCTAGACTTTCTTTTCAACCTATCACCCAAGTTGCCAAAATTGTTGGTCACCTTTTATACAGTGTGAAGAGGCCAAGATAGAAATCAGTCTGCATTTCCCTAAACTTTGGGGCATAAACCAAAAGAGAAAAAGGAAACTCAAATGCCTCTGAGGGCAAAACATTTTTATAGTAATTCTCATGGACTTCTCCACACTAACCAGTGAGTAGTTACATCTTAATTTTACAGATAAGTTTTAAGCTCATGTGTGTTAAGGGACATACTCAAAGACCCATAGCTAGTAACCAATAGAGCCAGGATTTGAATTTATGAATCTGAATTGTTATGAGTCTGACTCATGCTCTTTAATATTCTAAATCCACTTTTACCAATCTCATTTATCCAATATAAAACATAGTAAGAGATTTCTCCCTGGTGACACTTCCATAGTTTTATGCATTTAATTTCTATACCTAATTTAAATTTTTTTTCTTGATTTCAAAGGGGAAGAGGGAGGGAGAGATGGAAACATCAATGATGAGAGAGAATCATGGATTGGCTGTCTCCTGCACACCCCCTACTGGAGGTAGAGCCTGCAACCTGGGCATGTGCCCTGATCGGGAATCGAATGGTGACCGCCTGAGGAATTGGTCGACACTCAACCACTGAGCAACACTGGCTGGGCTGTACCTAATTTTAATAAATCCTCCAGTATACTCATTTTAAAAATCATACTTTGCTCTCATTTCGCTTTCTCAGGTAACAGTGGAAAGCAACTGTCACCAGATGTGAAAATTTACAGATCATTAAATTCTCCTCCACACTGCATTCGCAGCAATGCCCTGGTGTCAAAGGGCTGCCTCCTTCCCACCTGAAAGGATTGGTTTCAGAACAGTTTTGCTCCAAACTACTAACTTAGTCAATCTTCTCCAATGTGCAATTAACCTGAACAATTCTGGAGATAGGGGCCACTGTGCAATCAATTACACCTGGGTTTCTCTCTGCACCTGTAGTCTATCTTCCCATCTACTGGGCTCTTTGCCTTCCCTTATTGACCTTCACGGAGTTGCCTAAAGACCATGGGACAGATGGCTCTTTAGCAAACTTTATAACTGAGCACATGTTGTTTGGCAAAAAAATTCTGCCAGTTCAAATACCTGTCTGTCCCTCACACATCTAACTTCTCTCTCTCTCTCTCTCCCCCTCTTCTTTCCATTATATTCAACTGCAGAAATGGAAAATGAATCATCCCTAAAACCCTAGTTTAGTTGTCATGCTTATAAAACGTTTCATCCTGACTTACCCAATAAAATTAATTGTAGTTCTTTTTGAATTCTTTCTGCACCTTATACATTCCACAAGAACTAAAGGTTAGCACTTTTTTATGGCATTAATTTTTTTATACCTTTGTATCCTTTCCTTTAATAATATATATTCAAAAAAGCTGGAACTGGGTCATTACTGCCTAAGAATCCCCAGTACATAGCACAGAGCCTGACATACTACTATATGTGTTGATCAATGAATACATGGTGCTTATTCACTTATTTAGACATCTTTTTAAAATGTGTTCAGCATTTACTATGGACCTATACCTTCTAAGATAACCTCTCCCAAACAATCCCTGCCTTTTGGAATCTTTGTCCTGGTGTTATTCCTTGCCCTCGAGTGAAAGGCTATACCGAGAGATCAACAAAGAGAATACAGCAGAAATAATGAGACATCTCTTCCACAATCAGATTACACAATATTGAGACTTCCATCTTGCCGGCACCCTCTCTTTTCTTTCTGGCTTTGATAAAGATAGCATGTTGACTCATATGGCAAGGAATTTTTAGCCACACAGCCGACAGTGGGCAAGGTACTGAATCATGCCAATGACCCTGTGAGTGAGCTTGGATCTTGATCTTTCCCCAGTTGAACCTTCAGGCAAAATTGCAACTCCTCTTCCTATCTTGCTTGCAGCCTCAGGAGACTCTAACAGAGGATCCAGAGAAGCGATGCCTGAATTCTTACTCCAGAAGAACTCTGAGGTCATGCATATGGCTCTGTATTAAACCACCAAGATTCGGGGCAATGTGTTATGCAAAAATACAACGCCAGTACAGTGCTGACATTGTATCAAGTCTAGAAACATAATGATGAGCAAAACAGAGATGCCTTTTCTTTCCGTCCTCATGTTCTAGTAACCAAGTAAAAACTCTCTCATTATCTAAATTTAGAAAGAGTTCGGTATTCTAGTTACATTGAAGCCCTTTTCAAATAGCACCTCAGGTATTTATGGCCCTATGTAATGGGGTATGTAAACTACCCCAAAATGTTGTCTTAAGACAACAACGATGAATTGTTTCTCATGATATTCTCAGTTGGCATGGTGGTTCCTCTGTTGTTTTTTCCTGAGGTTGCTCATGTAGCTGCACACACATGGCTGAAGGTCCAAGATGACCTCAGTTACATGACTCGCTATTGGTCATGTGATCAGCCGGAGTGCCTCAGTTCTCTCACTTGAGTCTCTTATCCTTCAGTAAGCTGGGCTGAATTTCTTTCTTTTTTTTTTTTTTTTACGTTTATTTTTTTAAATTTATTTATTGATTAAGGTGTTACATATGTGTCCTTCTTCTCCCATTACCTACCCCCATCCCCCCACTCATGCCTTCACCCCCCTGTTGTCTGTGTCCATGGGTTAGGCCCATATGCATGCATACAAGTCCTTTGGTTCATCTCTCCCCCTTACCCCCACCCTCCCCTACCTTCCCTCCGAGGTTTGACAGTCTGATCAATGTTTCTCTGTCTCTGGAACTGTTTTTATTCATCAGTTTATGTTGTTCATTATATTCCACAAATGAGTGAGATCATGTGATACTTATCTTTCTCTGACTGGCTTATTTCACTTAGCATAATGCTCTCCAGCTCCATCCATGCTGTTACAAATGGTAAGAATTCCTTCTTTTTTACCGCAGTGTAGTATTTCATTGTGTAGATATACCACAGTTTTTTAATCCACTCATCTGCTGATGGGCACTTAGGCTGTTTCCAAATCTTAGCTATGGTGACTTGTGCTGCTATGAACATAGGGGTGCATATATCCTTTGTGATTGATGTTTCTAGCTTCTTGGGATATATTCCTAGAAGTGGGATTACTGGGTCAAATGGGAGTTCCATTTTTGGTTTTTTGAGGAAACTCCGTACTGTTCTCCACAGTGGCTGCACCAGTCTGCATTCCCACTAGCAGTGCACCAGGGTTCCTTTTTCTCCGCATCCTCGCCAACATTTGTCATTTGTTGATTTGTTGTTGATAGCCATTCTGACAGGTGTGAGATGGTACCGCATTGTCATTTTGATTTGCATTTCTCAGATAATTAGTGACTTTGAGGATGTTTTCATGTGTCTCTTGGCCTTCCTTCTGTCTTCTTTCAAAAAGTTTCTACTTAGGTCTGTTGCTCATTTCTTGATTGGATTATTTATCTTCCTTTTGGTGAGTTGTATGAGTTCCCTGTAAATGTTGGAGATTAAACCCTTATCAGTGATAACATTGGCAAATATGTTCTCCCATGTAGTGGTCTTTCTTGTTGTTTTGTTGATGGTCTCTTTTGCTGTGCAAAAGATTTTTATTTTGATGTAGTCCCATTTGTTTATTTTCTCTTTAGTTTCCATTGCCCTAGGAGCAGTATCAGTGAAGAAGTTCCTTCGGCATATGTCTGAGATTTTTCTGGCTGTGGATTCCTCTAGTATTTTTATTGTTTCCCATCTTATGTTTAAGTCCTTGGTCCATTTTGAGTTTATTTTTGTGTATGGTGTAAGTTGGTGGTCTAGTTTCATTTTTTTCATGTATCTGTCCAATTTTCCCAACACCATTTACTGAAGAGACTGTCTTGATTCCATTGTATGTTCATGCCTCCTTTGTCGAATATTAATTGAGCATAGTGGTTTAGGTCAATTTCTGGGTTCTCTAGTCTATTCCATTGATCTATATGTCTGTTCTTGTGCCAGTACCAGGCTGTTTTGAGAACAGTGGCTTTGTAATACAGCTTGATATCTGGTATTGAAATCCCACCTACTTTGTTCTTCTTTCTCAGGATTGCTGCAGCTATTTGGGGTCTTTTTTTTTATCCCAGATGAACTTTTAGAGAGTTCGTTCTAGGTCTGTGGAAATATGCCGTTGGTATTTTAATGGGGAGTGCGTTGAATCTATAGATTGCTTTGGACATTTTGATGATGTTGATTCTACCAATCCATGAACACGGTATGTTCTTCCATCTGTTTATATCTTCCTCTATCTCTTTTTTCAGTGTCCTGTAGTTTTTTGCATATAGGTCTTTTACCTCTTTAGTTAATTTATTCCTAGGTATCTTAATTTTTTTTGGTATGATGGTAAATGGAATTGCCTTTTTAGTCTCTCTTTCTGTAAGTTCACTACTAGTGTATAGAAACACCATAGATTTTCTTGGCATTAATGTAGTATCCTGCTACCTTGCCAAATTCATTTATTAAGTCTAACTAGTGGCCCGGTGCACAAAATTTGTGCACATTAAAAGGGGATTAATTAGAGGAAATAATTTAATATTGCTCTTTGCCCTTTCTCTATAATAGAAGTGTCAGAGATGAAAGAAAATTAGTAAAATGTATACAAAAACTTGCCTCCTGTCAGAGTCTGGGGCACACCATGGGGCACACCCAGAGTTAAGTCCCCACCCACCCACATGTGCCTCAAAATTGCCTGAGACCCAGACCTGGCCACCCCCCCACCCCACCCCCCCAATTGGGCTAGATCGAGACCTGGCCAGTCCCAACGTTGTCAAGGCCCACCGGACAGGGGACATAGCCTCAGGTCCCCTGGCCTGGCACCAGGACGGGGTGGCATGCCTTGAGGTCCCCCGTCAAGCCCCACCAGGTGTGGGGCACAGCCTGAGATCCCCTGTCAAGCACCGCCAGGTGAGGGGGGGGCGCAGCCTCAGGTCTCCTGTCAAGCTCCATTGGGCAGGAGGTGCAGCCTGAGTTCCCCTGATCCAGCACTGGGGGTTCACCTTGTGGTCCCCCATCAAGCCCCGCTGGGTGGGGAGCACGGCCTGAGGTCCCCTGTCAAGCCCCACCAGGCAGGGGGGTGCAGCCTCAGGTCCCCCGGCCCAGTGCTGGGGAAGAGGGTGCAGCCTGAGGTCCCCCGGCCTGGTGCCAGGGTAGGGGGCATGGCCAGAAGTCCCCTGTCAAGCTCCACCTGGTGGGGGGTGTGGCCTGAGGTCCCCTGGCCTGGCGTTGGGGTGGGGTAAGCAGCCTGAGGTCCCCTAGCCCAGCACCAGGACAGGAAGTGCACCTTGAGGTCCCCCATCAAGCCCCGCCGCGGGGCGAGGGGCGTGGCCTCAGGTTCCCTGCCTGGCACTAGGGCGGGAGTCGCGGCCTGAGGTCCCTATCAAGCCCCACTGGGTGGGGGTGTGGCCTGAAGTCCCCTAGCCCAGCACCAGGATGGGAAGCACACCTTGAGGTCCCCCATCAAGCCCCAATGGGTGGGGGACATGGCCTGAGGTCCCCTGTCAAGCCCCATGAGGGAGGGGGAGGGCATAGCCTCAGGTTCCTGCTGATGGCTCGTTAAGGCTACTTATGGGAACTTGGCCTCAGCTGTGGGTGCAGCCATCTTTGTGATGGAGTGATGGTTAATTAGCATATTTCCTCTTTATTAGATAGGATGATTTTTTGATGGAGTCTTTAGGGTTTCCTATGTAGAGTATCATGTCATCTGCGAATAAGGACAGTTTTACTTCTTCTTTTCCAATTTGGATGCCTTTTATTCCTTCTTCTTGTCTGATAGCAATGGCTAGTACTTCCAGTACTGTGTCAAACAGGAGTGGAAAGAGAGGGCATCCCTGTCTTGTTCCTGTTCTTAGGGGAAATGGTTTTAGTTTTTGTCCATTGAGTGTGATGCTGGCTGTGGGTTTATCATATATGGCTTTTATGATGTTGAGGTATGATCCTTTTTTTCCCACCTTTCTGAGAGTTTTATCAAGAAAGGGTGTTGGATTTTGTCAAATGCTTTGTCTGTGTCAATTGATATGACTATGTGATTTTTTCCCCTCAATTTATGTACTGTATCACGTTTATTGATTTGCGGATATTGGACCATCCTTCCATCCCTGGTATGAATCCTGCTTGGTCATTGGATCTTTCTGATGTACTGCTGGATATGAGTTGCTAGAATTTTGTTGAGGATTTTGGCATCTATGTTTATGAGGGATATTGTCCTGTAATTCTCTTTCATTGTGTTATCTTTATCTGGTTTTGTTATTAGGGTGATGCTGGCTTCAAAGAATGAGTTTGGAAGTGTTCCTTCCTCTTGAATTTTTTAGAATAGTCTGAGGAGGATAGGTTTTAGTTCTCCCCTGAATGTTTAGTATAACTCTCCTGTGAAGCCATCTGGCCCTGGGCTTTTGTTTTCTGGAAGCTTTTTGATGTCTGCTTCAATTTCTTCCATAGTTATTGGCCTATTGAGATTTTTAGAATCTTTCTGATTGAGTTTTGGAAGGTTGTATTTTTTTAGGAGTATGTCCACTTCCTCCAGGTTGTCTAGTTTATTGGGATAGAGTTGTTCATAATATTTTTTAACAATCCTTTGTATTTCTGTGGGGTTTGTTGTTATTTTGCCTCTCTCATTTCTGATTTTGTTTATTTGACTCCTGTCTTTGCTTCTTGGTGAGCCTGGCCACAGGTTCGTCAATCTTATTTATCCTTTCAAAGAACCAGCTCTTGGTTTCATTGATCTTTTTTTTTTTTTTTTTGGTCTCTATGTAATTTATTTTTACTCTAATATTTATTATCTCCTTCCTCCTGCTCACTCTGGGTTTTTCTTGTTGCTCTCTTTCTAATTCTTTGAGTTGTAGCATTAGGTGGTTTACTATAATTTTTTCTTGTTTTTTGAGGTAGGCCTGGAAAGCTATAAACTTCCTTCTCAGGACTGCTTTCATTGTGTCCCATAGGTTTTGGATTGTTGTATTTTTATTATTATTAGTTTCCAGAATGTTTTTAATTTCTTCTTTGATCTCATTGGTAACCCAATCAATATTTAATATTGAATTATTTTTATTGTTGTTTATTTCTAATATTATGCCATTGTGGTCTGAAAAGATGCTTGGTATGATTTCAATCTTCTTGAACTTGGGGAGACTTTGCTTGTGACCCAGTATGTGATCTATTTTACAAAATGTCCCATGTGCACTTGAGAAGAACGTATATTCCACAGCTTTGGGGTGAAATGTTCTGAAGATGTCAATTAAGTCCATCTGATCTAGTGAGTCATTTAGGATTGTTGTTTCTTTGCTGAATTTTTGTCTAGAGGATTTATCCAGTGATGTCAGTGGTGTATTACAGTCCTCTACTATGATTGTATTGTTGTCTAACTTTCTCTTGATATCTTCCAGGAGATTTTTTATGTATTTGGGTGCTCCTTCATTGGGTACATATATGTTTACCAGTGTTATATCCTCTTGTTGTATCCATCCCTTTAGTATTATGAAGTGGCCTTCCTTATCTCTTGTTATGGCCTTCACTTTGAGGTCTATTTTGTCAGATATAAGTATTGTTACCCCAGCTTTTTTTCATTTCCTTTTGCCTGAAATATATTTTTCCTTCCCTTCACTTTCAATTTGTGTGAGTCTCTTGTTCTGAGGTGGGTCTCTTGTAGATGGCATATATATGGGTCATGTTTCTTTATCCATTCAGCCACTTGATGTCTTTTGATTGGAGCATTTAGTCCATTTGCATTTAAAGTTATTATTGAAAGGTACTTGTTTGTAGCCATTTTTATTTGTTGAGGCTGTGTTCCTTCTTACCTTTTTGTTTCTTCTTTTTACAGCATTCCCTTTAGCATTTCTTGCATTTCTGGTTTGGTAGTGATAAACTCCCTTAGCCTTTTTTTGTCTGTGAAGCTCCTGAGTTCCCCTTCAATTTTGATTGATAGTCTTGCTGGATAGAGTATTCTTGGATTGAGTCCCTTGTTTTGAATCACTTTGTATATCTCCTTCCATTCCATTCTAGCTTGATGTGTTTCTGTTGAGAAATCATTTGATAATCTGATGGGGGATCCTTTGTAGA
The DNA here is from genome assembly GCA_026230045.1 of Corynorhinus townsendii. Classification (NCBI taxonomy): domain Eukaryota; kingdom Metazoa; phylum Chordata; class Mammalia; order Chiroptera; family Vespertilionidae; genus Corynorhinus; species Corynorhinus townsendii. The sequence continues at coordinate 9,137,380 of JAPDVU010000011.1, read as the reverse complement.
TAACTCTCTGTCTCTCTCTTGCAGCCTTTAAGATTCTCTCTTTGTCGATAACATTTGCCATTGTAATTATGGCATGTCTTGGTGTGGGTCTTTTGGGATTCATCTTGCTTGGGACTCTTTTTACTTGAGTAACTTTTTTCTTCCCCATATCAGGGAAGTTTTCTGTCATTATTTCTTCAAATAAATTTTCTAATCCTTGCTTCTCTTCTTTTCCTTCTGGCAGCCCTATTATACGTATGTTATTTCGTTTTGCATTGTCCCAAAGCTCCCTTAGGCTCTCCTTCTGCTTTTTAATTTTTTTCTCTAGTTGCTATTCAGATTGGGCTTGTTTCTGTTCCTGATCTTCTAACTCGCTGATTCAGTCCTCTGCTTCTTCTAGTCGACTGTTGAAGCCTTCCATAGTGTTTTTGACTGAAGCTATATCATTTTTCATTTCTTCCTGATTTTTGCATAGGTTGTTGATTTTCTCGTCCATCCGGGTGTATGAACTGTATGATCATTACTCTAAATTCTTCTTCTGTCATATTGCATGCTTCCATTTCACTTATTGCCTTACTTGGCAATTCCTCCTTTTCTTTCCTTTTCCCCATTCTGATTATCATCGGAAGGTTCAGATTGCTTTGTTGTCTCCCCATTCTGACTATCACCAGAAGGTTCAGATGTTGAGTTGTGGGAGCCTGGACTGTGTTCAGTGGGAGTTTTGTACCCCCCAAGTGTCACTGAAGAGTTCTGATACCAAGATGTGCGGTTGCTGTGGATTGGTGGGAACCACGTTCGCCCTGGGTCAGAGTCATAGGCGCTTAGTGTGGCCTTGTGTGTTCACCTAGAATCAGGGACCCTGCCTGTGCCACGTTGAAACAGAGAACCCACTGGCATGTGCCAAAAATCAAAGTCCCCTATTATGTGTCAGGAGTCAGAGGCTTCCTGTGTCCATGCCGAGAATTGAGTATCAGAGTCTCTGTTTCTTGGTGCTACCTCACACTGAGAATCAGGTCCCTGTGTGCACATGTGCCAAGAATTGGAGTCATTGGCTCTTAGTGTGAATGTACTGGGAATCAGGGCTCTCAGGCACATGTAATGAGGAACGGAGTCTAGTCACTGGTGGTCAATGCTGCCTCTTGTGTGGAAATTCAGGGTCCCCGATCTGCCCAGGAGACCGGGTTGCTCAGTCGCACTGTGTTGGCAGGAGGTCCACTTCTGCCCTGCGGTAAACTGCCTTCTATGTGTGCTTGCCCTGAATCAAAGTCAGGTGGCTCTGCCCCTTAGTGTGGGTGTGGGGTCTGGTCATGCGGGTGTGCACTGTGGAAAACAAACTCCCTGTGTCCATGTACCCAGGCTCAAATTCAGCACTGCCTTCCTGTGTGTGCACAGGGTCTGGTCATGGGGAACAAACTCCCTGAGACCGCATATCCAGGTTCAAATTCATTGCAGCCTCTCTGCTAAGGTGCAGGGTCTGGTCATGGGAAACAAACTCCCTGGGTTTGCACCCCCAGGCTCAGACTCAGTGCTGGCTCCCTGCATGGGCGTAAGATCTGTTCACAGAATACAATCTCCCCAAGGTCATGCACCTATACTCAAATTCAGGACTGCCTTCCTGCCTGGGCGTGGAGATGAGTCGTGGGAAACAAATTCCCTCAGTTTGCAAGTCCGGGGTCAAGTTCAGCACTGTCTTCCTGCCCTGCGTGGGCGTGGGATCTGGTCGCAGAAGACCACCTCCCTAGGGATGAGCAGGTAGACTCAAATTCCACTCAGTATCCCAGCCTGGGCATGGAGACTAGTCGCAGGAAACAAACTTCCTGTGTCTGACACCAAGGCTCAAAGTCAGGCAGAGTCGCCATTGCTTTGTGTGTGCAGAAAGCCTTATTGTGTGGCTGGGGTCTTGTAGTTTCTATGTCGCTGCCGCAGGGACGGCAGGGGTGGGGGTTGGGTTTGTGACACACAGAAAAATGTGGCCGGGTGCCTGGAGTCCTGGTGTCCCTCGGTCTGCAGCTGTGGTGGCAGGTCTTCTACCAGAGTGGCTGTAGGGTCCCGATTTGCTACCAAGATCAGACTGGGTGGTGGTGAGGCTAGGATCCTAGTTTCAAGCAGTTCTGTTCTTCAAGGTGGAATGGTCTCTGTGCTGCCAGTGTTCTCCCTGGAGTGTTTGTGGCGGCCACGGGGTTTTGCCATCTAAGACTGCCTGGATTGGCAGCCCCCTGGAAGAACTGCAGGGTCTAACTGTACCTGTTTCGCACACACACACACCCACACACGTCCACACATACCTCTATCGCTCTCTCACTCTCTCATACACTCTCCCTCCCTACCTTCCTGCCAGTCGCCATCTTGCCTCCCTGGGCTGAATTTCATATGTGGCAGCTCTAAGCCAGTGTTCTAAGAAGGCAAGACACAATGCACACATACCTTTTAAGCCTCTGCAATGTGTTTACCAATGTCTCATTGGCCAACGAGGGTAATATGGCCAACCCCCGAATGAATGTAAGGGCCAGTACACAAACCTAGGGTTAAGTGTAATCAAGATTTATTAAAAGTGCCGAAACCGGTTTGGCTCAGTGGATAGAGCGTCGGCCTGCAGACTGAAGGGTCCCGGGTTCGATTCCAGTCAAGGGCATGTGCCTTGGTTGTGGGCACATCCCCAGTGGGGGGTGTGCAGGAGGCAGCTGATTGATGTTTCTCTCTCATCGATGTTTCTGGCTCTCTATCCCTCTTCCTATCTCTCGGTAAAAATTCAATAAAATATATTTAAAAAAAAAAGATTTATTGAAAGCCATTGCTGGAATAAACTGCAACAACCAGTATTGACATTCAGGTTAATAGAGGTATTCCTAAAATGCTATAACTTAAAGGTACCTTAGGGACATGTAGTTCAACCCCCTCATTATATAAATAAGGGAATGGATATGATCAAAACAAAATAATTGCCCCGTAAAGAACAGATTAAACATTAACATTCAGATTCTTGCTAGTCCAGTCATATTCTCTGCCCTACAGTGCATATTACTTGATTGCCAACCTCCAACCATGCAAGGGATTTGCAATGGAGTAGGTCACACCATTCCACTCTGGGTTGCAGGATACAACTCCAAAACACCTGATCCTTTTTCCTTTCGCCAGAGTTATTTTAGCACAAAAATATGTGAGCTCTCTAGTAATTAGATACTTCGTGTATCTGAAACTATTCCACAACGTGCCACTTATTTGTGGGGTCACTGCTACGAAACTACTAAATAATAAGTTATCTCACACTAGCAATTAGAATCCAGTGATCTAAATCATCGTGTTTTGTTTTTGTTTTTTATTAATTTCAGAGAAGAAGGGAGAGGGAGAGAGAGAGACAGAAACATCAATGATGAGAGAGAATCATTGATCGGCTGCTGCACACCTCCTACTGGGGACCGAGCCCGCAACCCAGGCACATGCCCTTGACCAGAATCGAACCCGGGACCCTTCAGACCGCAGGCTGATGCCCTATCTACTGAGCCAAACCAGCTAGGGCACATCATATGTTTTTATATGGGTCCACTTGCAGTGCAGTTAGCAAAACATGAGTGAGTTTAACTAAACACATGGCTTTTAAACGTCTCCAGCATTCTTTGTGTTGATTTCAACTAGTATATCTTTACATTTTATACTAAAACTTGCCCAGGCTGTGGGTACAGATCAGCACAAAGACTTTTGTTATGGAGGGAAGTGCTTCTGATTTTCTGAGCCTGGATGACTGAGGTTCTTACTTTCTGAAGCTTTTGCTCATGATGATTTTTCAGATACAGCTGCTGAAAAACGCAGAACTGAATCTCCCTGAGAATTCACCTGCCTTGGTAAATTATTCCCATTTTGGTATCCATGCCCATGATCCACTCTAGTCTCTAATGATAGGATTCAGATTCAAGGACTAGAGGGACAGCAGCTTTCTGCTTTTAGCTGATGCTATTCTCACTCTTTTTCTTGTAGTCTGAATCATCACAGCACAGAAAAGTCATGATCATCATTGAAGAAATTCACCTGACATCTCTATTTGACATTATTTTAAAGATGCTCACTAATCAGCTGCTATAGCCTCAAAATATTTCTCCTTCCTATTTTGGTTCTTGAGTTATCTGTGGAAGAGTCTTTAACAGAATGCAGCCATAAAGCAACAACAAAATGTTACAAAAAGTAATAAAACAAAAAATTAATTTAAAAAATTAAAATTGCGAAAATTCGGATAAAAATAAGTTAATTAAAGTTGGAAGACAAAAACCAATAAAATCTTCTAATTTCATTATGAAGATAAAATTTTTGAGAACGGAAAACAGAGAAAGAATCTAGGCTATATAGTATCTTACACAAATTTATCTCAAAAGAAAAGAATAAAGAAAAAACTGGATTCAATGATTTATTTAAAAAGAGAAGAAAAAAAGATAGAAGTGATTTTCCCAGATTTACAGAACATCAGTTGTCAGACTTAAAAGGCTGCCTCATAATTGAAATGGTTCATGCCTAGACACCATTTCATAATTGCAGAATCACAGGGAATAAGTGAATATTCTAAATTACCCTGAGATAGAGGTCAGTGTGAAGTGGAACAGTATTAGGACACTTATAAATAAACTAGAATGTTACAACAGACTAGAAAAGGGTGTTGGATGTTTTAAGGATTAAATGGTGCTCAATTTAGAATTGTATACTTATTTAAACTATCAAACATATAAGTTAAGAAAACAATACATCTTCATATGTATAAGGACTTATCCACTCAGACACTTCCACTAATACACCATTCCTTAGAAAGTAATTTGAGAATGTGTTCTAGAAGAGAGAGAGAGAGAAAATACATGGGGTCTAGAAAATAATAGTTCAAACACAAAAAAGTAATAAAAGAAAGTCCCAGGATGAAGACAGTAGGGTAGGCATAAAGAATTATAAAGCCAGCTGAGCCAGAATGGCTCAGTGGCTGAGTGTTGACGTAGGAACCAGAAGGTCATTGTTAGATTCCAGGTCAGAGCACATGCCCAGTTGTGGGCTCCATCCCCAGTAGGGCGTGTGCAGGAGGCAGTGGAGCAATGATTTTTTTCTCTCATCATTGATGTTTCCATCTCTCCCTCTCACTTCCTCACTGGAACCAATTATATATATATTACCAAGCCAGAGTAAAACAGAAGTTTGTAGAGATTCAAAAACAAATTTATCGGATGATATTTGGAACAAGGTTGCATATATTGATCGATAGTATTGAATAATCTTCAACTTGCAAATTCAACCTGTAAGCAAACTGTTCAGAGCTTAAATATGTTACAGAAGAATATATAAATATAACATGTAATGCTACCTATAGGGAAGTAAATAAAATTATAAAAGTAGACACATAAAAGGCAAGAACTGGAATGTGAAAAAATAGAGAACTAGGTGAGATGGTAGGCGGGTCCTAATTATTTTCAACTTATGAAGGGAGGCATCAAAACATTCTGGCCATGAAAGACAAAGAGGATGTATATTATTTAAAAGACACAAGGCTAAGCAACAGTTATAACTCATTGAGGGGGGAGGAGCAGTTATTGAAGGCTATGGTGTAAGTTCAATCCTTATCTTAGGGCAGAATAGTCAATCAATTATGAAAAATATTGAACAAGGTATTTGGTGGATGCAGATAGGAGTATACTGAAGGGATACTGTCAGCACCTTTCCTATAACCCTGTGGGCTCTGCTGCTGTCCTGTGCACCCGGCACCTGCACCTGCGCATCTGTGTCTCAGCACTTTCCCCAGAGGCTGTACTGCCCAGAGCTGGGACAGGTCAGAACGACAGAGGCATTCACCACCACCCAGAGCAGACTCACCTCTGTCTGAGGGAAGAAGGTGCACAAATCACCCGTCTCCTTCCACCAGCAAGTGGGGTGTTTCTGAGGAATGTGTGGTATATTTTTCCTGTACAGCTAATCTCTGCTCACTAATCATGGCAACTAACCTTATATAAACTACCTTTCCTTTCCTATGCCATTTCCTTTTTTTTTTTTTTTTTTTAATGAACTACTTGTATTCACTCCTTGTCTCAGGATCTGCCTCTGGGAGAAATCTAAATTAAGATGTACTTGTAGATATGAAATCAACCAACTGGTATTAAAATGATTTATCCACTGAGGATGAGAAGGTAAGGAAGCTGCTATAAGCCCTTAAGCATCATTTGACTATTAATAAATATCCTTATTTTGATATATATATAGATAGATAGATAGATATTGACAGATAAAGATAGGTAGGTAGGTAGGTAGATAGATAGATAGACAGATAGATAGATAGATAGATAGATAGCAGGAGGATCTATTGTCACACATGTTAATTAATCCAGCAAATTTATAAAGATCACTGATGGATCAAGTCCATAGCTAACCAATCCAAAGTGTCCTCCAAACACCAGCCTGGCAGGACCGATGAGATACGATTCATGCACCATGTTGGCTTTTCCTGCACTGACCTGCCCAACCAATGAGAGGAATAACAGGCAGACATGGCACCCAGGAAACTTCTGAGCTCACCATCCAGTCTATCCAGCATATCTATCTACCCTTCAAACTGTTTCTTATTAAATATTGGTTATGTTCTCAGTACACGCTCCTGCCAAAACCCAGCTCAGTTCCTCTTTCACGTGTTGGCAAGAAAATCAAAACCATAACATCTTCCTCTGTCACCCTTATATTTCCAAATTTGTTGCTGATCGGGACATGCACAGCTTGCTGGCTAAGTCATGTTCACCTAATTCTACTGATTTAGTCTATTTCACTTGTACTAAAGTAATGCAAACACACAGAATTGTATGATTCTATATTTTCCTCTGGAAATCCTTTAACCAAGCACATTTTACATACTTCTCACTTAATCTAAGACAGTTCTCTATGTCAAACAACAGTTTTATCTCCTAATCAATATTGAAATACATTCTTCTCATATTTTATGTTAAAATTGATTCTTTAAAACAAGTGAGCCAATCCTTCAGGGTCTCCTTGTGGCTCTCGTACCCGTGGCATGCAATAATGTATCTCCACAGGAGTGTTGAAACCCAGTTGGAAAACTGTAGAACGCAAGGTCCTTATGCAAAAATAGCCCTTGAAAGTATTACAAATGCTTTTCAAGCTTACTCAGCTCACTTTCTGTGTCACACAGCAATAAGCTGACCCAATCTGTGACCTAAAGTGGGACAAACCCACATTCTCAACTGTGGAAGCTGCTCAATTTGTAAAAATATTTTAATTGATTTTAGAGAGAGAGGAAGGGAAGGGGAGAGAAACATCAACATGAAAAGAGAAACATACGTAGGCTGCCTCCTTCCCACCCCTGCCTGGGGATCCATCCCACAATCCAGCCATGTATCCTCATGAAGAATCCAACCCTCCACTTCCGGTTCACAGTGGATCGGTGGATGCTCAACCAACTGAACCGCACCGACCAGGGCACAGCTGCTCACTTTTTAATTTATTGCTTTTCATTCTCTACTTTCGAAGTAGGTGAGCCCCTGTCCCGAGAATCTTCTTTTCTGAAATGTCTAATTAATGATTTCTCTGTCTTGTCGAGGCAGAGAAGTTGGTACATTGCCTTCTCCCCAAAAGCTCTTCAGATACCTGAAGACCACAGCAATGTTTCCACAGATGGTTCTCCTGCCAACTGAACAGGCCCACTTCCTTAAGAAGGTTCTTCACAGGTTCTCTCTGCGATCGACTCCAGGATAAATATTAAAAATCCTATGTTTAAAGCGTCTACTTTTGGCTTTTGTTCAAAACTATGATAAAGACCTAGCTAAAAGATGTCTGAATCCTGTGGCTATCCTTAGGAAACACATATTTCCTCAGGAGTGAATTGTGCACATAAAAATAAAAATAAAAGAAAGCAACTCATTCTTCTAATGACCTTTTTGGGACAAGTCCAACTCTGCGGCATTGCTCAGTCTTGCTGTAGCAAGATGTGGCTTTCAGTGTTGAACCTTCGGTAATTTGTTTTAATTGCTTACTCCATGTCTTGATCCTAATTGTCCACTGAGACATCGATAATGTAAACTCTTTATATTATTGAGCAAATAGTTCCTTACCTTCCGATTCTTGGCATCTCTGTGATACTAGACATTGATCCGTGGACAGCTTATGTTAAATGAAGTAAAGGTTCCATTTAAGAATTTAATTTATCAGAGAGAGTTAACATAAAAGCATGAAGTATTTACATAGACTTCATGCTTTTCTATTACGGGGATATTTTCAATATGCACAATGTGTAAGGTGAACAAGTCATTCGCTTTTGAAATTACTTTGGAGAGTGCTAGGAAAACAGCCCAACATGGCAGTGAGGAAAAGGCCTCCTCGCTTGCCTTCCTCTGCTCCTAGTTTTGGCTTTACTGAAATCACATTTACTCTGGTTCTTCTGGCCTCTGTTCTTTTTTTTTTAAATATATTTTATTGATTTTTAAAAATATATTTTATTGATTTTTTATAGAGGAAGGGAGAGGGATACAGAGTTAGAAACATCGATGAGAGAGAAACATCAATCATCTGCCTTCTGCATACCCCCTACTGGGGATGTGCCCACAACCAAGGTACATGCCCTTGACCGGAATTGAACCTGGGACCTTTCAGTCCACAGGCCGATGCTCTATCCACTGAGCCAAACTGGTTAGAGCTGGCCTCTGTTGTTTTTTGTTACACAGAGTCTCTGACTATCTTAAAATGGAGCCCAGCATTTCTGGAATATCTCCCCCCTAGTTGACCCACTTAAAAGCCACTGATACTCAGAGAGTTCGTATTTTAACATATTTCAGAATGCTTTTGCCATGGAAGTTACTTCATTATGTTCCTCTTTACTGCTCTTTCAAGAGAAAATGCTGTCTACCCCCTCCCTCACCCCATCACTCATCTTTCTGGTAGGACTCCCCAGTTCCTTCCATTTTCCCAGTTGCCATCCTGTCATTTCCGGTACTGCTTCAATGTATGTGCTCAAAATTAAAGTAAGGTAGATATCCGGGGTTTAGCAATCTACCAGATGCTTTGTGATACTGCTGAGTCTTCCATTCACCAAGGCAAAAGTATTTACACACAACACACACACGCACACACGTATTCAGTACAAGGTTTTTAATTTCCCCATGTATTTCAAAAATAAGAGAAAACAATTTACATCTCCCCTGTTACAAAAGTGCATTGGGTGAGAAAAGGGTTGGTCTGGGATGGAATCCTGCAAGGACAACTGATACGATCACCCTCACTTCCCCTCCCACATCGCAAATGTACAGCCACACTCCCTTTCTCTGCTATCTCCTTGGTTCAATGTGTGTGAAGATCACCAATCCAAACTTAGGAAAATTATCTAACGTTTGTTCAGGTTATTCTAGGAAGAGTTAACTAATAAACAGCGAAGTTCAACTCTCCTTCCTCAACCCCTAGACAATATTTGGAACCCTTCACCAGTTTATCGTTCCAAAGCACCTAAAATTTGGGAGAGGGGTGAGTGAAGCATTTTATACAAGGAATGTATATATGTGTGTAATTGTATACGTGTATAAGCTCACACATTAAGTACTGGGATTTTTTTAAGGAAAAGTGAGTAGAATAAAGGGGATTATCACAGTGATGCTACCTTTGTTCAGAGGGCCCTAACTCATTCTTAAATTTCATCGAGAAAAGAGGTTTGTCATGATTTGGAGGGCATTCAGCACAAATACTGTTTGTCAGTGTGAATCTTTCAAGTGATGCTTTTCCGGAGTTAAACAGACAGAAGTGGCCCAACTTTAGGGAGAATTGGGAAAGACCGGGGGGACAGGGGTCTTATGTGCTCCTCTTGCAATTAAGGGAACTAACTCATCTTGGCACCCTGCAGTATGTTGGTGGGATTCCCCGCACCCCCATTCTGCTTATATCAGATGTTTGCCTTTCACTCTTGATCTTTTTTAGAAACTAAATTTGATGGATTAAATAAGAATGTCCAGGAAGTCAATTATTTTTATGACTAGAGGCCTGGGCCCTCTGGCAATCTGAGTCTCCTCAGGGGGTGCTGGAGAGCTGGTTTTGGCCGCAGGCCAGAAAAAGGGATCCTAATATGCACATAAGATCTTTGGTTAATCTCTTCCAGCCCGCCCCTCTCTCCACTTTCCTCTGAGATCCATCAGTCTGTTCCACGTTCCCATGCCTGTGGTTTCTGCTCTGGCGTTGAGTGCCTGCCCCCTGCTAGTCAGTGCACGTCATAGCTACTGGCCAGTTGGCCAATCACTTAGGCTTTTATATATATAGATAGCATTGAAGGGATCCAGGGGCAAATGTTTCTGATTATTGGGTTATTGCTTACTTTTCTACCCCATATTGATACATTTCTAAACAAAGGTAGAGGCAATTAAGAAAAAAAAATCCTCATTTGGCTTTATCATCCCATAGGCAAAGGCTGGGTATAAAAATAAGCATCAATTTTTGTTTTCAATAAGAATGAACTTCAAAGCGAACCATTTCTGCTATATCTTTTTTTTTTTTAATAACACAATTTGGGGGATTTCTCCCAAGCCAGAACAAGGTATAATAAATCAGGCTCTTCTTCCATCCCAAAGCACAACAGAAAAGTGAATTGTGAATACAAATGTTAACATCAAACTTACCCACTGAAAAGTAATAACACTAAAGCAAGATAAGGCAATTTACATGAGTATTTCATAAAGATTTTCCTCCTGAGATTCTTACATGATCTCTTTCTTCTAAGCTTTGAATTTTTTTTTAATTTAAAAGAAAGTATAGTGATTAGTTACATTGCCTTTGAGAACTAGATAAATATTTATGAAGAATGTCTAAGTATATCTATATAGAGATAATGTACAGGAAGAGCACAGATATTCAGAATCATAATCTCATTTCTGTAGGGTGCATCTATTGCACCAGGAACCTACTGCAGTTCTTTTGTAAGGTGGGCACATTAGCTGCATTAGCATTTGACTCTGATTTGCAGCTTTTGTATTTCAGGTGCCTCAAAAAATCCTCCCGATTGTTGTCCGCTTTCATGAGCAAGAATACCTGTAGGGTGGCTTGTTCAGACTGATTCAAGCACACGGCATTTAGCCAGGCTACAGTAAGATGTATGTTGGATACCCGTTATCCCAACAAGAATTCTCAACATTCTTGTATATGAGACCTCTCAAAAGTGACCTCATCTCGCCCTCTCGCTATTTGCTTCTACTCAATGCCAGGTTCCTTAGGTATTTCGTTATGTATCTGTAGTCGTGATCAACTTGTCCTGTGATATTTTGGCTTCATCTCCCATTCCTGTTCTACAACTTCCTCATCCAGTTGGACATAGGAATATAATTATATTTTCCAGCTTGACCTATTTCACTTTGGGGAATATTTTAGTAGCTGTCCTAGTTATCCATCTACTTCTGTTTGAAACAACTTTCTGATCTGCTCTAGCTCAGTCTCCAAGACCAACTACAGCATTTAGACCTTTAGGTCCCTAATAGAGCTGCCCACACCTCTCCAAGTAAGGAGTCAGATTGTTGAACATACACAGCTAGAACTATGCTTTTCTGCAAAACCAGGCTGTAGGAGGGGGAAATATTCAGATACCACTGGAGAAGGCTCAGCAATATTTCCTCAAATCCAAGCGCACTCCAAGATTTCTAGAGCACAAGCTGGTGCCAACTGGTAGCGAATGAGCCACATGCAGTGCATATATGTTGTGACATTTTCCAAAACTGCCCATATTCATACATATCCCATCCCATAGGCTCTTCTTGTGGTGTAATATTGAGATTCCTCCATTGGGAGACAGGAGTTACACTCTTTTTCCATGAACACAGTAGACCTTTGTAAGTGCCTCAATCATTAGAATGTGACAGAATTGATGCTGAGTAACTAGAGGCTAGTTCATTCAAGATGATATGGCTTTTGATTTTCTGTGAACTGTCCTAGGCTGACATGTAAGAATGCTGGCTATTCGGCGCCACCTTATCTTTGAGACCACATGGAGATAGAGATGCTTTGAGGAGCCCATGTTTTTAGAGCCTCCAGCTATTTGAATTTTCCCAGCCCATGCACTAGATGTGAGTAGACACATCTCCAGATGATTCTAGTCTCCTACTTCCTGGCCATGCCAGTAAGAAATTACTGTTTCATGAGCAAAATAAACGTTGTTAAAAACTACTAAATTTGGGGTTGGTTTGTTATGAAGGAATAGTAATGGGGGCAGACACATTCTTTGGGGGCCCCAATGTTTTCAGAAATTTAATTAGTTGCCAATCAAGTTTGCATTACACTTAAAAATCTCAATATTCAGTTACTTGAAAGGTCAGATCTGTCAAAATTGAGCCAATATCCCTACACAGCAATTCTCAGTTGGAGGTCTGCCTAGTCACTTTCAGCATTCAAATTTGCACCCCGAAATGGGTGTATGACCTCCTACATTCTCTTCACATAAAAATTTAAGCTAATAATATAGGCAATTGCCCTAGGATATAGATGTGGATTCTGGACAACATAATTAAGTGCTTAACCTACAGGTAATGCTTAGCTAGTACTAAAATTTACATTTAAAGAGGGTTTTTGGTTTAAGTCTATTCAATTTTGTAACCACATAATCTAATAGTGAGTGGGGGGTTAAAAATAGCTGTGTTATTTTATGTTCAAGAAGCAGAGGCTTCTAAAAGTCACAGTGATAATGAGTCTCCTAAATCTATTCTATATAAAAAGTAGAATATGTGTCATTAATTCCTCCTATATTTCCTGGGTGTTGCTTTATATGCACTCAATTTCAGTAATTAATGCCCCTCTGTTCACAGCTATAGTCTAGCTTATTTATTTATATTTAAGAAAAGAGGGGTGGAATAAGAGAGACCAATCCCTTTCCAAAGGTTACATGGCCAATAGTGGCAGAGCTGATTTTCCAAGTAGGTGTAATAGATTAAACTGTGCGCCCCACCAATCCGTATATTAAAGGCCTAACCCTCTATGGCACTGCACTTGAAGACAGGATCTTTAGGGAGGTAAAGTGAAATGAGGTCATAAGGGTGGGGCCCTAATCCAATAGGGTTGGTGTCCTTAAGAGAAAGATACCAGGAATCTTGTGCACAGAGCAAAGGCCATGTAAGGACACAAAGAGCAGGTGGCCACCTGCAAGGAAAAAATATCTCCTCAGATGCCATCCTGCTGAGCCCTACCCAGTTTGGCTCAGTGGATACAGCATCAGCCTATGGACCAAAAGGTCCCAGGTTCTATTCTAGTCAAGGGCACATACCTCGGTTGCAGGCTCCTTCCCTGCCCAGGCCCTGGTCTGGACTTGTGCAGGAGGCAACCAATCGATGTGTTTCTCTCACGTCAATATTTCTCTCTGTCTTTCCCTCTCTCTTCCACTGTCTTTAAAAATCAACAGAAAAATATCCTCAGGTGAGGATAAAAAAAAAGAAAGAAAGAAACTACCCTGCTGATGGACTTGATCTTGGACTTTAGTCTCCAGAACTGTGAGATAATACGTTTCTCTTACTACCCAGTCTGGGGTCATCTCTTAGGACAGTCCAAGCAGACATAGGCCCTGGCGCTCCCATGTCTATGCTCATGGCTTTTCACTGCACCAAGCTGCCCACTCATGACTAGTACCAGGATGTCTGCAAATAGAAAGACATTCAAGTCCATCAAAAAGTCGTTCTTATCTGCACCTGCGTTTTGCAGGGAAGCAACCTATCAGCTTGTGTTTCTCTTTTTGTAGGTTATTTTCCTTATTTACTGCTGGATAATGAAGTAATGAAAGTGCTCAAAGCACATTTTAGTTGGTTATGAAGAGAAATCAATACAGCCTTTTGTTTCAAAAAGGGAAAAGGCATGAAGGGACACCAAGGTATTAAACACAAGTGGATTGAATAGTTATTTGTGAGCGGTTGCTAACAATTGAATTACTATTTTAATGTCATAACATGGCAGCACTCAAGATTACCTTTCACATCTAATCATACCATTTACATGGAAGTGGGAAAATGCTTCTGAAGTGGCCAAATGCTATTCATTGAAAGGATCCCTGTAACACTAGAAATTGCTCCAGAGGAAAAATAATCAGATTTCCTTGCCAGGCTCTGGAGAAAGGTTAATGTCTCTTTATTTGAAAAAAAATACACAAACACACACACACACACACACACACACACACACACACACACACACAAAGCACATTTTTATTTATTTATTTATGAAAGAGCAGCTTGTGGCAAAAAATAAATACCGAGTTTGGTCATTGGTTCTTGGCTCCAATGTTTGAGAGTTACCTGTTCTTTGTTTTGTCATGGATAAGACTGGAGTTATAATTAAAATCACTAATACATATAAGAACATGTATAATTAAATCATCATAAAAAACCCCTTTGAGTCAGATACTATTTTCACCTTCCTCATTTTATTCATGAGAGTGTGGAGGCAGAAAGAGTATGCAGTTTGCCCACAGATGGGAAGTAGTAGAACAAGCATTTGAGAACAAGCTTATCTACCTCTATGGAGAGGCAATACAGTGCCATCACTAAAGCGCCTACTATGTGCCTCAAAGAAACCTCATGAGAGACAGTGCACAGTAGTCCCTCCTTATCCATGGTTCCACTTTCCACAGTTTCAATCCTCAATGGTCAACCACAGTCTGAAAATATTAAATGAAAAAATGAAGAAGTAAACAACTCATACATTTTAAATTCTGTGTTCTTCTGAGTAGCAGGATGAAATCCTGCACCATACACCCTTCCCCCCCCCCGCCACACACACACTAGATGTGAACCATCCCTTTGTCTAACTAATTCACACTGTACATACACCTTGGTTATCAGATCTACTGTCATGGTCTTAACAATGCTTAAGTTCAAGTGACCATTGATAATGGCCCCAAAGAGCTGGAGTAGTGATGCTGGTGATTCGGATACACCAAAAAGAATCTGTAATGTGCTTCCTTTAGGTGAAAAGGTGAGTACTACATGAGAATAGGGTTCTACATCCCATATTATCATTATCAATCATCACATTTTAGTGAATAACCAAGCCTCAAATATGATAAAGCAAGGAAATGATTCCTGGATCCTGTGTGGCTGAGCCTACAAGATATTTCGAGAGAGACCACATTAACCACATTCCTGTAACTTTTATTGGAGTGTATAGCTATAATTGTTCTATTTATAATTGTTTTTCTTGTGAGCCTCTTTATTATGCTGAATTTATAAATGAAACTTCATCACAGGAAAACAGATAATATATACAGGGGTGGGTACTATCTTCGGTTTCAGGCATCCGCTGTGGTGGTGGGAGGTGTTCCCTGAAGATGAGGGAGGGACTACCATATATATTTGTGGTGAGGCACAAATCACCACAAATGGGCTCCAGGCTACTCTGCAACCCATAGTCACACTCCCAAGACTTCCTCCCACTCCTCTATTACATCAAATGTACATTCACCGCACACACCAGATTTTTTGTGTGTGATGTCCTTGGGTTTTCTTATAATGCATTTCTATTTGTCCCACTCCCCTGGCACACGTAGCTCATCAGTTACATGCCCTGGGAATCCTTTCTAAACTCCCTCAAAGTGTCTGGTCTTTCGCCTTCACTCCCAGTACCATTCTGTGGAGCCTCACTCAGGATATGTATGTCCTGATATAATTACGTGTTTACTTAGCTGTCTTTCCTGCTGAGATGTAAACCTATTTCAATATAGCTTGCATCTAAATACAAAAATGCTTGTATATTTTTATGTATATTTATATTTCATTGTTTGCACGTCAGCAAATAGATGAAATTAAGTTATTCTAGGATTGCTGATACTGAATACTAGTTGACATTTATTGAGAATTTGCTACATGTCAGGTACTGTTGTAAGCTTTTTATGGATAACTACTCAGGTGATCCTCACACCGTCCTGTGATGTTGGTACCACTAACTAGCTCATTAAGGCACCAAAAGCTTTAACATCTTGACCAAGTTGACACAATTCTAGAGTGGGGAATCTGAGATTTAAACCTAAAAAATATGCTTCTACATCCCATATTGTCATTAGTAATCATCACATTTTAGGGAATAACCAAGACCCAAATAAGATAAAGCAAGGAGATGATTCTGGGCTCCTGTGTGGCTGAACTGTTGGGAATATCAAACAGGAGAATTACATAAGCCCTGTCCATGTAAATGAATCCCCTCTCCTTTCTTTAAAGGCTGCCTATTTGTAGTTGTATGAAGCCATGGCCCTTTAGTGTTGACTATTACAAAAGTGAGCACCGGTCTTTTTAAGAATGCCTATTTTCATTTGTTGATACTTGTGCTGGGTGCTTTGAAATGCACGGTTCTCGTGAGCATTCATGGAATGCGTGGAGCACCTGGCCCGTGAGCGAGCCTCACAGAACTCCAAGGGGAGCATGGCCTGAAGCACAGAGGACCCTGAACTTCTGCTGGAATGGCACTGCAGGAAAAGAGGAAGCCACCCTCTTTTTCCGATCAAAGGACAAGCCAACCTACAGCGAACACTTGACCAGCTGTGAGGACATAACTGCTCTTTTTTTTTTTTTTTTTTTTTTTTTTTTGCATGACCTGTCAATCTGATTCCACTTCCAGATCTGTAACAAGAAGGGGTTAGACCAGCAGATTCTCTCCCCTCCCCCATAAAGCCCTGATTGCCCTCCCAGTTAGATGTAATTCAAGGTCATTATTATGAACACAGGATTTATTTCCAGCTACACAGTCTTTGATTTGGATCCTGATGCTTATTAGATGTGTGGCACTGAGAAATGGGCAAAAGCACTTTGAGCCTCAGCGTTCATATCTTTTAAATGGGATACCTGCAATTCCTACCTCAGATGGTTATTGATGAAGTGATAGGAGGAATGTCAGGCCCTTATCCAGCTCGAAGGACCAACATTCATTACGTCATTTAACCCTCCCTTCAAATGCCTAGTGGGGTAGGGCTCTTATGATACTCATTTTATAGATACAGAGAATAAGGCAAATGATGAGGGGGCAATTGCCCTTTATCAGGCCAGACATGCTACTTTACTTAGCTCAATCACATTGCCTCTGTTTCTTCTATCCACCACCATCCAACATATATATATATATATATATATATATATATATATATTTTTTTTTTTTACTGAGAATGCAGTCACAGCCATGCTTAAAAAGACCAGTGCCCTGAATCATGTAAGCTGTTAATATCTCAAAGTAATAATTACAGTTATTCTTACTGAACATGCACTATGTACACTCTGTGGTAGGCACCAACCAAAATGCTTTATGCAGATTAACTCCTTTAAGCTTCACAAGCGATGTGTCACTAACACCCTATTTAACACATACATACATAAATACACAAAAATACAGCCACCGCAAAGTTGAGCAACTAGCTCAGTCACACAGCTGGTAAGTGGTTGCAACCTAAATTCCAACCTAATCCTGTTTCTCCCCACACCCCATGCCCAAGTCCCCAAATCGGAAGCAGCAGGTGGTAGACCCACATTTTCCAATGTCAATCACCTTCTGATCAATTTAAGTTTAAATTTTGAAGGATGAGTATCCCTCATCAAGTAATTAGTAATTCTTCATAATGATTTCCTTGTATGAAAAAAAATTAAAAACAGTAACGCTACGTAGCTCTCCCCAGCCAACAACAACAAAAAAAGCAAAAATAATAATAGCGAATTTGCAGAAGTCTTTGGGAAATACAGAGGCTTCTCACCCCTGCATTTATACAAGATGTTTTTAGTTTAAAATCCACGCTATGAATCGTCTCCCCTTTTCTTCCAATTTCTCCAGAGGAAGGAAAGTACTTTAGATCAGGAAGAGAGGCCTTTATTTTAAAAAAAATCGAAGTAAAAGAAGGAGAAAACAACATTTAAAATATGTAGGGTTACTACACCCAGCAGGACGTAGGGTTGGAAGAAGACCTGGAGGGTGGACGTTGAACGATCGCCTCTTTAATCCAGCCTCTTTAATCCAGCTAATCTTAGACTGTCAATACTCTTCCAATACTCAGTGCAGTTCTAGGGGCCTCTGACAAGGAGATCAGCCCGAGCACCAGGCTCTTCTTCCGGGTTCTAGCGTTAGGGCTGTTCTCCATCGTAGGCTATGCTCCTCCTTGGATACAGGAAGCTAGAACCATAGCGCTGGAACCTCGGTGCCTGGGAGGAAGGTGCTTTCCCACACTCTAAAGATAACGTTCTTGCCTTCAAGCAACAGGTGGCTTTGCTCTGCCTCTTTTTAGTCCCTCCCTCCCTCCCTCTCTCTCAGGTATTTGCCTATGGCAGTGTTCGGCAAACTGCGGCTTGCGAGCCACATGCGGCTCGTGAGCCGCGGTTTGCCACTCTGTTGACTAATGAGTTTGCCAACCACTGACCTAGACTCTCGATTCCAATAATTACAGGCTGTTGTTGTTCCTTGTGATTAAGCCCCTTTCCCAGTAGTCGGCAAACTCATTAGTCAACAGAGCGGCAAACTGCGGACCACTGGATGGCAAACCTGGTATTTTCTGCTCTTAGATGCCTTTTAAGGCTACCACTTCTAGTGACTTTATAATTCCCATGATATTAGATACCCCCCAATGGTCTGCAATCTTTGATCCTGATGAACCAAAAGTAAAAAGACATCCTTTTAATGTCCTTAGTTCCAACCCACCCTGTTCTTGGACTTGCCTTTAGGTCTCAGCACATCAGCAAAGAATACTTGACTGATCTACGCCACAGCCAATGGAGGGCAGTGACTCGCTTGCAGCCCATGCTAATTGGTTCAGACTACCAGTTTAGCCCTGGGCCACTTTTGATAAGTCAACGGGCCAGATGTAAAATATAACTGTCCTTCATTACATATTTATAACTCACCGATGATATGTAAGCCTTAGGGGTTGTGGAGAAAGCAGAGATGAATAAAGCACAGATTTTGCTGTAAGGGATACCAACATATAGTGAAAATAAATAAATAAATAAATAAATAAATAAATATTAGCTTTTTTTTTTTTTTTTCCCCAAACACCCAAGATAAATGGTATAGAAATACTCTAGTGGAAATACTATACTCCTACTTATTTAGTTTGCCTGATTGGGTGAGGTATATATGGAGTGCTTTATAATTTTTTCTCTCAAAACCATGTATAAACTCTTATTCCATAGTGTTCATTGCAAAGGTTTTCAAAACGTGCCATTTAGACCAAATCCATCATTATGCTCTTTGAAGTTTGTTAAAAAGGAGTCATGCACCCTACTCTAGATACACATAGTCAGAATCGCCGGAGGCAGGGCCATGAGCTCATCAGTTCTAATGCCCCCGGCCCTGAGTTTTATACCTGTGGTATCCTGCCTCCTAAGTGAAGCAAAAGTGAAGGCTCCACCAAGCTACTATCACTGAAGATACACTCAGAGTTCATTCCTGGGGCCTTAATAATGGGTGGCCCAGGGTCAGCCCAAGGCCATCCAGGGACAACAGAGCGCTCTTATCAGGTGGTGTTATCATGGTGGTCCTTCCCCACTGGACTGTCTTTCCTCCATCATGTCCTGGAAACACTTAATCTTTCAAAAGTCAGCTTACATGTCATTTCCCCTAAAGGCTTTCCTGAGGTTTTAAGGCCTAACTGGAATATAGCATTGCAGAAGCTAAAATTCGTATCTTTTCCCTTGGATTGGACCATGTCAATTTGAGGGATAGACTCTTATGTATTTCTGTGTCCCTCAAAATTGGTAGCATCTAATACATGGTAGCAATTTAAATGCTCATCAATGCCTATATCTGTGCATTAGGCTCATAAATGCCTCTGATACTAAATCAGAATCCTGATGTTTATGGCCAATAGCATTTCTGAGTGGCCAGTGTACACATGATACTTGTTGTTCACTCCTTCGAATATAACCCCTGCCTCTATCATGAAAAATGTGTACAATTGTTAATACGTTTACCTTTCCTTGACCTAGGTCTTCCAGATTCAGAACACTATTGATGTGGTTATGACAATGTAGTAACACTAGTATTTAAGTTTACTAATCTTCACCGTGTAATGTTACTTTGTCAGCTGTACCAATTTGAAGATTTATTTTTCTCAAGAGTCATTTAAAATTTTTGGAAGTTCTTACTTCTGTTTTTCCCTCATGATTTGCATTTGTAATTTATTATCATTGTTATTACTATTACTTAAAAATAAGGCAGGATTTCTGTAGATTTACTAAAGCCACACACTTTTAAAAGCTTAAATATTTTAATCCACAAATTCTCATTCAAAAAGCAAACATTTGGAGAATTATTTTGAAAAGAGAAGAGAAGCTATGAAATTATGAAATGCAGGGATTTAACCTGGAGACAAGCTGAGTAGCCTTCATGACTCAGGATCTTTTTGTCCACTTAAAAATGTTAAATGGTTAATTTTGTGTACAACCTATGTTTATTTTGCATCCTAATGCCCCCGACCCTCTTCAAGTATGAAGTAGTGGGGCATCTACCCAGCTTCAGTTCAAGGACTTTCATAAACTTGACTCAGGCAATGTGGCAGCAGCATAGAATTTCTCTATTAAACGGTAACTCGCAGGAGACTGCTCTGAATAAAACAAGGGGCTAATCTCATCAAAGGCGGTTTCCCTGGAAGACCATGTCACAGGATGACTGAGAAGAATAGGATTAGGTAGCAGAAAGAAACATGAATTTCAGAATCAGACAATTGGTTTGAAGACCCACCTTCATCATTTTACAAGCTATGTCACCTCTGATGAATTTCTACTTAACCTTGCTAATTTCAGCATCTTTATTTATAAACAGAGATAATAACTACTTGAAAATGATTGTGAAGATCAGTGTGATGGTAGATATAAATAAGTGGAACATAATTGACACTATCTACTCATTCTCCCATCGTACTATTTAAGAGGAAGCTGTAGAAAGGAGGAGTGTCAACTTAAGGAGGAGGGTTGATTCAGACTACTTGGTCTGAGATCCAATGAGTATTTATCCTAATGACATTGGGAGACATTCATCTGTGAGAGCTGGACAGATGTTAAAGAGCCATCTAATACATGAACTGCAATTCAGCTAAGTAATGACTGTATGGGAGAAGCTAAATTTTTTTTTTCAGATATTGCTACCATTTGATGGCCTCCACATAGTAAGGTCTTCTCATGTGCTGAGTAGTCAGATATGCTTTTCACATATCTGATCATTTGGGCCTTGTCACATCCCCATAAGGCAGTCATTAACATATTCACTCTGGTGCAGGGAAATGAAAGTTAAGAGAACTTCATGAATTTGCCCATAGCCAGACAGCCACTCAGTGGAAAAACTTTTTATCTGATTATGAAATAATGTCCTTAAAATTGAGAGCCGAAGTAGACGAGTTCCTTTGCAAATTTCCAACTTTATTTGAATATTCTAAATACATACTGTCTACTCTCTACAGGGAACTATAGTAGAAGCAATAGAAGATTGCGAAAGACATGAAACTAGTTATAAGTGCTTCCTGGTGTATATATACGTGTGTGTGTGTGCATATATGTATGCCATAGTATAATTAACTCAGTAAGCAGTATTTATTAATCACCTGAGGTGTGCGAGACATTTCACAAGGAAATGGAAACCTAACATTGAAGATGGTATTAGCCTGGCCCTCACAAAGCAATTGTCACAAGTATCGTTTTTCATACTACATACATGACACTGCATGAGGCACGGGAAGACTCTGAGAGCAAGGAAGACAGAGAATGAGGTGGGATCTGAATAACTGGAAAAAGATGGATAGGCAACTTTCTAGTCCAAGACAATTGAGTAATATGTTCAGAATCAGCCCCTCCTCTTATTATTTTTTACATAATAAAAAATAATTTATTACATAATTATTTTATTATGTAATAAAATAATTTTAACTCACTAAAAATGGTTCTGTCCTTCAGTCTTGTTGGACAATGGACAAATAAGACAAGTGATATTAGAATATTTGGAAATATTCTTAAAATGCTACATATGTCTCCAAGAGAAAGTTATCTAATATTAAAGAGAATCTCAATACATTAAAAATAGTTTTGAGAATGTACTATGTGCAGTCTCCAAGAATAAGATGCCTTCCTAGACCATAAGTATTTCACAAACTACTCAAAGAAGATACTTACAGAGGGAGACAGAGAAAATGAGCGGCACTAATGCTTACTTTGTGTGGTTATGCAAAAAGGTCTGCCTTTTTTTACTGGACATATATCAAAACCAACTTTATACTAGTTACTTTACATTATTAGCTTTTGCACTTTTTGCATAACCACACAAAGTAAGCATTAGTGCCGCTCATTTTCTCTGTCTCCCTCTGTAAGTATCTTCTTTGAGTAGTTTGTGAAATACTTATGGTCTAGGAAGGCATCTTATTCTTGGAGACTGCACATAGTACATTCTCAAAACTATTTTTAATGTATTGAGATTCTCTTTAATATTAGATAACTTTCTCTTGGAGACATATGTAGCATTTTAAGAATATTTCCAAATATTCTAATATCACTTGTCTTATTTGTCCATTGTCCAACAAGACTGAAGGACAGAACCATTTTTAGTGAGTTAAAATTATTTTATTACACAAAAATTCAAAGTCTTGTGTGTGTGTGTGTGTGTGTGTGTGTGTGTGTGTATCCCCTCATCCCACATCAATGTATGTGTTTATTGCTAGTAGATGGACTCTATTAGAGAATCTTGCTTTTTTTTTTTTTTTGCTATTTTAACAAAGACAGATAGCAAGAATATGAATGGACCTCAACTGTGCCGGCCTGATTGGTTAAATAGGCTCAGTACTACAGAAAAGTAACTCATGTGACCTTTTAAATCAATCTTCTTTGCTCTTTGCAATTATAGTGTCAGCCTCAACACTAAATTATATTTAATTTATATTAAATTGTACATCATATAGCAAATGTTTCTTGAACAACTAGATATCACATGGTATGCAGTTTTCTGCTTCTAGTTACTTAAGGATTTTATATCAGAAACTAATCCAGATGCCTTAATTTCAAAGAACTGTTTAAACTGGAATATCCCTGTGGTAGTATGTTTCCCAAAAGTTGTCATTCAAAAAAAATAAATCCATCCATAATATATTTATGAATATTTTAGGGCCGGGCACCAAAATATTTAGATTTAAGGAGTCTTGGGCAGAACTACTGAATCTGCATTATTAACAGCTCCCTGGGAATTCTGAGGCAAATGGTCTGGTGAAATTCATAGGTATTGACTACCTCTCCTCTCTAAATATTCACCTGATAATAGAGGCCTATATGGATTGATCATCAAAAGAAAATCTGATTCAAACTTGGTCTCCCAATAGGAGGCAATTTACCCATTAAATTAATGATTGTAGAAAGCTCACCTTTGCACAACTGGCAAGTTTCCTCTTTATTTTAATAGCCTCTCTTCAAAAAAAAAAGGCTGTCAGATCTCTAATAATCAACTACATTTGTAAAGCAACCTCAAAAGAAAAATCCTACAAGTAAGGTGAGGGGAAATTTCTGACTAGATATTCTTTGCAGATATTTAAGTTTGTAAAGCACAGACCTAGAGATAGAGGTCAAGTCTCCTCTACAACCTCCTACCAATTAAAATGCCAATGTGCTCTAAGTGTTCTTTTAATCAACTATAATTTGAGGTACTTTTTTCCATCTTTTTGAATCTCTATTGTGCACAAATCACTGTGGGAACTCGAAGAAGCATTAGATAAAGCTCATAAAAGCTGAGAAAGAGACACCTTTGACTTTGGAAACCAAAGCTGGGTCTGGGTGTGGTGTTGCACTGATTGGCTACATGAAGGTAAACCCACGCTTTTTTCTAACAATTAAAATGTAGATATTCATGGTTTCTTTAAACGTGGTTTGATGCACACAAATGTGCGCAATGGATTTTTGGCCAAGGTGCCAAACAATTCAATGGAAGGATAGCCTTTAAAAAAACAAATAAATAAAAGGCCCAGCCAGTGTGGCTCAGTGGTTGAGCATCGACCTATGAACCAGGAAGTCATGGTGCTATTCCCAGTCAGGGCACAAGCCCAAGTTGTGGGTTCCATCCCAAGTAGGGGGTATGCAGAAGGCAGCCAATCAGTGATTTTCTGTCATCATTGATATTTCTATCTCTCTCCCTTCTGCTCTGATAGCAATAAAAATATATTTTAAAAAAATGATCCTGGAGTTATTGGACCTCCAAAGATAAATAAAATGAACTCAACCTAACTTACACAACAACCAAGTCAAAATGGATCATGGGCTTAAACACCAAATTGTAAATGTCAAATTGTAACTTCATTAGAAAGTAAAGGTTTAAGGGGAAACAAATCTTCAGGATTTAAGCCTAGGCAAAAGCATATTCTATAAAAGGAAAAACAAAAAACTGGATCTCATCAGCATTAACAATTTGCTTTCCGAAAGAGCGTGGTAAAGGAATGAGGCAAGCTACAGAGAAAGGATCTTTATAAACCACGTAGTTAATTACGAAATAGTTCTAAAATACACAACTCTAAGGCCAATCTGACAGAGGTACTGGGTCTTGGCTATTTCTGTTCAACCTTGGGCTCATCTAGTGGGAAATCTTTGCTTTGGACCAACCCTTTGGGTCTGCCCCCAAAATGTCCAACTCTACTACGTTGCTGTCAGAGGCTCTCCCTGTCCAG